>OY728160.1:2066970402-2069470402 GCA_963277665.1 Viscum album
ATCATCACTCGTTTGGGTTCATGTATTTTAGTTTCTCCTCACCATTTTATGGAATTATATATCCATGTTACTAATGCACTTTTCTTATATGTTGACTGGTTTTTTGGTGCCTCTACAACCAGAGGTGGAAACCATTGTCACGCAGTGGGGAGATCATAACTTGTTGTGTGACTCGTTCTTGTATAATGAACTTTAAGAATTGTTTGAGCAATGAGATTCCATTATTTTGTATTCTTTTAATGGAAATTTAGAGTTATAATGTTTTATCCCCTTGAATCACATTGGAATTGAAATATTAAATATTTTAACAAGAGAAATAAATTGATATCTATCATATTATATTGCCTCTTGGTTTTCTAAAATGTGTGATATCTATGTCTTCTTTGTTTGATTTTCATTCTCAATTAAAATTGGTATTGAATGTAAATATGGAATTAATTGATAAATATTTGGTTAATGATATATAAGAATGCAAATGATGATGGTTGTTGGTGTTGAAATTTGATGTCAATCAAGTTCATTAAGTATGTATGCTTAATCAATATGCTATAGCTTCCTGTTTAGGTTTCCCAAAGGTGGAACCTAAGAATAATAAATCTGTTATTTCAAGATGGAATAAATAACTAGTTTGATAAATGAAAATTCCCTGTAGGGTTCTGAGTAACCACTTTTCTTGTATAAGGGACATGATCCCAATTGATTTGATGTTTGTTTTCTTTTTTGCTTGGGTTATGATTTGATCCAAGAAAGATTTTGTGATATATGGGTGGCAGTGAGGCCTATTGGATATGGAAATAGTTGTCTCCTAGAGTGGAAAGATGCATCAGTTTATGAATTCTGGTGTCGGGGAGGACACCAGAGATGATGGAACAAGTTTGATTATAATGATTGGATGAATGATATTTCTTGTTATTTTTTTTATCTTCCCTACTTTCCCCACAGCTCAAGGCTACTGATTTGTTTACCCTCCTTCCAAAATGGGTGAAGACATGCATGTTATGCCACATGATTTCTGTGTATAGCTTCCTGAGGGTGGATGAGTCTATGCTCATCCTATGGGAGACAAATTGTCAACAGGAAGTTCATCTACTCACCGTGTTGATCCCCCTTTTGTTTAGTACCTTAGAATTATTTTCTAGAATTCCTGGGAATATGGGAAAGAAAAAATTATATTAATAAATGAATGTTTTGATAATTTTAACCCATGAGATTATGTTTGATGGGACGCAATGCTGAGGATAAAATTTGAAGGAACTATGGACTTTGTTGTGGGATGACAGTGAAATATAATGTGGAAATATTTAATAGTTAATTAATTTTTAAATAATTAATGAACATAAAGTGAAACTGATAAAAAGGGGATGAAGGAATTTAATCAACCTCATTAAATGGTCATGTGATTATATGATACCTATTCATAGAAGTGGAAGTCGGGTGTCTGAGAGACGTTTTCTATAGGTGAGTCAAAGACTAGGTTATGACCATATTGTGGTTGTGAGCTACAGTATATTCTATTCTTTTGGTGTTTTATACGCTGATCCACCCCGTATGTTAGGGAAACTGAATCCCTATGGATTTTTAGCCATGGGGGTGTTTTACCCATCATTCTAGTGGGAGGATATATGGATGAATTTCCACTTTGGACTTACTATCTTCTCATGGTAGTTACATGTGATAGAATATATAGCAGTTATTTTTTCCTATTTATGTATGTAGAGGGTTGTAATGTCTTATGGTTATTCACCCACATATATGCTGGATATAGTTTTCCATGGACTACTATAGGTATAATGTGTATATTCTATGATGGCTTGGGGATCCTTACTCGGTGTGTGGGCTGTAATGGCTTGAAGTATAATACCCGACGTATGACACACATTATGTGAGGTATTGTGGCTCCTAGAAACTACCTGGATAAATTCCTTAAGTGGACATGGTAGTTTTTTAAGAGGTGCATGTTTTAGTGCTTCTCCTTGGTGTCTGCAGGCAAGAATTTTTTAGATAGATGGATTAGGAGGTGCATCATTGAGGAAAAGAGTCATACCATTGGGGAAGTATAAGTGGGGAACCCTTGATATTCTTTATTATATTATATAATCTTGTATATGATACTTGGTGAGAGTATCTATGGTGAGGTTTTGAACATAGTATACCTATTTATGTGACGATTTAGATTTACATGTTGTTCAATGTGATTTTTCATTCCTTCATTACTTTTCCACGAGGGGATTTGGGGAGGATCCTACTGAGAATACTATTATACTCAAACTATGTATATAAAAACTAT
Source organism: Viscum album (assembly GCA_963277665.1). NCBI lineage: Eukaryota > Viridiplantae > Streptophyta > Magnoliopsida > Santalales > Viscaceae > Viscum > Viscum album. Next base: position 2,066,972,690 of record OY728160.1, read on the forward strand.
TTTTCAGTTCAGATGGAGCAGGTTGGATATCTTGGTACTTTCTACTCGCTTTGTGTTGTGGGAGTTGTCTGGGCTCGTGGTTGTTATTGTTTTTTTACATTCCATTGGTACATGAAGTTTATCCATTTCAGTTGTATTAGTTTTTCATGAAATTAAATATGTGGACTTGGGTTATCTTTTATATTTCAGTCTGTGTTGGAGTTGGTTGGTGTCTGTCTTATCTCTCTCTTTCTCATGTTTTTTAGATGGTAATGCCTATCATTTGTGTGTTTATTAAACCCCTGATTATAGTCGCAATCCTCCGGACTACTAGAGGTGGTACTCAGGGGGTCATTATCTCCCTTCTCACATTACCATCTCAGAAGGGGTACACCATATGGGGAGGGGGTCTTGACAGAGTGGTATCATTTGTATTGGTGAAGGATAGGATGTAGATTGTTGTTAGGAATAGTTGAGGTTGCATGGATTGGTAGGGTAACTGTGTCATTCATGTTTAGAAATTGATGTAAACGCATCAGACCAGTTGAGGCATAGGAATTTAGGGCCCCCCTATGATATGATGCATGCAAATATAATTTTACAATGGATACTAAAATAGGTGATACTAGTTTTAAGGTAAAGACCCAGGAAAGGATCATTCATCATTATCCATTGTTAATGTGTTTTAATGGGTAGATCTATAGACATGAAAACCTAAAATGAATAAATGAAAACAATTACTTAATTAATGTAGCGTCTTCCATATTCTAGGATTAGGAGCTCTAATTGGTTGTTATTTTATAGGTGTGGCTCCAGGTTGACATCCCTGTCAAGTTCACTTAGTTGATTTTTAGAAAGTTATTCAAGCATATTGTTGTATGGTTGTGGTTGACGATGATGAAACATGGAGGAAGAAAATCAAAGAGTTTCAGTGCTAGAGTCTGAAGAAGTACGAGGGATCCATTTCAAATGGAGTCATGGAAGACTGGTTAGAGGAGGGGGAGATATGAATCACTTTGATCTTTGCTGGGATGGAGCTCTGGGTGTCCATTGATGTGATTATACTGCATGGAGCAATGATGCAGTGGTTGTTCTTGTTCCTCAGGGATCACGAGTATTCGACGATCTCATGGGAGGAGTTCACATAAAGGTTTTGATTCATGTTTCTTTCAAGACCGCTATGGTGTACAATCACCAAGGGATTCATACCCTCAGATAGGGGTACTCCAGTTTGAGAGAGATTGAAATCTGTTTTAGGAACATTTTAAAATATGCTTCTAACCTGTTTCCAGTTGAGGAGGCAAGGGAGAGGCATTTAGAGGATGCTTTGCATCCATAGAACCAGTGCCAAGTCAACCCATTTATGCTGAATTTATATCTTGAGGGGCTGGTGAGGGAATAGGTCATCGAGGGAAGATTGGATATAACTGTATCATCATGAGAGGGTAGTTGTATTGATTCCTCACAAAGTAGAGCTATGGTCTGGGGATCCCTGTTTTTAGGGAATACTAGTTTTTGATCGGATGGGAGAAAGTCCCAGCCCCCTGCATCTCATTTCTCTGGGGGAAGAAGATCTCAGGCCTATACAAAGGGATTATAGGATTGATTTTATTATGGTGTTCGAGGTCATAATCATTGATAGTGTCTTAGATTTCTGATTAGTCAGCATGCACTAGGTGTTCCCCTCCTGGTCCATCCATATAAGCAGTTCTCGCAGAGGCAGCAACATCATGTTGCACCATCCATGGATCAACACAGGTTATATGGGAAAGGAAGATGATAGCCTTGTGATTCTCCTCATCCATAGAAAGTATATCATTTCCATGGTGTTGTTCTATGTCAGGTTCAAAGTGGTCATGTATGAGGTCATGGTCAGCTTCATGCATTTGCATTGCTAGCTCCATGCAATCCAGACATCATTAGAGGTACACTTTTTTTGATTACTAGCTTGGTGTATACCTAGTTTGGTGCTGGAGAGACACTCATCTTCATATCCCCTACCCTGTTAAATTATTTGGGACTTGAGGTTGTGAATCTTCTGGTGCCCTTGGGATTTAATACACTAGTAGGAGGTCAAGCTAACTTGTTTGAAGAATGTAGAGACTGTGATATAGTGCTGGGGAAGCACCGCTATTGGGGAGATTTATTATGTTTACAGATCCAACCATATGATTTCATCGTTAGCATGGATTGTTTGTTTTCGGTGCAGGCTATCATGGATTGGTTAAGAATACGTGTTGTGTTATTTGATGCAGATGGAGAGCCAGTTGTGTTTGTTTGCGAGAAGGACCCTCAGATGGGTCAGGGGAATGTTCTATCCGTATCATCCATGATGGTTGATCTAATACTAATATCATCAATGGATTAGTAGTTGGCATTTCCTTGGGTTGTAGAAGAGTACCCAGATGCCTTTACAAAAGAGGTTGTAACATTACCACCTCGACGAGAGATCACATTCAGGATCGAGCTACAACCCAAAACATCTCCTATCTCTATGTCCCCATATATGATAGCCCTTCTGAGTTGTGAGAGCAATGAGTATAGATTGGTGGTCTGTTATAGTGCATTTTTTCGGCCGAGTGTGACACAGTGGGGTTCCCCAATTTTGTTCGTGAAAATGTTTGTGACAGTTTTCCATTGTGTATCAATTATCATCACTTAAACAAAGTGATAATGAAATATAATTATAATATTCCATGGATTGATGATTTATTTAATCAATAGAATGATTAATGTTGGTTCTAAACGATCAAATTTCACTCATGATGACATTATATTTTTTTGAAGGACGCGGATATCCCATGGACTACTTTCCATTGTCATCATGGGAATGAAGAGTTTTTTGTAATGTCATTTGGTGTAATGAAATCTCTAGCTATATTCCTAGGATTAGTAAACGTTGTGATCCATGTGTTCCAGGATATGTTCTTAGTGGTTTTAATCGACGACATCCGTGTGTAATCCTTATCTAAAGAGGATCACCTAGAACATCTATATAACATTTTTTAGTTCTTCATCCACAAAAGCTGTTGGGAATGTATTCGAAGTGTGAGTTTTTGGGTCAAGAAGACTATTAAATGAGTCATGTTGTGTCTTCATTGGTAGTATCTATTGATCCATAAATGATAGAAGCAGTTGTGTCTGGGGCCACACCAACGATAGTGGCAGAGGTGCGATGTTTACTTAGTCTCAATGGATACTACAAGAGGTACGTAGCCGATTAATCTTGGATTGTGATTACTCTTACAACATTTACCAAGAAAGATCAAGATTTTGTGTAGAATGATTAGTGTAATGAAACTTCCGAGTATATGATGGAGATGATGAAAAGTGGTCTAGTACATTTTCTTCCAGTAGTGGGAGTTCAGTTTGATGTTTTCTTCGATGCATTGCATCTTGGGATAGGCTATGTTTTGATGCAACATATGTTGGCTATTTCTTATGGGTCATGGAAGCTGCTTCCCCATAAATGAAACTACGACTCCCATGATCTTGAGTTGGCAGATATGGTGTTTTCTCTAAATTTGTGGAGACATTACATCCATAGAGAGTGGTTTGTGGTTTTCACTGATCATAAGAGAATGAGTTATGTTTTCTCCCAGTGCGACATAACGTTGCGATAACATCTATTGATGGAGTTATTATAGCAATAAAACATCGATGTATCATATACCCCTAGAAAGGGGAATGTTCTAGGTGATGCGCTATGTAGGAAGTCGCGTAGTGATGTAGTGTGTGAATCTGGTGATACCTAGAGAGTTATTTATGCACTCTTAGCATTAGATCTTGATACGGGAAATGTTGTGTGAAAAGGTGGTCTTTTTCAGATGACAGTGCATTCAACTCTAGTACAACATGTGGAAGAGTCCCAGTTGTGGGATCATGAGGTGGTGGTTTGAGAGACCAAGTTGTTTGGGGTGAGGACCCTGATGGTTGGTATGAGGATGAACAACAATGAGTTTTTTATCATAGAAGTCTATTTGTTTCATTTGATGATGCTTGAGAAGATTCTAATAGAGTTCCATATTTCTCCTTTAGCAGTGTATCATAGCATGTAAAGGATGTACCAAGCCTTGAGTAGACTATTTTGGTGGCCTAGGATGATGTGTGTGGTTGTAGTGTTTGTGTATCGATGTTTGGTCTAACAGAAGTTGAAGGCTGAAAAATTTGTTCATGGTGGCAATCTCTAGCCATTAGATGAAACTCTGTTGATGTGGGAGGACATCTCAATTTACTTTATTAATTTTTTACCTCAAGATCAGGGAGGAAATGAATCTATTTTGGTTGTAGTGGATCATTTTACAAAATCATCCCACTTCATAGCCATCAAGGTGTCAAGATCAGTGGATGTTTTGTCGTGTAGTATATGCAGGAGGTGGTGAGACTTCATGATGTCCCAAGGATGATAATTTCTGATCGAGATCCCCTTTTTACATATAGGGTGTAGATATGTCTCCATCATAGTTTCAGATCTCACCTATGCCTTAGAACTACTTTTCATTCATAGATGGATGGTCAGATAGAGAAAACTATCCAGACTCTTGAAAACATGTTGTGATCTTGTGTTCAGGATTTTGGGGGTTCATGGATGTTGCAATTACCGTTGGTGGAGATCTCTTAAAAAATATATTTCAATCCACCATCGGTATGGAACTATTTTAAGCATTGTATATTCGACCATTAAGTTCTTCATTGTGATGGACTGTGATTAGAGAGTCATCAATTATCTGACAAAAACTAGTGAAGAATACAAAAGAGATTTTTCAGGTTATTCATGAGAAGAAAAATAAAGAGCAGTCTCATCTGAAATCATATTCCAATCAAAGGAGGTCCCCTTTGGAGTTTTATTTTGGGGATCACATGTTTCCAAAAGTGACACACCATCATGGGCAGTGAAGGTTTGGTCACATGAGTAATCTTTCTCCCCGGTTTGTTGTCCCGTTATAGGTTATGGCTCGTGTTGTATCAATGGTGTATCAGATAGAACATTCCCCAGTAGATGATCCAGATACATGATGCATTCTATGTATCATAGCTCTTTCATTATCTTCATGATGAATCACATGTCATCGATTGGAGAAAGATCGATGTTGACGATGTGGCGACCTCCAAGGAGCGGCCGGTACGGATCCAAGATGGGAAAGAGAAGAAGTTGTGTGGGAATTAATTTCTCTTAGTTCGTGTCTTGTGGTGACACAATGATGTCGAGGATAGTACTTAGGAGTGTGAGTGGAAGATACATTCAAAAACCAATAGTTTTTGAAAGGTTTACTCTTTTCATATAATGATGATAACTTTATGGTTGTAAACCATTCGTGTTTATGATATGACATTATTTTTTTGATTCTTGTAGCATGCTCTCTTTTGAGATGTATCTCGATGGGTAGTTGTTTGGACCTCTTTTCTATTTACATTTAGGTTGGTTTTGAAATCTCAAAGACGATAATGTTATAAGAGCTAACTAATGTAATGGCTCATACCTTTTAGGTCCATTCCTCTTCCAAAATCAAGTGTTTTATGTGTTTTAGTGGTCAAGCAGACTTATCACCAACACTTTTCAATATTTCCAATTTTGTGAACAGTTCCACTAGTGAGAATGTTGTGAATAGTACCACAAGTGAGACCACTATCAATAGTTCCATCGGTGATACCGATGTGAAATGTTCCACAAACGAGACCATTTTTAATATTTCCAATGGTAGACAGATCAGAACAGTTCCAATGGTTGCCTTGTGAACAGTTACAATCATAGGTTTATGTGACCAGTTCCATCGGTAGACTTGTGAATAGTTCCAACAATCGTCTTCTATGAACAATACCAATGATATCCTTATGTGAACAGTTCCAACTATTTCCTTGTGAATAGTTCCAAAAGTAGGATTACCTAAACACTTCCAGCAGTAGGCTTATGTGAGCAGTTCCAACGGTAGACTGGCGAATCATTCAATCGGTAGCATTATGTGAACAGTGATTCCAAAATTGTGTTGTTCAAAAGGTTGACTCTATTTCTTTTTCCAAATTTGGAGTTCATGTATAGTGTTTCCAAAACAATGAGGTTCCAATGATAGCCTCTAATTCCTTTGCCAAATTTTGATATCATGAACAATGTTTCTAGAACTATGAGGTTCCAATGTTTGAAACTATATCCTTTTTCAAATATAAGGTTTGGATTACAGTGTTTCCAGAGCTGTGAGGTTCCAACGGTAGCCAATATTTCATTTTCCAAATTTCAGGTTTCGTTTATAGTTTTTCTAACATGCTACATTTTCCACCCTTTGACGTTTCCTTTGATGTAAAATGCAGTTAATGCCTCATTTTAAGGACACTAAGGCTAATTCAAATTCCATATCTCTTATATTAATTTTCTTAAGGAAGGAGATGCTTTAACTGGGTAAACCTGCATTGTTTAATGTGATCTATTTCAATGGAAAATCCAGTGTATCATAAATTGATGCTTTGTTAAATCTTCTAAAGGGAAGATATATCTTCCTCCCTAGTCCTTCCTCCTAGTTCATAGGTGTGAGATGCCCGAACCCTCCATTCCTTCTTGGATGATTTGTGAAATTATAATTTCCTCATTGGATTGGTTCCCCACTGTTTTGATGCAACCAAATTAGTGTCGATCAATATTTGATATAAATAATGATATATCATCATCTTTTTGGGTTCATCTTATTCTTCTTGTCCTTGGCCTTTTATGGGATGATATATCCATGTACCTAATGGACTTCTCTTGGGTTTTGACCATTTTGGTGGTGTCTCTTCATCCTCAGGTGGATACAGCTGTCATAGGGGGAGGACATAGTAACCTGTTGTGTGGCTTGTTCTTGAATAAAGAACATCAAGAACCGTTTATGGTAGGGGATTAATTGATTCTCTATTCGTTAAATTTCAAATGTAGTCTTAGCATGTTTTGGCCCACTAGATCACAATAGAATTGACATATTAAATATTTGAACCAGATAAATAAATTTGTATCGATAATATGTTATTGAAACTTGTTTTGATAGATTGTGTTATATCTATGATTATTTTTTTAGATTTTAATTCATCATGGAAAATCATAATGATCATAATGCTAGAATTAATTGATATTAATTTGGAAAAATATAATGTGGCATGAAAATGAATCTAGTAGATTCTATTGTAATTTTATGGTAATCAAATTTATTCAGTAATCATGATTAATGAAATTGAGATAGCTTAATATTTAGGTTTAACAATGTAGGAACCTACAAATAATAATTCAATTATTTCAAGATGGGTTAAAGAACATGTTTTTTTATAAAAGATAATTTTTTTAGGGTTATTTGGTTACCCTATTGATTGTTTAATGACCAATATCCCAATTAATCTGTCTTTTTTTTTCTATTTTTTTTGTGATGTGAGCATGGAAGGATGTTGTGATATATAGGATGATGGGAGGCCTATTGGAAATGGTAGCTGTTGATTCCAAGAGTGGAAAGATTCATCTGTTTATGCTTGAGGATTTTTGGGTGGACACCAAAGATGATGGAATGGGATGTATGTGAATGGTTGAATTCTTGTGGTTTCTAGTTGGTTGTTTACTTTCTTTACATTCACCACAACTCAATGAAGCAGTTTTGTTTACCCACCTTCCAAAAGGGGCCATGAAACGCTGGGTATGACACATGCTTTCCATGTTTAGATTTCTGATGGAGGATGGTTCTATGCTCTTGATAGGGGTGGAAAAGACTCGACAGGTAGTTCATCTACTCACATTGACGAGACACCTTGTGTTTAGTAGCATATAATTCTTTCCTAGAATGCCTGCGAATATGGGAAAGAAATAATGATGATATTCAATTGTTGAATTAATAATGTTAACGCATGGGATTAGATCATGTTGGGACACAGTGAAGAGGATGAAATTTAATGTAATAATGGGATTTGGGTGTGATGATAATGAAATATAATGTGGAAATTATAATAGTTAATTAGTGTTTAATGAATTAAAAAATGTAAAATGAAACTTATAAAAAAGGGATAATGGAATGTAATCGATCAGTTTAAATAATCGTGTTCTTATAGGACACCTAGTCATTGAAGTGGCAACATGGAGTCTGAGAGACGTTATATGCAGTTGAGTATAAGAATATGTTATTTTTATAATGTGGTTTTCAGCTATAGTATATTATGTAATTTTTGTGTTTCTATACACTACTCCCGCCCATCAGGTAAGGAAACTGACACACTGGGGATTCTAATCCCTAGGGGTGTTTTCCCGAACATTATGGTGGAAGGATGGATGGCTAACAACCCCCTTTGGAACCACTCTCTTCTCATGGTATTAACTTGGGCCATTAGGTACAATGGTTAGTTTTACCCATATATGTGTTCAGAGGGCTGTAATGGCATGTGTTTATTCACACACATATATTCTGTATATAGTTTTATATGGAAAACTATAGGTTTAACATGTATAGTTTGTGATGGTTTGAGTATCCTTACTAGGTGTGTGGGATGTAATGACTTGAGTTATAATGACTGATATATGATATACGTTATGAAAGATGCGGTGGCTACTGAAAACTATCTGGTTACTTTGATTATGTGGACACGCTTTTTGGTTTCATGAGGTGCATGTTGTGGTGATTATCCCAGGTGTCTGGAGGGATGCATTTTGGTGAGAGATGGATTAGGACGTGTGATATTGGGGAAACGTGTAAAACTAGTGGGGAAGAAGTATAAGGGTACCCTTAATATTCATTATTATATAATATACTCTGGTATGCGATACATGGTGAAAGTAGCCATAGAGAGGATGGGAATGTAGTATATCTAATTAGGTGATGAGTAAGATTCAATTGTTGTTCACTATACTTTATCATGCTTTCTTTACATTTGTACAGGAGGCACTGGGGATGATCATTCTAGATATGCTATTATACTCACCCTATGTATATATAAACATTTTTTAATGTCACATGGAGCAGGTTGGAGATCTTTCTAGTTTCTATGAGCTTAGGGATGCAGGAGCTATTCTTGATTGTGATTGCTGTTATTTTTACTTTCTTTTGGTACTTGAAGATTTTTCTTTTCAGTTGTTGTAGTTTTGAATTACATTACATATTTTCACTTGGGTTTTCTATTATATTTCAATTTGAGTTTTATTTGGTTGGTGTCAGTCATATCTCTATATTTTTCATGTTTTCTTATAGAGGGTAATTCCTCCCATTTGTGTGTTCACTGAACCCTCGGTTCTAGTCGCCAACAAGGGGCCTAATAAAGGCGAGACTCAGGGGTCATTTCTCCCTTCTCATATTGGTGGCCCATGAGGGGTACAACTTCTGGGCAGGGGATCATGACATTAATGATCCCGAAATACAAAATATTTTTTTATACCAGACCATACCATTTAATTTAGTGTGATATTTATAGTATGAATCATGTGGGACAAATTTCCACTATAAGAAACAATGTTCTATATTTTTCAATAACATTGATTGAAAATTATTTAAAGGCATAATTTTAATTCTTATTATTATTCTAATAAATATATATTTAATATGAGATAAAAATATGGAATATATATAATTTCATCACTATATGATACATGTTAATTCTTTTCATCACACAAATGAAACAAGATATTTTATAAATTAGTGTAATATGGATGTTTGACTACGATATTTATTTTTCATAAATTGATGTAATCTTAATATATATATTTCTTATATTAATATTAAAAATGACCTCAAAAAGAGTATCTTCAATCATATTCATAAATTGAGTATTTTTTAGGAGGTGGGATATTTTCCCATTATTTTTTTAACTTCAAGGAGAACTACCTCTGAAATATCATTATTATTTCATAAACCATTTTGACCTATTTTAATGTATTCCATGCAATTATGATTTTTTGAATATAAATATTTTTTCCACCCCCTCCACTCTATATATTTTCAACAATTGAGTCTCTTCTTGGATATTTTGTAAATCATGAAAATTGAGGTATTTAAATAACATTTTTCAATTTCATTTATAAAGAAAATTGAATGTACATTCATTTTAAGTATTTTCATAACATATCATCCCACCCTTGATCATATGTAGTTGATTATTTTCATTTTTAATAATATCACTATACCTTTTACCTGACCCTATTATCTACATCAATTAATTCTCTAATAATTTTTTGAATGTTATATTTTTATTATCTCGGAAATATTTTTAATTAATAATATCAATCCTTTATAAAGATAAAGCATTATCATTCATTGTTTCATCCATAAACCATATGTCGTCCAACAGTGTATTTAGTCATCAGTAATTAAATTCCTGTAATTATTTTATGGATTGAAATTAATTACATCTTTATCCTTGCCTCAAATTTCTAATTATCTTATACAACCAACTCTAATAGAGAAATTAAATCGTTCTGTTCATAAACATATCATTCTGATTCGTTCATCAAACCACTTAACATTATGTTTTGATTTCAAGTAATATAAAATTAATTGATAGATCATTCATATTCATTTTTATACTCAAAAAATCCTTTTGATTGGACCTATATCACACAATAATAGTTGATATAATAAATGATTTATATCATGAAATATTCTAATAAAAAAATAATATTGTCCGTATCATTATCAATTAAAAATTTAGCATGTTCTTCCATTCCTTCATCATTACTAAATATCTTTTTTTCTTGAAAGACATTCTAGTGATTCATATTGATTTAATGTTTCATCTTTGAGGAATAAATTAGTACTATATTTTTAATATATTATCTATAGATTCATTTCCTAAATTCCTTAATAAACAATCATTGATGCCCTAAATATCTCCATATTTAAAATATAAAATTATAAAATTACCATTACATTGATTTTTCCTCAAATGAATCTTTCTCATAAATGTGAAAGAAATACCTGAAAATTATCTTCTATATTTTTTTATGTCCAATTAATTAAAATTTTATCCATTAGTTTTATCCAAATTTTTTTATTGGATGTATATAATATTACTGTGGTTTTCATTCACCTTCTATATAACTAGTTTGTTGTGAAAATAACTATGATTAATATCATTGGGATCAAATTTTTCATGAGGTGGAATCATTTCATTATAAAATTATTTAATTCATTTGAGAATATAATTTGAATTTTAATAATCATTCATCTTATAACTATTTAAATAGATGAATCCATCAAATTCAATTATATGACTAAATAAACCTCTTATGATATCATTTTAGGTCTTCATAAAATAATCAATGTGCTTGTGAAACACATGAAATTTGTATTAATTATTCATTTTCCCCATTATAAATGATTAAAAAAAATATAACATAGATATTTTTATGATGTGTTTTCTATCATATTCAAATATTTATTTTTATGAAAGTATTTAGTTAATGAATTTTGAGTATTTTTATTAGTATAAAAATGTTTTCTCTAGAATCACCATTTATATTCATGTAGGATCACTATCTTATATACCTTATATTTCAATTTTGAATAAGAACATTCTAATGTATCCTAATCGATATAACATATTCTTATATATCTATAAATAATAAACATCAAATAATGGGAACCTATTTTAAATTAAAAATATTATCCTCATCATCCTTTTCAGGAATGATTAATTTTATGAAAATGTTGTGCCTCTAATACTATATGGTTCACCAAAATTACCAATAGTCATTATTGGTTTGAGTGAGATATGGTTTCTAAATAATTTTATCTTTACTTAATCTTGATTTTGTGTTAGTAATATAAATTCATAAAAAAAATTATTGACATTTATTGAATTCATATATAGATAATAAAAAAAATTAATATACAATTCTTACTAGATTCAAAAAATTGATTTATTCCATGGGCCATATGTTGATGATGTGTTGATATAGTAGAGACTGAATAGATTCCTATTTAGTTTTAATGTTGTTTTATAAAACATCATTTTCATTCTAGGGTCAATCCCCCCGTATGTCATTTTCAAGGATTTATTAGGATGAGGAATATAATATATTTAACAAGTTTTGTTCATGTAATAGTTCATCAATGAGAATTACACCACTGCAATAGTGGTTTTTTCAATTTAATCAAATCATTATTCATGTATTAATTAAAAATGGATTTATTCTAATAGAATAATAATTATTCGTCTATCCTTTTGACCTGAAAATGTTCTTCTCTATTTTATAATTAATCAAAATTTTGATATTCTGCATTCTCATTCCAAATTTTAAATTATTATATTAAATTATTAAACAATATCTAAAAAACATGTATCAATTTTACATCAATAAAAAACCTAATGGTTCTTCCAAAAAAATCCATTAACCATAGATAAAGCTAACTATTTTCTTATAATATCATTAGAATAATGAGGGAATTAAATCCCCTTAAAAGAGTTGTTAATTTTATATTCAGTGTAGCATCCATGATTGTATTCTTAACCTATTATATTAACTAATAGGTCCTATAATTATTTACATTATTGAGATCAGATCCACATCTAACCACTTGATCTAATTTATTCATCCAAAATACAATATTTAAAATTAAAAGATAAACAAATCTCGATTATGCAAATTTTGATTACATTGAACACTTAACATCATGTAATAATTCAATACAACATATACTATTTCTATTATTCTAATAAGATTTTTTTTAATATCACATCCTAATATATTTTTAAAAAAATTTAGTCCTAGAGTGTAATCATCATTAATATTTTATAAACAATCCAAATACAGTAAGATGTGTTTTCTTTAATACAATCATTTCAATATCTTTAGAAAAAGTCCCCCTAATTTTCATAATTGTTTGTGCATTTCTCACAAAATATAACAAAAATATCAATGTCTAAAAAAGGTATAAGTGTAATGTTTTATCCATGATGAATCTTTTTATTCTCACAATCATATATCATTATTTTATATCTAGTATTTTTGTGCTTTCCATTTAATATTCATTTGAATTTTAGTATGATTCAACATTTGGTAGACATTTTTAATTTCACATTATTACATGGGAAATTCACTCATAGAAAAACAATATCTTTTTATTAATTGTTTATAATTAATATAATCGTATGATCCATTGCACTATTTTTATATATTCTAAACAAAATTTATTCAATATATTTTATTATAATTGTCTACAATTATTTATAGACACAAAATAATGCTCGTAGAAATGTTGTGGAAATTTAATTTCCCAAATCTATAGATTATTTCCAAAATAAACAAAATACATTTCATAATCTACAAAAAAATCGGATTTTATATATATCTATCATTCCATTACAATTATTCCAATGAATGACCTTAATATTGATTTAAAAAAATTATATCCCTAATGAAAATTCACATAAAAATAAAAGTTCTATATTCAAATTATATATATTTATAATTAAAATACTAGAAAAATAACTCTCACAACTATTTAACATGTCACTACAATTGAGTATTAATGTATTGATTTGGAAGATTCAAATTGAAAAGAATGTAATTTATATTGGTTGAGGAAATATTTATAGAAAGATATTTTTTTGATAATAAAATTTGATGGCCTTCAAATATGAATTCATATTATTTTCAATAGTAAATTTCTAGATGTTATGTCCAACATGTTTATTTTTTTTAAAAAATACTGTCTAGAATTATGTAACAACATCCTTATATATAAAAGGAAATGTAAGATGAAAAAATAAAATGGATTAAGAGATATTAATAATTGTTCTACCTCTAACTTTGTGTATACAAGTGGGCTGGATTATATTCAATATTGGATTCACCTCTAATATGATATAATATATGTATATTTTTAATGTAATTGAAAATCCTAACGGAGGATAAGTTATTTTTAATAAGTATTGTTCCTTAAAATTTTATTGTATTATTATATTTGAACATTGAATACTATTATTTATGTTAATGAATGTCATTTTTCATATGGGAAAAAATAACATAATTTTTCTAGGAAAAAATTAAAATTATGGGAATGAAATTTCTTGGAGTAAATATATTTACATCATACTAAAATTAAAATATAGAACATTCAACATTAATAGTTATGTATGTAAATGTTACATATTATATATTTGTGACACATGTTACCCATGTTATCTAGGCACTCAAGAAGAAAATATTCTATGTAAGAAGAAACATAGAAAACCTATTCAAATTAATTTATACAAAATGGATATGTAATATATGGTGAGAGATATACCTAATCAAAATGGAAATGAAATTTTATTTTCTAAATATCTAAAAATGAAATGATGGTACATTGATATAAAAAATAAAGGATATTCAAACCTCTAGAACACTTGCACATATAAACATTTAATTTTAAAGTACAATGGGGAATAAATAAAAAACTATTAAACATAATTTGGAATTATAAATTAATATTTCACCAATATAAAAAATTTAATTTTCATGAAATAAATGTCTCAAAATGTTGAGATTTTCAAAACATATCAAATTTTAGAAATATTATAGATCACAAATTAGGATGATAATAATATATAATTGTATGTCTTTCACAAATATTTATTTAGAATGATTGGAATAAAAATAATTTTATGACACTATATACTAATTAACCAGATGAAATTATAAAAAATACTAATGGATGTTTAGTTGAGATGGGTAGAACTATTCTTGTGAAATTTTAAATTTAAAAATTTCATTAGACAGATGTTTTAGGTAAATATATGGTTGAGAAAAAATATTTTGTATCGAGGATAATTCCAATTATCTCTCCCTATGATATTTTTATAATAATTGCCCAATAATAATATATTTTATGCTTAGAGTCCCACCCCATAAGACAATTTTTTGTTCCTTGAGACGGATGGCCACATGACCTTAAGAGAACCTCTATATACTATAGTTGCTACAAACTAGATGATCGGTCCTAGGGTGTATCCGTTGATGGATAATTCCTCCATAGATAATAGTGGATCCCAATGGTGACCAATATAAATATGTTTTGGAGATTGAAATATAGACCTCAACAAAGTATTAAAGAAATTTTGTAGATGAATAATATATAAATACAAAATGATGCAAATAATAATGTTTTATATAATTTGAGTACATGAGAAAATAGGGAATGCAATAAAATACCACATTCTATATAAAAATAGATAATTTCCATAAAAAATATATATCTATAATTAAAATAATAGGTTATGTTCATTTCGACCATTCTAGATCCATAAAATAGGATCAATCCCTTTCTCCCAAACTCCATCCATAAAATTTGAATCATATAAAAAGACATTTTTGAAAATAGTTTATAAATTTTATGAATAAAATAACAAAATTTATCGTATCAGGTTCATTTTGGTATATTTGTCTGACTCTACCAGCTTCAGTGTGAGTCAGATTCCTTTAATGTATAGAAATATGTGTTGGAACCAAGGATGTTCTTTCCTAGAAAAGTAGTATGTATTGTGTATGTTTTCAATCGTCACATGTATGATTAGTGAGTTTTAAATAAATTAGTTAATATATTATTATCTAACTACATTATTGAATTTGGCGTTGTTTCCTAGTGTTTGGAAATCATTTTGTGTCAAAAAATACAGTGGATGAGGAAAGTATCGTGAAAGGTTGTTGGAAGAATCTATCATGAAGAAAGACTATTTTCTTTAAAAACAAATATTTATTAAAATTTAAAATGTATGGGTTTTTAAGACTATGATGATTTTTTTGAATATGGGTAACATCATGAATTGTAATGGAAATCACTAAATTAACATGAATTCGAACACTACGACTGCACAATGATATGACAAAATGCTTTGTAAAAACATAAAATATCAATGAAGTTTCACTTGGAGGATATGTTGGATAGATATTCATTAGGTAACTATGATTTTTATGGAAAGAGATTAAATTATGGTTAGTATTAAGAATGGTGTATTTATATGGAGAATTATAATAGGAGGGGAGCCATGAATATATTTTTGAAAGATCCAGATAATCTTTTATGAGGAGGTGGATCATTGTTAATGGCTGAGCCTGTAAATATAATTCTACCAACATCACTTCATATGATTTTTTCAATATAAAATATGGAATGAACTTAATTTCATGAATCCAATGTAGCTCCAAGAAACAGACATTCCATATTATCTAGAGCATAACAAAAAATATTTTTTGATTCTTGAATGATTACAATGATTTGGAGTAATGAGTGAATCTTGAAAATGGGGTACTACTCATTAAATCAATGAGCTTCTTGAAGGATTCCTATTTCGAAATTGAAGTGTTGTTTGTTAATGTAGAGAGATTCGCAAAATGTAGTTTTGAATATTAGTTTCTCATTGAATAGGGATATCAATGTGAATCAACATGGGTATATAGTTCATGAAAACTCTCATGTCAGATTTGGGAAAATACATTAATGAAAATATTTTGAAGTCAACATCATGTCGATAAACTGAGTAAGACATCTCTCAAGTACTAACATAGAGGGATTCAAAAGAACTATCACAATATATTTAGTATTCAATCCATTAAATATTTTAAAGGTAGTGTTCCTAGAACATAATGACTATGTATGAATCATGTGTTCCCCAACTAATGGAGATTATTTTATTTAGGCCCAACTGTATGAAGCCTATTTTTCACTCATCTAGTGATCCTTTAAATATTTTGTCTAAATCATTATTTATCATGTATTATAGATACCTAATAAGTTGGAAAATTTCATATGGGTGTATTTGGAATGTTTGGAGCTTGCAACCCATCTTTTTTGGGGTAACAACACATGTCACACATTTGGCGTATGATTTGCACATGGTTTTCTTGACCTTACAGATGTTCAATTTCTAGACAAAAACACGTCAAATGGATTGTGCATGGACAAGTTTCCAAACCTTTCTAGGTGACCTTCTTCCCATGTATCTATTCATGTTTGGAAAACAATTTTTCAAATTTTGTTGGAAAACCATGTATAATCAATTTTCTTGGGTAATTTTTCAATTTATCCCTTAATAATATAATTAGAACTACTCTTTTCCAAATTACAAGAACCACTAGGATTAACCACATTCAATATAAAATTATATATTTTTAAGGTCAAATATAGGGATTCAATGATCTCCTTTGTCTAGGATCATGTTGAGCTTTTGTTCATCATGTTGGATGTGAAACGGTCTGTAATTGAGTCCACTTGAGCTATTCTTTTTTTCTATGGCTCTCAACTGAGTTATCATGGTATGAGTGTTCTTATAGTTTTATTATATATCCACAAATTCAATCTAAATCATTGTCCAATGCACGAGGATGAGATTCATACAACCCTAAGGGTGCTGGAATATAACTCATCCCTCATGTTTGTTGATTATGGATTTGTTGGGTGGGCCCCACCGATTTAATCAGGAACCATTTATAGAATTTAAATATCATACTTATAGAAATTAGAACTATATGATTACAATTGTTCCTTATATGGGATTACTAGATTGTGGTTATGAACAAAACTCTATACTTTTCATGCTGAAATATATTTTAAAATTGTTGTTTACAGTTTTCACATGTTTCTACCACCGATCGGGTGTGCCTTGGAATGTCCTTCCACTGGGTAATCAATTAAATATTAATTGGACTAATATATATTTTGAATTTCAAAATTTCAAGTACCATGTATCCTCCACACATAACCCTATTAAGGTATATAATTCAATTTGAAAATAAAATTTGGAACATGAATTCCAAAGTAAACTATAAATATGACATTGGCATAATATAAATAAATAGGGGGTTTCATATCTATATAACCCCTTATAATATTAATGGAAGGTAGAAGAATGAATATTGATTATGTAATATTAAATAAATTGAATAAATGAAATTTTTCATGCTACTTAGCTTTGTCACAATGATTAAAGTCAAGGATTTAACCAATTGACTTAATTAAAAATATGCATGCTACATGACCATATAAAACTAATGAATAAAATTTTATTATCCGACGGTTGCCTACTACATGATCATATAACACTACTAAAAGAAAAGGCTCCAACAAAAGGAAATATTAAATGACATCCTAATCAAATTGGAATGGAATGACTTGAGATTTCATGGGATTTTGATAAGAGAATACCATGAAGACTTTGGAACCCCATTCCAGTACAAGGATAAAACTACCTTAGGATGAGACCCACCTTGTTCCTAATTCATCTATATTCATAGATATATGGTATGATACCTTAAGATCCCTCATGTATTACTATAGGATTCTTTGGATCACTACTTGGATCCAACATTAACCAAGTGGATGCCATGGATACACTCCTTGGATCCATCATTGAAAAATATATTCCTTGGTTTAAACCCATCGAGCCCAATAATTTCAATGAGTTAATTATCTTATATGAAATCCATAGATTTAATAGGATAATCATTGTATAATTCTTGGGACTATGCTCCGTGGATTACATTCTTACCCCATTATATGCTAAAGTAATGCTGAGTTTGTGACCCTTGAGGTATACATCACCATGATTAATACATTGGGAATTGACTAGAAAATATTACTATATGATTCCCTATTATAACAGGAAAACATTGAAATATATAACTTGGGAATTATTTACAAACTGGTAATATTGAAATAATGATACATTGACATGTTCAGACCCCAGATGAGGGAAGAATCTGGTACTAGGGTAATTAGTTACATTGCATTCGTTTACATTATATATTCATTCCTCAACATTATTACATTTCCATTACATGGGAAGGAAAATATATGAATTATTGATGGTGGCCCATTGGGATTTATCTCACACACTCATTAGGCATTGTTTTTTACCGGGGGTAGATTATGTGGTTGTAGATGATAAGAAAGGGAAGCATACAGATTGAAACACAAGATTATATGCTATTTAGGATAGAGAATTATATAAAATGACCGAGCCAGAGATGAAGATTCTAAGTATATCCTTATATTTCTTATATATTATTGTGCAACATGTTATTCCTATTATCATGTATCCATGTTTTCTATTTTTTATAGTGACATGACATATCAGCAGTTTTTAAATTCTATTTTAGATGTTTAAATTATTATTTTTGTTTTACTTATTTTCCTCTATGACATCCTTTTACATATAATGATCAAACTATTTACTTATGTTTACTATCATATATTGTTCTACAATATTGTAATTAAATAATAGACTCCTCGCAGACACACCCTGTGGCCTCGTTACTAGTCGGTAGCCTCTGGCGTTCGTTGAGATATTTTTGAGGTCAGGTTTCCCATCAGCATCAAGGCACCCATTGAGTGGAATCTGGGTCTGGGATGTCATAATGTATTATTAAATGGATATTTCCATTCTTTCATAAATATTTGGAGACAATATATTAGAGATTAGGAATTCTTGGGACTTGGCCACACGCCTAGATTGGGCATTACGAACCCATGTTCGGGGTAAAAATCAAGTGGCTGAAATTTATAATTGTTTTTTTGGCCATTTCCCATTATAGTTGATATTATTTCCCCATTGGTCGATAAACATGTTGTGCGAGGTTGTGGATTATTACTCTTATTGTGTATTTTCATTAATCATTGGATCGATGATATAATGGAAAGGAGAATTGTTACATGAATAACTACAGGCATATAGAATTCACATGTCATGCATATAGTGATGCCATAATGGTGCATTTAACTACATTTTATTGCCTAAAATTCTTATGATTACTGAGTGATGTTGTGATTGTTTCCTTATTACTGTATTACTATTGGATGTGATAGAGTGATTTAATGTATCAATTCATGAGGTGTATGGTTTTTCATGGTTTGTGATTTGTAATGGAGTGAGTCGAGCCAGCATGCTAAAGAAACTAGGATTTTCATCTAGTGATAGGTGTATGGGAACAAAATCCCTAGGAAATGCTATCCATTATAATGTTAAATATGATTTTCAATAATTAATTGGTTTTATATCCTTATCATGCATTTTCATGTTTATGAAATGTAAAATTATACATGATCACTTACTGATACATGGTAATCTAAGCAGTCAGTTGGGGTAGTATTTCTTTGGTAGTGTGTTTTCATACCTTCATCTTTCTCTAGTGAATTTATATTTATGCTTAAACATGTTTTGTGGTTTTTTCATTCCAATTTAAGACCAATTTTGTAGAAACCTCCACGTACTTTATGCGAGGAGGGAGGTGACGACCATACTAGAGTCTATGTGATCCCTTAGCCACCAATCCTATAACTAGGAGTGCCAATAGAGACACAACCTAGTGTACCTGATCTTGGATATAATGGCCTTGTTTTTTATAGTTTCCTACATCTGAGGCAATCTAAAAATAGTGCTCCATGACTTGAATAGACAATGGATGATAGGAATCAAGAGTTCTAGCAGCAACATCCTCATACTTTCTCTATGTATGGTGGTCTTTAGGCTACTGAGTCTTGGATAGAGGCCGCCTTATCTATCCTTGACCATATAGAGATGCCTTTAGAGAAGAGGGTAATGAATTCCATATACCTAATTCTAGACTTGGACAAGAATTTGTGGGATGGGATTACCCAGGATGGTCATCATCATGGCATGTAATAAGTTGACTTCCAGACTACTTTAAATGATTTGTTCTTACCTTAAACAGCATGAGCTATTAAATCCAGAGATTCCATGCATCTCAAGTAGTTTTTTTATGTCAGTTATGTAATATTCAGCATGTTCCATGGATTTATATCTCTTGTCACTGATTCGAGCTGACGATGAGCTTATACTTGATAAATGATTCAATGATGGGATCATGTATGCCTTCTGTATGCTGGTGAATGTCATTATTTTTCCTACTTTTTTAAAATATTAAATTATGCTATTATTACTGATCATAACCTAAGGTACAAAATAGTACTAGTTTCAAGGATCAATTCCTTGTAATACCAATAGATCATTCCATGGAATGAATCATTTCCTTGAGGTTTTCATTCACGGTAGAGACAACCAGAGTGCACATTTCAATAGGTCTAATGTGTTTCATTAATGTGGTGTTTGAATAACACTAGTAGGTTTGGCATAAGAGGAAGTCATGGCGAGGATAGCCAGAACCCCGATCACCAATCGCACAAACATAGCAGTTTTGATCATGTTTGTCCATCTGTTATACAGGACTATGGATTAGGCGAGTGGAATTAACTACAGGCAATACCAAAGGATCTGGTTGTGGTACCATCTATAGTAGAGGTACTATTCTATTAGGCTCTCCATTATTAACTATTTTATTTGATATAGGTTCTCCAATATCATTTATCATTTTATCAATCATGAGAAGTTTCAAACTAAAGATGTGGTGTTACTATGGATTAATGACTTTATATACTACATTAGGGGTATGAATAGATAGAATATTCCAGTTTAGGGATTGCACCATTATGTTAGTTAGTTTACCTTTCTTATGTAACATATTTGTTTTCTATAATAAAACCTTCGATTCCATACTGAGAATGGATTGGTTGGTTCACAATCATGATCATGAAGACATATATCATCATAGGGTATATTTTACAACACAATAGGGATGAATTTATATACATAATTGTGAGTGGGATTTCCAAGTTGGTAGATCTAAGAAATAACATCATGGTATTGGTTGAGTGACCAACATGATTGAAAATCACTTCATGGATGATTAGGGTTTATGATAGGCAACATTCCCTATAGTAGTGGATCATTTCATGTATTAAATTCTGGATAATTTAATGGAACACATCCTAAAAGAGAGGTATATTTTTTAATCAAACATGTTTTGGGAGCATTCCTAATGTACATTAGTATATATAGGTTGGAACCTACTCAGCTTCAAGAGTTCAAGTGACAATTACAGAATTTAGAGGCCAACTGTTTTATATGTCCCAGTACATCCTCTTAGGGTTCACCTGGTCTTTCTCCATTTAAGAAGTTAGAAACATACAAATATGTATGGATTACCAAAGATTTACTCAGCTTATTGTCAATAATTGATATCCAATTCCTCAAATATTTGATATATTTGACATACTCTGAAGAGAAAATGTATTCCCTAAAATTGAACCGGGATCAGGTTCATATCATGTGTGAGACAGACCATCATACATACCTCGTACAACATTTTGTAGTAGTTATAAATTGTATGAGTAATTTTTTAGGTCGTTCAGTCATACAATCCCTCTTTCCATTTTCAAGGATACGACGAAAAGGGTTTATACCACTATTTGGATTATATTGGTGTGGTCATTGTGGATGACATCTTGGTGCATTATCACAGTCATAGAGACTATGAAAAACATCATGAGATTGTTCTGCTTACACTAAGAGACCATAAAATTTACACCATGTTTTCCATGTACCAATTTCATATAGAAAAATTTCACTTATTAGGTCATAATATCAAAAAATCAGGAGTATCTGTTGTTCTAGAAAAGGTTACTAATGTAGTTTTCTAGAATCCGAACAAGCATGTTTTCTTATATAATGAGTTTCAGGGGGATGGCTTGAAATTATATTCATTTCAAACAAGTATTTTCATGACTTGATTCACCTATTACTAGTCTTACACTAAATGGTTTAAAGATCATATAATTAGTAGAATGTGATAAACCCTTTCAAAATAGGAATGCGTGTCTTGTATTGGTACCTATTCTGACTCTTCCACAACCATGCATATGTTATGACATATTCTGGGATGCATAAGACGTTTAACTAATAGTAATTATAATATTTAAGACAATGTCAGTACATATGTATCCCAATAGTTGAGGCATCATGAGAGAAATTACTGAACACACAACTTTTATATAGCCGCAGTTGTCCATGCCTTATGTTTTCTAGAGATATTATATATTGTTTGAGTGACTTGTGGTGTACATTGACCAAAATAACCTAAAAATATATATTTTCATGGAATTAATTCTAAATCAAAAAAGGAAAACATGTCTAATATCTATAATCCTTTTATTTTGAGATCACCTATATGCCTAAAAACGAAAATGTAGTTGCATATGTGCTAAGATAGAAAATTCAATATGAGGCCATATGGGAAGACATGGATGAATGGAAGTAAATGGCCCTCTTTTATTGTTAGTAGGAGTAGTTTTATTATATTCATGATCATTATTACCTCTCATCCTTGAAAGTTACCCTTTCCCTCCTTGAAAAGGTGACGATTAGAACATTTTCAGATATAGAATGCTTAGTTCTATATGAGAGTATGTCTAGAGATTACCCACCTCCAAATTGTTCTATGGAAGGAGATGATGCTTTATGTCTACGTGGACATATCTAGTTTCATACATATATGTGATGGGATTTGATTAAAGATTCCCACACATCCTATTGGGATGTCTATATAGTAATCTCCAAGATGTTTTGAGATATGTGATGCCATTATTGGTGTCCTGGGATGAAACCCTAGATGATAGACTTTATCACATGGTTTTCAACATATCTTCCGGTGAAGGAAGATCCCCAAAGACCTGCATGATTCTTACAACCACTTCCTATACTATAATGGAGTGGGAAGATGTTTTCTTGGATGTCCTAGTCAGATTACCATGGTCAATGATGGGTAGTGATTCTATATGGTTAGTCATTGATGGGTTTAAAAATTCATCCTACATTATTTATATTCTAGAGGCTTTCTCAGTAGATTAGTAGGGAAGAATCGATGAATGTAAGATCATATGACTCAATGGTGTCCCTCATATTATCGTTTCAGATTAGGATTCTTGTTTCACATCATGATTTTGGCAGGGATTGTAGAAGTCAATGGGGATATAGATTCTTCTAAGTAAACCAATTTACCCTTAGACTAATTGAAAAATACAATGGGCGATCCAAGTTCTATAAGATTTTCTCTGAGCATGTTTTTTGGAATTCAGCTATTCTTGGGAGAAGCATATCCCCCTTGTTGAGTTTACCTATAATAACATATTTTGGGTGAAATCTTGATTGATCCTTTTGAGCCCTTATATAGGAGGCAATATCGTTCACCCCTATTATTTCTAGAGGCATATGATGTATCCATACTATGTCCTTTCCCCGTTCATGAGACTTTAGGGTAGGTTTAGGTGATCAAAAAGTATATAAAAACTACAAACTCTAGATGGAAATATTATTCTAATTTCCATTGAAGAGATATTGATTTCGAGTTTGGGGATCATGGTTTTATTTGGGTATCACCCGAGCTTGTGAATATATAGTTATAAATGTAGGGTAAGATGTTGACTCCTAATGTAGTGTCATTTTAGATACTTGAGAGAGTTATGATGGTAGCCTATCTATTACTATAACCTCATAGGTACCACACCATGAACGATGCCTCTCATTTCTCATAGCTTCACTAGAATAATGTTGATTTTTCTCAAACCATTGATCATATAGATTTTGAGATAGATGCTTATGCTACCTTTGAGGAGTATCTAGTACATATCGCTGACCAGATCTTGAAGGGTCTCTAACACTAGATTGTCCCTATAGTGCAGGTTTTATGGTAGCATGACCGAGTACATAATGAGACATTAGAGAGAGGGAAGACAATATACATGTACAATTTCTAGGGGTGTCCTCAGAGAGTATTTCTCCACCCTTGGAAGGTGAACTCAGAACAAGTTTATATAAAGGGGGATGATTTTAAAAAATATGTTTTTAATCAGGTATGGATCCTTTGAAATTTCTGTATAAATCTATACATTATACCCAATTTAGAAGCCTAATAATTTATAAATGGTCTCATGGGTGTCTGGCGTAGGATCAGAGGGAAAAACCCATATTTTTGGGGAAATAGGACATGGTGCATGGTTAGATGTACATTTGGAACATGGAAGGCCCAATCATGTAGAATATCAGTTATTGAACGGAATCACTTCACATGGTCAAAACACAGGTATGTGACATATCTGTTCAATGTTACCTTCTCCCAAAGTAATTGTGTATGGTTGGAACACTTTTTTTCAAACCGTGCAGTCAAAACTGTGCACATGCCATTTTACTGGGTAATTTTACCATTGTTAGGTCCACAAGGCTGAATACCCTGAGAGGGTGGGGGGGGGGGTGAATCAGGGTACGAATAATTTAAAATTAAAGCCCGTTATGATCTTGTTTTGCTATTAAAAAAACACTCTTCTCTCTCTTTGTTGTTGCAAAATATAAAAAGAAAGTATAGCAAGAACAGGACACTACAATTTTACTTGGCTCACCACTAAGGGCTACGTCCAAGGATCATACACTGATAGGTTTTCGGTCATACCAAATTCCACTAAACTTCACTAGTTGTGGATTACAAGGTTCGGGCTAGATCGCTTCTATGGCCATGTTCACTGCCTTTACAATGTTTATGGTTATCTCACTCCTTTCCTAAGGGTCACTCTCTGTTTCTCTCTCTAAGGCTCACTACTAGTGGAGAGGATCACCTTCTTTCTCTTCCTTTTCTTACTGATCTGGAAGGAATCCAATCACAGTTTATAGACCTATAGGTCTCTTCATTTTCATGAAGGAATGCCTCTTTCTCTATATTTAGATGCTCTGTTGAAGTCCAACTTTCACCCATAGATGAATATCTCTTTGCACCGAAGGTATCGGGAAAACATCCAACTTCCACGCAGCACGAAACCACTATCGGGGAATCAACCTTTCTTGGCGTGAAAGTCTAATTTGGCATGCAAGTATCGGCCCAAAAGTCACAACTGGCATGCAATTCACTTAAAACACTTGCACGACACAATCCTCTACAACTCCAAACCTACGCAACTCAATTCCTTCCTCACATAAACTACCTCAAGCACGAGACTAACACTTGGCGCGCAACATCCAACACTAGCACACACGTCCCACTTGCGCGACACACCACCGCTTGCGCGACCACCCCACCTACGCGATAGGATCTCTGAATATTCTAAGTGTTGATCTCCATTTCGAAATGAGGAGGTGTGGTCTGGTATTTATAGGCTTTTTGAACACTCTATGCGACATCGCGCAAGTCACCCCTCAGCGCGCGTGTTTCGCTGCGCAAGTCTTCTGTCATCCTAGACACTTGAGCGACCAAACCAAATACATGCACGACCCTCTTCTTTTTGTCATATTTTGATCTTCTGATCTTGAAAAAAAATAGGCGTTCAAGTTTCCAAATCTCCTGGGCACCGGCGTGCAAGTCCTTTTGTAGCGTGCAAGTCACCTGTGCGACCAACCCAATACTCGTGTGATCCTTATCCTTTTGCCATATTATGATAATATGTTCTTCAAAAACATATGGCACAAAAGTTTCCTATCCTACAAGAATTCGGCGCGCAAGTCCCTTTTCCAAAAACACTTTTCTTAATTTGTCGATTTTCAGGCCAAAAAATTTGGCAAACACTGGAAAAAGACGCCACCTTGTATCTCTTCTTTTTATGCCGCCTCCAGATCATCCATTCCATTTTCGACGTTCATAAATCAAACATGGATCGTTGAACACATCTCTTGAAATCGACATTACACCATGAAATCTCCTTTTTCAACAAATTTGTATGTCATGGTTTGCATTGTCAACAATCACAACAGAAATGTTCACTTTATCAACAAACACAATCACCTCAGAATACATCAATGATGCCTTGAGGGTTTTTTTCCCAAAAACAATCCTTCCCTTAATGATTGAATTAGAACCCCTATTCTTACCTAATTCAAGAACCAATATAATTAACACATTTTTAGATATCAAATTGGGCATTTATTTGAGGCTAAATCTAGGAATTTATTGATATCATTCATCTATTTTCGGATCTATATTTCGGATCTAGGAATTTATTGATATCATTCATCTATTTTCGGGTAACTCTTCTTGGTTCGAACCAAAAGGGTTACTTGAAGAGCTTTCTGCCCAAGGTAAGTCTTCTAGGATGAGGAGTTGTATGTGGAGAGATAAAATGAGCAGGGTTTGGAAGATTCAAAGGCTTGAGAGGTCTGTGTAAGGTGGTAGAGGTGGGGGCCTTTTATAAGTGGAGAGGAGGGGCACACATGGAATGTTATAAAGGTTTACTTTATTATAAAATTATTTTCAGATTTTGAATGTCCCAAATTGATTTATCTCGAGGATAAGGTGATAAGAGTTCTAAATCTGCCCATCCAATGGGTTTTTGACTTTTGTAGGTCTTAGATTTTACATTATATTTTCATTTTATTTAAATCGTTAAATAATGATGTAATCGATGCATCATCATGATGTCATAAATAATTTAATTTATTTAATGTCTAAAAATTATAAAAAAAACATAATGATGTATGAAATCTTTTTATCTTTGTAATGAATATTTTTAGTCAAAAGTATGACTTGTATAACCCCATTTAAAAATTGTTTTAGTAAAACAACTCATGTTTGTGACATTTTTATTTTAACATTAAATAAAAAAATATTAATGTCATTTTCCTACCAAAGTGGCTCCATGGGGTCCCCAAGTTGACCCATGTATATTCTTGGTCGGAAATGACAAATAAAATAAGGGTAGGACATGTTTCATGTTCATTTCATATTATTAAAACATTATTTTTACCTTATATTACACAAATTACCTCTAATCGCGATTAAAACATAAAAGTTACTATTTACCAAAAAATTATATTAATCCCATTGAACCACATTTTACATCTTAATGACAACCATGTATTTCAGATTTTTGAAATTCAAAACACAGAGGTGCTAAAATTTCATTTAAACGAAAAAATTAGTTTTTTAAGTACCACTTAGTGGTTTCACTATTCATCAAAAATTGAAGTTTTTCAGAAAAATTCCAAAAATTCTCCCTAAGAAATATTTTATATTCTGAATTCAAAAATGATGTCTATTTTACAAACTTCAAAACATATAAGTTGAATTAATTAATTTAATTATTAATTCCTGCTGTCAAAACAAATACCGTGTTTTTATGAAACAAAATGTATCAAAAGATTGACACTTGTTTATGTCTGATTTCAAAGTGAAATTAATTCCAACAAACACTATTGGATTAAATTGTAAAATTATATTCTAATTTCACATTAAATACAATTAAAAAGATAATATAATCATATTAATAAATTAGATTAAAAAGAGGTTTTGAATTAAAATACAACATTTTCACTATTCATTAAAAAAATGATCTTTTTCAGAAAAATACCAAAAATCTACACAAAGTAAATTATGATGTCCCGATTCTAAAGAAGAATTTTATTTGGTCCAATATTATTTATAAGAGTGAACAAAACTATATTTAATGACGGTTCGCCATCAAAAGGCGATAAGTGGACCTTTAGTGAAAATTAGAGTATAAATGCCTAAAATTGAATTCTTTTCGTATTTTAAGCCTTTATCCATTATTGGATAAATGTAAAAACATTTAACAAACATATATAAACATATTTTAGTTATTTCTATTCATTCCCACCAATAAAACGGCTACGTGTTAACTACCATTTAAAATAATATTATTATATTACTAGTGTGGAACGTAAGATTTCAATGAAACTCATTGTTGAGTATCGGGTACGCTATTGAACATAGCAACCCATTTAAAGTAAAATTAATATTTAATTTGAAAATATTAATAAATATGAAAATGCATTATTCTTTATTTACTTGGGATGTTACATCCTTCCCCAGTTTTTGGAATTGCGTCCTCACAATCTTATTCACTTATCAAAAAAGTGGGGGTATTTATCCCTCATAGAATTTTCAGATTCACACGTTGCCTCTTCAACCATATGGTTTTTCCATAAAACATTTACCTGGTGACTTACCTTATTTCGCAATGCTTGCTCTCTTCGGTCATGAATCTAGACTGGTTGTTCTTCATAAGAGTGATTATCTTCCAACCGAACTACCTCTGGGCTCAAAACATGAGATGGATCTGGCATATACTTTCTCAACATCGAAACATGAAAAACATTGTGTACCTGAGATAAACTCGGAGGTAATGCCACTCTGTTTGCAACTGATCCAACATTCTCCAGAATTTCATATGGCCCAATAAACCTTGGACTCAGCTTTCCATCCATACCAAATTGCATCACACTTTTCCATGGTGAAACATTGAGAAAAACATGATCACCTACCTCGAAAGATAGACCATTCCTCCAGTTATCCGCATAACTTTTCTGTCTGCTCTGAGATGTTCTCATGTGTTTCTGAATCAAATGAACTTTTTCTGCCATCTCTTCTACAAATTCTGGTCCCATTAGCTTCCTTTCCCCTACTTCATCCCAAAAAGCTAGAGTTTGACACAGCTTCCCATATAATACCTCAAACGGAGCCATCTGTATACTGGAATGAAAACTGTTATTATATGAAAATTCAACCAAAGAAATATGTTGGTCCCAACTTCCCTGATAATCCATCAAACAAGCATATAGAATATCCTCCAAAGTCTAGATTGTTCGTTCTGACTGCCAATCTGATTACAGATGAAAACCTGTACTAAAATTTAATTCAGTACCAAACGACTTTTGATGGCCTTTCCAAAAGTTTGAAGTAAACATGGGATCACGATCAGATATGATGGAGAGGGGAACTCCATGAAATCTGACTATCTCTTTAAGATAAAACCAAGCAAGTTGATCTAGAGACAAAGTATCTTGAATAGGAAGGAAATGAGCAGATTTTTTCAATCGATCAACAATAACCCAGATTGCATTATTACCTCGAGATGTCCTCGGTAATCCCACAACAAAGTCCATGGATATATTTTCCCATTTCCACTATGGCACCAGTAATGACTGAAGCATCCCTTTCAGTAACTACCGCTCTACTTTAACCTGCTGACAAGTCAAACACTTCACAGTAAAATCAATAATATCTCTTTTTATTCCATCCCACCAGTAATACTCTCGCAGATCTCTGTACATCTTTGTACTGCAGGATGAACTGAAAACGGGGAACTATGAGCCTCACATAACAACTCATTCTTCTACTGTGAATCACTAGCCACACATAATCTCTTCCCAAACCTCAAAACACAACCATTATCAATGTTAAATTCAGGCAACTTACCCTTCAAAACCAACTTTACCTTTTTCTGCAACTCGCTGTCTTGTTTCTGTGCATGATTAATTTTATCTGATAGAGAAGATTTCACTAATACATGAAACAAAACATAAGGAATTCATGCACAAACAACATCTATGCCAAATTTCATCAAATCTTTAACCAAAGGATCACGTTCCAAACGCAACATTGTTAATGAAGCATTACTTTTTCGACTCAAAGCATCAGCCACTTTATTTTCTTTTCCAGGATGGTAATGAATTGTACAATCATAATCCTTGATTAATTCTAGCCATCTCCTCTGTCTCATGTTCAATTATTTCTGAGTGAATATATACTTTAAACTTTTTTGGTCATTATATATTTCACACTTTACTCCATAGAAATGGTGCCTCCAAATTTTTAGAGCAAAAACAACAGGAGCTAATTCCAAATCATGTGTAGGGTAATTTACTTCATGAGTTTTCAACTGACGTAAAGCATAAGAAATTACATGATCATTCTGCATAAGGAAACAACCATGTCCCTTCAACAAAGCATCACTATAGATAACAAACTCACCATTCCTAGATGGAAGTGCCAAAACTGGAGCATTCACCAATCTTCTTTTCAACTCCTGAAAACAATCATCACATTATTTTTTCCAGATAAACTTAACACCCTTCCGAGTTAGATTTTTCATTGGACTAGATAACCGTGAAAAGTTTTCAACAAACCTTCGGTAGTAACCTGAGAAACCAAGGAAAATATGGATCTCTGTTACATTTGTTGGTCTTTACCATTCTTCAACAACTTTTGTTTTAGAAGGATCAACAGTTATGCCATTTTTTGAAACAATGTGACCAATGAATGAAATTTCTTGTAACCAAAACTCACACTTGCTGAATTTTCCATACTGTTTCTTTTCTTTTAAGGTTTGCATGATAACCCTTAATTGACTTTCATGCTCCTATTTACTTTTAGAAAACACCAAAATATCATCAATGAAAACAACCACAAACTTATCCAAGAACTCATGGAAAATTCTATTCATAAGGTCCATGAATACAGAAGGTGCATTGGTTAACCCAAAAGGCATAACTACCAATTTATAATGGCCATATCTAGTACGAAACAAAGTATTTGGAACATATGCTTCTTCTACTTTGAACTGATGGTACCCCGACCTCAATTCAATCATCGAAAAATACTGTGCTCCCTGGAGCTGATCAAACAAATCATCGATATAAGGCAAATGATACTTGTTCTTAATAGTGATGTTATTCAAGGCTCTATAATCAATGAAAAGTCTCATTGAACCATCTTTTTTTAACAAAAAAGACTGGAGCACCCCATGGTGATGTGCTAGGTCAAATTAAACCTTTATCTAATAACTCCTGCAATTGCTTCTTTAACTCTAAAAGTTTAACTTGAGCCATTCGATAAGGGGGTTCTGAAATTGGATTAGAATGAGGAACTAAGTCAACAGTAAATTACACTTCCCGATCATGAATAATACCAGGAAACTCATCAGGAAAAACATCAAGATACTCATTTACAACTGGCACGTCATTAATATGAATAGTTACTTTATTTTTAACAATATGTGCAAGATAACATTCATTTCTATAATTTACTAGTTTCTCAACTTCCTGATATGTTATCAAAATCAAGGGTTCATTCTTGTACAAAAAATGAAAATCATTCTGAAAAGAAACCATTTTATCTCTGTAGTCAATCTTAGCATGATAAACAGAATGACAATCCATGGCCAAAATAACATCAAACTCTACTAGAGGCAAAACAATAAGGTTTGCAGGTAGATTCATTCCGCAAACAAGGATAGGAAGGTTCTTATAATTTCTTTTTGTATCAACGTTCCCTCCGGGTGTTTTTACCATATGTTCAGGATTCATATCTAGAGATGGAATTTCCAATTTACTAGAAAAATTATCAGAAATGAAAGAATGTGTAGACCCTGAATCAAACAACACATTAGCATAATCCGAACAAATAAACAGTGTACCTGATAATACTTCATTCGATGGCCCAACATCTACTGAAGTAGTTGCAAAGGATTTCACCACCCCTTTATGCATGTAGTCTGGCTGCTTTCCCCCAGTTGAGTTCTTCGTTAGCCACTCATTTGCAAAATGACCCATTTCATTACACTTAAAACATCTTACCATTGACTTTTCATTGCATTCTTGATCATCTTCCTTACAGTTACGAGCAATATGACCAGAATTACCACACCTAAAGCACTTTACATACTTGGAAAAACATTCTCCAGGATGCATTTTACCACACTTCTCACAGGATGGATATTTGGGTTTCTTACCTCCTTGCTTGTTTGATGAATTCTTCCCTTTTGCCTGCCAACTGGACCTCTTATTCTGTTGTTTGTCAAAGAACACCTGATCATTGAAAAACTCCATTTCCACCTTCTCCGCACATCGAACAAGATTTTCATAACTTTTGAACTCACGAGAAGCTGAATACCTTCGATACCTTGGCTTTAACCCTGAGTAAAAATGGTTGATTTTACTATCAAGATCTCATATGAAGTTTGGAGCATTCCTTTCCAGTCGAGTGAACTTTGCTTCATAAACAACCACTGAGTCATCCTCCTGCCTCAATTCTAGGAATTTGTTTTCCATCCTAAGACGAACCACCTTAGGAAAATATTTCTCAAGAAACATAACTTTGAATTCGTCCCAGTGAAGATCATCAATCTCATTACTATCCCTAATATTTTTCATCATCGACCACCACTAATCTGCTTCACCTTCAAAACGGTAAACAAAAAGACTAACCTTTTGATGTTCTGAACTCCCCATGACATCATAAATATTCTCCAGTGGTTTAATCCAACCTTCATCTAGCACAGGGTTAGATGATCCTCTGAATGATGGGGGATGTTGCCTCATGAAATGTTCCACCACTGACATGATCCTCTATGGTTGATTAGGCAGATCTCGTGCATGGATACCACCACCATTTATAGCCTGATTTAACTATGCCATCACTACAAAAAACTGTTCAGTTCCAATTCCGAAAATCTCAGGTTGCTAATTTGGAAGGTTGTCTTCCTCCGGATGTCATACCAACATAGCTGCCTTGTTTCCTCTACAGAAAACCATTCTTAACACAGAAATATATTAGGTGAAGCAACATGGTAATCTTTAAATGCTATATCATTTCAGTCATACCATAGATTAACTTATAATTTTACAATTTTATAACTCTTAAAGTTGTCTAAACTGACCTCTGATACCAACTATAAGGCCCCGACCTTAAACCTTACTTAATATTGAATTAAATTAGTAATTCACATTGGGTATCTTTTCAGGTTTAGAGTTTTAGAGAATTAGGACATAACTATTACATCTCAAAAGATTACAAAGTAGAAACTTCTACTAAGTTTCCATAAAAACAAAAACTCTTAAAAAGAAACATGTCTAGTTACACATTTTATATAGCATGACATTACCTTGATCCCATCCTTGACCCTACTCCACATTAAGTCCTGTGAAAAATATTTCAAAAAACTTAGGGTGAGCATAAAAATCTCAATAAGGGATACACAAGGAATGAAAACTGTTAGTTTTTTTCAAAACCACAAGTAAACCATGTATACATTATCAAAGTAATAATTTTCACCTTTATGAAGTAGTAAAAACTATTCCCTGAATAAAAGATCATTACTTACCCTTTTGTAAACAAAATATCACCATAAAACCCATATAAAGAACATATAACATATAAAGGTAACTTGGGACATAAACATACATAAATGGAATAACCATATGGTTGACTTCCACACATATCACTTAATGGAATTGCCATACGGCCGACTTCCATACCCAATTCATTGGAGTTTATAACATAACCACCTGTCCTAGTATTCATGGAACCACCCGTCATATGGTTTATCACGTAACCACCCGTGAAATGTCCAAGTACCATTATAAAATCATAAGACATAAAATAAATATAATGGAAAGAAACAATTTCCACATTTCGATCACAATATATCACTTAAATATATTGACATAACAAGTTCATCATAAATACCATTTTCAATACCAAAATACATAAAAGAGTATATGGTATTTATTTCATTTTAAAAAAACATTACGGCTTTTTGATGAAGCCAAAGACCAAATAATACTCACGGCGGCTGAAAAGGTCGTTGTCACCCTGTACGTTAAAAGAAACATTCATTTTTGTCATTTTGTAAAATGATTTTTATAAAAAGATACCTTTTGTATAAAATTAAAAGTCAAAGTGGATTATACGCCGTATAATAGAAAGTCTTGTATTAGAACAATATATGCCTCAATGAAAGGAGATTGAGACGAAGTCCCTTACCTCGTGTCCGACGTGACTCGATTTCTCTTTAATATCCTGAATAATAAACTAACATTAATTTATACTTGGTTAAGAACATTTTTCAAGTTTATTATTCCTTTTATATAACTTGTTTCCATGTTATAAATGTTATGTAATCATTTAATTTAATAAAGTTTATTTTGTCGATATTTGGTACTTAAGTAAAAAATGGACTTCTTACAAATACATGTTGTTCACGTGGTCAAAGGTTCATTATATCCAGAATTATATTCATTATTTGGATATCATATTTATTATATATATAAATCATATACATGTATTTATTATAGTACATAACATTTAGAGGTAAGAAATGAAATGCACCGTTCATGGAGACGGTAAGCCGTACATACGCATGAATGATACTTTCATTTCTATTTCATATTCAATGGAGTGAAATCATAATGATATAAAGGTATATTATAATTAAATTATAATATTATATATAATAACATTAACTCCATCCTTTATACGTCCCACATATGGAATTAACGAATCAAATAACTTTGAGGGGGCGGTAGTCCGCACTTCCTAAAATGAAATTATCGTGTTTACCCACAATGGAAACCATAAAGGTATGCCATAAAAGAAAAATAAATATGCATTAGGAAAACATAAACATAATATAAATCATATATAAATAGAGTGACATCTTAATGGCCACCATGAAAGGTGTTAAAAGAAGATTGAACAATCATCGTTTCGTGAGGCAAAAAATCACCAATCACAGAAACAGTATGATCTTTGACCATTAAGAGAAGGTGTGTGTAGTTTTAGCTCTAATAATTCTCATAAAAACATCCTAGTATATTTAAGATACTTTTGTTGTTACAAAATAAAGGAATAAAAATAGTTTAGGGGGTTGGAGAAGCAAAATAAAACAAAAGAACACAGGTGAAGACATTACCTTAAAATCGGGTAACTCTTCTTGGTTTGAACCAAAAGGGTTCCTTGAAGAGATTTCTGCCAAAGGTAAGGATTATAGGATGAGTAGAGGGATGTGGAGAGATAAAATGATCAGGGTTTGGCCGAGACAAAGGCTTGAGAGGTGTGGGTACGGTGGTAGAGTTTGGGGCCTTTTATAAGAGGAGAGGAGGGGCACTCTTGGAAAGTTATAAATGTTTACTTTATTATAAAATGCTTTTCGGATTTTAAAGGTCCCACATTGATGTATTTTTAGGATAAGGTGACAAGGGTTATAAATAGTCCCATTAAATAGGTTTTTGACTTGTTTAGGTCTTAGATTTTATATTATCTTTTCATTTTATTTAAATAGTTAAATAATGAAGTAGTCGCTGCATTATCATGATGTCATAAATAATTTAATTTATTTAATGTCAAAAAATTATAAAAAAAATATCATGATGTAGAAAATATTTTCATATTTATAATGAATATTTATAGTAAAAAATATGACTTTTATAACCCCATTTAAAAATTCTTTTAGTAAAACAACTCATGTTTGTGACATTTTTATTTTTACATTAAATAAAAAGATATGAATGTCATTTCCATACCAAAGTTACTCCATGGGGTCCCCAAGTTGACCCATGGATTTTATTGGTCGAGAATGACACATAAAATAAGGGTAGGACATGTTTCAAGTTAATTTCATATTATTAAAACATTATTGTTACCTTAAATTACACTAATTACCTCTAATCGCGATTAAAACTTAAAAGTTACTATTCACCAAAAAAATTTTTTAATCCCATTGAACCACATTTTACTTATTAATGAAAAACATGTATGTCAGATTTTTGAAATTCAAAACACGGAGGTGGTAAAATTTCATTTAAACAAAAAAATCAGTTTTTAAGTACCACTTAGTGGTTTCACAATTCATCAAAAATTGATGTTTTTCAGAAAAATACCAAATATTTACCCTAAGATATATTTGATATTCCTAAATTAAAAATTATTTCTATTTTAAAAAATTCAAAACATATAAGTTTCATTAATTAATTTAATAATTAATTCCCGCTGTCAAAACAAATAACGTGTCTTTATGAAACAAAATGTATCAAAAGATTGACACTAGTTTAAGTTCGATTTCAAAGTAAATTTAATTCCAACGACCACTATTGGATTAAATGGTAAAAATATATTCTAATTTCACTTTAAAACCTATTAAAAATATAATCTAACAATATTAATAAATTATATTTCAAAGAGGTTTTGTATTAAAATACAACATTTTTCACTATTCATTAGAAAATGATCTTTATCGGAAAAATACCAAAAAATTACACAAAGTAAATTTTGATGTCCCAATTCTAAAGAAGAATTTTATTTAGTCCAGTAGAATGTATAAGAGTGACCAAAACTATATTTAATGACAGTTCGCCATCAAAAGGCGATAAGTGGACCTTTAATGAAAAATAGAGTATATATGCCTAAAATTGAATTCTTTTCGTATTTTAAGACTTTATCCTTTATTGGATAAATGTAAAAACATTTAACAAGCATATATAATCATATTTTAGTTATTTATATTCATTCCCACCAATACAACGGCTACGTGTTAACTACCATTTAAAATAATATTATTATATTACTAGTGTACAACGTAAGATTTCAAAGAAACTCATTGTTGCGTATCGGGTACGCTATCGAACATTGCAACCCCTTTAAATTAAAATTAATATTTAATTTTCAAATATTCAAAAATATGAAAATGATTTATTCTTTATTTACCTGGGATGTTTCAATGATTAACTCCATTATATATTTTCCATGAAATACAATAGTGGAAATGGGATATTTGAAGGAAATCTATAGTTATTATGTTTTAATTGTGGTAGAGTAAGTAAAATTACAACTGAGTTATCAAGGAACATAGATGAATAAGAAATTGTGGAAGAAAAATAGTAGAGGAATTGGAAATGGTTTTCTCAAAAAGGAGGCATTAAATCATTAAATAAATTAAAGAGAAAGTGTTTTGTTTGTAAATAAGAAGATGAAACTAAATTTTTAGAGGTAGAAGAACCATTGGTTAAAAATTGAACCCAAAAATCTATGATGGATAATGTTTATAAATTTGGATCCATCAATTGATGAATCTAGAGAAAATGGGTTGATTTATGATGCAAATATCATTTTGAAAATTGAGAATTTTCTTGGTGAGAATGAGAATAAATGAAACAAAAGAAAAACGTTTAGTGAAGTTTTGCATGATCAATAAGAATAAGTTGATCGACATAAAGCTAAAATTAATCGATTTCATGTTGTAGTAAAACTGAACTCAATATCCTTTGAATTCTAATATGACTTATTATAACAAAATATCAAAATTGAGTAATATGAATCTTCCATCAATGGCAATATGTCTAAACTGGAGGATATGTTAGTGAATGTTTAGGGATATGAAAAACAAGGTTTTTCTACTTTTAGAGGTAAATTTGAAATTAAATTGAAATAATATGAAACCAAGAAAAAGAATTTTTTTGATGATTATTATATTTTGAGCTGCTAGAGAGAGAAAAAAGTGGTTTTGAAGTTGTAGAGAATTCTTTGAATGACCAAATATCCACATTCATAGGGAAATATGAAATTGTATTTTATTTTGAAAAATAAAATGCTGGAAACCCAATAGAAAAAACTAAATGAAAGGTGAGAGTTGGATGTATCACAATGTCACCTGAATTACCAATAATGAAATCTTGAAATCAAACTAAAATGATATATGAAAACCATCCCAATGTATCCAAAAATGATCTACAATCAAAATATTTTAATATGAAGTAGGAAATGAGGAGTAATATAATTTAAAAGATGTTTCGTCATATAAAATTTCAATTTTGTGGCAATTTAGGTCACACCGTGTAATACTATGAAGAGGTAATGTTCTATTGTAATGTGGAAGAGCTAGGAAAATAATAAAGTTAAAATAATTATTATCATATATCTTATGGAAGAAATATATTTAATAGATTTTTATTCTATTTCCCTAACTTTTCCCGTAAATCTATTCATTTCATTAAGTGAAATGGTGGAAATTATTCATATATAAACCAGAGACAGGTGAATATCCACAAATTATTGTGTTTCTCTTAGAAACTAGTTTTTTCATCTAGAAGAACAATTTGATTATGATGAACAAATACAAATGAAAAATGGAGTGTAAATATGATCACTATTTTAAAATCAATCAAATATTTTATGGAATGAAAATAATAAATCCAACAAATCCATTCATGATGATGTCCCTCTCAATGATAATAAGAATACTTTCACCTAGATTCTTGATAATAGATGCTCATCCCTTTTCTAATAATCATGGTATATAATGGAAAGGAAATGGTCTAAGAGTTTCTGAGGCTCACAATAATGGAATATAATTTTTATAATAATAAACAATTAACAATAAAAAAAATCTAATTCCGAATGGGTATGATATATTTTTGATAGAAAATCCACAATTAGAAGAGATTTATTTATTGGAATGAAATGTGTGGGATGGTAGAGTAGGAAACAATTATGAATTTATCTTAGTACTACTGAATTTGACTATATCTTTGCTAAGAAGGCGTCTACTCAAATATTATGGATAAAAAAAATGACTGATAATGTAAATGAGTTGAAGCATCCAATGGTGATTCACTATGAAAAAAGAGCATGTTCGATATTAAAATGTATCCTATTTAGCATTGTCATATGAAACATATTGATTATAGTTATCACTTATTCAATGGAAAAGTTATAAAATTCATGATTAAGATGGATCATCTTGGAAATGATGAACATGTGGCTGAAATTCAGATAAATTATTTTATTGGATCATGTGATTGAGAAAAATCATTTTAACCATAGTGTTTTAAGACCTCCCAGTGCATGAGGAGGTTATGATTGATCCATTTTCGTCATTTGTGTTAAATGTTTTAAGGTTATTGTGGATTTCATGTATTTTTATAGTGAAGATAAGATATATGGGGACTATGTTGTTGAGCTGAACTTATAAATATAAGGGTCATTTGGTTTTTTTCGAATGTGGTAGAATGACGAAATACATAATTTAAATAAATTACAAAGGGGGAGAATGAGGATGGAGAAAAAATTCATTGTTATGAGGAAATATCCAGAGCATAGCTTGGAAATCATTAGTAATTCCAAAATATGAGAACCAAATTCATTCTTACCCTCTTATTTTCTTCACCTAGAATTGATGATTTATACATAGAGTTTTGGATGATTTTTTTCTTGTATATCATGTTTTGATAGTGGATGATGATTTATTGAATTTGTCTATAGATTGTAAAAAATCCCAAAGGGGGAGATTATTGGAACCAAGGATGTTCATCGTTGGAGATAGGGTGTTGTTTGTGTTTTTTTCAGTCCTGACATGGAAGATTATGTATTTTACATTAAATTATATCTTATAGTTTATGTAGGATGTTGTATTGAATGTGGTTTCATTTCGTAGTGTTTAAAAAAAATTAGGTCAAAATTTTATAGGTAATGGCTGAAATCTCAAATGTTTGTTGGAAGTTGCTAGCACCATTATGGATAGATTTCTAAAAAACAAATGTTCATGAATGTGGAAAATTCATGGGTTTTGTTAATATAAAGATTATTTTTGTGTTGATAAAGATAATCACAAACTATGTTGGTGAAATCTATGATTATGATAATTCTAGCATTGCGAGTGAATGATGGATTGACAGAAGGCTTCGAGAAAATGTCAAATCTCAATGGATCTTCTGTATGATGATATGATTGAGTAATATTCACAAAGGAACTATGGGTCTAATATAAGGATCCATGATTATGATGAACATAATGATCTATGAATATCCATGTAATATCATGATTTGAGGAGCAATGTGTTGCTATTTTTGAATGATTCAAAAACTACGATAAGATGTAGTGGTGCACTACAAACTGTCATGCCTATAAATATAAGGTGACCACTCATTTCTTCAAATGATCTTTTCTATGGAACATATTAATTCTCTCATATTTCATGATTCTAGGGGAGATCTACGAAAATATCATTCGATGTGAGCATCAACATCGCGAATATAATTTTTAAGTCTTGAATGCATCAAATTAATTTGATGAATGAATGATTTTTGATTATGTTGTAATTTAATATGACTCAATGATATTCACAAAGGAAATTTTTCCCTATAGTATGGGTGCTTTGTGAATGTCCTAAGATTATCCAATGATATTTTTGAATATTAGTTTTCCTGTGAATATGAATTTCATAGTGGTAAGGCATATTCAGAAAAGAGTTGTAAACACAATAAACATACATCAGTTTCCTAATCCAAGGTCTCAACATATTTATTTTTTCGATTCTATAGACCCTATATTAGTGGTATTGACCTACCTTGATGATAATTCATTATCTGATCAATGATATGTATTGGATTCTCCTGAAAGGTTAAATCTACCACTAACTTAAAATCCTCTGGTTCAAACAAATAATATGGGACATCATGATAATGAAGATGCTATTAGACATGAAAGACATATTTAATGGAACAATATCATAAAGTTAACTGCAACTGATTATCTACTATACCAACTCACTCTACAATCATAAAACATTTCATATAATAGGGTGATAGATTTCAATATATTTGAATTCATCTATGAAACAATCATGGATAACATATTGATATAGATGATGCACCTTCTAGAACATAAGAGGTAGATAGTGATGATTGGTATAAGGATTTGTTTTAGAATGAGATGTAGCCATATATTAATAATTAGATATACGTGATCTAAATTATCTTGAATGAGATGATGGCGACAAAGTTTTTCTTCACCATCATATAACAATAATAGAGGTCAATGGAAAGACCTATCATACATAGGGTAATTTAAATAAAAATAAATATATCACTGGAAGATTTTGTAGTATGAAATCTCAATAAGAAGTATGCTCCTTTCCCAAAAAACATATAAGTTAAGGATTTAAGCCCATATTATGTATTTTATCACATATATCATCCACTCTTAATTATTTTCAGTCTAATAGGGATCATACATACAAAGGATCACTTGTGAACCTAGTTTCTTCTATGTCCCCAATAAAATCTATGATTTAAATCGTCCATCTTAGTCTGATAAAATATAATGAAAAGCACCATTATGTTTCATTATCTCTAGAATGTAATACATTCAAATCCCATAAACTGATAAGGAATACCAGTTTTATGGGATTTGTTTCTTGGTTTAACATGTCTATGGTCACCTGTATTGTAGCTCTTCTTCAATGGGATATCATTAATCTATACACGGTATCCATGTTGACGTCAATCCATTTCAACTCAGGAATGGATAATGGTTACCAAAAGTCCCATAGGTCCGTAGTGCTGATCCTTCACTTATAGAGAGCTGGATCATCGATTGATAAATCCTCTAATATTTCTCTTTATACCTTTCCA
Source organism: Viscum album (assembly GCA_963277665.1). Taxonomy (NCBI): domain Eukaryota; kingdom Viridiplantae; phylum Streptophyta; class Magnoliopsida; order Santalales; family Viscaceae; genus Viscum; species Viscum album. Next base: position 2,067,014,447 of record OY728160.1, read on the forward strand.
CTAAAACCAACAATGTGCATCTCAATTCATTAGGGTAATCCAAGTGGGAACTACCCAAATAGAGCCATGGGATCCCCTCATAAAAAATTCATATATATCAGCAGGAACCCAAACACGACCATGGTAGAGAATGACTAATATTATTTCAACATCCCAAACAGGGGGTGTTCATACCAATGGCAGTATCTCTTACATCAAATACCATAGAAAAGAATTATTTCTAATCTGCACCCATACCAAAATAGAGGATTCTAGAATTAGAGTTACTAGAAAAGGTTCTGTGTTAGGTTCATAAAACACTATGTTCATCATATAAAATTCATCCATCACCTTCTATTCACTACTGGACTCCTGGACTACATTTTTCTGAGTAATCTAGATCAATGAATTAATGATGACATTAACCATAATGTTTCTTTATGAAACTCAATGATAATGTAATATAAGTATTCAACCCATATGCGATACCTTATATTCAATTGTAATTTTTTGGAAATGTATTAGATAAATTTATAGTGAGTTTAAAATATAAAACGCTCTCCCATAATTTATTTCCTCTATCAACATAGAGCATGAACCATGACTACTAGCTTGAGTTTATACATAGGCCAGTTCCTCTCATGATGACTCTACTAGGGGGATCAATATACAAAAAATTTAGCACCATATATTATAAGTACACATATAATAATTCTAGAATCATCAATTTGATCTTTATAGTCTCTACCCAGCACTAGAATAATCTATATCAACAATGAAGTTAGTGACTATCAAATCCTGAAAGACTATCACACAAGATTCAGAACATATGAATTTCACGCACTTCATAGTTAGACCCATAAGAGGGGATTAAAATTGAGATAAATTCTAAATTAATCACTTGTAATAGATAGGAATACCTAATTAATAATGTATAAAAGCATTAATTTTGGACATCTAATAGGAAACCATGATTCTAACCTTCTATGGTTCAATATATATGGAGGCCTCTAGTAAGATATATCCCAATGATTTTACTATAATAATCAAAAATTGTAATTTTACAAGGATTTAATAAATCTGGTTCTATCTATGTGTATTTATTATGATATCACAATTGTTGGAATGGTCATGTTTGTTGTTACAACACTGTAATATGTCTTCTATGATGACCACTACCAATGAATCTTGGTATGGGTAAAAACCCCAATTCATAAGTCCCAACAATAATTATAACTCATTCATATGATAAAAAGGAATATTCATATTTTCATACAATATTTACGTAATTTGGAATTCTACATGTGGATTGTTTTATGGTCTCACAGACACCTGATGACTGCCCAACCTCAAATAGTTCATAGATAAAATATTCGTTCCTCAGAACTAGTAGATGAGGTCATATATATAATGGAAATTATAATAGTTAATCACTACAATATGATTCAACCATAAAAAATCCATGAATAAATGGAGGGTAAAATCCACCTTCATGGAGGAACTGACATGTGAACCCCAAAGCATGATACATGTCATATATAACATTTTCCATCTAGCTCCTATAAAAAATTCATGTGTTATTATATACAGGCAGAGTCCACCATATATGGATGAATGGACACTGGTGACACACCTGGATCTAGTTCTATGGTGAACTGCTCCTCTATCTCAGGAGGGAAACTAGATAAATTATCAGGGAAGCCAATTATAAAACAATTCACTATATGATGAAATTACAGAAGAGAAATTCTTTAATTTATCATGAAGTAACTCTCTATTTGGATTTTCACTCATCCAATCCCCAGATTCTATGTTCGTTCTATACTATATGAGATATACGTTTACCCCTTATAATGATATGTTCAACCTTTAGGTGATGTAAACAATTCCCTTATGCAGTAACAGTCAACATGGTTGCATTAAAAAACTAGCTAATAAAAACCAATAATGATGTTGAAGCCATTATTCTTGAGGATAATAAAATTACATAAGAAATATAACAAACATATCTCTAGGGTTAACACCAAGAATTGGTGTGTACCCTTTTCTTAATACTCTAATGATGTGTTGAGAGTCACTATGCAATTTAAGAGGACTACCGATAGGACCATAATTTTCATAATTAAAGTAGATACTAAGGAGTTTATTGAAACTATATCAAAAGGGGAATAAACTAAGGGAGAGGCTACCATAATATTAATTCATAATGTAGATGGACGTAAACTCATTAGTTCATTTTTATGATGTACCAAATTATTATTTCTTATTCTGTGACCCTGAGATGAAACTTGACTACACTAGGAAGGTGTTCTCTACTAGAATTGAGCCTTTAAAGCATGAATTCCCCAACCTGATTAACATCATTGGCATGATCTCCTTGTTTAATACACACTCTCATTTATCTGTGGAGTTACTCATATTGTACCTAAATGTGAATTAATCATAGATTCCTCCTCACTAGGTATCATATGGAAATATTTTTAGAAATTCTTGAGGTGAAAAGTCACACAACATGTTCAACACTCAATTGAATTCCTTATACAATAGGTCTTCTTATGCAATGAACTCCCAAAATTATTAAAAACCATAGAGATATCACTTCTTACCATCATGATAGTAATTCCCCTATGTACACCCTCGAAATGACATTTCCTTCCACTGGATATGCGGCATCCCTTCTTGGAAGATGAAACAACCTTGACCACATTATTATATTCCCTCAGGATTAACTCAGCAATGAGGTCCTAGTCTACTATCTATAAAATAAGGTTCATATGAAAACAGTTCACATGTGAAAAGATGGAATAGGAAATCCCATCCCCAAAACAACTCATAGTCTTATACGCCTCATCGATAATTATTGGTGAAATTCATTTTAATTTTTTAAGAGATTTTATTTATCCATCACCAACATGTTCCAATGCTAAAAGTGTATGAAATATTGAGCACAATCAACTCAATGCGTCTAGGGAAAGAATTAATCAAAAAAGGATGTACGGATGTCCATATAGACTATACCCTAATGTTGAAAATCTTATGTGAGACATCCAACCAATGCATGGAGGATTCACATTTCATACTGGTTGAATTCAAGGAAATATTCTCCAATAGATTCTCTACATGATCTATTATAGACAACATGACATCTATCCATGAATCAATATCCTAAGTTCCACCATCACTCAAGATGGTGGGACAGTTCTAATATTGAAACTCACACATCAGTTCTACCATATTAGGGTCTAGTCAAAGAGAACTGAATTCAAAATTCATGAAGTGGAAGATGCTTCATTAATCTTAGCAACATTTCCTAATGGAAGATCAATAATATGTGGCTTATGTTTCACTTTAGGAGTCACTATGGGTGGCTCGAGGACCACCACCACTAAAGCATGCTCATTACAAAATTTTTGGAATATGAATTAACAAATATATGTTGTATTAACACTAAAATTTACATATGAAATCTTGAGATAATATTAATAATTTATTGTAATGTTATAACATGAATGAAATGGTATACAACCCAAAAGTATTTATAGTATAAATTTAATTTTATAGAGAATAAGATTCCTTAAATTTAATTATTCATCCCCATTACTGATAACCAGTTAAAAAAAATTAATTAATTGAGATTTACCCTTACTTATTTAGATATTTGTTTCTCAATAATGTTTATTGAATCACCATTTCCCTACATTTAAATTTCTATAATAATTATAAATGTATATTGAAATGTCTTATTACTACAATCTGACCTTTATATCTAGTAGTGGTATGTAAAATTTAATGTATATGGATTTGATTTGTTGAATGTGAATTTCAAATTTACAGAAGTACACAATACTTAAATTGTTATAGTTATTCATCAATCAATCTATATAATGTGTCGTAATGTGTTAATTAAGGTTACATCCTCAATAAATGAGGGAAATAACCATTTAATTTGATTTAGGAAAATAAATTTGAAAATTTATATCATCAGAGCAGAAACTGTAGTACACTGGAATACATGTCAATCAATGAACCCACATCAATCATATAGTATATAGGATATTCATGCAGAAATATATATATGAAATGGATTAATTCCTATAATTTAATTAATATTATTTCAAGTATGATTTGACCAATAATAATAAAATTTGAAATAGAAACATCCCAAAACATTAGTAACACCCAATGAAAAAAATCCATGAATCAATATCATCTTCAACCAATAGCTTAATTTCTCATCCACTGTATTTATTTTCCCCCATGTATGTTGGTTAGTAACTCCTAGGAACATGATCATTAAAAAATTTCAACACTACTAGTCTCATTGTTTTACAAAAAACATAAGATAAATACAAAAATGGATGTGATACCACCTTGTATCATCCCACCATAGAAGCCACTTAGTTTTTCCCTAAAACGTTTAGGAACATGTCCTAATGTATGCCTCCGTATACAGCTGATGTTAATGACTAGAATTGAGGGACATGTTTATGTCAATGGGTAGATTATCCCCACATATATATATGTGTAGAACAATGAGTTACAATATAGATAACCAATGGATAAAATATAAAGGATGAAGTACAAGAAACCTAATATCTGTATAAAAAATGAGCATTGTGTCCATAATTAATAAATGAAATGCTAAAAATAAGTGCATACAATGAATTGAGATCTTTTTTGAATAACCAACCTACTCATCCTCCTTTGGATTAAGCCAGATGTCTCTTAACATAGTTAAAATTTACAACAATTAAATATTAAAATAGATTCTATAATTAATGAAACCGATGATGAATAATACCCAAAACATTGACATAGATTTTAGGGCGAATCCTCGGAGTTTGACATTAAAATACTTACTCATTAATTTAATTAATAACATTGTTAAATATGAAGATGAAACATGATCCCAGACACGTAAATTCCATGGGAATCCCATGTGTTGCTCTTGGGTCCCCATATATGTTATAATCCATGGGAGTTAGTCTGCAGATTCTAAAGAAGATGATCCTTTTCCCGATTGGTGATGAATCTTCTAGTGCATCCATGAGTCATAAGATCAAATTAGGGGGTGACATATTTATGGGCCAATGTAGCTAGTACTATTTGATACTATAGTATCCTGAAATATTCACCTTTGGGAAATGGTTTGGTCCTAATGACCTTACATTTTTTACCCATCCCTTCCTTTAGGTTCAAGAAGGAATTCAGGATGCATGATGTGTAGATACAAAAAACTATGAAGATTATACGATGAAAATTCCACATAGGAGGATCCGATCAAGGAACAATCACTAAAGTTGAGCTACCAGATTTGGAAGAATTACATCATATAACATATTTATTAGTATTGGACATGCATATCTCTCTATAGGATAGATATCTGATAATCTTTGTGATGGAGGAGATCGAATCATGATGCAAACCCTGGGGAGTGGAAGTTCCTTGTACTCAAAGTTAGGGATGAATTTGTCAAGGCATTATAGACATGTAATGTCATGAATAACTATGGTCGATGTAATGGATCACCTTAAAACCTTATATGGGGAGTTATCAAAATAAATAAAAAACTAAGGCCTTTGGGAAATTCAAGAATTCAGGAATCCCATGGAGTCCCATTAAAAAATCCCAAGACCCCCTCCTATAATGGTGGTGAGATCAATAAGATAAAACATCCATGTATGAAGCAATTATCATACGTAGTCTTCCATGCATCTCTTAAGGCATTGAACTTATATTAATATACAAATACTATCCACATGATATCTATTATGGAATTAATTTCACTAATCTAGAGTTACAAATGGAAAACTCACACTAAACCCATCCTAGGAAATGAGATTGTCATGCCTGACATATTTAGAAAATCAAAAACAGAACTAACTATAGGTGATTATGAGCACATCCACAACGTCCTTATGTCGGGACCCATGTATCGACCTCATCATCAGGTAAATATGTGATTTCTATAATATGTTCACATCATTTCACAAAGATACATTTATAAAAATCAAAATATTTCACCATTTCATTCAATTCAACAATTCCAATTGTTGTATTATATCAAGGGGGCCCAAATCTTGGCATGCCATTATAAAAATAAAACAAACATTATTGTTTATAACATTTATTTTATGGGAATCACACATTATCGGGTGTTTAATAAAATTATTCTAGTGGGGAAAGATCAACAGAGGAAGATAACACCCAAAGTAGGAATCCCAAGACAAGTAGATCAATATAATGGTTGATTTACAAAGAAAAATGGATACATTATTCATTTAATGGATCTTAATATAATTTATAAAAATATCTTGAGGCATCATAGGATGATTCTGACACACAGAACAATGCTTCATGAAAAATTATAAAATAAAAAAAGGGGAAAGATGATTGTGAAACAACCATTAGTCCATCGAAGACCACTCATCCATTGATAGCCACTAAATCATGATATAATGAATGATATAATAATAATCATCAATTAAACTGAAAATGGGGAAATTTTTCTCACCCAAAAATAGCACAAAAAAATATAATTTATAATGAAAGGAACTGGATTAATAAAAGTAACTTAATTATTCTAATGCATCTTATGGAGAGGTAATTAAAGACCAAATGAAGGAGGAACAAAAATCCTCAGGAAAAGAGTAGACAACAGTAATTAGGTTTTCATTCCATTGGGAAAAAAGAGGAGGAAGTATGAATTTGGATATTAAAATATAACAAGGGAAAACAACATATACATGTTAATTACTAGGCCATAGTGTTGGGTCACATAGTTTGAAAAAATTTGAACCACACATAACTAAAGAGGGAACTATCCACATTTTAGGAATTGATTTGACAAATTGTGTGATAGTCATGCGGTATGACAGTTTCATGGGGGGAGGGGAGGGTAGGGGTCTGAAATTATACATGGGTGTGCATCCATCCTTGAATGGTTTTATAAATTTCTGTATAACGTACTCTATGGAATAGTTCTCACATATAGTTTAGTAAAATAGATAAAACTACCTCTTTAATAACCCTATGACCCAACCATTCTTCCCAGGTTCCAAAATTTTAGGATCCAAATGATCCCTATAATCTTCCTTACCACTTTTTTTCCATTCAGCCCCATGATTATAATAAATAGTGGTGTTTTTCTGCCAAACAAGGATATATACATCTATAAAATTCATGGATGTTCCATTAAAGATTTAATAAATACCTTTATAATGAAATTACTAATATGAATTTTAGAATAATTGTTAAAAATGATATTTTTTTCTGGATAGGATATCCATTCAATAGATATAGTTAATGTTTTTGTAATAATCAAATATATGTTTTGTTTTCCGCCTATCATGGGAAATCCATTATATACATGACAATAAAATTCGATAATGAGGAAAAAATTGTTAGAGAATTGAAATAATTTATCCTTTAAAATATTTAAATAGGGAATGAAAATAAATACGATCATGAACCAATTACAGTCAACACATAAATTGATTAACTTCAATATGAAGGATTATTTACATAATGATAATGTTAGATATTTTTTAATTTAGAGAAGCTTATTGAATATATGAATTTGATTTTTTTTCTATAATTGTAGGTTCTAGTATTAAGAATTCTGAGGCTGAAAATAAAATCAATCTAAATTGACTAATTCATCCAGAATAAGTTAAATATGTTATTGTGCACATAGAGTTGAAAAATGGAATTACATATCTGTGGGAATAAATGAGATAAATGAAACCTTATATCTTATTTTTTATGATAAGGGAAGAATACTATATTAAATGAGTATGTTTTCTATAATAAAATCATGTAAATATATGAGACATCGATTATCAATACCCTATTAGTTGAAAATGGGCATTCATTACAAGAGTGAATGGATTTAATTTTTTATATAATCTATATTACATTTATATACTAATTTTTTCCATTACTACTTAGAAGAGATAAAAAAATACTTGATGATTATGAGATATTCATTCTTATATATGTATTTGAAAGAATATGTTTTTTAAAATTTAAAAAATGTGTTACCACTCAGTAAAAAATAAATCTAAAATAAATTGTACACAAATTTATTAATATATAAAATAGATCAAACAAACAATTTCACATCCCATTGATATATATGTTTATTTAATTGGAGACTAGATATATAAAAAAGTAATATTACTTCACTTGTTAATCATTTCTTATAATTGTGAAACTCTAGACAATCTTCTTGACATACCAAAATATATCATGTTACTAATAACAAGGGAAATGGAAAACATAAGATGTTCATTATATCAAATTCTAGTGAAGAATAAATACCAATTATCCTTACCCAATAGAACATAGACCTGATGGAAGTCATTCTACTAGATAATTTATAAGATAAAATGATAATGATATCATATGAGGCTATCATAAAAAAAGATTTTGATTAATAGATTTTTGGAATTGAAACATAAGATCAAAAAAATCAAAAAAATCAAAGAATATAATTACATAAAAGAAATAAAATAACATAAAATAAAAAATATACAAATTATTGCATCATTAAAACATGGAATATCATAAACATTTAAATATTCATGAAAACATATTCCTTTTGGATAAGAGGAACATGAAGACTCATAAAAACATTGTGAACAATTATTCCACAACCATGGTCACACATTAACCTTCAGAAAAATCCTTCACACATTACGTTAACAAAAAAATCATTTGAATAAATATTTTTACATATGACTTACATAATAAACTTTTATACTAATATGTTATCAACTCATTATTAAAAAATTGAATTATATAATAAAATATAGAAAATTAACCATGGAAATTTAGGTAGATATAGAATTCAAACCCTGAACTTCCAAACATAAGTGTGCCTCTAAAATTTCATCGTAAACATATAAGAATTAACTCATGTAAAAAACAATGAGTTTCAAAAAAATTCCAAATATCATGTCATAAAAACAAATATAAAATATATATGGACAAAAAAACACACCTCAAAAAGGGATACATGTTACAGTAAAATATATTCTTATTTTATAAATTCACTCCATTAATGATATACCCTAGATGGTAATTGTATGTTTAAAATATTTTTTTTAAAAAATAATAATGATGTAGAAATTTGAATCCAAAAAATCATGAAGGGAAGTTGATGAAATTTTTTAATAAATTAGAAGAGTACATAATAAATTATACCCAAAAGGAATAATTTTTATCGAAAATAATGTTGAGTACATGATAAATGTATTAATATTGAAATGATGCAGTAATCCTTTTTCAAATTTATCTTAATTACACTTATTTGAAACCCAATATCATAAATAGGGTAAGAAAGCCTTCTTTTATATAAGTAGTAATGTAATACATAGAAAAAAAATAACATTGCTTATATTATCATTCACTAAAATATAATATAACAATAGAGGGAATAAGTCATAAATAATTTAAATTATAATACAATTATACATAAAAATTAATATTTTTAATAATAGAATTAATAAGGAATGAAATATTTAATTTAAAACATGATTTCCTAATAAAAAAATATGTAAATCTAAAATAACATCCTCATAATGCATTATAATTAAATATTTAATGAATAGAATCACATTAAAGGGATTATTATTAAAAAAATTTGTATATGTCCCTAAAATCTCTCACATTATAAAGAAATAGTAGGGATAATCAAGGAGTGAACTCGGAATCATGAAACATATTCAAAAGGATAAGAGAAATGGATTAATGATAGAGATATATACAATATAATAATTTGAAATAATTAAGATCACAGAGTACTATTTATATACCTGTGGAAGAATAATCACCATTAAATCAAATGTATTATAATAATGAAGATTCTTTATAAAAATTGTGGAGGTAGAAAATCAATGGGTGCATTCTGTAATATGAATATTATAAAAAATTGAGATTAGAAAAGGGATTAATGAGATATTATTTCAATAACTCAAAATTATGATATTATTTGGATATGAATGTATTGATTATAAACACATGAATCATTTTTCTATTAAAAACATAATTGGTTATAACAAAAGTTACATGGTTCTGTAAGATGAGGAGAAGAAACCTAATCATGATAAGTATAATAACAATTCTTGGGAAAAATATATAGAACTATAAGAACTCATATGGTTGTAACTAAAGAGGGCATGGTAAAGGAACATCATGACTATAACCTTTGACCGAGAGTAAGATGAGACATTGGGCGGGAGTGATATATTATTATAGTTGAAGAATATGTGATATTGATTGAAAATTTGAGTTATGAATAGGTAAATGAGGAATCACTTGTGTGTTCTGTTGGATGGGTGTGTTTGGTGAATTAGATGAAAAAATGATATTTTATATATGTTAATAAGACACTAATTCCTAACAACACCATCTAGAAGGCTTAAGTGACCATTAATAATTTAAATGTTGAGAGTCATTATTAAACCATTTACCTTTGTTAATTTTGATTAAAAATAAATCATTGAAATTATTTTACCACTAAAATATAATATGAATGTCATTTTTATTTTCATTTATTTGGAATCAGAATATTTAATCAATTTAACCAAATAAAATTCTCTAATTTCTAAACATTGACTTTAAATTTTAACAATTAATATATGGGAAAATATTTTACATTTAATTTTTTTTCTTAAACAATAAGTGTTCTAATCCATATATAAAATTGGCTAACAATTATATTATTGTTTTTTGATTATCATATATAAATAAAATTAAGAAATTACTAATTTAAAATAGATAAAATTTATTTATAAATACTCATTTGTTAAGGATATATTATTCTTTTTAAAATTGTTTTATCTTGAAAACTATTTGTTATATAATGGTGCATAATTAGTATTCTTAAAAAGGAGATATTGTTAGAAAATATTTACCTATGGATTAAAAATATAATATTATTTAGTTATAGTATAATTTATAAATTTGATAAAAATAATTTAAATATATCATATTAAAATAATTTTATAGAAAAATATTACTTCAATTATCAAATATCATATATTTTTTTATGAACTACTATAAATATATTATATAATATAATTACACATATATAAAAAATATTATTTCAAAAGAAAATGACTCTTTATCTTTTTTTTTACATAATTAAATACTAATAATTCTATAAAAGTCATGGTATGAATATATTTCACTAGACACCAAAACATATTCTTTTAAATAAAAGAACATTATCTGACATTGGTGTTTCTAGAAAAATTTCAAAATTTAAGGTTTTTTTTTTCAAATTCACATCCTAAAATATAAAATTTGTCTATTTTATTATTAATATAAAAATACAAAAAAATTATAGGAAAATTACATGGGGTATATTTACTATAATATATTTTCATTAAATTACTAATTACTCAACTGTTAAATTAGTTTTCATATATTCAATATATCTTATTATTTTTCAATCATAGAGAAAAAAATTCTTGTATCTATGAAACTAATTTATAAAATATATATTTTTGAATATAAAAATACGTTTTTGAGTTGTATTATCTATAAAAATTACATCGATTTAGTAAAAAATGTACAACTCTTCTACACATATATCTAAATTTGGAAACTCTTATTAATAAAAAGTAATTCAAAATATTTATTTTAATAGTAATATTTAATATATGTATTTTATATAACAATATATTGGTTTTCATTTTAGTTTGGTGTTTCATGTGTACCATGGTAATGAACAGATTATTTATTTTTGGAAAATATAGAGTGAAATCACTATTTATTTCAATCTTTACCCATTAAATAAATATATTCCTCAAAATCAAAATCATCACTTATTTTTAAAATAATCAGGTGTATACATTGATTATATATGATTTGAGAGTTAATTTATTATATGATATAAAAGTGTAAAGTTCTTTGAAGTGAGTATGCTGGAGTTTGTGGTTAATTTATTAAATTCGGGTATTCTATACTCAAAAACAAAATATATTAGTAATCTTGGTATTGTAGATTTATATATATAAATAACATTACATATTAAAATATAAATTATAACACATAATTTTATTTTTGAACATCATTTTTCTCCCTATAATGTCATTGAATATACTTTATATTACACTTCGAAGAATATTGGTGAAAGGAAGAAAATAAATATTGATCATATATTATATGTAAGGATAATTTAAATATGATTTAATCATACAAAAAATTATTAATTATTATTATAGATAAGAAAATATATAAAAGAAAATCTTTTTAATCAATAACATGAAAGTTTGAATAATATATAAAGAATAAATTATAATAAAATAATAACAAAATACTAATCACATAATATTGAATATTACACATGGATATAAAAACAATTAAATTAATAAAATAGAAATAAGTTAAAAATATCATCATAATTAAATTAATATTGTTGTACATCATAAACATATCATTAATGACTCATGTCAAGGAATATTACAAAAATGGATTAAGGCCTCAGCTGAATAGAAATACTAGTTTGTCTAATGTGAATTACAGATGAATCTGTCGTCTATAACAGGACCACCACCCAACACATAATATGTCAAATACATTTATTATATGAAATGGTAGAGTAAAAATTCAATCCATTTTACCATAATCATGTTTATTGTGAAAATTGATGTGAAATGTTAATATTCCCATAGTCAAATTAATTATATAAAATATTGATAAAGATTAAATATAGAATCATTACAATATATACCTTGAGTAGTTCAAGTAAATTGAATGTATATAGTTTTTAATGAAGATAAATATCATAAAAAGGTCATTTAAAAATATATTGTGTAAAAATCCAATAATTGATCAGGTACTTATAAAATAAATTATTTTGATTCAAGAATGAAATGGTCTAACACATTATAAATGTATTATTAAATATGTAGTATTTATAGAAATTTGGTAATTTATTATGACTAAATTATAACATGAACATAGGAATAGTAACATGTTCATTTGATATAGTAATATGGATACTAGAATAATAACCTCTCCTATGAAATTATAATCAATTTTGGATTGTTATAAGTAAATGAATGGTATATTTTATCTTCGAATAATTAAATAAATGTTTTAAAAATTATAAAAAAGTGTTAATTTTTTTTTGAAATATAAATAATTATTTATATTTTCATAATATAGAGTTATGATTTAATGTTCTATTATCTTTGTACTATATGTTAATTTTATAATCCATTATTTATTTTTTAATGGTGTTATTAAATAGGATATATTTTTAAAAAAATTCAGATAAATTATGAAATTATTTAAAAATTAAATCTCCCATATTTAGGAAATTATTTTATAAAATTGTGTATAATTTTTTATTCTAAAAGTTGGAAAATGGTTAGGATGGATTTTTGGGATCATTTCAAATACATGATGTTTTTTGAATAGTGAAATACAATAATATAATAATTAAGCTACATACAAGATTTATTTTTTCCTCAATGATTTTATGATGATGTAAGGAACATTGGCCCCAAATAACGTGAAATAATAAAATTATTCCATCACAAGACCCAACACTATTAGATTTGCATAGAAAAATAATAAAATAATTATTAAAATAATTAATGAACTGTCCTCTCAACTATAAATGTGGCCCCTCACCCCCACATCTCCTCACACATCACAAGCTTCGTTCCTTGTCCAAATTTTACCCAATAATATTCCCAAGCATCTTCCTCATGTCCAACAGCTTCTATTATCACCAAAAGACCAAAACTAAAGGCCTGAATGATGTTCTCAAGGAGGATAACTCCAGAGGTCAAAAACCTCTTTCATATTCTTGTACTTCTTTTTCAATTATTTTTCTATTATTTTACACTCTTCACTTCCCCTAATCCCAGAGGAATGAAATATAAAGTATCATTTATATAATCTAAATTTATCATGTTTGTGGATATGTTCGTCATTATAATACCTCTCCTCTCAATTTTTCTAAAAATACAATCATCAGTTGTGATGTGTCAATTTACCGACATCATGGATGATGTGTTTAAAATTTCAATTTTCTCATACATGGATGATCTTGAAACAATTATAATTGTTGAAACTAACTGAAAGATTATTTTATAACCTATTTTATGTTCATGAATTAATATATATACATAATATTAAATTATTAAACGAATCTATATTGTGATTATCGAAGTACCAGTAAAATGATATAAACAAATACCATTAATGATTTATATAGTGATACTTTGTAAATTATGAAATAATATTATTTATGAAATCATTTAATGTTATATAATCGAATTAATACAATTTCATTCCACTTTTTTAGTTTCTCATCAATTTTACATGAGAATCCATTACGAACAAACATTTGAATCCATGTAAAGAACACACCCGAATCAATAAAAATTAGAAAATATTATTAATAAATGTGTGGAAGGATGTCCTAAAATGTTCATATATCGTGTTATAAAAATGAATATGTTTAGGTTAATTATTATTAACACTCTTTTAACCATTTAAAAAAGGATAAAACCCATTTTAACTAAGATTAACCCGGGGTAATAGTATTCATAAACTAATTTCCATTATTTGTATTTACCTTCTACTTCATTGGGTTTCTCATGATAAGAATATTTTTGAAATTATTTTTTTATATTATGTTTATTTGGTGGATTTACTATTTATATACCAATTCCATTCATTTTATTAATTCTTTCTCTAATGATATGTTTTATATAAGAGACTCTTCATTAGAACTCATCTTTTAAATATCTATTTTTACAAAATTTAAAAGGAATATTTTATGATAGTGTTCATGTTTGATTATTACTTTTTTTACTTCATGGTCATGGTTTTTGATTAATGGTAGAAAATATATCTCCCTAATATAATTTGGGAATATTTATGATGGAGGTCGATCATATAGTTACTTCATGAGTGACTATGGTGGTTACACCATAAGGTATACCTGAGGGTTACATAATAATGTATCTATAGGGGTTACATTGTATGGATACCATGACGGTTAAAAAACAGATGGTAGTTGTATGGGTTACAAATCATGTGTATTTAATTCCATAATATTACATTATAGATTTAATTATTTTATATGTTTTGTGGAAGTATATTATTTTCACAATGTAAGTATATGATACTCCATGGGTAAGATGTATGTGTCTGATAAAATGGTTGCATATGATTATACTTATTCATTTACTAACAGTTTCACTCCTTATTATATACCTTACTGTGATTTTTTTACACATCAGGTTTTAAATATATTTCACCGCATTTAAGGATGGAGAAGAGAAAGGGATAATCCATGGTGAATGATGTGAATACTTTTAATGAATAGATTTCATGTTTTTATTAAAAACATTATTATTAAGATAAATAATATTGTTTTAATAGTACCATAATTATTTGATTGTTGTTTTATATGTATGAATTATTACCTATCGTTCTTAATTTCTAAACAAATCTGATATATGGGTATGTAATAAAGTAAATAATTAATACATTTATTGTATTATATATCATTATGGTTTAGTCCATATATTTGGTGTCAAAGATAAATATACCTAAATTTGTGTGTTAGGATGATGTTATTAGAATAAAATAAATGATTCCTACCATATTATTTTATCAAAATGATATATAATTTGAATATTACCATGTTGATTCATCTATGATATGTCTATTTAGAATGGATTTCAATAGTAGAAACATGGAAGTTGATGTTAGAATCATCTGAAAGGAAAATATAATTATAAATTCTCAACCTTGAATGGGAGGGATAGAATCCAAGGAATTTGTGACATCGATACCTTAGATGAAATTAGAAATAAAATTTATTAGAATAAAGGCATTAGAAAAACCAAAACAACAATAATGGAACATGATGATAGTTGAACATTTTATAAGGCGACACCCTCTTTCTTGTTATAGATCTTCTAACACAGTGGTGGATGAAGGTGGGATTTACAAGTTTGATGACATATTTTATGTAATGGGGCGATCATTTAATTAAAATGTTAGACAATAAATTTATCATTTTAATGGTGATGCTAACCAATTCTGGTAAACGGTTAATAATTCCATAGATATCGATGAGACTGATAGTTTAGAATTTGAAGAATTTAAGAATCATTTCTTACAGAAATTTTTTTCTAATATTGTTTGACATAGTATGGAAAATCGACACGTTGAATTGAAACAAAAGGAAGGATATTCAATGGATGTGTATGAATGAAGTATCACCTGATTGGATTGATAAGATCCAAATATTATTTGGCATCTTAACAAAAAAATCATTTTAACTCATTGTTGAATTAAATATATCAAGGGAAATTTTCCCCTATGAACATGAATGTTATGAATAAATTTTTTGATATGAAGAAAGGGTATAAATGGATTATTTTTATGATAACATTTACATTGAAAAAAACCAAATAAAATGGTACAGATGGAAAGAAATGGGTAAGAATCAATCAATGAACTAATTTGGTCATAATATAATGTAAACATTTTTTGTCAATTATGGTAAAAATCACCCTCTAGAATGCCTTAACAAAACACATAAGTGTTTTCGATGTTCTATGTTTAGACATATGGCCATTGATTTTATTGAAACTGATCATAAGATCAATTTTGAAATGACAAAAAAAATGTGTTTTAAATGTGGTGAAATGAGACATTATTAAAATACAAATACAAATAAATTTTCTAAATTATATAAAGAATCTAGATTATAAGATGAAATGTTTGGGGTGATCCTTTTAAAATACATATGAAGATGTTGGTATGTCCAATGATGTGGTATTAAGTAAATTGTTTGTAAAATATTATATTGATAAGGACTTTTGGATACATGGTTTAAACATTCCGTTATATTTTATTTTTTTGTGGGTAAAATGAAATTCTACGCTATGCAATGAGACCAGAAATGATGGTTAAAATACACGGGAAAATAATATAGAAAAAGGGATTATAAGAATAATCATGCTTTTCATGTGGAAATACATTACCTTAAAACCTTTTTGTGTTACCATTAGTTGTGTTTGATGTTATTATATATATGTATTGGGTTGTAGTTTATAATTATAAGATTTACTAAAGAGATAAATATGTTTTTTTTATAATGAGTTTTTGTTGTTATACAATAATAATCCCATTCCGTTGATAACATATATGTAAACATAGAAACATTTAGAAAATAAAAATTAATTTAATATATATCAAATTGATTAAAAAAATGGAACAGTTCAGATTAATGATGTTCCAGTGATAAATGAATAAGTGGATGATTTTTCTAATGAGTTTCCCGATGTTATACATGATCAAGAATAAGAATTTAATATTGACTCATTTCCTAATACTAAGACAATTTGAAAACCCATTTACTGAAATGTTCATCGTGAAATCCTTGAATTGAAAAATTAAATACAATAATATTTTGAAAATGGATTCATTTATCTTAGAACTTCACCAAGGTGTGATCCTATATTTTTCATTCAAATGAATTATGGTTCCATGAATATTTTCATTAATTGTGGTGCACTGAATAATAATACTACTAAGAATAAGTTTAATTTCCCTCATATTTATTCTTTACTTGTTTAGATCCATGGATCTCAGTATATTATCATGAATAAATTGAGATCTGGGAAACATCTACTGAATTTTATGTAGGATGAAATTCAGAAAATGAAACTTCACGAGTTATAAAATCCAAACATAATTCCTAATTACCATCTTTATTTTTTTGTTATAAACATGAATGAATCATTTATACAGAGCTAAATGTGAAATATATTCTATCCATAGAACTTTAATGTTTATATTTAGTTATAAGGATTGACCATGAGGCACAAAAGACGGATTGAAATGATAAAGTATTATGAATTCATCATCAATTATCATCCAATAAAATCAAACAACGTGGAAGATTCCTTGAGTTGAAAACATCATGTATCATTTACCATGTTACTTTTGGGACATGGCCCCTTGATTGATTATTTCATATTTTTTTCATAATGGTTTTTCATGTAGGAAATATCTCTATTTTTTAGGTTTCAATGCAGTTATCCATATTATATAGTTTTTAGAAAGTGGTGAAGGATGACCATGAGTTTCCAAAAATGATTGAATTGGTTAAAAATACTATGTTTCTAGAAATAATCATTGATAAAGACGATGTTTTGATATTTGTAACGATATTATGTGTCCCTTATGATATCCCTATGATGAAATAATTGTTATAAAAAGCACACAGTTCACCATTTTTAGATCATCTAGGTAGTACTATGATGTATTGATACCATCTAAGGTTCAAATCTTTGTATGAAATGATAATATATATGTTTGATTTTATAGTGAAATGTTGGGCATGTCAATAGATTAATAAAGAGAGAAAACTATCAAAGCGGATGTATCAGTCCGTTCTAGGGCCAGAGATGAAATTGGAAAATATATCAATTGATTTCATTGTGGGTCTACAAAAGACTTATAACGTAAAAATTATATTGGGGTTATTGTTGATCGATTGTCTAAATATGCACATTTCCTTCATATCCAAGTCACACTATCTCTAGATCAGCTTTCTCAACAACACTACAAGTAGATTGAAAGGATACATTTATTTCCCTTCTAGTTTCTATCCTACAATGATACGAAGTTAAATTCTAACATTTATAATGCCCATTATAATTCTTTTATAACTTAATTGAACTTTAGCATATCCTTTCAACCTCAATATGATTGAATGACCTATTGAAAAATTATGGACATTGAAGATATTCATTTTCCCTAAAAAATGGATTACCCTAGAATTTGGGATCATGGACATTCATTAGTTGAGTTTTCTTATAATAATAGTTTTCTTTCAAATATACAGATGAATCCTTTTGAGAAACTATATAAAAACAACATCGAATTCTATATTTTTGTGATAATATATGGAAAAGGATGTAGTTGGAAGCAAAATTAGTAGAGGAAGTGTCTGATAAAATGATGTTCTTCCAAAAACATATAAGGATAGATAACATGAGGTAGAAACGTTAGGCATATTGTAGATGGAAATACATTTATTTTAATGTAGATCATATTGGTTTCCTCAAAATACTTCAATTGAAAATTATTATGTGTTTTTAATGATTTTAGATCTAAGTACATGGTTTATAGGACTTAATTATATCTTGTTGAAAGATTGAAAAATTTTCTAAGAAGAAGCTTTGACTCTATGTTTATCACAGGTAGGAAATTTATTTCAAGATTCGATGGTGAGAAATTATGTGTTGGATTCATATCATGTTTTGAGCCTATACGTAGATCAGTTAGAAGGTATCATTTCTTAAAGAATAAAAACATGTTTATGTTTTGGATTATAGAGAGATTATACTGTGGAATAATTTAATTAACCACTTATCATTTTTGTAGAGAATCCACATGGTTGATGAATTATCCTGGAAATATAAAAAAACAATGAGGGGAAGTTAATATAAATTGTTTAATAAGTAAATAAAAATGGTTAGGATTCAATTTCCCTAAAGGGGAATAATGTTTCAACCCATGTACAATAGTTACAACATTTTACTATGATTACAATATATATTGAAAAAAATAAATTGGAAATATTTACAAAATAAAGATCATACTATTCCAAATATGGTATAAATTATTAAAACATCAATTTATATTTGGTCTATAAAATAAATAAAGTAATAAATGAAAAACAAAACGTGGTCATGTTTTTTTAGAAAAAATCATTTCCTAGTATATAAATGTGTTATTACAAAAATCAAATATAAAATTTATTTCCATGAACGTATTAATATTATTAATAATATAATAAATATAAATTAACATTCTTTCCATTTTCAAATAAAATGGAACATTTTTAATTATCGAATTAAAAACAAATATTTGAATAAAAAGTTTTATTTATCTCTATTAAATTTTAAAAAATATCTTTTCCATAAAACAAAGAATTCATCCAAATCTAATTTTGATATAGTGATTCCAAAAATTATATAATTATTATTAAATTTATATTTTTAATATTCCATAAAATAATTAAAACATTCACTCACTAAAATTAAATAAAAAAGTTTGATAAAATTTTATTTTTACTGAATAAAATTTAATTTCATAAAATTGAAAGCATATTTTCTATTCATTAATCAATAAATTTGTAATGATTATAACCATTATATAATTTCAATTGGTTATAAATATTCAAATCCAATAATTTAATGGTTCCATTATAACCATTACATTTAAATAATATTATTTTAGGGTTCATTAGGCTATGTATTTCTTGTTGAATAAGTTATCGAACTTAGCATTTAATTAAATAATCCCTACGGTGTAGGATTATCCCCCCCAATTTTTAATTTTCAACCCTTCAATTTGAACATGGGATTCATAATTAAGTGTTTTATATTTTATAATAAAATTGTTGACGTGTTATATTTTAATATAATCTTAATAAAATACCATCTCTATTGAGGGGAATGGAAATAAAAATTTCATATCTAGTAATATAATACTAGGATTACTATTAAGAGAAAACAAGTAAGAAGTGAAAATATGGTTAATGAGGAGAAAAATAACACCTAGGGACTAATATATAGTGATAATAACATGATTATGATAAATCTAATTTCTAAAATACAATAAATTTGTGATGGGTGAAAAAAAATCAATTACCCCGAAATAAAGGTTCTAGGAAAACATTTTTGTTCTATGATGTTTTTAAATATTTGAGAAACTCTATTACCATTCTGGCTATGAATATAAGGAAATATAATTACATTACATAAATAATTTAATTATTTTATCAATATCCACCACAATATAATCTTCTCCACCTAATGATGATTATTGATGATGAATTTTTAATACTTAAAACATTAAAATACACTATTAATGGGTTAAATAATCGACCAAATAATAAGATTCTACAACAACTAATAATAAAATTTTACCAAATCTAAATTTTTTAGCATAATATAATATAGTTCACAAAACTAATAAAACATTAAATTATAAAATGATAACATAATCTCAAAAATTTAATAATAAAATGAATGAATTATTTTAGATCATTTTTAAATAAAAAATCTGAAATCCTTAAAAACTCCAGTTTCATGATCACCAAATAATGTTTTATATTGATTGGTATATATACTGAGAATAAATATAAATCTCTTAACATATCATTAATCAACTCAAAAATCATAAAAAAAACTAAATAATATTATCTTATAATTTATTTAGAAAAATAAATATAATATTTATCAAACAAATAGTTTTTGTAATAAAAATTCATACATTCGTGGAAATCATGTATACTAGTAGTATGCATTTCTCCCTACTCTCCCTTCAGATACAGGTTCATGAATATAGGCCTATCCAGATGCATGGGGTTTTCACCCAAAATATTGTTTGTCATTTTTGTCAAAGTATATTAATATAATTTTCATTAAAATTCCAAAAAATTATTAAAATCCGAATTAATAAAATTAATCCCCAAATCCAATTTTAACCAATATGGAATTCAACAATTTCTGTTTCATCTATGAAACTAAATAATTAAAGTAGATAATTATTACAGGGGAAAAATGGATATACTAACCCTAAGATTTTCAATATCATTAAACATATGTGCATAAAATATAAAGTAATAATTCCTTATATAATATTTCTATTGAAACATATAAAAAAAGTGTCTATTTAAAATTATTTTATCCCATAATATTTAAAATAATATTAATGTCCCATAACATAAAACCTATGATAGGAATTAATGTCATTATATATAAGATAGACCTTGATTTTATAATCCCTTGATGGTACGTAAACATCCTAAACTAGCATTATATGAATCATAAAATTTAATCTTTTAGGTGATGTTCTCCAAAGTTTTCAAAGAGTTATGTTACTTAATATATATTTTCAATAAATATATTTCAAAAATATTATAAGAAACATTAACAAATTTAAACTATAAATACTCCATCTCAATTATCCCAGAGATGATGATTAATTTTTTAAATAAGAATAAGATAAAAATGACCATATCCGATTGTAATGACTTTATATCTATCTTTATAAACTATATTAATACATTAATCTTATATTACATTTGAAAACATATAATATATAACATAATTTTCTTTGAAATAATCCCAATTATCTTTAGAATTTCCTTTCATATCCTTCAAAATATAATTTCTTGAATCTTAGTGAAATGATAAAATTAAAGGGGAAGGCCATATACTCAATAAGGGTTATTTAGAACAAATTTAATCATAGAATAAATAATTAATAATAAATATTTAAAGGTATAACTATGATACATTGTTTTTTACAAGAAAAATTACAATATAATAATATGGAAATAGTAAATGATAATCAAATAATTCCATATTATAAATAACATGATATTGAAAACTATTCACGGAAATAATAAATATTGAAATAAAACCATATACATCAATAATAGAACTCATTATAATGAAATTGTTATTTTTTAAATTTCAATATTTATAATCGAAGCCTCATTTTATGGAATCTTATATATATCTGTAGGGACATTCTAAATAACCTGACTAGATGTATAATTAAACCATCAAATTCACTTATGTGCTTTGAAAATACCCATCCATCACATACCATATCTTATTATTTCATCATATTAATTTAGAGAATAAAAAGTTCACACAAAATTTATATAATCATTTCCACTGCATATCTACCATATAAAATGTAAATATAACTATAATCAAGAAAATAATGAACAATCTAGATAAAGAAAAAGGTTTGTTTCCTTAAAAAATAGCTCAAATAGAGTATATGTAAATTAATGTGTTATTATTATAGATGAATTTTTATAATATAAATATAACTAAAAACATTTTATAAGAAAATACAATTTGAATATTGAATATCAATCTTTAAAACTCAAAAATTAGATATTATATGGAAATATATTTAATATGAAATAAAATATATTGACAAATTATAGTGTTTCAATGAATTTATTTTTCATCATTTTGGGAAAATATATTCATGTCATATGTATAATAATAATGACTCTATTCACTTTTATAGTATAATTTCTAATTTATCTCATTTCTAAAGTGAAAAAAAGTATCCATTTAAACAATTTTGTAAAAATTCATTCATGTGTAAAAATGAAATTAAAAACTCATTATAAATCCTAAATAAACAATTTAAAATAACTTTAGAAAACCTTAAAATTATTAAATTTTTTTTACCAAAAAATGAAATAAGTTCATTTTTATTTATAAACATTATTCCAGTATCGTATGTTTCTAAACGAATAAAATGGTAGGAAAATCATAATATTCATAAATATATTTAAAATATTTAAATATATTGGTTCAATAAATAATTATTATATGATTCCTCTAATTGGTATTATACATAAAAAATCATGAATAATGATTTGATTGTGATATTGAAATTCAACAGTTTGGTAACTTTTGAATAATATATCTAATCAATGAATAAAATGAAATATAAAATTAGATACAATACAAAAAAATAAATTGTATAATAATATATCATATCATTTGAAATATATATACACCACATGAATGAAATATGTACTAAAATTGGCACATGAATAGTAGAATAAATTGTGAGAGAAGAATACCACTAAAAATATTATAACCTTTAAAGAATAATTACTTAATGAAGTTATATTTTGTTACAAGTTTAAATAAAAATAATATAACATAAAATAAATATTAAAACAATCATGGTTTATTTTATCAATAATTTTAAAATTATATAATCAAAGAACAAGTGATATAAACCAATGAATTAAAATTTCATTATGAATATATTTACAACAAGGAACATTTTGTGTCAAATACCCGTACATAAAATATTTAGAATTTAATCATAAAATTCAACTATTCCTAAATGAATCAAAATATATAATTTAAAATGGTATTATATGTTCCATATAAATTTTATGTGGGGTATAGAATTAAGATAAACATAATTTAATGGAAATTAAGAAAAAACATTTACATCAAGTATTACACATCAATTATATTATAAATCTTATATATTAATAAGAATATGTAAATTATTTAATTTTGCATCTATACATTTCATGATTATTATTCATTTTTGTTTAATTTATTATATTTTATTAAAAAATTTATGATACCCATATGTTTATATATAACATATTAATGATATTCAATTCATATGTCTAAAATGGTTTCATCTATTTGATTGTTGTAGAGGTGGGGATTATTATATCATACCCAGAATAATAATCCTAACATAATAATATTTTTTATAATTCAATTATACATATAAAACATACCATGAATTATGGTTATGTAAAATTAAGTACTTTACAACCATGGATATGTGAAATTGTATGGGCTCATGAGTAATGTTTAAATTTTTCAAAAATCAATATTGAAACAATGTATGCATGATTTTATCATTACATAATTATAATTATATCATAAATACAATATAGATTCTTTAATAAAAATATTATATATCGTCCATGTGATGTATTGATGGAAAACGAATCAGATAACTTTTTTGGAGGTGGTAGTCAACCCATATCCAAAATAAATATTATTTTCTTAATACATGTGAAAGTACAATATTATATGATATATTAAACTTCACTAATCCAAAACATTATATGAATTTCATATATAAAAATATATTCCATTGTTATGACCTATCGTTATTGGTGGAGATGTAAAATGAGGTTCATTGGTTTGGGATGTAGTAATACTCAATAAACACATATGACAATTTAATATCCCATTTATATAAAGGAATATGGTTATAAGATATTAATTTATTATATATATGTCTATTTATATCAAATATACTAGAGACATGATTTTAGATTGTTTTTAGAATATAATTAGGTTCTAGAAGAAGAAATAAATCAATAACATTAATTAAAAACTGTATATCTTCTTCATACAACATCCATTATTATACACCTTAATCCCTATACAGACTATACATTGAAAAAATGATCTAAACAATTTCGGAATATTTTTTAGGAAGGTATTAAGTTAGGTATTGGATAATCCAAATGGTATATGATGTGTGAATAGAATTGGATATGGGGTGGCCTTGTTCAAGTGATAAGAGGTAATTCATAATTTATGAATTTATTAAATTAAATTAAATTAATTTTCATATTAAAAGGGCTCAAAATTTATAAATTATAATTTATCATGGGTACTATTATATATCCCGAAATCAAATAAAATTTTTATTTTAGAATATTTTTTCATAGTTACAGATTTATATTAAACCTTAATAAAAAATATTTCTGATAATCGTGATATCAATGATTTTAATAATAACGTATAAATAAATCCATATTGAAAAGGAAATTAGTTAGTAAAATTATAATGTTATATATTTATTTAAATATACTATTTATATTCTGGAGTGTAATTAAAAAATAAGTCATTAGTTAAAATATTTTTAATTATGAAATATCATTAATGTATTGTTTATATGTACGTAAAATATTATAATATAATATGTTTATAAGTTATTAAATTCGTTCAATAATGAAATAGATTACATTATATGGAATATATGATCATTATATGATCTTTATATAATCATGAAATAAAATTATGACATATTTAGATATCATTTTAAACATTACCTTTTTGTTTAACACATTTGTTATCCAATTTATGATTTAATTGGGATAATTCCTTTTTCAATATTAAGGGTTCATAATATTACTTATAAGGTGAAAATGATTAGTAAATGGATAATATATTACATTATAGAACATCATTCATCATAATTTACCTCTTCAAATATTTTTTTAATTTTAAAATAATATAAAAAATATATTTAATATAAAATGTCATTTCAACCATTTCATACAATATTCACATATTTATTCATTTTAAAAATATAAATTAAATGGTATTATAATTTTGTCCATTGAAATATATATAATATTTATTTTGATATTTCAAATTATTTCAATACATTATGTGACATAAATACTGTAAAGACCCATAAATTTCAAGGAATTTTTTTTCTTAATTTTCTTTGGAATTTTACAAGAGCGCAGTTTCTGACGACACCTGATTCCGAGGCCCATTGTGCCCGGAATCATTTTCCGAAGTTTGGCTCGGGTACGTTCAGTGAACGGATGAGCGGGTTTTTCTAACTTTTGAACCGGTGCCCGGAATCGAATTCCGAGGGAACTGATAAAATCGCAGCGCCGATATTTGCTTAGAAACGCCTCTTCCGGAGTTGCGTTTACTCGGGTGTGGTTTTTAATTTTCGGGCATAAAGTTAAGAAATAAAATAATTTTACGAAAACTTTATTGTATTTCACTTAAGCCACTTGAAGCCACTTTGAAGCCTCTTAAACTGAGTTGAAACGGATAGGGGACTATCCAGAAATATCCTACCCTCTCGGTAGGATATTTGTGAGGTGGGGCCCGCACGAGCCCTGCCGTTTCTTTCCGCTAAGTAACGCACCCGCGAAAACCCATCATTATGAAAGTCAACTGACGCGTTTTCTTAAATTTTTAACAGACCATTTAATTGGGCGGTTTATTTTCTAAATTAAATGAGCTGTTTCTTTCGTTGAATTAATTCAAGGAATTGATGGGTCGTTACTTACCCCTTTTTTGTTGGTTGGCATAATAATAAAATAAAACCAACCAGTCTTTTTGGAGGATTACTGGTTGAAAGGTTTGACAGAGTCCTCGTGCCTTTATCCTTCTTCGCGAAGAACTCGAAGAACGCGAAGAACGCGAAGAACGCTGGCCTCCGACGAAGAATGCCGAACCCATAAATCGACGACGCGACGCCGTGTTCCGCGATGGAGACGTTCCCTTCCAGCAACGTTCTTCTGCGACGCCTCTTCCTCCGCAACGGATCTTCGATCAGCTGCTTGAGTTTGCCGACTCAATGCCCGTTTCCGCGACGACGCGACGCCCTTCCGCGACGATGCGACAATCCCCTTCTTCCGCGACAAAAAATTCCGCGAAGAACGCTCACGCACGACAACTACGAGGTAGGGATTTTATTTTTTGGAAATGCCCCTTTTTCCAATGTTGTTTCCGTTCAAAATGAGGAACCCAATTTATAAAACAATTTTTTTTTCATTAAAATTTGTTTTCGGATATGTGTTCATGTGTTGAACTTTATTCCTCCTGTTGTTTATCTCTAACGTGGATGGTACGGGCCAAACGAACACGGCCCGACGACCCTCCGCCACTCTTCGTTTTTGTTCGGATTTGACGGGCGACGACGGAACGTGCCGCAACGGAAGTTTGATGGTTCCGCAGTGTAGAGAGAGTCTTGGGAGGAGCAGTGGCACAGACGGGAAGAAAATCGGGAAACCGGAGCGACTCCGGCGCCCGGAGGCGGCGGCGCCCGGCGCGCCGCCGGACGAGACCGCCGCGGCACCGGCCGCGCGGGTCCGGCCCGCGCGGGACGCGGTTGAAGCCGCATCCGGTTGCCAGGGAGACACCCCGCGGGTATCGCGGGGGTGTCACGTGGGGGCGGCGGCTCCCCCCCCCCCCCCCCCCCCGCGTCACTCGGGACGCGGCTTCATCCACGTCCGGCTGTCTGGTCGAAACCCCGCGGGTGCCGCGTGGGTGTCACATGGGGCAGCGGCTCCCCCCGCGTCGGCCGCTCGGCCGATCCGGGCCAGGCTGTCCGAGCCAGACCGGTCCGACCGGGTCGGACCGGGTTCGGCCGACCCAGGGGGGTCGGGCCGGGTCGGCCCGGGCCCGGACCCCCCGTCTTCGGGCAGTTTTCGTTCAAATGGTCGTAACATGAGCTACGGGCCTCCAAACAAATCACCGTCAGCGGAAACACGATCCTTGGATCGGGACGGTCGTTTTGGTATATCGCACTCAAGGTTTCGGAATACCTTGGGTTCGGCCGGGTTGGTTCGTACACGAAACCAACCGGGCCCTCAGAGCGGAAACGCTCATATCTTGAGCTATGGACGTCCGATTGACGTTCCGTCAGCTTTGTTGAATTCCTCTAAGTGAGACCGATCTTTTGGCTTACTCCGCTCGAGGTTTGGATGTCTTCGGAGTGCGGTCGGGTTGGTTCGCTCACGAAACCAACCGGGCCCCTAGAACGAAAAAGCCAATAACTCACAGACCGAGCGTCTGATTGACGCGTCGTCTATCTCGTTGCTTTCCTCTTGATGAGACAGAACTTTTGGCATCCTCCGCCCGAGTTTTGGATGCAGATGGATAGTAGCCGGGTTGGGTTGTACCCGAAATCCAACTGGGCCCCTGGAACGGAAAAGCTGATACCTTTCTGACAGAACATCCGTTTGACGAACTGTCAGCGGCGTTGGTGATCTCGTTGAGAAATGATCCCTATGAGTATACCCTATGAGTGTTCGGGGTATAGTTGAGTTACAGTCGGATTGGTTCGCACACGAAACCAACCGGGACCCTGGGACGAAAAGGCTAGTAACTCACAGACCGGGCGTCTGATTGACACGCCGTCTGTTGCGTTGATACCCCTACGATGAGGTGGTCCTTTGAGATAATTCCTTGCGGGACTTTGTGATACTTGGTGTATCGACCATTAGCTCGTGGAGCGGACCCTCCCGGAGACGAGCGTGCGGAGTACGAAGACCGTGTAGCTGACTGAGAACCGACGACTGCTGATCGAATGACCCGGTGTGTTACAGAGGTGCGCTTGGTTGTAGAGGCATAGGGGAGCGCTTGGTTGTAGCGGCAGATCCACGACAGAGGTGCGCTTGGTTGTAGCGGCACAGGGGACTGCTTGGTTGTAGCGGCAGCACCACGACAGAGGTGCGCTTGGTTGTAGCGGCATAGGGGAGCTCTTGGTTGTAGCGGCAGACCCACGACAGAGGTGCGCTTGGTTGTAGCGGCAGAGGGGAGAACTTAGTTGTAGCGGCAGACCCACGACAGAGGTGCGCTTGGTTGTAGCGGAACATGGGAGCGCTTGGTTGTAGCGGCAAACCCACGATAGAGGTGCGTTTGGTTGTAGTAGCACATGGGAGCGCTTGGTTGTAGCAGCTGGACCACAATACTCGATAGGTGGATTACTACAACAGTCTTAGGTTAGTGAGCAGTACCTCGGAGTCGTGACAGGACCACTGTACACTACAGAGACAGAGCTCTTCAGCAGTTATGGTTTCGATGATGAAAATCCTGGTTTGAGATGAATCTTTGATCTTTGTGTTTACCTCATGAATGAGATGGGTCGCTTGATAACATAGGTATATGTATTGGCATATAACTGGGTATTGGTTATCCGTTGATTTCAGAATCCTTGTGTTTCCTCATGATTTAGATGGGTTACTTGATAACATAGGTATATGTATGGGCATATATCTAAGTAGAGGTTATCTGTTGAGAACTTCTTGTGGTTATCCTTGTTGGTTTTAGTGAGACCTTGAGAGTCTCGGGGTCCCTACTGAGTATCGTTATACTAACCCCTGCAGAGGCTATGCCCGCACTACGTTGTGTTGGTTGCAGACGACGGACAGCGTTGATCGTGGTTGGGGCTTGCAGAGCAGGACGACACCTGGAGGTGGACCACTGGGCAGGACGTGCTCGGAGCGGACGGTGGGACCCGAGGAGCAGTGGAGCTATCTGTACCCACCCTTCAGGAGGGATTTCCAGTGGACAGCTCGGTGTAGCGGCTTTTACTTTACAGTTTCTGTTTTCCCTTTCGAGTTGTACTTTACTTTCAGTTTGGGTTTGTATACTGGCCCTTTTACTTTTCCGCACTTCAGTTGTACTCGGTTTTTACTTAGTGTTTACTTTTCCCCTTAATTACTCTGTGGTGCTTGTTTACTTATCAAAGGCAATGCCTTCCCTTTTGTTGGGATTTACGACTTGGTGCTAGTGCCAGCCCCTGGCCTATGGAAGGCGGGCTTGGGTTAGTCAAGGCACGGGCCCCGAGGACGGGTCGTGACAAATTGGTATCAGAGGCGGTCGGTTCTACCGCAGACTCTGATCTTTCTTCTATGTGAAGCAATACTGTTTAGCATATTGGGTGTGGTTATCAGTCCAGGGAGTCTAGTGTTGGTGCGGCGGCCGACGTATCCGTATACCAGGACCCTGACTTCTGATTTCCGACATAATGCACGAAAACATTGATTGCATGTGTGTTTCAAGTTTTCTTTATGATTACTTGTGTCATCTCACCAGGTATATTGTCCTGACCGTGACGCACTTGTTTCCTTTTCAGGATGGCCCCACGACGACATCCAGCTAGGGTTCCGAGCGATGTGCATGGCGAGAGCCCACCGAGCGTCGAGGACTCGGTACATGGCCCTTTGACAGCTGAGGCACCGGTGATACCTATACCCGTCGAGGCACCGATGCTACCAGCCCCAGCCGCTGACGATGCACATCGCCTTAGTGCACTGCATGAGTTCCAGCGCTAGCGACCGCCCAGGTTCCGCGGGGAGCCGGACCCTCAGGCTGCCGAGGACTGGCTAGAGGCAGTTGTACAAGTTTTCAGATTAGTGAGGACACCAGCAGACCTCATGGTGATCCTCGCAGCAAGCCTCCTGCACGCGGCAGCATGCAGATGGTAGAGCTTGATTCTCCAGGTGCACGATGAGGCGTCTCTCCTCTGGACGGAGTTTGAGAGAATCTTCCACTCCGAGTTCATCCCAGCCACCCTCGAGCGGTGTGCATCCAGGAGCTACTACAGCTGGGGTAGGGAAGCATGTCAGTGGCCCAGTACTCTGCGAGATTTACTGATCTCTCACGCTACTCCACAAATATGGTACGGGACCCATTCTTCCGGGCCCAGACCTTCGAGCAGGGACTAAGGCATGAGATCAGGGCTTCGATGATCTCCCTCAACATTCCGACTCAGGCAGGGGTGTTGGAGAGAGCCCTCTTAGTGGAGAGTTTCCTTGCTGAGCAGTATCCAGCAGCAGGACCCACCACTTACCGGCATGCGGTAGAGTCTTCTGCAGCAGGCAGTAGACGGATGACGCAGGGGTCGAAGAGGACTGGACCTACAGGTGGTCGACAGCATGACTCTGGATCGTTTGCGCGAGGCACTCGGGGTGGGCAACGACTTGCCATGAGAGGGCAGTGTTACTCCTACAGCGGGGTTGGTCACATGGCTCATGACTGTCCGACCCTCTACACGGATGACCAGCAGATGAACGAAGGACCCCCCAGGGAGAGGCAGAGGTTCGATCAGGGCGGGCCGCAAGGAGCAGGTGGCCATGGCAGGGGAGATGGCCATGCAGCTGGAGGTGGACGACGCTTCGGGGTGTTGCCACCACCACCACCAGGAGGTCCACCCCGACCGCAGGGGACAGGAGGACATGTGAGAGCTCAGCTTCAGGCAGCTGAGGCCTACGATCATGGGGCTCTGGGAGCAGATGTATAGGAGCGGGACTAGCTCCAGACCTGGAGACTTTTTTTTCATGTTGCTTCTAGTTTTGTTGATATATGTTTGTAGATGCTTTGTGTCTTTGTACTTGAGCTGCAGTAATAAAAGACACCTTTTCTTGTGGCATTTACTTCCCTGTCCTCTCTTGTGTTGTTACTAAGAGGTTCTGGTTTAGACCGTTGACATGACCCTCACTTGAGTGGTACCTACTGGAGGAGACCCAGTTACCACACACTGATGCCGACAGTGTGACTCAACCCTTGGAGGCGAGAGTAATGGTTGGATCTCGTTGTAGTATCGTCGAGGCCTTACGACGTCATCCTTGGTATGGTTTAGTATCATCCATGTCAGGATTGACAGTATTAGGCGAAGAACGTGGTTCATCCAGGGGATGAGATAAGATTTCTCTTATCGGCAAGGAAGAAATCATAGCAGCTCTTGTGGGACCAGAGGTGGTCTAGGCCATGATAGAGAAGGTCCAGGTCATCCAGGAGCGGATGAAGACAGCTCAGAGCTGACATAATTCTTATGCTAACAGGAGGCGGAGGCCACTAGAGTTCGAGGATGGCGACCACGTCTTCTTGCGGGTCTCACCTCGACATGGTTTACGGAGATTTGGCCGAGGAGGCAAGTTGTCTCCAGGCTTCATCGGGCCTTTACAGGTCCTCAACAGGATTGGCGAGGTGGATTATCACCTGGCTCCGCCACCTCAGTTGCACAGGGTGCACGATGTCTTCCACGTATCTTTGCTGAGGAGATACGTGCACGACCCGGCGCACATCTTTGACCATGGAGAGCTGGTCTTTGATAATGGGTCGACTTTTGCGGAGGCCCCGGTAGAGATCGAGGATCGATATGAGTGGGTCCTATGTGGACGATCGATTCCTCTAGTGCGCTTCAGATGACAGCTCGGGAGCCTCCAGGAGAGAACTTGGGAGTGGGAGGCTCAGATGCGTGCTCAGTACCGCCTTTGTATCCCTAAGTTTGTAGTGAAGCTTTACAGGGAAGTAAAGCCCTATGGTGGGAGTAATGTAAAGACCCGTAAATTTCAAGGAAATTTTTTTTATTAATTTTCTTTGGAATTTTACAAGAGTGCAGTTTCTGACGGCACCTGATTCTGAGGTCGGGTGTGCCCGGAATCATTTTCCGAAGTTTGGCTCGGGTACGTTCAGTGAATGGACGAGTGAGTTTTTCTAACATTTGATCTGGTGCCCGGAATCGAATTCTGAGGGCACCGATGAAATCGCAACGCCGGTATTTTCTTAGAAACGCCACTTCTGGAGTTGCGTTTTCTCGGGTGTGGTTTTTAATTTTCGGACTTAAAGTTATGAAATAAAATAATTTTACGACAACTTTATTTTATTTCACTTAAGCCACTTGAAGCCACTTGGAAGCCTCTTAAACTGAGTTGAAACGGATAGGGGACTATCCAGAAATATTCTACCCTCTCAGTAGGATATTTTTGAGGTGGGGCCCGCATGAGCCCCGCCGTTTCTTTTCGCTAGGTAACGCACCTGCGAAAACCCGTCATTATGAAAGTCAAGTGACGCATTTTCTTAAATTCTTAATAGACCATTTAATTGGGCAGTTTATTTCATAAATTAAATGAGCTGTTTCTTTCGTTGAATTAATTCAACGAATTGATGGGTCGTTACTTACCCCTTTTTCGTTGGTTGACATAATAATAAAATAAGACCAACCAGTATTTTTGGAGGATTACTGGTTGAGAGGTTTGACAGAGTCCTCGTGCCTTTATCCTTCTTCCCGAAGAACTCGAAGAACGCAAAGAACGCGAAGAACTCCGGCCTCCGATGAAGAACGCCGAACCTGGAAATCGACGACGCGACGCCGTGTTCCGCGACGCCAACGTTCCCTTCCTGCAACGTTCTTATGCGACGCCTCTTCCTCCGCAACGGATCTTCGATCAGCTGCTTGAGTTCGCCGACTCGACGCCGGTTTCCGCGACGACGCGACACCCTTCCGCGATGACGCGACGATCCCTTTCTTCCGTGACGAACAATTCCGCGAAGAACACTCACGCGCGACGACTACGAGGTAGGGATTTTATTTTTTTGGAAATGCCTCTTTTTCCCATGTTGTTTCTGTTCAAAATGAGGAACCCGATTTATAAAACAATTTTTTTTTCATTAAAAATTGTTTTCGGATATGCGTTCATGTGTTGAAATTTATTCCTCCTGTTGTTTATCTCTAACGCGGAGGGTGCGGGCCAAACGAACACGGCCCGATGACCCTCCGCCACTCTTCGTTTTTGTGCGGATTTGACGGGTGACAACGGAACGTGCCGCAACAGAAGATTGATGGTTCCGCAGTGAAGAGCGAGTCCCGGGAGGAGCAGCGGAGGAGACGGGGAGAAAATCGGGCCACCGGAGCGACTCCGGCGGCCCGCGGAAGCTGGTGGCGCCCGGCGCGCCGCCAGATAAGACCGCCGCGGCACCGGCCGCGACGGCGGCGCTCGCGGACCCGCGGCTGCGCGGGTCCGGCGCACGCGGGACGCGGCCGAAGCCACGTCCGGTCGCAAGGGAGACACCCCACGGGTGTCGCGGGGGTGTCACGCGGGGGCGGCGGCTCCCCCCCGCGTCAATCGGGACGCGGCTTCAGCCGCGTCCGGCTGTTTAGCCGACACCCCGCGGGTGCCGCGGGGGTGTCACGCGGGGCGGCGGCTCCCCCCGCGTCGGTCGCTCGACCGCTCGGCCGAGCCGGGCCGGGCTGGCCGAGCCAGACCGGTCTGACCGGGTCGGACCGGGTTCGTCCGACCCAGGGGGGGTCGGCCCGGGTCGGCTCGGGCCCGGACCCCCCCGTCTTCGGACGGTTTTCATTCAAATGGTCGTAACATGAGCTACGAGCCTCCAAACGACTCACCGTCAGCGGAAAAGCGATCCTTGGATTGAGACGGTCGTTTCGGTATATCGCACTCAAGGTTTCGGAATACCTTGGGTTCGGCCTGGTTGGTTCGTACACGAAACCAACCAGGCCCTCGGAGCGGAAACACTCATATCTTGAGCTATGGACGTCCGATTGACGTGCCGTCAGCTTTGTTGAATTTCTCTAAGTGAGACGGATCTTTTGTCTTACTCCGCTCGAGGTTTGGATGTCGTCGGAGTGCGGTCGGGTTGGTTCGCTCACGAAACCAACCAGGCCCCTGGAACGAAAAAGCCAATAACTCACAGACCGGGCGTCTGATTGACGCGTCGTCTATCTCGTTGCTTTCCTCTTGATGAGACGGAACTTTTGGCATCCTCCGCCCGAGTTTTGGATGCATATGGATAGTAGCCGGGTTGGGTTGTACCCGAAATCCAACCGGGCCCCTGGAATGGAAAAGCTGATACCTTTCTGACAGAACGTCCGTTTGACGAACCGTCAGCGGCGTTGGTGATCTCGTTGAGAAACGGTCCCTAAGAGTATACCCTATGAGTGTTCGGGGTATAGTTGAGTTACGGCCGGATTGGTTCGCACACAAAACCAACCGGGCCCCTGAGACGAAAAGGCTAGTAACTCACAGACCGGGCGTCCGATTGACGCGTCGTCTGTTGCGTTGAGACCCCTACGACGAGGTGGTCCTTTGAGATACTTACTTGCGGGACTTTGTGATACTTGGAGTATCAACCAGTAGCTCGTGGAGCGGACCCTCCCAGAGACGAGCGTGCGGAGTACGGAGACAGTGTAGCTGACTGAGACCCGACGACTGCGGATCGAACGACCCGGTGTGTTACAGAGGTGCACTTGGTTGTAGCGGCACATGGGAGAGCTTGGTTGTAGTGGAAGACCCACGACAGAGGTACGTTTGGTTGTAGCGGCACAGGGGAGCGCTTGGTTGTAGCGGCAGACCCACGACAGAGGTGCACTTGGTTGTAGCGGTACATGGGAGCGCTCGGTTGTAGCGGCAGACCCACGACAGAGGTGCGCTTGGTTGTAGCGGCACATGGGAGCGCTTGGTTGTAGCGGCAGACCCACGACAGAGGTGCGCTTGGTTGTAGCGGCACACGGGAGCGCTTGGTTGTAGCGGCAGACCTACGACAGAGGTGCGTTTGGTTTTAGCGGCACATGGGAGTGCTTGGTTGTAGCATCTGGCCAGCAATACTCGATAGATGGAGTACTACATCAGTCTTAGGTTAGTGAGCAGTAACTCGGAGTCGTGACAGGACCACGGTACACTCCAGAGACGGAGCTCTTCAGCAGTTACGGTTTCGATGATGAAAATCCTGGTTTGAGCTGAATCTTTGATCTTTGTGATTACCTCATGAATGAGATGGGTCGCTTGATAACTTAGGTATATGTATGGGCATATACCTGGGTAGTGGTTATCCATTGATTTCATAATCCTTGTGTTTCCTCATGATTGAGATGGGTTACTTGATAACTTAGGTATATGTATGGGAATATATCTAAGTAGAGGTTATCTGTTGAGATCTTCTTGTGGTTGTCCTTGTTGGTTTTAGTGAGACCTTGAGGGTCTCGGGGTCCCTACTGAGTATCGTTATACTCACCCCTGCACGGGCTATGCCCGCACTACGTTGTGTTGGTTACAGATGACGGACATCGTGGATCGTGGTTGGGGCTTGCAGAGCAGGACGGTACCTGGAGGTGGACCACTGGGCGGGACGTGCTTGGAGCGGACGGCGGGACCCGAGGAGCAGTGGAGCTATTTGTACCCACCCTTCAGGTGGGATTTCCAGTGGACAGCTCGGTATAGCGGCTTTTACTTTACAGTTTCTGTTTTCCCTTTTGAGTTGTACTTTACTTTCAGTTTGGGTTTGTATACTGGCCCTTTTACTTTTCCTCACTTCAGTTGTACTCTGTTTTTACTTAGTGTTTACTTTTCCGCTTGCTTACTCTGTGGTGCTTGTTTACTTTTCAATGGAAATGCCTTCCCTTTTGTTGGGATTTACGCCTTGGTGCTAGTCGCCAGCCCCTGGCCTATGGAAGGCGGGCTTGGGGTAGTCACGGCACGGGCCCCGAGGACGGGTCGTGACAAATACTATTAGTGATTTAGTTCTAGAAATAATTTATATTATTTTTCTACTTCATGAGCTATATTTGTGTCAAATTTTCATAATTTTATAAGCTTACTTGTTAAATAGTAAAATTTATAATAAAATTACAATGAATAAAACCAATTAATTATCATTATAATAAATATTTATATCCTAATATAATATCATTTCAAATTTAAATATATTTATAGATAATATAAGCACGAATGTGTAATCTGTTACTTTATCATTAGCATTAATATTATAATGGTTAAAATAGATGTAAAATAACACCATGTTATATATATATATATATGAAAATTTAATGGTAATGGATGTTACTCACTAATCAAATTCGATAAATTAATCTTATATGTTCCATTCTTAGTCATTATTATATTATTTTTAACCTTAATTACCCAATTTTCCCTTACCAAGAGGATAATTATTTACTTTCATTACTATTCTATATAATAAAAATAAATGAAAATATATACTAAAACATGATATCATGATTCAAAATTTAAAATACATTAAAATATTAGTTTTTATAATTGGTAGAATTAAATTTAATATTAATACTCTTTAGTCAATGAAAAATAGTTTCTTTTTTAAAAAGTACTTTTAATTATAATAATGTCATTATGATTAATTAAAAAAAGATGATTCCAATAAAATATATTGTATTATTAAAAATGTTATTTAACTATTGTTACATTGAATCCATTTTATAGTAAACATTATATGTTTAAATTATTTAATAATAATATATTTACCATTATAATGAATTATTTTTTATAATTCAATAGAGAAGCAAAATCTCCACAAAAATCACAAAAAAATAATCCAAATGAATTTTGAATATAATGATTTCATAAATTATATTGATATTATCAAAATAAAATTTCCAAAATTAATATTTATTATCTTCATTAAAAATTCTATAAAACAATTATTCATAACTAATATTTTTTATATTATTTCATGGGATCAAAACATCTAAAATTTTCAAAACAAATCATTATGGAACCTGTCTTGTGGTCCAAAAAAATATAAATCCACATGGAATATAAATATCCTCTTTAAGATAATAATATAAAGAACACTATAAATTTTCACATTCTAAATAAACAGATTGCATGATCGCATACCACTTAAATAAAGTTAGTTGAGGGTTAAACAATACTTTTTCAACTAGCCAATGTAATCATGAATCATCCCTATTGAAGTAAAAATATACGTATATGAATTTTTCCCCAATCAATTAATTTGAATATAATTTTCTATAATCAGAACATCTAACACCATAATAAAAAATGGGAATTTAATAATTCAATAATTTCTCTAATTGTGTTAGGTATATAATAATGATATTCACCCATCAGTATAAGGAACTTAAACATGGATATATAAAATTTAATGTTACTAGAATAAATTTTTTTCCTATTCATTGGGGGTGGATAGGGATTAAACGATTGGTAGTGTATCATATCTATAGGCTGAAATGAACATTTCAAAAGATATCAATAGATAAAAGGTGAAAAATAGAAAATTAACATATCTCCAATGTAATGGAGAAATATATGATAGATGTATACATATATTTGAATCATTGTTGGTATATAATTCAATGAATTGTATCCCATGAGAGGGAAAAAATGAATTGATTTGAAACAGGAGATAAATATCTCTATTCATATATATATATATTATTAAATAAATATTGTGATATAAATACCTTGAATGTAAATCATTTTTCATATAAAATTCAAAAAAAGTGATATCTTAAAATATCAATAAAATATCCTTTTTACCATTGCCGTAATATAAGAAAATAAGTAACTTTTGAAATTAAAATTTTAAAAGCTTGCAAGAAATATTTTGAAAAAATATTTTTTTAAATGATTCTATAATAATAGATCCAATAAAATGACATAAAATTTATTACTATATATTAATACCAAATACTAAATAATTATATAATGAATGGAGATTTGCCTTTTGGTTAATTTAAAATTAACATTGGTAAAAAAATCAACGTATAGTTTATAACAAAACTGTATCTATAATAAAAGTAAATTTTATTGAAAATAATTATAAAAAATATATAATGAAATAATAATATGGGATAACCATATAATAGAAAATATATTTTCAATATGAAATGTTACAAGCCAATAATGGGTATTTTAGTTATCCGTACCACTTATACGAAACATATTCCAAGATGCATAAAAAACCTCAAAATGGATTTATATTGTTATAATTTAACCAATGAGATAATACCACATAATAAAAACAATATGATTAATATATATTAAAAATATTTTTATTTTCAATTAAATTATTATTGGTGAATGAAAAAATATTGAGTTCCAAAATACTCTTACAAAAAAAATATTATATTCAAGAAATATGAAGATAAAAATTGATTTAGCATAGTATATCCAATGAAATAAAATGAAAATTATTGTTTAATATTTAAGGGATATTCATTTAGTAGATCAATATAAAATGAAATATTTTCTCATAACATGTTTATGTTTTTTGATAGCTTTTAGTTTCCCACATCAGATGTTATTTTTTTCAGTTGTATTTGTCCAATAACAAAGGATTATTATTTTAGAATTGGTACTTATTACATAAATAATGTTCAGTTTCATCAATTTTTAATGTTTTATCATTTTAAGTGAAATATTATTTATATTATATTGGGTACATTATAGTTATAATTAAGTAATTTCATTCTATTTTAGTTTTTTATAAACCATTTAAATGAAATTTGGAATATGTATGTTTCTATGATTCTTAAATAATGAAAGGTATTTTATAAATTATTGATTCTAATAATATGGTAACATTATTGAACAGAAATAAATTTATATTTATATACTAATATCTTATTTTTTTAATTATGTTAAAATATTCATCTATCCTACAAATTCAATGAATTTTTCAGGTATGTGGCTAAACTGAAAAGAACATGAATATATAAATATTAATTTATGAATATATGATTGTTTAGTTTTATTATGAAAGAAAAAAATGAATGAGGATGTTACTTAGTTTGTTTACATTAATATATCACAATTTTGAAGGAAATGAGGATTAATTAATGGAATTGAAATATTTTATAATACAAGTAAAATATTTAACTCCTTTTACACATGATTTGAACTATTTAATCAATGCTGATCTTTTGTTGACTGTTTCATTTATATGGATAATATTTTTCCAAAAATTAACATTAAAAATATTAATAATAATATATTTATATACTTATCTCACTCTCATTAACTTTAATATATAGAGTTTAAATATTTAAAATGAAAACAAATCATTCCATGGAAGTAATTTTCCTCACATACAGATAGATAATGGTTTCATTCACTAAATAATAGAGAAAAAGAGAATCATGAATAATAATTTAGGAAAATAATTTTTTTATACATATCGTAATTATAAATTTAATTCCCTTTTTAAAAAAAATCTTTGTATGGATGTGATGCAAAATGGAATAATTTTTTTTGTGGATGAGGTAGGCGTCATAAAAAATATATGTGGATTTTATTTTTCATAATAGAAATGGGAAAGGTGGTTAATGATTTTACCAATATATTAATAACAGAAAAAATATAATAATGTGAATGATGAAAATTTTTAATGATCTGTTTGATAGATTTTATTGAATAAAATTTTATCCTAAATAAATATAAATGAGAATGGTCTGACTAAAAATTTATTCCCCCAATTGGGATTATATCCACTACAAAAGTGGTAAGGCCATTGAGTTATGGTATCTAGATAATACCAAAACCAATTTATGTGTTCTATAAATATTTATCAGAGTAATGATATTTTTCTGTGATAGTATTAGTGGTTTTTTGTCTGATGGAAATAGTGGATCACATTAGATGCTTTTAAATTGATATTCAATCTAATTTTTAAAATTCATCATATCATTATAATAATGGGAAGTCAAAATTTTGTAATATTCCTATAAAATAATAGATTATTTTTTAAAATAATCAATAAGGTGATTTATTTACAAGAATAGACATTATCACACATGTATTATTAATGTTTTACCATTTTTTTCACTACTGGAAAATGGACCTATGCCCACGGTTTTCCCCAAAACCGTGGGTATAGTTAACCCTATACCCACAGTTTTGGAAAATCGTGGGTATAGGTGAATTTTCAGAACCTATACCCATGGTTTTGGAAAACCGTGGGTATAGGGGGGGTCTATCCCCACGGTTTTCCAAAACCATGGGGATAGGTCCTGAAAATTCACCTATACCCACGGTTTTCCAAAACGTGGGTATAGGGTTACCTATCCCCACGGTTTTGGGGAAAACCATGGGGATAGGTCTAGGTTAAAATATCTATACCCACGGTTATGAAAAACCGTGGGTATAGGTTTCCCGTGTGTGCGCGAGATTTTTTTTTCGGAGGAAGGATTTTTTTTGGGCGGGAGTCCTATACCCACGGTTCTTCCCTCTATACCCATGATTTATATTACTATATTTAACTAAATATAAATATATACACATAGAAGCAGTGTTGGTGTAGTTGTTAGGTGCTTCGTCTGCAGCGAAGAGGTTGCGGTTCGAAACCCGTCGGCCGCATTATTTTAGGACTTATACCCACGGTTTTGAAACTATGGGGAAAACCCTTTGACACCGTGGAAATTGAATATGTTTCATTGACACGGTGGCAGAACCCCTATACCCACAGTTTTGGAAAACCGTGGGTATAGGCTGGGGACCTATACTGACATCGTTCCAGCCCACGGTTCCCAAAACCGTGGGTATAGCCTATACCCACGGTTTTGGGGGCTATACCCACGGTTTTGAACCATGGGTATAGGCTATTTTTCCAGTAGTGTTTAGTTAATCAATTTTACCCATAATTTATGATTAATACAATAACTATTTTTATATATGTCTTTTTTATGAAGTACAAAAATAAGCGTTCTCTATAAATAAGTTTTATTAGTTTTATGTTTTTTACATAAAATGGCTAAATTTCCATCTCTGAAAAATATAATATTAATTTAAATATGCATAATGTGTAAAATAATTTTAATTGTAAAAAATTAATTTTTTCTTATATTTTTAAATTTGTGTTCCTAAAGTAAAAAAAATATTTAATTTATGTTCCATGATTGGGTGCCCCTACACTAGTTCCCCATAATGGATTTCTACAAGAACTCAAACTCACCTCCTCGTATGAAAGAGACTACCAAATAACATCAATGGTTTAATTAAAAAATTATTTATACACTACATACATTAACACAATAAATATATATATTTAATCAAAATAAAAATTTACATAAAATAATAACAATTAAGCAAGAATAACATCACCAACTACCATGATTTGAAAAGAATAACTATCCTAAATAATAGATATGTCATGTCATAATGGTCTAATGTGCCGGGAAGAAATAAAATATGATTCCAATGTATATCCACACAATGATTCCAATTAATATGTTATTTCTTTTCATCCATAATCTATCCCAAATAATCCAACTACCACAGGTACATTTCTGTTGTTCAGAGTACCCAATTGAAGCCTGAGAAGGTTGTGCATACAAATCAGTAGGCCGCCACCAATGGTGTTTAAAATAATATCCAACCATATATAAATGTATACTTATGTGAATATGTTATGTAAAAAATACCTTTAAAGTTATAATGTAATTAATTAATAAAATTAGAAAATTTCACCATGGGATATTGGTTCCCATTATGGAATTAACACCTCAATCCCACTGTGATCTATATCTGATGGTTGAACCGTATACTACAATCTCTTTAACACTTTACATAATACGGTTTTATGTGATTAAATCAACATAATCATTTTATATTGGAACCTCAGTCCAGTTGTCCCCATCATATCCATTATTTGGGGCATAATGAATTAGTCTAAGATCCCATCAGAATAATACATTGGTGGGGCCTACATGATCAATTGAGCCTAACCCATAGATGATGTTCCTCGATTCGATATCCCAAAAATTCCATCATTTAAAATTTCTAAGGATCTTAATTAGTGAAATTTTATTGAACAATAATAATGAGGATAGACCTTTCCATATTAAATCATTACTATAGTTCAAATCCTTCAATAAATTAAACTAAATTCCATATCTATCCTATTTGATGATATATTCACAATAATAACCATTAAAAAAATTAATATCATTTTATTACATGGATATTCCACCTTGTACCATTTATCACATTCCCTATTATTTTTGTTAAGACACATTAAAAAATCATGTAAATAAAATGAACCCTTTCTAATATGATAATGTGGTAATCATGATGAAAACATAATTAATATCCTAAAATTATTAAGTAATAATTTAAAAAAACAATTACCATGTTCAGTTTGGTGGATTACACATTAGGATTCCAAATTTTTTGTATACTAATTATCAATTTACTAGATAAGGTTCAAAAAAAGTCCTTCACAGCATTTAGATATCCAATTTTTCAAACCATATCATGGAACCAAATGTTAATCACACAGATATAAATGAAAGCCCTACATAAACCTGAATAAAAAATTATACCACATGAAACAACAATCATACCACCTAACTCAAGCTTCTATGAATTTTTCTCTCAACACTTTATTTTCATTCCGGGAAAAAGAATACCAAACATCAAAAGTAATAATTCCCTTGAAAATGGGTTTTTAAATGGGAATTAGAGGAAATATACCCTAATGATTTATCAAAAACATAGAATTAAAAATTTTTAGAGACTTACATAGTTATTTTATTATTAATATAAAAAGCTATTAATATATTAGAATCATTGTAGAACCAGTGTTTGAGATCAGTGGATAATCTTGATCCAAACGATATCATATCTAGGACAAATGGATGATAATTTGTTTGAAAAAAATACAATGTTCATTAGGGGAAATTATCATTTTAAATTTTTAATGAATCACATTGTCCAGACACATAGGTTTCTAGATTTTGTTCTAACCTTGAGGTTCCCTTAGTCTTAGAGGACATTAGGAATCATTGTTTTCTAACCCAACTACATGGTCCAATAAATCATGTGGTTGTTTTGTGGTTTCTATTATCCATGGTTCTCATTCCATATGGTATCTTGGGAATCCCATTCAAGATTTTTTTACCACGAACCAACCACTATATTGCCTCATGGTTTTGGTGAACTATTATCAGCAATCATTCCTCATTGTTGCACCATGAATTGGTTGAATTATTTTCCACAATTTTATTATCCAAACCCCTATCACTGTATTGTTACCATCCCAAAATGTGGTAATAATTACCGAAACAAATAATATTTTTAATAAAATTATAAAGAACATACCACATAAAAATGATGTGATTTTACAACCTCTTCACCTTTTAACAGATCATACATGAGATGCTATCCTAAGCATATCTAACCCTACAAGGTAAAAAGGTCAGGGAATTGGGAACACAGATGAGTTTTTCAGTCCCAATTTTCCTCATAAATATCCCTTACACCACAACACTCAGACAAACATCTTGGAATTAACATTCCAATATTTCTCACTATAATCCCAATTTAGAATTGGGGGTTTTTCATAGGGAGAATTAGTCTCATGATCAACATCACAATTTCTATAACTTGTTTTGGGTTAGGGAGATAGTAATGATTCAATTTCACATTAAAGGAATCATTAATAACACTATTCAACTATATAAGATGTAATTATTATGGAACCTAAATAATTCACACCAAATATTCACACAATTAAACATACACGGGAAACTGATTACCCTTTTTGGAATCAGAAGGTGACATGATATTTGTGAAAATAAAATAATAAAAAAAATTCATGAACCATAAAATCCTTATTTAAATGAAATAAATCATATTATGAATTTTTTCAACAGTTTTCTCCATACATAATATTTGGGTCTGACTAAAACTAAACTGATTTATCATATAGGATTCCCATTTCTGAAAACTCCTAACCTCTCTTGTCTTTATAGAAAAACGATTGATTTCATGGCCTACTATAAAGAGATTAAAATGGGTTAATATTTATAGACATAATATTATATTTTATATGATAATTAATCCACATCTATGTGTTACTCCCATATACCACCATAATCTGAGATACATCCTCATATTCTTTACTCTAACACTAATAGAGTGTGTTCTGATTTTCCACTCACGAATGAATGAAAATA
Source organism: Viscum album (assembly GCA_963277665.1). Classification (NCBI taxonomy): domain Eukaryota; kingdom Viridiplantae; phylum Streptophyta; class Magnoliopsida; order Santalales; family Viscaceae; genus Viscum; species Viscum album. The sequence continues at coordinate 2,067,059,084 of OY728160.1, forward strand.
AATACTGAAGAAAACCAATGTACTAATAACTATCTACAAACCCTTTAAAAAATTTATTGTAATATAAAAGTCCCTATATGATTCAATTCTATGGGTAATACAATGGAAATGGACTCTCTTCTATATGTACAATTCCAAAAAATGATCAAAAATAGAAGACTTTTATATTCAAATGAAATTGGATTATTTTTTTAACTAATACAATATTAACTATATGGAATCATTTATCCAAGGATTTCATTGTATTCTAAAAAAAACATCATATCATCATCCTATTTGAATTTTGAATCGGTAATTTCTATAAGAAATGAGAAGAAAACTAGTTTTGAGCCTTCTCATGATGAAAATTGTAACACCAAATCACAATACCTATGATATCCTTTTTATTCCCAACAAATAATACAATTGATGAATGAAATGGTATATTTTAGACTTTCTATTGTAAAATTCCCACTTTAAGGATTATGACTCTCATTTTAAGACCTCATATATGGATGTTCTAACAATAACATGACCAGAAGTATTTTTGATCTCATATTCATGAATGGTATAATCATAATTAACTTCCCAATGATCTGATATATTCCTCAAAGAAAAAAATACATGTATCCACGTTCAATATGATCTTATAATGGTTTATAATTGATGGATTAATGGATATGACCATAAGTATTAGTTACAATCAGTCCTCTTGAACAACTAGATGCATCTCAATGAACATGACCCCAATTTTACACTCGAATCTAGACTCCTTAACAATATGAGTATGGGTATTCTGGGTCAATGAATTAGTATCATTATTTCCTTTTCCTAATGTATAATGTAGATTCAAATAAATTTATTACATATACTCAATACATCATCACTATTTATGATTTATTTTATGTTGGAAAATTTGTATCTATGGATCAAATGATCATTAAAAATAGTATTAGTTTTACCTAGAATATTCTTCCAAAAACACATTAATGAAAAAAATATTGCTAACATAAGATATTGGGTATTATAGTTCCATTTATGACCCCTCACTTGTCATAATACAATAGTATTAGTTTTACCTAGAATATTCTTGGAATGCTCCCAAGAAACAACCAATTGAATAATCGCTTAGTGAAATTATACACCTTTAGCTGAAAATAAGTGACCAGTTGAATTATAATTCTAAATAAAAAAACCACAAATAGATACCTTGGAATATAGTAAACACTATCAGGGAGTAAAAATAATGATATCAGGATCTATGGCTTGATATTAATCAGTTAGGGGCACAATAAGATTCTATAAATGAAAACAAACATGATTTGATCCAATCTTGGGTGAATTATTTTGTTTTTTAATACCTAAAAATAGAAAGGAAAATTTTCACCCATTTGTTATCACAAAGGAATCATACCTCCCATTCCTTCACCTGGAATCATTGTGAGGATTATAAAAATGCTTCACCCTTAGCTGATGATACCCCAATACCAAATGAATCATAGAGAACCCACATGAACCATTCAGCTGAAAAAGATAATTTATTATGGGATGGAGATATTAGTTCTTAATCTAATAACATTTAAATATAAGGTAATAAAATCCAAAGAGAAACGTTATATAAGCCTTATAGATTAGTTAAAAAATAATATCCCAAGGTCCATATACTTAGACAGATAAACCCTTTATCCAAAAAAATGATTATTATTATCTTGAATCACAGATGGTATAATTTTATACATCAATATAGAAATATTTTCATCTGTTAAGACGAGTTAAATTGTAATGTAATCGTTAATATCTGGGAGAAACCCAGAAAACACCTTATTAAAATGTTCTTGAACAGATCCACTATATAAAGAAATAACACTCTCTACACCCCCCTTATTTATTCCCATACATTCCATATGATCTATATTCCCACAAAACACGTGATGTTCTATTCACACCATTCCCACCATTCCAACAAACATATTATATTCACCAAGAATAACATAAATATCACCCTTAGGATATTTGAAATTCATTCTCATGTGATAACAATATATGTATTTATTGTACACAACCAAATACATTGGATAGGGTCCTTCATCTCAACCTATCTGTCAAGGGTTCCTAATGATCCTATGTAAATAAACAATCATACTAAGATCATATTACTAAATTATTGGTCATGGACACCAACCATTATTGTTCCCATGTGTACTCCAAGCATAGAAGTATAATCAATCTCTTCCCTAAGAGTTTGATCATTTTCCTTGGGCACTCGACATGCCACCACAATATTTACTGTCATAATAATGTATTAGACTAATATATTAGGATATTTCACCTAATCTCCCATCTAGACAAATTTATCAATGACAATAATCCTCCTTCAACATCACATCATTAATGATAACCTGACTCACTAACTCAGAAGTCAACATCAAATTGATGATATTCCCCTGGTATGTGATGTAGAATTTCTGGTCTCATTGAAAACATTGTGTTGTAAAAAACTCATATATCGTTAGTGTTTAATAAAACCCTAAATCATAAATATGATTCTAGTGTAATCAATCATTTATATATTCCAATGTTTCAACCACATAATTTTGTTAAATCTATTTAACCTTGAATAATATTAGTGAATGTTATCTAATAATAACTCTTATATGTCCTTCCATCCATTACCTCAGATTCTCAACCAATACCATAATATCAAAATTATGCTTCTCCGATCCTCTTAACATAAATGTAAAAATCAAGAATATATTCTATTGAAGTCTCTACATGTTATCCAATATAATATAGATAGACAAAATACAAAACACTATTAACTTATATCCACCATATCAATAAAAAGTAACAATGTTCTGACGTTGAAACTACATCTTCAGTTCAAAAATCCACTTGAATATTCTTCCAATCTATATGTATCTATATAATTTTTATTTAATGTTATTTTTATCCTGAAACTATTCTTCTTCCACATTTCCTAGAACTAAAGGTTGTTATTTTCCTAGTACTAGAGTAGAATTATCATTAATACCAACTTGTCACCTGACTAGAATATTTCATTAGGGTTAAATATCCGCATAGATCCATGAAAATGTTTCAATGAAGATACCACTCATTCAATAGTTATGAAATAGGGTTCACTAATAGCCATAATATCCAACATCACACACACTATCCCAACATCAATATTCATTGTACTATCATATCACACAAGAATCCCAATCTATGGAAATTTCTTATACGGACCTGATATTAACCATTACGTAATCTGGAATTACATTAATAATTCACATTGAGGATCTTTTCAGGTTTAGGGTTTTGGAGAATTTAGTGACTACTGCTACATTTCATCTCAAATGTTACAATGTTTAAACTTCTACTCAATAACCATTTTTTCATAAAATTATAACTCTTTAAAAAATATTCAAGTCTAGTTCTATATTCTAAATAGCAAGACTTTTCCGTGATCCCATCAATAACACTATTCATCACTATGTACCAGGAAAATCATTTAAAAAAACATGGGATGAGCATCAAAAGCTCAGTATGGGTTACAAAATAAATAAAGAAAACATTATTAAATCATTACATACCAAACATAAGCTCTTTAATATGCCTCATGAAATCAAATGATTTATGAATAACCAACAGTAATCATAAATTATAAAGGTAACTTGTGGGATCCATAATATACATTCATTGTATCTTTCAAAGCTACATAGGTAGTTATGTTTGGAATAATAATCTTAGTATATTAGCTAAATATCATAGATAAAACATTAAGGATTACCTCTATCATGTTATCCAATGCATTTGAGTGGTATCTCTAGCTCGCCAGCCCTAGAATTATCACGAAACCTCCCATATACATTAACAATTATTATGAAGCTTAACATATTCATAACACATAAAAAAATAAAAATGGAAAGGTAACATTTCCACATTTCAATCACAATATATAATTTCATGATATTAAAATAAACAATCCATTGTAAAAACCATTTTTAACATTTATTAAATATATTTTTGAATCAAAGAGTCCAATACCACTTCTAAAAATTTTAAGGAATTAAAATTATAAAAAATTAATGTCCATATAAATAAATAATTAATAACATTTTAAAAACATGGACATTAATGCGAATTATTTAAAAGATTAAATCGTTAAGAAAATTAAAACAATGTTTTAGTAAAAGTGTTCCTTACTAGTTTAGAGAATTCATGAATAAAAATAGTTAAAAAATAACATTAAATAATAAATATAATATCATGAGAATATAGAGATTAATTATATAACATATCAAAGTTAATTATATACACCCTATATGACAATAAAGGTGCACATGATCATTATATACCTCAAATGAAAGAAAATTGAGACATAGTCCCTTTTGAAAATTCTATAACTTAACGGCTTCTCATTAAAATTTAGAAAATGTGTTTTTGAGAGAGAAAAGGATCTAACATCACCTAGACATAAAATTTACATAAATAAGGATATATAAAAACATATCCCAAAATAAGAAAATGTAAATTAGAAGGCATAACATAAAATAAGTCATTGAATAAAAGAGGAGGGTGAAAGGTTTTCTTACAAAGATTGTATCATTAATTTTATCATAGATCGATGACATAATTATGTGTGAAAAATATAAATAAAAATAATATATGTGGATATTAAGTTTAAATCAATCAGATATCATTAACACATATATAGCATGACGTAATCAGGAAGTAGATATTCAACACAACGAATGGAAATTCGGTGAAGAGGTTCCCTTACCTCATGTCCGACAAGACTTGTTAGTTCATTCATCATCTGAATTATATACTAAGGTTAATTTATAATAAAATAATAAATATTTTATATTTTATTATTCCTTTTATATTACTTATAACCACGTTATAATCATTACATAATCATTTATCTTAATAATGGTTGTTTAGTCAATATTTTTTACTTGAGTCAAAAATGAACTTCCTATAATTAAAAGTTGTCTATGTTGTTAAATTTACATTATATCCATAATTATATTCTTGATTTCAATACCATATATATAATATATATCCATTATGTATATTAATTTTTAAAAGTATATAACTTTTGGAGATTAGAAATTAAATGCATCTTTCATGGAGACGGTAAGATGTACGTACACGTGATCAATACATTATTTTCTATTTAATATTTTAATAGAATTATAAAATAATGATAAATAGGTATATTATAATTCCAATATAATATCAAATATAATTTCATTAACTCCGACCTTTTTATGTCCCATGAATGGCATGAACATGTGAAATCATTTTGATTGGGCGGTAGTCTTCACTTCCTCAAATGAGATTTTCGTATTTACACTTTATAAATACCATATTGTTATGAAATAAATGAAAAATAAAATGTAATAGATGAACCATAAATATAATATATATAAAATATAAATACATTTCCATCATAACGGCCACCATGAGATGCAGTAGGACATCATCGAACAATCACTGTTTCGTGAGGCTTTAGTTCATCGTACACTGAAACAATAAGTCTGTATCCATTAGATGGAGGTGTTTGTGTATGTGTACATTGAATCCTTCTCAAAAAAACATCCTATATTATTGAGGTTAATGGTGTCTTTATCAAAGAAAATAATATGAAGTGCTTAGGGGTTGGAGAAATAAAATAAAATAAAATAAATTAAAAGAAGATGTTACCTTTAAATTTTGTAACTCCCATCTGTTTAATCCAAAAATATATCTTGAAGTTCCATATACCTAAGGTAAGTATTCTATGTGGAATAGGTAGATCTTGGGAGCTTATTTTTCTAGATTTTTGATTATCCAAGAGTTCTTGGTATGTGTGAGTAAGGGTTAGATGTGATGGATTTTTATAAGCGTGAGGATGGGCTCATTAGGAATGCTTGAAATTATTAATTTATTAAAAATTTATTTCATTTTCATAACATCCAAAACATATTTATTCGAATATATAATTCATATATGTTTCAATAAAATCATTAAATAATAATTGGACAGGTGTTGGATTTTATTTAATCATTATATTTTTTATTTAACCCTTTCTTAACTTATTTAACTTTTAAATTATACATTCTATAAGGTTAATATATTTAAAATAAAATTCCAAGGGACCCAAAATGGATCATTAATGAATAATCTTACATATTATATGTCAGTGGGAATTATCATAGATATTTATGATTATTTAATCATTTAATAAAATATTAATATTTTTAAAAATAGGTTCATGTCAACTTATAAAATATTCATATCACGACATTTATAAGATCTATAACAACATGAATATTTCGAAAAAAAATTATTGATTCAAATATAAAAAGTCATTATTATCTCTAAAATCGGGGATGGAATAAAAACATTCAAAAATAATGTATTTTAATAAATAAAATATCATTATTTGAATCCTTTATTAATGATTAAATTACGGCATCACTATTGTGTCATAATTAAATTTATTTATATAATGTCTAAAAATTATTAATAAAATACCATGATATATGAAATCCTTTAAGATTTAAAATTGTTATTTATAGTCTAAGGGATTACTTATACAACCCCATATAATTGTTTTTTACTAAAAGATTTATGTTTATGTTATTTTTTGTTTACTTTATATTAATTAATATAAAGTGTCATTATTACTCACAAGTGACTCCTTGGTGATCCAAAATCAATCCAAGGAAGCCCTTGGTCGGAAATAACTCATCCAATTGGGTTAAGACAATTTTACGGGTAATTTAATATTATTGTAATATTATTTTTCATCTTTATTTACCTGATTTACCCTTTAACCATGATAAATAAAATATTTATTGTAGTAAATATTCATAATGTCTTAAAATAAAAGTTACCTATTTAAAAAATTTTGAACTCCAGATTCTAAATATAGGATCCATTTCTCCAAATTCAAAACACAGAAATGGAAAAAATTAATTTAAAATTAATTCCTGTTTTCAAAACCAAAAAGCATGTTTCTAAAAAATTATACCTATCAAAAGATTGACCTTTGTTTATGTCCAATTTCAAAAAGAAAATTACTTATAATGACCAAATTTTGATTAAATGGTAAAAATTTAATCTAATTTCACTTTAAAAAATTATATATAATCTAACTGTATAATGATATTGTATTAAAAATATATTTTAAACAAAAATGCAGTATTTGGAACTATTTATAAAAAATGAAATTTATCATAAAAATACCAACATTTCATCCAATGTATATTTTGATGTCACAATTATAATGAATAAATTTATTTTGACAAATATAAAATATATAATTGACTATAAATAGATTTAAACAGGTTTCACCATCAAAAGGAGTTAAAATGACATTTTAATGAATATTAGAGTATTTAGGCTTAAAATCCGATTCTTTCTTTTTTTAAGCATCTAATATTTACTGGATAAATGTAAAAACTATTTATAAACACGAATAATAATATTTTTTTTATTTATGATAATTCTCTCCAATATAATTAATATGCGTTAAATACCATATAAAATTATAATATTATATTTTTATTTTCAGTATAAATCAACGTTGTGTGAAATATAAGATTTCAATGAAACTCGTCATTGTGTATCAGGTACGCCATCGAACATAGCATCTACATTAAAGTAAAATTAATATTAAATTAAAAAATATTAATAAATATAAAAATTTCATTTTCTTTATTTACCTGGGATGTTATATCCTTCCCCCCATTTGGAAATTTCATCCTCACAATTTTAAAATTAGACTTGCAAATTTCATTAAAAGTCACACATTGGAAAAAGATTCCATAAAAGTATCACTTTAAAAGAAGGAAAGATAAGTAAAAAGGTATCTCTATATAACACATATATGTATTACATATACGAAAATATGGATATTTAAGAGAGACCAACCATCGTGTTTTGATGGATAGTGATTAAAAACATGATTGAGAGAAAGTTAACCACCAGAAAATCAAAAAAATGTGATGAGTATAATAGGTTTTCATTCCATAGTAATAAAAGTTATCATATGAAATATTTGTTTTATGTTCCACATAATAATTTTGGAGAATTAATTTATGATATTCTAGTAGAGAGTCATTAAATTATTATGATTCTAAAAAAAGTATCTTTTTTCAAAACAATGAGTATTCAAGATGACTTCATCACTCCTGAAGCTCTGTAAAGAAAATTTTAGAGAATCACATAATCAAAAAATGATGAAAACTATATTTACCTTATCTTTAAACATTAATAAAAAAATGGTTAGAACTGGATGAGATACTCCCCAAAATTCATAAACATTCATAAAAATTAAATACAACTCTTAATCTCCAAAATTGAATAAAAAATACCAAAATCACAACAATGACCATTCAATACACATATATCCTTAAAACTCATTAAAATAATAAAAAATATGTATGAAATAAATAATTAAGAAGTATTTTACCACATAGTATTCCATAAAATGTTTTTACATTTATCTCCAAATAACATCAACTACACCTACAATCTCATATTAAAGTGTAATTAACAAAATCACATATTCTCTGTGATAGGTTAATCTTTTCCATAAAAAACCTTATTCAGCATATGTCCATAATAAGAACATAGATTCTTAAAAAATAAAATTCCCTTATTACTCCTCATTTTTAATCATAAAGTATTCTATTTTCCTTAGGAAAATTATTTCCCAAAAAGTGAAATCGTCTTCAAAAATAACTTTACCCCTTAATCCCCAAATAATTTTTTATAGTAATGATATCTGTTCAAAAAAAACATAAGATCCAAAACCAAATTATTCATGATCAATATAATCATTTAACTAAAATGAATAAGTCATATTAACCATGTACATCACATATTCCATTTGTAGGAGATAAATCCCAATCACACATTGGTTGTTGGCTAGATTCCCTCAACCTTTTCTGACACTACAGGTTGTCACACAGTCTGTGTGTTATCCTTTTTTTAAAACTAAAAAATAACCCTAACATGTTTTATCCTCAATGGTTTTCTTTTACCTTTAATTTTCATCTCAATACATTAAGACATATATATCATATATATTGTCATTTTTTCACCTCTATATAGTAAAATAAGAAATTCCCCAATAGAAAGAACATCATACCATGATTATCTAGTATATTTGGTTTCATCATCATCTTGTTCACATAGGTTTATGATCCCTACGTTACAATAATGATTTATAGATCCTTCAAATATAATTTTCATCCTTCACCTAAATACGCCACTTACTACTTGTGTCATATTGGTGTTCAAAGAAAAATGTTTTGGATCAAAATCATGTATGGAATATTATTTCAAAACTCATAATAAACCATGATTTTTATAGAAAATTCAGACCATGTTTGAGTTGATACATTCAATCAAAGTTCCATTTAAAATACAATAAGTATAATCTGAGAGACTATATTGTAAATGAAAATATAATTATGTTGTGAAAGGGACTCCTTCAGCACCTTTTTTAAAATCATAATATGCTTCAAAATCATGGGATAATGTATAATAATTTAAACATCTATGATAATATTAACCTTTCAAGAAAATATGGTAATAATGTTAAAACATGTCTTGAATAAATAAAACCCATGGTCCATGATGATGTCGAGGTATAGAAGAGGTGTTTGATATCCCGAATAATTAAATTCTTGTTAGTAGTTTCTTATAAAATGTTTCACAATCATCCAAAAGACAACATTTCTATAATTAGTACAATCATGTCAATTGGAAGAGATAGGAATGTTGTTTGAGATACTCCTCCTTCCATCATTAATGGAATTTCTTTGATTTGAATATGTTTAAAATAAGGATTTAACTAAAATTATCGATATAGGGACTAACCATGTGTTTTAAAAAAACTCATAATCCCTAATGTTGTCTAAACCATCCAATAATACCAACAATAAAGGCCCAACCATAATCATTATGTAATCATGAATTAAGTTAATAATTTAAAATAAATATCTTTTCAGGTTTATAGTTTTATAGAATTTGTCTATAACTATTTCAATTCTTCTAAAATATTACAAACTACACACTTTTATAAAGTTTCAATTTTTTTCAAAAAATAAAATATCATGATAAAATTTAGTCATTTCTAGTTCCATATTTTAGATAGAATGAATTTTAAATGATCCCATCCTTGTCCATATTCATTTTTATTTCATGTGAAAAAAAATTCAAATAAAACATTGGATGATCATAAAAATCTTCATATGTGTTATAAAATAAAGAAAAAACATTAGTATATAAGTAGATGCAACACATATGCTCTTTAACATGGCCCATGAAATCGTAAGATTAATGAACATAACATAGTAATCACAAATAAAAAAGGTAACGTGTGGTATCCACAACACTCCTACATTATATCATTCATAACTACATAGGGAGTTACATATAGAATACCCTTCATATTAAATTCTCTAAATCTCTTATGAGAAACACTAACATCTACCTTCATCACATTAACCAATGCATTGATGATATATCTCAGGCTCATGTGCCCTAAGTTTATCAAGGAGTCACTCATATACATAAACCATCCCATGAACTATATCATATTCATAACATATAAGAAAATACATGAAAGATAACAATTTTGAATTTCTATCACTATATATCATTTCACGATATTGAAATAAACTATCTATTCTTAAAACGATTTAAAGCATTTAATTAAGATATTTCTGAAACACAGAGTCACATACCAATTTGAAACTTTTAAATGAATTAAAATTTTTAAATAATAAGGTTGATATAAATAAATCATTAAAACCATTTTGAAAACATTTACATTAATGAGAATGATTTAGAAGATTAAATCAATAAATCATTTATAACAATTTTTTACATAAAGTGTCCCTTAACTCTTGAGATAATACTTGAATAAAAATAGTTCAATAATAACATTAAAAAATTATAATATCATGATAATATTGAGATTCATGATATAACATATCAAAGGCCAATATATACACACTATAGGATAATAAAGGTTCACAAGATCAATATATGCCTCAAATGAATGGAGATTGAGACACAGTTCCTTTCAAAAAATCGGTAGCCTAACGACGTCACATTAAAATTTTGAAAATGAGTTGATGAGATATAAAATTATCTATCATAAGTAGGAAATAAAATTCACATCATTAAGGATATATAAGAACATATCCCAAAATAAGAAAACATAAATTAAAATACAGAACATAAAATAAGTCTTTGAATAAAGGAGGAGGGTGAAAGGATACCATATAAAGATCGTATCATTAATATAAGGATAAATCAATGACATAATTTTGTGTGAAAAATATATTTACACACAATATAACTGAATATTAAGTGAAAATAAACCAGAGATTATTCTCACATATTAATAGCATGAAATAATCAAGAAGTATATGTTCAACTCAAAGAATGGAAATTGGGTGATGAAGTTTCTTTAGCTCATGTACGACTTGACTCGTTTATTCCTTAAACTCCTTAATAATACAATAATGTTAATTTCTGCATTCATAATAACCTTTTTTAAGTTTATTTTTCAATTTTTATTACTTATTACCATATTAAAAGAATTATATAATCATATATTTTAATAACAGTCGATTTTTTGATATTTTGTACTTAGTCAAAAAAGAACATCCAATAAATAAATGTTGTACATTCGGTCAAAATTCCACTATCTTGAAAATGATATTCATAACATAGATATCATATATATCATATATATACAATATATATATGTATTTATAATAGTACATAACATTTGAAGATATGAAATGAAATGCACTGTTAATGGATCCAGTAATCGGTACATACGCTTGAACTATACATTCATTTCAATTTCATATTTTAATGGAATGTAAACTTTTTCTCAGAGAAGAGTACTCATTTAGGGGGATTAATTGAGTATCTTTAAAAATTTCTTTTTGAAAAGGTATTCTTAGAAAGGATACCTATTAAATTTAAACACAACCCAGTTAATCAAATTAATACAATTATGAAAGATTGAATGTCTAAATAACATCTCATAAGATTGATTAATTATTCATAATCTTAATATCAGTTATTAAAATTACTTTTGAATCTATTCAAATAATTTTAAACAATTATAACTTCTTTCGAAGATAAACTATGAAATTAAATTTAGTGTTTTCTGAATAATATAGTAAAAAGAGTAGTCTAAACTAAACTACATAAGTGATATTGAACCAGAGGATCAGTCTCAAGCCGATTCCCAATCCAATCCACTAGGTGATCACCTAACACTATGAAGATTATATTAATAAACATGATCCACACCTTGGATCGGGGTAAACAACAGTACACAAGCCTATCTAGGTCACGTGACCTCTTCCGTAGTTCATCATGGTTATGAACTATCAGGTCACACATGAACCACTACAAAACTTATCTGTGGGAATAAACAAGGGTAATAATATTATAGAGGAATTATATCACGTATCCTCCAGTTTAATTCTTGAGACAATGCATGTATGTAAATAGATACAGAAACAGCTCGAAAGAATAAACCAATACACAACAAAATATAAATGATGGGATAATATTATAAGTGCTCTGAGTGTTAGACTATTTAGATCATGATTTATATGATGAAGCATATTTAGGAATCATGTACTGTTGATAAAAGTAGAGTATCACAAGTTTGGTTCTCTGGTTCTGATCTAGCTAGTGTTCTTTGTAGAGTATGTATTGTGAAGATGTTCTCGAATCTGATCAATGGTATTAGTATGAATGCATCATGTGTTTGTAAGATTTATTGAATTTGATGTGTCAGTTATCTTCTCAAGAATTCTCAGGTTTCTTCAATATCTCAATCAATTCTTTCCCAATCTTCTTCTTTTTGTTTCTGTCCATGATGTTCTTTTTATTTTTGTAATTAATGTGTTGGAGCCAATAAGATGCATGTATTCTGCACCAAGAACATCGTATGGTCAGGTGACATGTCTAGAAAGATATATTATTTATGTTATTACATTTAAAAGATTAAAATACTATCATTAGAGATTAAATTTAATAACAAAAAAAAAATAAAAAATGGTGTCACAGTCTGTTTGGAAATGGTGTCACCATGATACAGGATCTACTTGAAATGGTGTTCCCCTCATTGCCTTTGAGCGATGTGACAGTCATGATGGCACAATTGTATAGGGATCAGGAACCGGCAGTACATATATAGTGGTACATCACAATGTATGATCATGGTGTCTAGTCATTATTTTTTGGTCATGGGGTCTGTATGGTCACAGTGTCTGGGTCATGGTGTTTGGGTCACAGTGTCTAGATCATGGTGATCGGGTCACCGTTTCTGGGTCTTTTTCCAGAAATACATATCGGTTAAAGACTCATGATTTCAATGACATATTCGAATATCATTACAAGGACTTAAATAGTGATATTAATAGAAAGGATTAGTCTTAATAATTTATCGAGGAAATCCATTATAACACAAAATGAAATTATTTTAAAATCATTAAACATATTACTTATGATCTTGGACAAGTTTATTTAAAGCATAATGAAACTATTCATCTATAAACATGATTTTAGATAGATTAAATATGATTAACAAGCTTTACAGAATGTATAGGATTTGTGATCAATATAACATGATTAACACATGAGGAGTCCAAAAATATCCCCCATTTTGATAATCCCAAATCATCTGAGTGATGTATCTATTATTAGTGAGTGTGTCTCTTCCATAGTGTGCATATAGAATACTTATTTCTCCCCCTTTTCTGATTATCAAAATGAGTAAATAGTTAATGAAGAGTATATATAAGAAGAGTTCATAATGCATGAGATAAAAATGTGTCATTACAAACAGTAAGAAACCAGAATAGAGAAATCATACCTATCAGAAGATAGTAGTCACTTTTATTCAACACTGGCATGTCTTCTATATGCCCTTGGCAGCAACATCAGAATAGGAAGACATGGGAACATAGATTTAAGTGGAAAAAGGGAGTGAACCAGTTGACAGAGAAGCTAAAGTGAGACCTTCAATGACATAAGGGGCTAAGGTAGGTGCAGTGGAAGACCTAAGAAACTTTTGATCAAGGATAAAAGGACTGATCTAACAAATAACATGTGAGATATAATTAAATGTAGAGGAAAGGGAATAGGATGAGAAGGTAGGAAAACCAGATCTCAGGGGTGCATCTGCAGGATTCACAATAGCAGTACTCCATACATGAAGATATGCCTCAAAATCATGATTAGAAAAAAATAATCTCTCCACCATACATCATGGATTTCACAATGAAATCCCTGTTCCCCATAAAAATTCCTAAAAAATTAGCGAAATCGATGAGATTTGGGACTTGTTTTTTGAATGATTGAGTGACATGAGGGAGTCTCAGATTCTCAATAAGGTACTTGAAGTGGTTGGTCTTGTCATGAATCGAAAAGATCCTATTGTAGTAGAAGTCCATAGTCTTAGTTTTTTCTTCTTATGCATAATTTTCTATTTTGGAATGAATTATTACCAATTCAAGAACACTTTCATTATTCCTGACAACCTCCTAGAGGGATTCTTTTTCAAATCCACTTCGAATAGCCTGAAGAACTTCTTTGGAAACTGTTCGGAGAATATCACTATCCAAATAAGATTTAGAGGATTGTCCAGAGGCATGAGAAGTAGTAAAAGCTGAATTGAAGGACTTTGGTTGATTTAGAACATCTAGATACATTCAATATGCTCATCAGTCAACATCATAAGACCAATAATAATTCCACACATCTCCTGAAAAATTTTATTATTTCTTTCAGCTACCATGCCAATCAAGGAGGATATATTAGGTTGAATTAGGGAGGAAAATTCCTATGGAATCTAACTAACAACATTATTAACATGATAATAAAATGTTTCAGGTATTAAGTTCATCGATCTCTGAATTTTGTCACCCATACCTTTGAGAGTCATTACTTCATCACTAAGTTATTTGTCCTCAATTATGACTTCATAAATTTCATGAGCATCTTCGGTTGAATCTTCCATATGATATTTTCCAACAATAGGGGATAATCCCTTTCCCTTAAATTGGTTACAGGAGCTGGTTGGGTATTCATGATCTTTTGAACCCCATCCAATAGGTTATATCCAAAAGCTTATAAAAAATCATTACTCACCAATTTAGAAGGTTATTATGAATGGTGGTAAATAGGAGCTGAGACAGGCTCAGGTACCATGGATACTGCAACATCAACAGAAGATATAGGTTTCAATTGAAACACAGTAGACAAATCAATAAATTTCAATATGGTTTCTTAGTATCCATTCACATCAAAATAACAAGGTAATTTTAACCAGGTATCCCTAGAGAACGAATCAACTGTATTAGTCACTTCCACAATTTCTAGACTGGGGGGACGCTCCACCTCAGCAGTTTCAATTTTCACAAGACTGAGATATTTATATCCTTGATCAATTTTCATGATTTTATCCCTGATATCCTCACCCATTACCTTTCTATCCCATAAAAATAATTGCTTAATTTTCTCTTTAGAAGATGGTATAATTTCAAGAAAAACATGTTCATCTAGGTGTTCCTCAAGAGTGGATTTTTACACAAGAGAATGATATTATTATATAATCACTTCTACAATATCTGTTTAATTTACATTAGGAATATATTCTTCCTCTATAATAGGTTGTTCTCCCTAATTGGAAAAATCTTCTGGAATATCCATTTATTTCTCAGTTATGCCTTGGAGAAGATGTTCACTTCCTTTCTCATCCAGAACAGTTTCCCATGTAGGTACAACACCCTCTTCCTCTTTATCCTCATCATAATACTCAAAAATTTCATTTACTTCCATACTATAATTATAAATATTCTTAGTTCTATAAGACTATACTACCAGATTGAAATTTTTATGAACCCTATCATTATACTCCACACATGCTTTTCTCCAAGGATTCCAACATATTTTCCTTCTATTTATTGTTTCTTTTGAATGAAAAATCTCATAGTCCTTTTTAGATTCTTCTTCAAGTACATCCAACCATTTGGTAGGAAGCCTAGGTGAGATTAATCTTAATTAAAATAGATAGGTTGACTTGGAGGTTGTTTTGATCATCTCACACATATGGTGTATAACATATTTTAGTAGGTTGATCTTATGGCCACTCATCATACGGTGAAACAAAAATACATCCTGATAGTTGTGCTTTGCAATGTCACCTTTTTTGTGTCTAATCATATTTTGATAATATTTAAACATCATCCTGTTTTAAAAATCTAGCTCAGCATATATGGCTCTTCACATTGTTTCATTTACAATTAATATTCACAATGATTCTTCCAAAACAAATAACTGACCTGAATGACGAGGAGCTATTTCGTAGTCCTCACAAATACCATAATGGGGTATCCTGAGGCATGTAGACCATAACTTCCATGAAATTGTTCATCTCTAACAATTTATCTAGCTTCTGATAACTTTTCTTTCTTAGGTATCAAAAGAGAATTGAATATACTGATAAAACTAAGAAAAAATATTCGGGTAGATATGCCTATAATACATTGTGAACTAATCCTACCATCCTTTCTCTTTTATCACTTTCAATACCAATGACTTATTTGACATAGGCCAGTTAGGGTATATTTCATTTTGGGTTACCACTATTCAATCTAGCATATTTGGATTCAGAGGACCTTTGGGTGCTAATGTTGGTGCTATTTTTATCTTCTTCAATCATATTCACTTCTCTGTAGTTTACAATGATGGTGATTTCATACTAGGTATTCAATGAAGAATGGAGAGAGAGAAGGGTTGAAGAGGGCTTATGATTTGAGAGAAGAGAGCTCTAGTGAAGAAAGGAGTGAAAATTCATTCATTTTATCAATTATATATATCAAGCCTCGTGAGATCAAAAGTGAAAGAAATTAAAAGGGTAAAATAATTAATTACCGTGATATGGCATACAATATGTTAATAGAATAATAAAGCCTCTTCATGGTGAGAATGTAATAAGATTTCATGGTGAGGTCATAACTGCATTTCACAGTGAGACCATAATAGTGTGATTTCTAAACTATGTGACTGTATTATTGTTGGAACAACTTTGTGTATAAAGTTGTATTTGTTTTCAATAGTTTTCAATGATTTTAAAAATGAATGAGATCGAGAGGTACTCCAATTAAATGGAGGAATGTAAATTCATATGATTGTTGTACTGATCATAAGTTCAAAGAACATGTCCCAAAGGTGACACATTGTTTACAATAGTGAAGAATGGTGAGGTATAATCTATATGAGGATGATTAATGAATAATGTGGATTTTATGAAGACCCTAAAATTCTTCATGATTGCATGAGAGCCATGCAAGTGTCTTTATGAAGAATAGAATTTTATGATTTTCATGAAGTACAGAATGATGATTGAAGAAGAAGACGGTGTGGAAGGGATTGGAATTCTAAGATGGCCATGCAGTTCACAATGACTCAAAAAATGATGATGCTAAGGATGATCTATTAAAGGATATATTACATGATAGTAGAGTTTGGAAAAAGGACTTGCATGCCTATGCCTAGGAACATTAGAATGTTGCGCACCATATGTTTTTCATGATCATAACATAATAATATGGAAAAGGGAGAAGGGAAACCAAGTTTGGAAGTTGGTCGTGCAAGTGATTTTTGAGGGCAATGACTTGGGTGCCGAAACATGCGCGCCGAGGTGAGAATTGTGCGCTATCGCGCAGGGTGTCCAAATTCCTATAAATACAGTGAAACCCCTCCTCATTATGCATGAGCTCAACTCTTAGACAAAATCAGAGCTCTTGTTGCACAGGTGTGGTGGTCACGCATGTTGTGGGTGGTCGCACAAGTGGTGTGTGGTCGCGCAAGAATAAGTTGCGCGCCAGTTGGTTTTTGTGTGCCCTAGGTGGTATGGGAGAGAAATGAAGGATGTCTCCCTAATTTTTATTTGAATAAGGTTGTGTCACACAAGTGGTTTGGCAATACTTGGGCGCCAGAATTTGAAGTTTCATTACAGTTTCTAGCTACGCGTCCAAGGTGGTTTAGGTGAGAAAGGGGTTGATTTGAGCAAGTTTAAAGTTGGAGAAGTTAGTGTCACGCAAGTGGTTGAGGTTAAATTGCGTTCCGGTTTGAACTAGCGCACCGCGAATTACGTTCCGTCTTGAAAATTGCGCACCGGGCTTGGAGAAGCGCGCAAGGTGTGGTTGAAGCATGCCGGTCTTTTTGGAGCTGCACAAAATCTTGAAGATTTCCTGATACCCTCGGTGAAAGTGAGATTTATGAGGAAATATATATGATATATGAACGATCTCATGCATACATGGATAATTGATTCTGGCAATTCCATGTATGCTGAGTTTCATTTATTAATCAATCACATAAGTGGTTGTGATTCCGGAGAAGAAAGACAATAGGATCTAGTGCATTTAATCATCGTACTAATGAAGAATGATTGAACTAAAAAGAGCATCATCTCTGATCCCTGATGCATGCAAAGTCTCATGCCGAATAGGAGACATAGAACATCATGTCAATCTATTGAAGAAGCCTTCACATCTATAAACTGAGTGGGTCTTCACCAATGGTAGTGAGCTAGGGGGAGTCAATCGGAGTGACCCGAGGGATGCAGTGAGCTTTCCCTGAACTTTTGTAAAGGCAGTGATCTTGGGACAGAGTGACTATTCCCGAACCTTTGTAATCCAAATCTATTGAAGAATAGTGTAATTTGGAATGATTGGTACCTTTTCGGAATATGTTCCTTGGACATAGCCCTTATTAGTGAACCATGTAAAAATTTTTGTGTCTTCTCTTTGCATGTGAATGTTTTATTGCTGATCATATCAATCATAGAGGTTTAACTAGTTAATACCAACTTGGGAACAATATCCTTGTTATTTAAATGAAAAAGTTGTCACCCTGATTCAACCCTCCCCTCTTAGGGTCTCCCGGGGTCCTACAAGTGGTATCAAATCCAGGTTCACGTATGTTGGTTAGTCTACATTAATTCTATTCCGAAGAGGAATTGAGTTTGATTCCTAATGTCATAAATGAAGTGCAGTCTTGATAATGATTCAATCATTTTTGAACAGAATCCTACATACCGTAAGACCATGAAAAATAGTAAATATATAGAGAAGAAGTAGTTCAAGAAGTCCCTCATGTACATAGAGGATATGGTGTCCTGTTTTCCATCCCCTTCCAATAATGAAGAAATATTTGGATTGGAATGTTTCGAGCAAGTGTCCTAGGTTCCTACCATTGGAAAGGAAGACACTTCTATCTCAAGTGATCATGAGAAATTAATACGCTATCTACCTAATATTCATGAAGAAATATTTTCTCTGATTATTAGAATATTTCAATGAATGCAGGTTAAGATCAACCGATTGGAAAGGGAAGGTGATAATGTGGAAAAGGGCTTGGAAGTAACAGTCCTTGGAATGCTTAAATATCACCAAAAAAAATTAAAGTCCTTGAAGAATAACAGAGAGTCAATAAGTCTCTAAATGAAAAGACTCATATACTTTAAGAAGAGCTGAAAATTATCACTAATGTTGATTGTTTTTATTTGGAATAAACTTCCATGAGAATCAAGGAACTCGAATCATTGTTACAAAACAAATTTAAGATGCATGAAGAGGAGGTTGAAATTTTTAAAAAGACTTGTGAAGGGAAGATGATCATGATTGAAGATCATAAGATCATCCTCAATATGTAAGGTAAAAAATTTGATGCCCAATTGAAAAATATTGAGTATACACATATTGAGACATCATAAAAGAATGAAACAAGAAACACCTGTATTCAATGTTCATTGGAAGATTATAAAGATGAAATACCTCTAACATGTGACAAGAAGATTATGAAAACTCTTGATTATCCATATAAAGAAACAGCTGCTACAGGTACTCAATGCTCACAGGAGTATTCTACTATCAAAAGACATCCAACATGTGATAAAACAATCATGACTTCACTCATTAATCTATCACAATCAGATATCAAAGTAAAGGTACCATCCATACAAACCTGTACTATTGTTTCCCAATACGTTCCTTCAAAAAGTTCAGGTTGGATGAAAAATTCTATGCATGTATGGATGAGGAAAGATGAGAATAATAAACCTACCGATGTGGATAGGTTGCATGGGAAGGAAAAGAAGGAATATGGTTCCTCAAACAGAGAAAAAAAAATTAAGAAGAAGGCCCAACAACCTCCTACAAAATATATAAAGAAGAAAATATTTTTTTGGTCAATACTGGTGCTGCAATAGATTTGGGAATCACTTATTGTATTGTTGATATAATCCCATAAATTAAAAAATCACAAAGAAAGAATGTATCAAAGGGAAGAAATCCTGAGAAGAAGAAGAAACATCTGCAAGTCTGGAATCACCTATTTTCAGTAAATTGATTTGGAATGATTGATGGCCTTTGTGATATGTGCAACGGCAGAGGTTACAAGGTAGGAACATGCCCATCCCAACATGCTTTCACTGATGATAAGAAAATATTACTTCTAATGCCAGATAAGTATGAAGAATGTACCTTTGGAAGAAATCATAATAATATTGTGAACAGACATTTCCACATGAAGATCTCAAGTTGGGAAGCTAAGAAGATCCTGGATTTTAGATCCATTAAATTGAAGGGACATTCATCCAAAAGAAAAACTAAGTGGGATGAAACTCAGATGAACCCATGTGGAATATCCAAACCAGCTGCAAGAGTTTCAAATGATATATTGGTCATCTTTCAAGAATATTTGTAAAGAATTAGGAAAAATGAAGATGGAAATGCCAAGTATGGTGAAAAAGGAAAAGGAAAAATTTCACGTAATGAAGATAAAAAGCATGAGAGAGTGAAAAGAAAAATAAAAACATGTGTTAATGATGTTCTGGGTGAGTGATGTATGAGATATAGTCACATTAAATTTTTTTTTCTAACCATAATACCAGAGAAATAAGTAGTACTTAAATGGAGTAAAAATGTATAATTAATAATTGATGTTGAGAATAAAAATTCTCCACACAAAGAAGGAGAGAATGTGAAAAGATCCATGCATAATCAACATAGATTAGAACACATGTTCAAATGTAAAAGCATGAAGACTGGAGTAAATGGACGAATTGGTTGAGAAAAACACCTCAACCAAGTAGCTCATATTGATGAAGCAAGGAGGAACCACCTTATTCCTTTGATTATTTGTATATAGTATTTGTGCTAATAATACATGGAATTGAAGGTGAAGCATGATAATAGGGGGAGAACCTGAGAAGAAGTGAATGCTGTTAAGTCTTGATAGCTGAGCTGAATAATTTTCCATCCTTGGAAGATTCTCCAATTGATATTCAAAGATTATGATGATTAAGGATCACTATTGATGAAGATGATGAGGAGTGTTTCCCTTGAGGGGGAGAAAAATGAAGAAGCTTCCAAAATCATTGTTTCAAATAATATCAACTCCATCTTGTATTAAATGCAATTACTCTGTAAATTTCATTAAGAACATGTCCTTGGAGAAGGAATTTCATTTCTCAATCTCTCACCCTTAGTTACTCAGAATAAAGATCATTCTACAAAGGTGGAGTAACTAAATTGATCAGTGACAAAAGAATAATAAAAGTGCCCCAAGGCCACATATCCTGCCAATTACACTTGAATGTTTTTGACCTGTTTGCTGATGTGAGTGCAGGAGTTTACGATTTTTTATTCCCAATCACAATTGATTTCATTAGCCAAAAATGAAAGTGGAAAATCCTTAATGAAAAGTAAACTAGTTCTCGTCTCATGTGGTATCATGACCAGTGAATAATGGAAAGCCATTTTGTCTAAATCAGCTCCTCTTGTTTTCTACACTGAGTATTGCTTAAGTAGACATAGAGTGACGACACGTTTCTTAAGTATAGATTGATACCTTATCTACAATTAACTTTTTATTTCTTGTCAGAAAGGGGGATGAAAAGTGAAATGAATGTTATAAAAGAGAAGTTGATTTAAGAGAAGATTCTCATTTTGACATTGACATATTCATTTCAGAAGATATGTAAAGTATTGACAAAAAAATACAGAGGGTGAGATTGATGGAACAAATTTGTGTATAAGGTTGTATTTTTTTCCAATAGTTGTCAATGATGATCAAAATGAAGGAGATCAAGAGGTACTCTAATGAAATGGAGGAATGTAAATTCAGATGATTGTTGTACTAATCATAAGGTCAAATAACTTGTGTCAAAGGTGACACATTGTTTAAAACAGTGAAGAGTGGTGAGGTATAATCCAACTGGGGATGATTAAAGAAGATTGGGGATTTGATAAAGAACATGAAATTCATCATGATTGCATGAGAACCATGAAAGATTCTTCTTGAAGAATATAATCGTATGAATTTCATGAAGTAGAGAATGAAGGTTGAAAAAGAAGACAGTGTTGAAGGGATTGGAATTCTGAGATGGTCATGCACATCACATTGTCTCAAAACATGATGATGCTAAAGCTGATCTATGAAAGGATATATTTCAATATAGTAGAGTTTTTGATGAATGAAGAAGGGTTTTTGAAGAAGACAAATCATAGAAAATAAGAATGAAGGTTATGGCCGAAGCGTATATTGAAGGTGGCGTTGTTTTCCATTGTTTGCCAAATTTTTGGACCTCAAAATTAACAAAAGGGGAAAACAGTGTTTTTGGAAAAAGAACTTGTGCGCCGGTGCCTAGGCGGATTGTAAAGTTGTGCACCATATTTATTTCATGATCAGCACATAAAAATATGTAAAAGGGAGAAGAGTGCCCATGTTTGGAAGTTGGTTGCGCAAGTGATTTTCGGGGGCAGAGACTTGGGCGCCAAAACATGCACGCTGAGGGGAGAATTGCATGCCATCGCACAGGTTTTCCAAATGCCTATAAATATAGTTTGACCACTCCTCATTATACAAGATCTCAACACTTAGAGAAAATCAGATCTCTCATCATGTAGGTGTGGTCGTCAGGCAAGTGGTGGGTGGTCACGCAAGCGGTGTGTTGTCGCGCAAGTATATGTTGTGCACCAGTTTTTAGTTGTGTGCCCAAGGTGGTTTGGACGAGAAAGGAAGGAATTCATCCACATTTTGAGTTGAAGAAGGCCATGTCACACAAGTGGTCTGGTAATACGTTCATGCCAGAAGTTGAAGTTGTGCGAATGTTGTTAGCTGCACATCCAAGGTGGTTTAGGTGATAAATGGGCTGAGTCACGCAAGTATGAAGTTGAAGAAGTGAGTGTCGCGCAAGTGGTTGAGGTGAACTTGCACGCTTGTTTGGACTTGCATGATGCGACTTTCACGCCATCTAGAAACTTGTGCACCAGGCTTGGAGAAGTGCACCAGGTGTTGTTGATCCACTTCAGACATTTTGGTGCTACAAAAAAGCCTAAATATTTCCCGATACCTTCGGTGGAAAGTGAGATTTATGAGGAAATATAAATGATACATGCATGATCTCATGCATACATAAAGAACTGATTCTGAAAATTCTATGTAAGCTGAGCTTCATTTTTTGAGAAATCACATGAGTGGTTGTGATTCAGGAAAACAAAGTCAAGAAGATCTAGTGCATTCTTTCATTTCACTAATGAAGAATGATTGAACTGAGAAGAGCATAAACTCTGAACCATGATGCAAGAAAAGTATCATGATGAACAAGAGACACAGAACTTCTTGTCTATCTATTGAATAGATCGTCATGTCTATAAACTGATTGGGTCTTCACTAATGGAAGTGAGCCAAGGAAGGTCAACGAGAGTGACCCGAGGGATGCAATGAGATTTCCCTGAACTTTTGTAAAGTCAGAGAGCCCAGGATAGAGTGACTATGCCTGAACCTTTATAATCCACATCTAGTGAAAATAGTGGAATTTGGTATGACTGAAAACTTGTCAGTGTATGAACCTTAGAAGTATCCCTTAGCGGTGAACCAAGTAATTTTTTTTGTGTCATCTCTTTGATTGTGATTGTTTTATTACTGATCATATCCATCATAAAGGTTTAACTAGTTCCTACCAATGTGGGAACAAGATCCTTGTTTTTCAAATTTAAAAGTTGTCACCCTGATTCACCCCTCCCCTCTTAGGGTGTCCTGGGGTCCTACAATTATTTGAGACAGTAAGCGCTAGACAGTGACTTGTGAAACCATAAACAGTGATATAATAGGTTTTGAAACTATTTAATTACTATATAATATTTATCATTCTCAATTCATGTATGACATAATCTGTTCTTTTAGAATTTATTGGTTTGGTGAATATATTAGCAAGATGATATTAATTTCCAATGATTTCCTAAGTGATCTCATCTTTTTGATAATTATATCTTAAAAATTAATGTCTCACAAAAATATATTTTATCCTAGAGATTGAAACAAGATTTTTTGAGATTTTAAAATAACTTTTATTGTCACAATTTATAAAAACATGCCTTAATTGACATCCATAATCTAGTAATGTGGGTTTCATCCACAAAATTTGTGCACAAAAACTACAAGTAGCTATGTATTTAGCATCTACAGCAGATAATGAAATAGAATTTTGTTTCATACAACATAATGATAATAGTGACTTGCCCAAAAAGTGACATGTTCTAGTGGTTCTTTTTCTATCAAACATAAAACCATTAATGTCATCATCAGAATAACTAACTAACACAAATTATTTTCATCTGGGATTGAAAATTACTATAATGGGTGTATGCTTAAGGTAATTGAAAATTATCTTAACAAAATTTAAATTGGGATCCATATGGTTTTCATGAAAACAATCACACATAGACACACTAAATGTATTGTCAAGTTGGATAGTAGTGAAGTAGAAAAGACATCCAATCATTCCTCTGTATGTGGACTGATCATCAAATTTTACATCTTCCTCTGGATCCAACATAGAAGTATTAATCATTGGATTGTCACTACTTCTAGTGATATCCAAACCAAAACGTTTTAGATGATCATTAGTATATTTTAATTGTTTTAAAATAATAAAATCATTGTTCTGAATGATTTGAAATACAAAAAATAATTTTAGTTCACCCCTTAAACTCATTTGAAATACATTTTGCATCTTTTCAAAAAATTAGATTCATAAATAATTTTTTGAAGATCCAAAGATAAAGTCATCTACATTGATTTAAACTACTAAAAGATCATTTGAAAATAGTTTTATAAAAGGAGTATGATTAGATATTTATTTTGTAAAACCATTGGAAATAAGGAAAGTACTAAATCTATCATACCATGCTCTTGGAGCATTTTTGAGACCATATAATGATTTTGATAATTTAAAATATGATTTGGAAAACAAGGTTTTGTAAAACTGGTGAGTTTCACATCAAATGCATCGTCAACTATATACCCATATAAGAATGTACTTTTTACATCTATTTGATATTTTTTAAATTCAAAAGTGCAATATATGAAAGCCTAATTATGATGGATTCAAATCTATATATTGGTAAAAAGCCCTATTTATAGACAACTCCTAATTCTTTTATTATAGCCTTGTGAATCCCAGGTAGCCTTGTTTCTAACTATATCACCTGCTCCATCTATCTAATTTCAAAACACCCATTTAGTGACTATGGTATATGTGTCTTTAGGTCTATCATCATATTTTCAATCATGGTTACTTTCAAACTAATTATGTTCTTATTTCATTTCCACCACCAAATTTTTTTCATTGATAGCATAATTATTGTTTTTAGGATCAATTAGTGACAATAAGACATGATGATCAACCGTATTTCTATGAGAATCTCTAGTTTGAGTTCATTTATCCAAATCTACAACAATATCATCTAAAGGATAGTTCTTAAGAGTTCTAATATATCTAGAAAAAATGACTAGTGATTTCATGTTCTTCAACAGGTTTGGGTTAATTGAGATTGGAATCAAATGAATTTCTGGAACTAGAAGCATTGGATGATTCTTTCATAGAATGGATATATGATTTTGAATTAATGTACATATTTGGTACATCATCCTCCATGATATATAAAGTTTTTTAGGGTCATGTGGACTAGTTTCATCATATTTATCATGGATAGATTCTTCCACACTTATAGTTATTTAGTTAAACACTCTAAAGGATTCACTATAGATTTAATATAATAAAAATATTCCTTCATCACTATTTGATGTGAATTTTTCAAGATTGTCCTTAGTATTATGTATATAGACATTGAAACCAAAAACAATGATGTAGCTTAGATTTGCTTTTCTATTGTTCCATAAATCAGATGGATTTATTTTAATAATAGTTCAAATCAATACTCTATTGATAATATAGCATGTTGTATTTACATCTTAAGCCCAAAAATAAATAGGTAAGTCATATTCACTAAGCATGGTTTTAGAAATCTCATTCAAGGTTCTATTCAATCTTTCTACAACTCCCTTCTATTGAGGATTTCTTGGGGAAGAGAATTTTTGACTACAACCATTTTGTAAGCCAAATTATTCAAACACTTGATTTTCAAACATACAACCATGATCAATTCTTAAGGATTTAATTCTAAGGACAGTAATATTTTCTATAGTATTGGTATATTTGGTAAAATGAGATCAGGCATCGCTTCTGTGAGCCAGAAATATTGTCCATGTATATCTTGAAAAGTAATCTACAAGAAAATGAACATAGTACTTCACATTTAATCAATAAAATCTAGATGGTCCAAATAAATCCATTCAAACCAATTTGAGAGGTTGATAAGTTGACACTTATTTCATTGGTTTGAAGGAAATTTTGTGTTGCTTTAACTTTTGACAAGGATTACACACATTATCATTTGGAAACTCATTTTTGGGTAGGTCTTTGAATAAAAATTTTCTAGTTAACTTTATATGGTTCTAAATATTACAATTTTAAAGTATCCTATTCCAAATCCAATAATCCTTATGAAATACACTTAAACATGATGCATTTTTAGAGACTAAAGAATCTATGTTAACAGAATATACATTTTCATTTCATAACAAAAAATACTAATTGATTTTTAGAATTACAAACATTACAAACATAATTTTTAATTTTAACATCAAATCCATCATCAAATTTTTTTTAAATACTAAGATGATTATATTTCAATAAATCAACAAAAATTTATGTTTAAATCAAAACTGAGACGGAGTTACTGATATGGCTGAGGCCAATGATCATTCATATGGAATTCTCATCAATGTTGACATGTCCACCATCAATTTTTATAAAATTATTTAGGAATGAGTATTCTACTATCATATGTCATGAACACTGAATGTCCAAGTAACATAATTTTTAACCAGATCTATTTGAGAATCATTCCAACAATATATTGTGATAAAAATAGATTTTGGTACCCATACCTATTTCGGCCCAGTAATACTGGTGACTAGTGCTTCAAAAACCCATATCTGCCTCATAGGATTCCTATAATCATTGTGCAATGTACTTTAAAAATAAATACTATTTAGTCATGAAAATCTTGAAACTGTTGATACTATATCATAACATGAACTAGCTGAATGTTTTTCCAGAACTAGGAGTAAAACTATAAATCATTGATTTAGAAACAAATTTAGTCCTTACAATTTTTTTTACCATTTTGATAGTCAATGCCATTGGAATATTTAGGATCAATGTGTTTTTTCTTCAATTTTTACCAATATATAATTACCATTCATAAACCACTCAAGATCCTTTTTCAAATTTTCATTAGATATACTTTATTCTTTATTTTCATTGAGTAGTTGAGAATTTCTATCCATTTCTACAATTAGTTTAATTTTAAAAGTTGAGGTAATAAAATGCTATTTGTTCAATGATTTTTATTTATCTTTTAGTTCATTACATGTCTCTTCAAGCATATTACACCATTCGAACATTTCTTCATTAGTCAAATTTTCAGAGTCATGATCATCTCTAGAATAATAATAATTCTGTGTAGGAGATTACAAAGTTACCTCAGATGTGTTTTCCATAAAATACATATTGGATTTGTTAACCTGTTTATCATGTAATGATTCTGAGTCACATGAGCTTTCCTCAGAAGCACTACATGTTTCTTTCATTGCCATTGGATACATTCTATCATTGTCCTCATTATTCTTTTTTTACTTGATCTTAGTTTCATTAGACATTATATGTCCCTTTAACTTACATTCATAAAATATTATCTCATTAGACATGCAACTTCTTTTCAAATATTTCTTATAGATTCCTTTTGGATCATATCTTCGTTTGAAGATTGGCTTTCTGAAAAAAAATCTTCTTGTAAAATATCTTAAACCATTTACCTAATTGAGCCATCACCTAATCATTGTCTGGTAATGAGGGTTCACTATAAGATCATTCGATACAGGCTTCTAAATTTGCTTTTTGAATGGGATTAGAAGTTGTGGTTTTGAATGAAACACACTCTCTTTTGGGTTCATTCTCATCTTCCTTATTGACATTCAGCTCCTATTCAAACATGATTAGTTTCCCAGTGTGTTATTTTACTGGTAACATGCTGATGTCACATGATTCTTTTAAAGATATAGATGATCCTCTATATTTTTCTATTAGGCATCTCATAATCTTCATAATCTCTTCTTTAGCAGTCACTTCTCTTCCAATCGTAATCATTGTATTGAAAATTTCATTGAACTAGAGACTCATTTAATTAATAATCTTATTAGGGTTAATTTAAATTTTATCATATATAATAGTATAGGTATTAAACCTCATTTCATTGAAACTATATGATCCTTCTTGAGAAACAGGCATGGTATCCTGAATTTCATGGGCAATTTTACATGCAGAAATTTTGTTAAATTCATAATCTCCTAAGGAGAAATATAACCATTTCATGGATTTGAAATTGTTATATTATGTTTTCTTGGTAGGTTCTACCCAAGGGATTCTATTATTATATGTAGTCAGATACTCATATATAATTGAAGACTAAATGTCAAAACTCATACTTTCTAGATGCATTTTTATTTTAATTTTCCAGTTTGAAAAATTGGTTCCATTAATGAATGGAGATATTTATGTTGCAACACCTTCCAGTATATTATCAATGATAAAAAATTCTATGAAAGAGATATGAATTTATAATTAACATAATTTTATAGATATTTACTGTATAACTAAAATAATAGTTGAATATGGTCAAAAACGGAGTCTTAAAAACAATTCATTGATAAAAATTGTTGGCCAGAGAAGAGTACTCAATACGGGGTGAATTTAGTGTCTATAAAAATTTCTTACTAGAAATTATTCTTAGAAAGGTTCCCCATTAAATTTAAATAATTCCCAGTTCATCAAATTAATATAATTATGAATGTATGACTGTTTAAATAAATTTTCATAAGATTAATCAATTCTAAATAATATTAATATCAATTTTTAACTGTAAATTTAAAGCTATTTTAATAAAAAAAATTATTATCTTTCCAAAATAAACTATGAATATAAATTTAGTGATTTCTAAATTATATAGAAAAATAGAGTAAACTAAGAAAAATTAAACAGTGGATATAAAACAAGTGGATCAGTCTCAAGCTGATACCTAATCCACTCCACTCGGTGATCACATCCCCCAATTCATTTTATATTAATAAATATGATCCACACCCTGGATCATGTTAAAAAATAGTAAAAATGACTGTCTTGGTCACACAACATCTTCCACAGTTCTTGGAGGGTATGAAATATTAGGTTACACATGGACCTCTTCCAAACCTATCCTTGGGAATAAACAAGGTTCAAAAGATTTGTGTGGAAGGATATCTTTTATCCTCCGGTTTAATGTAAGAGACAATGCGTGTTTTTATAACAACACACACACACACAGCTTGAAAGCCTAAAATAATACAAAACAGAGAAAAAATGATGATATAAGGTTATAAGTTCTCTCAGTGATACTATATAAATATTTGGACTACTAGGATGAAGTAGATGCAAGAATCAAGTCCTCTTGCGAAAATTAGAGTATCGCAAGTTTGGTGCTCTAGTTCAGATCATACTACTGTTCATCATAGAGTCTATATTATAAAGATGTTATCAACTATGATAAATTATTATATAGTGGTTTCTTCATGTGTTCTTCATAATTATTAAATTTCATGTGTCTTTTTTTTTCTCAATAATTTTCATTTTTCTTCGTTATCGTTCAACCTTATTTCTCTATCCACTTCTTTTTGTTTCTGTCCACACTGTTATTTTTATTCTGGGAATGCATTTGTTGGAGCCGAAAGGATGCATGAATTCTATACAACATTACTCATACTATTTGGGTAAGTTTCTAATAATAAAAATTAATTATTACCTTACATTTAAATAATTCATTTATGACCTTTATAGAATAAATTTACAAATGAAATAATAGATTAAGAAATGGTGTCACACTATTTCTGGAAATTGTGTCTCCATGGAATGTTGTGTCCATTAAACGTTGTATCGTTTATTATGTTTGAGTGATGACACACTCCTTATGGCATAAATTTATATGGATCATGAACCGGTATCACATATGTGGTGTTTGATCACAATGTCTGGACATAGTGTCCGGTTGGTCACGATGTATGGATGGTCACAGTGTCTGGATGGTCACAGTGTCGTGATGAACCTAGTGTCCAGTTAATCACATTGTCTTATCATAGTGTTAGGGTTACGGTGTCAAGATGGTCATATTGTCTGGTTTCTTTTTCCATAAAAACATAACTGTTTCCTAACTCATGGTATCTCAGACTTAGCCAGATATCTGTACAGAGACTTAAATAGGGATATTTATAAAATTAATTAGACATAATATTTTATCAAGGAATACACTATAAATATGATCAAATTATTTTAAAATAATTATTTACATCCATTATGGTTTTTGATATGTTTATTTAAAGAATAATAAAACTAATCATTAGTACAAATGGTTTTAGATAGATTGAACAGGATTAACAGGTGTTACATAATGTATAGGATTTGTGATCATTAATACATGATTAACACATGAAGGTTTCCACAAACTCTTAATGATACATAGTAATATTATAATTATAGTATAAAATAATATATAATTTTATTAACATCATACTTTATACATCCCACGAATGGCATTAATGAGTCAAATCACATTGAGGCAGTGGCAGTCCGCCCTTCCTCAAATGAAATTATTGTATTTATCCATTATTGAAACCATAATGGTATGATATAAATGAATAATAAATAAGAATAGAGAAAATATAAATATAATATATATCACATATAAATACAGTTACATCATAATTTCCACTATGAGAGGTGATAGAAGATAATCGGACAATCATTGTTTTGTGAGGCTGTAGTTCACTGTACATAGAAACAATATGTTCGTATCCATTAGATAGATGTGTGTGTACATGTATTGTTTTAATACATATCATAAAAAGAACCTAGTATATTGAGTATACTAGTGTTGTTATAAAAGAAAGGAATAAAAATAGTTTAGGGGGTTGGTGAAGTAAAATAAAAGAAAAGAACTTAAGGGAAGATGTTGCCTTTAAATCGGGTATTTCCCTTTGGAAGGAACCGAAATGATATCATGATGTTCCATATTTTTATGTTAAGGCTTATAGATGTAAGAGATGAATGTTTTTTTCTTATTTGGGTAGTGTTTGGATGAGCCAATGGGGCTTGAATGTTGTGAGTAAGGGTTAGAGTTGATGGATTTTTATAAGGGGATGAGGGGCTCTTTAGGAATGTTTGAAAGAATTATTTTGTTATAAAATTATTTTATTTTTAAAAGGACCAAAAAATATTTAGTACAAATATGAGGTGAATATAAGCCTAAATAAAATAATCTAATAATATTTTGATAGGTTTTGGATATTTTTTTAATCATTATCATTTTTATTTATCCTTTTGTTAACTTATTTAATTTCTACCATATTCATATTATAATGTTAATATATTTACAATAAATGGACATGAGACACAATATGGATTATCAATAAAATTTTAAGCATAATATATGTTATTTGGCCGAATCTTTTATTTTTCAAATTATTTTATCATTTAATAAAATATAATTTATTTTAAAAACTCATTTATATCAATTTATAAACAATTAATATAAGGACTTTTAAAAAATCTATTACAACATGATTATATATAAAAAACATTACTAATTTAATGATAAAATGTCATTATTATCTCTATAAATCATGTATTTTATAAATATTATTGAAAAAATTTATTTTAATAATAATAATATCATTTATTTGAATAATTTATTAATGAATGAATTACTCCATCACTATTTTGTCATAATTAAATTTATTTATTTCATGTCAATAAATTATATATGAAATGCCATGATGTAGTAAATCTTTTCATATTTAAAATGAATATTTTTTAAGGTATAACTTATATAACCCCATTTGAAAATTGTTTTACTAAAATATATATGTTTATGTTACCTTTTTCTTTAATTTAAATTAATTAATATAAAGTTTCATTATCACTACCATGTGGCTTCATTGGGTCATAAAGTAGACCCAAGGATTCCCTTGATCCTAAATACATCATCAAATTGAGTTAAGACAAGTGTAAGAGTTATTTATTATTATTATTATAATATTAATTTTCACCATTATTTACAAGATTTACCCTATAACCATGGTAAATATAATATTTTCTGATGTAAATATTCATAATTTTTAAAAATAAAAGCTAAATATTTACAAAAATTGGACCTATAGATTCCAAATAAAAAATTAATTTTTTAAAATTCAAAACCCGTAAGTGGCATATAATAATATAAATTTTTTTCATGTTTTCAAAACATTAAAGCGTGTTTTTAAGAAATAATACTTATCAAATGATTGACCTTTGTTTATATCCAATTATGAAGTGGAATTTCTTAAAATGAACAAAATCAGATCAAATGGTAAAATATAATCTAATTACACTTTAAAACCAATTAAATAAATTATATAAAAATATAATGAAATTAGAATAAAATTTAGTTTTGAATTAAAATGTATGATTTCCCACTATTCATTAAAAAATGAACATTATCAGAAAAATACCAAAATTTCATCCAAA
The DNA here is from genome assembly GCA_963277665.1 of Viscum album. Lineage (NCBI taxonomy): Eukaryota > Viridiplantae > Streptophyta > Magnoliopsida > Santalales > Viscaceae > Viscum > Viscum album. The sequence continues at coordinate 2,067,092,178 of OY728160.1, forward strand.
GTAAATTTTGATGTCCCAATTAAAAATAAGAAATATATTTTGAAAAATAGAACATATAAAAGGGACAAAAATTAGATTTAAAAAGGGTTCTCCATCAAAAGGAAATTAAACAACCATATAATGAATATTAGAATATTTATGCTTAAAATCAGAATCATTCTTATTTTAAGCCTATAAAATATATTGGATAAATATAAAAGAATTTAATAAACATGTGTAATGAGATTGTATTTGTTTCAATTCATTCCATCCAATAAAACAGCGATGCATTAACTGCCATTTAAATTAATAATTATTTATTATTAATTTTCAGAATAACTCAACATTTTGTGAAATATAAGATTTCAAAGAAACTTGTTGTTGTGTATCCGTTATGCCATAAAACATATCACCCCCTTTAATGTAATCTTAATATTTAATTCAAAATTTTTTGTAGATATAAAACTGTCATTTTCCTTATTTACCTGGGATGTTACATTTTTCCCTCATTTTTGGAAATTCCATTCACGAAATATTAAAATCTGGCTTGGAAAATTCATTAAAAGTCTCACATCGGAAATATATTCAATAAAACCATCACATTAATTTAACGAAATGGAAGTAAAAACGTCGTCGAGATAACACAAAATAGGATTCCATGTAGTAAAACATGGATATAGAAGAGGAACTAACTATAATGTTTTTATGAAGGGTGATAGAAAAGATGATTGGTAGAAATTTAACCATCGGAAAATCCCAATCATGTGATGGGTTGAATGGTCTTTGATTACCTGGAGGGAAATGTTAATGGATAAATTTGTTGTTTTAAATTCAATTTAAAAAATTTTACAAATTTATTTATGATATTGACTATGGACATAAGGAAATTTAATAACTATTCATGCAATGTTTCATCCGTTATTAAGATTTTATGAAAAACGAATTTTTTCTCCAAACAAAGATTATTCAAGATGACTTGGTCACACCTAATGTTCTAGAATGAACTTCTAGAGATTCACATAACCCACAAAAGGTGACCCATAAATTTTCCCTATATTTAATCATTATCCAAAATGCAAATCGTTAGTACAAGATAAGAAAATCCCCAAAAGGATAATATTTTATAACAAAGATATACTACTCTTAATATCTACAATTCATTTAACAATACCCAAATTTCAACAAATTCCATCCAATACACATATTTCATCAAAATTCATTAAAATAATCTAAAATATGTCTGAAACCCAAAATTCATAAAGATTTGATCACATATTCTTCCATAGTAAATATTAACATTTTTCTCCAAATAACATTGAATACTCTTAAATTATCATACTGATGTGTAATTAACCAAGTCACATACTCTATTTAATAGCTTAATCATTTCCATATATAACCAAAATATCTATATGTCAATAATAAAAAATATATTCTTCCAAAATAAAATTCTACCATTACTCCTCAATGGAAATCCCAAAGTATTCTATTTTCAATATTCATATAGTTTCCCAAGAAGATAAAATTTCTACAAAAAAAACCATTATAACAAAACCCCCAAATCATATTCATATACTAATAATGTCAATTTTTTAAATCATAATATCTATAATCATCTTATTATTGATCAATAAAATCATTTTACTAAAAATATTAAGTAATACTAACCAGGGAAATCACATAGTCTAGTGGTATGTGATAAATTTAAATCTCACCTTGGTTGTGGGTTCGATTCCCATAACTTCGTCCGATGCGTCCTTTTTTCACACGGTCTGTGTGTTTTCCTTTTTATAAATCTCAAAATTACCCTAAGATGTTTTAACCTCAAAGGTTTTCTTATCCCATTAATTTTCATCACAATACATTAAGTCCGCAACAACTTATATATTGTTATTTTTTCCACATCTATATAATAAAATAAAACTATTCCCTATAGAAAGAACATCATATATTGATCATGGTGTCTATATGGATTCATCATAATCTTTTACACATAGTTAAAATGTACATTCATTGCAATAATGATTTATATATCCATCAAAATAATTTACATCCTTCATCCAAATACATCTTGTACAACTTGGGTAATATGTGTGTTTGTAGAAAAAATAGATTTAGAAAATAATCATGTACGACATAAAATTTCAAAACATATGATAAAACATTATTTTTATAGAATTTTCAGTCAAAAGTTGTATTGAATCTTTAAATTAATGGTCTTTTTAAAAATCCATAAGTATATTCTAATATACTATATTGTAAAAGAAAATAAAAATATGCTGCGCAAGGTTCTCCTTCTTCAACACCATTTTTTAAATCAAAATATACTTGAAAATCATGTGATGAGGTAAAATATTTCAAAATTTCGTGATAATATTTACCTATTTTGAAAATAAGAGAATATTGTGAAAATTATATTTGATTAAATATAACCTACGACCCATGAGGATATCAAGGTATATTGGTGGTGTTTGATATCTCAATCAATTGATTGAAAGTGAGTTGTATGGTAGAACGTGTTTCACAATCATCCGAACCTGACATTGAAATAATTATTTCAAGCATGCCATTAGCAATAGAAAATAATGTTGTTTGAGATCCTCATCCTTCCATGTGTATCTAACATTCCGTGATCTGAAAAAGTTATGAAACTAGGATTTAACTGAAATATTAGACATATGGACTAACCACGTGTTTAATGAAGACTCATAATCCCAAATGTTGTCTAAACCGACCTCAGATACCAACCATAAGAACCCAGTCATACACATTATGTAACCTTTAATTATGTTAATAATTCACATTTAGTATCATTTTAAGTTTAATGTGTTATATAATTAGGTTATAACTATTACATTTCATCTCAATTATTACAATGTAGACACATCTACTCAGTATCAATTTTTTTTCCTAAAATAAAAACTCTTGAAAAAAGTGTCATGCATTCTTCTATATTTTAGACATAATGAATTTTCCATTATCCCATCCTTGACCATATTATTCTTTATGTCCTGTGATTTTTTTAAAATACATGGGATGGGAATAAAAAGCTCAGAAGGTGTTATAACATAAAGAAAAGAAAATATTAGTATATCATTAAATACAAAACAGAACCTCTTTAATATGACTCATGAAATCATATGTTTTATGAATAACGCATAGTAATCACAAATCATAAAGGTAAAATGTGGAATCCAAAACATACCTATGTTGAATCATTCGAAGATATGTAGGTAGTTATGTTTGGAATACCCATCATAGTATATATTTCTTTAATCTCTTTCGATAAAAATTAAAGTTTACCTCTATCATGTTATCCAATGCACTAAAGAGATATCTCTGGCTCACCCACCCTAGGTTAATCATAGAACAACCCATACGTGTAAAAAATTACAAAGAACCATACAATATTTGTAACATATAAAATAGACATAAAGGAATGATAAAATTTCTGTATTCCAATCACAATATATCATTTCTAGATACTGAAATAAACAATCCATTCTCAAAACCATTTAAAACATTTAGTAATGATATTTTTGAATCAAATAGTCTGATACCAAATTGAAACATTTAAAGGAATTGAAATTTTAAAAAATTAATGTCCATAAAATAGAATCCTTAAAACCATTTTTAATTCATGGAAGTTAATGATAATGATTTATAAGATTAAATCTTTCGAAAATTAAAAACAACGTTTTAGTTAAAGAGTCCCTTACACCTTGAGAGAATACATGAATAAATTTTTTTAAAGAATAACATAAAACAAAAAATATAATATCATTTTAAAATTTAGATTCATGATATAATATGTCAATGGTTAGTATATAAACCATATAGGATAAAAACCTGAACAAGATCAAGAGAAGCCTCAAATGAAAGAAGATTGAGGCATACCCCCATATGAAAATTCGGCAGCCTAACAATGTCACTTTAAAATTTAGAAAATGAGTTGATAAGAGATATAAATATCTCAAATCACTTGGAAAAAAATGTACAGAAATATGTATACAAAAAAATGTATCCAAAAATAATAAAGTATAAATTACAAGACATAACATAGAATAAGTCATTGACTAAAAAAGGAGGCTCAAAGGTTCCCGTACAATGATTGTATCCTTTATTTAAGGATATGTCAATGAAATAATTATGTGTGAGAAATGTAAATACACCCAATAAAAGTGGATATTATTTGTAAGGAAATAACACTTCATTCACACATTTTTATAGCATGACATTATCAAGAATTAGAAGTTCAAACCAAAGAATGGAAAATTGGTGAAGAAGTTCCCTTGCCTCTTGTCCGACATGACTCGTTCGTTCTTTAATATAAAAAATAATAAACTAATGTTTATTTATATTTTCATAATAACACTTTTCAAGATTATTTTTATATTTATATTTCTTATCACTACTTTATAATTATTTCATAATCATTTAATTTAATAAAAGTAATGTTTTCTATATATGTTACTTGAGTCTAAAATGAACTTCCTATAATTAAAAATTGTCCATGTGGTCAAAATTAAATTATATCCATAATGATATTCATTATTTATATATCATGTATTTAATATATATCCATTAAATATATTACTTTATAATAGTACCTAACATTTGGTGATAAGAAATGAAATGCACCATTCATGGAGACGGTAAGCCGTACGTACGCATGAACGATACTTTCAATTATATTTCGTATTTTAATGGAATGAAAACATAATGATAAATAGGTATATTATTATTTCATTAAAATATCATATATAATTACATTAATTACTTCCTTTATATGCCCTTTGTATGGAATGAATGAGTTATATCACCATTAGGGGGTGATAGTATGTACTTAATAAAATTAAATTATCGTATTTACCCATTATGGAAACCATAAATGATTGATATAAATGAAAAATACAGAATAATAGATAATTTTTTTTAAATATAATATATATATCCAATATAAATTCAGTGTCATCATAATGGACACCATGAGATGTGGTAGGAGATAATCAAACATTAATCCTTTCGTGAGGCAGTAGTTCATCTTACATAGAAACAAAATGTTCATATCCATTATATGGATGTGTGTGTGTATGTTTAGTTTTAATAATTCAAATAAAAACAACATATTAAATTTATGATACTATTTTAGTTATAAAATAAATGAATAAAAATTGTTTAAGGGGTTGGAGAAGTAAAATAAAAAAATAACTTTAGAGAATATGTTACCATTAAATAGAGTAACTCCCTTTGGTTTGAAAGAAAATGATTTCTCGATGTGCCCTCTTCATAAGATAAGGATTCTATATGGATCATAGGTATGTTGAAAGATTATTGTGGTAGAGGATGGACGATCCATGGGGGCTTCAGAGGTGTCAGAAAGGGATAAAAATGATGGATTTTTATAAGTTGGGGTGGGGCTCTTTAGGAATGTTTGAAAGGATTGTTTTATTATGATATTAATATCAGTTTCAAAAGGTCAAAAAAATATTTAATTAAAATATAAGGGGAATATAAGTCTAAATAAAATCATCCAATAAAAATTGGATAGGTTTTGGATATTTTTTTATTCATTATCTTTTTTCTTTATCCTTTTGTTATCATTATAAAATTTTACCATATTCATACTATAAGGTTTATATATTTAATATATTATTTCAAGAGATCCAAAATGGCTCATTAATTACATTTTAATCCTTATATATGTATGCAGACAAAAAATTTGATTTTTAGGATCATTTTATCATTTAATAAAATATTAATTGTTTTAACAACTCAATTTTGAAACATTATATCTATTCAAATTAGGAATTTTAAAAAATATATACCAACATTATTCTTTATAAAAACATAATTAATTAACTTATAGAAAGTCTAAATTATCTCTAAAAATATGGTATGGCATAAAAAGTTTCAATTTTTTTAATAAATATATTATCATTTATATTAATCCTTTATTAATGATGCAATTACTGCATCATCATTGTGTCATAATTAAATTTATATATTTAATGTATAAAAATGATAAATAAAATACCATGATGTTGGAAATGTTTTTATCATTCAAATAAATATTTATAGACAATGTTATTTCCCATATAAACACATATAAAAATTGTTTTACTAAAATATATATGTTTTTTTTAATTTTTCCTTTACATTAAATTTATTAATATAAAATACCATAATCACTCCCATGTGGCTCTATGTTGTCCCGAAATCATCCCTAGGATTCCCTTGGTCGTAAGTAGCTCATCCAATAGTTTTAGAACATGTGTACTTGTAATTTAATATTATTATAATATTATTTTCACCCTTATTTACAAGATTTATCCTTTATACATGGAAAATAAAATATTACTAATGTAAATATTCATAATGTCTAAAAATTAATGTTACATATTTACAAAATATTGACCTCATAATAGAAAATATGGAATAAAATTTTCCAAATTCAAAAACAAAGAAGTGGGATAAATTAATTTAATATTAGTTCCCTTCTTTAAAACCAAAAAATGTGTTTTTAGGAAATAATACCTATCAAAATATTTCCCATTGTTTATATGAAATTTTAAATTGAAATTACATATAATGACAAAAATTATATTATATTGTAAGAATATAAAATAATTACTCTTGAGAAGAATTAATTTGATAATCTAACCATATAATTAAATTAGATTAAAAATTAGTTTTGATTTTAAATGTAATATTTTTCATTATTAAAAAATGAACACTATCAGAAAAAAATAAAAATTTCATCCAAATTAGTTTTTTTGTCCTAATTCTAAAAAAGAATTTCATTTTGAAAAATATAACATATAAAAGTGACAAAAACAATATTTGAAAAAGGATTCCATCAAAATGAGGTGAAAAAACCTTTTAATAAATAATTGTGTATTTTTGCTTAAAATAATAATATTCCATATTTTAAGCCTCTAAAATATATTTGAAAAATGTAAAAACATTTGGTAAATATGTTGAATCATATTTTAGTTATTTATGTTCATTATCTCCAATACAAAAACTATGCATTAACCACCATTTAAAATTTTAATATTATATAAATATTTTTCAGTATAACTCAATGTTTTGTGAAAAAATATACTTCAAAAAATATCTTTATTGTGTATCAGGTACGCCATCGAAAATAGAATCACTGTTATTGTAGAATTAATAATTAATTCAAAAATATTAATAAATAAGAATATTTCATATTTTTTATTTACCTGGGTTGTTACAATTTCATCTATGGGTAAACTAAGATAAATTTTTTCAATCCATACATTTTACCCCATTTTAACAAATTTTAATCCAAAAAACAGTTATAACATTTTTATAAGTCACCATTAGAACAACCTAATTTGAATTATTCAATTTTAATTTCTATAATCTAGTTATTCATTGAAAAATATTTTAAATGAAAAGGAAAAATTAATACACTTTATTTACCTTTTTCCTTATGAATTTCTATGTTTTCTTAATATAATTATAGTCACACAAATACCTATGAGTCTATAACTATGTATATATAGAAAAATAAATTTAATTACATACTATGAGTAATATCTCAATGAAAAATATCATTCCGTTATATTTATATCACCATTGGTGAAATAAAATCTAACTAATATGAATCAAAACAATCTCACCCTAGGAAGATGGGTTTTCCCTAGACATGGGTATGATATTTTCATAAAGGATCTCCCCAAAAGGATATGAAACATCCAAGTATAATTTCTATCTTTTCTAATATACAATTAATCATAATATAAAAATCAATTGATAAAAAATTTTAATGTATTATCCTATGTTCCACAAAAATTATGCCTGAATCGAGTTCACTACCTGACCTCAGGCAAACCTCCTCATATGCTAGGATTTCTTATTAGTACCGATGGAATAATGAAACATAAGGGGAAAAATTTCTATTATAAAAATTTAATCCATCATCAATAATTATAAGAAATATATATATATATATATATGAAATTATAGTCAATGTCCCTAATTTTTATAACCCACTGCCAAAACTAGGTAGATACAACAATCAAACATAATAAATATATAGTGTCATGATGGTAAAATGTATCAAATATAATGAAAAATTAAACCCCATAGTCCAATCTCCCAAAATGTTTTCATCTTATTCCTTTCCTCTTCTTTCCTGCCCCAACCCAAATTAGACATCAATCTTTAGGCATTTTCCCTTATTTGGTCATATAAAAATGATGTCTACTAGGGTAGTCAACAAATTCCCTACTATGGTGTGACTATTACCCCATAGACCACCACCAAACACAACCAATTTTTTTATTTGAGATGTGAACCCATAGATATAGTTATTTATGATGGGGTTTCATTTCAAATAACTAGTTACCAAAAAACGCACTGTAAATGTTATTTTTTTTTGTGTCAGAACATCGCAACAAATATACTTGATTACATGGATATTTCTAATTGTAAATACTTTTTTTAAATTGATTATTTATTTCTATGGGGTATATACGCATAAAAATATGTTTATAAAATTGAAGAAAATTGAAAAATAAAAAATATAAAAATATAAAAATATAAAAGAATCAAAAAATAAAATAAAAAAAATGTTATCAATAAAATTATAATACTCTGAAATAATTTTCATATTACACATTCTAATTTTAATTAAATAGTAACATTATTAATATATACATAATTTATCAATCGCCCTGGAGGTGTAGGTGGAGGTGGATGGTATTATGGAAGAGGATAGAGAGGGAACTCATCCCTAAACCCTAACAAGTTTTTCCATGTACTAGTTCGACACCTCTTAGCATCATTGAATTTCCTCTTCCTCCTACTCAAGTTGTTGAATTATGTAATTTGGAACCACATGAATTTAATTAATGACATCACTATAAACTCATAGATACCCATCATGTTATAAGATATATGTTTAAGACACTCCACATATTCCCCTCAATATATATGTCTACCGTGCAACAGTACCAGAAAACATCAATGATTCAGTAAAGAATTAATACCAACCACTCAGCCCTTCTCGAAAGCATACTACATCACCTTCATCCATGTAGCATCATTTAATCCTATATCAATGGTGGGATAACTCTTAGTTTCTCATTTAATCTCTTCATGTTTCTTATAATTCATAACCTCATATTACTACATCAATTAAAATATAAAATTATATATGGTAAAATTTTGTTTTCATAGAATATTTAAATTTAAAAAACATACTGACAACAATCTGAAGACAGAAACCATATATAATAACTACATGGATAATATTATTATAAATTATCTAAAAAAATGTTTAACTCCATAATATAATGATATTCAACTAACTATATGAGTATATAATAAATAGATTATATTTTAAATTATATAAATTGTTTAAGAAAGTATATACTATATGTCATTGATGCATACTCAGTGTTAGGATATTAGCTCATTAAATCACATCATACCCCCCCCATTATTCTGACCTAATTATTCACTCCCCTGAAATCTATCTCCCATATATTATGAACATAATCCATCACAACCATGAGATGAAATGAAATAAATTCAATGGGAATATGAAGATTGATCAAAATCCATGACTCCCACCATCTACGTGGTTGTCCATAATAAATTTTGAGTAAATATACAGTAGTTTCCAAGCATACACACCTCCCACACCTATATGATATAACTATACATTTTATCATTAACTAGATACCATAATAACATAATTCTTTTAGAAATTGAAATTTTTAAATAAATATTTATTTAAATAACTACTATTTTTTACTTGAAAACGGATGATCCAATACATAGTGTTTGATTTTAGTTTGAATATGATCCCAAATTTCCCATACCTTATAAAAGTAGTTTAAAAAATTAGATATAACATGTACAACATTTCTATGTGAGAGGATTTGAAAAAAGAGAATAAATAATAGAATTTTTATTATATTTATAATTTAATGAAAATTAAGGGAATAATGCTATGATAAAAAACTGACCATACCTCCACATGTGTGGAACAATGTTAAGATGCAGACATCATTGAAGAATAGGGTCGAGGATCATCAATCTCGCAAAACATTGATTCTTAATAGTGCATGATGAAACTCTGGGAACCTGAGTGTTAGATGATAATGAAACAAGATCAACACCATGTAATAGACCTTTTCAAGGATACTGAAGATATCATCTAATGTATCATCAACCATTTGAAACATGGATAGAATGGTTAAATCCAATAATTTAATATGAGTAATACATATTTAATTATTTTTAGTATAAATAACCATGAAATTTTTCCATTCTCCTTCTTCAACCTCATATTACTATATGATGAATTCAATGTCATTATCTTCCTCCAATTTATCATCAATTTATATTGTAGATTAAGCTTCATTATCACTTTTAAATTCAAATTCATTGGATGTATCATCTTAATCATCCCCACTATCTACTGATAAATATTTTCGATCATCATTGATATTCGTTTCTCTTCAGTAAAACAATTTATTTTGATTTTTGTCTTGAAAAAATTCAATTCCATTCACTTCTATAGAACCTCATTCCCATTCCAAAAAAATTTATTTCCAAGGGATTACATTTTTATAATCTTCTTCCAATCAATTAAATTTCATAAAAAAGAAAAATAATTGTAATAGTAATATGTTTTGATTGATGATTTAATAAAAATGGTTCTTTTACTATAAGAAGGCCATTATATAAGGTATAAATGATTTCTTAGTGTGGTAGAACATGCAAGCATCTATCATTATCCATGAATAAAAATATAAAATTTGGTACATAATTCTATCCTAGACAACAAAACTCAATTATGTATTCTATTATGAAATAAAAGTCCAATTCTATTTCACTGTGATGAGATCCTCTCAAGAAAACACTACTATTCATTGATTTTTTTTTGATTCACCACATACACGAAAATGAAATTGAAAACCAATCACCAAATATGCATTATAATAATTAACAGTTTTTGATGAAGGGTTTATCAACATACACAATCAATTATTATGTTTATTGGAATATTGTGATACCTACAAAATTGAAAAACTGTTAAGAATATTACAACCATTAAAATGATTTCATTTTTCAATCCATAAACAATTTTGTAAATATTATTTGAAACTAGTATGAAAAATTATATTCTTGTTGTTTGATAAGAAAAAATGATGTACTCAGTGAATATTATTTTCTAATATGATGATCATATTATCTAAATAATAAATAAATATCAGTTTATTTTTTTAATAAAAATAAATAATATTTGGTAGAGGCACTCAATTTATGAATCATGTCATTTCATTATAGGTGAGTAGAAAATATGTATGATCCTTATAATGTTTGTCAAATGAAATACACCATTCATGATCTCCACCAAAAACATGTTTAGAATTACATAAAATTGATAATTGAATTTTTAGATAATCATCAATAATTAAATCATTATGAACCATTCGATTTTGTTTTGAAGGTAATTCTAGTTGGAAATAGTGGGAGTAGAGAAAATAAGTTTTCTGATGTATATATTCATCTATTTTTGACCTCTCATCTAATTTTTTTACAAACCTTTTTATTTAACATATACAAACAAATATAATATGGATCTATCAATCAGAACTATACTAACCCTCCAAATTATTCTTATTTTATAAAATGAAATATAAAACCTTACCATGAATAAATAAAATCTTGAGGAATTTTTTAATAGGTAACATAATATTAAAACAATAACATATTATATTTTACTAAGTGCATAATAGTCATTGTTTTCCTCACAGATGTCTAATAATAAACATCATATTTATGTCATCACATTCACAATAGAGTTAATTAACAATCCTTTAAATTTATTAGGTATAATTCATTCCAATATAACATGAGAATCTTGAATTTTTAATATGGTAATATGGTTATTTTTGACACATTTATCAATATTAAAAACATAACCATATAGTAGTATCTAAAAAATAATCCACTAAGAAAATAATAAATGTTTTTATTTTTAATGTGTATAATACATTTTTTTATTTATTAAAATTTGTTATCTTTCATTTTCAAACAACTCAATTTCTGGTTGAATTTTTTTGGAAATATCAAATTATGGAATTACATTGTCTTTGGTCTTACTATGTGAGTTTAAAACTGTAAAAAATATATTGTCAAAATTGTTCTTAAAAATATATATGACATGAAACATGGTATGTACAATGAAATTATAAATATATCGAAGATCCAAAAAATACTTTGTTTATTCCAATTGTGGTCTTTCCTTAATCCATAATGTTTTATTAGATTATAATATTTTCAATGGAATTCGGAGAAAATAAATGGACAATAGATTTTAATGATATACCTGATGTCATTTATTTAGGTCCATCTCATTGAATTTTTCCTTTTCTAGATATATTTATATTCCATTAAAAAGGATGATTAAAAGGAAGAAATATTTCATGTTAGTTGAAAAGAAAAATATTTTCCCATTTACAAGAATAAATGATTTGGTATCAGTCATATAGTATGGATATAAGTTTGGACCTTGTGTACATCATCAATATAACATTCCATAATCCTATAAGTCACCAATTCTCCTTGTTAATGTATCTTTCATTATGATATTTTGGTTTTCAGCAACATAATAATTAAAAACAACATTAATTCGTAAGTGTTGACCACACTCATTTTGAAAATCCCATTTAGGCTTTTATGTGCTTTTATAATCCCAAATAATGTTTATATATTAGTTATTTTAATCTATGACATTATATTTTGATAATAATGTAAAAATATGCTTTGAAATCTGATAATCAATGATTATCTACGTTTATATGACTTTTGAAATAATTATAACTCAATCGGATATGTTTTTCATAAAATAGATAAGTGTTAGTCATTGATATGCTTGTAGCTACTGATACAGATCTATCGGTACTTAGTCTACTAATATACATAGTCCATCTATGGGGCACGACCTCTTCCTGGACAACCAGACTGAAGCAGGTGGTCAAAGTGTGCTTATTGAGGAGGCTGGTTTGGGAACTATGAAGATGCATCCGGGTGACAGTGCCTCCACTCCTGGAAGGGAGCTTCAAATGGTGGACGTAAGCAGGGGTCCGGGCTTGACTCGGACTACAGTCCATTTATGTAACAGATTTAAAGGCTTATCAGAGGATATTATGCCTTTGGAACACATTGCACTAGGTGAGGAAGATGAGGTTGGCTTGGAAGAATCCAACCTAGGTGAACTGGACCATTCGGCGAAAGAGGTACCAATTCCAAATAACAACTTGAGTTTTAAAAAGAAGAAGAGAAAGAAGGATTACTCCTCACTTCCCCCACCTTTGGAGACCCGCTCTGCAAAGAATTTGCCGGTGTTATTGTCCAACGAGGTGTAGGATGATTCTCAGGTTCTAATCAAGGGAAACATCAATGAAAAGGGAAGACCTACTGAAATTGTAAAGAATATAAAGGAACCCATCCTTTGTTCTGATGAGGAAATGGTAGAAGAATTTCTATATGTTGGCATTCCACAGGAAGAGGCTGACATGATGGGAAGAGCTGTAAGAGTGGAGGTCAACATTGATCATGATAAGTGGATTGACAAACATGATTTGATCTTAATGAGATGCTTCAATGATCAAAAAATCAGCAAAGAAGAATATATCTGGGCATGGGACAAAATGGAAGACCAATTAGAAGATGTTATTGGGGATGATCCAGATGCCAAGGTATGGCTGATGAATTGGAATCTTTACAGAGAGGAAAGCAATAATAGTTTATGGCTATGTTTTGGTAATTTTTCCTTTTCTTATGAGGCTTCGCCCCCGGTTTGATTTGGGAAGGGCAGTCTGGTCATCTTCGTTGGGCTAGAGCACTCTTCCATCACCTATACAGGCTATTTGGGATAAGGCTGATGTGGAGGGATGGCAACATCGGGAGGGACCGTGCTTGCATGGGATCACTGATTGTCCTGCATGGGGTTGGTGATTCTTGTTGTCGCTTGAATGAGGTGACCCTGTATCTTTCTATTTTTTGTTTGGGGTTGTTTGGGTGTTTTGCTGGACTCTTTGGTTTCTCACTTTTCCCACAAAAGTGTTTTCCTTAATAAAATATTATTTTTAGTCATATAGACATAGTCAATGATATTCACTGCTACCGGTATGTGTAAGTCCACCGGTAATCACATGTCAACGATAGATCAAGTCACCAATACAGACATCTACTGATAGAAGATGAGCTACCGATAGAATATGTATACCGATATACACTTCACTGGTACCAAATGGAGCTACCGATATGCACAAGCTACCGATATAATAGCAACCAATACAGAGTCACCGATACAAAGAGCCACTGATACAAGGAAGCTACCGATAGACAAAGAGCAACTGATTGAAGGAGTCATCGGTATATAGAGATACTGATACACGAAGTAACAAATAATGATACATGGAGCTACCAATATAAGATCAAAGATCTACCGATAGGAGTTTATTTCTATACAAAGTCCACCATTACACTTATACCGATAGACGGCTACTAATGAATTACTGACCAGTCAAAATCTATACTCTAAATATAATTTATTTATTTACCTACAATAATGTTTGATGTTTTTAATGAAATAATGTTATTTAATGATAGTTTTTGGAATGTTAGGGAACCATAACTAGTACCCATGACAAGTTAATCACTCCCATTGACAAAGCTGAAAGATATAAAAGGAAGGAAAAAGGCCATATAAAAATTAACAGTAACAAGGAAGTGAATAGAGTATAGAAAATTGTTTCACAAAGATTACATACAATAGGAAAAAGAAGTGTGGGAAGTGTTGTAAAGCAAGGGATGAATAGTGTTGGAATGTGGTGCATTAACATAGAAGAGAATGTCTACATTCATACTGGATGAACACTGGACCTACATGAAGTCATTCGTTAAAGAAAAGAACACCATTCGAACATCCGTTAAGGAGTGAAGAACTACAACGAATGCTCTTCATACACTAAAGCTGATCAAGCTGAACATGAAGAAAACGACCCTCTATTTTTTAGACAAAAACAATAGAAGGACTTAGAGCTTCATTTACATCAATCCAAGGAGTCTAGATATTCACTCACAACAGATAGATCACTCTAAAATCATCTCTATTTATTAAGATCTATTGTGTTTTATTCATTTAATTATTGAACAATATATTTACACACTGACTCCTCGACTGAACTGGAGTATACTAAATCCTCACTCCAAAATTCTTACACATTGCGTTCTCCCACTCTGAATCGTGGAAGAGGTCATGTGTGACATGGATAGCCTCTGTGCTATTGTTTTCGTTCACATGTAGACCTGTGGTAGAGGTCCTAGTACCTGGAGAGTCTTGGAATGTTGTTTACCCCGATCCAGGGTGTGGATCAAATTTATATTAATTGTTTGAGATGAATAAGTCTCAGATTGAGACTGAAACTCTTGGTTATATCTGCTGTGCATTTTAGATTAAGTCTAATGTATACTATATATTTTCTATTCTACTGCTAATTACTTGGAAATTCAATTTTTTTTAATGTTACTTTGATAGTTAAATTAGCAAGTGTTTATACTTATAGTGAACCAGTAAGTTAGTTTCAAATGTTAATTTAAACTCATGATTAAATTAACTGAGACCTAATCAATCTTTGAGAAACTAAATGAACCTTTACAATATGTATTAATTCACTACAGTTTAACTTGTTTATAAATTGGGGGATTTTAAGAGAAATCGTTTTAACAGAAATTTTAATTGGATCTCAATTCACCCCCTATTGAGTGTCCACTCTGACCAATATTTGGTATCAGAGGGTTGCTTTTATTAATACAGGATTTCAAAACACTCTATTTTTCAACTGTGATTTTATTTGTATCTTAAAGATCTTAAATTTATGTTAGTTATAAATTTAATATCTTTTAATATTTTAACTAAACTCTAGCATTAGATAATAGACTAAAAGGTGATGCTACCAACATGACACCTTTCTTTAATGGAACAAATTATGACCAATATGCTTAAAATGAAATTTCATTTAGAAAGTATGGGATTTGATATCTGGACTACCATATAAAATCAATATAAGATGCCAGAAACTGAAAGAACTATTTGGGATGAAGCTACTAAAACTGCTTACAATAATAATTGTAAATCTATGAATGATGTGTATTGTGCTCTAGGAGATGAAGAGTTTAATATAATATCAACTTGCAAAATTGCTTGTGAAAATTGGGACACATTGTCTATTTCCCATGAGGGAACAACCAATGTTAATTAAATGAGGATGAATACATATACTATTAAATATGATAACTTTAAAATGATGCCTGATGAACCCATTTCTGATATGTATCTCAGGTTCAATGAAAGTTTCTACACTATGAGCTCTCTTGGTAATGCTATTCCTGCAAAAGAACAGATCATGAGAATATTATGATGTTTACCAGAAATATGGAGTGGCACATCTGTCTCCCTTAGAGAATCATGAAACATCAACAAAGTACCTGTTAAAGAATTAATTTATAAGCTTATGATGTATGAGGAATATTTGAAGGTCAATAAAGAATAAGATGATGAACTGAAAAGGAATTTAGTGGCATTAAATTCTACTACCTCAAGGAGCAAGGACAAGGAGAAAGTTCACATAGAAACTGAAAAGCATAACAAGTGAAAGGTCAGATTATGACAGTGAAGATGAGATGGCTCAGATAGCCAGAATATTTATGAAATTCTATCGGAAAAAGAAATTATTAAGAAAATAAAACTACAATGGTAAATAAGACAACAAATTTCATTGGAAAAAGGATTGAAAAAAAACTGATATGAGTGATGAGTTTGTTTGCTATGAATGTAAAAGAAAATTCACATTAAAGATGAATGTCCAAAATTGAAGTTCAAAAAGAAATATGTCTACAAGGACAATAAGTACTGGAAAGCTATGAATGCTACCTATAGTGATTCAGAATAAAACACAAGTGTATTTGATGTTTTTTACTCTGAAAAGAATCGTGGTAACATGTGTTTTAGGAAAAACACATTTGAGGTAACACTGGATACTCCTTCTTTAAATTCATACTATTTTGGAGTTGATTCTGATTTTGATTCTGAATCAGAAAATATGTCTAGGGAAAAATTATTCGAAAATTTCAATATGATAGAAGAAACTTGTAATGAACATAAGGAAAAATATAAGTCATTGAAGAAACAACATGCTCTCAGTGCAAATGCTAAATCTGAACTTGATGTAGAAAATGAAAAGATGCTCAATTTCTTAAGGAAAAACTGAACTAAAATTATCTAATGATCAATTAAGGAAAGACTTAGAAAAATTAAAAAATGGAAAAGATAATCTCACTCAAATTCTAGGAATACAAGTGGAACCAAATTTTACTACTTGTATATGCTATCATCCACAACAACGACAGTTTACCAAAAATAGATTTATTCCTAAATCTGGACAAAATTCTGCAAGCTCCAGTTCTGGAAATTCATATGCTTCATCTTGTTATTCACATTTTTATAGATGAAACAAAGTTTATATTTCAAATTCAATTGATTCTGTAAATTATTTGAGAACAATAAGACAAATTTGGTACCTAATGCTTTACTTGCTAACTTGTCTGGACCCACGAAGATTTGCATACCAAAGTCATTTTCAATCTAAATCTATTTTATTGGATACCTGCTTAAAGAGTTCATGTATGAAAACATGGTGCATGATCAATGGATGTACAAGGAACATTTCTGGATATTACTCATGCTTTAAGAGTTTAATCAATGTTGATGGAGGCTATGTCACCTTTGGTGATAATTCATAAGGAAAAATCATCAGCCTTGGCCAGATTGGTAACATTAATTCAGTTTTAATTCCTAAAGTATTATTTGTAGTTGAACATTAACATAATTGTCTATGTATTTATCAATTATGTGATGATGCTTTCAATGTTAAATTTTATAATTATTATTGTAATGTTTTTAACTCTAAAAATGTTTTAGTATTTTCTGCTTTGAGAAATAAAAATTTATATGCAGTTGATTTAAATTCCTTAGCAAAACAAAATGTTACTTATTTAAATGCTTTTACTAAATAATCATAGATTTGGAATAGACGATTAGAACACATCAATGTTCATTCACTTAGAAAAATGACTAGGAATAACTTAGTTAGAGACCTACCCGAACATGAATTCACATCAGACAAAGTTGGTAATCCCTATCAAAAGGAAAAGCAACATAAAGTTTCTTTTAAATCAAAGGAATAAGTTTCGACTTCTCAACCTCTTGAGTTGGTTCAAATGGACTTGTTTGGAACTTCTAGAGTTTCTAGTTTAAATGGATTGAAATATGTCAATGTCTTAGTAGATGAATTTTCTATATATACTTGGGTATACTTATTAGCTCATAAAAGGGAGGCTTGTTCTTACTTTATTAAATACTCCATGTCTGTAGAAAACCTTAGTGGCTTATGATTAAGACCCTGAGAAGTGATCATGGAAATGTGATTGAAAATCATGAGTTTGAATCTTATTGATCACACAATGGCTATAGTAACAACTTTTCTACCCCAAGGACTCCTTAACAGAATAGTGTAGTAGAAAGAAGAAATAGAACCCTTCAAGGAATTGCAAGAACTATACTTAATGATTATGACCTGCCTATTTATTTTTGGGGTGAACCTGTTAATACAACTTATTATATTATCAATAGAGTCCTTATTAGACCTGTTCTCAAGAACACCCCTTATGAGTTGTGGAATTATAGTAAACCTAAGGTTAGATTATTTAGAGTCATTGGTTGCAAAGTCTTTATTCTTAATACCAAGGATAATCTTGACAAGTTTATAACTAAGAGTGAAGAAGGAATTTTTTTGGTTATTCTATAACTAAAAAAGCCTATATAGTCTTTAATAATATAACCAAATGTTTGGAGGAATATGTTCATATCAAGTTTTATGAAACTGATCCACATGAACCTAAGTCTTCTCTTGAAAATCATGAAGACAATTTTTCTATTCTGGACCTTAATGATAAAACCAATTAACCTGCTGTAAAAACATCCAGTTATAGAAATATTACAGAATCTGCTTCTATAGAACACGAACATAGAGAAGAGCCGGAAAATTTCTAGTCCTACCATTACTAGATCAACTAGGATTCTAAACAAAAATCATTTAGATACTATTGTTGGTAATCTTGATAGAGGGACACAGACTAAAGCTTTATTAAGAAATCAGGTTGAACATCAAGCCTTTCTTTCACAGTTAGAACCTAAAAATATCAATGATGCAATCAATGATGAATTTTGGGTAATGGATATGAAAGAAGAATTAAATAAACCTGATAGAAACAAAGTTTGGGAATTAGTTGACAAACCTAAGGACACTTTGCCCATAGGAACTAAATGGGTTTTTAGAAACAAAGTTGATGAATCTGGAAATATAGTTAGAAATAAAGCTAGGATAGTTGCACAAGGATATAGTCAAGAGGAACGTATAGACTATGATGAAACCTTTTCTACTGTAGTTAATTAGAAGCTATTATGATCTTACATGTCTATGTTGCTCATCTTAATTTCAAGTTATATCAAATGGTTGTTAAAAGTTCTTTTCTAAATGGTTTTATAATTGAAGATGTTTTTGTTGAACAACCACATGGATTTACTAATCCCAATTTCCAAAATCGTGTTTTCAAACTATCTAAAGATTTATATGGTTTAAAACAATCTCCAAGAGCTTGGTATGATATAATTTTTCATTTTTTTACTTCAAAAGGTTTTACTAAAGGTATCGCAGATCCAAATCCTTTTATTAAATGAATTTCTAAAGATGTTTTGATAGTAAAAATCTATGTTGATGATATTATTTTTGGATCTTTGAAACATTCTTTATGTAATTATTTTTCCAAGAGTATGAAAAATGAATTTGAAATGAGTTTAATGGGAGAACACCATTATTTTCATGGATTTCAAGTTTATCAAAATGAAAATGGTATTGTTTTCAATCAAAGTAAATATAAAAAGGTTCTTTTAAAACGTTTTGGTTTGGATATTATTAAGGAACGTGATACACCTATGAGTTCTGTCTGTAAATTGGATGCAGATGAAACTAGGAAACTGGTGGATCGAACCAATTATATACATATGATTGGAAGCTTACTTTACCTTACTTTTATTCGACCAGATATTATGTTTAGTGTGTGCATGTGTGGAATATTTCTAGATAATCTTAAAGAATCACATTTTCTTGCTGTTAAAAGAATCTTCAAATATCTTAATCATACTGCAAATTTGGGTTTGTTTTATCCAAAAGGACAATCTTTTGAATTAATCAGTTATTTAGATGCTGACTTTGATAGTTGAATGTTAGATAGAAAAAGCACATCTGTAACATGTCATTTATTGGGAAAATACTTAGAATCATGGTTTAGTAAGAAACATGAATTCTGTAGCATTATCTACCACCGAATTAGAGTATATAGCTACTGGTAGTTGTTGTGCACGAATTCTATGGATGAAACACACTATTTTGGACTATGGATATGATTTTAAACATGTTTCTATTTACTGTGATTACACTAGTTCAATTAAAATTTCAATGAATCCTGTGTCTCACTCTATGACCAAACACATTGATGTAAGGCACCATTTCGTGAAAGATCACTACAAAAAAGATGATATTACTGTTGTATTTATAGGTACTGAACATCAATTAGCTGACATTTTCATCAAACCTTTATGTTCGGATAAGTTATGTCACATTAGACATGAGTTAGGAATGATTAACCTTAACTGGTAGATACCTTACCGATATACCCCACTGATGTACCTCACCGATGTGATACCTCACCGATGTACCTCACCGATGTGATACCTCACCGATTAGGAATTCTCACTGATATACCCTATCGATGTGTTGTTTTTAACTTCTGTCTGCCTCTAGAATATGTATCATTTATACATTACTTATTAAATTTTAATTACTTATTTAATAATTCCTAAATGATAAAACTAAGCCTTAATCACTTTTCGATCCACATCAAACCCTTTGCCCTCAAGCCATAACTCCCAAATCTCTCAAATATCCTATGTTTCTCGAACCAGAAATGTAAAAAACCAAAATTCACTTTGTGAGAGATGATGTTGATAATCCAAATGTGAAGAATCTGAAGACAGATCAAGAAGGAAGTAGTACTGTCAGTAGAACAATGTTTGTGAAGCGACCAATGGACTGAATTTACAAAATAGATACATTGTTATCGAAAAAGAGCTATGTGTGGAATGGTTGATATCTAGTAAATCGCTAGTTCTCGAGGTACAGGAAGATCAAAATTGGGTAGAATGATTCTTGAACAACAATGGCCCCTACTATACGAAGATAGTGAAATAGTTCTATGAGTTTTTAAGCTTTGAGAAATCAGAAGATGAGAACTGAATGATTTCCTTTTTGAATGTAAAAGAGATATTTTTTTCATCCGTTGAGTGGGCTGAATGCCTGAAGGATCCACACAATGGTGTTCCTGGATATTTCTCAAGAACAGTACCACCTATAAGCATGATTTTTTATTATGAGACTGCTTTAGAGGTGCTCAATGGTAGTGGTAAGTAGAGACATGTGGTGGGTGCTGAAATAGATTGATAGAACAGATTTTTGTTCAAGTATGTTTAGAATGTTTTAATTCCAAGGAGGGTGTACTTTGTTAATTTAAGATATCAGGATATCTATTTGTTACATCTTTTGAGACATTGTGTGAAAGTGAATCTGTGCATGCTTCTAATAATTCAAATGGAGGATATTATTAGACCAAATTCAAAAACAAATGCCTTATTCTATTCCATGATGTTCTCAGTGATGATCAATGTGAAAGGGGTAGCTGAGTCTCAGGATGCGACAATTGTAATATAGAATAATTTTTTGTATCACAAGAACTATTTTGAAATACATGAAAATATACAAGAATACATGGAAAAGAGATTGGGTTAATGATAACAAGAAGCTATATGAAATGTTCAATCCTGTGGATCTTCTTTCAATTCCTATAGATGTGAGGGATCTAGGTCTAGGACCTGGTGAAGAAGAACCTGAGTACAATGATGATACTGATGAAGAGAAGACTTCTACGGCTAATGGAATGGATTCCAACTTGCCCCCAAGTCCTGTTGCTGAAATTATATCTACAGGAAAGGAAACTTTACTATAATAAGAAACACATGTTGTTGAGAAATACCGGCCAACTCCAGAGAATGAAGAAGAATGAGATAATGAATCTGAATCCTCTGATTCGTTCTTCTTAGGTCCGAGTCCAATAATTGGAAGCTCATTTGTTCCTGTTAAGGAAGTAGTGGGTTAGATGGAAGGACCTATGCCTAATCCAAAGGAGCCTTATACTATTGCAGATATGGAATTTATTGTAGAAAATTATTCTGAGGAAGAGATACCTGCTAAGAATGTAGCTGTTGTACAAGAGAATGCACCAGTTGAGGGGGAGAATCCAATCAGATTTGGAAGTGTTTTAGTAGTAGTTGAAATTGTGGATTGGACAGAAGACCCAGGTTATGTGGTTTGTGGATTGGATTATCCAGATTCTGATAATGAGTTATCACTCAGTGGACTGCAAATTAATTATTATATTCAATATGAGTTGTTACCTGAAGATGTGGTTAGAATGCATGATCTGGAAAAGCTATAGTCTGATCTCAAAAGCAGTTTTGTGAAAGAGATAAGGAAAGTGGATGCTTCACTGGTGTCATCCATTCAGTCGATTATTAATGACTATGTGGTCAGTATAGTATTTGAAAGAGAACCTGTTATGGTTTCACCTGATGTTGTGCCTAAAAATATGATCACCAGAGCTGATCCAGAATCCTTAAAGAATGAGTTGAAAAAGTATTTTAGTGATTCTATTACCAAATTAAAGCTCTTCTTTGTTGAAGAGATGATTAATTTGGAAAAGTATTTTGAACTCTCTCTTGGCTGTAATGTATCTACCTTTGTGGCAGAGATAGTGGATGAAGTTATAGCATTCCATAATCATATTACTAGCTTAACAAAGGATGTTTAAGTTCTAATCAAGTCTGTTATCTCTATAGAATCTTATATGAGTTCTAGATCTCAAGCATACAAGGACATAACTTATGTCAAAAGTGTTGTGAACAAGATGGTATCATTATCTGAAGGATATAAAACCTCCATGAAAGATTATGTCAGCACCCAATATAACCATGTAAAAAAATTATCAGTGGGTTGAACAAAAACTTCAAGGAAATAGTAACCTTCTCTATTGGTTCTCATGCCTCCAGACCTTCAATGGATTTGGATCAAATTAGAGTTGTGATGAATTAGGAGCTTGGTTCAGCATCAACCATTGGCTCTATGGACTCATCTGATCTGACCAAAGTGGTCACATATACTAGAGATTCTGCTAGTGAAATAATTAAGATAGTACAGGACTATATGACCGAAGATTATTCTTCTCAGAAAGAAGTGAAAGACAAGGTTGACTACTATTTCCAAAGGGTTTGTACCAAGAATCAGCTCAATAATAATTTCAAGCTTATGTCAGAAAACATGAAGCTACCTCCTGTAAATCAAGCCTTTAGAAAACAATTCAGGAAGCTCATAGAGTTGACCCCAGTATTGGGTAAATTTATGGGGGACAAGGATGATTTCATATCCTCTATGGAGAGAGGAGGATGAATCATTATGGATTTCAGAAATCATTTGTTTCCTTTCATGCATGTCGATGCTAGGCCAATTATTATACCTCCAGCTTTACCTACCTCTTCCTCTTCTACTTCTCATGTTCAGATGACTCTATTCCAATCCATCAGAAGCCTTACTCCGATGATCACTCAAAGAGCTACACAGTAAAGACTAGGAACAACTTCAGTAGCTAATCCACCTCTTATCATCTCTGAACTTCCTAAACCTTCACCTACATCCACCTCACCTGAATATTCTTCTGATCCCAAGGGGAAATATCATGCAGAGGATGTGGATTAATCAGTGGCTTGGATTTTTTTGATAGGAATCACCAGTATTTCTTTTTTGTTTTCTTTCTATTTCTCTTTGTAATGTATTTGCTCCATGGTATATATATGATCTTTATTTCTTTTATCATCTGTTACTTTTCTTTTCATGTGTTTTTCCTTCTTGTCCCAATTTTTGATTATCCCAAATATGGGGAAATATTTTATAAGGGAAATATATCTGGGAATAATAACTATATCTGGGAATGATAACTTTTATGATAAAGGGGGAGAAATACTATATTTAATGAGTTTAATTCATTTCGCTCTGATAATTTTTTTCCCATTTTATCTTTAATATATGTTATTTATAATAAATTTTTTTCTCTAATACAATTCGATTTAATGCTATATCCTCTGATAAATTACTAATTATTTTGAGATTATTATATCATAGGTTTTGATTATCAAAAGGGGGGAGATTGTTGACCACACCTATTTTGATAATCCCAATTATGCTTTTACATGCTTTGATAATCCCAAATAAAGATTATATATATATTAATTCTTTTAATATATGACATTCTAATTTTATAATAATGTTAAAATACTCTTTGAAAAATGTTAATCGATGTTTATCTATGTTTATATGACTTTTGAAATAATTTTAACTCAATCGGATATCCATTGCCTAAAACAGATAAGAGTTAGTCATTGATATGCTTGTAGATACAGTTACAGATCTACCAATACTTAGTCTACCAATAGACATAGTCACCGATACGTAGAGCTACCGGTATGTGTATGTCCACCGGTAAGCACATTTCACCGATAGATCTAGTCACCGATATAGACAGCTACCGATAAAAGCCAAGCTACCGATATAATATGTCGACCGATATACACTTAATTGGTACAGAATGGAGCTACTGATATACACATGCTACTGATACAACAGCTACTGATACAGAGTCATCGATACAAAGAGCCACCGATACAAGCAAGCTACTGATAGACAAAGAGCTACCGATATAAGGAGTCACTGGTATATAGAGCTACTGATACACAGAGTAACAGCTACCAATAAAAGATGCTATCTGTACAAGATCAAATAGCTACCGATAGGAGATCACTTTTATACAATGTCCACCGTTATACTTATACTGAAAGAAGGATACTAATTAAAGACTGACCAGTCAAACTCTATACTCTCAATATTATTTATATATTAAGCAATGTTAATATTTGATGTTTTTAATGAAATTAATGTTATTTAATGATAGTTGTTGGCATGTCAGGGAACCGTACCTAGTACCCTTGAAAATTTAATCATTCCCATTGCTGGAGCTGAAAGCTATAAAAGGAAGGACAAAGGATAGATAAAAAGTAACAAAAAAGGGAAGTGAAAAGAGTGTAGAAAAGTAGTTACAAGAAGAGTACAAACAACGGGAAAAAGAAGTGTGGGAAGTGTGGTAAAGCAAGGGATGAATACCATTGAAAAGTGGTGCATTCACATAGAAGAGAAAGGCCACATTCATACTGGAAGAACACTGGACATGCACGAATACATTCATTCAAGTAGAGAACACCATTCGAACATCAGTCAAGGATTGAAGAACTAAAAAGAAAGATCTTCATAAACTCAAGCTGATCAAGCTAAACTTGAAGAAAACGACCCTCTGTTTTTCAGAAAAAAACCAGAGAAGGACTCAGATCTCCATTTACATCAATCCAAGGTGTCCAGAGCTTCACTCACAACACATAGATCACTCTAAACTCATCTTTATCAATTTAGATCTATTGTGTTTTATTCATTTAATTTTTGAGCTGTGTATTTACACACTGACTCTTAGACTAAACTAAAGGATACTAAATCCTGAATCCAAACTTCATACACATTATGATATGCCACATTGAATTGTGGAAGAGGTCATGTGTTACCTGGATAGCCTGTGTGCTATTGGTTTTGTTCCCACGTATATCTGTGGTATATGTCTCAGTACCTAGACAATATTGGACTGTTGTTTTCCCCGATCCAAGGTGTGGATCTAATTTATATAAATTGTTTGAGAGGACTAAGTCTCGGCTTGAGACTGAACCTCTTGGTTATATCTACTATTCATTTTAGATTAAGTCTAAATTATACTATATATTTTATATTTAGCTCTTAATTCCTTTGAAATACAATTTGTTTTAATGTTACATTGATTGTTAAATTACCATGTTTTTATACTTATTGTGAACCTGTAAGTGAGTTTCAAATGTTAATTTAATATCCTGATTAAATTTACTGAGAACTAATCAATCTTTAAGAAACTAATTGAGCCTCTACAATCAGTATAAATTCACTACAGTTTAACTTGTCTTTAAATTGTGGGATTTTAAGAGAAATATTTTTAAGAGAAATTTTAATTGGAACTCAATTCACCCCCCTCTTGAGTGTCCACTCCGACCAAAAATAAGAAATTTAACTCATTAATCAATGGATTCAAATAAATATCTATATTATTTTTTTTATATCCTTGAATTAATAATGTCAATAAGATATATAGATCATTCAAAAATATCAAAAAAACTCAGTCTTACAGAGTTATAAAGATGGGATAAAAGAATATTGACTATTGTAAGATCCAAATGGTTATAAAATTTTGGTATAAAGGTAGAATCATATGTTTCAGGATTATAATGAATAGTGGAATTTATATGTTCAAAAATTTTCAAACAATCCATCATAAGGATTATTTATGATTTTACCAATTGAAATATTAGGTTTGTAATATGATATTAGTGAAGTTGTGTTTTCATTAATAAATATATATTGCAATATAGGTGTATATATGAAATACCTCAACTGTTTAATAGAAATTATTCGAGACATCCTTAACAGATTCTATTTTCATTTTCATTTTTGACATGTATGACAACTAACTAATGACCCATTTTCACCATATTATAATATTAAATCAGTTGAACATGAATGAATCCTCCTAAAACAAATTTGAAACTTCCTAACGAGTCCCATAAATTAAATGGAATTTATAGGGAATAAATTTCTATTTAGTAACAGTGCTTTATAGAATGTGTATATATGAACAATACATATTTTATGAAATTTCAATGTCTAATTTAAAAGCTATAAATATTCCATCGGTATAAAATTATCTTTTCCAACAACAATGATATAATGATTCATTAAAGTAATTTAGAAACTCATAAACTCAATATTTTTTTATCTTAAGTGTGAAATCAAAATAATACCGAGTTTTTGTTTTTCGAGAAGATGAAAAAATAATCAAGTAATAATTTTTTAATCAAAGATGAATGTTGTAGATTTTTTTTTAAAATCTTCTCTATAACTGCATTCTTCATGTGGATACTAAAAAACAATATCCTTTTTAAAACTAAATAGAAATTGATAGCCCAAATGTTATAAAATGTTTCAATTCTACGCATATCACATTTCTCATAAGAAAATATAATTTTTCATTCTAAAAAATTATATTTTCGTGGATGGTAATGATAAAAACGATTCAGCACCATTAATATATTCATGAATAACAATAGAAAAGTTTATATTTAGGTGATAGTTTACCCAATCACGATTTTTATTTAAGAATATTGTCCACTTCCTCATTCAATATTTCTCTAAAACATTAAATATAAATAAATTTTTATGATCTATTTTATATAATAATATGATAGACTAAAAAATAATATAAAATTTTTAAAAAATTTACTTCACTTGTAATATATTTAATTTTATCTTTCTACATATTCTTTTAAATAATATATTGTTATATTTTATAATAATAAATAGATACCTCAAATTTGAGGTGATTTTTCAAAATTTGAAATAATTTTTTCTTATAACCTTTGTTAATTAGTAATCAATAATTATTACTACAAATTAGTACTGTTTAGCATATATTATTACTAATTACCCATATAGTTTTTTGATTTAATAGTTTTTTTGAATATATCACTATTTTAGTAATTACTAATTATTTAATGTATAATTTAATGTAAATTTATTGAATATATTAAAATATTCGATGAAAATTTCTATCAAGTAATTTCAAATCATTATGTCTTGTGAAATGACCAATTGCTAAAAACCGTGTCTAAATTAGTCTTTTCTCATTACCTAAAACATAACGAACAATTTCTTTTTCACCTTTCTTGTAATTATAACTATTCATATTATATAATCTTAATTTATAATGAATTATTGGAATAAAAAAATATTAATTTATTAAAAAAAATTCTATTTAATTTCATTGATAAATGTAATTTTTTTACAAATTTATAATTATTTATATGATTTCATATCAATTTATTATAAATTATATAAAATTAATAATTTATTATTAAATTATGATAGTTTATTACTAATTTTGAATAACTCTAACTAATTACCATTAATAATTAATAACTTATACTATTTTGTATCAATTTATTATAAATTATGTCCATTCTAAAACTTATACTTTTTAATATATATCTATTATAGACATTATCAATTTAATAATAATAATTATATTATAATAATTTATTAATATTTTTAATAATTTTTATTATTTACCACTACTTATTACCTATTTTTCTTAGTTTATAACCATTTATTAATAAATTTTACTATTTTTTATTAACTAAAAATAATTCATTAATAATTTCAATAATTTTTTAGTAATTTTTACAAATTTAATGTAATAATTTCTAATTACCACAATTTATTATGAATTACCATCAATTACTACTAATTACCAATAATTAATACTAATTTCCATTAATTAATGCTAATTACCACTATTGTTTGATAATAACATTTAAATGATACTAATTACCACTAATAATAACTATTTACAAATTATTATTACCAATTATAACTAATTGTTTCTAATTTCTACACATAAGAAATAATTATTTATAATTGTTGATAATTACTAGTAATTTTTACTAATTAGTATTAAATGTTTTAATAATTACCATTACTTTTAACTATTTAAAACTATTAATTAGTAATTAAAAATATTTTTAGTAATTATCACTAATTGCCATTGGTTAATACTAATAATTACTAATTAATATTAATTATTACTATTTAACACTAATTAAAACAAATTATAACTGATTACAACTAATTATTACTAAGTCTAAAAAAATATTACTAATTACCTGTAATTATTTCTGTATTTTTACTAGTTTTAACAAGTTATTGCTATGTATTGCTAATTTTACTGTGTCTGTTTAATTATAACTAATTCCGACAACTAAAAACTAATTAATACTAAATACTAGTGATCAAAAATTACTATTACTAAATGAAACTAAATAATTTTATTTTAAAATATTAATTATTAATTATAATTAAATAAGTTAAAATAAAACTATGAAATTATGATTTAACATTATTACTAAAAATGAATAATAATTATTACTAATAAAAAATATAATAAAATATTTATTGATTAAAATAATTAAATGAATACCTTAAAAATGAGGATTCTAGAACATGAAAATCTCGAATACTTATATCTTGTAAAATTTAAAAATATAAAATTATTAATCATGATAATATGAGAGAAGAGGAGGATATGGGAGTATAGAGTTGAGTATAATGAAAAAAATACTATATATATATATTGGTTAGATAATTTTTTACAAGTTTTCCCTTACAAATAGTATTAGTTTTTTTGTATCCAATAACAAATAGTAAACATTGTTATTAATCATAGTAGTAGTAAAAAAGGTATTTTTGACAGGGCCCATCACAATTACCCTTTATTTGATAGTTTATTTGTGATTGTAGATAATTATCATTGCAAATAACAATAATAACTATAAGTATTTGTGATGGGTTTGATCAAAAATAATAATAAAGACAGAAGGTTTTTACAATGGGGTATATTCCAATCACAAATACCATTCATGTGGGGTTTTAGTGAAACATGTTCCAAAGATATTTGTGATGGGAAACCATTCATGTCACTAATAATTCTTTTTTAATGTCTATTTACTATGGGAAATGAATCCCATAAGAAAAGAAATTTTTCCCATAATTAACATTGTGTAAAATAATATCATGTCTTATTTAATCATATGAATAAGTATAGATATGTATTAAACAATATTGTGAAGGTAAATATCTCTTTCATTAGAAAATTCGTAATTTTTCCAATGGGATCACAGATTCAACTATAGAACAAGCACATAAAACAAACATAAGACCATACCAAAAGTCCAATACCTATAATATATTGGGTTTAACACTATAAATCACATGGAAATTCATTAATATAATCAATAAAATAATAGTACTATAGTGCCTCAGTCCATGTATAAACATCATATCATACCATGGAGTTGCAAAATCTGTTTGAAATTGCAACCCTTCTATGCATCATTGGGACACAGAACATTGGTATTGCATAACCAAATGATACAAAGATTATTTTAACGTACCCACAATAGCACCTATCATTATTTTTACGATTCATTTTTAGTTACTATTTATCGAACAATAAAAATGATGGAACACATTAACATATTAGAAGATTCCCACAGTTCATCATTTTAATTACATTAATCCCAATTCAATAACAAGCCCATTTTTTAATATATTCATAACCATAGCCATTAAATATTCATTGAAACCATTTTATCACATGAAAATTACCCGTTTATCTATTTATCACAATTCACATTAATTATGTTCCAAAGCATTTAACATTCCAATGTAAGCTTAATAACCCTTTATTCCTTGTTATCAATATAAACATAATTAAAATAGTTTCAATCTTCCAAACTCTAAAATTCATCATTTAAATACCTAATTATCCTATTCAATGGGGGTGGAAAACACAATTAGTGGAAAAAGGATCGGTGAAAAAATAATCAATGGATCTAACGGGGCTCTTGAACGGTCCAACAGACAATTTAGCAACCAAATTCACATACTCCTAAAAAGAAACCAAAAGTGAAATATAATAAAACAAATTTATATACTTGAAAATATCTAACAAAATAATCTATATGTTAAATAATTTGAAGGCCACCTATATAATACCACAAAATATTCATCATCCAATATTGGATTTTGATTAATTTATAAATAACTACAAATTCACAATCTATGAATTCCCTAGGAAACATCATTATAGTGACAAATATAGTGATTAATAAACCCAGAAAGATTCTTGGATAAAATATAAGGAACCAGAATTGGGGATACACTATGGGCATTAATTTTTAGTAAGGGACTCCAAATACCGATGAAATGAGGAATAAACACAATTGCAAGATTTGTAGAATTTGGTTCTTATCCCATGATGCTGGTGTATAAATGGGGGAAATTGCGTCAAAATTTATAATGTTTGGGAGGTAAAAGGACCATTTTCACTCTTCCGAAGTAGAAAACAGTTTAGCAACACTTTTTTATTAATCTTCCACCAAATGTGATGTTTCCACTACTATAGAGGAAAAAGGGTGACATAGTGTTTTTAGCAACCCACAAGGATTGAGAAACCACAAGGACTCCATATGGTTGCCTCTATCCATGGGTTTCAAGCCCCACAACCTTTGATGAAACCCACATATTGTTTATAAACCATTCACGACCCTCTATAGTGACACCTTGTTTTTTCAAATGGTTAGTTCTAAACATTATTCATCTATGCACCATGATTTGGATGGCATTATTTCCTCCCATTTTCTAGAGTTAAACACCGAAAATAGCCCTCATATATTTCCTACCTCTATTATGCATTCCATTAAACTAACTAATTATATCTAATGAAAAATCTAATCAAAATCATACCTCTTCTAAATTATGGGAAATTAAATTTAATCATATAAATTAACTTATAAAAAATAATTTTGTTTTTATAGAAATGAATCATAATTTTCCTATTCATCCCAATTTTAATATAAATTTATAAAAGTATTTTTATTTGTTAAATTGAATGTTTTGCACTGAAAATAAATGAATATTCGTAAAAAATATTAAAAATTAATGACAGAAAAATATTACTATGATGAATCCCAATAAAAATTCTATTTTATTTGAAATAAAATTCTAATATTTAAATTTCAAGTTATTATATAATTATGGGATATAATGAAGAACTATTTTTCATATGTGAGTATATATTTTTTGAATAATAACCATTACTAATAATATTTAATATCATTTAGTAATTATATTTGAATTATCCTATTATTTATATAAAATATGATTTTCCATCATTAAGAACAATATACCTGAGGAATAAATTCAAATATCATAAAAATAAAATATTTGGTAAAATAAAATTCATATCCTAAACATATCTTATTAGTTGTTATATCTATGAGAATTCTATTTCTGAAATATAAAAAAAGTGTTTATTTTCATTATATTAATATATCATGAAGTTGATAATCGTATTCATTCCCCATAATGAAAATGAATAGTGTCGAAATTCCAAATTAAATATTTTCATATTATATAAATATATCATGGTTTAGTTTATGTTCCTTTTTTCATGGAGATCATTTTCTACAAAATATATAATTATTTTTTGGTAATCAAATATTAAAATCATATTTTATACATTATACCCCTCTTAAATAAGTTATGTATTCATAATTGAAATTATTACTCAATGATGAATGTAGTTCTGGGTATTCATAACATATTTTGGAATCTAGATATATTTTTTAAAATGAAATATTCAATACTCTTCTATGCTATACAATGTTAAATAATTTCCCCAAAAAAATATTTTTTATTTAGACATTTTTTTACCAATTTATATATATACAATAATCAATTATTCTCAATATTATACCAATAAAATAAAAATTTAAATCTATATAAAATCAAAACACAATTATACTATAAATTATTCCAAAAATTAACAATATAATTTTATATTGAATATATTAATCACTAATGTAGACATTCAAATACAAGTAAATATGATTTATAATCTTGAAAAAAATACAAACATCCCCAAAAATATAGTTGATTAATATTTAATTTATTAATCAATTCTATTAAGATAAAAGTCGAATTTATAAATGAAAATCAATACATTGTAATGTAAAAATTACTCATATATTTATATAAAGAGTAATCCATCCCCCCATCATGTGTTGTTTAATTATTTTACCAAAAAATTTATTCTCATCATAAATTAATTTTCCACATTCAGGAATCCATTTAATATATTTTATAAAAATTATAAAGAAGAAAAATTGAATATTAATATAAATTTTTTTACATAATCAAAAAAACATTTAGAATGTATTATAAAATCAATAAAAATTGTATTATCTAATGAAAATATCTATTATTTTCATGAAAAAAATTCTATTATGACAACAACCTCACTACTTTAGAAATTAATCATAAATGCTACTTCATAATCCTAATATTAAAATAAAAACATTCATAAATAAACTAGTATACACACTTATTCAGTTACATGACATTTTAGTTTCTATATACATACCATTATCATATTCATTTTTTATCATGTTTAATCAAAATAGGAAAACCAAAAGAAATCCACAAAATATGATAATATGATCATAAGAATATGAATAATAAATCATAATATCTCATTTGAAATGAAAATTTCATTTCATCATTTGATAAAACATATTGAATCATAATTATTACTTCTATTCATTATTTTTTTATCTTAATGAAAGTGGGAAAATATAAAATTAATCATTCGTAATGGTTTATAAAGAGAATGTTATTGACCAAAGAATATCTCTCATTAGTTATTATCCAGGTGTATAGTCTAAGACCCATCTTAAATGATGCATAGAGATGATAGCGTTCGAAACACCGAGATCCTAGTTGCCTAGAGGTGGTGCATTTTTTTATTACATTAGCATGATCACATGATATTCAAATCTATAAGGAACAATCAGTTTAGTAGCATTGTAAAAACTACAAAAAAAATAAGTTTTACATTAAATAATGAAAATGAAAAAAAATATATTATAAAATTTTAAAATTATTTTATCCCTTATACAATCCCTACATTTAAATCATTATATACATCATCAAATCCTAGGGAAAATTAATCAGAAGAAAGTGGTGGGATCAGATGCTCAAAAATGGTAACCATTTATTAGTTTATAACAATTTATTAATAAATTTTACTAATTTTGATTAGGTAATAATAATTCATTAATAATTTCAATAATTTTTTACTAATTTCCACAAATTATTATGAATTACCAACAATTACTACTAATTACCAATAATTAATAATAATTTCCATAAGTTATTAATAATTACCAATATTTTTTGATAATTACATCTAAGTGATACTAATTACCACTAATAATAACTATTTAAAAATTATTATTACTAATTACGACTAATTATTCTTAAATTCTACAAATTAGAAATAATTATTTCTAATTATTGATAATTACCATTAATTGTTACTAATTACCACTAATTTGTTTTTCTAATTACCATTAATTTTAACTAATTAAAACTATTAATTAGTAATTAACAATAATTTTTAGTAATTTTCACAAATTTCCACTGGTTAATACTAATTATTACTAATTACTATTAATTATTACTATTTAATACTAATTAAAACCAATTAATACTAATTACCAATAATTATTACTAATTCTAAAAAATTATTACTAATTAAATCTAATTACTTCTGAATTTATACTAGTTTTTACTAGTTATTGCTATGTATTGATAATTTAACTGTGTCTGTTTAATTATAACTAATTACTACAATTGATAACTAATTAATACTAAATACTAATGAACAAAAATTAATATTACTTAGTAAAAATAATTGATTTTAATTAAAAATATGAACTATTACTTATATTTAAATAAGTTAAAACAAAAACTAACAAATTCTAATTAAATTTTATCCCTACAAAAGAATAATAATTATTACAAATAAAAAATATAATAAATTATTCATATATTAAAATAATTAAATAAATTCCTTATAAATGAGGCTTCTAGCAGATGCAAAGCTCGAATATTTATCTGATGTAAAATTTAATAATATAATATCATTAAGCATGACAATATGAGAGAAGAGGAGGAGATGGGAGTTTAGTGGTGAGGATAATGAAAAAAATACTATATAAATATATATAGGTTAGATAATTTTTTATAGGTGTTCCATCAGAAATTGTATTAGTTTTTGTGGGTCCAATAACAAATAGTAAACAAAATTATTAATAATAGTAGAGGTAAAAAATGTATTTTCAATAGGTCCCATCACTATTATCCTTCATTGGATAGTTTATTTGCGATGATAGATAATTATCATTGCAAATTAGAATAATGATAGAATGTATTTGTGATGGGTCTGATCATAAATTATAATAATGAAAAAACGTTTTTATAGTGGGGTACATTCAAATAACAAATAAATTTCATGGGGGTTTTAGTGAAACATATTCCTAATATATTTGTGATGGGAAAACATTCATGTCACTAATAATTATTTTTTAATTACTATTTTCTATGGGAAATGAATCCCATCACAAATGGAATTTTTCCCTTAATTGTTAGTATGCACAATATTATCATGTCTTATTTTAAAATTTGAATAATTATAGATATGTAGTAAACATTATTGTGAAGGTAAATAGATCATTAATTAGAAAATTGGTAATTTTCTAATGGGATCTCTGTTTCAACTATAGAATGAGCACATAAAACAAGCTTAAGACCATGCTAAAAGCCAAGAACCTATTATATATTGGGTTTAACACTCTACATCACAAGGAAATTCATTAATATAATAAAGAAAATAATAGTACCATAGACCCTCAGTCCATGTACAATCATCATATCATACCAAGGAGTTGGAGAGTCCATTTTAAATCACATCCCTTCCTTGCCTTACTACGACCGAGAGCATTATTATTGCATAACCAAATGATACAAAGAATGATATTAACATACCAACAATACAACCTATAATTATTTCCACGTTTCGTTTTTAGTTACTATTTATCGAAAAATAACAATGAGGGAACACCTTATCATTTTATAAGATTACCATAGTTCATCATTTTTATTAAATTAATTTCATTTCAATAACAAGCCCATTTTTTAATTTATTGACAACAACAAAAATTAAATAAAATTTGAAACCATTTAATCACATGAAAATTACACCTTTATCCATTTATCATAATTTCCATTAATTATGTCACAACCCATTTAACATTCCAATGTAAGATAAAGAACCCTTTATTCCTTGTTAAGATTCTAAACATAATTACAATTGATTCAATGTTCAAAACACTTAAATTCATCATTTAAATACCTAACTATCCTATTCAATGTGGGTGGAAAACAACATTAGTGGAAAAAGGATCAGTGAAAAAATAATCAGTGGATCTCACATGGCTCATGAACGGTCCAATAGACAATTTAATAACCACATTCACATATTCCTAAAAACGAACAAAAAGTGAAATGTAATAAAAAAAATTTATATACATGAAACACTCTAATAAAATAATATATATGGTAAATAATTTGAATACCACCTACATTGTACCATAAGAAATTCATCAACCAATATAGGCCTGTGATTCAGTTATAGATAAGCACCAAATCACTATCTTTGAATTCCGTAGGAATCATCATTATAGTGACTAATATAGTGAGCAATGAACCCAGAACGATTCTTGGATAAAATAGAAGGAAACTGAATTGGGGACACACAAGGGGCATTAATTTTTGGTAGGGGACTCCAAATGCCTATGAAATGAGGAAGAACCACAATTGGCAGGCCTGGGATAATTTGGTTCTTATCCCATGTTGGTAGTGGATAAATGGGGGAAATTGGGTCAAAATTGTACAATGTTTGGGAGCTAAAAGGGCCATATTCAAACTTCTAAAATGGAAAACGGTTTTGGTACACATTTTTATTAATCATCCACCATACATGATGTTTCCATTATTATAATGGAAAATGGGTGACATGGATTTTTGGGCCACCTGCATGGATAGAAAAAATACAAGTATTCCATATAGATGACTCTATCCATGGGGCTCATGCCCCATATCATTTGATAAAACCCACATATTGTTTATAAACCATTCAAGACCCTCTACAGTGACACACAGTTTTGTCACATGGTTAGTTCTAAACATTATTAATCCATGCACCATGCTTTGGATGGTATTATTTCCTCCAATTTTCTTGATTTAAACCCCTAAAATACCCCCCATATATTTCCTACCTTTAACATGCATTCAATTAAACTAATTAATTAGATCTAATGAAAAATATAATCAAAATCATAGCTCATCAAAATGATATGATTTTAAATTTAATCATATAAATTAACTTATATAATATAATTTTGTTTTCATATAAATGAATCATAATTTCCCTATTCATACCAATATTAATATAAATATATAAAAGTATTTTTATTTGTATAATTGAATGTTTTACAATGAAAATAAATAAATAATCGTAAAAAATATAAAAAATTAATCACAGAAAAATATTACTATGATGAATCCAAATATAAATTAGATTTTATTTGAAATAAAATTCTAGTAATTAAATTTTATTTTTTTACATAGTTATGGGATTTAATGAAAATCTAATTTTCATATGTCAGTATATATTTTTTTGAATAATAACCATTACTAATAATATTTCATATCATTTAATAATTATATTTTAATTCTCCAATTATTTATATAAAATATAATTTTCCATCAATAAGAACAATATACAAGATGAATAAATTCAAATATCATAAAAATGAAATATTTGGGAAAATAAAACTCATATCTTAAACATATATTTTTAGTGGTTTTTCCTCTGACAATTAAATTTTTGTAATTTAAAAAAATGTGTTTATTTTCATTATATTAATATATCATGAAGTGGATAATCATATTCATTACCTATAATTAAATGTGATAATATTGAAATTAAAAATTACATATTTATATATTATGTAAATATATCATGGTTTTGTTTATGTTCGTTTTTTCATGGAGATCATGTTCTAAAAAATATATTATTATTTACTGGTAATCAAATATTAATATCTCATTGTATATATCCTACCACTCTTAAATAATTTATTTTTTCATAATTTAAATTATGACTCAATGATGAATGTTGTTTATCGTATTCATAACCTATTTTTGATTCAAGATATATATTTTAAAATTAAATATCCACTACTATTCTAAGCTATAGATTGTTAAATAATTATTTTAGAAAATATTTTTCATTTTGAATTTTTTTACCAATTTATATATATACAATAATCAATTATTCTCAACATTATACCATTCCAATAAAAATTTATATCTATATAAAATCAAACCAAAATTACTCTATAAATTATTCCAAAAATAGACACTATAATATTATATTGAATGTATTAATAAATACTCTAGATATTGAAATATAAGTAAATATGTTTCATATTCTCAAAAAAATCGACAAACATCACCGAAAATATAGTTGATTAATTTTAAATTTAATAATAAATTCAGTTAACATTGATGTCGAATTTATAATATAATATCAATACATTGTTATTTAAACATTACTCATATATTTATACTACTAGTTATCCACCCCCAATCTTGTGTTCTTTAATCATTTTCCCAAAATAATTATTCTCATCAAAAAATCATTTTCCACATTTTATTATTCCATTTAATATATTTTATAAAAATATTAATGAATAAAACTGAAGATTAATATAAAAATGTTTTACATATACAAAAAAAACATTTAGAATGTTCCATAAAATCAAAAAAAAATTATTAACTAATAAAAAAAAATATTTTTTTCATGAATGAAATTATACTATGAAATCAAACTCACTACTTTAGGAATGACTCATA
The DNA here is from genome assembly GCA_963277665.1 of Viscum album. Classification (NCBI taxonomy): domain Eukaryota; kingdom Viridiplantae; phylum Streptophyta; class Magnoliopsida; order Santalales; family Viscaceae; genus Viscum; species Viscum album. The sequence continues at coordinate 2,067,131,054 of OY728160.1, forward strand.
AAATCTCCTTAAAAATAAAAATATTAAAATAAAAACATTATTAACTACTTTAGTATACACATTTATTCAGTTCCTTGATATTGTAGTTTCTATATACAAACCTTTATCATATTCATTTTGTTGATCATGTTTAATCAGAATAAAAAAAACAAAAAAGAATTAAATAAAATATGATAATATGATCATAATAATATGAAAATTAAATCATTATATCTCATATGAAATGAATGTTTCATTTCATCTGTTGATACAAAATGTTGAATCATATTTGTTAATTCTATTCATTATTTTTTTATCCTAATGAATGACGAAAAATATAACATTAATCCTTCATAATGTTTTAGAAATATAATGTGTTTGACCAAAGAATATCACTCATTAGTTAGTATCCATGTGTATATTCCTAGAACCATCCTTATTGATGCATATAGAAGATAGAGTTTTAAACACCCAGACCCCAGTTGCCTAGAGGTGGTGCATTTTTTTATTACATTTGGATGATCACAAGAAATTCAAATCTAGAAGGACCAATCAGTTTAGTAGCATTCTGAATACTAAAAAACACATAAGTTTTACATTAAATAATTAAAATGAAAAACAATATATTATAAATTTTTAAAACTCTTATATCCCTGATACTATCCCTACATTTTAATCTTTATATACTTCATAAAATCCTATGGAAAATGAATCGGAAGAAAGGGGTGGGCTCAGATGCTTATAAAGGATAAGAAATATTTATGAGTCCATCATATATATGAATAAACTATTATGGAAAGGAATAAAACTAAAACACAAGACTTTAAAAAATAATATTCTGAAATTTTTGTAATGAATAAATCAAATAATTTCATTTAAACTTTCACATAAATATTATACAAGTTGAATAACCACCTGTAATATCAAAAATTAATCACATAATAAAGAAATTCATAATGCTAAAAATCATAACCATATCTTCAAGGAAACATTTCATGATAATTACTATACTATAAAGGCCCTATTCCAAGACACTAGGTTTTCTAATGAGACCTATGGATGCATTGAGGAGTTATAACTTGCCCCGCCCCTCACATACTCAGTCCAATGCATTCCCCCTTTTAAATAGGTGAAACAGAATATACAAATTCATATTAAAACTAGCATATGGAATAATAAAACTGTTACCATAAACAACTATTTTTATAAAAATAATTCACTCATAGTAAAACATATCATAAACCATTAAATACAATATGTAATATTGTATCATAACAAATCAACTTCAATCATAAAAAAATTAAACAAAAGGTGTTGTAATATATGATAATAATTTGATAAATTCATTATAAATAATTGAGTGAAATATCAGATTTTTACTTTGAAATTATTTAAAAGCTTCAAAATTATAAAATAATATAGAGAAACAATACATTGAGACCTTTTGTGGAAATGACCACTAGAATTTAGAGGATCTCAAAATCAACTTATTTCATAATATTGGGATAAATCAACACATAAGATCATTTATGTTCCATATTTTTTTGGGTAGGACAAGGTGAAACTCACTATATATTGTTTAGATGTTCAAGTCAAACAATTAATGTGAATTTTCAATTAACTCTAAGTCGATGTAGGTGATAAAAATGATGGATTTGGCATAATTTACGTAAATATTTCTTAAAAATGTTTTCTCTCGAACTCTCCATACAATGATGGAGAGGGAATTCATTGAGTCAAATAAAAAGGAAGGTGAATTAATCCAGATAATGAAGAAAACATCAAAAATCATTCATGTTACACCTTAGGGTTTGATATCAATGGTGATCATAAAATAGATAGATTATTTATTGGGTTAAAACACAACTTCAAAAATATATATCAATTTGAGAATTTGGGTTTTATGAAGATGGGTTTTGATGTTTTATTTATGTTGAGATGAATTTTGGAGATTGGTTCCATTTTTAACGATATATAAAGATATGAATTGGGTTTCATGATGGAAGATTTAATGAAAAAGGTGGGAATATGATCTAACCACCAAAAAATAAAAACTTTTGTAAGCGGCATCACGGGAACCAGGTCAAATAGACAGGGATATACATAATGTATGGGAGGTAAGTCCACCAAGATCCTGAATGTCAAATATATATGTAGAAACATGCCTATGTGATAAAAGAACCTAAAAAACACCACATGTATTTATTCTTAAAATATATTGATAACATGCACAATGAAATATTGTGTACTAAACTACATGTATCATTGGTTTTCCAGTTTCAATATCCACAAAAAAAACAAAAAATCAGTAAATAATTATACCTTTACTACTAGTAATTTGGTTCATGAAAAATATTTCTTAAAAGTTGGAGTTCATTTTCACTCATGAATTGAGAAACCATATTTGATTCTAGTTCCATGAATTTATTAATATCATATATGTTTTCTACATCCATTGAATCGAAGTATTGATACCTTAATGTGGATATATATATTAAAATACATAGTGGTGTGATCATTAAAACCCATGTGTTAGACTCTTAAATTGTTGGTGTGTGGGAAGAATATTATAGTAAATCTAGAAATAAATCCCACTATAGAATTCAATATTATACTATGAATTCATTTATTCTCGTTATATATAGAATTTATAAACTACTGGTAAATGTAAATTTTTATTCATATCCCAAACCATTCCATTATTATCTATAACTAAAAGGAAGAACATGAAAATACATATAAAAAATCATTTAATATTCTGGGTGAGGGTTCCATGCGGGGAACAATACCATGCCCAAATGATTGATTCAATGTAAGGTGTCAACCTAGTGTAAATTCAAATTTATATGGTATACTATGTTGTATTTTCCTAATAGTTACCAAGACTACATTCATTTCATGAGGTTGAGTGGTCAAGAGAGAATATACCCATAGCCAATCTTAAGTCCAAACACACTTATATGATGTACCCAATCAAATATGATTAGTTAATGAAATAGCCTGTGAATCCCATGGAAGAAGGGTTCCGAATACCCCAATTATTATCATTGAAGTGAAATAGTTCTCATTGTAATGAAAAATTATATATCAAAGAGTTTGTGTATCGATTATTGGGGGAGCAATAAGATCACCATAAAGAACAATGATCCTCTTCCATAGATTGATGAAATGATTGATCAATTACACAATGATCAGTACATATCAACGATGTATCATTTTTATTTATATGATCAACTAAATGGGAAGAAGGAATATATTCAGAATAAATATTTACATATAAGATATATGTATTATGATTTCCTAGTGACTCCATTTGGTCTTATCAATTACCCTACAATCATTTTGGTTTTGATGAATAGAGTCTTTCTAGACTAACAAAAGAATTCATCATAGTTTTTATTGATGAAATTTTCATTTAATCAAAGTGAAAGGTGGTATATGAAGAAAAAATATTGACTGTGGTAGTGAAATTAAAGAATGAAAAATTTTAAAACACATTCAGAATGTGTGACTTTTAGATAAAGAAGGTCACATTCTAAGGGTATGTTATCACAACTGAGGGAATTTCTATGGAACCTTAAAAACCATGTTTATTGTGAAATGGACCCTAAAAACTATATTCATAGAAATTTATAGTCTTAATATTTTTGTATCATACTACTGATATAACTCCCCGACCCCAGTTACCTAGACTAGGTGAATTATTACATAACACTGGAATGATAAAAAGAGATCATGTTTCTACAGACTTATTAGTTTAGTATCCATGTATGTACTAGATACATACATTAGATTTACGTTAAACCATAAAATAATAAAATAATAACATTTTATCCATGTTTAACACACATATATCCCTTATCATATCCCCTCCAGTCATCCAAAAAGTACTTTTTCACATCTTGCGAAAAATTAAACATTGAAAGGGGTGAGCTCAGATGACTATTAATGATAACAATATAAAGGAAACATTCATAAACAAGCATACAAATTCTAGGAAATGTATAATACTAAATAATAAGTCTTTTAAAATTAAGGGTCATCATAATATAGAAAACATAAATCAAATAATTCCATTTACTTATTCAAATGGATATTCTACTAGTTGAATAATTAAATGAAATATCAATATCCAATTTCATATTGATGGAATGCATAATTGAAGACTACATAACCACATAGTAAAGGCCTCGTTCCAAGACTAGAAATAATATTTTTTCATGGCCATGGTACAAGACACTAGTTTGTCTCATTAGACCTACTGATGAATCATGGAGATATAACCGGCTACACCTATCACTTTCTAAGTCAGATGCTTCCCCCATATGAAAATGATGAATCATAACATAAATATTTATATTAAAACTACCATATGAAATGTTAATACGTTATCCAAAAACCATGAATTGTCTATGAATAACACATATACAGTCTAAAATATCACAAAACCTTCAATACAATATAGAAGATTGTATCATAATAAATAAATTTCAAACAAGTATATAATCCATCAAAAGTTGTTGACATGGATGAAATCAAAAATATTTGAGAGAAATATCCCTTTCTATTTTGAAATATATGAAAATTATCATAAATATAAAGGAAAAAATTTATTTTGGAAACAATCTTATAATAATTTAAGGGAATCATAGAATGTGATATAATAACAGAAAATACCAGCACAAGCCGTATATTTAAAAAAACATTCTTACCATAATTTGTTGAAAAGGTCATAATGTTCATTATTTGGAAAATGACAGAATGATTCCTTTAAAAATATTTTATAAAAGGTCAAATGAGGGTATATATGACTTTAACCAATATTCTTGTATGTAGTAAAAATGTTTTGAAATACATATTTATGAAACACAGATGTGCATGATAAAGATGTACCAGTAGATACTCATGTATAAACAACCATGGATAATGACGAGATTGTAGAATTAACCATTACCTTTTACTTTTCTATTAACAAGGGTATGTTAACCTCCTGTATAATAGTTAAATTATTGTCTCTAAATTATTCATTAAACATACCCATAAATAATATATCATATATTATCTTTTAATATTTTGTTTGTTAATAATACTTCAGTAGTATCATTTTTCTTAGTGTTAACATATTCGTTTTCCTCTATATGATTTGTTATGTAAGCCATGTTTATTAGATATAGGATATATATGATTCATATATATAAATTTTTTTATGTTTTTAAACATTATTTTTAATATTAAAATGAAAATTGTTCTTGAATGGTTATTATGGGGAATGAATTTCATCCCGTTCATAGAGAAAGTTATCTGCACGTACGCACGAGTGACAATATCATTATACTGATTGCGAAATCATATGTAATTGGATAGAATATCATATATAAATAACCATTAACATGTTATATTTATTATTTATATCTATTATAATTATTATTAAACCCATCAAAATAATGAAGTGTTTGAATAACAAACTACATGAGGATGTGGAGACCGTAAGACCTACATACGCACGTAGAGTGACTTTTCATTCATAGTATGGATATAATAATGAATATGGTTGTAAAAAATTTATAAAAAATAAAATTTTGTATATGGTACTAGAATTTTGTTTATGGAAACAACAAATAAATAGAAAGTGGAAGAGGAAGAGAACATTGAAAGAGGTGGTGAAATTATTATCTCTTCTTCGGATGTTTCCTTTTGAGTTGACCAAAAGGGCTCCTTATAATTTATTTATGATCACATTATGGAATCTAGGTTGATTTGATGTTAGTCATGAAGATATTTTATCTGGGTTTGGCCAAGCCAAATGTCTTTTATGGTGTGATTTTTATAGAAGGGGAATTACTGTTTTATAAGAGAGGCGAGGGTCACTTTAGGATGATCTTGAAATGTTATCTTATTATAGAATCATATTTGGTTTATAATGTCTCAAAAATGATTTATTTCCTGGAAATGGTGGGTATGTCACATAAACCTATCTACCAATAAGTTTGATACAGGTTTAGTTCACCAAATTATCCTTATCATTTTTTTAACACTTAGTTAAATAGTTTCACTTTTACCATTTATTCTAGTATTTTTATAATAAATTGTTAATAAAAATACTATAATAATCCAAGAGAAACAAAAGTGGTTCATTATTTATATATCATACCTTATCTTTGTAATTTGGCTAGACCTTGTATTTTTAGGAATATCATAACAATTAATAATATAGTGTTTGTTTTAGAAACTCATTTATGTCAATTTTGACACTATTTGGTATTCTGAATATGTGAAAGTCATAAAAACATTATAACCTCGAAAATATTTATTTAATAAACCATAAAATGTAATATTAACATATAAAACTAGTTTAATTCATAAAAAATATCAATTTATATTTATTTGGATATTTATAATATCAATTATTTTTATATTTCATTAATAAGGTAATTATCGCATCATATCATTTTGTCATTAACAAATATAATTATATAATTTATAATTTTTTTTAAAAAAAATAAAAATTTGTAGTAAATATTTTTATATTTATAATTATATTTATAGTCGAATTTGTCTTTTGTGTGGCCCAATATTAACAATTTATTGGTTATGAAAATTTGAATTTAGCACTTTTAACTCATCATTAAATAAAATAATAATAAATGTCCTAATCTAATCTATGTGAACCAAAAGCTTCATATTTTATTCCTAATGTTGATTTTGGTTGAAATAAACATATCCAATAGAATTATGACATGTATCAGGGTAATAATAATATCATTTTTACCTTTAATTGTCTTATTTACTTTTAACCGTGTTGAATAAAAATAAAAAGATATTATTAACAAAAAATTATTTTCATCTAATTGAAACACATGATACATACTGATATCAACTGTGTATCTAGGATTTTTTAAATTCAATTCACAGAAGTGGTAACATTGCGTTTTATGAAAATTTGAACATGTTCCTAGTAGGTGGGTAAAAGACATTAAAAAGTTCAATAAAATAATATACATATAATCTTATTATAAAATGACTCAAATGAATTAAAATGAACCAATACATTTATTATAGATATATTTTTACATAATATAAATTTAAATAAAACAAAAAAAATATTTAAATAAGATGTCGGATTTGAACAATAATGTAGTGTTTTTCACTATTCATAAAAAATTTAATGTTTTCAGAAAAATACCAAATATTCACCCTAAGACAATATTGATATTTTGAATCCAAAAATGAATTTAATTTTGAAAAATAATATTTATAATATTTTATTATGTGGTTATTACTATTAATAACATTTGGAGTGTGTTAAAACTCTATGTTGTATACAATTCAAGCTATTGCATTATTCAAAGGGAAATGTACAGTGGAAGCTTGGGGTGTAACTATCTCCCCACATCCAATAATTTCATTCTATAAATTTCTACAATATTAATGTGTAAAAATATTCTTGTGTTTATTCATCATTTGTTCCTTGGGTTCTTATGTTTCCTCTTCCATCTTATGATTTCTCCATAGGCAGTAACCAGATGAGTCATCTGGTTTCTCGACACATGTTCTGTGGTATAAAATATTCGGGTAGGCTCTTCACAATATCTTATGTCTGGTTCTAGTTCTATTTTTTCATAGAGGGTACATGAATTGTGTCAGGCATGTATTTCCCCAATAGTGATACGCGAAACACATCATGGTCTTTGGAGAGGCTTGAAGGAATTTCCAAACACCAAGTTACAACTCCAATTCATTCAAGAATTACAAAATTTTTGATGTACCTGGGACTTAATTTCCCCTTCTTACAAAATCAAAAAATAGCCTTCCATGGAGATACCTTCAAAAAACATGATATCCTACATGAAATTTCAAATAATTTCTTCAGTTATCTTCATACCTATTTTTCCTACATTGATATGAATTGATGTGGGTTTGGTTAATCTTCACATTTTGCATTGTTTCCTCAACATGTTATAGGACAAAAAGTTTTTTTACCTAACATCACCCCAACAAGTTGTTGTGAAATATCACTTTCCATAAAACGCTTTATATAGTGCAATATTAATAATATAAAGGAAGTCATTGTTATAATAAAATTCTACCAAATGTAAATATTGATCCCATATACCTTGAATATTAAGGGAGAAAGATCTGAACATGTATTTTAAGGTTTGAAAATGCTCTGATTGTCCCTCAGTTTGAGGGTGGTAGACAGTGCTCAAATGATGTTTAGTATACATGGCATTCTGAATAAATTTCTAGAATCTTGAGGTAATATGGGGATCATGAGAACAATCAATTTATAGGGGTACATTATGAAGTAATAAAACTTTATTAATATATAGTCTTGCTAAACGGTAAGGTGGTAAATCATTAATTATAGCAAGAAAATGTGCTGACTTAGTAAGACGATCAAAAATTACCCATATTGCATCATTCCATGCTGGAGTCTATGGTACTACCATGACAAATTCCATCGTATTATCATCCCATTTTCCACTTAGTTATGGGAATAGGTTGCATGAATCCTCTATGATATTGTCTTCCAACATTCACTTGTTGACAAACCAAACATCATGAAACATATTCTGCAATATCTCTCTTCATTTTATCCATACACAAATGTTACTACAAATCTATGTACATCTTAGTGCTACTTGGTAGTATAATGAAATTGGATCTATGAGAATTATCCAATAAGTCCCATTTTTAGATCTGGTATATCAGGGACACAAATTCTCTTCCCAAATTTTAGAATTCGTTTTTCATATACAATTTCAATAAATATCCCATCATCCACAACATTAATTTTTTTTGAATTTCCTCATCACTAGTCTGATAACATTTTACACTTTCTAGTAAAGTTGTATTAGAAACAATTTGAAAAATTAATGAAGTTTCACCATCCATGATTTTTCCCATATCCGTCCTTACTAGATCCATGAACATAGTATCTCTTTAAACTCTAAAATTGTTCAAAACATCATGATCATTTCTGCTCAAAGCATATTCCACCCTATTTCCCTTCCCCAGGGGGCTGTGTATAGTGCAATCATAAATCTTTAGAAGTTAAATTCATCACTATTTCATTATGTTATGTTCATTATGTGTGAAAATATACTTCAAACTCTTGTGATCGATATATATCTCAAAATTTTCACCATAGTGATAGTGTATCCATATATTCCCAAAAAAATATTATAGCTGCTAATTCAATATCATGAGTGGGATTGCTTTTTCCTGAATTTCTAGCTATTGTGATTCATAGGAAACAACCATATCATTTTTCAAAAGGACACAACCGAGTCCTTTCATTGATTTGTCACTCTAAATAACGGACAAATCATTTCTCAAGGGTAGAGTCAAGAACGGTGGATTACCTATTATTCTCTTCATTTCATCAAAACATTATTCAAATTCTTTTGTCCAATCATATTTAACCCCATTAATTGTGATCTTGGTAAATGGATTTTCCAATCAGGAAATATTCTGGACAAAAGGATGATAATAACCTACTAAATCAATAAAACCTCATACCTCATTTATACTCATCAGATCTAGCCATTCATGGATTGCCTTGGTCTTTGAAGGATCAACAGATATTCCATCCATAGAGAAAATATGGCCATGAAAATAAATATCGTGAAGCCAAAATTCACACCTTCTAAACATCCAATATAATTCATTTATTCTGATGGTATTCTGAATAGTGACCAAGTGATTTTCATGATCATCATTGCATTTTGAGTATAAAAATATTTAATAAATAAATACTACTACAAAATTATCACGATATTTTATGAAAACACTAATCATTATATCCATGAAAACATAGGGTGCATTTGTCAGTACAAAAGGAATTACTGTAAATCCTAATGCTCGTACATGGTTCGGATTGTTGTTTTTGGAATGTCTTCCTTCTTCACACACAAAAAAATGATATTCAAATTGAAGTTCAATCATTGAATAATATTGAGGTCCCTGAAGGTGGTTGAATAAATCATCAATGCGAGGTAGGGGATACTTTTTCATTATTGTTATATCATTGATTTCCCTATAGTCAATGCACAACTTCATAGATCCATCATTTTTGTTAACAAATATAATAGGGTCACCCAATAGAAAAACACTAGGGAGAATAAATATTTTATTACTTAATTCCTCTAGTTGTTTCTTTAGACCAAATAATTCCACAGTGGCCATTCTATTACAAGTCTTTGATCAAGGCCTTGAACTAGGAATTATGTCATCTTAAAACTCAATTTCTCATTCTAGAGGATGTCCAGGTAAATCCTCTATAAATTCATCATCATATTCATGCAGAATAGGGGAATAATCTATTTGAACATTCCTTTCCCCACCGATAGTTTTTTTATTATCATGCTACACAATAATTGAATTTATTAGAGCTACTAGGGGTGTATCAATTTAAGAATTAGGTGGTGACATTAATTCTCTAAAGATAAGAGACTCTTTATCATCATCGACAATGTTTTCCTCCATCTAACAATAAATTTTTAAATCATGGTCTGAAATCCAATCCATAATAAGGATTATATGAAATTCAATCATGGTTCTGAAGATGATATCTATAGATAAATAACATTTATATACCCTAATGGGAAATGATTCACAAAAAATGGATGCAATGATAATTCCTTTACGTGATTTTGATGACAACATTCTAGTTAAATTAAATTGAAATTATATGATTTTATTAGAAAACTGGGATGATCTGAAACAATTCGATGATCCAAAATCAAATAAGACATTGGCTAAACATGAGGAAACCATTATATTACTTATCACCACGTATTTCTAAGCTTCAACCTTTCCAATAGTGATCAAATAAGTCCGGCCTTATGCCTTTTTCCTTTTCGGAGGTTTGTATCCTTGGCACATATGACATTTATTTTTATAATTCACCATTTCTCTACAATTGTCGAATTCAATATTTATAGACTCTTTCTTTCCCTTGTAATCATGTCCTTGGAGGCCTTATTCACCACACTTATAATAGATTGACATAACCTTCAGGAATGTACCAGGGTGTTCCTCGGACATTTACTATAAGCTGGAAATTCAACATTTCCCTTTTTCCCATTATTTCCATTTTTATACTATTCAATATATTTCTTCTTCTCTTTCATTTAGTTTAAGTCATAAGATATAGAGAATTAAATTTTTGCCTTGATGTAACATTTTACAATATCTTCATACGATGATAAGGATTGTGGGACAAATGCTCGTTGGAGAAATTGTTTTAACTAATCAGTGAATAAATGAATCTTACTCCTTGGGTTATACATAAAATCTGTAACATGACTTCTTAACATTCTAACATTATCCTCACACTTTGTGACATTATCATCCTCCTTTTTCATCAGACATATAAATTGTCTTTCCATATCTTCTCGATGGTCATGAAGAAATTATTTTAAAAAAAATCACTTTGAACTCCGTAAATTCTATATTTTATACATATTCATCCTCCTTTGTGTTTTGAATTAATGACCACCAATGATCTGCATCTCCTGTGAGACAATAAACTACCATGAAAACATTTTCCCTATCTTTACTCCACAATGCAAGAAATATTTTCTCTATGGAAAATACCCATTTCTCAGCTACAAATGGATTTGTAGTCCCAATAAATTATGGGGGTTCTTTCCTCATGAAGCATTCTAACATTGATCCACCACATTGTGGACTAGGGTTCACTATACGAGTAAAGTTAATATTCATAACCTGAGTGAGTTGTTCTAGTATTGTGATAAACTGATAAGCACCTATTTCATCACCAGATCCACTATAATTATCTTGAGTATGAGGTAAATCCCTACATGGATAATTTGTGTTGATACGGTTTTCATTCCATTCACTAGGTTCCATTTATAAACAACGGAATACAGTAGATTAGTTTATTAATCACATTACTTAATTCCAAACTTGTAAAACACATAACATAAATTGAATTGTTTATGGATATAATCTATAATCATAAATAAAATTCAATGAGGAGTTATATACTCATAAATCCTTTATAATTGTTTGTAATGAATATTTGAATTATCCTAATCATATCCCTCAAGATTGTCGTAACAAAGTGTTCAACATGGATTGTTTTCATGTACCCGGATACCCCGGTTCATTCCTAAAACTCCATATCGGTGTTTTTAATTATACTACATTTTTTCAAGAGCTTCTTCTACATGATTGTATCTAGACAGGGATTTATTTCATAGAAAATACAAAAAATCTAAACATTACCAAAATTATTGAACATTCTTATATACTAATCCTCAATGTCTATCTTTGGGAAATATTCTCTAATTAGAGTACTCCTAAATCTGGATTCCACGGTTTGTACTAAACATCCTCTGATACCAACTGTAATTCCATGATCCCTATTACCGAAAGTTGGTGGATTATTACATTAAATTGTCATGATCATAAGAGATAATTCTCTAATGACTGATTAGTTTAGTAGCATTTGATGTATTAGATACATAGATATGTTTTACATTACATAATGAAATAAAACCGATAACATCTTTTTATCCCTTTTGAACACACTTATATACCATATCCAATCCCTGAAATTCAACCATAAAATACTTTGTCACATCTTGGGAAAAATAAAACATATAAAGAGGTGATCTTAGATGCTCAGTAAGGATACCAATATAGCAGAATGTTACATAAATAATAATAAACATTTAAGGAATTTTATATGTCTAAAACATTAGCCTTTTAAAATCAAACATAAGAATATTATGGAATGTATAAATCAAATAATTTCATTTACAAATTCACATAGATATTATACTTGTTGAATAATCACATGAAATAACAATATCCAATTTTATATTCATGGAATGAATAATTATAGACCTCATAACCACATAGTCAAGGCCTCATGACCAGACTAAAAATAATATTTTGTCAAGTCCGTGTGAAATGACACTAGTTTGTCTCATGAGACCTACCATCGCATTGAGGATCTATAATGGGCTCCACCAATAACATACTATGTCCAATGATTTCCTTATATGAAATCATTGGAACATAATATAAAAATTCATATTAAAACTAGTATAATAAATGTTAATACATTAACAATAAAACATTAATGGTATAAAAATAACTCACTGATAGAAAATAATATCACAAAACCTTCAATACAATATAGAATATTGTATCATAATAAATCAACTTCAATGAAGTGTAAAATCCATCAAAGGATGTTGACATAGATGAAATCAAAAACTATTTTATAGAAATATCTATTTCTATTTTGAAATCATTAAAAATTCACATAATTATAAAAGAAACATTTATTTGTAAAATACTCTTTTAATATTGAAATTTAAGGATCGAAGGAGTTATAATGGTGGAATGTTTCTGCACCTACCATATTATTTTAAAACATTCTTATATTAATTTGTCCAAAAAGGTCATAATGTATCTTTTTTTGAAAACGTCAGAATGATTCCTTTCAAACCATTTAATAAAAAGTACATCAATGGTATAAATAAATTTAAACAGTAGTCTCGTAAATAGAATTTTTTTTTGAAATACATTTTTAGTAAACACATATTTGGATGAAAAAGAGGTCCTAGTAGATACTCACGTATAACAACTTCTGATAATGAAGAGATTCTAGAATTCCCCATTAACTTGTACTTTTACTTGATCGAGGTTATGTTATCCTCTGGTGTAATAGTTAAATCATTATTATTAAATAATACATGAACAAAATACATAAATATGATATCTTATATTATAATTTATCATTGCTTTGTTAATAATATTTCAGTAGTGTCATTGTTTCTTGTGTTAATTGAATCGTTTTCCATTGTAGGATTTGTTATGTAAGCCATGTTTGATTTGAATAGGATTTATTTGATTCATATATAGAAATATTTTAAGTTCTAACTAATTAATTTTAATCATAAAATGAAAAATATTCTTTAATGGTTATGATTGAGATTGAATTTTATCACGTTCGTGGAGATGGTAATCAGTACGTACACCTGAGGGATAATACCATTGTATTGATTGTGAAATCGTACGTAATTGGATTTTATATCATATATAAATAATCATTAAAATGTTATATTTATTATTTAAATATGTTATACTCATTATTATACACATCAAAATAATTATGTTTTTGTATAACAAACTATACCATGACATGGATATGATAAGCCGTAAATACACGCATATGGTGACATGTTATTCATAGGATGGATAGAATAATGAATAACATTGTAACATATTTGTAATAAAATCACAGTCAGTATGAGGAACTGTATTTATTATTTTTATTTGGAAACAACCATGAAAGATGAAGTGGAAGAAGAAAATATCATTGAAATAGGTGGTAAAGTTATTACCCCTTCTCTAGATTTTTTCGTTTTGAGTTGATCAAAAGGGCTCCATAGGTTCTCTTTATGATCAATGTAATTCCACTAGGTCGAATTGAAGGATCTTGGGAGGATATTTGGGTAGGGTATGGCTGATACAAATTGAATTGGAGGTGTGATTTTGAGAGAATTGAAGTACCATTTTATTAGAGAGGTGAGGGTCACTTAAGGGAAATCTTGAAATATTATTTTATTATACAATAATTTTCGGTTAATAATGGCTCAAAAATGATTTATTACTAGTATAAGGTGGGTATGGGTCGCTAAAATATCAACCAATAGGGTTTAGATAGGTTTATATGACCCTATTGACCTTAACTTTTTGATTTAACTCTTAGTAAAATTGTTTAAATTTTACCACATATTCTTGTATTTTTATAATAAATGGTTATTAAGCATACTATAAATAGATAGGAGAATAACAAGTGATTAATTATTTTTATATCTAATCCTATATATGTCTTTTGGATGATCCTTATATTTTTAAAAATATTATATCAAATAATAATATAGTATATGTGTTAATAACCAATTTATGTAAATTTTGAAAATATTTCGTATTTTGTTTTTTTGAGAGTCGTAACAACTTTATAACATCAAAAAAATTATTTAATAAACACTAAAAACTAATGTTAACCTATAAACTTAGTGTAATAAATTACAATTAAAATTTAATACTTATTTGTATATTTATAATATCAATTATTTTAATCATTCAATAATTATGTAATTACTACATCATTATTGTGTAATAAATAATGATCATTATTTAATGACTAAAAATTATTAATAAAATTCCATTAGGTTGGAAATTATTTTATCATTCTAATGAATATTTATTGTCTAATTTTTTTATTTTTGTAACCCTATTTTAAAAATGTTTCTGTTAAGAATATTTGAACAATTTTTTGCTATTGTTAAAAAAATAATAAATGTTATAATCTAATCAAGATGGACAAATATGATAATATTTTATTATTAAGGTTGATATTAACCTAAATAAACATATCTAAAATAATTAGGACATGTGTTAGGGTATTCATAATATCATTTTTACCTTTAATTACACTATTTACTTTTAACCATGGTAAATAATAGTCAAAATTTCCTATTCACCAAAAACTATCTTCATCTTACTCAACATAATATTAAAAAATGATGAAAACCATTTCTCTGGGATTTTTATAAATACAATTGAATGAAGTGGTAAAATTAATTTTAATTCAAATTTACAAATGTGCCTAGTATGTGGGTAAAAGACATTAAAAATTTGAATAAAAATTTATAGATATAATATTATTATATAATTACAACAATTAATTACATTGAAATAGTGTAGTTATTATGTATCTATTTTCACATAGAATAAATTTAAATAAAATAAATAGTTATTTTAAAAAAAATTCTATTTTAAAAAATAACTTAGTGTTTTTCACTATTAATCAAAAACTGAAAGCATTCAGAAAAATACCAAAAATTCACCCTAAGATAAATTTTTTTATTATGAATCCAAAAATGAATTCCACTATGAAATGTAAAATTTAGGACTTTTGATAAAGTTGGTATTAATATTCATAACTACTAGATTTATTGGTCGTGGTGTGTTAAAACTCCATGTTTCGTGAATTGCAAGCTATTGCATTATTAAATGCGAAATATAATGTGGAAGCGTGGGGTGTTAAAACTGACCTTGTGTGAAACAATTTCCATATTGTCTTACCGACTAACTATGATAACATGGAGAGGGTTAGATTATATCTAGATTAAAGAATGTGAGGAATTATTCATGAAGATAATTAAGTGGCTAATCACTGCACCTCTAGTCATACTACTAACAAGTGGATATTTTTTTGATATATAGTGGGGATTTAAAGAATGCAATGGAATTTTTACTCATGAATAATTATAAATTTGTAGACTATGCCTAAATACATTTGATGATCCTTGAGTATAACTACTAGAATAATGATCTGGGGATAGACGCTCTGATATTTTCTCTAAATATATTGGAGATCTATATAAATGGTGATATGTGTGAATTATATATTGATCAAAAAATATTACTGTATAAATTTAAACAGTTGGATCTCCACATATGTCTACAAAGATGGTTAGATTTAATTGATGACCATGATTTTTCAATTCATTACTATCATGGTAGGTATAGCAATGTAACTGATGCTCATAGTAGAAATGAACCAATAACTCTATCCATGATTTTTATTGAGAAAGATAATATCTTAAATTTTATAAAATCGATTGATTTTGTAATCAAACAGTTAGAGAATACATCCTACAATTCCCAAATAATTCCTCAAAGATCTATCCAATACAAGATAAAGGAGGAAAAAATTGATGATCTCAAGCTCTAAAATAAGACAATATATCAATTGTAGGGAAATTTATATGAGTACCATATCTATGATAACAAAGTGATTCAGTTTGGAATAAGGGTTTTTCTTCCATCATCTCTTAAGAGAAGAAATGTTCTATTGGTTAACGCACATAACCTATATTTCTATATATATCTGGTAAGTACAAAGATGTACCAAGATCATTGATAACACTTATAGTAGGATAACCTGAAGAATGATATTAGGGAGTGTTTCTCAAGATTATTATTATTTAATCATGTGAATACAGAAAAAGCAATTTCCAATGGTTTAATGAAACCATTGACTATACCCCAATGGAAATGAGAGAACATCACTATGTAAATTTTCATCATCATCTAAAATATATTAGAAGAAAATCATGTGATATAGGTTTTGGTGGATTGATCAACTATGAATATCCGCTATATTGATATTTTATATGATTTATCTCTTGAAAGACTAGAAAATATATATGTGATCAAACCAGTGAGGATACATGAGGTTACACATTCAAACATATCTGATTGTGATCAAATAATCAAATATAAATTTTCAGAAGTATTAAACATATCCCATTGTTTTAGATATCAATCAAAAATATTTTCCACTATAGTATTCATATAGGTCGATTTGAAGCTCTATATAGGCAGCGATGTAGAACATTAACTTATTGGGATGATTGTTGTTAAGGAAACGTACATGGTCCTAATATTCTTCATGATAAGGTATATAAGGATCAATAAATTCTATGAAAAATTAATCATTCTCAGAGTATAAAAAAATCTATGATAACAACCATCAAATGAGATTTTTGATCTTGGACAAAAAGTCTTCCTTCAAATATAACCATTGAATAGACTCAAGTGTTTTGTTGAAAGAAATGATTGCTTATCCCATGGTATTGTTTCCCCATTAATATCCTTGTTCAAAATGTTGTGGTGGCCTTTCATCTTTCACTACCACTAAATATGAATTATGTTAATGATGTGTTCCACTTATCTCTCCTGAGTAAGTACCTACCTAACCCCACACTAGTACAAAATCTAGAGGTGGTAAAACTAGGCAATGACCCAGATATGAAGATGACTTGATGAGAACATGGACCATAGAGAAAATTTGATACACAAAAATAAAAATATCCTTTTTGATGTGTGATGGATGATTCCTAATTGTTAATATAGAAAATGGGAACTACATGAAGTGATTAATGAAAAATACCTTCAGATATTTTCACCTTTCAATGCAAGACAAAATTTTAAGGGGTGAAATTTGTAATAGGTGATCAATATAATGACCCAAAATTTTTTCAAGGGAATTTCTAAATAATTTTATTGTGTTATAGTGTTTGAAACCCATAATCACACTAAAACCCCAATAATTACATCGTTCTCATAAATAAAGAATGAAATATGTGATATATAGTGAAATTAATTAACCTAGACCAATGTAATAAAAACATACCTAATAGAAAATTGACATGAATATTGGTAAGAGATATTTATAAAATAAGATATTAACCACACCTATTTAATTTAAATAAAATTTATGTGTCTTATAAATGAAAATATGATATTTTTTTATCATAA
The DNA here is from genome assembly GCA_963277665.1 of Viscum album. Lineage (NCBI taxonomy): Eukaryota > Viridiplantae > Streptophyta > Magnoliopsida > Santalales > Viscaceae > Viscum > Viscum album. The sequence goes on from OY728160.1 coordinate 2,067,149,411, forward strand.
TATAAGTAAATGAATGTTTTAAAAAAGATTAATTAACTAGTGAGTTTGTTATAAAATGAAAATGTTGATTTAAACTTTTTAATTAATATAATTATTTATAATTGAATTTTTTTAATATAATATATTCATAAATTAATATTGTTTTTTATTGTAATTAGAAGATAATTTTATTTGACATTAATTAATTTTTCTATTTTTCATAAATTCAGTTATAATATAAAACAACATATTTTTGAAATAATTATGAATTTATTTAAAAATTAAATTTATAAAATTTAGAATATTATTTCTATAACATGGTGTCTATTTATTAATTCTAAATTTCATTAAAATTAGGATTTTTTATTTGTATTTTTTTTAAAAATGTTTATTTTTTAGTGTATAATGAAATATGATAATTTACAGAATTTTCCATTATATGGTAAATTCATGATTTTCTTACTAATGGCGGATTTAATCACTTATTATTTGACTCTATATATCCATATACTATATTTATTCATAAAAATCAACAATACTGTGATTATTTAGGTCAAATTATAATCTAATGAATATAATAATAAAAAAACACCCCTCTCCTCCCATTATAAAGACCACCCCTCACCACATATCATCCTCACACATTTATATCCTTTGGAATGAATAAATTAAGACCAATTATATTCCAAAGACACTTCTCATTTTCTAATAACATTTGGTCTTAGAAAAAGACTAATACAAACTTCTTGTAATCGGTTCTCAAGGAGAATATATTCAATAGGTAAATTCCATCTTCGTTTTTGTTAAATTTTTTCCTTTACATATTATCATCTCACTTAACATATAAAAATTTGATTGTTAATTGAACTATCATATTTACACATTAATTATATTCAGTTAATGTAATACTCACAATAAAGTCTCTCCCCTTTTCCTTTATTCATCAAATGAAAACATTACCAATGATATGTCGATTCACCACATATGTGGATGGTGATTTTTTTTTTCTATTACCACTATCAAGGTTGGTCATAAAACCATTATTATGGTTAAAAAAGATTTTAACATAAAATTTAAAAAATATATCATTATTTTGAACAAAAAATAATCATTATATTAAATTAAATGATACTAGTGCATGATTGTCACAAAAATAAATTTATCATTTTGATTAAAAAATAATTTTCTAACATCCAAAAAATTATAGATGAGACCATTTAAAATATTGAAAATAAATTAATAGAATATCATTCCACTTCTATAGTTTCATGTAATATTTATAAATCACCGATAATTATACTTAAGTTAACTGACCATAATTAATGAAATTTACAGTATTATAACGATAAAATTAATCTCTATTATTTTTCAATATAAATATAAAAAGTTGATAAAATTATAATTAATAATATAAATTTAGAATAGATAATGAATTTATAACTTAATGAATCAAATTTGTTTATTTATGATATTCATTGGAAGTGGAGAATAAATTTGAACATAAGGTAAGTTGATTCTATAATCAAACTCTCTTTCATTCAGGTTTACCAATTGAACACAAAATTTTATTATGTAATTTAAAATAATGTTCCATCAAATAATTTAGTTATTATAATCATTTTATTTTGAATATATAAAATCTTCATACCCTGATTTTGTGAAAAATATAATAATTTTCTGAATTAAGTATTATTTCTAAAACAATCTTGATTCTACATGAGTTATTTCTTCTTCTCACAAGAATGGTTATTTTAAAAAAATAAGATCATCTTTTTTCTTTGGGTAACCCCAATGATTATTCATGTGTTAATAATTAATGATATATTTATGAAATCCATTCTTATACTGGGGTTATTTAATGCCAATGATTGTAATTCATTCTATGAGGCATGAATGATTGGGTAAATGTTATGATGTTATAGGTGGGCCCAAAATTATATATTCATCCAATTAATTGGAATGTCGGATGTATGTCATGATTTAATGTGTAATATGAGTGAAATTTATGTTATATTTTTTTAAAATTATGATTTTATGATTATTCACATATGTCATTCATGAACGTGTTGATATATTTGTGGGCATCTATTTATTGAATTTGTCCACTAAGACATGACATATAATTTTTATGCATTGCCACATTTTATGGCCATGTATGATATTTCCTATTAGGATTATTATGGTGATCCTATTCTAATGTAGGATATTATTTTTGTTTTTCTCACCAATGTTATGTTGATTCACATCCTCATTCAACCTTTTATTGTGTTTTAAATCCAACATTTAAATTATGTTTATACTAAGGTGACTACATATACTATTAATAATGTGATATTTGGAAGGATAATTAGAGGATTTAAAATAAATGATTTTGTTTTATTATATTCATATTTTGTATAAGCCGTATTTTACAAAGACATTAAACCTTTTTATCATTGAAGTTTATCAATTTTATTATTCATATCATTAAATGATATAATATTATATTTTGAAAAATTAAGGTCGCTATAATATAATAATATAGGGACCCTAATATAATGAAAGAGCCTGAAGGATAATATTTGTTAGAAATTTTTAATGTATCTTCATAGTTCAATGTTTTGAATCCTGGTGCGACCCATTATTAATAATATTATGATAATATTTTGGAATTACACAGGAATTTGGAATATATATGATTAATTAAGGCCTAATTCTAAATATCGTTTTGAGTTACCTAATCATTAAATAGAAATAACATTTCCCAGTTGATACTTTATTTTTTATATTGAAATAAATTGACAGAAATTATATTTTTCCCACTTTCTAGTGAAAGTTCTAAAATTTATGATCATAAAATGATATTCATTGGATTATCCCCTCCCCTAAAATATAAGTTGATCCTTGGATTCATATGATTTAGAATAAATATATAAATTGTTAGTTCTTGGTATTTTAAACTCATTTTCCTCTCTTTATTTCATCGGGAGATGATTATGATATTAGATATGTGAATATTTTAGTGGTTTGAGTTTAATAATTTGATGATGGTTATCGTGTTCATGGTTATTGAGGTCTTCTTTTCATATTAGAACCTTGAGAGAATTTAAAAAATTATCATATCATTACAAACATTGAGTACTTAGTTGAGTTAGGTTATTTAAGAAATATATTCTTTTATGTGTAATTTATTTGATTATAATAATTTTACTCCTATAGTTTGTATGATATAGAAATAAAAATTATTATATTGAACCTTACTAAGGGAAATTTTTATGAAGGTGATGATTTGAAATTATTTTAATTATTTTTCTATTATTTCTTAGACTTCATGATTGTTATATATATTACTAAAAAATATAGATATTACTGAAAATTTTAAATATATTTTCTCTATTCATCATCATATAAAAAATTAATAAATGGTTAAAGAATAATTATTATAATTAAATGGTATTCTGTATAAAAGAAATTCCATTAATAGAATGATTTGAACAAGAATTATTATAATGCCCTACATAGGGACATATTTTGTTTTCTACAATTGAATTTCATATTATAACAAATGATATTTTTTTGTTAGAGTGGAGAACATTATTTATTTTATGTGATGACTGGGATTCATTTTTGGATTGGGTTGTGATTCTATAATTATTATATTTTGATGGGATGTGTTGATTTGATGGTTGTATTTTTTTTAGGAGGGAACTATTTTTAAGTGGATTTCTAGATTCGGCACATTTATTGGTTTGGATTATATAGTGGGGCTAGAAATTTCATTCCAAATTTGAAATAATAAATGTTGATTTTATCATTATTTAAAAATATGGTAGGTAGTTGTAGATTTTTTGGTTTTCTTATAGCAATGGTATGCGATAACTAGTAATCATGAAATGGAAAATGGGTTTCACTATTTTTTTAAACAATTTTATAAACTTACAAATGATTCATGAAAAGAAAATATAATGCTTTGTATTAATGTTAATATTGGTATGATGAGGTTGGTTAATAAATAATTACTTGAGATATGTGATAAAAATGACTTTGTTGGTAAATGATAGATATATAAATTATATAATTCTTTGTTTAATTTTTATTTTTCTAATTATTTTCATGTTTGTTTTATCTACATAAGAGATCTACATCATTAAGTTGTAGTCATAATCAAATGTGGTGTGACACAACTGTATTTTTGTGAATCTTGTGTGTGGGTGTAGTTTAGATTATGTTAAACTAAAATTTTGGTTTATATAATAATATATATAAATTAATATTACTTGTCAATTGAATACACAATACACTCTAGGGATATACCCAAAATGATTCCTAATAGGATTCAGATTCCATTTGTTTTCCCTTTGTTCGATTGATGGTGAGGTAATGGATAGATATGTATTCCCCTCTTCCGTATATTCCCATTATTGTGTATAATCGGTTATGATGGATCAAGGCATGTATGATGATAAAATATTTCTATGTGGGGTTATTTTATACCCAATGGGGAATTGATGAAAGGGTACCTTAGGTACTATATAACTGTACATAGTTGTTTAGTGGATGACATTACAAAGTAAGGTTCACAGATAATATGATGTGGGAATGATGTATATGTCCTTTATGTTCATGATTACAAACTATTTTAGATCACAGATGGATTAGTGGCACATGATATCTTTAAGATTATATATGTTTATTGTGAAAATATTGTTTACGAATGTGGTATGATTGACATATGGGTTTAGGTGTGGTGAAACATGTATATGGAAGGGATTGAGAGAACCTAACATTTGATATCCAAGAGTAAAATTGAAACAAATGTGGAATGTGGTTGTGGGTCATTACTTCATATATTATTGATATTTTGTCATTAATCCATCAGTTGATACATCTTGAGTGAACCTTCATAAGGTTGAGTTATTGTTTACCCATTAGGTGAAAGTTGATTGAACTTTCTAATCACATCAACCTTAGAATATTTATCCCACATTAGCATGGGAGGTATTATGTATGATATAACTATGTATAAAAGTTACAATCACCCATATACATATATATATATATATATATGTTATATTTTTCAGATTTCAATTTAAGGTTTGGTGATCATGATAGATAGTATTAGCATGGATATTGATATTAGCTGAGGTAGGAGTCACTACCAAATAATTTTCTTTTGTATTCTATCTTGGAATTTGAGTTTAAATTAAATATTTAATATTTTTAGAATTATTTTTAATCATGATATATTCATATCACAGTGTTAATTAGTGATTTATTAATGTATTTTAGCCTTATATGTTGTTATATTAAGCCATTTTAAAGGTCACTCTCAACTTCACTATGGGAAATATAAAGGTTCCACATTGTCATGATATTAAAAAATATATGCTATATTTTATTAAATTTTATCATATGAGGAATTTTATTATTTTCTATTTTTGTGTATAATAGGAATTATTGATACTCTTCGATAAAGTGGTATGCTATAGGTGTTATGTAGTTATGATGTATTGGTAAATTCTAAAATTTTATTATTTCATTAAATTATAATAAATATAGTAATCTATTTACCAAAACTTTAAACCAAATACATTTATATTTGTATGTAATCGTAAATATTAAATTTGGAGGATATTTAATTACTATTATTATGGTGTTGTGAAAAATAATTATTAATATTTATTTTTCAGGTTATAATTTTACCTGATTTTTGAATCTTCTTTTCCAATTACATATGATCGTTTAAAATCTATTATTTTTAGGTTCATTTTAATATTGGATTATTTAGATGATATTTCCCTTATAATGAGTGGATTTATGGGATGTGGTATTCTAAAGGTTTGTACAAATGAAATTTTAATTTTAATTATTTATATACAAGGTCACTAATGTGGTATTTTTATAGCTATTATAATGGTAAATTAATAATATAGTGTATTAACTATTATTTAATTTTTGTATAACTAAAGAGGAAATATGTATAATTGGTTCTAATGAAGTCTTCATAATGACATTGATTTTGTGGTGGTTAACATATGGTGGAAATAAAAAACTGAGATTTTTTAAAAAGGAACATCACGTTTGATAGTGTGTATAAACTTTTAAAACAATAATATAAGATAATATATCATATGAATAATTAATTATAATATTATATATATATATATATATATTTAATGAATTTTATATCTTTTTAGGTTCTCAACAACCAGTTAAATCCAAATGTGATACTCTTTTTAAGTCTTATTATTTGATCATGAAGATCAACACCATTCCATTGCGCAAGAGGTTAATAATAATACAAAATAAATCATGAAAATATTATTTTACACACATCAATAAAATAAATTCAATGGTTATTTATTTATTATAAATAAAATAAAATTAACTTCATGTTAAAAGAAACGTTCTCAAGAAAAGTGTATTCCTAAAAATGACCATTTAGTTCCACCTTGAAATAATATTGTAATATAATATTTATCTCTTTTAGAAATTTTTTTTGAAAAAATTATTATTTTCAAAACATAATATCAATTTATAAATTTTTTTTCTAAAATGTTACAATTCTTGATGAATCTAAAAAATAATTATTTATACTTAAAACCACCTTTTAGTTTGAATTAGTTACAATGATAAAATTAATTTTTTTTAAATGAAATTTTAGTTTAAATATAATTAAATTTATCTTGTTTTTTCATTTAAATATTTTTTTTAAATTTTGATATTAAATACTTCCATACTTTTGAGAATATCTTATTTGAAAAGAAGATTTTTCATTACGTATGTGGGTATGATTTCAAATTTAATTCATCTGAAAATGTTAATAAAATTTTATAAAATGGATTATATATAATTATTAACCACAAATTATATTATCTAATAATTTAAATTTAATATTTAACAAAAATGAATAATGAAAATGATATAAATTAATTACTGTGATTATGGTAAAAATCGGATTCCAATAGGGTTACATGGAGAAGATAAGTGTTTAAAAGACTGACCAACATATGAAAATTTTAATTTATTCTAATATATAAACATTATAACATACAAAAAAATATAATAAGAATAATTTTAAGATTTTTTCATAATAATTACATTATCATTTTTTATTAATTAGAAAATATCCAACTAATATTGAATAAGGTGTCCTTTGTCCACTTATAAAAAGTGCACTCCCTCCCCACATAACATAACCCTACCAAATACCTTTGAATAGACAATAACCTAAAATAATATCTCCCTAAAAAACATATAATCATACTAGATAATATGTTCCTCCCAATTGATTATCCATATCATCCTTAATAGGGGATACATATGTGTGTTCACTTAGTGAATTTAATTATCTTAATAGAGGTTTTTCTTTTATATTTCATCATTTTAGTATTTAATTGTGTCTCACATATTCCAACATAATAAAAATATTATAACCTATATAAGAATATTGTTTTCCAAATAAAATTTATACGTATCCACTTTAATCAAATTGGAAGAACTCATCAATTGTAAGTATGGTTGACTGCCGCCTCACAAAATGGAGAAATTCATTTCCTATCAATTCCATTAAAAGATGGATATGGTGATGTATTTTCACCATTAATATTATATTCATGATATTATAAATATTATGGAATCTTATTTTCATAATTATATTTTTATATTCTATTATATTTCAATTATGATAATGTTGTTTTTGTGTACAACAAACTACCTGATCACGAAGCAATATGATTTGTTTTTAAATTTCAATTTACATGTAATGAAAATAGGATAAAATTAATATATATATTTGATATATATAGTATAATATTACTTGAGTAAAATAAATATGTAACATAGTCTTTAACCCTTTTACTAATTATAGTAATGATATTGTTACTTGTTTATAAGTATGACCTACAGTCTCTACGAAGCATATGTGAATCATTTTCCTTGTAAAAATTTAAAAAATGTTTTTAAAAAATAAACCACTGGGTAGAAATTCAATTAATAACATATTAATAATTTTGAATTTTAAATATATATATTTTATGCATAATAACATTAACATTAATGAAAAAATGTTCTTGAGAAAAAAAGTTTATTAATGCCCAAAACAATAAAAATAATGGAATATTATTTACACAAATGAGTAAATAATATATAATAGGATCATATATTATATTATAAATACTAATATGGAAATTTTATAACTTAATTCCATTCTCAAAACTACTATAAATGATGTCTAAATACATAGGATAGATATGAGGCATGAGGTAAGGGTTTCTCATATCACTCTTACATTTATGTGTCATTTACCATATTTAACAATTATTTCCATTATGTCACTTTAGATATTATATATATTGATTGTATTTATATTAATTGTATGAAATGTTTCATTCTATTAAATTTCCAATATGTTTTTTATGGTTTAGAAATTTATAATGCGGTAAGGGATTCATTCGTAGGCTCATTATTTTTTCTGGAATATTTATTTTTACATCATCTTTTGGATAAATATTTTAATTTTATATCGTATAATTATTATTTTTTCTCCATAAATGATAATTCATCAACTTTTTCATTTAATACAACCATTTTCAAAATCATTGGTATTCAAAAGGACTGAATGTATTCTTTTATGAAAATCCAAATTTATTTTCCTCTTAAGCCTGGATTTTTTTTAACAAAACCCCATGCCTCAAAAAGTATATTTATACATTAAAAATGATTTATTAGATAACATTTAACCATTTTTATTTTTTAACAATAATATTGTTATGAAATGTTAATGTTCTCTTCAAGAAATTCCCTATTTTTATTTTACAAAATATGTGGAATAAATAATTTCTTTTATCATGTGTTAATTTAAAATAATTTCCCACCGTTATTATTAATAAATTATAATTTATTAATTTAAAATATTTCTATATTTTTTTAATGAAAATTATTTGATTTTTTTGGGAATATATTTTACATGGTTCTATTTGAATAAAAAACAAATTATTCTAAAAAATATATTTTTTGATTCACTTCAATTTATTTTATTCAAAAATACATAAACCCTATTTTATAATTATGATCCACAAAGGATATGTTGTATTGACTCAATCATTATTATTATTTTTGGATCAAATATGATAATTTTTGAAGGTATTGTATATTTTTATTAAAATTGACCATTTTATCCTGGATTTTTTATGATTATTTTTATTTATTGGCTTAAGTATAAACATTCGTATGTTATTTTATCAAAATTAATTTTTATGTTCATAATATTTGACCCATTACATATGAGAATTTTTTCGTCATGTTATATGATGTTATGCCCCATTATAGGACCTATATTAATTGATTAGTCTCATGAGAAAAATTAGATTGGTTTTTTTATTCAGATGACTTTTCCATTAATTTATATTTCATGGAGTAATTTATCAAAAGTATATTTTAGACTTATGAAATTATGTGATACATTATTAATGATTTATTTCAAAACATTACATTTTATTATTTGATTATATATAATATCCATATTTATGTTACCATACTCATGTGATTGTTTATGTTTTATTATTTGATTATCATTTAATACTTCTATATTATGGACAATGTTATTGATTAAATGGAATGTATTTAATTTCATTAAATTTGAATATTGTATATTCTATAATTATTAATATATTTAACTGAACTGTTATCATTACATTGTATCTAAGATCACCCAATTTTTACAATTTATTTTCCATTGAATTCCAGATAAATTTATTGTGATTGATATACGACAACAAGATAGGGAGAATATAGGAATTCCCAAAAAAATACATTTTGTATTTTATGTTTTAAATAATAATAACAATTTCTTGATTGTATCTAGTTTTCCATGATATATATACTATTAATACATTATGGATGTGATATATTGAATCTTTTTCCAATGTAATAATGCATACATTAGCTTCTGGCCACTGGGTTCTGAGTCTATGTTTTTGTTGTTAGAGGAAGTTATGAAGATACCATTGGGACATGATTTTTGAAAATAGAAATTAGGAACATGTCACTATTATAGAATTTTGGATATGAATAGAAGAACATTATTCTATTTTTGTATGTAACTGATTATGAATTTTTCTATAATATGTCCCTCTACAGATAATGAATGTTGACCTGGTTCTAGCACAGATTTACAAAGGGGTAATAACTCTCAAATGGTTAATTTATTATAACCTGAAACTCACCTGTTGAATGAAAAAAAATAATTACTGATCACCTATCTTAACAGTTACCTTGGGGAAAATTAAGATAAATATAACTTTCTTTATAAATCAATCTAAATGACTTGAAAATAATTTTATCCCAAAAGACACCATTTTCCTAATTTCAAGATTTTTTATCCATAAATTTTCCAATTTATATAATATGTTTCACAAATTATGGGATTATAATTTATGGTTATTTATGATAATATATAATTTATTGTATTATTTAGTATAGAAATATCCTTTCATGAATGTAGTGGGTCCTATTTTAATACACATATCCTATGTAGGGATAGGTCCTATAGAAACTATTATGAAGTTAGAGATATAAAGGAGAATATAACTGGTCAAATTATAATGAAAATGGTCTATCTGAATCATTTTATGAGTAAAATACATTATCATATGAGTCATCCTATTGATCAACCATGTGGTGTAATAATGTTATACTACTTCATGTTTCATCAACCTTCATCATTCAATGGGACTACAATTCAATTTGTATATGAGAAATTGATATATTCCCAAGAGATGATAATTATCTCTATGGGAAGTAATGAATGGGATGAAATTTTTATGTAAATATATCATATCTAAATATATGGGGATCAATGGATGTTATTAGTTTAGAACACTAATAATGTGCACAATATAAAAAATAATGGTCTGTATGGATTTCAAGGTACACTACTTTGAAAATAATTCCCCCTTGAGAAATGAGAAAGCATGTAATTTCAATTATTGAGTTTAACACTGAATGAAATATAAAACGTTTCTATATAATAATCCAATATTATATGTCTATAAATTTATATTTTGGACTACATAATTAATCCTAATATAGTGATTGATAAGTGTTTCATATCCTTAACCCAATTCTCTGAATTACACTAATATACAAGATATTATCATCATATAAAGATATATTATAATGTTTTATCAATATGAATTTATAAGTATCCATGTATTATGAATTTTAATGGAAGAAATATAATAAAATTATTGTAGTAAAAATATGGATAAGGGAAAGAAGGGAAAAAGGATTTTCCAACATGTTATACATATTAAAGGAAACACCATGTAACATGCATAAAAGGAAAAATATTTTATATTATGTGTGGTGAAAAAGTACACGATTATCTATATTTCAGCGAAATGATAGAATATTCAAATGTTCAATGTCTTCATTATAATGATATGTGGAACCATAAAAATGAATTACCAAATATTTAATAAATTATTCATCAAAATAATTTATTGGCTCAATTTGAGGTGTATGATAATACTATAAATAACGTGGTCTGATTAATGTTCTGGTATTTTATTCAAAAAAATATTTTTAAGAGTATTTTAATATGTTATATTATGGTTATAATAATTATTGAATGTATATAGATTTTTCTGTTGTAATATTTCCTTAAGGATCTGATAGTATGTGTTGAATGGTATGAATAAATGTGATGTAGTGAAATGTTGAACTTCATGGAAATATTATTTTTGGAAGGATAACAATAAATATGTTATCAAATATGACATATTAAGGTCTAAGAGGGTTTAAATAAAAATTTGGTAACCATTAAGGTTTATCTAATCTTGGATGTTGAGATAATTATGGTCCTTTTTAATTTGGATACATTATAGAAATTATATTATTATTTTTGTAGAAAAAAGAAAAATCTCATGTTAGGTAGAGTCACATATTATTCATAAAGGTAATGGGGTGTTAACCCATAAAAGGGGATGATATGGTTTTTTCACCAACTAGTAACCTAAGTGTTTTTTTGATTAATATTAAATTGTTTTTAGTTTAATAATTTGATGGATAAATAAAAATGATGAGCTCGTGTTGTTATAATTATGGTTTGAGGATTACTATATTATATAGGGTTACCTGACAAACCAAATTAGTTGTGGAAAATAATTATAAATATATGGAAATAATTCACAATTTTTATGTATCTTATGATTTATTAGAATTTAATTTTACAACATCAGGCATAATTAATTCAACAATTGTATTCATTTTTTTATGTAATAAATGAAGTGGAATATGATCAATGGAAGAAAGATGAAATTAAATCGATGAAGTATAAATAAATAATGTAATTATATATTGAAATTTATTCAATTATGATGGTAATGGAATTCCTCAACATAAGGTAATAGAAATTTAATCAAAATTTTATGTAAATAGATTATTTTATATTTCCATTCTTGATTTGTAAATCGTTATATATTTATTGTTTTTAATTAATTAAAATTAAATTAAATATTCATAATCTTTTGATAAATGACCTGTACCAATATTTATAATTATATATGCATTTCTTTTATGTTGATATCATCGCATAACACCAATATTATCTTTTATTAAATAAAGTTATGTTTTATTCCTTATGAAAAATTTTCATTCCATTATTCATTACAATATTGTTTTTTAAATACAAATATTATGTTATGGGTTTTCAAGAAAGATATTTTCAAATATATAATCTCTGATTATCATGAAATAAATTAAATTACGAAGATGAAATTTATTTTCATGGGTATAATGTAACTACATGCGATTTTTGGAATAGGAACAACATGTTTGATAACTTGTATGAAAAAACCACCAATCATTGAAAAGAATATATATTTATGATAATTTATGATACTTTTATATTTTAGTAATTCCAATCTATTTTATTTCTTAAGATGTAACAGTGAGCTTAAACAAAACTTAGTACTCTTCTAAAATATAATTATTTAAGCATAAAAATAAAAACATATTCATTACGATCATGGGAAAGAAAATATATAAATAAATTACTAAAATTTAATGGTATGAATGTGTATAAAATAAATTAAATATCTATTTATTAATTATAAATAAAATAAGAAACAGTTTAATGTAAATTAAATATTTTCTAAAAAAACAAAATTTTTCTAAAGGGTTGTTTATTCATGCATTCTGTATATAATTTATAAATAAATTTTACAACATTATAAAATTCATTTTAAATAATGTATATAATTTTGGAAGACATCATATCACCACCAATAATTTTTTTTTTGATTTTCAAAATCCAGTTAAAGGGGAACCGGAACCCCAGGATACAACCACAAACTCAAACCGATCACAACCATACAAGGATCAGACAACATACCAACACAGATTTACATATCATCCAAGCCAAACTCATCTCCACTTCCCCTTACTGACTCATAATCTCCGGTAGCCATGGATGTTTCCCATCCTGGAGTCCTATATTAGTGAGCACTATTGACACGGTTCCTAAGATGATCTAAAACATGGTAATCTGGTGGTGTCCTCTTGATCTCACTATTCTTTTCCCAGGTCACAGTCACCTCTTTATTCCTCTTGGAGGTGGAGCGAGTCCGCATCAGGTGCGGGAGACTCGAGTAATCCCTCCTTGGTCCACGTCTAGAAGTGGCAGAAATTGGTCCTTCAACTGAAGCAGTTCTCTATTTCCCACTTTGAACCAATTCACTGAAAGTGCGCTTCTCCCCTCCTTTACCGGCCTGCTCCCCCGAGCCCGAAATAGGAGAACCTACAGAAACCTCCCTTTCTAGGGTCACAACCCCCATAGTAGTATCATACACCACCAGAGGCAGGGGAACACCCTCTGCGATCACCACATACTCCTCCACCACATGGGTATCATTCATCAACAAAGGGAGGGACACACCCTCTTCAATTGCCTCATCCATAGACACCACGGGAACCTCCTTCACACCACCATCAACCTGTACACTCCTGGAGGCCCCCATACTATCACCCCCATCTCCTGAAACAATAGTTAATATAGGATCAAAACTAACATTACCAAGGCAATCAAACCTATTTCATAAAGAAACAAATGGTCTGGCCTTTGGATCCAAGCCTCTATTCTCCTCTGTACAGTTCTGAGATGAACTGGCTTCCACAACCCCCACTGATAAAACCAATGCAAGCCCTTCCCCAGCCCTCACCCTATCATTTTCAGTCTTACTTCCTCTACCGTCCACATCCAGCGTCTTGCCAGCATCGATTAGGATATTGGCCACCACTGCAGATTGAGCCTCCTTATCCTTCCCCTTTGAACTCTTCTCCATAGGAATATGAGACCTCCTTCGAGATGATGTCTGGAACTCATGATTCCGAGACTTCACCTCCTGGGTAGATGAGGCACACCGACATCTCCCAGAATTGTGTCCGAAACAATTACAATTCAAACAAAAATCAGGCCAACTCTCATAGATAACATGTTGTTTACACCTATAATCCTCTCCAATTGTATTCCAGACAAAGTAAAATGGGGCCCTAGAGGCATTCACTTCGACGCAAACATAAGGATTAATCGGATGAAAAACTTCTTCAGTACGAGACTCTGAACATAGAAATCTACCCACGAGATTACCCAACATTCTTATGATAGCGGGATTTTGAAAAGGTAAGGGAATCTTAGGGAAACTAACCCAAACCGCTACTGAAGGGAGATCACGATTCATATGAAAGTCGAACAACCATCGAAGGAGAAAGAATCGACTTACATTGCAACGACGAGGAGCTCTTGACCAAGCCTTGACAAGATCCTCTTCTAATACAATACGATTCATAATGTGGTACCTGTCCAGCAACCCAACGGTTGCCCGTTCCTATAGGTCCCAAGAAGAGAAGACGAACCTGTCGAAGGTGTCGACAGACGGTCTCCTTTTTCTAAATTGAGCAACCAGGGAATGCTTCAACAGTAAAGCTGATTCCATGAACTTGGAAGACATCATATCAAAAATAGATTTTGTGAAATTTTTAGATATATTGAAATTTTTTATTTTCTCAATGAATAATAAAAATATTGATTATTACAAATGAATTCCTTCTCCTTTAATATATTTATATAGTTATGTTATAGTTAAATTTATTTAATGTAAATATAGAAAAATTATACTAAATATTATATTATTTAGTTTAATTTCATTAATATCTCTTTTTATTTTGATAATAAAACCACATAATCATATTAACGTTTATTATTGAAATCATGATTTTTCTTCATATATGTTAGTGTAATGTTAATTTCAATTCAACCACTTCTATGACCAAAAATTACGAAAATGAGTTCTATATTATGAATCTAAAAAATAAATATTATCGTTTATTTTAAACAGTTGTTTTTACCAAAATAATTATTCACAATTTTACAAACTAATTACCCTTGTTAATATAAAGAAGTGTTCTCTTTGGGGTTAAAATAAAAACATAAGTGGTAAAATAATATATCATCTTGTTAAAATTTAATTTCCTTTCAATATTAACACCATTTCATATCACTAAATAGAACATATGTGTATTTGGAAGCTTTTGGAATGTGAATAACATTATTATTTAGGGTTAATTTTTTTTTGAAATCCCCATTTTTTTATAAGAGGGTTCTATTCCGAACATATAACCTCACTTTGTTGCACATCAAATAAACTTCGGCCTGACCAACCCCTACCAAAATCCCTCCCTATAATATTTGGATATATTATTGAGATTATGGTCATCCTGAAAAAAAGACCCTTATTATATAATTCCATGATTATCATATATATATATTAAATAAAATTTTATGAATATTCATTAAATTACAAAAACAAATACTAAAGTACTATAATAATATTATCTATTTGAAACCTATAATCACAATAAAAATTGGTTCATAGTTAAATTAAATCCCGTCCCACTATGATATTCTTAACTACCAACCTTTTTAGACATATCATACATATAAATTACTCTATAACTTTGGTAATGAAATAATAATAAATGGTGACATCAGATTCTTATTTAGGAAATACCCAGGAAATAGGTGAGCATAATACGAAAATAAGGTTATGAGAACAAGAGAATAATTGTTTTAAAACCATAACCATGATATCATAGATAAAAATCTCAAGTCACGAAATATATACTGGAAGTTAATAATAATGAAATTAAAAGGGAATAAAATAACATGATTAATGAGAGAATATTATTTGAAAAAGACTTGTGGAATACACATAATCCTCAAAAATAAGTTCCATATTTGTGAAGTCTCATTTAAATGGCTATCATAGTGTAATGGATTGACTACCCAAACCAACGCGATTGTTGAAGTTCAAAACCAACACAGTCATGGACGAAAATTAATATTAATGAAATAGGACAACTCTCTAGTTCAGTCCTTTCTATCTCATGATATATAAATATTTACCTAATGCATTGGAGGATGATATAGGTCCCACTTTTAAATTACTGAAAATAATTTATATGATTTATAAAAAATCACAAAACATTTATCATATCGTTACCCAGAAAATAAAAATGGTTTCATATGTAATTCATCGTTTTATAGAAATTATTAATGTGATGGGTTTCATAGTAATTTATCATTTTATCATAGTATAACCCATAAAAACATGATGGGTTCATAAGAATAATATATAGTTTTAACATTTTTATGATAAATAGTTTAAATATTTATCATCTCTTCAACAAATAAAACATTTAGTTAAATAATAAGAATGGTATCATTTGATAACATCACCAGTAAAAAATTATAAACCTTAATGGATTTCAAATTTGATGGAGAATGATTTTTAGTTTCCATATAAAAAATTTATAGAAAAAGCATCATTTTGAAATTTAAAAAAATTAAAAAATAGAACATTTAAAAAAAATATTATTTTAAAATAAAATATAAATCATAAAAACTAATATTAAATAAAAAAAATGATTTTGATTATGATATTTTTCTCTTATACTGTACTCAAAATATCCAATAGTCCTATATTTTTGGTAAAATCTTAATAGGGATTTTTTTTTAAAATGATATAAAAGGATTCATTCAAAAAACATAATATAAAGGGGGAAAATTATTTTGAGAAGTATATAAGGACAATAAAACATTTTTGAAATCAAATTTTGAAAACATTTTCTAGGTAGATAATATATTTTTATATAATTACATATGTGAAGATATATTTCATTAACACTAAATAAAAAATTATATTGACTTCCAAAAAGTGAAAAAATTGTAATATTACATGAAACATTGAATAAGAATAGTAGAATAAAATTTATTTGTTTATAGAAAGATATAAAATATTATTTTATCAAAAGAAATATTTTGATTAGAAATCCCAATATATGAACAAATTGTAACAAAAAAACCATTACCACTTTGTTATCATTGAATCATAAACTCCATGATAGATAAACATAATATGGAACATAAATTATCATGATGAAGATTAAATTAATTTTATTACGTGTCATTGGTAATATTTATACTACTTGCGAAATAATATTTTAGAATAATGTAGTGTTCCTATCAATGAATGAAAATTCATAGAAAATACCCTACCTAAAGAATTGAATTTTGTCTTAAATTTCAAAATCTCTTATATGATAAATATAATTTTACAATAAATATATTGTAGAACCATAGTAATATTTATCATACCATATTGTGTTTCAATTTTTCATTTTATTAGTTTTATACTAACACTTCGGTATTGGAGTTACAATCAAGGTAATTATCACATTGTATTCTATATATGTTTTGATTTTTAATTTTTGGTACTAAAAATATTATCATTATTTAATAATGTTTTTACATTTAAACATAATATATATATCATATATTTTCATAATATTTGTATTAGGAGTAATGTATACAATTTAGTTATCATTATTAAATTATATTGTTCATAAAGATGGTACTTCATAGGTACACATGACCATTATTTCTATATACCTATAAGATTGAAATTAGGATTAATAAATGAAATATTATCATTCATGAATAATAATTATGCCATATATATCACATAATTTAATTAAACATGTCATTATTAACTTCCTTGAAATGTGTAAATGAATAACATCACATCGTTTTGTTGTAGTCTTCCATACATTTGAACAATGCTATCAAATTCCAAAATAATTGAATGTAAAAAAGATATGTGTGATATAATAATTCCACAATTATAAAAAATAATCATCATCAGATATAATTAATAAATCCATATATCCATCATTGATAGGTGGAAATGGAAAAAGGTAATGGTGTTGGTTCATGTGGTAGTAGTCTACTGTACACACAAATTATGGGGTCATAATGAATTATATTGAAGTGGAGATGGTTATAGGGAATTTTCACAACAAAAAACAATAGGCTCTATCCTAGGAAAACCCCAATCACACCTCCAATATTCCAAGGGCTATCCACCAAAACTGATCTGGAATATACCATAAGTGGAAAGCCATAGAAATATGTACATTTAAAAATGCTACCTATGCAATCACATTAAATGATGAAATGTAAAACCACATAAAAAATGCATGAAAACATGTAAAATTCAAAAACTAGATTATGACAACAAGGTACTGAAAAATGGAAAATGTGAAAAAATACACGCACCAAAGAAAACTAAAATGTGTTCAACCTACTCCAAGGTATATGAGAAAATATAACACAATCTCCTAGAAAAGACCTCAAACTGAAAATATGAATCTATGCTCCAATAACACCACATCTTTTAGCTACATTGTCAAAATGGTCACCATCTACTTAAGGCACGACACATGCAGGTAGATCCCATGCATGGGTGAGTATAAAAATACCCATTTAAACCCCACAAAAACACAAAACACAAAGAACCATGTATAGTTATGTCAATTCAAGAATATAATAGAGAACATATAATATAAACACTGATATATACTCAGGAAAGAAACAAGGCCACCAGGTGGTAATAATAAACTACTTTCCATAAGAAGCTGCTCAGAGTAACATTAAATTTTGGGGAAATGTAAAACTAGAGAAATGATATCACTTAATAGTTTCATACAACAGTACATGATCATTGGGACTGTCCTATGAAATCTCATTGGTCTTTGATGACCCATATACTCAAATAGGGGGTCATTCCTAAGACCACTAGGGGAGTCCAAAAACCCAATCTAGATCAACCTTCTAAATAGTGGATATTATGGAAATAATACCATGAAACCTACTTATATGACCTTATTGATGGTGGGTCATTTCCCTTGTCCAAAAGTAAATTCAAATTCCAAGAACTCTACCTCCAATACAATGATGATAGAGAATCATAGTCCAGACACATTGAGGAACACTACAATGTCTAACTATGAATTAGTCTCTATAGTGGATCACAATCATGTGATGTGGATTCAATACCAAACTTTAACCTCAAGGGAAACGACTAGGGGTACATAGTCACCGATTAATTAATTATAATATAGATATGAAGAGCTCCATAAAACCATTAATGGTGCATACAACATGTAGTAGGGTTACATGACTTGTCCACCTATTTCAATACCTATTTTTTGTAGATCCTCACATGACATGGTAATCTCCGAGTAAATGGTGTGTTTGATTGGTACATTATATATAAGTATATCTTAGTACCTACCCATGTGATACTAGTCATGCCCATGTACCACTATCAGGGCCATTGTGTTTCCCCGGTATTCATGTGGCGGTGTTCATATCCATGTGAATATCATTCCCCTTGATTTTTACCTCTGGCTATGTATATGTAGTTTCCAATGTACATGATGATATTATAAGGGATTTTCACATAGAATATGACCACATTATATGACATCAGATACCCAACTCATACCAAATCCCAAGAGACTCATCATTGGAGGTAACACACATTATGTAACATAGGATTAAAATCCATGTAAACTGGACTTTTCAAGATCTGTATAACTATACTATGGATCATTACAGACTCCATATTCACTAGAAACAATATATTGGGGGTTGGGTGAGACATTCCATAGAAACCAACCATAATATGGTCCCTAGATCTTCTCATAAAACCATCCATCTAATTTTTCACCTTCATGATTCAAAATATTGAAGAACGAAACTCGTGAATCCATTATATACATCACTGAACATCTACTTCCCTCATTTTATGATGATAACACCATCAATCGTGAACAAAACCAATGGTATTGATTCATTATACTGAAAAATGGTAAAAAATGATCAAATATCTGGTAATCATCAAACCACATACTCAAAGGAACACATGTGATGAATGTGAAAAGAACGAGTGAAGAATTAAATAAGAAATAAGGAATAAGGAAAAAAATAAAAACCTCTGTTCGTTCTACCACTATTTTTTGTCATAGATGAAGATGAAAACATAAGAATAATAAACACCATACGATTACAAATTCTAATGAATTCAATATACTAATGATGGATGTATTAATTCAGTTTTTGGTGTTGATCTGAATTCATTTGAAATTAAGAAATTTGGATTGAAACCTTGTAATAAAAATTTCTACTTACAGTTTGGTTCATTCATTGATGAATAATGATTCTCTAATTCCATCGTAGATAACATCCACAAACTCTATTTGGGAAATGATCCTTGATCTGATATAGCTCTATTACTATTCACGAATAAAGCTCTACAACTATCATATATATCTACAGGGTTTGGGTGGCCAACCATAAGAAGGACCTATTACCGTTTTTAATAAAAAACTACAGCTGCGTCAAAAAAAAATATTCACTATTCTAATTTATTTATTTTATTATTTCTTCACATGGTGCTATTTTTCCATAAACATCCGACAACAAGAGAAAAAACTTTTTGCACCTTGGCCAATACACATTCTGAAAACTCAATGTTAACATTATATGTCAGATATGTTCACTCATTCAAGTGTTATTGTATTTTCTCTTGAAAATTTTGTGACAATTGCATTCAATATATTTAATAAATTTCAAACACATATTTTGATCTCACCATGCCTCCAAATTTCATGATGTCTCAGTTCGTGGCCCATAAAATAATATATATAATATCCAATAATAATTCATTTAAATTATAAATCATTAAATTATCCCAACCATGGGGATATTCATCATGATAAAAATACCCCTACAAAAAAATATGATAACACTAAGCTTGAATCTAGGTCTCCCACTCCCATGTGATGTCAATTGATAAAAATCAGGGGAGTTGATCACCAATGAATGATCATCTCTTACTGGTCGTTGATCTCTTCGGGGTGCTATACCGAAGAAGTTTGATTGTTTATTTCCATCTCATCCTAGTCAATATCACATGATTGGTCATTCACATAACTCCTTAGCTATGATCCAAGGAAGATGTTCAGTAACTGGTCCTAGTGCAGTGGTAGAGCTAATCAATAAGCAACACCTCCAACTATACATTGTATCTGAAAGTAAAAAATAAATCTATTAGTAAAAAAAGCCACCCTGACCAAATATCTTCCATCCAATTTGACATGATACTATTAAGAACACATTGTATCCCTCATCTAACTCCACATGTATCTGTATTCAGTCCACATAATTCTTTGGAAATGTTTTGGATTTCATTATTTTCTCTCGGATTATCTAAACCTTCTCAGTAGTCAGTTGCAACAACTGTAGGACAATGAATGATAACTCACCTAGATAAATTCAATAAAGTTGTTTCCTGTAGATTCACCTGCAAAAATCAAGTAATAGTTCCATAATAATGGTTGAAAGATAGTCAGTTTTTATTCAAATTATACCAAAGATATATAATCCTCCAATATATATAACAATACCAAATTCCATTCTTGTTACATGTCCTCCATGTCTATGATGGTCCTCTCTGACAAACAATCTAATTCAAGGTGATATTTTCTGCTCACGAGTAACTGAGTCCCAATAGCCACTTGCAGTCCTCTACATAATAACAATGTGAAGTATTAATACTTATTTTTTATGATAATAGAGAGAACTCCATGGATTCAAAAAATATCATGAAAAAAAATTCCACATAAGATAACAAATGAATTATCTTCTCGAATAGTTAGGAAGTATTATGACATTATGAGTTGGTATATGGTCAACAATTTTTAATCACATACCCTATATGTATATATTAACACCAACATGGAATTCATGTATATCCCTTCCCACTTTCAATCTAGATCCTCAAGGGGTTGAGCTAAACCTTCTTGAACATGGTTCATAGACATCACCTACTTACATGTGAGTAAATGAGTGACAAAATCTGCAACACAACACTTCATTCCTAGACACCAAAACTGATATCATAGGTCTAGGTACATATTTTACACTCCATGATGTTTTGTAAAAGATGATGTATTAATCTCCCACATCAACTCATTTAGAAATATCAATGGTAACATAATCCATCCTATAAAATGGGTAATGTGCTCCCAACATTCATAAAATACATTTGAAGAATCTCTAGGTGATATATGGGTAAATAAAAAATAAAATGGATAGGATCACCATGATGAACATCCTTGACACATTGTGAATGATGTGAGGTAAAAACCATCTAATGTAGATATCAATAATCATAAATAACCTCTAAGGAAATCTACAATGTGGTTAACTACTCTAAATCCATGATCATCATTTCAGAAAATGATCTCATACTGAGAGTGTATTCCACTTCCTTCACATTCCAAGGAGTAAAGATAATCTTTAATACATTGTCATAGAGTAAATTTTTCCTCATGACTATTTAATGTTATCATCTTTTATAGATAATAAATACTTGAGACTCTTGTGGTTATATTAAATTTTAAACCACTATCATATTTGGAAGTTTAATAATATAAACAATGAAATTACAACTTTTACAAAGTCATGATCACAGGTCCTGTAGATCTAAACATCTGGTCTAAATAAATGTAAACCATATGATGTCTCCTACTACATCAACATTAGAAAATAACCATGTCTATTTATTGATGCACTGTAGAAAACTACATATTTGACACCCTCTATTAGAAATATCAATATGGGAGTTGTCACCAACATCTAAATCTACAATGGAAATCACTATCAGACCCTTTTCATACAAATGAATTCCAATATGATTCAGGTCAAAGATGTCGGGGGTACTTACACTATTGATAAATCACGTATATCTCTATAAAAATACCCTTCCAACCACATGAAGCATTGCACCTTGGTTACACTACTAGAAGTATCCAGAGCATGCGTTGCCTCAACAGTTGTTTGATCCAATGGTAGTCCTTACTTTTAGTTGAAATGTTATAGAAATTGGACATTATGAATCTAGAACATACACTTATTTAAATTACAATAATGTTTGTGCACTCAATGTGTGGTCATGACCATTCTGATGTGTATCATGTTCACTTCCTAAGACTCTAAGTACACTAAAATATCTTCGATTAGAACCACCATGATCCATTCTAAAAATGAATGTATTATACTATGCATGAGCCTCACAACCACTTCTATTTTGTTCCTCATTCCAAATGGAGTCACCATGTACTCATTGATAACATATATACCTATGAATTTCATATTACTTATATCCTCATCCAATACTCATAGCTGGTGGTATCCTGATCCAAGGACAACCCTCGAGAACCATTATGACCTAATCAACATAAACAATAACTCATCAATCCTTGGTAGTGGATAATAATTTTTCATGATCTCCTAATCAATTAGATGGTAATATACCCATAACATAAACAACTTGTCATCTTTCTTAGTGAACAACACATGGACTACCACGGGAGAGACACATGGTCTAAAAAGACCATTTCATATATGTCCTCTGATAGAAACCTTATCTAATGAAGCTGTAGGGAATCCATCACATATGCTAGTTTAGATTAAGAGGTAGTCCCAATATGAAAATCAATGAAAATTTTAATCTCATAGAATGGATTTCATCCTTGTACATTTTTATGAATGACATCCTCAAACCCCTCCACCACTATAGGGACGTGGTATCCCAAAGCATATTTTTCACCACGTGTCAAGATAGACGACGAGTGATTAATTAGTTCTACTCACATGTATCTGAGATCATCCTCATCTTGAAATGATTCCAGATCATAAACAAAGGAAACAAATGTCCCATATGTCTGTTTTGACAAAATACTATGCCTAAAAAAGACAATCATGTCATGAATAGTGGAATAACTAGTACATAACTAATATTAAGTCTCAAGTCATCATAAATACTACAGAGATATCTCATAGAAAAATATCACCTATGAGAATTATATAACACTATCAAAGGATCGACTGCAATCTTTGAGTGTCAAACTAAAGAAATAGAAATGAAGGATTGAATTACACATATTTCTATCAATACAATAGAAAAAGTATAAATGACATAGATTGTAACTCAAATCATCCATGAATCCTTGGGGTCATAGGCCTCCATACTTTCCAGTTGGAGTCATCTTTTATCACCATCTCCTTATCCTTGGACTAGACCACATAGAGTGGATGTGGTAATAGGTCAAACCTCTAACCACCTTATAAAGATATTTTATCCCCTCTTAAATTATATTCTACATGTGGACCTCCATAAAATTTAATATACCTATAAATAAGTGTTCCCTTAGCAATATCAAAGTCATCAAGAAGATGGGAAGTAAAATTCTAGGACATATTCCCCTGAATAACACTGGATAAACACAAACTCTCCCTCGACTAATTAGAGCCATCAAAGGATCCCTGGACTATGGAAAATATGTCATATTATCACCTTATTAAGTGTCTAATACATTTAGATCACTGTGACTAATGTATGATTCCAGATATTGAGGTATTACCTAATGGGGTCCCAATAACAGTACCCACTATCATTACCTTCTTTGGTTGGAATCACTCATCATCCAAGTCCCACTCAAGAACCACATTATGTTTGGGAATTAATAGGTCTACCACTGAATCTCTAATGTCAATATGTAAGGTCTAATGAATATTTTTGTAGATAAGTATTTATTCTTATACCTTATTCCAGGATTAACAGAATATATATGTAATCCACGCTGAGTACACATCCATGGTCAAATTACACTAATAAATATAATGAACCTACTAAATATGTGTATATCGTAACATGGTAAAATAGAATTTCTCCGAAAAGAGTCAATCATTGTTTGGCCCGGAGAGAGATGTCTCTCCATGTGAATGTGTCACTTAGCTCAACCATTTCCTAGAAGAACCTTGAATATGGCTCTCTAAAATGTTACTTATCTTATATATTAGAATCTCATAGGGATAAATGAATGAGTAAATTATTATAGCTATTCCTCAGTCACCTGCGGGTCAATATCACCCAGAATCCTTGTATTTATCTTCTACTAAAACTCGTCATGTGTATTTAGCCAGCGTTAATCTTGTTTTGGCACATCCAATGTTAATATATTCCCATCGGGCTATGGTACAACTAGTAAATGACTCCATGGTACTCTTTTTGGTATAAGATGATATACTAAAACCTCTACATTGGTAAGTTTAAACTCAGGAATACGAAATAGAATCCTATATAGATTTGAGTGTGGTAGATTCCAAAAATATGATGAACAATGGTCAAATGATTATATCTTGGTATCTGACCACAAAATTACATAGAATACAAAACACCTTCCTATGTGATTCTTGTACAAAAATTTTCCCTATGGCCAATGTAGTAATGTACCTTGTTGAAAATATTTTTTTAGAGTTATGATGAATGAATACATCATCTTACACCACAAAACTAGAATCCCTTTGTTGAAATCCTGACCCATAACACTCAGACATGATCATGAAGAAATCCATAACATGATCATGACATTGTAGTCCCAAATTTTTCCTACTCTGATAACACTCTTTCAAGACCCAACCCATTGAGGTCTAACCTATGAAAACCTCAAGCCTAACTTTAATAGGCCATGGATTGGAAACCCGTCCATAGTAAAAATATCTCATATATTAGAGGAATTTTCAAGATTTCATATTACACAAACACATCCACAAACCCATACAATGCTGAAATGTAAAACAATTGAAACAAAAAAATGCATAAATAAAAAATCACATTACCAAAGTACGATAGTATGTTACTCAAAAATGTTAAAAAGGGGTAGAATAAAAGCACCACAAAAAACTATAATGTTTCCAAAAAACTCAAATGGAGAGGACTCTAGGTAATTCATGATAAAATAAAATAACTAATTCTTATAGAGTCAATATATTCTTTATCTGATATGTGTTTCAAGGTACATCATCAAAAGGGTCATCAACTGTATAAGACAATTCTTGTGTTGGATGATCCCATGAAGTGGTGATTATAACCATACCCTGCAGGACCCCATGAAAACCCTAAACACAATGAACCAGGAATAGATAGCTAATTACGAGGATATAACAATCCATGTATAATAGAAACACCTTGATATACTTTGGAAAGATTCCATGACACTAGCCGCTCATAAACATCTGTCATCCACATTATACATCTTAAAACAATGATATTTATAGAATAATTCCACTATACATTCCATTCAGTCATTGGAGAATCTCTTAGAATAGGTATATATCATTAGGAATAACACATTAATTATCACTTGTCTAAGTAGACCATGATACTTAGATAGGGGGTCACACACAGGACCATAATGGGACAACGATAATCAGATAGGCATTGACCATATATTTTGGGGCGTATATTTCAAAGATACTATAAACCCTACCAAAATTTCCATCAAGATAGATTATCAACTCACTACTAAGGAGGACACAATCTGTCCATATACTCCATCAATGGTATAAAGAAGATAGAGGATCACACATAAGTCTCAAGAAGGGACACACAAATATCCATTTGAGTCTCTACATCTTAACATGATCAAAATCCTATTATGTGGATGTAATTTCATATTATAACCAAGATGTAAATAGATATTTGAAAACCCCTATCAAGGCTATCCTACACTAAGGAAATCGAGGGACAAAAACACTATTTTAAGGGGTACACTGAGTATACATGGATTACATATGGTTTCCATCTATTCCCATTCATGACCATGTGGAACTAATAAAAAATGGTATGTATGGGGTGATTTTTTATAGAACTAGTGGTGTTTTAAACTAAATTCTCATTATTTAGAGGCAGTAAATAAAATCACAACATATTTCATGGTCACTTTTAATTTTGAGAGGCTTTTATAATTTAGCGATGGTTATGATGAATTTAATTTCAGAGAATTTAGTGAAGTATTTGTTTTATTTTCAGTGGTTTTTTATTTAATAAAATATATGAGTAAAATATATATAAAATATAAAACTATAATGGGATATTTTTTTGGAATTTCCTTTTAGATATAGTTAATAATAACTAGTGGTATATGGATTTTATTCAATGTTTTTAGTGGTGGTTCTATAAAACCATCACAAAATTTGATTCCTTTTTTAAAAGACAAATAAAACTACTAAATATATATATAAAAATATATAATAAACTAAAATAAAAACATATAAAAATTGTAATTCAGAATTACATGTATTTAGTTACTAAATTTTAAAAAATATATATAATTTTTTCCTATTATTTTATGGAAATATAACATAATTTTCTTTATTTTTATTGTTAAACACTTATTTTTAATGGATTTTTAACTTTCAAAATTGTGTGATGACTAATTCCAACAACAATGCACATCAGGAAAGTTTTTTTCTATGAAAAATTTAAAAATAAAACTCATGAGTAGTTTTCCTATTATTTCACACCAATATTACGATTTATTTCAATGGTTTTTACAATTACATTCATGCATTAGTGTGTCATCACACTAAAAATGAATTTATAACCATAATTGGAATATGAGAATTTAGAAAGATGTGTACTTGGTCCCAAAATTTCAAAATTAAAAATATGGTCATTGCCCAATTTTTTCTGGGATATTTGATGTTATTTATCACAATTTGACCCCTCAACAATTATTTAACGCCTTTTAACATTTCAAAAGTATATGCTATGAAATTATGACCACACTGCACGTTAGATTGGAATTTTTTCTATGTGTGCACATCCAACTAATATAAGAGGAGGGATTTCAATGATTTAATTTCAATATGTGGTCATTTTATTTGGTTTGTACAATTCCATATAGGTTTTGGTGTTTTAAAATAGTATAAATACATTTACAACCATAATCGGAAAACTGTAATTCAGAATGACATGTTATTTGTTAAAAAAAATCACATTTAAATACACAGTCATTGTTCTATGATTTTAATGAATTATAACCTAATAATTCTAATTTATACCCCCAAAACGTTTTTAAATGAATATGTACTATTAAAATGTTTATACATTTTAATTTCAACCACACCACATGTCATATTGACATGTTGTCTATGTGTAAAATTCATGAAACAACACATCGGTCATTTCTAAGGATTCCACATAAATATACGGCCATTTAATATGGTTTTTAATGTACCATGAATATTTTATGGTTTTATAAAACAAAAAATTCATTTATGGGCAAAATATGGAAAATTTAATTTTGATTGGTGTTCCACAAGTTCTTACATCTAAAAAGTAAATATATGGTTGTTGACCCTTGATTTCAAGGCAATACAATGTCATTTTCATGGATTTTTACCTCATATGCATGTTTATAAAAATTTATTATCTTTTAATATTTCATACTATGTCATCCAGATCCCAACTCATATTGAAAGGATGTGTTGTTTTCTTGTACATGTAATATGAAATTTAATGGTGTTTTCCCAATGATTTCATATCATGATGAGGTCGTTTGTTTGGTTTTGTCATTGTATGTAAATTTTAGTGTTTTTAACAACTTAAAATGAATTTATACACATCATAAAAAATCATAACTCCAATTGATTTGGTGTTGATTGTTACATTTCACAAATCAATACACTATTATTGTCAGAAGATAACATTTTTAATCATTAAATATTTTTTATATAATAATAACTGTATAAGTAATATATTATTAATAAAAATAATGATTACAATAGTTATCATAGGACACAATGATTATAAAAAATAATATGGATAAACTTAAATAGATTTCATGAGGATAGATATATTAATTATATTTAATTTTAAAAATATTGTATACACACATCATGAATGAATATAGTTTCATATCAAATCATATGTCTAAAATATCGAAATTTGAGAAAAAAAATTGTAACATTATATCTTACCCGTATAGAGAACCCTGATCCACATCATGGAGGATCAATGTTAGATCACTTAATGAGGCAGCAACCACCAAAATTCAATGGGAGTACAAATCCATTAGTAGGTCTGAAATGGATAAGTTCCCTAGAGAAAATATTGCAGGCTTTGGGGAGTAGTGAAAGTGAAAAAGTTTTCATGGCAGTTTATCACCTCACAGGAGATTCCGATCAATGGTGGCCACTGATTCAAAACACAAAGGAATATGATGAAGTATCAAATATGGAATGGAGGGAGTTCAAAGATCTGTTTTTAGAAAAATACTTCCCTCGTGACGATCGAGTAAATATGGAAAGGCAATTTCTGAGTCTGAGACAAAAAGAGGATGAGAATGTCGCAAAGTACGAGGCTAACTTTACGAGGATAGCAAGGTATGATAGAGATTATATACATAACCCAAGAAGTAAGATTGATCGTTTCTTTGATGGGTTAAAACCATTTCTCCGTCGAGCATTAGTCTCACAATCCTTCTCGTCATACGAAGACATTGTCTCATCTTCTATCAAGATAGAAAAGGAATTCTCTAAGTCTTATGACTTTAAAGAAAAGAAAGAGAAGAAGAGATCTGTTGATCAATCTGGGAATGGAAATAAGGGGAAGAAGGGGAATTTTGAATATCCATCCTACAGTAAATGTGGGAAGAAACACCCTAGTACTTGCTTAAAAGGAATGGGAGTCTGTTACAAGTGTGGCGAAAAAGGCCACCAAGCTCATGATTGCAAGGGGAAGAAGGAAGCTACTGATGTCCAATGCTACAATTTCAGGTAGATAGGACATTATGCAAATTATTTATCTAAGAATCAGGGGAACATACCTCAGAAAAGGACAAGGGATCAAGGACAAGCTTATGCTATCACTACTGCTGAGGTAGAAGCTCCGAAAGATGTGGTTGTGGGTAATTTAATGGTTTCCTCAAGTTTAGAAAATGAATTATTTGATTCTGGATCATCACATTGTTCCATATCTTCCCAGTTTGGTAAGAAAATTAGATATTTCCAATTTTATTTAACAAGGTAGTTGTCTATTAAAACTCCTATGGGAAGTATCATTGCAACAATGTTTTCTGAATTAGTCCTCATTAGAGCACATAAATATTTTTTTATCCACTGATCTCATTGTCATAACTATGATTGAGTTTGATATAATCCACTGTATAGATTGGATTTCGGACCATGATGCTAAGATTTATTGTAAGAAGAAATAGGTTACGATTTTTGATGATGATGATAAGGAACACATTATCTTTAGTGCAGAATCATCACCCCCTAATTCTTATCTAGATCCACCCCCAATAGCTCAACTAAATTTAATTGTTAGAGAGGAACAGAATGAAATGACTGTGGGTGAGGAAAGGAATGTTCAAATAGAGGATGTACCTATTGTGAAAGAATATGTAGATGTGTATCTGGATGATTTACCTGGACATCCTCCAGAATGAGAAGTTGAGTTTTCCATTGATTTAATTCCTGGATAAAGGCCTATATCGAAGACCCCTTATAGAATGGCCACTATAGAATTAGTTGAACTAAAGAAAAAACATGGGGAATTGAGTAATAAGGAATTTATTCACAATAGTGTTTTTCGATGGGGATCCCCTATTCTTTTTGTTAAAAAGAAAGATAGATCTATGAGGTTATGTATCAACTATAGGGAGATCAATGCTATAACAATAAAGAACAAGTATCCCCTACCTCGCATTGATTATTTATTTCACCAACTACATGAAGCTCAATACTTTTCAAAGATTGAACTTTGATCCGGAAACCATCAGTTGTCTGTAAAGAAGGATGACATTCCGAAGACATCATTTCGAACAAGGTATCTGAATTATGAGTTTACGGTAATGCCTTTTGGGATGACTAATGCACCCTCTATATTCATGGATCTAATGAACAAGGTTTTCAAGGAATGTCTCGATGATATTGTGGTGGTATTTATTGATGATATCTTGGTATACTCCAAATGCTATGAAGATCATGAAAATCATTTGAGCATTATCTTGAAGAATCTGAGAAGACATGAATTATATGGAATGTTTAGCAATTGTGAATTCTGGATTTAGGATATTTCTTTTCTTGGCCATATTGTCTCTAAAGATAGAATCTCTATTGATCCTTCAAAGAAAAAGGCATTATAATAATGGACAGAACCTACGAGTATAACAGAGGTACACTATTTTATTGGTTTAGTAGGTTATTATTGACGTTTCATCCAGAATGTTTCCTGGTTAGCTTACCCATTAAAAAAGCTCACACGTAAAGGGGTTAATTTTGTTTGGAAAAAAGACTGTGAAGAATGTTTCGAAGAACTGAAGAGAAG
The DNA here is from genome assembly GCA_963277665.1 of Viscum album. Lineage (NCBI taxonomy): Eukaryota > Viridiplantae > Streptophyta > Magnoliopsida > Santalales > Viscaceae > Viscum > Viscum album. The sequence continues at coordinate 2,067,181,015 of OY728160.1, forward strand.
ATTAGTCAATGATCCTATATTGACTCTACCATCGTGGAATGATTGGTTCTTTATTTATAGTGATGGATCGAAGAAAGGACTTGGTTGTGTCCTTATGATGATTGATAGGGTTATTGCCTATGAATCACGACAGTTGAAAATTCATGAGAAAAACTATCCTACTCATGATCTCAACTTAGCAGCTGTGATATTTTCTTTGAAGATACGGAGGCAGTACCTCTATGGTGAAAAATGTGAGATTTAAACTTATCACAAAAGTTTGAAGTATATTTTCTCACAGAAAGAACTCAACATGAGGCAAAGGAGATAGCTTGAATTACTCGATGATTATGATTGTACGATACACTACCACCCAGGGAAGGCAAATAAGGTGGCAGATGCTTTGAGAATCAAAGATCATGGAGTTTTGAACAATATGAGAATTGAAAGGGATCCAATTTTCATGAATCTAAAGAATATGGACCTGGGAATAACCATGGAAGTTGAAACATCAATGATTTTTCAAATGTTTTCCAAACCATCTTTACTAGAAAGGATTAAGTGTTCTCAGACTGATGATGAAGAATTTCAAAAGAAGATTAAAGCTGTGAACAATTGAAGATTGAGAGACTTTGTGTATGATGATTGAATTTTGACATTTGGGAAGAGACTTTGTGTTCCTGATATACCTGATCTAAAAAGGGAATTGTTAGATGATGCTCATAGTTCCAATTTCTCTATACACCAAGGGAGCACAAAAATTTATAGAGACTTGAAGGAACATTTTTTGTGGGACAAAATGAAGAGGGAGATTGCTGATTTTGTATCAAGATTTATGGTTTGTCAACAAGTGAAAGTTGGAAGGCAACAGCCTGGTGGAGTCATGCAATCACTTCCCATACTGGAGTGGAAATGGGACAATATTACGATGGACTTTGTCATGGGGCTACCAAACACCCCTAGAAGGAATGATGCAATATGTGTTATTTTTGATCTTCTTTCCAAGTGAGCACATTTTCATTCTTTAAGAGAAGATCTACCACTGGAACGTCTTGCAAGACTATATATTAATGAAGTTTTGAGACTTCATGGAGTACCCCGATCGATTTTGTTTTATCATGATCCCCATTTTACTTCAAGATACTGGAAGAGTCTTCAGAAATCTCTAGATACTGAGCATCAATTGAACACTGCCTACCACCCTCAAAAAGATGGACAATCAGAACGGACTATTCAAACTTTAGAAGACATGTTGAGATCCTTCTCACATGATTTTCAGGGTATCTGGGACCAATATTTACCTATGGTAGAATTTTCCTATAACAATAGATTCCATTAGAGTATTCAGATGCCACTATATGGAGTGTTATACAGAAAGAGATGTTGCACACCAACCTGTTGGGATGACGATGGTGAACGAAAACTTGTAGGCCCAGAGCTGGTGGAGGAAACAATGGAAAAGGTAAAGGTAATCCAAAACCACATAAATGCTGCTCAATGTAAGAAGAAGAGCTTTCCCGATAACCAAAGGAAGGATTTGGAATTTCAAGTTGGAGATCATGTTTTCTTGAAGGTATCTCCATGGAAGGGAGTTATATGTTTCGGGAAGAATGGTAAATTGAGTCCTAGGTACATCAGACCTTTTGAAATTCTAGAATGAACTGGGGTTGTAGCTTACCGTTTGGCAAAGCCGCCAAGTCTCTCCAATGTTCACAATGTGTTCCACATATCACTATTGAGGAAATAAATGCCTGGCCCAACGTATGTACTCACCTATGAGGAATTAGAACTGAAACCCGATCTATCTTATTACGAAGAGCCCGTTAGGACTTTTGATACGAGAGAATAAGTACTGAGAAACCGGACGACTCGTCTGGTAAAAGTTTATTGGAGAAACCATAAGATGGAAGAGGCAACATGGGAACCCAAGGAACATATGATGAAGAACCACCTATGTCATTTCATGCGTTATTATTCTATAAATTTCAAGGATGAAATTATTTGAAGGAGGGGAGAATTTTACACCCGAAGCTTACACAATACGCTTTCCTTTGAATAATATAGTAGTGTGTGTTGTACGCAACTTCGAGTTCTAACACAGACACCACAACCAATCAAACTAGCCGTTATGAATAGTAATACCCACTTTTTGAAACTTTATAAATTTTATCTTTCAAAATGGACTTCATTTTTTGATTCAGAATATCGAAATTAGCCTAGGATGAAATTTTGGTATTTTTATAATAACTTTCAATTTTTTATTAACAGTGAAAAATCACTGAGTTATAGTTTAAAACCGAATATTTATTTAATTATTTATTTATTTAATTTAAATTTAATTAAGTTCAAAATAGATACATAATACCTATATATGTTCAATGTAATTCATTGTAGTTAGTTTAGAATAATTTTAGATATATAAACATTTTATTGAACTTTTCATCATCTTTTACCCACCTCCTAGGAGAATTTAGAAATTCACATAAAAATTAATTTTACCACTTCTGTGAGTGGAATTTTGAAAATCCGAGAGTCACGGTTAATATATCGGAGTAAAATGTTGTTCAATGGGATGAAAGTAATTTTTGGTGAAACATAGCTTTTTTACTTTTATTTACCATGGTTAAAAGTAAATAGGGTAATTAATGGTAAAAATGATATTAATATTACCCTAACACATGTCCTAATTCTATTGGACAAGTGTTTCTCGACCAAAAACAACCTTATAAATAAAATATTATCATTTAGGTCCACATGGATTATATTAGGACATTTATTATTATTTAATTCAAAGAAGAGTTAAAAGAGTTAAAATCAAAGTTCATTTACTAAAAAAATTTAATATAGGGTTATAAATAAGATAAATTCTATTTTAAATATTCATTTGAAAGATATAAAGATTTCATAAATAAGTGTATTTTATTTATAATTTTTATACATTAAATAATTTAATTTATTTATTACACAATGGTGATGCATTAATTACCTAATTAATGAAATATTAAAATAATTGATATTATAAATATAAAAAGAAATGTAATTTGAGACTCTTTATGAATTATAATAATTTTATAGGTTAATATGACATATTAGGATTTATTATATAAATTTTATCTAAGTAATAATGATATTATGAATTTATCAAAAACAAAACACCCAATTGTGTCAAAATTGACATAAAAGAGTTTTTAAAACACATATTATATTATTAATTTATATTCAATTCTTAAAAATCTAAGATTCAGCCAAAAGACTTATATCATGATAGGTGTATCATTAATGAACCACTTGGGGGTCTCTTGGTGGTATATTGTATGTTTATAAACTATATAATATAAAAACAAAAAGTGACATGGTAAGTGTCAAACTAATTAACTAAGAGTTAAAACTAAAAAATAAGGTTAATACAAAGACCCAAAACATTCTAAATTCTATTGGTTGAAAGGTTTTGAACCCATCTCCACTATAACCTTTTCATAATCCACTTTTGATTCATTAGAAACCGAATATGAATTTATTAAAAAATAATATTTCTAGTTTTTCCAAAGGTGCCCCTCACGCCTCTTATAAAAGGGCACTCACTGTTCTCACTAATTTAACATTCAAAGCATTTTACCTCATCCAAAACCTTCCCAAATACTCTCTCATCTTCCCTAACTTAAACCTATAGGCCTTAGTGTGATAATAAGTCTAACCTATGGATCCTTATTGATCAAATCAAAAGTAAGAACCCGAAGAAGAGGTAATGTTTTCACCACCCTCTTTCAAGTTCCTTTTTTCTTCAAATTCATCATTCTTTATTATTCCCATTATAAAATAATAAATCCAGTATATTATATATAATTTTATGTTATTATAAATATGGTACAAACATATTCAGTATTCTATCCATACTTTGAATGACATGTCACCATACGTGCGTACGTACGGCTTACCGTCTCCACATCGTGGTGTAATTTTTTTTAAAAGGTTGGGGCTGAAGCCTCAATTTATTATTCTAAAGAAAATATCTCTTTAGACTGGGTAGAGGTGACCCATTACATATCTCAAAGGCCTAAGGCCATGTGGCCTGAATACAAGGCTTGAAAGCCCTTTTTTTTGGCCCAACAGACCCCTCGGTGAACATTACTGCTACAGTACATGCGCTACTACAGTACCTTCTACAGTACTGCCACCGCAACAGTCCCTTCTACAGTCCCTCTGCCGCTACAGTGTCATTGTTGTTGCAGTCCCACCGCTGCTATAGTACTGCTACAGTACCCAGAAATTCGCCCATGCCTGGATTTGATCATGGGTCTTTTGGATGCCAAGTAAGAGCTTGTACCACTTGGGTACATGCTCGTTGGCGCCACATCATGGTGTAATTGTTATTCAATAAATTATTATTTGGATGGGTATAATAATAATATTTAATTCATGTAAAAATAAATATAACCTGATAATTATTCAATATATATGATATACCATCCAATTATATATTATTTTAATATCAAAAGAATGATATTGTCGCTCGTGCGTACGTACGGACTACCGTCTCCACGAACGCGAAGAGATTCATTCGCCATCGCATCCATTCAAGACTAATTATCATTTAATGATTAAAAATAATGTTTAAGGAATTGATATCATTCTTGATATGAATATGATACAATCTATCCAGGAAAAAAACATCTTATGTAACAAAACATATAAAAGAAAATGAGTATGTTAACACCCGAAACAAAGATAATACTAATATATTATTAACAAATCAATGTTAAAAGATCATATATGATATCATAATTTTGTATATGGTTCTTGTATAATTTAATATCAATTTTTTAACTATTATACAAGAGGTTAACATGCCATCGAATAAGGAAATGTACAAGGTAAGGGTTTATTTCACAATCTCTTCATTATCCGAGGTTTTTTATACGTAATTATCTAATAGGACCTCTTTATCATCCACGTCCATGTTTCTTACGAATGTATTAAAAATAATTCTTGTTATTTTAAAAAATATTTTATAAAGTCATTTTTGCCCTTGTTGACTTTTTATAAGAAGTTTATTAAGGAATCATTCTGTCGTTTTCCAAACAAGGTCCTTTTTAACCTTTTCGACAGAATTAAGGTAAGAATGTTTTTTTAACTTATACAGTGGGTGCGGCTATTTTGCATCATTATAAAATCTCTGAAGCATACCTTACAATATTATAAGAAAAATTTCAATGTAAATGTTTTATTTTCAAATTATGTGACTTTCAAATGATTTAAAAAAAGAGATATTTCTCTCAAATAGTTTTGATTTCATCTATGTCAACATCCTTTAATGGATTTTAAGCTTATTTGAAGTTGATTTATTGTGATAAAAAACTTAAATATTGTATATAAGGTTTTAGGATATGTTTGAATATGGATGTGCTATTTTTATATCATTCATGGTTTATGGAGAAAGTACTAACATTTCATATGATAGTTTTAATACAAATATTTATGTTATGTTTTAACCTGTTCATATGAGGAATTCATTGGACTTAATAAGAGATGGGTGTATCCCTCTATAGCTCCTCGATGCTTAGTAGGTCTCATGAGACAAACTAGTGTCTTGGCATAATGCCTTGACAAAATCTTATTTGTAGTCTTGGCACGAGTCCTTGGCTATGTGGTTATGATACTCTGGCATTATGCATTCCATCATTATGAAAGTGGTTATTGAAATTGCATATGATTATTCGACTAGTAGAATATCCATGTGAATAATTAAATGGCATTATTTCATTTTATATTTTCCATATTATGCTAATGTTCATGTTTAAAAGGATTTCGTTTTAGTTATACATTACCTTAAATGTTTATTCTTATTTATGAAAGTTGCCTCTATATTGTTTTCCATACTGAGCATCCGAGCTCACCCCTTTCAATGTTTTATTTTTCCCAGGATGTGAAGAAGTAATTTATGAATGACCTGCAGGGACAATATGATGGGATATGAAGAAAAGATTTTGTTGTAGTTTTTTTGGTTTATGATGTAATGTAAGACTTATGAACATATCTAGTGTTTCCAAGACTACTTAACTAATCGGTCTTTCGAGACTTGATCTTTCTTGTGATCATGCCAATGTTATGTAATAATGCAATGACTATGGGTAACTGGAGTCAGGGCGTTAGAAATTTAATTTAAATAATAAAAAAATTAAATCAAACAAATGAATTTAAGTAAATCAATATAAGTTTAATGAACATTGGTGATCAAAACAAAATAATGTAGTATTTTCATGACAATACTATACCCGTAATAGAACAAGACTATAAGAATGATTGAATATAATATATTGGAAAAATATATATAAAAAAGATTCAATAATACGTATATTAGATCCTTAAATCCCTTGATGATCTTACAAACTCTGAGGAGGGAATATGAAATTCTTAGAGAGATAAGATGACCCCTTACCCAGAGAGTGAAACTATAACAAAAACAATGATCAATCCCTGAACAAAACTACCTAAAAGGGATAGAGGGACCCATAATAAAAAATTGATGGATTTTAAGTCGAGATTATGTAAGTATGGAGAATTATAAATAGATGTTTTATCATATATTCCTATTTAAAAATATCTCTTATAGCATTTCATGATCTGTAACCCAAATAAACTTCTTGTAGTTTAAAATTCACATAAATGAAGAAAAACCCATATCCATTCTAAATAATATATTTATTGTTATTTTAAAATATTCAAAACATGAAAACTGATTAGACGATATGAACATTTCCACTATGCTACCGAACCAACAAGATTTATATTGAAAATTCCAAAAAAACTCTGACTTCACAATTATAGGAATCCTTCAAATTCCTTCATAGACCTACCAAGATAATGAAAAATTAATAATAATAAATTAACTGAAAATGTAATTGATTTAAAGGTAATGTGGTGCTGCAACCTCCCCACCTATAAAAATTATATCCCAAAAAAATCTTACAAAGACAAATTCATATAAAAAAGGTGAGGCCAATGCTTTCTCATCGGTACCATTTTCTACCTTTTCTTAAGAGAAATTGAACTACGATTCCATGACTAATGAACCAATGGAATCATCATCCTAATGAAAACCCTGGTTTCGTTATCATATTTGATGACTAGATGTTTAGTCCATGAAAAATAAAGTTCAATCTCAGGATCTCTATAGCTCAGAACATGAGATGGATCAGAATGATACATTTAGAGTTTAAATACATGGAGCATTATATTTATTGATTTCAGTTGTGGAGTATGTTATATATGTTAGAACACCTTTCCTACTTTCTCAATTTCCTTAAATAGATGAAAAAAATGTGGGGAAATATTACCTTAACTCCCATGTCATCAATGAACAAATTGGAGTGAAACATTCTTGAACACCAAGTCACGAAATAAAAATTATGTTGGGATTCAATGAAAATACTTATAGTACTAATACAGTCTCTATAATGACATGACACCAGTTACCCATAGCCAATGCATAATTTTTATACATTTTCATGATTACATGCAATCAAGTCCTGAAGGACCAATCAATTTAGCAGTCTTTGAATATAGATTACATACACGAACGTCACACTAAACTTTCTAACATAAAAAACACCATAGATAGTACTATGAGAACTCTAGTATTCCCAATGTCTTAACCCTGTATATAAATCATAATACAAATCTTGGAGTCTTGGGAAAATAAAACATAATAAATGGGGTGAGATCAGATTCCCAGTAAGGGTAAATAATTTAGTGGAAGCTATAAACATTTAATGCATGATGTGTGATAAAAAAACATCCTTTTTAAACATAAAATTGAACTGAATATGGGAAAAAATAAATCAAACGTTACCATATAAACATTCACATGGATATTCTACTAGTTGAATAGTCACATGTAATAACTAATTTCATAATGAGGGAATCCTAACTTCTAACATCATTACCACATAGTCATGGGCTTGTACCATGACAAAAAATTAATTTTTTTTCAAGGCCTTATGCCAAGAAACAAGTTTGTCTCACGAGACCAACCGACGCATCAAGGAGCTCTATCGGGATCCACTCATCACTTACTAGGTCCACTACATTTCTCATATTAATATTGGAAACATAACATAATCATTCGTAATAAAACTAGCATACGAAATGTCAATACATTAACCATAAAAAATTAATTGTTTAAAAATATAACATCCACAGACAAAAAAATCACAACTCATTCAATACAATATGGAATATTGTATTATAATAAATCAATCTCAATCAAAAATAATATCCAGTAAAGGATGATGACATAGTTTAAAATAATGAGTAAACCTTTTTGAGATAAATACCATTTTTGTAAAATCATTTAAAAGTCACAAATTTTTAAAGGAATTATTTTAAAAGATATTTTTGAATCAATGTTTCATATACCACATTGAATATTTTGAAAATAATTATCATCTCAAAACATTCATGTCCATATAAATAAATCCTGAAAATCATTTTGAAAACATGAACATTAATATAAAATATTTAGAAAGATAAATATTTAAAAAATTTAAAATTCTGATAATCATAATGAGTTCATTTCACAAATCCTTAAAATATTAACTTTGAAAACTTTTTTATGAAAAATGTACATGGATAATAAAAATTTCCCAGTAAATACTTACACATACACAATCTCAAATAATAATGAAATTGGAGAGTTAACCATTACCATGAACATTCTTTTAGTCGGGGGTACATTTAACCTCATGTATGAAGATTATAGTTTGTAATTAAATTATTCCAGAACCATATTAATATTTATTATATCATACACTATTAATTTATTACATTGTACTACCCATTTAATAAAACTTTCCATGCTAAAATAACATTTCGGGTAATAATCGCTTTCTTTATCTTACTTGTATTAACTTGTTACTCTTGATTGTATCACATAGATCGTGATTTAAATACTTCCAGAATATAAAACATGATTTATATTTCTTATAAATTTAGAATATAAATATTTATAATAGAAATATATATGAAATTAAAATTACCATTTATGGAAATGATAGTCTGTACGTACGCATAAATGCGGTTTTCGTTTTCATATTGTATTGAACGAAACTTTGTGAATAAGATATATGTATGTACATGTATATATATAAAAATATATATATATCTCCAGTAAAATTATTAAGTCATATATTAAATACTTATTATTAATATAAATTTTTGATAATCATTGATGAATATTGAAAGTGGAAATGAATCTCATCGCGTTGTGGTGACGGTAATCCGTACGTACGCACGAGCAACAATTACATTTTCTTAATGGTGTGGAATTGGATGGTATATTAATTATATAGAGACATTATCATTTTATTTTTATTATTTATATACATATTTCTCATAATTATATCCATCCAAGTAATATAATGTTGAATAACAAATTACACTACGTCGTGGAGACGGTAAGCCGTACATACGCACGCATGGTGACATTATCATTCATAAGATGGATAAAATAACTAATATAGTTGTTCCATATTTATAGTAAAATCACAATATATATAATATAGAGGATATATTATTTTATAATGGAAACATTAAAGAAAGTGTAAGTGGAAGAATAAGAGAACTTGAAAGAGGGTGGTGAAATCATTACCTCTTCTTCGGGTTCTTCCTTTGGATTCTATCAAAAGGGATCCTTAGGTTAGCAATCTGACCAAAGGAAGGACTCTAGGATGAAGTGAGGAATGTTTAGAGGATATTTGTTAAGGGGTTTTCCGATCGAAAAGTCTTTGAAGGTATGAATTGGAGAGAAGGTTGAGTGCCCTTTTATAAGAGGAGTGAGGGGAACCTTGGGAAAAACATAAAATATTATTTTATAATAAATTCATAGTCAATTTCTACTAGCTCCAAGCTGATTTATTTCGAGGATAAGGTAGGTATGGGTCGAAATATACTCTACCAAAAGGATTTAGAAAGGTTTGGGTCTCTATATTAACCTCAACTTTTAGATTTATTTGTTATTTAATTAGTTTGACATTTACCATGTATCTATGTATTTTTATATTATTTGGTTAATAAACATACTATAAAATGCCAATAGAACCCCATATAGTTAATTAATAACATAAATATCCTCATATAATTACTTTTTCCACACATTAAATTTTGAGGAATATTATATCAATTAATAATATAATATTTGTTTTAAAAACCTTTTATGTCAATTTTGACAATATTTAATAATTGATTATTGATAAAGTCATAAAATCTTTATTAATTAAAAATAAACTTATTTAATCAATCCTAACATGCCTTAGTAACCTATAAAATTCGTTTATGGAGTCAAAATATTCAAATTATATTTATTTTAACATTTATATTACCATTTATTTGATTCTTTCATTAATAAGGAAAATAATGCATCATCTTTGTGTCATAAATAAATTTAATTATTAAAGGTCTAAAAATTATAAATAAAATAAAATTATGTATGAAATCTTTTTATATTTTTAATGAATATATATAGTCAAAAATATAACTTATATAACACCTTGTAAAAATTTATTTACTAAAAGATATATGATTATTTCATTTTTGCCTTTACTTTAAATTATATAATATAAAGTGTCATTATCACTCTCAAGTGGCCGAAATTGGTCCCAAAATCGACCCAAGGTTTCCTGTGGTTGGAAATGTATCATCCAATATGGTTAGGATATGTGTTATGATAATTTCATAATATTTTATTATTATATATTTACCCATATTTAACGGATTTACCCTTTAACCATAGTAAATAAAATATTTACCAAAGTAATTATTCATAATTTCAAAAATTAAAAGTTATATATTAACACAATTTGGACATCATGATCAGAAATATGGAATTATTTTTTCCAAATTCCAAACATATAAGTGGCAGAAATTTATTTAAAATTAATTCCCGCTATCAAAACTAAAAGTCTGTTTTTAAGAAATAAGAACTATCCAAAGATTTACACTTGTTTATGTCCATTTTAAAGGTGAAAATTACATCTAATGAACAAAATTAAATTCAATGATAAAAATATAATGTAATTAAATATTAAAACCACTCAAATATATAATTTATTAATATAAATTATTTTGATTAAAAAAGTTTTTTTTAGTTCAAATTTTGTAATTTGCACTATTCACCCAAATATGAAAGTTATCAGAAAGACACCAAAAATTTATCGAAACATAATTTTTATGTACCGATTATAAAGAAGTATATTTTTAAAATTTTAATATATTAAGGTGTCAAAATATTGGATTTAAAAAAGGGTTCTCCATTAAAAGGAAGTAAAATTGAATTTTTTGGAAAAATTATTCTTTTATCTGAAAAAATGAATTTGTTCTTTTATTATGTATATGAAACTCATAATATAAATTCTAAAATTATAGGGATTATATAAAATAAAAAATTTATTAAATACTATTCATAACCGCTTTTGAACGACTAGTTTTCTTAGTCGTTGTGCACCTGAACTCGGTGATGTGTGTAGTTCAAGTTATTGAATTACTTTGATGAAATAATGTACTATGAGATATTGGGGTGTTACAAACTCTATGACATAAACATTCTATAATAAATCAACTTTGTATTTTCTATCAAAACATTAACAATTCTTGGTCCAACCAAACATTTTCCACCAATCTTATATCAAATTGAAAAAAAATTACAAGGAAAACCATAAAAATACTCAAAATAATCTATTTTTATTGCAAAATGGTAGTTGTTATTATAATAAATTTCGACCATCCCCATATGGTCATACCCAACCCCACCATAGTCGAGAACACAATTGATGTGAATAACCTCAGGAATCAATACAGATCATTCTATATGACCATCCATATATGGATGGAATTCCATGATCCACTGAATAATAGATCTTAGTTCCTTCTGAAGGCATTTCCAAATGATAATAGTGAACATTAGATCTCTGTTATAAACTATTGAAGAAGAAAATCCATGAAAATAAACAATCTCATTCACATAGTGATTTCCCACCTCCTCATATTTGGTTTTGTCACATATTTCTGTAACATGAGATAATTTAGTAAGAAAATCAACAACAAACAACATTTCATTCTTGTTTCTCTGTCTAGGGGGTAAACCAAACACAATTCCCATTGAGATATTTTCCCACATCCATGATGGTACTGGGAGTGGATGAAAAAAACCATGAAGGTTTCTGGTTCTTTACCTTGTCTTATTAGCATTGATATGAATGAGAGAAACAATTTTAAATTCCCCCTCTTGTAACTGGCCACCTAAATATCCGACACATGTCATAGAACATATAAATGATTATTTGGTGAACATATAAATGGGGAAAACAAACATTATTAACCACAATCGACCTAACTCATAACATCCCACGAAATGATTCTGAGGTAAAATAATATCCTCAGTGGTGAATAAATAGTCTGGCACTATCTACACTTCATAAAGAAATTTTCAAATTCTATAGAACTGATATTGCAGCTAATACTCCCCAAGGATCCCCTTGAGATGATAGGATTGGAACATAATAATCGATAAAGTAGACATGGATCCTATTTCACAAAATCCAATATGAAAATTTGAAAAAAATCCAACACAATCAAATCATCAAATGATTATTTCACTGACTGGATAGGATGTTACATACTCAAATCATTTTCAATGAATGTAACTTTCACCATTGTATATGTGATGTGGAAATAAAAATTCCACCATTATTACACACAAGGTATATGGCATAAATTCAAATATTTTTGAGAGAAGATATAACTTAATCTATAAAAGTCTGATAATAAGGAAGTTCATTCATCATGAAGGTAATACGACCGACACTTATGTACATACATCACATCTTCATCTTCAAGGAAATAGGTCAGGTAATTCTCCTCTCATGGACTATACATTTGATAGTTATAAATAATGAAATAATCTCCTTAAAAAAGAACATAACACTAAACTGAAAATCATTCATTAAAAAAGACCAAATATCCTTTCCCATTTTCATGAATAGTAACACAGCTTAATTAATCAACAATAGTTTCATCTTGATAAATTATTTCAATCATTTTTCACATGAAGTATGATTTATACTATTCTGAGTGAGTGTAGTCATTTGGGGAGAAAACATTCAAATGTCCTTTATAAAAAATATCTATAATAAAAAACTAGAACAAATAATCTCTGAATCCCGAAAAACAATTATGGATTCTTCTATTTCATAATAACTTTCACATTATTGGGATCAACTGATATATCCTGAGCTGACACCATGTTTCCAATATATTTTACATCCCGAATCTAAAAATAACCTTTTTATATCATGGCATAAAGTATATGGTTTCTAATAAAATTATTGTAATTCACTTAGATGATGCACATTTTGCTCATCTAACATATATAAACAAGGATTTCAACCACAAATAATACTAAATAATTATAATAGTAGACATGGATGATGATTTTCATCAAAGGCATAATTAATATAGGATCATTGGATAGACCGAATGACATTAAATCATAATTACAATGGGCATACCTCTGCTAAGAATATTTTTTTGAAAGTTATATGTTTTTATTCTCAAATGATTATAACCAGATCAGATATTTATCATTAATAAATGTTATCCCCATTCAACATATTAAACAGAACATCCATCCTTGTATACTAAAACTTATTATTATAAATAACATGATTGTGTTAGTAGTAATCCAAAAAAATATTTAATGTACAACAATATTTCCAAGTAAAGATATCCCATTCCACTAATGGTGGCACACTACGGTGAATAAAGGTTTTGTTTATAAATAACATCTAACTAATTATTCATATCTATTATTTTGGTTGGAGCTATACTATAATAAGGATTGATAATTGTGAAGTACTAGACACTAAATTGATTGAGAAATCTACCTACCTTAGTAGTTGAATCCCATATATGTTTATAGAAAAAATGTTTGAAATCATGATGAAAACTGAAGGGAGATCACCACTTAAGGATCCACACTCATGATAAAAAAATATAACATTGATAATACTTTCCCCAAATATGGATAATAGATTCCATTTCTACTAGATCGTGGGTCCCATTCTTCATAGAATATTCTACATAGCCCATCAGGTGCCGTAACTAAGACCTATCAATGTTAAATTTGAGCGTTATTGGAAATGAATCAATCTATCAAAAATATGAATTCTAGTGGACTCATGACATGAACCAGAAAAATATAAGAATGATCAAAATTAGATAATGAGAAATGATAAGTTAAACTATAGAGACCTTTTTATCTCTTAGTTGTATGGGGTGTAGCAACATCCACCCCATATGAAAAAAATATCAATTTGAAGATTCTTCGTATTAACAATTTGCATTGAAATAAATTAGGAAGACTAAAACGTAATAAATAATGAACTAACCAATATAAATGATATATTGACGTTACCTATAAGGATAACTAGACCCATATATGCTTTTAGAGGATACTCTTCTAATGTGTAAAGAAGCTTTGCTCTTATACATTGGTATATTACACCTTTTCACATGAAGGGTTTAATTTAACAACTATTTTATACGGTCTTAATGATGCAGTTATACTATTTAGAGTAGAATAATTATTTAATAATTTTTTAATGTGACCTAACATTCAACATAAACCTCATACCCAGAGTACCTCAAGGAAAAAACTATTCAAGTGCTTTCACCTTACACACTATTAACAAATCTAATGTTCTTTCAGAGGAACTAAAGGATTTATATAATGACCCTCTTATTGAGAGACTCTATGATAATCATCACACATCTTCATTCTTCTAGATAAGTGGACTATTATACTATGATAAATGGAAATTTCCACCATCCCTAAATTGCTAGCTTGGTCAACTTTGACAATCAATGTTGTACCATGCACATCAGCATAAGAGTAAAGATTCAGCAAGAAAACCAAATAGTGAATACTATATTGGATTCCCAACATGAAAAATAAAATTTTAATATTATAATTCGATATAATTAATGGATAAATCTACAAAAGCTCAAAAAACAGTTTTCAAATTTTGTCACGGTCCTGTCGGCCTTCTCAAGATTGAGAAACACTATTGTCTTTTCCAAAATCATCAACCCTAGATAGAACTGGTTTGTAAAAGATACATTAACATATTACAACTCTAAGACCTCATTATTATTATTATTGAACAAAATGTTCCAAAATATCAATCTTGGTCCCTCAAGCATGATGGTGGTACACATCACCATTATTTCATTAGGATTCTCCATTAAACAAAACAAATACTCAATTATACTAAACCACTCCTCTGTCACCTATGTATCACTGGAAACTTTTCACTCCATTGTATTTGTTTGGATAAAATTCTATGAAATATTCTTTAATGAATTACTTTTTGGTTTTTAAGCTTGATCCTCGATGAGGATTGGTACTGGTGAATGTCGTAGAGCACATACATTACTTACAATCATCTCAACCAAACTCGGGTCTATAAGAGTAGTTTCTCACTGAGGATCATTAAAATATTCCACCTAGATTTGATTTTCAAATCTTCTCATAGGAATGAGTATACACAAAATCAAAATTAATAATTGAATATAATAGATTTTCAATCAAAAAAAGTGATAGGGAAATTAATGATAATATATTAGAATAACCTGAATTATATTTTAATCAATCTAAATCAATTTAAGGGAAAATACTAGAAATAATACTCATGATATATTTTCCAAATCACCAATATTGAATTATGTTTTTGTGAAATGAGATCTGACCATGAACTCATTCAAAACTATGTATTAAATATCAACAATATCACATAATTTCATAATAACATCAATGTATGATGCAAAACAGGCACCATTAATTTTTTTTTCAGGATCTATCCCAGGTACCTTGAAAACATGATAATTGAGAAAACATTGATATGAACCGAAGTCCATTCCAGATCCTCATGGGTTGGTGACAAGAAATAATCATCATAAAAAATGAATCTGGGAATGAACATTCCCCAATACTAATGGATGTATGATAATCCCATCAATTTTTTTAAAAGAAAAATTACAATGTAATAAGGGTACCAGATGTTAAATTGGAAAATAGTTCTATAGTCCCAAAAATCTAGGAAAGAGACCCACATCCCAACAGAATCAACAACACCGTACCCATTGATAAGAAATCAAACCCACTTCCATATGATTAACATCACTCAAACCTATATTGAGATAAATTACTAACACCCAAAGGAACAAATATATTGTGAGATAAAATATTAGTAGTCTATAACTAATGATTCCATCATAATATTACAACAATTGATTAACCAAATAATGAATAAATGATTTAATAAACATGCATGGAAGTTAATTTTTTAAAAAAAATCTTGGTTTTCATTTCAAATGTTATAAAAATTTTAATAAAATGAATTAATAATGATTTTACATAAAATATTTTATATAAATTCATAATTCATGTGTAAAAAAATATAAAAAATGGAATATATTTCGAATATAAACAATAATAAACATGTTTATCAACCAATTGGAACATTAGTTCTTTGTTATGGGATCCTCACACATTTATATAAGTATTAATAAAATGTGAATAGACGACCCTTGACATTTTTCAATGATGACTCATTGACATCTTACTAAAGGATAAAATATTCCAAAAAAATTAATATAGATATTTAATTTTTCAAATTGGTACTATTTCATTCCCATAAAATTATTTTGGTCACAAATAACTAACTAACTATGTATCCTTATGTGTTCTCAAACAATAAATTATGATGAAAATTTTATTTCAAAAATATTTCAAATACAATTTGTCTCATCCTCAAATTTCATACATTCTAATTTACATTTAAAAAGTAACTAACATGTTTTTAATTAAATAATTACTTTTTCATTGATAAAAATAATGGGGTTATATCAATATATTTTTAATAATATTTTCAAAAATACCAATATGAAATAAATTACATGAAAACTATTTAAAAAATTAAATTCAACTATTTAAATTTCACATTTTTCTATCAATTTGATAGACACACTCTAATTCAATTGAAATGGGGATCTTCCCCAATTTCATGCCAAATCATAGACATATCCCCAATCCATTTTATTTGGGATTTCAATCAAAAAATTGAATTGTATTTAATTGAAATAAATAAAATTAGTTAATAAAATAAAATTTAATTTAAAAAATTAAGGGTTAAACAATGTTTAAAATCATAACCAAATGTCCAACATTTTAACTGGAAATGCAATTCCAACGTCTGAACCTAACAAAAATAATGAAAGAATTGAATATCTAGGAACTAAACATAGAAGTATGATTCATCAAAATGGTGGTTTTATCCATAAATACTAAGATTATATAACAAACTCTAAGGAGGGAAATTTAAATAGCTGGAGAGGTGGGGAGGCTGCATACATGGACAGTCACACCAAAACCAAAAAGAATGACCAATAACATAAAAATTTACCTGAATGGTTTTTAGTGATCCAATATCATATAGTGATGGATATTAGTTTAACAAAATGATTTCTAGAAAAGTATAAATTTAAATTTTTCCAAGATTCCTATATAAAAACATCTCTTGGGATATTACATGATGTATAACCAAATTACACGTCATGTAATTGACAAGTCCCCTAAATAACGAACAACCCACTTCAAATTTCTAGAAAGGATTTCTTTTTATTTTAGCACATACATAGAATGTGGAAATGTTACACATTTAGTGAATCATATTATATATATAGAACGAGTGGGTTTTATGCTGAAAATTCAAACAAAAATATACCTTCACCATTACAAGTATTCTTCAAACAACTTCTTTTCCCTACCCAGAAAATGGAAAAGGAAAACCAAGACATGGATTAAAAATAAATGTCCCATAAAGGTAATGTGATGTTACATATTATAAAATATAAATTATTTTTAATCCAAATATTGAATACATTTCCCTTGATTCCACAATCTTATGTGGAAAAGTTTAATAATAATCCTACAGACGCGATGAAAAAGCTCCTTTTCGAAGAGAAAATGTAAATATGGTAACGATGTTTTTATTATTAAATTAAATATTAAATTAATTTTAGAAAATAAATGAATAAATTTATTTAAAATGTATCTTATTTAAAATTAAAAAATATTTAAAATCTAATAGATCTTTATAAATTAAATTTAAAAAATCATCTTTCTATTAGAATTCAATTTTTTAATTATTCAAAAAAATTAATATAGATAAATAAAAAATAATTACAGTAAAATTTTATTTAAATTATTATTTAGAATGTAATTATTATTTGATCAATTTCATTTTCTATGTATTTATAAAATTAATTTTATTAATGTTTTAAAAATAATAATAAAAAGAATAGATTTTAAAAAAATTATTCGAATCATAAAATGTTTTTAAAGAAAATTGGGTACTTATTTTTTCAAAAAATTATCATTATAAATATTAATAAAAAATCACAATTAAAATATAGTGATTACTATTTATATAAATTTTATTAACGTCTTTGTTATAATAGTCATGTTTTAAAAATAATTTTAATAGTGTAATGTGGTTTTTTTAAAACTCAATGTTGCATATAACATAGGGTACTGTATTGTTGCATGAATCACAAGAAAAACATGGAGTTTCATGTAACAAAGCATATCAAAAAATTTAACAATAATAGAAATAAAAAAATCATAAAAACTCCAGGTGATATACATGAGGTCCAAAAGGGGAGATCCAAATGAGGTTTCTCTTAGAGAGGGTAATTATTTCAACAAACAAATTCCATTTTCATTCTATTATGATACCTTTTATTATGAATTTAAACAGAAAATATAACAAATAAAATTACAGACAATTTAATTTTATTATATCGCACTTATGGTAGATAAATTTTCCATTTAAACTTTTATCAATTATGAAACAAAAACAATGCATGATAGTACGGTGAACAACTTCCTCCCGAACCAATGTAGTTTGTTTTATATCATTGCAATTTAACAATGGATATATGGGTGGAATTAAAACATGTTTATGATATTTATGATATTGTTATAATATTTTAATTTTAATATAAAATTTTAGTTTTTCGTAAATTTATTCTTAAATTTAGATTACCACAATCATGTGTACAGTGGAAAACCACCTCATGAAGTATTGTGATTCTTTTATCAAATAGAATTTACATTTAATTAAAAAGGATGAAATTAATGAATATATGTAAAATATTTGATATGATATTAATATTCAAATGATAATTTATAATATATTTCCTTATTATTTAATTTTATAAGAAATTATATAGTAGATTATGCATATGTACGGTCTACCATCTTCCAAAAAATATTTAATTCATTTTCTCTATTCAACATTCAAAACATTTTCCTAAAATTCATCAAAATATGAAATTTGATATTTATAAAATCATTATTATTTTATTGATGATATATATATATATATCCTATTAAAAATAACCATAACATTCATTACAAATTTTTCATGTGAAAATAATGAGTTTTTCACCTAAAATAATAATGTAATAAAATTATTTTAATAATGGACTGGTAATATATTATATGTAGATCGGATATGATATTTTAAATATTATTAAAGTAATATTATTAATTAATTACATTCTTAAATATATTATTAATGTTGAAAAGTCACGTACAAAAGAAAAAAGACCTGAGGTAAGGGTTTCATGTCTCACAATAAATTTCGTGAGACCTATTCCATATTCAATACTTTTTTATTTTGTGTTTCATGTATACTTCCAATTTTATATGTTATATATTTAATCAATTATTATTTATTTTATATAATTTATCATTTTATGTCATTTAGTTTATGGGTATTTTGATTAATAATTTAAGTGGTAAGGGTGTATTTCATAATCCCATCAAGTTATGAGATTTTTTATGGTTATATCTCCCTTGGAAGAATTAATTTATATTTATATATATTAAAATAATCATATTTTCTACATATATATATTTACTCTTACAAAAATGTAATTGTAAATATTTCACTCTTTGGAACCTTAAATGATTTTGGTAATTTTCTTAAGCAATCAAAATTTATAAATCTTTTCGGTTCAAAATGTAACGACTCTAACTTTCATCAATTTAATTTATAAAATATAATAGTAATTTATTATATTATAAATCTCATAAAATAAAATAGAGATTATAATAAAATAATTATAAATAAATAATGAATCAAATAAAATGTATTTATTGATGTTTGGGAACCAGTATGATAAAATATTTACATGACATTAGGAATAGTATTATGGACAGAATGAATAGTAATCAATCCATATTAATAGTCAAATCACCAGTGAAATTATAAATAATATTTAGGAATCCTATAAATGAATTTATAGTATACTTATATCATAGAAAACAAATTCTGATAATATATTGACTAACTGTTGGCCTTTTTTAAGACGTAAATATTTAAAAACATTTTTTTAATTAGTTTAATAATATAAAAGATATTTTATTTTAATAAAATTTGTTAATAAATTAATATTTTAATGTATTTTGATTTTATGAAAAACTTTGGTGACCATAAGTATATTTTCAATGTTTTATAATATCATTTATAATTTTAAAATTTGTATTTTCCATGATAATGATTATTTTATATAAAATTAAATTTAACATATTATAAAACATGTTAAATAAAATTCACTCCATTTTTATATTCGACATGTCACAAAATTGGTAGGGGACATTTTTTGGGATTTTTCTATAATAGATGATTTTTTATCATTAGTAATGTATGCAAATTTATAATAAATTCTAAATTCATGAATTTTGGAGTCATTATTGATGTAAGAACGATATAATTACATTAATTTAGAAATATAAATAATTATTTTATTATATGTTACATAAATTTCTCAAAATATTAATAATATTTAGATAAAAAAATAAATTAATGAATATAATAATGAAAAAACACCCCTCCCCTCCCATAGAAATAACACTCATAACCCATCTTCTCCTCAAACCTATAAAGCATTGAGACATTACTAAATTATTCCAAATTCACATTCCATGTCACCATCCCACATATAAGTTCTCTTGATCTCATAAAAATTACAAGCCTTGTTTTTTTAGAAGGATTTGAAGAAAACAATTCATGGGGAAAATACTCTCTATTTTTCTATTAATCCCATTCAATTTCATTTACTTTATTATTCTATCTTCACCTACATTCATCAAAATGTAATTATAACTCCTTAATTATTAATATAATTTAAATATATTATGTTCATTTAATATCCATCAATAAAATTATTTATATCACTAACTTATTATAAAAAAGAAATTGTTACCCGTGATGTGTCAATTTACTAACATCGTGGGCGACGAACATTCATTTTCCATTAACTCGGTCATCAATGATTATAAAACAATTATAATCGAATAAAAACATTTTATTTATTATTTAATATCCCTTTTCATGTTTGAAAAATAACTTATACACAAAATACTAAAAAATAAAATAAAATGATATTTTGGTGATCGAAAAAAACCAAAAATTAACTTAAAACGATCATCATTAACTATTATATTATGATTAATACTCTTAAAATATACAAAATTATTATTAAGATAATTTAATCTTATATAATATCATTTACATAATATTTTAACAATTCTAGATATTTATCTTCTTTTTAACATTAACAGCCAATCATGGAATACAAGTAAATAAATCATAAAAATGAAGAAAACGAACACTCCTAAGCGATGTAATTAAATTCTATAACTCTTCATAAATCCAATATATGAACATAATAAAACCATAATGAATCAAATTCATTTATAAAATTTTATCTATTTGTAACATGTTAATTAAATTTAATTTAAAAATTTGTTAATGATAAATAATCATTCAGACACAAGGTAAGAATGATTCTCAAACAAAACACCCTTTCCTTGGGGTTTTACTTCTTCACCAAATATTAATTATTTATTTTTATTAAATATAATTTATTCACAATTATATCATCGTTTTGTGAAATACATTATTTCTACATGTGTTTATGAAAAACATGATGTTTTCTAAATGAACTCTTCTTTTAGAAAAAAATCACCATTTACATCTGGTGATTGTTTATTTTTCAATCAATGTTTATGAATCTTATATCATGTATGTTATTACCTATTTTAATTGGGTACCCAACATTTATTAATTTAGGATTTATGAAATGAATCACACAGTTTTTCCTTGTGTTATTTTAGGTCCAATGATGATATACATTTATGTGGAAATATTGATAATGTAAATGTTATTATGTGATAGGGGCACCCAAAATTATAAAGAGAAATGTAAATGTTATAGTGTGATAGGTGAACCAACAATTGTATAACTCTCCAATGAATTTTCTAATGTGATAAACCTCAAGAGATAAAGTAAAATATGTATGAATATGATTTTATATTTGGTCAAAACAATAGGTGGTAGATGATCATTAAGATATGATGTATCATTTTTTATACAAGTTCACATTGAAAGACTTAAACTAATGCATTCCCTCGGGATTATGATATTATGATTATGATATAATGATGATGTTATGTTTTTAATCACTCTATATCATATTTTTTCATGTTATTATCAATCATATTGATGGGATTTTTTCATAATTCATTGGTTGATGTATATCCTCAGGTGATTACATGTACTAGGAAGAATGAAAGGGAAAATAAGAGTTTAGATAATAATGAATAAAATAGATGTTGATATTATATATTATAATTTTTATGTATGGTCCTATTTTTTCCAAGTCAATAAGTCATTGGGTTCTCCATATGCAATTTTTTATGTTGTTTGACATTAAAATGATGTTATAGTATTGAAAGAGATATATGGCTCTCTATAGTTGGTATCGTTGGGACAATTTTGTTAATTTTGGAATTATGATTATGTAACTGTAGTGAGAACCCATAGAATGAGAATAATTATAAGAAATAATCCACAAAGAGTTTTTTAGAATATTCTAAACATAGGGATCCCATAATATATTCCATTATTGTAAAATTTTAAAGGAATAAATTATTCAGGTTTTGTTTAATTATGTTCTTTTAAAACAATGTCAATTTTAGAAAATAGGGGAACGTGGAGAAACCAAGAAAATATCCCATGTGGGGGACAATGCAGCGATTTTTTGGACGACGTCTCCAATGATTTTGGAGAAGGAGTTAAATATTTCATAGAAATTATTACCTATATGTATTAGGTGATGAATAATAACATGAAAAATATGGAACATCATCCATTACCTAAGTGGTGCAAACATGCTATCATGTATTTTATTTAGAAACGACCACCGATGTTCTGTGTATGTTCTAATTTTGTACTTTGGGAACACTGCTTCATATTGTTGGATAATATCATTGTTTTCATCACCATTATCATAGGGAGAAGGTGACTATTATTGGTTATCATCTAAATGAATAGGATGATCAATAATTGTAATTGATTATTAACACCAAAAAAACA
Organism: Viscum album; assembly: GCA_963277665.1. Taxonomy (NCBI): domain Eukaryota; kingdom Viridiplantae; phylum Streptophyta; class Magnoliopsida; order Santalales; family Viscaceae; genus Viscum; species Viscum album. Next base: position 2,067,204,552 of record OY728160.1, read on the forward strand.
GTGTCATTGAATTGATGGACTTGTATGACTTTAAGAAAATGTTTATTCACATGTACTTCCCTCAAAAACTTCATATAGAAATTGATATAGAATTAATGGAGTTATATTATAATGAATTTGAATATGTAATGTCTTATGTAGTAAATTTTACAAGACATCCAAGGTATTCCTTGTTTATTATTATTAAAAATGATTAAAAAATGTACGATTCTTTAGTTGTTTAAAACCACATATTCCAAAGGCTCATTCAATTCAAGAATTTTTGGGTTAAGAATAAGATATTAAAAATGATCTAAATCTGAAGATAGGGTTTAAATAATAGTCCTATGGAAATGGTGATATGAAATAATTGTTGGAGTTTCGACCGATATGTTCTAATGGGAATGGTGAAAAGCATACCCAACCACCCTCAAGTCAAAAAAGGTGGGAAGAGGTGTCATGGTAACTACCTTAAAGGGATGGGGAAATGGTTCATGTGTGGTAGATAATTCCACAATGCTGATGAATGTTGAAAATAAATGAGGGGGCATGATGATGTGGTGGATGAAAAGAGAGAACTACTCATGGTCTAATGCGACAACTGTTGGGATTTAGGGCCTGATGAATTTCACTTCACTAACCCATATTTTCTTGAGGTTAATAAATGTCATCAACCACAAAATTAATTGGAGAGATTAAAGAAATATTCCATCACTACTATTGAAGTGGACCAATAAATGTAAAACATACATGGAATACTTCTAGTTTACTCATTTTTTGAAAATGTATTATTGGATTCTAGATCAATTTTTTTTTATTTCCTTCATGTTTTCTATAATTTTTTAATATAATCCCCAAAAAATTTAATTACTGAAATACAAAAAAAACACATATTAGTAATATCACTGAATACCATGTGATGGACACATCTCTAATTGGGTTATGTGGGATGATTTTTTTATAAAATATTTTAATAATTTCATTGGTGGAATTTGATACTATATTGGGAACAAATTTACTCTCATTATAAAGATAACATATAAACTATGGGGAGAAGGAACTATCATTTCAAATTTCGAACCATCCTATTGTCCCATTTATTTTCATAGAATATCATGAATATAATTTGGAAATACTTTGACAGTTTTTGTGATGATTCTCAGTAAATAATCATACCTCACTCAAATGACTGAGTTAAAGGAAGTTATCATCCTTGGGGAAATGACCATTGTTACAGAATAAAATTATGTATTTCGTGAAGAGATACTCCGACTTCAACTAGATTGTGAGGTAGACTTGTCAATAGATCTAATACCAAAATCTAATAAAATTTTAAAAAGAACCTATAGGATGTACCCTATCAAATGAGTAAAGTTAAAGAGGTAGCTTTGAAAGCATTTGTAAAAAGTGTTCATAATATCCAGTACATCATATCATGGTGAAGTGGTTCTATTTGTAAAAAAAGTACGATGGATCAATGTGGTTTTGTATTAATTATCATGAACTCAACAAGTTCACACACAAAAACATGTATTCTCATCCAAGGATTCTAATCATTATTGGTCAATTTCAATGATATTATTACTTCAATATAGTGGATCCTTCTCATGGATATCATCTGTTAAAGGTGAAGAAAGATGATATTTAGATTATTTCCTTCCTTACAAGGTAAGGTCACTGGGAGATTCGTGTAACACCCAAGAAATTTTCTAATTCCCCAACAATATTCATGGATTTTAGGAATAGAGTCTTTAATAAATAACCTTGAATAATTTGTGGTAGTTTTTATCAATGATATTCATATATTCTCTAAGAGAAAAGAGGAAGGTAATGTATATCTAAGGTGTGTTTTTTTAAAATTATGGGTGAATATGATATATTCCATATTAAATAAGTGTGACTTTTGGATTCAACAGTTTATATTCATGGGTCTTATTATCCAATGTGAGTGTATTTTTTGGACCATATAAAAAACAACGACAATTAAATAATGGAAAAAAACCACTAATGTCACAGAAATCAATTGATCTCTTGCATTATCTTGGTACAACAAATGTTTTTTGATAAATTTCTCACAATTTCCAATCTCTCTAACTAGGTTAACAATGAATGGACTAATGTATGTCAGGATAGTAGAATGTAATGAAATATTTAATTTTATATATAAGATGATAAACACTATACCTATACTCAAATTAATGAAAATTAGAGAATTGTTTGTGATATATTTTAGTTATTACAATAATTTAATTGGTTTCATATTCATGAGAAATTATAATGTGATAGAATATGCCTCACAACAGTGGATGATCCCTGATAAGAACATCAAGATGCATGATATGAAGCTAGAATTTGTTGTTTTATCCTCAAAAATAAGGAGACACTACCACATTGCTTACATGTGTGACATATATAGAGATCACAAGACCCTAAATTATATATTCAATGTTGGGTCTTGAGAATAACCCTATCATCATGGATAAGAAATGGATGGACATGGAAATAAAAATGACGATGAATATATCAATTCATTTCTAAACGATTGTATAATAATATATCCAAATGACGATTAAGGATTCACTAATGGATTTTCCAGAGTTACAATATATAGAGAATGAAATAATGTAAGGGAATTTTTAAGAGTTACATATCAATGATTATGATGTGAATCAATTTAGAACAAGGATATGTTCTTATTTATCATTGGGTATAAAGACGGATATAATGGAAAATTCACATAGATCATTCATATCTATCCATCCAAGAAGTACCATGATGCACCGTTACCTCTGAGAACAATTTTGGTGGGAATACATGATTAATGAGATTGAAAAGTATATTTCAAGGTGTTTAATATGAAAAAATGTTAATGCGAATCGATATAAGACCAAATTTATAATGAAACCAATTTTATTCCAATGTGAAAATGAGAGAATGTCTTTATAGACCTTTAAATATATCTAAATGATATCAAATGGAAATAATTCAATATTGTTTTTGGTGGACCACCTCCCCAAGAATTTTCACTTTATCTCTATTTAAGATGATATGTCTCCTTAGAAACATTTTATTATATATATTAAGGATGTTTTGATAAATCATGATATCCCACTCTCAATTGTATCCTATCATGATCCTAGTTTAAAATCTATTTTTTTGAGATGTCTTAAACATTATTTGAGTATTTAATTAAATTCCAGCATAGCATATCACTCACACACTAATAGGAAATCTAAAAAGAATATAAAAAAATCAAAAGTTCTTATAATATCATTTTCTTTTGATTTCAATGTTGGATGTTATTAGCGTCTCTCAGAGGATGATTTCTCATATTACGATATCTTCTACACGAGTATTAAGATGGATCGATATGACGTCTTGTATTGTATGTGATGTATAACTCTAACCTATTTGGTTGAATATGGAAAAAGAAAGCTACTTGTTCTATATCTTTTAAATGAGAAGATAAAGAAGGTTCATACCATCTAGAAATGTATCAATGATGATCGGGGTAGGAAAACAGATTTATGATGACAATTGTTTAAGGTATTGTAGTTCAATGTGTGAGATAAATTATTTCATAAAACATCACCATGGAATATATTCTTGTGGCTTGGAAATAAAGGGAATATTTTCCCAATGAATATTTCCCCCTTTTATATACATGATTACATACGATCCCTGGACTATTGGCATTCACTTTCACAAAATATTTCTCAATTTAATGAGGTTTTCCACATATCACTCTTGAGGAAGTACATACCAGATCCCCCACATGTACTAAACTCAATGGCTGTATAGTAGGAAGATTATATCTCAAATGATTTGATGCCAATATTGATTTTGGACCAAAGAGATATGGTTATACACTACATGGAAACTGACCATTTCAAACTGTTGTGGATGAACAATAAGTATGATAGAGAAAATTTGGAATATGAGGAGATAATTAATGAGATATACCCTTAATTATTTGTATAAAAAATTCGAGGGGGATATTTCAAAATGGGGGATGATTGTAATGATCCATACATTTATCATTGGATTTATCACTTCTAATAGTAATGAAATGTAGTTGAAATCACATAAAACCACTTTGATACCATAATAAAATTTTATAAAAAATTAATTTACAAAATAAGAACAATTTACATACATGATTGAAGTAATACTGATGAATGAGTAACATTAAATTGAGAATAGTAATATCACCTTTATGAATAGTAAATTTTCTAAATGAATTGTACCCTCACCCTTGAATGTGTAAGAAAATATGAATATTATAAATTGATTTATAGTATAATTATATCTTAATAAATAAATGTTTTTAAAATTCTTAACTATGTATTAGATGTTTCGTATTTAACAAAAATTTAATGACTCTTTTTATGATAAAATTTATTATGAAAAACAAAATTTATTTTCAAAAAATGTATTAAAAAATTAATAATTTTATTTTTAATGAATTTATCGTAAATTTATACGACATTAAATAATTTTTCATTGTGTTATAAAATTTGTTATAATTATAAAAATTTTATTTCTAAATTGAATGATAATTTTAATTAACAATTAAATAACTAAAATAGATTTCATTTTTTATTTCGAAATGTTAAAAATGGTTATGGTTAATTTTATGATTTTTCAAAAATACATGAACTTTTGTTGAATAGTAAAACACAATAATTTTCATTAAATGATAAATACATGAATATTTGAGCCATAGATAACATAAGGATGAATTAAGCATCATAATATAAAACCACGCATCAACATTTTACTAAATATATAAATAATTATCAAACTCTTCATAGTCTTCCACATATAAGAAAAGTAATGAATATATTAATAAAAAACACCCATAACATTCACTATAAATCCAACCCCTCATCAACTCATATTTGAATTTACTCATGATTTTTTTTCATTTCCTAAATTATTCCCAATAATCCTATCTAGTCCTTCCACCACATCCAAGAGCTCATAGTCTTATCAAAACACCATGACTAGGTTTCATGAGTAGGATCTCAAGAGAAGAAATGAAGAGGTTAATCATCTCTCTGTTTCTTTTATTTTCCTTTTAAATTATTTTATATTCTAAATATCTCCTAAAATAAAAATATTTGGATTGAATGATAACTCTATTATGTTTTATATACTAGAATTATAATATGTTAATAAAAGATACATCATTATACACTTTCTTTTTTGTCTATTATTCTAAAAATGAAATCGTTACATGTGATGTTTCAATTAACCGACATTATGGGTGATGCTCATTCATTTTACTTTAATGACTTAAAATATGTTAATAAAACCATTATAATGGTCAATAATTATTTTAATTTTTTAAAAAATTGTTTTATGTTCTATAAATTACTTCTATACATAATACTCTATTGTAAAAAATGAGTATGTTGTGATTTAAAACCCAACATAATATACTTAAATTCATCATTATTAAAATTTATATAATGTTTCTTCCTCATTAAATATTAATAAATTTAATTAATGATCCTTTAAATATATGGAAAATCATTAATAACAGATGATAACAATTGTGTATATTTATCTTTATTTTACAGTATCTCCCATTAATGAATATATATAAACTGATCGTGAAAATCAAGAAAACAAACTATGTAATTAAACACAATAATTCTAAAAAAAATCAATAAATGATTTTAATAAAAGCCTAAAAAATTAAAAAATTATAAAATATTCTTTATTTCTAATTAATTAACCAAATATGATTATACATGATTTTAACAGGAAGGAGGAATTCAGAAACAACAATACAAGAATTCTCGAAAAAAACTCTCTTTCTTTGGTTTCATTTGTATTTAACCAAATTTTCATTATAGATTTTCATTAAATGTAATATCTAAATCATTATCATACATTTCATAGTACAAGTTTTTTAAACATTTTATAAAGAACCATGTCTTGAAAAGGTACAATTCTTTATAAAAACAATCCTTTTACATCTTTGGATTGTTTTTTTAACACTCAATGATGATAATTCTTATATAAAGTATGGTATTACCTCTTTCATTTGGGATCACAATGATTATGAATGTATGATTTCTTAAATGATCCCCACTTTTATCCATTGTTAATTTCTTGTAAATGATTAATATGCACTCTATGCGTTATACATTATATTGTAAATATTATGATGTGATGGGTGAACATAGAATTATATTGATATCTAATTCATTTAGGTAATGTGATGAATCTAATTACAAAAAGATAAATATCCATATACATTATGATATGTTTTTTCATCTATGTTTTTTTATTTAACCACTAAGATATGATGCCTTCTCTTTATGTATATCAACATTTCATTCATTATCATAACTCTTCCTCTCATGACAATGATCCTATGCTTATGTTGTAATGATGTTGTTTTATTTATAATCACCAAATGTAAAATTGTTTCATGTTAATATATATCCTCTTATTTGTATTTTATATCACCCATTTCTTTGATGTATATCCTCATGTGATTATTTTTACTAATGATAATTCATGGGCCAATAGGACGATAGAGAAGAAGGAAGTAAATAAATGTTTTTGATTTATTTTGTAAATGTTATTTAATGTCATAATTTTTCCAATACACATAACCATTGGATCTTTATTGTGTATATATTTTATACTGTTTTCTTATATAATGATTTATTATTATTTTATGAAAATTCATGGTTTCTATAATAAATACCTTTCATAATAACCAATGTTTTAAAAAAGAATTTACAAGATTTTTTTGCTTTTGAAATTAATAATTAATGAAAATTTTCCCATTTTTACTTTTAAATATTTTATTCATTCTAAATGTTTTTTTTCAAATCTAATAATGTTATAATTTTACCAATAAAATTTAACAGTTGTTTGTTTTAGTCCTATTTTCATAAACAATATTTTTAACCATCTTGACCAATATATTTTTAAATACTTTATATTTTAAAATGGATATTTCAAATTAAAAATAATTTTAATTTTTTTTGTCAATTTTAGATTTCAAAAGACTATTTCGAAATGAAATAATTTTTATAATGAAATAATTTTCAATGATATTTTATGGATTTTGAATTCATAACCCACATTATAACCCTATTTAACATATTATAAACTAAACATATTTTTGTAATAATTACATACCATGTATTTCTGTATATGATTTATGATCCTTTTTAATGGGAATGTACAATTATATTACAATTAACTATGTTTTATTGATGGTTTAGGATTATGTTTATTGAGTGGGGTAATTATAAATATTTCATATATTTTTTTTAAATATGAATGATTAGGTTAATTGTGTTTATCCCCTTTTAAATTAATAATTAATTGGACTTGGTATGTGATATGCAGATCCCATTATAGACCTTCAGTGAATCAATAGGTCTCACGAGACATTCTAGATTGTGTTTTGGTTGAGGCATTAACCATTTATTTTTATATATTGGTACAATTCCTTGGAATTTTGTTTTAGAAGTCCATGATTAAGCATTAAATCATTATAAATTCAATTATTGATATTTTATGAGATTTTTACAATATTTAGAATATCCATAGATATGTTTTCATGTTATTGTGACTATATATATGGAATTATAAGATTATATTTTATTATGGCTTTACTATTCTCAGGTTATTAATTAAATGAAATGTGTTTTAGTTTTTTACCATACAATATTTATTATGACTTATTTATAAATAGATTCCATTATACGTGTACCCCTATCGAGTATCTGACCCCACCCCTTTGTTATCTATTATTTTCCATATGATACGAGGAATTGTTTTGCTATTTATATGTAGGGATACTGTAAAGGAATAATTTAGTTCTCAAATAAAATAATATGTGAATTTTACTTTTTCATTTATAATATGAATTACAAGTATGTATATAATTTACCAAGTATACAGTATTATTATGTTCTTTAATATGGAATCACATTTATCATTTACCAATGTAATAAGGTAAACAACGACTACATGCTACTGGTTTTAGAGTTTCTATATTAGAGGTTATATATAATGTTATAAAGAAATATTATTGTACTGATAGATTTACATATATATTTAGGTCAAAGTTGAATATATTCTCCATTTTAGTTAACAAAAATGTGGATGTAGTAATACCCTAATTAGTATACACATACATATACATGAATAATTCGTTATATAATATAATATTTCCATGAAAATATTGTGTTTCATAACATATAATGATAATTTATGCCTTATTAGACATAATTTGGTGTATTTTATGTTTTACAATTGGGGTTTTAGATTTTTTTTAATATTTAATGTTTTGGATTTGGTTTCATTATATATGTATTAATTCGTATATCTTCTTATATATATTTTTAATAATTTTCACACATCTTTATATGATTATAATTTGTATTTATTATTAATTTTTCTAAATTACAAACTCATTTAATTCATTTTGAATCATAACTTTATGATTAGTCCCCATCATGGGGAGTTTTAGAGGCAGTGCGTGATATTCACCCATTATCTCATTACTAGAAATGGATGATTTTGGTAAGGATTATGATTGTATTGTATAAAATATAGTTCATTAGTTTTTTTATTTGGAACTACGGTGGATTGAAATAGTTTTTTGTACTATCTTATTAAAAAACATGGTTTTCAAAATTGACTCTATAAAATTGGAAGATTTATAGTGAGAATAAATAATAACACATAACGACCTATAATTTCAACCAAACAATACTAGAGGAATGGTGTATTGTTAAAGAAGTCAATGTACATGTGTTTTATATTTCAGTAAATTGATTTTGTTAAAAAATTTAATGATATTATTCAATAAATTGCTACAAATCATTTTAGAAAAAGTTAAATTTTCATTTTCAAAAAAAAAATTCACTAGAATTATTTTACCTTTGTTATATTACTATTGAATATGATATTAATAGTAGAGGGATATTTGGTGTTATTGTAACCCAATACTGATTATTGGGGATCGAACTCATAAGTAGTAGAGAGGCTAAAATATAATATTAAATAGTTCATGGGTGGTATTTATACAAATATAATGGGTTTAACATTAATTAAGAATAAATGAATGTCAAGTCGATGTGAAGATTGAATTTAGGATAATCTATTTATTATAGTAACATTATATATCACTAACAATGATCTTGTTGTGTTGAGTATTGTGATTATAATTGACTGGATACTTCAATGTTCCTGTTATATAAAATTTAATGTGGAACAAATATTTTGATCATTTCTATAAATAGTTATTTAAAAAATATTTTTTTCTGAGCTATAATAACTTTTATCATATATCATATAATTTATAGATATTTTTTCATATTATAGGATGGGGATTTTGTGAATGTTAAATGGTTTCTTGACATTGTGGTTGATAATGTGTTTATTCTACATAATTATTTTTAGAAACTATTATATATGATTTATTAAATTGTTGTTCTTGTGACCTAGATTACACATAATAACATTTTTATGGAAAAAATTATTTAATATAAGACATTGTATAATAATGGTTATTTAATATGTTATGCTTGCTGTAAAAGTATATTATTTTATGATCCATGGTGATGTGACATATCAATATATGGTTAAATAATGAATATTCATAGGGGTTACACTTTATAATATTCTTGTTCTTATTTTCATTACACACCAGGTATGTCTGGTAACGTTATCATTAAATTATGTGGGAGTTCAAGATATAAGTATAGTTTGTTAACATTGTTAAATGGATTGATCGATAAGTTCGTCATAGTTTTATAATGATATTTCCAATCAATCAATGTGCTCTAATTTTCTTATAATTATCCCTATATTATATATATACTTCTAATATGGGATGGTGGTACAAAATTTCTTTCAAAAAAATGTAAGGTCCCATAAGAGATATAAATGATCTAAGATTAGGAGGATATATTAATTCATGACATAAATATGGATAAATTTTTTACAGTAAATTGTATTTAGCAATGGTTGATAATATATATATATACAATAGAATTTAATAGAGCATTATATTCAATAGGGTACATGATATTAAAAAAGAGGTTTAACAAATCCCTAAATAATATAATTTACATATGATATTTATAACATAACCTCTAAATTATAGGATATAAATTATAAAAATTAAGTTAAATTATATAATATATATTTAAAAATAAATAAATGTTTATTAATTAAATACTAAGAAATTTGATCTCAATTTTTAGTTTATTCATTTTATAATACAAAAATATATTTTCATTAAAAATTTAGTATTTCTATTTGTTTAGGGAAAATTATAATTAATGTCAAAAATGATAAGAATAATATTATTTAAAAAATAATGAAATTTTTTATATCATGATCTCAAAATTATAATTGAGTGATATTATATGATTTCATGGAAATTCTTATTTTTTCACAGAAAATTTAGAAAACAATGTTTTAGAAAATTATTTTTTCAATTGAAGTATTTATAATGTATAGATTTTATTGAATTTATTTTAAAATTTGAAATTTAATATTTAATTAATAATTATAAATTTTATTTCATTAATGTCCAAACTCATCCTAATATTGGTAGAAAACCATTTTTATATATAAAATTTTATTTTTTTCCAAAAATCTATTTGTCATTATTTTTTATGGTTTATTTTGAAAATAATTTCGGAAACATATATGAACTAAAAATAATAAAATGTATTAAATATATGATATTATAATTTTAAAGTTTTCTAAATTGGTATAAAATATTTTTTCACATAATTAATAATTATAGCAGTGAATATTTGTTATTCAGTACGGGTAAATTGGGCCATTAAAATCAATAATTATTTAACAATGATGTTAAAATAAAACAAATACCTAAATTATTTTAATTTCATGACATAAATTCGATAATCCTAAACCAATATATGTATATATGGAATATTTATGTAATTTATCATAAGTAATAATATTAATATTATTTAATGTATAAAAGAAATAAAAAATGTCACTCTCTATTTTAATATATCTAATTATTTCTATATCAATTAGAATAGGTAATGGTTGTAAATATGTGTCTATATGAAATATGCATGATATTTATTTTAATAAGGTTGTTTAATTTAATTTTTCAATATGGAATAATATCCTTAAATGATTAGGCAAGGCTGACATAGTGCATGTTTTGTTGTCGAATAACCAGGTAAATTATAAGAAATAATAAAATATAATATTTTATGAGTGATTGATGGAGTTACATGAATTTTTCTAATGAATAAATTATATTATTTATATGTGAATAAATTTATATATTACCATTATGATATTTACATCCTTAATGTCATACTGTGTGAATAGTCCAAAAAATAAACATAATGTTATTTTAGTTTAAATTATATATTATTAAATGATTAAATATCTATATAAATATTATCTTGGTCAAGATTAATTGGATATAGTAATCCATATTTACCATTAATTAGTTATGATTCATTTTTTATTTTGAAAAAAAATTGTGTGACTAATATATAGTAAAAAAAATTATCGAAATAATCATCATAAGTGTAAACACGGTTTAAAAAACAGGTACATATGAAAAATTATCATAAAAATTAAAAATTGTATTGGATTAGAAAAATTTAACTCTACATTATCCTTATTTTATAATATGTAATTTTTTCCATATCATTATGAAAATCAATCTATATTAATTTTATGCATCAAGAAACTCTAAGGGTTCCCCTCTCATCTCTTATATAAGGAGACCACATATCCTTACATACACATAAATAATGGGAAACATACATAGAAAAAACCATATCGAATCCACTTATTAGATTATTTAGGAATACTATATAGGATCCATTATTCATTGATGCACATCCCTAGGTTTCGTGTTGGGAAATATAAAATAAATTATTCAAATAGTAGGTAGTCATATAAAGAGAGAATTTTAATTTTAAATCATCACATAAATCCTTAAATTGTATACTAATAATTATTAAACAAAAAAACAGTATATCCTATTTATTTATAAGTTATTATTTAAATTGAATAACCTTATTACTCTATTTGTTTCAGCCTATAGGGAATAAAGGCATTGTTCATGCATATGCATGCACTACAACCTCCATGAGGAGATGTGTTTGGATTTAAATTATGACCATTATTGTATTATTATAACTATAGAAATAATATTATCAATTGATATTAATGATATATTTTTTATAATTAAGTAATATATTTTTATTTCGATGCACTTATATTTAATGGAAACTTATCACATAGTTCGTGTTAACATGAGAATGCCACATCCATTATAGGTTGTGATTGGTTTTTTTCTTGGCTTTTATACATGTTGGATTCTATAGTTTTATTGATTTTATAAAAATGAAACATATTACATCACTAATATACTATATATAATATAAGAATGTCTCTATAGACTATTATTATACTACCATTGTCATTTTTTAATTATGAACTGAATATAATCATAACCTGTGACATGTTCATAAGAAATTTGGTAAATAAATATGTAAATGATATATAATTAAATATCCTTTTTATTTATATGATAATAAACGTGGATTATTGTCACAAAATATAAATAGTTAATATTTTTCCATTAAAAGTGTTAAAGAATGTACATAGGGAACCAAGCCTTTCTCTACGACATTTTATAACTCAATTTCCTTTAATTTATTTATTTGTCTACATCATTAAATAATAATTGAAATTATTATATGTGAATTTAAATAAAACATTATTTTGTTAGTTAAATATTTTTAAATGATATTATAATTGTTACACATAATCCCTTTAATGATTTATTCCAACATTAGTGATATGATCATTGTAATGATTCTTCTTCTCAATATCTGTGAAATTATTGATGTAATAAACTAATATATATTTATGAGTTTAAAAACAATTTTTTTTTTAATTTTTATAAGTTCTATCATTATAAATTCATTATATTTAAACATATTATTCAATTATTTCATCCAAGGTAATTTAATGTGAATGTTTCCACATAGTATGTGTTACTTTTCCAAAAATAAATTCATTTGAAAATATATTATGTTATAGACCTCTATTATTTTATATGGTGTATCTACATCACCTAGGATATCATTTGAATCCAATTTTATTATTTTTGTGGTACTTAATTTGAAATTTTTATTTATTGAATTCATTTCAAATATGATTACAATGTTACCAATGTTGTGGGGATTTATGTTATAATCTCATTTCATTTTGGTTTCCACTATAATGAATTTCCATTGAGGGAAATTTACTGAATATTATATATTAAACCCCATATAATTTTTATAATCTTTTAATTTATTTAAAATTTTGAGTATTAGTATAATATTTCCATCATTGATGCTTAAAATGATTATTAAAATGTTTTAATTAGTCTTCGTTTTCCCTCTTCAGTTGATGAAAAATTTATTCCATGTACATAAACATAAAAATTACATTTTGTTGTTTTATATGACCATATGAAATTTATCTAATTTTTCCATTAAATACTTTTAAAATTATTTTAAAATTTTTGATGATAATGTTATTAAAAAATTCCAAACAATTTTTTTTTTCCTTTTTAAAAATTATTCAAAAAATATTTTTATTTTAGCATATAATGTATTTAAGAGTACCCACCCCATCATGACCATTATTTAGGTTAATAATAATCTCTAATATTTCTATTTTTCTTTTAAATGATATATTTTTTTAAAATATTTTTAATTTTTTATATCATTTAAATCCTGTAAATCTATATTTTCATATTGTTTCAATTATATTTTTAAATGAAAATTTAATGTTATTTTTCATCTATTTTTAAATTATATAATTATACATATTCATCCATTATAATATGTTCTTAATACACCACTCAATTTCATTCAAAAGAATGTTTATAATGAATTTCTAAAAATATTTTTATGAAACCTTTTTTTAATGTGGAGAACAATAAGTGAACTTTTTGATGAAATAAAATTATCAATATGTTTGTTTCATGATTTTTATCATTAAAATTATTTTTTTAAATTTTAATTGTGTAGTGAAAAAAAATTATGGAATTTTTTGTGATATATAATGGGTAGATCCATTAGGTATCTCTAATGTATTTGGTAATGATGTGGACATAACTAGATGGGTGTTTCTACTAATACGTAAAGATGATATGTTTCTCATAAAATATGACGAGATTATTAGATTTTTGGTACCTCGTAATTGATATTTGAGTTCACCAGTTATAGGTAACATTGAAGTTATTTGGTAATTTTTGGTTTATATGATTTTATGATGGATGTTTGATTTTCCATAATTGATAAAAATATTTTCAATTAATTCTATGGGTTATAATGAATCATTTTATGAAGTATTTTTTTCACATGGATAAATATTATAGATTAATATGAGTCATGTTTGTTGTTAATTATTTATTTCATGCCTCATGATTTACTACAAATATTTTAATTAGAATGACTTAACATAAGTTATCCTATTTCCCTTTTTATTATGTCATTATAAAATATTAAAATATTATTCTTTATGATAACATTAATTTGGTAACATATATTTTAACCCTTCCTATATCTTTTAGGTCACCAAAAATAAGTATTCTATCTCCCTGGAATATGATGATTGATTTTATAATAATTGTGAAAAAAAATATTTAGATGTAAAAAATTTATTTGATATGATACATACTTATTGTAATATATGAATTTTTTTAATATAAAAAAGCTCACAGTTATAGATGTGGGTAATATTATGTAATATATTTTAATAATTATATGAAAACATAATTCTAAATGTTCCATGGGTTTGTATGTGATCATATATTTTTTGATTAATGATGTTTTTTATGGATAAATAAAATTGGGTCACATAGAGTTATTGATACCATAATGGGTCTATATGTTTATGGTTGAAGATAAATTAATAAACATAGACACCCCATCTTAGATATTTATTTAATATAATTATTAATAGATTATTGATATTTTCTTAGAAGATATATTTGGTACATGTACAAGCCTTCCATAGGGATATCATGCGAGATTACATAGATGATTTACTTAGAATGATTATTAATAATTTTAGGTATTTATGCATAATTTATTAAAGTTATGGTTTGGAATAACAATCTCTTTTTGATGTTATTCTGGATATAGTTAGATTAATTGTGGAATGATTTAATTTTATCATTTGATATTATTTTTGAACATTGATGATTGATTAATAAATTTTTATGACATGTCTTATTTAGTTTTAGGATGATCATACATTGTGATAAAAATTTATGTTTTAGAAAATTTAATATGAAAATATTTTCAACCAATCACATCAGTCCTGGAAAATTGGATGTTTGTTGCAGTTCATCAAATATTTAATATTAGTAATTGAAATTTTTTTTAATAGAATATTTAATGGTTGAAACATATTGAAACATGCATCCAAACGAAGAAATTTTTATTATTTTAAAAAAATTATATTTCATTATGTTTATAGTTTAAATGGTAGAATAAATCATCAATAATTAGAATTCGATATTTGAATAAAACAATAAATGTATTACCTTCGATTATAATGGATTCATTATCTTCTTCACAGTGTATTTATTTGTTTTTTTGTGACATTTGACTTTCTAAAGATCATATAATTCTTATAAACAATTTTTTCTATCAATGCACCTCAGTATTAAGAAATTTTAATTTTTTTCTAGGTTTTTATTTTTTCATTATATATTCAATTAAAATTTTCTTTATTATATATATGCATGTGTTATTATAGTTTAACTACATTTCTACATTTCCCTGTTTTGAAACATAATATTTTTGACCCTTTAAACAATGTAGGATTTCAAAAAAGATATTTCCAAATGATAATCCCATTAATACTAAGCACAATATATAATTTGAATGATGCAATTTTTTATGGTTGTATAATTTTAAAATATTAAAAAATAAAATAAAACCATGTTAAAATATTTATATGACAAATAACAAAATTTTTAATGAACAATGAAATTTGAAAAATTTATTTTGATTGATATTACATGAAAATTTAATCATGATGATACAAATGTGTGTAAAAAAATTTGTAAATATATTCATATAGGGCCATTTTTAATTAAATTTATTGGCCAACCATTATGAAATAAGTAGTCAATTTGTACTTATTTATTTTTATTCTTAAAAAATAAATCTTATTCAAATTATTTTCCTATTGTTATTGAATATTATCTTTAATTTATTACACTTTTATAAATATAATTTCATATAAAATATATCCTTTTTAATTAATTTTGAAAAAATAGTTTATGTTGTGATTTTTATAAATATCCAAAAAATTTAATTTCTCAATGAACTGTGACAAATATCGATTTTATAGAAAACTTAACTTTCAAATAATTTATTTATGTAAAATATATTTATTGGTTATAAAAAATATCAAATTATTTTTTTTAAAACAATATAAATATTTTTATCTTAATAGAAATTCTAGATAATATTTTTAGAATAAATTTTAATAATAAAAATATATGTTTATAGAAAATATTTTTTTTACATTGTTTTATAATTTTATAAACGAAACTTATACAACATATTGGGAATTAATGTCTTTTAATGGACTAAATATTTTGATTATCCATGAAAATACATTGTAAAAAGGTCAAATTTTTTAGTAATCATAAATATCAACATTTGTAAATATTCATGACATCGATAATAGTAAATCTATAGATTATATTAAAAAATAATATGATATAGATTTAAAAATATAAATAACATATATTTTATTTCATTTTTATGAGTTTAGATGCACCACATTCATTAAATATTTTATGAAATTGAAATAATCTAGAATTTTTATTTAATAATGTTAATAATATTATTTTATGTAGAAAAATATAAAATGTAACCATCTTTGTTTCACCATCTTAGATATTATCAAATTTGGATTAAATATGTATTATTAATTTATAAAAGGTATTTTTTAAATATAAATTAATTTTTTAATATCTGCAATGTATTTTAAAATTTAGTTGTGAACTAATTATCATAAATTATAACACAAAATTTACTTAATGTTTATTTTAGAAGTAGAAAAATCAATTAATGGATTTTAATATTATAAAAATTATTTTTTTTGTTCCTTATGTTTAGAAAATATTATTTATATAAATATAATTTTTTCTATTAGGGTTAAATATTTATATTTTAATTCAATTATTTTTTATTTCATAAATTTTAAACTGTGTGAATAGTCTCAAAAATGACTATAATTTTATATTATGTTAATTTGTGTTTTATATAATTATTGAAAATTCATAAAAATATTAATTTTCCCAAATAAGTGTTATTTTTTCATAAATATGAACCTTTTTCAATTTATTTATCAATAATCCTTTTATAGTAACTTTCAAGACACTTATTAGAAGATATTATTTCAGAAAATAATCATCGTATATTTGAAATATATAATTTTGTTTCCATATTAATATAAATTCTAATTCATATTAGTTTAATAATTTTTTTACTTTCATGGGTTCCCCTCTCTCTCCTTATATGTTTACACCAACTCTCATATGCTCCTTGTAGATTATAATCTAATTATCTTGAAATGTATATACCAAATACTATTCTAAAATTACTATTCAATATTCTAGAGGTTCTTTTAAATGTTCACCCATATATAACTTAAAGAGATATCCATAAGTGATTCATTAAATAGGTTTCAGTCTACTCAATCATGGGTTCTCATTTTTCTTCTTTTTCTACCCCACTAAATTATATCCCACATTTTACAATACAAAAAATTAATTATATCCTATAAACTGATCTGTAAATATGATAATTTCATGACCATATTCATCTAAGTTTCCTTTTTCTTCTTTTTCTACCCCACTAATTTTTGTCCAATATTTTACAGTACAAAAAATTTATTATATCCTATAAACTGATATGTAAATATGGTAATTTCATGACCATATTCATCTAAGTTTCCATCCTATAAAAACACCTACATCATTCATGTGTACACGTTGAATACCAATTCTATGAAGTGAAGTTTATCAATTTCCATCACTCACTATTATAGAAATTTTTAGTGATGGATATAATTTGAAATTTATTTCATTTAAATTCATGAAATAATATCTATTATTTTTTCCCATACCCTTCCATCTATTGTAAATTGATAACTTTGTTCATATTTACATGTGGAATACCACCCCCTCATATAGTGATGTTATTTTCAATCCTTGTATTTCATTCATGGGTGGCACTAAAATTGAATTTGATTTATAAAAATGATAATTATATCATGGATACTATTATATATGTTATTAATAAAATTTATATTTTCCACATTTAACCAACCAAATTCATTTTGAAACTATAACCCAAACATCCTTAAAACAACATATATGAACATAAATGGTAGAATAATTAAATAAAAAATTTATATAATAGAAGTAAATTGTGTTATGATAAGTTAATGAACATGATTATTCATTTTATAATGGTAAAAAATTCTTATATATTAACAATAGTTCAAAAAAATGTACGTAGTGTGTCTAGACTTGATGTAATGTATCTCCTTCCACAATTTTCATTATATAGCATATAATTATATGATGTTAATAATATTATCAAATGATTTTGAATGAAACTTCATATGCTTTTATTATATTTTATTAGTATGTTTTTTATGTTTTTGAAATTTTTACACATAATTAACCAGATGAGTTATTATTAATTATGAGATACATTCGTTGTAAGGATTCTACTTCTCAATATTTATTTTATTGTGACTTGTTTGATGTTATACAACTCTTTTTATTGATATGGTGTATATAATCACGTTTAATTTTATATATCACATATAATTATAAAAAACGATTATTAATGTTATAATTAAAAATATTTCATACATGTTAATTTTAATTGAATGTTTTCTTGTAGTTAGGGTTTATCATATAAATTTTGTTTCATTATGATATATGGTATGTTATATGTCATTATAATTTTTTGGTGTGTATCTAGAGCCCATTTGATATGATTTATGATAAGTATTCTTATTTTCACAAAATAAATATTTCCTTGTATTTTATTTTGAGACGCTAGAAATTTGAGACTATAAAAATTTTACTTGATATAATATGTGACATGAAAAATTGATCTTAATAACACATTAAATATGTTTCCTTAAATATAAACTCCTAGATATCAAGTGGAAAAACAATCCACAAGTCTAAATAAACCTTAATATATTATACAATTTCATATAAGATGTTAAATTGTGGTAATTAATTGAAGTAAAAAAATTACGAAAATTATGGTTATTTATTGATTAGAAAAAATATTCATTTAAATGAAACATAAATATTTCAGAA
Organism: Viscum album; assembly: GCA_963277665.1. NCBI lineage: Eukaryota > Viridiplantae > Streptophyta > Magnoliopsida > Santalales > Viscaceae > Viscum > Viscum album. The sequence continues at coordinate 2,067,223,957 of OY728160.1, forward strand.
ACACAATTGTTTTCTAAAAATTGTTTATTAATGAATTGCACACCAAATTTAACAATAATTTGTACAAAATTTAAGTCTTATTTTGATAAAAACGTCCACTTTATAATTAATAGTAGCATAATTAACTCTTGGTTAATTTTTTTTGTATTTTTCTAAAATGACTGATTTTTTGATGAATAGTGAGAAATACATATTTTTAAAGAGAATATCCTTTTAGTTTATATTTTTACTCAAGATAAATTAAAATTAAAATATAATTTAATGTAAAATTAGTTAAAATTTATTAATGAATAACTATTTTTTGTCAATGTATTTAATTTATTACTGATGTTTTACATTAATATTTTCTATCATTAAGATAACATTCCTATTGAAAAATTATTTTATTATTGCATGTGCAGTTATAATATTATAGTATATTCTTCCATACAAAGGAATTAAAAGATGAATGATCCTATAAATATATGTAATAATAATAATTTATGTTATATATTATTGTCAATATAATATGTATCCAACATGAATAATAAATGTTGTAAAAATTAAATAACTCAGTTAAGTTCTATACAAATTTACAGGGGGTTAAACTAAAATGATATGGATCAAAATGACCAAATAATTATTTAACACCTAATTTATTGACATATATTTAAATTATCACCTATAAGGTTTTATTATGATATTTTTATTTATTCAGGATAAACAATTATTGTAACTGAATCAGTTCATGAAATCCATGTGTGTCCCACCCCAGACATATAATATTCTTCCCACATTGCTCCACAACTCAAATTTAACATTATAAATTTTATGAATGAAACCTGATGAAAAACCCACCATTTCCCCCATAAAACATTTTAGATACATTATTTTGATCCAAAATTATTTCAAGAAATGATTTCTCTGAAAACAAAATAATTATGCCCAATGTTAATGTATTGTATTTAAGCGTGATTTTCCATTTTTTATTCATACAACTCACTGTAATATTATTTAATAGTAATTATATGATTAAAAAATATCATACACATACTAATATGTTATTCTATTAAATTAATGACATATTTCCACCTCATAATCCATAAAATATGAAACAAAACCGTTGATCTTGTATACGACTGACTACCGAAATATTAACTGTTGTAAATGTTTTTTCATCATCAAAATTCTAGGATGGATATGATGATGAACTTAAGAAATTTATATGTTATTTATGATATTATTTTACTTATATAATAATAACAAAATTTAAATACATCATTTGACTTCTTAATGACTATTCCATTAAAAATAAGATAATGACGTTCGTGTTTTGGGAGAGATACTTCCTTGAAAAGTGACATGATTTGATCTTAAAATATGATTTAAAGGGAATATAATAAAGGAATTTTTAATGAAAATTTATTTTTATATATTATATTTCATTCATTTTTTAAAATTATTCTATCACCCACTTCTTTACCATTTCAGCTGTTATGATAATGATAACATCACTCAAGCATATGTCCAACATACCGTCTCCAAGAAGTAAAGTGAATCATTCTTCCTATTCAAATTTAAATATTTATTATAAATTTTTATCAAAATAATATAATGATATTTATAACAGCAATATAATTATATATACTATGGTTTTATTTCAAACACCCATAAATTAGAACATTCCAGAACAACCATGCATGGTAAAGCATTGAAATTAACGCCTGAACTAATGGATAATTGAATGATTAATAATTAAAATGGGATAATATAATATAATATGATCATATATGATATTATAAATAATAATATGGTAATTATAAAAATTAATATAATAATTTAAACAATATTCCAAGAAGTAAAATCATGTTAAATAAAAGTAAACCTTGAGGTAAGGGATTTGAACCCAATATCATTTCATTAATTCAAATTGTAGTGTCAGGTACCTAATATATTTTATATGGATTATATACTACCCATTATAAAAATAATATTATTAATCCATCATTATTAATTTGAACTTAAGTTTAATTAATAGCTATTTCATACTTAAGGGAATTGAAATTAAATTTACCATGTGGTAAGGTAGTTCTTGTAACTCTTTTAACACTTGGAGACATATAAAAATTAAAAACATATTTTACATGTGTGGTGTATATTTCTCAGGATTCAAATTATTTTTCATGAATATCCTTATTTAAATGAAATTTAATTTCTTATTTTATTTTAGTTTTTATTGGGTCTTACAATTAAAAATATTACTAAGGTAATGAGGGATTTTGCCTCAATTTTCCTTCTTTGAGACATATGTCGTTTTATGCACCTATCTTCTTTTATGAGCAATATATATTGCCAATTTTAGACTTAATATCTTGAATTAATCAACTAATATTATATTATATGAATAATTTAATGTAATTCCATCATGGTTCTAGGTATTCAATGTTATGAATGATATAGGGTTATTTTGATACAATCCAATGTCTTGTTGAGATTTCTCATGAGTACGATTACAATGATGAAATATTCTAATCTACCTGTAATGAAACTTATGTTTTTTATTTTCATATAGTTTTCTTATGAAATACACGATTACCTTATTTTTACTCCCTCTCTTTTTAATATGGAGTTCAAAATAATTTTTTTTGAGTTAAATCGACTTTATTTCACTCTTTTGTCAGAAAATATTTTTCATAAAAAATAATGCCTTAAAAATGATTTAAAAAAGGCCTTTATGATTATCCAAATTACATAATAAATAAATTTTTACTCAAAGTTTAATTTTAAACAATCTTTTTGAAATTAATCGTCATGTCATTTCCCAAATATGTCTCTTTTGACTTTTATCATAAATGTGAAAGGATTATTTTTATCTTTTTCAACATGTAAAAAATTTCACTTAATCATGAAAAATAAATGTTTTAATGATTATTTTACATTTTAACATTTTATTTTAACAAAAAATTATTTTCAAAATGTCTTCTGAAAATGTAGGTTTTAATTTTATTTTAAAAATAAAAATCATGTTTCCATGAATGTTTTTTATATATACATTTATGGTATTTCTATAAATAAACCAAAAATATTTAATTTTATTTATACATTACTGGGGATATGTGGAATTAATAACATTATTATTTTTTCTCTCAATCGATTTTGATCATTTTGACTTCAAAAAGGACAGACACTAATTATCTTGACTTATTTTTTGTAGTCATTTACATTCCATTGAAAAGATCACATTTTGATGATAATTTTACATTATATTTAAATTATATATCATCATTATATAACTTTGATATAATTACTACATAAAAATTATATCATTTCAACCTATGTAATTTTATATAGAATGTTGTATGATTGGATATGAAATTATATATAATCTATATCCCAAACATGAAACAAATAATTATTGATAAGGCCTATTATTAAGGAAATAATACAGTAATTCAATTTAAGTGTACTTCATTATTTATAAATTTATTGTTCATGTCGGGTTATTGATAACCCACAAATGCATTGGTTGTCTCATGAGATGAATTAGATAGATATGATTAGTTAATTTTCAATTGTATACCAACCCATCCATTTTAGTATTTATTGTGAAAGGAATTTATATTAGAGGTATCACGATGTATGAGATCCTGAAATCAAGAAAATTTGAATTTCATTCACTGTTAACAAATTTTTTATTATCCGGGATATTTTTACAATGATATTATCTAGTGATTAACTAAATTCTCAATTTATTCACTTGATGACCCATGTTTTTAGTTAATTTCCTTACCATATTGATTTTTCCCTATAATGTATTTATAGTCATGTTACTGATTAAATGGTATTTTTTTCATTTATTTAATATTAAATATTGATTACGATATTCAAATTTTTGTATTGTTATATTTTTTTCACTTATTTACCTTGTCAATATTCTTATACTTATTTATTCCTAAAAGATTATAATTTATATTAACCTCATAGAGTATTTAATCCCACCATTTTATGTTTTTTATTTTCATTAGAATATATGAATTATACTATGATAGTTATATTCTGATATTCTAGAGTAAAAAACCAATTTCAATTTTTTTTGTAACTTTTACTTCCAAATGTATTATAAGAATATTGTATGTATCTTTTTTACCAAAACACCTAAACTATATAGTCTTTCGTGATTCGATATCTTGTATATTATTTCAATATAATAATGTAAGATTGTAAAATTGGGTTACTGGATTATGGGTCGCTACAGCTGGTATCAAAGGATGATTATTATTGATCATGGGTTCATAGATTTATGAAAAAATTGATTTTGTAACATAACCCAATGATAAACATTGAGGATATGTATTAAAGAAAATAATAATGTTTTTTAAGGAATAGAATTTTTTTTTCATGGAAAAAATACCACTATATTTAAAACATTATCACATGTTTCTTGCACAATTTTACTTAGGGGTAATATCTCTATAAATGGAACATTTTGCAGGATATGATCATCACCTTGTACACTAATTTGGGCCTTACTACGCACCAGGTTTGACACTCTAAATGGAATTGATTATTTTAATTTAAATTTTTATTACAATCTATTAATATGTATACGAATATAATATAACAATGAATTATCTAGGTTAAACCTATGATTTCCTATTTTTAAAATAATGTGTCATGATTTGGATTGCATATATGTGATTATATTATTTTCCCATTATAATTATTGTTTCAAACAGTATATTTTTTAGTAAATGATAATAACTACAATGGAATCATGTCATCAATGAATATAAAGGACAATGTGGTGAAAATTAGACACAAAAGGGTTTATTTTTAGGAGTCATTGATATCATTATTATTCATAATCAGTTATACTAAAATACGATTAACAACCTATACCTTAATTAACATAGGGAATCACTTTAAAATGGAAGTATGGTTTTCATAGATATCATTAGTGATAGAGACCTTGGAGAGAAAATGGTTCAATTTCCATTATTCTATATGTGATGAATAATAGACCAAAAATAAATATCAAAGCAACATTAAAATGAAATGTGTGTGGAAAATATTAGAAAACCAAAAATAATTAATGTGGAAAATTATAGAGTATAATGGATGGGAAAAATATCAGCTTACTGATCCAATTATAGTTTGTTGGTATAAATAGAATGAATATGGTTGTTATCATATTCAATTCCCCCATTTATTTCTTAGATATATTAAAATAAAGGAGCTATGATAAAATTAAATGGGTAATGTAAATTCATATTAGGATTAAATAATTAAATTGTATATGTATTTTTATGATTCGTAAACTAGTAAAAATAATTATGAATCATAAATTGATTGTTTCATATCTCAAAATAATATATTTACAGACAAATATAAGGTAAATATATTCTTCTGTGGGTTTATGATTTTACGGTTTATTATATTTCCAATGTCTTAATATTCCATTAGTAAAACTTTGAAAGAAATAATATATCATGATTAATGATATTTTTGAAAAAACATTTATCAAAATACAACCCATTTTTTTAGTATATAAGAAATATATTTTCAGAATAATTACATTAAATTTTATTTTGAATAATTTTATTTGTATTTATATGATTTATATTTTATCATATAATTGATATTGTAATAACAATGCGTTTACATAATATTTGAATGATGTCATAATTATATTAATTTAGTTTTGTAAAATGGACATCCCAAAACATCTACAATGGCTGTGGGGTTTGATCATTTAGCGAACATGATTTAATATGTAATATGTAATTGTTTTTATATTAATTTTTTGATGAATATTTATTAAATATTAATAGTTATTATTACTATTGATGTTTAGATATTAATGTATTATATTGGATAATGTTTCCAATATATTTTTGTTTTGAAAAATATTTATTGATATTTGGAAATTCATTTCACACATATTTAGATTATAAAAATTATTAATGGTTAATTTTAATTCATAAATCTTAAAAAATAAATTTGGGATATTTAATTCTTAGTGTGGATAATTAATTTGAAGAATTGATTAAAGAAAAAGCAATGAATGAATTTTTTTTAATAAAGAAAAATATATATTGCATGTATATTTCAAAATATTTATTGATATTAATATAATTCATTAAAATTTGTTAATTTATATTGAAAAAAACATATTACCTTCATAACGGATGAATCAACTGGTTTTTAAAATCCTCACGAATATATTGTATCTAGGTCCTTCACATGAAATTAATAATTCAGTTTATTATGATCAATAAACACTGTCATTCTATAAAAATATTTTTCATTTTTATCAATGTTAAAATTATATATATATAATTATGTTATCTTACATATGAATGAATATTTTTTTTGATATGATCATTTTAACTCCCTTTCTCTTTTATTAAGATGATGTTTTATTAACCATTTATATTATGTAGAACACAAAATAGTGAATTTAAATGAATTGTAAGGTTGTATATCAATATAACATATAAATTAAATTTTCATTATTAATATAACCATAAAATTATTAAAGATATGGTTATATATTAATTTGAAAATGTTATATTTATTAAAATTAAAAAAAAAATTCATATCAATTAGAATTTTTTTAAAAATATACATTTTTTCTTATTGTGTTCACATATTTTAGGCCAATTTTTTAACACATTAACAGATAATTTTGTGATGAAATAAATAATATTATTGATTTTCTCATTTTCTAATTATCATAGGATGATGTTTTATGATTTTTCTGATGTTTTTCATTTTTAAATGAATAATGAAAAATACTGATTTTTATTGAAGACTATCATTAATTTTCATAAATTACTATAGAGATATTAAATTATTAATTTTTCAAAATTAATAATAGATAAATAATATAACAGATTAATTATTTTATTTCATTATAATAAATTTTATCATGATTTTTTATATTAAACTATTTAATATTTATGAGAATTTTCTCTTGGAATGCTTGTTTTTTCATTGCTTTTCTGTGTATAATTTAAATCTAGATTATGATAATCCAATGAATGGAATTTTTAAAAAGAGAATAAATATACTTAACCTGTTTAATTTATATTATATAAAAAGTTATATATTGTTTTTTTCCATTATCAGTAGTAAAAGTCATAAATATTAATTACCCTGGTTAAGGTAAAAATAATATATCAAAGATTAAACTGAAATGATAAGGGTTAAAAAATCCTTCCAACCTAAACAAAAACATTTTTATATCATATATAGATCATATCACGTATATGGGTTTATAATTCGTCATTTTAATCTCTTTTATCAATATATAAAAGTTTGTGTAATTTATTATTTTTAAAATTTACATGACATTTCTCTCTCACGCTTATAAAAGTACATCCCCTCTCCTCTCATATTTTGACTCCAATATCCATTTGGAGTATCCTACACAAAAAAAAAATTCACAACTACCTATAAATAAGCTAGATCCTTTTTTTTATCTAAATTATATCCTTCAATATCTTTTGGTGAAAACCAATAAATGTTTAGTGAAAAGGATTTAATGTTCATAAATGAGAATTTTTAATAATTTATTCTTCCAAATACTTCAATTTTTTTTATATTATAATAAAATAAAAATATTATTTATAGTATATAAATATGTTATTATGTTTATTTAATAACCTATATCAATGTCATCTTCTATAAATGTTGATGTTAAAGTCCAATGATTGTATGGAAGACTACAACCTTGTGAACCGATGTAATTATTTGTAAACAATCACGGTTAAATGTTTGGTATAATGATTTATTAAGAAACATTATATTATATTTATGAAATTTATATAATTTTTAAATTATATAATGAAATATAACTTCTTAAATTCAAGGAAGTTTAAAATACTATAATGTCGCTTGTGTGTATGGAGGTCTACCGCCTCACAAAGAAATGTGAATCCTTGTTCACATAAGTTTAAAATAGAAAGTAATTAATATTAATTTAATGAATATAAGTGATATATATTAGATGATAATTTTTATAATGGTTACTATATCACCAACTTAATTATCCTATCATCCATTAATAAGAATGATAATGTCACTAATTCAATTGTATGGCCAATTTTCTCCATGAAGAAATGTGATTTATTATCAAATTTCATAATTTTAGTAATTATTATAAAAATTAAAATAATAAAGAAAATTATATTTATGACATTAATATAATTATTTATATAGGGAATCTATATAATATACCCAAGAACCGGAATAATTATGTCAATACACCCCTGTGAAAATAGGACAATTAAAACTAGAAACAAGTAAAATAATTAATGATTCGAAATAAATTAGTGAAAAGATATTTTAAGAGAATTATATATGATATATTAAATATTAATATTTTTATCATATAAATTATTATCTTTTATAGACCCATTATATATGAGGTTAAATAATTTTCAATCAAAAGGAATCTTGAGGTATGGAATTTAGACTTAATTTTAATTCCAAGAGGCATGCTGTAATGTTATACCCTAAATATATTTTATATAGTGAATATAATCCCCCTTTTAAATTTAATATCCAGAATCATTCATCATTCATGTTATTTTGTTTTTCAATTATAATTTGTTCAAAGAATTTTATTTGACCCAAAAATTATCAATTAGAAAGGAATATCTAGTCTATCCATTATTTATAAGAGATATATGAATATTCACCACTAGTTTATTTTTTGAGGTGGATAGAATAACACATTCACATGTAATACAATGAATTTATTTATAATCATTAATTTTAAGTTATCATTTTTTAGGGCTTATGATTTAGAAGAATACTTTAATAAAATTATATTTAAGCCACAGTTTTACTTCTTTGAGTCATATATCATGTTATGTATATATCATCATTTTTAAGTGTATATAATGAAAATTTTATATGAAAAATCATGAATCAGTTTATTCTCATGATATTATATGATTTATTTAACATTATTATTTCATAGTGATTATAATTAACTATTTCAATAATGTTATTTTTTTATAATCTCATCATTTTTTCAGCATTAATAACTATTACGATACTAGTGGTGAAATATTTCTGTTATAACTATCATGAAACTAAATAATTTTATTATTAATGGGTCTTTTATGTATAATAAATATTTTCCATCCATTTTCCTATATCTTTATTTATAAAATCAATTTTTAAAAATAACATTTTTAATAAATTACAACTTTATATAACTATTTTTTTCGAAATCCTTTTTATTCTTGATCCATGTTAAAAAAAATATCTTTTCCTAACAATATCTGAATTCCTTTTTATTTATATTTTAACCATTTTTTACTTTTCATAAAATGTTATGAAAGGAATCCTCAACGATTTCCCAGAAAATACCACTTTTGATATTACTAATAATATGAAAAGAATATTATTTAATCTTATAAGAAATTTTTTAAATTTACTAACAATATAACATATCAATGTTTTAAAGAATATTTTAAATTTTATCATTTTTTTAAATGAAAATAAAATTCAAATTTTTCTGTGAAATTTTTGTCTTATGATCTTATCATCTAAATGAAAATAATTTTTACTCAGAATGGTGTTAATGATATTTTTGTAATATTTCTACTCAACATTAATTGAATCCAATTATTTTATTTATCATACACACGGGATATGTTGTATTGATCCCATATTAATTATTTCTATATGTATTTTATGATTATTTATTCCAAGGAATGTGTTGACATTCACTCTCTTGATTCATTTTTATGCTCAATAAATTTACCATGAAATATTTATATATATTTGACCATTAGACATTAAATTTCATCTAAATATAAATATTGAGTATAATAGATTATATTATTATATAAACCGTAAATCAATTATAGACATTCTGCTTTATATTTATGTATATATGTTTTCTGGGTGAAATTCTATAATAATATTTTCCACTACTCAATGTAGAAATTTAGTGAAATGACATAATTTTTAATTAAATAAATATACTTTATGATATATGAGAAATGAATTGGACAATATGATATTGGTGTGGATTATTTATTGATAATATCATGATAAATTTGTTTTCTTAGGACATGAATCAGCTGTCTAGATTTTGTTAAATCAGTTTCTCATCTATATATACACATCATTTTAAATATATCATTTGAAAGGAAATAAGGGATCAAGTATTGTTATACCAGAGACCATGACATCCAATATATAAGTGTTTCTATATTTATTATTTATATTGTTATTATCTATGATATTTTATTAATGATATTATTTCTATTTGCAATAATTTCTTACAATGATGATTAGATACAATGTATCATCATTTATTTACCTGTCAATATTGATTGTTCCATATCTGGTTATGATTGTATTGTTATTTGTGAAATAATTTTTTTTGTAGTTTTTTACATTCCATATTGATTATGCTAGTCAATTTTTTTATATGGTTGGTTCATCCATATATCTACATTTCCATGATGTCTATTCATTTTTATTTTTGATATCTTATATTGTACATATCCTTGAATGCACATTTTAGCTCACCCTTATTTTAAAACCATCCTAATAATCATATAAGTGTACTAAAAAAATCATGGATATTCTATAAGGAATAATGATATTTAAAAAAATTATGTATTTTTGGTTTTCATTTTTAATTTGATAATCATGTGTATATCAAGTTTAAATATGATATTAAACAAATATTTTTAATGAAATAAATTTTTGTATCTTATTCCAATTTAATAAAGTAAAACATAATCCTTTGGTTACATGATTTGGTTTTATTACATTATTTCTTTCAAGGAAATTTTGAGTCAACAGTTACTATAGTAGTAATTATTTATATTACAATCTCATTCAATTTCAGGGTTATATATTCAAATTCTCAATTGAGAGAAAATATATAGATGAATACCATAAAACCTCATATATATTGTTTGTCTTTAATTTTTCACAAAATATTCAATTAATATTTCCATTTTTATCTCTTTGTTACATAAAATGATCATCAAATATTTTAATTGAATAGTAAAACATATTTCCATTTTGGTTAATAGAAATTTTCTGTATGTCCATAATCATCAAATATATTATAATAATATTATTTACTGTACATGAAAATTATTTATTATCTAATAGTCACTAACATTACATTTTTTTATAATGTTTTAAAATTTAAAACGTATAATTTTATTTAAAAGAATACAATTTTTAATTTTTAAAAAAATATACGAAAATAATTTTTCATATTAATTTGTTTTAATAAAAAATGTTTTCCCACCATCTTGAAAATTAATTCATTTAAATATTAAATTAAATGTTTCAATGATTATTTTCAAAAACAAATTCTCAAAAAACAAGTAAATTTTCTTATAATATTTTGTAACATTAATAAGTATAATATTTCAAGATTTCAAATAAATATTCTATTAATACATGAATATTTTTTAATAGGATTCAAAGTAAAATAAATAAATCATATACTTTACTATTGATATGATATTGTTATAATATTAACTATATTCTTCTAAATTTATAATGTTTTTTAAAAATATATTTTTTGTAAAAAGTTTTTTTCATGGGTAAATCAAGTTAATATAAGTTTAATGGAATGAAATGATCTATGGGTTATCCTTCATTATATAAAGAATTGAAATTATTGATTAATTTGGGATTTGGTAGTTATAAAATATAATTATGGTTATATTCGCAATATAATATAGTTGAATCATTTATTTCCTTTCAATATATTATATAATGATAAATTTTATATAGTTATAAATTTCTCAAAAAATAAAATAATGTTTCAGTGCACCTAAAAAATGAAAGTGTTAATTGATTAAAAGTTACTACAAAGGGATGTGAGATAAAATAAATTATTGGTCATATATATGAGATATATGAAATATTATGATTACTAATTCTTTAACATATGTTTCATGATCTAATATAACAACACAATTTTTAAATGGTTTATATGAGATATAATAGTCCCTTACCTCATGGATAATATCATCAAGGGTCAGGATTGTATACTTTTGTGAATATTTTTATGATAAATACTTGCAATATTCCATAAGTATAATGGTTCACATTTTTATAGGTGAGATTTGTTTTGATATTTTCATAGATTATTATTATTAAATAATACTATTATGATCATATTATTCTCACATATTATATTCAACTATTAATCATTATATTTACCCTTATATAGAAATATATATTTTCTCTATTTAATTTTCTTTTTTACCATGTGAACAATAAAAATTTTAAATGAATTAATATATGAAATGATTGATGTGTGATGAATTTTATAATATATGTTTAATTATTGTTATGAAATAATAAAATCATGGAACAACATTATCATATTATCATATGAGGGCATTAATATATTTATATAATATTTTTTCCTATTTCTCTAAAACACATAACATAAAATATCCTTATGTTTTTATGTGAGTAATTTTTTTTAATTTTTTTATATTATGGATTGAAAAACTGGGTAATATTTATCATTTTCTTACACAGTAATGTAAGGATAATGTTTTAGCAATTAGAACATTGAGTTATGGTTTCAGACTGTTCTAATGTTGATAAGATATAATTAAAGAAAACATGTATTTTTATCACATATTGGTAATTTCATTTTATCATATATGTAAATGAAAAACCATTATTTCTATTTATTTATTCAATTCATTAATGAAAGGGAAAATAGTTATCTTATACCATGCTTCAAACTAAATCATCTAGAGTATAGTTGATATTGTAAGATCAATATATGTTGTATGAGATGATGATATGGTTATACTAATAAATATGATATTTTTTCATTTGAAACAAATATTATATAAATTCACTGCTGAAATTGAATGGTCCTTCACAATGTAGGAAATCAATGATTTTTTTGAAAGTAGATTATATGTCATACATATATGTTATGAAAATAGGATTACAAGCATGAGATAAAATCAATTATACTCTACATTTCTATAGATTTTTACATTATACATTGAGTAGTTATTTTCTTGTTTAATAAATGTTAATGGGTATGAGATTAATGATAGAGATGGATTTTATAGTTATATTATTATTCGGTAATCGAACAACATGATTGAAATTAAGAAGATATTAAATCATTGTATAAATGACTTCATTTATTATTGTAGTGGTGAAAACTATATTTTAAATATTTAAATATGTTCTATAAATCAATAGTGGACAATAATAATGCGCTAAACTAATTATATCACCTTCAATGGTCTCTTTAAATATTATTTTTATTTCATATAAATCCCTTTAATGTTAATAACTAGTACTCGCCCGTTCATTTTCACGGTGATATAACACAATTCATAGATTATACGTTCACATGTTGATATGGTTCAATGATTTATTTAGGAAGATAATACAACATTTCAATCTTAATAATAAACATAAATATTAAATATTTTTAAATCAAAAATTAATGATACTTATTATTAGAAAACAATTAGTCAAAATATAATAACATCATTATGATAGTATATTACATTTTCGATAAATAAATTTGAAAAAAAATAAAATAATCAATAAGAAATAAAAAATTATTTTTAGTGTGGAGATATGAATTCAGTGAATGAAAAGAAAATTGAAATTAACATTGGAAATTTTGTAAATTATGATAAATGATGACGTAATTGAGAACATAACGTTATAAACAACAAAACATTGAATAAATTATTAGACTTCAAAACATGTTATGGATAAACTAAACAACAATATGAAATAATGTGTAGTCAAAGTGAAGCTAGAAAATATTAAATTAGATTTAAAAGCCATTAAAAATGAACATAAAAGTGTTGAAACATTGAAATAATCCTAGGTATTTCTTAACATAGTATCATACTAAAATTATTTTTATTATAATGATGTTGGATGTGAAAAAACATAAATCTTATATATGGATTTCATATAATGATTTTTTGGCATCAAAATTAATCCCTTGGGGATACAAAACCCTAGAAAATTCCATGGAAGCCTATCTAACAATGAATCCTTGTCGAGAAGACTCTAAAAGCCCCTCCGACTCTACGATTGGTGTGAAGTAGTAGGAAAATCCTCCTCTTTGGTCGTCACGGAGAAGAAGAAGGAGCACTTCATGACTACAAATCACTGAAGAGAGAGCTCTGTGGTTACTATTGAGAAGCTGGAAAAGCACTCTGTAGCTATGTTGCACATGAGACAGAGCTCTATGACAACTTTTTAGAGACTGATAGATATCTCTACGACTATAATTCATTGGAGAGAGCCCTCTGTGAGCACCTCATAGCTGCTGACGGAGAGGTTTGCAAGTCTGTAAAACATGATGGATCTGCCTCCGATTTCGATGTCTAGTTCCTTCATGACCTGACCTCTGAACATCACTCTATTATTTCACATCGTTTTTATACAGAAAATGGTTAAATATAAATATGTTAATGGGATTTTATAACAAATTAATATATAAAATAAGAGAATATTTATTTGAAAACTCATTGGAAATAGAAATAAATAAAGAGGAATAGAAACAAGAGTTTCATCATTAATGGAATGACAGTTGGTTCAAAACCTATACCAACTCTAAAGGCTATTATACTACTAATTATATCATAAATAAAGTTCAAATAATATAATATGTAAATGATAATGTGAAAAAAGAAATTTGAAAAGCTACAGTAACTTGTCAAAAGTCATAAAAACATGTTGCATCTTATTCGTAGAAGAATATAATAAAGTAGAAATAATAAACTAAAGCATAAAAAATTCTAAAAGAGAATAAGATAAAAATAAACAGAACAAATTGGTCAACTAATACTATAAAATTCAAACTCAATTCTGCTTACTTTCATCAATATGTCTTCCAAATATCTAGGCGACAGGTACATGCAAATTCACTTTCATTTATGTTTATAACAACATCCACAAGAATATATAAATTAACGAAATAACATGGGAAACTCATGATTGGGACTATGAAGACCAATAAAATTTGTTTTTTTGATGATTCTCAACCATTATACTTAACATCACTGGATGATGGAAGTTTAAGGTAATGGAACCTATTATAAAAGTTCATTACAGTAATTATAATACCAAAATAATAGTTAAAAATTACAGATTGACAACTAAATGTAATAGAAAACATATTATAACATAAAACATACCAGTATAGTTCCTTTAAGGTATGTTTGTTGACCCATTTTTGGAGTATTCAAATCTTTTTTTATTCATAACATATTTCATTCTAGAACATAGTTTATTCAGGAAAGTCCTATCATTCAGTACACTAAAATTCAAATTTAAATAAGTATTTAAAGCGGATTAGAAAACGTACCTAACCATTTGATAAAATAAATTCCCCAACAATGATATGTATTGCACTTCATCAACATCAATTACATAAATCCCTTGTTTCTGTATAATACAATAAAAACATAAAGAATCATAAATAATCATAACATAACCAAATAAAATTAATAAACTTGAAAGAAAACAATTTTCTATATAAGATGATGGATGACTTATATCTACACGCCTAAGGAAATGGTAGTTCTGTTTAATCATTTACTTGAACTGTTATAAGCATGGAATGATGAATTGGTTGAAATCCAGTGGGTTTTACTATGTGTCCCACTGGTCAAACATCTGGATCGTCTGGGCTCTGCTATTGGATTGGAACCATATGTACGTGGCCATGGAGGGGGTGATTCTTTTTCAGGAGTGAACTGATAAAATTATAGATTATTTTTGAAAGTAGATGGGAAAAAATAAGGAGATTGAAGGTATTGTGTATAAGAATAAAATGGCAGCAGTAATCAAATTGAAAATTCAAAATTTTAGCCAGAACATGTGTGCAATCAATGTATAATGTATTTCATGTGTGAAATATATTTGGAACAATAATAAACTAATATTAGAAATATGTGAGGGGACATACTGAATTGGTTGTAGTGATTACACATATTCTAGATGCCTCACAAATATCAATATCTAGATTTCATGTAGTATTTGTTGCGACACCAACTACATACCCTACTATGGATGAATCAACACAATCTGGCTCTTCATGATACAATTTATTAAGGCTGACTTATGCAGAAGCAGAGGAGGAGGAGGCAGAGCAGGCTAAGGCATACCGAGGAGGAGAAACAAAATATAGGTATGGTATAAGATCTCCAAATCATTTAAAAAAATTCTGTAACATGAATAGTAAAACTGTTTTGGGTAATAATATATAGTACAAATTTATTCAAGAATCTAAGGGAAAACAATGAAATCGAATGCATAAGGTCCAGCCTTATATCTGTCCAACAAAATTGAAATCATAAAGTATAAAAAAACGTCCAATAATGAAGACGTCTAGCATTAATAACCAATTCTAAAAAAACGCCCGCCGTGAATCCCTTCCAACATTAGAATAAAACCATCGACCATAAAAACCATCATGCATGAATAACATCCCGAATAAAAAAATTATAATCAACCTCTAGATATAATTATTCGTTGGATAAGGACTTGATAACACATGGAAACTTTTTTTGAAATATAGATGCATAAGTTTGTTTGGTGCATTTTATAGGGTTGATTTTCACTTAGAATATTGACATCATTAATAACCATTAGTGATAAGGTTATTCAAAGATAACATATGATTTCGACATATAGAAATACGTTTTCATGGAAAAGAAATAAATTTTCCATCAACATTACTGAATTTATGAAATTAAAATATCATTAGTGAATTAGTAAACTGAATTATAAGAATACATAGTAGATGATAAATATTATGTAATAGGAAATTTGTAATTAAGAGATTGCAGAAATAGTGTTTCCAAAATCCATATGTACCATAAGAGAAAAAATTAGTCAACTTTGTCTGTTTTAGTCTTTAAGTTATCCATATTGAAAATATGAAAATTAGTGGAATCAGTTGCTGGTGGTGTGGATTCACCAATCACTGAAACATTCTTATTAACTACATCCTCGTCATCTAAGTCAGTCAATAGATTTCTCTACAAGTGAAATAATATAATAACAGAAACACAATACAATGACCCACTGCTCGATTGAAAACCTTTATAATGGTAAAGAAAAGTAATAAACATAGGTTATTTAAGGTAACATATATTTACATAAACTCTTCACATAACTAAATAAGATGTTACAAATCCTAATTGAGGCTTTGCACTAGGTTGAAAAGTTTCAATAGTATGATAATCAAACAATGTAACATTAAGAACAATAGTCTAGTGCGTTAATATTTACAAACAGGGAAAAAGAATTATGATAATTGAAAATATTGGACCTGATTAAGTTAAATCTCACAACATACTCTAGTAAATTCAATGCTCTGATCATATTTCATAAAAATTACAATAGTATTAATGCTATTAATGATTAAAAAATAAATGAATTTTTAAATAGATATTACCTATTACCTGATTTTATGCAAAGCTGTCATTGAATTTCCTGATTTAGTTTTCATTGTTTCTAATTAAAATTACCTTGTATGTGTTTTTTTCTATTAAACAATGCTGATTTAGAATATTGAAATTTGATATTTCAATTTATAAGAGTACTGCATTTGATTTGAAAATTTTTAGTTCCGGAGAAAATCTATATTCGTGTTCGTCCTGATTATAAAATTATGAAACAAAATTTAATGTTAGGAATAATAATTTTAAATATTTTGACATGACAGATATAGTTGGTTTTACCTGTATTCACACAGCTCTCAAGTCAGCTGATATTTTGGGTATGAATTATATGACTTGTTTGTCAAACCTAGCTATTGAAAAGGATTCTGTATTATCAGTAACCTTTAGTTTCACTCTAAATATGTTGAATAATAAATTATGATCGCATTATTAGTACTAATAAGTATTTTAATTTATTATTTAATAAGTAAGGAATTGATAATAAGAAATTTAATAAATTAAATGAAAGTAACTCGAGAGTAGTGAATTTAGGAAATAATTCACAATTTTGACACCAATTTTTGTCATCTAAAAGGTGTACTTTCTTCTTACAAGAAATGCATGAATCAGAAAACCAACTATAGTTGCATTGAATTTCATGTATTTTTACAGAAAGTAATCATAGTGTAGGCTATAAAAGATTGAGTACGAAATAATATACGGATTGGTTGATGACATAATTGAAGAATTCAAAATACTGATTATTGAATTTTCCACATTCTTATCTCTTATTGTTACCCCTGTATAGTTTTTGAAATCGGAAATAGTTTTCTTGTTGTTCCAATATAGTACATTTGTAGAAGGGTTGCATGTTATTGGTGGTGGAGTTTTGAAATTTCATTCAACTGCGAACCCAAACCTAGAAAATATATAATAACAAACTTAAAAAATATATATTAAGAACCATTCAATATTATATTTTAGATAAAGAAAGGAGAAAATGTAAAATTACTTATCTAGATTAGTTAACTTGTCATCGGCTTCTGAAGCTGTTTTAATCTGGAATATTTAGGTTGTACAGAAGTTTTGTAGCATTAATAATAGTAGTCAAAATAATAGTCACTGTAAGAATTTTGAAATAATTTAAATTATTTAAACTAATTTAACATTCAAATAAATATCATAAAAAACAAGGATGTACTAAGAGCTCAAAATGAACAATGTTGTTAGATACCATACTCCTAGTTTCTACACGCATATAAGTTATTATATAATAATGAATTACAACTCTATGTAATTTTCCAAAAAACCATGTCATTTAATTAACAAATTCACCACATAAACTACAGGTATGTTGCATTCCTCTATAGGGAAATAATGAAATAGTAAAGCATAAATTTTTTTACTGCATTGTAATATAGTAAGAGAAGAAAATTACTGACATGTCATCCTCTAGAAAAATCATCATCCGTAGGTTGGATGGTCCCATAGATTTCACTGGATGTGTGTAACGTAGACATCCAATAATTTCTATAAATTAGATAACCAAAATAAACATTGTTTGAAAAAGTTTAGGATGATAATGAATTTCATATAATCATAAATTTATTGAAGTCAACTACAAAGAATATTCACAAAAATTTCATAATGAAATAAACCTATTAAATGTTCCTCATGAATCCTCCTTTGAATAATCGCATCATATGAAGTAAAGTCAATACTAAAAAGTGGTATGTTTGCATCACATGGTCGAATAAATGTCGTGGAAGTAAACATTATTCTGCAGGGATGTCTACTTCCCATGTAATTTCCTTGGATTAAATCTATTTCAATGTTTTGTATCATATAGCATATTCCTTCACGCAAATAATGTTTGAAATCCGAGATAAGTTGACAGTTAATTATTGTACACTGAATCTTACTTCCCTAAATAATTTATATGGAAAAGTATGTTAGTATGTAATGAAGACTGATGAAAGAGTACAAACAGATACAATATCTTTAAATGTTGAAAGATGTACAGAACATAACAGAACAATATGGAAATAAGTCAAAAGTTTTCCTTGTAATGTGAACTTACTTCTTTATCGTGTAGTATTAGATCAACCAAAAAGACATCATAGGATTATTTGGGTGTCTAATTTCACCACATTTTTAGTATAAAAACTTCAATCCGTAATGTTAAATCATCCTCTAGTGCAATCACGTTCAATAGGGTTATTGATCGTGACTTTTTTATTCACTATACATTCACATTTAATATTTAAAATATAAAAATTGTAAGCATGTAAAGAAGTCATCGAATAACTCATCATGCATAGGATATCCATAGTAAAATATAAATAGATTATTTTAAATGATACCTAAGAAAGGTTATCAAATATTTCATTATACAGAATATTATGTGCGAACCCAGTAGATGTGTTATTGTTATCCTGTGTTAATATTTTCAATACATTTGGTGATGTAACCCTATAAATAGCAACATTTAATTCACCATGAGAGAACAAAATCTTGAGAAGATATAATCAAATAGAAGAAAATGATGGACCTTTACTTTTATTAATAGTCATTTCATTAGAAACTATTTAAGGATATTTCCTTCCCTATAATTTGAAAGGCCATCTTTCATTAGAGTGTGTCATAGTTTATCTTGGAATGAAAATCGAATACCCCGAATTATAGCCACTCAAATTTTTTTCTCTGATAACATGATCACATAAATTTGTAACAATCATATGAATACCATTACATAAACCAACAGATTGTTCAACATTTCTGAGTAACATAATGGGAAGACAAATCTATAGTGTAATTTTGTGGGTAGCCAACCCAGAGACATTGATTCCATTAAAAATTTCAGAGGTGTATATGTTTTCTTCCCAATCAGTATCAAAACAGGAATTGCAAATAGAATCTGAGCTAAAGTAATCTCTCTTATAGAATTCAGTGAGAGACGACATTTAATCATTTAATAGTTGAAAAAAATCATGGGTTAGAGCTAAAATTTCATGGTCCATCAGATAGGAGACATCACTATTGTTTGACTCACCTGTTTTGATAATCACAAATCATATCTAAATGTTGATCATGATATATTAAGTCAATTACTAATCTTTTTAATCTAAATTTATAATTATACAATCTTGAATGATTTACACTCTTAAGTCTCATGACATTGCTGCATTAGCTTACAATTTATACTTATCCAAATATAAGTTCAGTGTTAAAGGATATTTGTAAGAGATTTTTGTTCATAGTAACCGTTATAGCTCATTGTCACTCTAAGTCATTGATTCTAGAAGATCACCGTTGATGAGTTTTAGTAACTATTGTAAGCTACCGGTACATGGTTACTGTCAGAATTCTACCAATGATATGTTTATCAATGCTCACAGACAAAGAGTTACTGTCACAAGGTCATTGCTGCGATAAGGCTTCTGTTACAAGTTCACAGTCAGACTCTTTCTCTAGTCTTCTTTTGGGAACTTCACTATTCAAGTCTGCAGTTGGAATGGTTACTGTTGAAATAGTCTGATGTTACAGAACTACCAATTAGAAGCTTACTGTTAACGTTCTATTATTGAGCTTACCAATGGAGTTCACTGCTAAAGATCCATTGTTACAAAGAGTAAACAACAACCGTTACAAGACATCTACTAAGCACAAAGTCCATCGTTACAATCCTACAGAGAAAGAACCTACAGTTGTAGTCCACAGTTGGAAAGACTACAATAGAAGTCCATAGTTGGAAAGAACATAGTTGAAGTCTACCATGTGACATGCTTCTGCTACCAGTCTAATGATATTATATTGTTTTCTTTACCAATTTTATTAATATTATTATAATGGTCATGTCTAGAAAAATTAATGCACCTGACATTATTTAATGTTATTTGTAGGGATATCAGGAGACAGTATGATGTATGAAGAATACCACACATGGTTGAAACATTTCTCTTGTCTTCCCCTACTAAACAACAAAACACGAAAAAAAGAGACTATATTAATGATATAGAAGAGAGACACAAAAAGCACCCGAACATAATAGGAAGAAGAATATAACACTCAAGAACTCATTCATAAGAACATAGAGCTTCATGAAGATCTATTGAAATGACCTTCTACAAGCTGTAGTGGTGTGCTGCAAATAGTTTTTAAATCCTAGAAGCTGATCATCGATATATCTGGAAGTCATAACCTGGAAGTTGTGACACTCTATTTTTGAGACAACATGTAGAGAGGGACCATATCTTCATATCATTCATTCCAATAAGTCCGAAGCTGATCTGCCAACACAAAAGAACATTCTAAACTCATCTCTACAATCTTTAGCTCTACTGTGATTAAATACATTACATTTGTGATCAGTGTGTATGTGTTGCACACACTAAAGCTTGTACTTGAACTAAGGGATACTAAAACTCCCCATTCTAAACACTCTTTATTTTTTCATCCCACGTATAACAGTGGAAGAAGCCTTGTGTGGCTTGGATGTTTATTTTCCCACGTAGAACTGTGGTAGAGGTTGGAAAACCTGGACAGTTTGTGAAAACTGTTGTGAAGCCTGATACAGGCTGTGTATCACTGTTAATATAATTTCATGGTGGCAGGTTATCACCAAGTGGAGAGGACTAGGTCTTGTCTTATGAATGAACCCCTTTTTTAAATTGTTGTGTTCCCCTTTCATTACTTTTTTTATTCATATCCCCTGTGCTTATATTATCAAAAACATAAATATATTTTTACATTCACTCTGATAGTTAGTTCTGGTTTGTGTGTATATATGATTTGTTTAGTAAACCTGTTTCAAAAGTGGAATTAGTTCTCATACTTAATCTACTGAGGAGTAATCAACCTTTGATAAACATGTTGAACAATAAGTCACTTATATCTCTACTGCCTTAATTAACTGGGCCGTTTTAATTTGGGGGATTTCAATCCTAAAAGTTTTTAACAGAAATTTAAAATTGGAACTCAATTCAACCCCCACTTCAGTATCCACTATGACAAATATTTGGTATTAGAGGTTCATATTGTTGTTTATAAATAGGATTTCAATCCCTCGGTTTTTCAAACTGTGATTTTAGTTTTACCTTTTAGATCTTAAATTTCTGTTAGTTCTAAATTTTATCTCTTTAATATATTTTCTAAAATCTAGTCATCGAAAATATACTAGAAGGATTAGCTACTAATAGTACACCATTCTTTAATGGTGTGAATTATGCTCAATGGAAAAACAAAAAGAAAATTCATTTGGAATGTATTGGTTTTGATATTTGTTCTGCTATAGAATCAGAATATGAAATTCCCAAAACTGCTAGATCTGCCTGGGATGATGAAAAAAAGTCTGATTATGACAATAACTGTAATGCTATGAATACCCTTTACTGTTGTTTAGGAGATGAGGAATTTAACCAAATTTCTACTTGTAAAACAGCTCATGAAATCATGGACACCTTGGCTGTTTATCATGAAGAAACAACCAATTTTAAGGAAATTAGATTAAATAATTATAATATTAAATATGATAATTTTAAGATGAGACCTGATGAACCAATTTCTGACATGTACCTAAGGTTTAATGAGATTGTCAACACTATGAGTTCACTGGGAAAAGATATTCCAGAAACCGATCAAATCATGAGAATATTGAGATGTTTTCCTGATAGATGGAGAGGCACTTCTCTATCTATCCGAGAGTCATGTGACATCATCAAGATACCTGTTAAGGATTTGATTGGTAAACTAATGGTGCATGAAGAGGAACTGAAGGTGAACAAAGAAAAATATGGTTAATCCAAAAGAAAATATTTGACATTCAAGTCTACTGATTGAAAGAGAAAAGACAAGGAGAAAATACATGTACCTACTAAATGTTCAACTAGTGAAAATTCAGATTCAGATAGTGATGAAGAAATGGATCAATTAGCAAGGAGATTTAATAAGTTTTATAGGAAGAAGATGTTTTTCAGAAAACCAAACTACAAGGGTATGTATGATCAACTAGGTATGTGGAAGAAGGATTGGATGAAATCAGATAAGGAAGATGATATAGTGTACTATGAATTCAAGAGGAAAAGACACATCCAGGATGACTGTTCGAAGTTAAAATTCAAAAATAAATATTATTATAAGGACAAGAAGTATAATAAATCAATGAAAGAAACCTCGAGTGCTTTAGAAGACAACACAAGTGAATCAGAAGCCCCTGATTCTGAAAATAATCATGCCAACATGTGCTTCAGGAATAACATATCTGAGGTACATGTGTCCCCTATTCTAAATGATTATTACTCTGGAAATAATAGTGATTTAGATAATGAGGAAAATATGTCTAAGGACGAACTGTTTGAATATTGTAATATTCTAGAAGATACCAGCAATGAACTAAAAGATAAATATAAATCTTTAAAGAAAAAACATTCCTTGACTATAAATATTAAAACAGATCTATGTGTAGAAAAAAAATAATGCTCAATTGTTGAAAGAGAACACTCAACTTAAATTATCTAATGAAAAATTAAGAAAGGATATTGATATGTTCACTAATGGTAGGGATAACTTGATAGAGTTTTTAGGAAATCATATTGCACCAAAATATACAACTGATCTAGGATATCAGCCTCGATAGAGACAAATTAGAAAAACCAAATTTGTTCCAAAATCGGGATAGTTAACTGCTAATTATGGATCATCTTTTGAGAAACAATTTTCTAATGGACCGAACAAAGTATTTATGTCTCAAAATTTGTTTGATGATTTTAGAAAACATATAAAGAAAATATGGCTTCCCAATGTTTTATTGGCTAACCTTTTTGGAACCAAGAAGATCTGGGTACCAAAATTATCCTATGTTTAATCTATTTTACAGGGAAGTTGCTTAAAGAGTTCCTATAACACCCTATGGTACTTGGACATTGGATTTTCAAGACATATTAATGGAGACTATTCTTTCTTCAAGAGTCTAATTAAAGTAGATGGTGGGCATGTCACCTCTGGTGACAATGCAAAAGGAAAAATCATCAGCTTAGGCAAGATTGGTAATCCTGATACAATATTAATTTCTAATGTACTTTTTGTTGATGAACTAAAATATAATTTACTTAGAATATATTAGTTATGGGATGATGGGATTAATGTTAAATTTGAGAATGATTCATGTAATTTTTTTATTTCAAGAAATGATTTAGTTTTCACTACATATAGAAATGACACTGTTTATGATATTGATTTAAACTCCTTAGCCAAAAAATTTTTTTCTGCTTAAATGCTCTTCATAAAGAGTCTTGGTTATGGTATAGAAGATTAGGACACTGTTATGTGCACTCACTTAGGAAGCTATCTAAGAAATGTTTAGTTATAGACCTACCTAAATTAGAATTCCCAGATGATAAAGTGTGTAATCCCTGTCAAAAGGGAAAACAACACAAAGTTTCTTTCAAACCAAAGAATGATGTTTCAACTTCTCAAAAACACGAGTTGGTTCACATGGATTTGATTAGACCATCAAGAGTTTTCAGTCTAAATGGGAATAACTATGTTTATGTTCATGTAGATGACTTTTCTAGGTATACTTGGGTATACTTTCTAGCTCACAAAAGTGAATCTTGTTCCTATTTTGTCAAATATTCCAAGTCTGTAGAAAACCATAGTGGACATAAAATTAAGACCCTGAGAAGTGATCATGGCTGTGAGTCTGAGAATCATGAGTTTGAATATTACTACTGACACAATGGCTATAGTCACAAATTTTCTGCCCCTAGGACACCTTAACAAAATGGATTTGTAGAATGAAGAAATATAACCCTTAAAGAAATTGAAAGGACTATGCTCAATGAGTATGACTTACCTATTTATTTTTGGGCTGAAGTTGTAAATACAACTTGTTATGTTATGAATAGAGTTTTAATTTGACCTATTCTAAAAATGACCCCTTATGAACATTGGAATAATAGGATTCCAAAGGTTAATTATTTTAGAGTCTTTGGTTTCAAAGTCTTTATTCTTAATACTAAAGATAATCTTGACAAATTTTCTCCCAAAAGCGAGGAAGGAATTTTCATGGGTTATTCTATTTCAAGTAAAGCCTATAGAGTGTTCAATAAGAAAACCAAATGTGTGGAAGAATTAGCTCATATCAAATTTGATGAGACTGATCCACAAGAGCCTAAAACCATTCTTGAAAATATTGTGGATGATTTGTCAAATCTGAACCTTAATGATAAGGATAATTAATCCCCTGTAAAAGTATCCAGTTCTGGAAATTTTCCAGAATCTGCTCCTACCGATTTTGAACCAACAGACAATATGGAAGAATCTAGCTCAAACCTTCCTAAAGGTACTAGGACTCTTAAGAATCATCCTCTAAATGTTGTTGTAGGTTATTTTAATAGAGGAAAAAAACTAGAGCTTCTCTAAGAAACCAAGTTAAACATCAAGCTTTTCTTTCATAGCTTGAACCCAAAAATATTAATGATGCTATCAATGATGAATTTTGGGTAATGGCTATGCAAGAAGAACTAATTCAGTTCGAAAGGAACAATGTTTTGGAATTAGTGAAAAGACCCAAGGACTCCTTGACCATAGGCACTAAATGGTAGTTTAGAAACAAATTAGTTGATTCTAGGAATATAGTTAGAAATAAGGCCAGGTTAGTTTCACAAGGATATATTCAAGAGGAAGGAATAGACTATGAGGATACCTTTTCACCTGTAGCTAGATTAGAAGATATTAGGATACTACTTGCCTATGCAGCTCATCTAAATATCAAACATTATCAAATGGATGTTAAAAGTAATCTTCTAAATGGGTATATAGTTGAGTATGTATTTGTTGAACAACCTCCAGGTTTTACAAATCCCCATTTTTCAAATCATGTTTTTAAACTATCTAAAGCTTTATATGGATTAAAACTAGCTCCATGAACATGGTATGATTGGCTCATCTCATTTATTATTTCAAAAGGTTTTACTAAAGAAATATTTGATCCTACTCATTTGATTAAATGGATTTATAAAGATGTTTGGATAGTAAAAATTTATCTGGATGATATTATATTAGGATCGTCTAAAAATTCAATATGTGTTGATTTTTAAAAAATGATGCCAAATGAGTTTGAAATGAGCTTAATGGGAGAACTCAAAATTTTCCATGGATTTCAAATATTTCAAAATAAAAGTGGCATTGTTGTAAATCAAATTAAATATATTTAGGATCTTCTAAACCTTTTTCATTGGATGGTAGTAAAGGTAGTGACACTCCTATGAGTACCACTTTTAAGTTGGATGCTGATGAAGCTGGAGAAAAAGTGGATCAAACAAACTACAGAGGTATGATAGGGAGTCTACTATATCATACATCTAGTATACCTGAAATCATGTTTAGTGTATGCATATGTGATCACATTCAATACAATCCAAAAGAATCTCATTTAACTGCTGAAAAAAGAATTTTTAAATGTTTAAACCATACTCCTAACTTAGGATTATTTTATCCAAAATGACAATCATTTGATTTGTCGAGTTATTCTAATGCTTCTTTTTCTGGTTGCAAGTTAGATAGAAAAAGAACCTCTGGGACATGTCACATTTTATGCAAGTCACTAGTAACATTATGTAGTAAGAAGCAGAATTGTGTTACATTATCTACTATCGAAACTGAGTACATAGCTGTTGGTAGTAGTTGTGCTCAAATTCTGTGGATGAAACACACTTTAATAGACTATGGATATCAGTTCAAACATGTGTCTATAAAGTGTGACAATACAAGTGCTATTAAAATTTCCGAAAATCCTGTATCTCATGCTAGGACAAAGCATATTGATGCGAGACATCACTTTTTGAGGGATCATTATCAAAATGGTGATATCACTCTTGAATTCGTTGGCACTGAACATCAATTGGGAGATATATTCACAAATCCTTTGAATTATGAGAGGATAAGTTACATCAAACATGAGTTAGGTATGATTAATCTCAGCATAGTGAAACCTCACAGTTAGACTTCACAGTCGAACCTCACAGTCGAACCTCACAGTCAAACCTCACAGTCGAACCTCACTGTCAGACCTCACTGTTATACCTCACCGTTGCACCTCTTCGGTGTACCTCACTAGTACATCTCACTATTGGATACTTCGTTGTTTGTCGTTATTTTGCGGAAATTTGAACCATTTTTATTCATATTTATTATTTCTGTTTTAATTTTTTTATTCCCTAAATGATAAAATGAAAGGCAACGAACGTATTTGAAATCCACATTCCTCCCTCAATATCGAACCTTTCTCCCGAAATTCCTGAACCCTAACCATTCACCTGATCCCTCGAACCTATCTCAATCTCTATGGACAGAATGAAGCAACCCCCGACTATTAATGAGGATGCGCCAAGGCCAAATAGGACTCAAGCCGAATCCAGTGGCACCAATAATACTCCGACGGGACCTGTCAACCCACTTCTGACCAAGAGACAAATCTTTGCAGAGAAGGAGTTGAGTGAAGAATGGCTGCTGACGAGTAAGTCATTAGTACTGGAAGAACTAGATGCCCAAGGAAGGACCAAATGTTTTTGAAATAACAATGGACCATACTACCCGAAACTTGTGAAAGAGTTAAATGAATATCTAATGTTCGAAAATGAAGATGATGTGCATAGGATAATATCCAGAGTCAATGGCAATGAATTCTGTTTCACGTCTGCTGAGTGAGATGCATGTTTGAGAGTTCCTCATGATGGAGTATATTATTACTACTCTGGAGTGGCTCCTCCTGATAGTGCTGTTTTTGAGTATGAAAAAGCTCTGGAAAAACTGACAGGAGATGGAAAATCAAGGAGGATCATTGCAGTTGAGATGAATGGGGAAGGCAGGCTTTTATTCAAATTTATTCAGCTTGTACTTAGTCCGAGGAGAGGATACTTTACAGTACTGAAGAACCAGGACATATTCCTGATGTACTTACTGATGCATGGAATGAAGATTAACCTATGTAGGTTACTGATGGCACAATTGGAGGATATGTCTAATGAAAGTTCAATGTCCAGTTCCTTATTCCATGCAAAAGCTTATTTCAGTTATGCTAAAGGTAAACAGTGTGGATGGGAATCAAGAAGAAATGATTGTGGCCAAGAATAGTTTCTATATCTCCAAGGTAATTTTCATGTTCATGAAAATTAGCTAGAATCCTTGGAATAAGACATTGGTTAATGATGAAGGAAAGGTGTATGAAAATTTTAACCCTACTACTCACCCATCTATGCCAAAAGACAAACGAGATCGAGGCCTGAAGCCCGATGAGCCATAACTGGTTTATTCAAATGAGGAGGAGGTTGAAGAAGCTGTGGACCCTGAAAGAGAGAACACCCCCATTGATGATGGGAGTGATCCTGATTTTCCTCACTATCCTATAAGGATAGTAGCATTCGGAGAAGCTAGCCCTCCAAAAGAACTTCCAAGAAGAGAGATTGTTCTGAAGGACTGTGACACTGAGACCACTGAAGAAGAAGAAGAAGCATATCAGAATATTTTCATGGACACCTCTAAAGAGGATGAGGCAGATGAATCTTGTGAAAAGGATGAAGGAAAATAGGCTGTTGCTAAAGCCGATGATGTGGAAATTGAAGAAAAACAGCTTAGTTTGAGCACTATGATAGATAGTACAGAAAAGATAGTACCTGATCAGGAAGCAGGAGTGGAATCTACTACCATTGATATGGGAGTCATTAATGACTCAGAGATGGATAAGTCTCACCCTACTGTTGAACTAACAGAGCAACTGGCTGTTGAATTTGCTGGAGTTGCAGGGGAGGTAGTGGAGTTACATGGAGCAGAACAGATAGAGGATCTTCCTTAGGAGAGAGCTCTATGTGAGGGGAGCATCTTGGTTCTGTTTTTGTGATGTTTGACATCGAAGGTTGGTCATCCGATCCAGGATATATGGTACTTGGACACAATTATGGAGATTCTGATGAAGAAGACCAGCCCCAAATGGATTCTATTATCCTACCTGTTGTGGCTGAAAATTTGGCAACCAATGAGGACCTTGAGTCCTTAATGGCTGAAATGTAAGAGGAAGTGAGAGAATTAGTTGCAGATTTGAAGAAAATCCAGGTTGAAGAACTGAGGAGTGTTGAGAAATCCCTGGAGCTGTCTCTGGGATGTGTTGTCTCTAGTCCAGTGAAATAATAGATGGATGACGTTTATGTATGCCATACTCAAATTGAGAGCTAGATATGAGCTGTGGTTTCTCTGAGACAATGAGTTGCTTCATTCACCACCATGAGCGGTTATCAAAACCAAGTGAATGATGAGATTCGTTATATCAATGAAGTAGTCAGCAATTTTTTTGAAGTTTTTGAGGCTTTTAAGAAACCAGTCAAAGAACATATGAACAGTCAAGATGCACTTGTTCAGAAGGTGATTAGTAACTTGACTCAGTCTTTCAAAGAGAAAGTGGATTTCTCGGTCAAAACCCTTCCCTCATCTAGCTCCTCTGTGACCATTGACCAGATCAGAACTGTGATCCAGGAAGAACTATCTCAGACCAGTACCAGTGGAACCTCTGATTCTCAAATACTTCCTAAAACTAGGGAAGTTAGAAGTTTTGTTCGTGACCACCTGCAGGCAGCTACTGCTCCCCAAGAGTCCATTAAGAATAAGGTATATTCTTACTTTGAGAAGGTCTATACCAAAAATAAAATGACCAACCAATTCAAGCTCTTGATAGAGAATATGAATCCTCCTCTAGTGACTCATACATTCAAAGAGTAGGTCTGCAAGCTGAGAGAAATGACCCCTGCTTTGGATAAGTTTTTTGAAAATAAAGATGATTTCTTATCTTCTATGGAAAGAGGAGTAAGAATATTATGGATTTCAGAAACCTTCATCTACCCTTTCTCCAAGTGGACTGCCCCTTGTAATCATTCCCCCTATCTTACCTGCATCTCAACCCCATGGTCCATACATGTTGTCTCCTGATGAAGCTATCAGGAGCCTTAATCCACTGATAACTCAACGAGCTAACCATTACAGACCCACATGGGCTTCTGTTTCTCCCCCTCTGGTAATTCCTACAGCCATTCCTAGGCCTGCTGCTTTACCAGCTCATCCTCCCTCTTCTTCCTCCAAAGAGATAGATCCTTTTCCAGAGGCTGATGTGGATGGAGTCTATTTATGTCTTTGGATAGGGACTATGTATTCTTTTTGGGACATTTACTGAACTATTTTTTAATACAATCTTTCTATGTTCTCTCATTTTTCTTTCTTTTTTCTAATCACAAAGGGGGAGAAATATTGTGCTAATTTGAGAAATATTGTGCTAATTTGAAAATATTGTGCTAATATGAGAGATAATGTGCTAATTCTATACTAATCTTATGATTGGGGAGAAATATACTACTATACTACTATGATACTATGTTGAATCTTTTATACCTTTCTCTCTGATCCCATGTACCAATATTTTCTGGTTTTACACTCTTATTAATCACTGATACTTGAGACATTTTTTTTCGATCTTATCTTAATAATTGCATTATATATGACATCTATAATTAATACATACTAACATAATTTGTGATTATCAAAAGGGGGGAGATTGTTGGACTCATATTTTTTGATAATCCAAAATCATGTTTAAATGTTGATCATGATATATTAATTCAGTTACTAATATTTTTAATATAAATTTATAATTATCCTATCTTGAACAATGTATACTCTTAAGTCTCATGACTTTGCTGCATAAGTTTACAGTTTATACTTATATAAATATAAGTTCATTGTTAAAGGCTACTAGTAACAGTTTTTTGTTCATAGTCACCATTATAGCTTGTTGTCACTCTAAGTCACTAATGCTAGAAGATCACCATTGATGATTTTCTGTCAGTGTTGGAAGCTACCGGTACAACTTTACTATCACAAGTCTACCAATGATAATCTTATCAAAGCTCACATACAAAGAGTTACTGTCACAAGGTCATTTCTATGACAAGGCTTCTGTTAGAAGTTACCTGTCAGACTCTTTCTCCAGTCTTCTGTTGGGAACTTCACTGTTCAAGCCTGCAGTTGGAAAGGTTAATGTTGAAGTAGTCTGATGTTACAGAACTACCGATTAGAAGCTTTCTGTTAAAGGTATACTGTTGAGCCAACCGATGGAGTTCAATGATAAGGAGACACTGTTACAAAGAGTAAACATCTACCGTTACAAGACATCCATTAAGCACAAAGTCCACCATTACAAGCCTACATACAAAGAACCTACATTTGAAGTCCACAGTTGGAAAGACTACAGTAGAAGTCCACATTTGGAAAGACCACAGTTGAAATCTACCGTGTGACATGCATCTACTTCCAGTCTAATGATATTATATTCTTTTCTTTACCAATTTAATAAATACTATTATAACAGTCATGTCTGAAAAAATTAATGCACCTGACATTATTTAATGTTATTTATAGGGATATCAGGAGACAGTACGATGTACGAGGAAGACCACACATGGAAGAAACATTTCTATTGTCGGCCACTACTAAACAACAAAACACAAAAACAAGAGACTATACTAAAGATACAGAAGAGAGACACAAAAAGCACCTGAACATACTAGGAAAAAGAATAGAACACTCAAGAACTAATTCAGAAGAACATATAGATTCATGAAGATCTATTGAAAGAACCTTCTAGAAGATGTAGCGGTGTGCTGCAAAGAGTTTTTAAATCATATAAGCTGATCATCTCTACATCTGGAAGTCATAAGCTGGATGCTATGACACTCTGTTTTGGAGACAACTTGCAGAGAAGGACCAAATCTTTATATCATTCATTCCAACAAGTCCAGAGCTGATCTTCCAACACAATAGAGCACTCTAAACACATCCCTACAATCTTTAGCTCTACTGTGTTTAAATACTTTACATTTCTGAGCAGTGTGTATGTGTTACACACACTAACTCTTGCACATGAACTGAGGGATACTGAAACTCCCCACTCTAGACTCTCTTAATTTAAGTTTCTCACACATAACTATAGAAGAAGCCTTGTGGAGCTTGGATGTTTATTTTCCCATGTAGAACTGTGGTAGAGGTTTCAAAACCTGGACAGTTTCTAAAAACTGTTGTAAATCCTGATATAGGATGTGTAATACTTTTAATATAATTCCTTGGTGGCAGGTGATCACCAAGTGGAGAGGACTAGGTCTTGTCTTAAGACTGAACCTCTTGTTTAAATTGTTGTGTTCCCCTTTCATTACTCTATTTTATTCATATCCACTTTTCTTATATTAGCAAAAACATAAATCTATTTTTACATTCACTTTGATAGTTAGTTCTGGTAAGTGTGTATATCTATGTTGTTTAGTAAACTTGTTTCAAAAGTGGAATTAAATCTCATACTGAATCTACTGAGGAGTAATCAACCTTTGAGAAACCTGTTGAACAATAAGTCACTTATATCTTTACTGCCTTAATTAAATGGGATATTTTAATTTAGGGGATTTAAATCGTAAATGTTTTTAAGATAAATTTAAAATTGGAACTCAATTCACCCCCCTCTTGAGTATCCACTCCGACCAACAACTATAATTGTGATTGAAATTAGGATATGTATTTTCAATAATTGCAGCAATGTCATTTTCATAGTTGATAAGAAGATACATAGAAAGAGTTTGGATGACTGCTTCACCATCATTCAGATCTCTAACTCAACCTTATACAATTGCCAAGGTCCACCTTGCAAACTCATGGACAACCTCTGAATAACTTTTGGATGCAGCCGAATGAAATATCATGTTCCTTTTTAGAGATAAGACCTAACAGTGTTGCTACATATATAAAGACATAATATGTGAAAAGAATATGTCACTTATATTACCACCAGGTATTACCAGTAGTATTTGCCTGAAATCTCCCCCCAATACAACTGTTAAACCACCAAAAGGAAAATTCAGAGCATTAACATTTCTTACTATCATTATATCTCTTAGAGTACGGTTGAGAGATTCAAATTAGTACTTATGAATCATAGACACATCATCCTAAATAATATGTTTTTTCAATTTTAGATGTTTCCCATGATGAATACCTTCCTAAATATTTCATACTAACTGCTCAATAATAGAGATTGGAATATGAAATATAGAATGTGCAGTTCGTCTCCCCAGAAGTAGTAATTATGCTATTCCACTCGAAGAAATATCTAGAACAATAGATCCCTATGACCTCAGAAAATCTTTTAGAATATTCCAAATTAAGGTTTGACCCATGCCTCCATATCCATGTAAGATGAAGAAACCTCGGTAAATGGAAGAAAATGAAGACATAAGGAAATCTATCACATGTTTATGTTCATCAGTAAGTATATTCTATTTAGATCTATATTAATTTGGAAGTAAATCTCTATTGTAATGTAGTTCTTATGCAACTAAAGGATTTGGACGACTGTCAATTGAAGAATCTAGAACTGGAATAGGAGGAGAAAACTGATGAGAAGTACCATTGCTCTGTAAAATATACTCAATTTCAAGGAGAGCATATATATGCCTCTAATGATCTTCCAACGTCAAATATAAAAAAATGAAGCATATAGTTTCAGAGAATTGTAAAATAAACTATATCCAATCATTAAAATAATGTATAATAATTATAATATATCATAGATGATATAGAATGAACTGAGATATCATCAATATTATGAAAAAAATACAGAATTACCTGGCATTTATAGCCTTCGTCTTTGGCCAGACAGACTATATTCAACAAGAAACTCATGGGTTTTATTTCATACAATGTCTAGGTGAGATATGTTATTTTAAACTAACATTATTGGGAAAAACCTCTTTAAACAATGTCCCGTTCCCCAGGCTGACACCTCCCTTAGAGCTTTAATAAATTCAGCATCATCTTCCAGTAGTCCTAAAGCATAACAAGCCTGTCTAAATGTTCCATGGGTAATACCATTCACTATTCTCATATCATTGTATGAAGTCGCTCATTTTATTTTTGTTATAAGTAACCAAAAGTAAAACAACCCTCTAGTTGTTGGATGGTCATAGTATCGTCCACCAATACTGAATCCGTGTTTTCGAGGAGTCCATTTTTTTCATTGTAGTGGAAGAAAAATGTAGTTGGAAACTCTTCATAACTAAGAAACCTACCTTCTGAGTGATTCTGATTTGCTTTAAACCATGTGGTGAACATTGATTCAGTAATGTTTCCATGACTGAGGACATATTCAATATTATCATTGTCGCTATAAGTAATTTTATTTTGTCTTGGTAAATGGAAACTTAACCTATCAACTTGTGGATATATGTATTAGATATCAAAATAAAATATTCTTCATCATGCCTAAAGAGTTATGTACGAATATTCTTAGTACATCTTTATATCATTCACATTGTTTTATGGAAAGTCACTGTTGTTGCTCTCATAGAGTGCTGCTCTTACACGATCATACCCATTGATAATATATTTCAAGTGGTACTTGATAGAAGATGATTGATTGAAAACCTCAATATTCCGATGATATTGATACATTAAATGAAAAGAAATTTTTTATGGTACCACAAAATAGTTATCCAAAGGAACACCATTTCTAACAACCATACGTCCATCATCACTTATACGATATACCACATAACCATCCTCATTAACTATAGTGTGTCTGAAAAAAAAAATTGGACAAAATTTTGTATATTTTCCATTTCTCATACAAGGGGAGGAACAACTGGAATCACCACAAGGGCCATGAATCATGAATTTTGTAACCGCTTCATGCAACTTTGGGTATGCACAGTGATTCAGAATTTTAGCGAAAACTATTTTGTTAACATCTGGAGGAATGTTGACTTTGTTTTCATGGATGATAAATAATAGGATGTGGACATGAGGCAAGATAGATTTTTACAACTCCACGGTTTGAACAACTACATGGAAAAAATAGTGTAATTGAACATTAATAAAAAATGATATAATGTAATAAATGAATTAAAAACCTATAAATATTAAGTATATAGATTGTTACCTACTCATGATTTTCTAAATAAACAACCCTCTCTAAAATCTTTCAGAATATGATAATCCTTAATTTTAAAAATTCGAGATAATATTTGGGGGCAGTAAATTGGACGAAGATTGTTATTTATAACAAATCCAGTAATTTCAGGCCACATTGGATTACCTGTGAATGTTTGAAATAGATCCAGATACCCTTCCCAATTACAAAAAGATATTGCATCCTGATTATTATGAATCATATACATGGTTCCACCGATAAATGATGAAGTTAAAATGATACGCTTTCCATATGATAACCCTTCACAGTCACCTCATAGTAATGCATCTTGCAACCCATTGTATAATTCAACCCTCTTCCTTTATTGATTTAATAGAATGAAATATAGTCTTTGAGAATCAATCATTCTATAATCTTTAACAATAAACTACTGAAAAAATATTATACAATGTAATAATGTTGAGCATTTTCTTTGACAAAATTGTAAGTGAAAGGAGAAGTACTCTCTCATTGATACCTTCCTGACAGTAGTACTTATTGTGAAAGGAGTAGCTCGATGTAATAAATTGTCAACATATCCATCCTAAACTCCTGTAACAATCATGGGGTATTGCAATGGAAGTTATAATGGGTGAATCTCATCTACTCTTTATAAATCACGACTTTTCCATTGAATGATGAATTCACATTATTGGTTGAGATTTTCATCATCACCGAAAATCGGCCTAGCAATTTTATAAGTGTTTGTTAGGTTATATGTGACTTCACTAGTATATCTTATTTTATGTAGGAATATATTTAATGTTAGTACCTCACGATGATTAAGAACATCCCTTGAACATATCAATTCTAGTGCCAAAAAATTGTTCTCATGTAGCATATGTTGTAGTTTAAGTACAATATTGTCATCAATAATTGAATGTTGATTACTGGAATCAAAGCTTCATTAATCACACTATTAACTAATATTAAATGATGAATGGTTTGAAAATTTACTATGTAATGTAAAAATAGACCGATACACAATTCCACGGACCCTGTTCTGATATTGATGTGCAGTATCATACACGTATAGTTGTGAAAAACGTGGAAGTTTGTCCATCAGGTGGACATAAACTACCATTGTGATGGATGTTTTGTCCATGTAGTCTGAATATACATAGACCATGACTGTTTTTGAATGATCTATCAACCATTCAACCAAGGTACGTGAATGAAAACATTGATTTGTCACCTTTCACGTGGTCTTGCAAAGATCAGGACTCAGTTGTCGTTCGATTGAATACCAAAAACCTTAGGTATGTAGGACATGACAGTAGTATGTCCAAAGATATTTTTTCCATCAAGAAACATATTGAGAATCTCAAGATTTTCCTATTGATGTAGTTCTTCTTTCTCTCATCAATCCACATAAGAGAGTGAATATATTGACAGAATTTTGATGGGTCACTAATGTCCAAATAACCTGATTGACAAACAATATAATGTAGAACATATTAATAAAAAAGCATAGTGATATTATGATAAGATGAAGGTTTATTATAGAACATCAACGCAAGTTTAGTAATCATAGTAACCAGTGATCTCCACATTATGCTGGTCTATTGAGTTTTTTGTAACAGGAAATGTTAGGTTCACATGTATTGGAAAAATTAAACATAATTTTATTTCTAATTATAGAGAATATTGTAAATTTACAGACCTATATTTTAGTTTTCATGAACATAATTAGTAACATAGAATATGTATGTTCAAGATACCGTTAGAAATAAAAAATTAACTAACAGGGATGTCAGCATCTAGAGACAATTGTTGGCCTTTCTATATTGAGGAGACATTGGAATCATTTGTCGACATATCTTCATCAATCATTAAAGCTATGAAAAAAAAAATTGAGCAAATAGTTATATGGAGAATGTCGAGATTAAACAACCAAAATTTTGTTCATCAAAAAATCATCGATAGTTTACTTATAGAATGGTTGTAGTGGTAGTGTCATTTCTAGTGGTCTTTGTTTTCGTTTGTTTGTTCTTGAACACATTTTTGATGGACCAGGAAATGGGTCTATCACCATGTTCAATTAAGAAGTTTAATATCAGTAGTTTATGTAATTTCTCATAGCCTCGTGAATAGTAATATTTGATAGCTTTAAATTTAAAAACTACTAACCATCTATATATAAAAAATATGATAGTACTCATGTGAATCAAACTGTACCGCAAATTTGTTGTAGCACTGTAGTAATTATAGTAATAGATTGATTTGTACACGTAACAAAAGATATTTTAGTAGGAGTTAGTGTTGATTTTTGGGGCATAGAAATAATTAAAGCTACAATATCGTTATTTATTTTGAAATTGAAACATAATAATTATTGAATGAAAAAGATGATAAAGGCATACATGTGACCTAAAATGTGATGTCATAGCTTGATACCAGTTCAGTTATTTGAGTAGAAGACTCATCAAAAGATATAAAAGATGCATTTACACTTGTTTTAGACTATGATAACTTGTAATAAAAAATGAAATTAAATATAGTAAAAGTCATAATAAGTAGGACATTCTATGGTGAATATAAAAGTAGTACTTACAAACTACCTTTTGTTCCATTATTAGTTTTCTCTGCAGTATCCTTTCATGTCTAGTGGATGATGGGCCAGACAAGTATGAATTTGATTGAGGAGCATCATGTTCAGGGACTGTTGTTAAATATGAAGTTACATATCCCTCAGTTGTGTTAGTCTGGACATCAGTTTCAATTTTTGTGTACTATTAGGTTAAAGATAACAGAATTAAACATTGACACAAAGATATGTCAATGGAATTCGTTTGAGTCTATGTGTGAAGTGATCAGTTGATAGTGTTCCGGTTAATGCATTTGAAGTCATATTGGTAGATTTCACTGAAGAATCTGCAATATAAGTTTGCACTATTATGTTGGTAGATTTAATGAGATTTAGTAATGAGACATCAACATTTAGTATCACAATTATAAACTATCATAACACTGTAATGAAAAAAATTGTTTTGTGTTCTATTCATTAGTTAGACAATTTGATGAAAAAATAATAGATTACATACAAACATTATGTCATACCTTTAGAAGTTCCATCTGTTGTAACCTTGCATCTCTTCAGCATGATGGGCCATACATGTTTGAATATAGTCGAGGAGAAGATATTTCAAGCACTATCATAAATGATTAAGCTGGGTATTAGTCATTTGCTTCAGAACACAAAGAAGTTGGTAGTGTAATGTTTTATTATGTTTAGTATAATAAGAAATAATCATTGACAGGCAATGATAATAAATAAATTCGTGTTACTGCATGTGTGATTCCATCAGGCGACAATGGTTCAGTTGATGTAGTACCTGACATTTATGTGGGAATCATTAGACAAATTTCAGTTTATGTTGAAGCTATTATTGTGTCAGTGCTAATTAATACATATTGTGAAACAATGATATGAATTAGGACATGAAATAGAGAAGAAAACCGAGTACTTACCATATTTATGTTCTTTCCATAAGTTGGCTTTTCTATAACCATATATCTGCATAGTTTTTAGGCCGAGACATGTTTGTATTTGGTGGAAGAAAAAATTTCATAGTTATTGTGGTCAATATGGATGTTAAATACGTTAAATTTAAATTAGTACGAAAACCAATAATTTGGTGTTGTGTTTTCTTCTATAAAATTAAGTCACAAAAACCATTGACAGATAGAGATCATGATAGAATTTCTGTGACTTCATGTGTGATTCCAATAGTTGATAGTGTTTGTGGTTACCTAGTACCTGAAAAAATAGTAGAAGATATTGATGACTTTACCATAAATTTCATTAATGTTAAATTCGAAGAAATGTTGAATACTAATAATTTGAAATAATGTTAGTATGTTAAATTATTTAAAAGGAACAGAATAGAGAACTCAAAAATGTTTTATTTTCTGTAGTTATCCTCCCTCGACTGTAACATTCTCTCTCCGTAGCATGAGAGAGAAATGTGGTTTGAAATTTTGTTCCTTATATATGATTGTCCAGGTTTGAAAAGAAAAATATGGAAAATTGA
Source organism: Viscum album (assembly GCA_963277665.1). Lineage (NCBI taxonomy): Eukaryota > Viridiplantae > Streptophyta > Magnoliopsida > Santalales > Viscaceae > Viscum > Viscum album. The sequence goes on from OY728160.1 coordinate 2,067,263,478, forward strand.
ATTTTTTGAAAATGTAATGCATAGTCCATAGGAAAAATGAAAGTTGTGTAAATATTTAAATGTATAGGAGTAAAGTGTTAGTAATGAGAATTATATGAACCGCGAAAAAATAATAAAGTGATAATTGATTAATGAAAATCAATAGATTAGAAGAAACCTTTCAGAAAATATTATGTGGTGTCAAGAAAACTGAATTTACTTCTATGCACAGAGGTTGTAGAATATGTGTCTATGTAATTGAATGATGTTTTCTTAGCAGCAACACTACAAATAGAGAAGCAGTTCAGATAATTAATTGTACTTGAAGTAATTTACATAGGTTTTTCAATAAATAAGATTACTAAAAAGGTAATTGACTTAATTTGAGGTAATAGAAATTATGTTATTGTAGATGTTTGCACAAGAGTGATGTATTAGTAATGAGAATTACATGAACCGTGGGAAAATAATACTGTGAAAAATGTTTAATGAAAATAAATAGATTTGCAGTCACCTATTAGAATATATTATGTGGTGTAAAAGAGAGCTGGAAAATGTGTAAAGGTATAAATGAAATTTTTTAATTAGAGATGTTTAAATTATGAATAGAAAATTAGATATGAAATCATGAACATCAAACCCATATTTTATTTATAGATTCAAGTATATAGGCCCGAGTTACCTCTTTCTTCTAAAGATAAACAGATGGAAGAACAAAAAGTTAAAGATAATATTACATACGACAAATCCATGCTGTGGGTATTGTTATTCGACAGTGAGAGACACAACATGAACATGAATAAAAAATAGAAGATAGCCATGGAATAATAATATTCCAGTAAATGAAGATTTTGGAAAATACACAGTTACTTCCAAATAAGAAGACACAATTACAGACCTGAATCAATATCTAAGGAGTCAGTTGATGTCGTATGAAATCAGTGGATGATGAAGTGATTCGTTGAGTTCCAGGTCCCTAGAGGATCATGCGGAGTCAGAGTCGCGTCTTGAGGGAGGATTCGTTGAGGGGAGCGGGAGATGGGATTCAGAGAGGGAGCTTGGGGAGGGATACTAGAGGGATGTGAGTAGACATTGACTACGTGATGCGAGAACCCTGGGTATAAAGGATGAGAGGGAAGAGAAATCCATGAAACAGTCAGTAGGAAGATGGAGTGAATGACTGATTGTGGTTTTCTCATCTTGTGGAAGGATGCAGTGCAGAGGCTTAGTCGAAGCTGCGCGGCGAAGTCCTTGAAGATAAATTTTTCTCTAGCAAGGAAAAATGATGAGTTTCAGAGTCATAGATGCTAGATTGAGTCACAGTGTATGGAAGGAGTACGTGTAAATAAAATAGACTAGAATCTTGGAGTTCGGTATGTGAGGCACGTTGCAGACAAAAAATCATAGGTTTAGTATATTTAGTATATTAATATGAATTCTTCATTTTGTTTCTGAATTCTGTGTTTTCTAGAATTCATGTTCTTTTTTTGATAGTGATTATGAAAGTTATCTTGATCTAGATAGTTTTATAGATAAATCAAGTAGAACTATCATGTTCTATAAATTTGATTCTTTTTGGACATTACATCTATGGAATATTGTAATGGTATTTGTTTAGGACACACAAGAACATTATTTTGTGGAATATTTTTTTTCAATATGGAGTACACATTAGGCCATTAATGATTGATCCCTGATTTTTTTGGATATATCATTGTACATTATATAGGTATATATAATTCATTGTTTCTTAGTAGTGATATGTTTTTCAAATTATATTTACACTTGAATATTTATCCTTGGGATGAATTGACAATTCATGATTAGGATTATATGTAGAAAGGTCATTATAATGTGAAATTATGAGATTATAAATATATGTTGTAAGGGTGTGTTATCCTTGTTTGATAGAAATAGATTTTTGGATATGGTTTTTTCTATTCACCATGGTATATGTTTTATTATTCACAAAACCATAATTATTTTCTATATATCTATCAATTCATAACTTATGGGGTACAATTAATAGATTTTTTAAATGGATTATATGTTTATGGATTTATTGAGACATTCTAAATACAATAGCTTATATGAGATAACACTATCGAATATTCATATCAATTTGTTTTTCATGTATGGTATTGAAAAAAATACGTTTATGTATAAATGGATAGAGTTAAAATTGAATTTTCACATCAATTGATCTTATACAACTCTTAAATATTACATTGTGTTTAATGATCTATAAAGGTTGACATCCCCTAAATTTTTTTTCAGGATTCTAGAGGTGAGTTGAGGATGATTGATAATAATAACTAATTTAATGTATTTATAATGAATTTCAATTATGGTATTTTTTGTTTATATAGATGTGTTATTACCGATTATTTTATAATTTGATTGAATCGTTGTTTGGGGTCCAATGATATATAGGTAAAAGAATAATATAATTGGGATAAAAAAATTAGTGAAATGGATGGATAATGGAAAAAATATGTATGTCCCCATGGAATGATATTTTATCATAAATCAATAAGGGAATATGTTATATTCTTGTTTCATATATCAAAACTATTATAACATTAAAATTATTAAATAATATTATATATTAATATAATTTAGAAAAAATACCCAATAAATTATTAGGATATGGATACCTATATGATATTATTTATTAATTAATTATTTCCTAATATATTTGGTAAATTAATAACATGTTTTTGTTCAATGCATGTGTAACAGTATACACTGCGCAGGACCCAACACATATTTTATCATTCATGTGTAACAATAGTTTTTTAGAATTATTGATATAAATAACATATGTAAAAGGGTTTTAAATGTTCTTTAATATATTTTATTATCATATCTCAATGATTCAGCTTCATAATTATGGAAATATTGTTAAAATTATTAAAATATAGAAGGACTTATTCTATGAATATGGACATTATTTTAGGTCTTCTCTAGTGAGGTATTTATAGTTAGTATTGTTTTGATATAATAAAATTTATTAATCATCAATTATTATTGAACTAATTGAGGTATTATATGGATAAATACATTTATAATTTTTATAATATATTGATGTTATAGAATAGATAATCATTTAACATGATAGGAGTAGAACCATATTGGGAATATATAGGAGATTCAACATAGGATAAATTATGCACTAAGTGATCATAATGAATATATTAATGTATTAAGGATTTAGTTTATGTATATGTTATGTAATCATGTTTTATTTATTAATTATCATCATCATGGGTTTTAGATATTTTTTCGATAATGTGAATTTTTCATTTGATAGTTATCCTTTTTGAATTTAAATAGAGGGTTGGGGAGTTAAGATACTATTTTTTATATAGAACATACATGAATCATGTCACTTTTTGTTATTATTACAAAAAAACCCCATATATATCAAAATAACGTATACAAATTCATCAATTCATGTGAATTAGAAACATAATATGTTTTTTTCATGGATTAGGACATGGAAATTTTTCTTCATTAGGTGGTTGTTTTGTGATGATTATTATTCCCATAATGAGTTTCGTACAGGGGTTATGTGATTTTAGAAATGTTTTTTGAGAAGGAAGATAAAAAATTCTTATTCAAATACCTATAAACACTTTTATGAAATATTCTTGAATTGAAATTGAGATTAATACTAATATCAAATTTTTATTATCTTATATTTCATTCCATATGTTTTTTTAAAAATTATTGTAAAGATATTATAGTATGTGTGTTGTAATAATTGATTGATTAAATTTGTTTTTTAAATTATTGTTCAAATATTGTTATTTTATTATATTGTATAAAATATTTAAATGATTGAAATACAATGTATTGTAAATTCAATATTGATACATTGTTGTATCTATGATGATAAAGAGATAAATATGATTCTGAGGTTAATTATGAGATTTTAAATAAACTTGTTTTTATCACACATATTATAATGTTCATTAAACATTTAAAAAAAAATTTGGTTCATCATCATATATACCATTTATCAGGGTAGACATTTCATTATTCTAGATGGGTAATTTTATAGTTCCATTGTCATCATATTAAAGAATCATAATTGGTTCATTCATTTTCATGGACCATATTATAATAAAATGGTTTTGTTTAACATGTGATATTGATATATAATTTTATGGGCTCTCTTCCTGAATAGATATTGCAAAATTTAATGTTCTCCCATAATGTTTTTTAAAATTTATTTTATTTGAGAACATTATTTATAGCTTTCATCTCCATGATTCATGGGAGGTCGAAAAATTTCATTTTTTTATGAAACCACACCATGAGTTTTGTAAAATTGGTGAAACTAAATTATATATAAGAATGAATATTTATAAAACATAGAATATTTAGTCTATTTGGAAATTAACCATAATAGACCATGGTGAACTTTATTGTTTTCATTGAAACAATATTTTTGTTGGTCCATTAAAAAATAAAAACAAATATTCATCATTACATTTCCCCTATCAGAATTCACTATAAATAATGGATTCTCTAGAAAAAAAATATCATGATTATTGGATTTGGGAACTATTGATGATTTCATGAGTAACATATCAACTATGAATGAATGTTCATTGTCTATCTTGTATGATCTAAATACAAAATTGGAAAAATTATATCATTTCATTTGGGATAATATTAGAACTTATAATTTAGTGATACTATAAAAAATAAAATGATTGATATAATTTTATAATAATAAAATAGTAACTTAAATTCACAAGACCAATTAAATTTCATGACTAACAGTATCCATCATTTTATTTTATCATTTCCCATAATAATATTAATTTTTTTTAGAAACAATATTTATGGGGAAATAAATATAAAATCCTAATATGGTGTATGTTAATAGAAAATCATAATGGATTTATCTATAGATATGATGTATGATATAAAAATCAAAATGTGTAAAATAGAATGATTTATGGAAAAATATTCCGAAATAAAATTAATTTGTCATATATAAATCATAGTGAATTTTAATGTAAAATTTATCCATAAAATTAAATTCATGGTAGAATAATAATAATAATACAGGAAAATATCATTTCATCCATAATAACTAACCATGATGTCATAAATTTTTTATATGCTATATGTATTAACATAAAAAATAATAATAATTTATAGAGAACCTTTCCATGTGAAAAATATCATAATTTGAAAATTGGATGACATATTGATCATGCATAACACATTTTACTCTAATTATAATCCATTAAACAAAAATCATATCCTATAAGTTAAATACACTACCCATATCATTCATGAGCTGTATATTCCAGATAATATTTCAAATTATGACATAACAACCATTATGTACCCCAAATGAAATAAATTATTCAACCATCAAGATCATTGAACAAATAACCCATATATGAAAAATTTAATTCAGAAAATATATTCACATTAACATATAGTATTAAAAAATATAATTAATAATCCTTATATTTATGATTTTTAATAAATAAATTTGGAGTAATTTCAACCATCCCAGAAAAGAAAACATCATAATGAAATATTCAATCACTTCGACCAAGAAGGAACATTTAGATTTATTGTTTTCAAAACATATTAAAACTATTTCAAAAAAATACAAATTTCACTATACGTTCTTTTGTCTGACTATATAAAGCTTTCATTATAGAAATTATTTATCCATATTTTCCTTGTAAATACATTACAATTTAATATTTTCTAAGCCCTATTTATTAAATATCAATTATTATAACCTTTGAAAATGGAAAACCTATGAATGGTGAGTGTAAATTCTCAGTAAAGGGAAACATGACCATTATATATTTAATATCATCAGATATCATAATATGAGATAAAATCTTTAATGACAAAATGAAATCAAATTATTTATACATAAGTGAATTCATAACCATAAAAACAACATTATTAAATCCTAAATCAATTAATAATGTTATAATTTAAGGCATGAGTCATATAGCTCAATATGCATGATCCATGTGAAAAATAAATGAAAAAATGATCCATTATAAACACAGATAATGAATATGATAAGTCGACAGGTATATCATAATATTAATGGTATATATTCCATACTAATCCCTTATATATGGGATAAACATAGCTAGTTAATACATTTAATCATTTATAATATATTTCTATCTAGTTCACTACATCACATCTTTTTAGTTAATTATTTTCATTTAGCTCCATCAAAATTACATAATTAATTTATGGATTAAAAAATAGACACAATTTTCTTATTTCAAATATTCACATGTGTATTTCGGTTCAATCCCCTTTCATTCATTCATCAATAATATTTATGTTTCATATCAGATTCAAAACAATTTTAAATGTTCACATTTCAATAGACGAGCAAATTTTGATCTTTAATTGAAATATTAATCAATTGAATGAAATGGGCTAATTTAAAATATATCCGAACTGACATAATTTATCAACATAATTAATAAATACAGTTTCATTATTACATATCCCCAATTTAGAATAAATAAAATAATAGTTTTTATAATTAATAAATAGAAATACCATAAAAATATAATTTCTAAATTTTGTGAAGAAATTACCATATCCACCTTTAGAGTAAATTTAAAAAAAATTACAAATTATTGAAAATAAATTTTCTTTGTTTAATAACCATTAAAAATGAAATGGATTATTCAATTCCTTGAGTGATAATTATTGTGGGAAATTGTGTTTATGTTATAATTCATAAAATAAATATATGATTCACACATTTTATAAAAAAGTACCACACAATGATACTAGTAAAATGTTTATTATTATTTATATTTTTTTTAAAAAAATACAGCAGTTCAAATGATATTAAACAATATTGGATGAATATTCATAACCCATTTTTAATTAATTTTTGGAAAACCTATATATAGAATAAATTGTTATTCTAAATAAAAGAGTATATATAATGTTTTATTTTTATAAAAACAACTTTTGAATCATTTTGAGTACCAAAGAGATAAAAATGGTTTTAAAACCATAAACATTTCATGAAATATCAACATGGGAATGGAAATTAAATTATTCATATAAAATATAGAAAACATAATTTCTCAACGATCATTCATTCATAATCAATCACAATTATATAAGGTATTTAAACATAAACACTTTACCAATTTGGAAAATTTTTATTCACAACCCCCATGAAATATTATATTATATTGAATATTTGAACATCCCAAAAAATAGATGATTCTTGATATTACATATAAAATTAATATTATTAAACATCTAAAAAATAAAATAATTTCACAACATAAATGTATCTCCCAAATAAAATATTTCTGAGGAGAATAACATTACAACGATCATTTCAATGGATTGGGCACTACTCAATAGAGTGATATTGTATAAAAGTAATTAAATCAACACAGTACATGGTGAAATAATTCAAAAGTAAAAACAATAGACGTTCCACACATAATCATGTCATGATTTTATCAATGAAAATGTTTTATAACCAAATGAAAAATAATTTCGTTAATAAACCAGATACTAGTTGGTTACATTCAGGTCAAATCCTCATCGGTCAAATAATTTTTATTGAGACATAAAATATCAGTATTTTTTTGTAATAATTTTTATATAATATTTTAAATGATAATCTATAGACATTAGAAATGGTATTATATATGTTAAAATAAATCAATCATCAATAAAGGGAAAATGCGATTACATCCCATTCCACGAGTCCACAGTTTCCTTGAATGACCTTTAACCCCTACATAATATATTTATATATAAAAACATTATTCATTTAATACCTTTCAAGTTTAATTAAATTATCATTAGAATAATTATTTTATTTATTTTATTTATTATTTTGAATAATTCTTTATCTAATTCCATGTGGTATTTTTTCAGTACATTTAGTTCATAGTTGCAATATTACCTTATTATATAGACCATAATAAAAATTGTAATTAGTTCATGATATATTGAAAACTAATATTTGAAAAATTCAATATTTATAGATTATTTATACATTTAAATGCAACAATAAAAATTTGTTATTAAAAATGAATTATGTTAGATTCAATTTGATAACATGTCATATGTCCATATGAGTAAAATTTTGTTTTTCCAATAATCATGAATAAAAGATGTTATGTTATATGTTATCATTATTATTACATAAAAACTATAATATTTTATGTTTTTATAATCTTTTAAATACCATCCATCACTTTTTATGAGGAAAAATGAATCACATCTCTTTTTGGAAGTGGTAAACCACATATAGGCACGAACGATGTTATCATTTTTTAAAATATGACTTGTAAGGAAATAGATCATTTCATATAATTATTTAATTATGATTATTTTACCAATCTCATATATTTACATTATATCATTCATTATAAAAATCTATAAGTGCTAGGGGTTGGAAATTAAATACATATTTTCATAATGTAGTAGTCCTCCATTAACATGAAATATATGCCCCATTATAGTTGACAGAAGAATGATATATATTTTCATTTCTAATTTAACCGAATCAATTCCCAATATATTATAAATAACGGTATTATTATATCATAATGGTGGGAATTTTTTAAGGTATTATAATTAGATATAAAATTGATATATTCAAAAAAATGATGTTTAACTATTTCGGATAACATCTTATGCATTACACCAAAAAATGAGTAAAAATGATATTATTATAATAATAAATCATATAGAATATTCTATAGGAAATTATTAATGTATTTGGACATGTGTTGACTATTATTTGGATCTCAAATTTTTTATGGAATAGAGGAGAGTAGTTTGCCAATTATATAAGAGGGGAGGTGCATCTATAAAATTACATAAAGTATTAAATTAATATAAATTAATTTTTATTGACGCATTTCAGAAAAATTATATAAATTTAATATATATATGTAGTTATATAAATATCTTGGTATGTTAAATTTGGATCACGTAATGTTATTTTTAGATCACATTAAATATTTTTATTGTAAAATTTGATTAATGTAATTTTTCGAACTAATCATTTAGTTTTTCATCAAATCATTATAATTACAATGTATTTTTAATATAAGGTAATATAATATCCATGATGTTTTTTCAATTTATTAATTTATAGGCAAAAAAATATCACACAAAAATTTACTACATCATTTTTTCAAATCAATTACATGAATTTTCAACATCTTTCACAAGTAATAATCTGATGTTTATAGATAATTCAATCATTATTTCATCATAAAAAATTAATATTAATTTAAAATTATACAAAAAAATTAATTATGGTAAAAAACAGTAATATTAATTAAAATTATATACTTATACCATAGTTAATGATTAATAAATATGAAAAGTAAGATAATGATATTTTTCAATTTTCATGAGAAAAATATATATTAGTAACATGAAATAAAAATGGAAAAAAGTTTACATAAAACCAAATAATTTATCTGGATGATATAACCATACTAATAAAATATATTTAATTAATTAATTATAGTTATTCGATGTCTTTTTCTTGTTAATTTTTTCATTAATTGCCTAATTTACCAGTACAAACATGAACAATATTCAATATTATTACTATCATAATGAAAATAATAAAAAAATAACGAAATATTAATCTATTAATGAGAAATTTGACATCAATTAGTTAAAATTATTTTCTAAAGAGTTTAAAAATTCATTTTTATAAAATGTTGTTAAATATATTGAAAGCACTATTACAGAAAATTCATTTTTAATCCGAAAAGAAAATCGGTTATGAGAAAAAAATTAGAATTTGATTGAATACAAATAATTTAGATTATATATTGTAAAATATGCCTTGAGTTACTTTAATATGAAATTCAATCCATAATTTTAATTTATAAAGAAAATAAATTTTTGATTTACAATAGTTGGTATTTTCCACCACTCATAAAAAATCAATCATTACAAAAAAAATCTAAAAATTTCAAAATAATCTTATGGTTTTTACAAGTTTCTGAAAATTATAATTACTTTAAAATATAAATATCAATAGTTTAAAAAATTTATTATAATATTCCCTTTAAAAATATAAATCTTTTTTAATGAAAAATATTTTTTGAACCATAAAATGAATTTTAAATTATTATTTTTTCAAATCATTAATAAATTCATTTTTTATTTTCTAGTACAATTATATAAATTTTATAATAATATTTATTATATTTATAAACCAATAAATCAATGTCTAGATTATAACTCTATAATTGAAATAACAATATATCGTTGTTCATTTAAACCCAAAGTTGCAATTGTTGTATGCTATTTATCATAATGTTTTTATAAAATATTATGGTGCATCATTGTCACACCATTTTTAGAACCATGTATTATAAATTTTATCACATAATGGGTATTTAAAGGTTTTATATTTAAAAATATAGTTATTTTATATCCCATTTACATAAAAGGGTTAAAATTTTTCACATTAAAAGAGGGAATGGAAAATAGGAATATCCTTTAGAATAACCCATAGTATGGATTCCAAAGAGGATAATAGTACTGTATGGCTAAAATATATAAATTAAGGAGAGAAAAATACATCCAATTAATTCAATATTGTTAAAAATAATATTTATAACAAGAATATAATTGATCATGATAATGTTATTGGAAAAAAAATTAAATCAATAGGGTGTGAAAATGTCCATCGATTCCTTTAAATGAAGGAAATAGTTTAACATTTTTGTTTTCATATATTTTTACAATTATTAAAAAATAGAATTAAAATATTGAAAAATAAAATATGAAAATATAACAACATGATTATTTTAAATCCTAATATGAAATTTCATTCGTTGGATTCATGTTTCAAAACATTTCCACCATTATATCATCCTTTAATAAAAATGATAATTTCAGATAATTCATTCCAAATTATCTATAATAATCGTATGATTTACCAAACTGTATATATAATGTTAAAAATATATTATTATTGTCTTTTAAAAAAATTATTTTTTAAATTTGTAACATAATATCTTAAAATTATAAAACATCATGTGGATGAATAAAATAATAATATCCCATATTTGAGAATAACACCAAAGTATTAACATTGAACATTCAATAAATATATAATAATATTTCCGAATAAACCCCTCTAACTATAATATTAGGGGTTTTATTAAACTCAAGGGTTGATTCATACCTTTTATCTTACATCATAAAATATTTAATAACATTTATGCCAAATAAATGTTCATGATAAACCTATGAGTTTAATAAAACATATAAAAAATAACATTTCTCCTGAAAATATACAAATTAAAATAAAATATCATCACATAATACAAAAAATGGGGTTCCTATGCTATTGAGTGTATTGTAAAATTTAACATTATAAACCCTTTAAGGTATACATAATTATTATGTTGACCTCACATGTAAAAATCGAAATCTAAAATGTTATTAGGACTGCAATGTGATACCAACTATAACAACCCAAATCAGACACTACCGAAATCATGTTCATAAAACATAATCATTAAATTTATGAATTTGATACTATTACATTAGACGTAATTTCATACATCCAAAACATAAAAAATTAGTAGTAAATGGTAGAATGTGTGTATACCAAAGGACAACATATGTTTAATGTTTTATTTAATTTATACTAAATCAAACATAACAATACCTATATCTCATTAACTGGGATTTTTTTTCACTATATCATTATTTTCATATTCCAAATCATGTATATAATATCACCCATAATATTATTAAAAATTAATTATTTTTATAAATTCCATTTAACTTATTTATTTATAACCACTCAAATAATGAAATATAATAATGGTGAGTTAAAATGCTTTGTGGGTTTAAAAAAATAATTTAGAATTGAATTTAGTAAGTGAAAATATTATGATCATAATGGTATAATGATAAAAAATTGTGAATGGTTTTAAAATATGGAAGATCACACTCCCAAATACATTGATCATAAATCATGTAACATGGAATAATTATTTTATATAAGATATGAATCATAAGTATATAATCATGTGCCCTATAAAAATAATCAATGTCTAATGGATATATTTTAAACACATAGAAGGTATAGAGATTTTTTTTGGAATATATAAAAAGTATCTTTATAAAATTATCACCTAAACCCGTGCACAAGGTATTTCCTTCCCTTGATAAAATCCATAATCACATAGATGTAACTTGTTAACAATTTACCCAATCATATAATAGGATTTATTTATATTCATTAATCTCAACTATCATTAGCTAGTTCATTTGATGGATATTATGGAACCACCTGGAATATTTTAGCCAATATAAGATATTGATTTGATTTCACTCCACAATCCTTCATTCATAATTAATTCACTGTTACCATATTATGAGAAAATCAATTAGAATATTTCACTTTAAAATATAATAATATTCATTGTTCATTTATTTGAATTTTTACCCATGGAAAATAATCATGATCCATGAAAATATATTTGAATGAATCATAATGAAATATGTTAAATAATAAATATGGTCTTATTATAACTAATAACCAGTATAGTCTAACTAATAAAGTCAATTTGTTTTGTCTAAAAACAGATATACCATGAAAATTATATTTAATATTTCATTTTGGAAAAATTATTTCCATTATTAAAAAATTATTTTAAAACAAACCAAACTACAATGTTATAATAAACCATTAAAATGTTGCATTGGATCAAATAATAGTGGATTCAATTAATTCAATAGTCATTGTTGTATTAATTTTTTTTTTTCATTTCTATATTTTTAAAGATTATTTTTCTCAAGGATTCCATGAAATGTTCCATATTTATAAATAAAAAATATGTTACTTATTGAATAATTTTTGAAACATAGAAACTAATGTATATTTATTTTATTGAAAAAATAAATAACATAAAAAAACATTCATGAAACCATTTTTGAAACCATGGATGTCTAAGTGAAATTTCTTATGACCGAAATCGGATGAATAAGGTTGGAATTTCGTAGAAACCCACTTCAAATATATTTTGGGTTCTAAAAAGGTATAAAATGAATCTAAACATAAATGATATTTAAATATTCATATCAGTTGAAATGTTAAAATAAATTATCAAACAAGGATCATATAAATTATCATTGGAAATATAATCATAACTATATTAATTAAAAATTTGATCCAATGAAAAACTTCATACCACTTGGGTATATTTTGAATCAAAATCATTATTAAAGGGGAACTCCAAATAATTCCTTAATTATATTCAATAAAATGAAATATAGATTTAAATATGTAAAATATGATTGTATACTAACCTAATAAATGAATATCGATATATAATGTAAAAACATTTCACATTGAAATATAATTAGGGATTAGTAACCATTAACAACATATTATTATTGAATTGAGAATCAATAAATATAGAAATAACGATTTAGGAATTTAAATCCACCATAAACAACTAAATTTAAAACTCATATCAATGAAATATTATTTCAGACTATTTATTTAGAAAATATAATCAATAAAGAAATTATACAACCTAACAAATGGAAATTGACATGTGAAATTGCTTCCTACTTGGTAATATTTAGGTAAACTTCCTACATATGAAGTAATTTTAATTAAGTCATAAAAATGATTGAATTATTAATGATCTATGATATAAATATAAATGGTAGTATTATACACCATAAAATATATATCAGGTCTATAACATTAAAACATTAATAAATAAAGTGATATTGAGATGAAATATCATACAAAGTGTCCAGAAATTCCATAAATGAATTTTAAATCATGTATAATATATATATATAATATTTAATTTATTAATACAATTATTCTATTTATGTAATTTATCGTCAATACAATTATTTTATTCATTTCTAATACACACATAATGACATAATCTATTTTGTTTAGGTCTTGGGATTATAGGATGTTAAAATCATTATACAAAAACAACATTATTATGTTGAATGATATAAAAATGATTTTTTTTAATTCATATTGAGAATATAAATCCTGACCTAATCATAATTTATATATTTTATTGATTATTTTCAAAAAAACATGAATGATGTTTATAAAAAATGAGTTTATTTAAAATCTTGTAGATGGATGGTCATATATATATATATCATTAATGTTTCAATTTTTTCAATGAAAATTAGGGAATGATGGGGAAAATTATATTATAATTTCATAATGATCATAATGTAATAAATATAATATTATCTTCTTAATAATTTATATATATAATTCATGTTTTTTTTCTAAGGAAAATCAAATACCAATACCTTATGAAGATGGAAATAAACATTTAATAATTAAAAGTGTAACAAATTGTAAATAGATGAAATTATAAGGAAATAGGAGATATATTATCATTAAAAATAAATATTATCTTTTTAATGTCTTATATTTTCATTATATACCTCATTATAATCATCCATAATATTTTGTGATGAAAAAAACTACATTAGGTAGTGACATGGTAGACTGTCATACTCCAAAATGATGAGTTCATTTTAAAATTGGTTGATGAACGATTTATAATAATGATATGAAATTAAAATAATAAAATAAATGTATATGGGAGATACTTATATTGTTATATCATAATGGTTGGTAGTGTTTTTAATGTGGTAGATGATGAAATACATTTAATCATTAAGTATAACTATTGTTGGAAAACCATCATTGGATTACACGATAACCCCACTCATAATTATATTCTAATAAAATTAATATATATATTATATGGTTGTTATAAAAAGGGATATTGGGGTTTCTTTTTTTATGTATATGGCCCAAAATATATGAGTTTGCGATAATAAGATGGACTCTTTTAAAAGTGAGGGGAGGGACTCTATTATAATTACATAATATATTATATATATATATAGTAATTATCTTGGAAAAGAGAATAATAATTTATAAATTATATATATAGTTTTATTACATGTAATAATACCCTAATAAAACAATAATTGGACAATTTTAGGAGTCCTTTTCATAGTTATATCATTGCTCTAACCCCAAGATAACCCTTTTTCTAAATTTTTTGATAAATGTTTTTATATTTTATTTGTCATAAATGATAAAATAAAAGGATATGTGATCCATAAATAGATAATGGATGATATTATCACCTATAAAACATTAACATGGGATAATATATTATTTTTATTAATCTTAAATAATTTAATATAATGATTTCTATCAAAAAATATGGTTAATAAATTATTTATAAATTCTTTAAAGTAGGAACTATATAAATATAGATGAAACATGAATGATGATATTTAAATTTATATTATCCCTAAAATGATGAATCCTTATACAAATTTCATGGTACACTATAAAATAAATAACCAAAACTAAATTCACATTCTATCAAATAATTTAAATGATATTTATACTATTTTCACAAGAAATGAAACACCATTATATAATAATTTAACATAATTAAACATGAAGATTAAAAATATTCCATCATAAAAATTAATTTGTTGTGCTAGAAATATAATTTATTATTAATTTATAACTTATTTTTATCCTGGTGTAAAAATATACGTTAAATTAAAAATCATAGCTGGGAAAATTTTAATATATTATTATATTAAACTATATTAAAATTATTATCATGGAGAAATGTCACAAAGATACCATGAAATATAATCATGTATAAATATAGTTGAACCCCATTCATCAAGTATGTTATAGGAAAATTTTATAATTACTGTTCTCACTTTTCATATTATTTGTAAAAACCCTAACCAGATTTACCCTTACAACAATGAGATATATTTTCTAATTTAATATTTGAAAAAAATTTCTTTTTTAAAAAAAATTGTACCTAAAAAGTATAATTATTGTGTAAATTTTATTGAATTCAATATCTATAAATTTCAATAATCAATATTAAAATATATGCAACAAACCGAAGAAAAAAACGGTTATTAGATAAATTTATTTCTTAGCCCAAAATTTATCATATAAAAAAATTAATAATATTGATGATTAAAATGTAATGAATTGGATTATTTATAATGAAATAATATATATCCTACATTATTCTAAAATTCTAATAATATTAGTAATTTTTAATGTAGGGAAATGATAGTTTTCCAAAATCTAGTTTTTTCACTGTACACTATAAAAATAATTATGTTTCAGAAAATAATAACATTAATAAATAACATAATTTCTACATACATATTTAAAATTTAAATAAAATTATATAAATTGTATTTTTTAAATGATACTAAAAATAAAAAATATATTACATGACAAAAAAATTTTCTAGAAAATGTATTTCTGATGCATAAAATGATAGTACAGAAAATTTAGTACATATTTCATAATAATTAATCAATAAATTGTTATTATTTATATATATATATATATATCACCATTATTTATTCATATTAATTTACACATATTTAATGAAATGGTTAAATATATAACATTTGGATAACAATATATCATGGGGTTTTAGCCTCTCTGATGCATTTGATATATGTTATTAAACCTAGTGATCTTTTAAAATATATAGGTTTTGAAAGAATTGTATGATATATTAAAAACTTCATAATAAATAATTTTATAAGATTATACTTAAATTCTAATACTCAATATTTTTAAAACATAAAAGTTGTTATAAATATATAATTATTTTAAAATATGATTGTCATAGATGTGGTAGGATCTAGAGAATAATAAAGATTTTAATGTTATCATTAAATTAGTTATCAAAAAAATTTGTGGAATTTATTCCATCACATATCTATTTTACAATGATTCCCAGTAATTAGTATCCACAAAAATGTATTCATGTTACAATAAACATGTAATTGTTCATGTATCTAATATATGGACAAGCATTCCAAATGATATAAACTACCATTTACTTTTTCAACGATTCTTAAGTACTCACACTTGAAAAGATGATGGGATATCTTGCTGGTGAAAACCTTAGAGGATTCCCACATCAAGATTCTCTTATACATTTATTTCATAACTATTAATGATTTATAAAAATATAAAATATCATTGGTTTCGCTTAAAATATGCATGCAATCACATATTCAAGGGTGAGAAGCCATATCTATGTATCATTGGTTCATCATCAATGGAAACAACTATATGTATCAATGGTTCTCCATTGATATATCTATATGTATATATCAATGGTTCTACATATCATCTATTTGGTTACATTAATATTCCATATAATAAATAATATTTCTTTAAAAAATTATAATTGATCACTCAACTGTTTATTTCTAAATAAAGAATTTTGATGGAATTTTAATTTTAGGATAGGGACAATGAGAGGGGTTTCTTACATATCCATCATAAAGGATTCAAAACTATTGTAATTTTTTTGTGCTTAAATTAATACGTGATACCTTTTTGGTTCATTTGAAAATGAAAAAACCATAACGATTGATGTCATACAACAAAAATATCTATGTTAAAAGTTCCATGAAATATATGGTGGGGGAATTATATATGAGTGACACATTTTCTAATTTATCATGTAGGGAATATGTCATTATAAGATCATGATAAACCTAAAATATGTTGTTTCAAACTAACTGGGACTACATTGTGAATATATTCAAATGAAGTTATGATAATGTGTCAAAGAAATAACATGACCCTCCATGCTTCGTATGATAATTCTTGTAATGTGGTATGATAAGGATTAGGGATGAATGATGGTTTTATGGTTATGACGCCAAGAGGCTTCCTACATATACTATTAGAACAAGAATCAAATCCCTTTTAGTTTGAGTATATAGGGTATTACACCTTGTGGTAGACAATATTCTAATATTTAATCATTTTGGTGAAATAATCAATCCTAATATCTAAACCCACAAAATTTATCATTGTTCTGAGAAAGAATAGAAAATATAAGACCACCATGATTCACAATAATTTCATTAAAGGGACATGTAGCTCGATGGGATGAAAAATTGACATTTTATTCCTCACCCACAAGATTATAAGGGATAGGATATGGAAGGATGGATAAGTATAATATTATAAAATAAAGAAAATGGATTACACCCATGTTGATGTGTATTCCATGGGGTTTTTTAGGAGGAGATAAGGTTACGACACTATCTCACGTTAAAGGTAATGATATGTGGGTCTTCTCCCAACCTATAAAGGGTATGTTTGTAGAAATTATGCTAATCAATGGGTCTTCATTTCCATGTGGACCCACAAATGGGATCATGATGAGGAAAAAATCTATTTGGTATGATAATTGCATGAAATCATTTATTGAGGGAATTCTTTCAAAAATCAGATATACGCTCGTATGACTTGTTCATTAATCACAAAAAACTAGAGGACTCTATTTATATTTTCACAATGTTTCCATCAGAATGAATTCATATGTTTAGGGCATCCCTATCATTGGTAGAATGGGATAAATATTGTAGGGCGCCTCATCTTTGTTATACCGAGGAGATAAAGGAATGAACTCACACATGTGATACATGGGTGAGTTGGATAGTGTACTACATAGGTGATGTTAAGGAGAGCCAGATAATAACTCTCCCATATTATTCATATCTATGAAGAGTTAGAAATATTATATGGTAATAACTTAAGAAACCAAAAATATGAGAGGTCCTACTCTAATATTTAATTGTCTCTACATATTCTATTGGAATATTGTTTCTCCAATTTTGAGTCAAAGACATTCCCTTTGTTGTAGGGAGTTTGGACAATGGGGGAAATCATTCCTTGAATATGTCCATGGTGTTTTATACCTTTAAACATCAGTAATCACTTAATGATTGAAATATCCCTATTATTGATTATTCATGTAGTTCAACATGAGTATTTAGCGGTATTTAATGAGAGATATATAATATCAAAAATTTGAGGAAACACCTTGTCTTTCATAATTAAAAAATGGGGAACCCTCATTTTCGATTTATAAAAATAATCAAAATCATAAGTGGTGTGGGAGGCCTCTAATAGGTCTCTCACAGAAACATTTCACACAAATAGGGCCGATGTGAGGAACTTGATGCATAAGGGTTTCTTATAACATGTTGGATTTTCACAGTGTGAGCTGAGTGTGATAATTTTATAGAGGATGGATGGTCATAAATATTTATCAAATAGGTTATACATGAATGGCATATTTGGTGTGCAAGTTCTAAATTACAATTAGTTATGTAATTTGAACATATTCCTATCCCTTGGTCACCAAGGTAAGGAACATAAGTTAAACCTTCATTAGATCAGATAATTCATAGGGAAGGAAATATGTTTCATAACCCAAATTCCTTTAAAAATCAGAGCAATTAAATCCATGTGTTTTTATTCAAAAATAGGTTTCAGATCCTTGAGTAGTAAAATCCAGTCATGCCATGTGATCTAAACCATTTTCTGTATTTTATAAACTATAAAATTTTGTTTTATAATTAAAAAAATTTGATCCAAGAATCCATGTTAATATGTTATTTAATGCTTCAATACTATTTTTTCATTAATTTTAAAAATCAGAGCCATAATCTTCGACGATGGTTCTCACCAAAACACCACCACATTAGGCACCATTTTTTAAGAATATATATCCCAAGGTGTATGGGAAATTCTATAGAACATGTAAATCTATCATACATCTTCTATAATGGAGATATGTTATAAATGAAACTCAATATATGTTATCTATGTCGGTATAATATCATTAGTCATGAAGAAAATACAATGGACTAATTTTTTTCGATGCCAAAAAAATCACCCCCATATAATTGGATTCATTTATTATTTAATGAATCTAATTATAATGGAAATATAGGGAACATTAATGCATAAAAATATAATCTACTAGGGATAAGAATAATATCACTAGGGGAGAATGGTCTATCTTTTTCCGAGTCTAAGGGATCAAGAAAGAATTATTTTACAAATTTTTGAGTCAAAAGATGAATCTTATAATTTTATGTATTATGTTTCACATCCATAACATTTTTATGATTCTGATATAAATAATAATTTTAATTTATGGATTTTATTTTTCTTTGGAAACCACTTTTACTTTCCCTCCAAATAATGTTTTATACATTTTCAATTTTAATTACATTAGTTTTCCAAGATAATTTAGTTTCCATATCTTTTCAGTTAAGACTCAACCACATCACTGAGATTCATTTTTAAAGTTTTATAAAAGGATTATAGTATATATATTTATATTTTTATTTTATAGTCTTTCAATATGTAAAAATATAGTTGATGTTTTAGGACGGATAGTTCTATCCATGACATATGTGAATAATGATACAATTTAGTATGGTGGAATATGAAATCTACAAGATCCTGTTTAAATTAGGAAGTAAATTGACAAGTCATAATCATGGAGTCCTAATATTGAAGTAAATGGTATGGCATGGGTGTGTAACTAATGAATGTTGACCCTTTTTCAAATGGATAATTTCATTACAATTATTTCATGGTTTATAGACATGAAAACAATTTATCCCGTGGAAGAAAATTCAATTTATTTTCATGCTATTATTTGAAGGTGTATAATAGAAATGAAAAATGGATTAATTTAAGTCATTTTCAAAAAACTGTCTCCCTCTGAGTTGGATTCATCTACAACTGATAGATGAAAATGATTTATGGGGATATATGAATCCCAAGAAAATAAAATGTGGTTTTATGGGATAGAGGGTGTATATAAGATGAATGATGTGGGTAATTTTTAGGTAAAAATATTCCATAGTTGATCAGAATATTCATCACATTGACATGGATCATAAAGGAAGTGGAGAAACATAAAGAGATTAAATATAACCAGTTTACTATCATGCCAGATGGACCAATGATTCCATAGATTTTTTGGGCAATGCTATGACCATGTAAAAGAATAAAATTAATCAAAATCTATATATTCCAATGATTCTTGCATGATGTTATAAATAAGAGGATATTATATAATTATCATGTCTATATGAAAATTTGTCTTCATTGATTGAATTTCACGAGTCCCACATGACTAGTTACCTCATGGTGGATACACCGACATAGTTACTACATATTATCTGGGAAATGGAATAAATATTAAGAGACTGTCTAAACAATTGTAAGTGATGGATTTAATAAATCCTGACCAGGGGTCCCTTGTATCTGATTGAATTAATTGGGACTAGTTTATAAGATTTTATAATGGATCATGTTCAAAGAAATATTATATTATGATGTTGTCAATCTATATGGGGTTCACTAATATTTCTCAAAGGGATAGTGATTCCTACAACATATAGGCTCCTATATTGAGTTATATTTTAAGAATCCAAATATGAATCATTTTTTAATAGAAAAAGAAATGTTTTACTTTAGTTTTTTTATATTATCCTAGATGGGTGATATTTCTTTTTGGGATCTAATTGTTTTTCAAATATCTCATTTTTTATTTGTGATTATAAAATTTCTAAATAAAATCGAGGTATTTGGAACAATATTATCCGTAACTATGTGGAATATATGCTAGATATGTCTATATTCTATGAATAATTAAAATATTAGTAATATCATGTGGATGATTATAGTGTTAATGAATCATGGTCACTGTATATCTTACTGGGATGTGAATAAAGATACACATAGTTCTAAGGTAAGGGAACCTCACACTAATCATGTTTAGCCTACTTATTGATATTGGTTTAATGAAATTTTAATTTTATTTGGATAATTGATATAGGTAATAATTCATGTGTAAACAGATATTGAATCAATCCATACATAGTTAATAGGTTGAGGTACAATGGGATACAAACACCATGTATTTTGGTCCTCTAGGTTGAGGTCCATAATTGTGATACTTTTTATGTCATATGATAGTGTGGTGAACAAGAAAATTTAATATCTTAAATAAATTATGTTTAATGTGACATTAAGGGACTTATATATATGTCCATGTTAATCCTAATTTTAATTCATGCATCTCAACATATAAAAATTCTCCTAACAACATTCCTAGTGGAAAATGAGAAAATATCAGTGTGAGAATCAAAGAATGTTGAAAATTTTCTCTATTTCTTGTAATATTGAAATATAATACGGGTGCGGTATGTGGAAAAAATTAGAATTAGAGTTCATTTAATGTAATATGAAATGAATCATAAAAATTTACTTCATGAAAAATAGATTGAAAAAATAAAGTTTAACTTATAATTATGAGAACATAAAATGTTCATTTTAAGGAATTTCTCTTGGGAAATTTGTGGGAAAAGAATATATTTTCCTGCTATTAATGGTGAATATAATGATAATGAAATACATGGGGTAAAACAATGATTCCAAAACAATACTCAATTTTTTAACCTGCATATTCTCTTAAGACTAAAGATGTAGGAATACATACATTTCTAGTGTTGGAAAAATTCACAAAGCTGGCAGTTCTTGAAAATGATTCCTCACATTGATCAAACTATTATGTAGGGAAAGTGCAATTTAATTTTTAATGGTTAAATATGGGAATTGATATAGGTATAGGGTATTATTATTTATCTATTGGTGTATAGAATTAATCTATACAGAATTCTCAAATATATTCATTCATATGAAGAATTATCCTATAGTTTTTATTCCACAACACTATAATTACCCATGTTCTTTTTATGTTTATATACTCTATAACATTATTGTAGTTTAACATCATATTAAAAGGATACTAGTGTCACAAAATGATAAAAAATAAGATACGATGTTTGATTTATTCATTTAATCTTCACAAATATTTAAAGATTCATATTTTGTGAAGCATGTCATACTTTTTGAACATTGTTTCCTGAGAAAGTCACATAGGGAAATCTATACATGGTGTATATTTCAATACTACATATTAATATGATGTTCTAAATACATTGTTATACATTTTTACATTTTAGTATTATTGTGGTACTGTTTGATGTTTTATTGTCATGTGACAAGGATTTTTGGTGGTTTTATTTATATTCTCTTGAAATAGACCTCTATTTGTAGATTTACTTCTAGGGATGAAGATGAATTGTAATTTCTAACTGGGATGTATTAATTAGAATCTATGAATTTTTGTGTGGAATAATACACCCACCTTAAATTATAATCAATGAATATATTTTATTGGAGTATACACTACTGATGAAATAGGTATATCCTCTTTTTGTTTAATCATTGGTGGATTATTCCAAGGTATCATCAGAGCATTGAGATAAAAACCCATTTCTTAATAGAGTAATTGTTACATGTGACGTTTCTTATTAATGGTTATATTTATTCATCTTTGTTTATCCTATAAATAATTTTAGCTATAAAATATCTTCTCAATGATAATATTTAATTAATTTAAAAACTATTGATGTTACTCGTTGATGGATAATTGATCATAGAATGATTTGTAGAGTGAAACAATTTTCACTTCAATGGGAAAAACTACTTATATCTTATAAATAATATATTTGTTGGTTTCCTATATTGAAATTTAACTCGAGATCCATTTGGACCAATAGGTCTATAAAATATTTCCTGTATAAGAATTCTTTTCAAAGACTTCAATTTTATGGAGTATATTTGGTATATTATTATTCAAACACACTATATAATCATTATCTATTTCATTTGACATGATGAATGGTGGTATTAAATGTTATAATGAATATATGAACCTATCAATTATTTAGAACCGAGATTTTTTTTATTTCGATCAATATTGTTTGAGGGGAACCATATATTGTAATGATGTTAGACCCCCAAAATATTTATTATATTTGTCATATTTACTTATTTTATATGTATTAACTAATCGTGTCCAGAAAATATGTTTGTATGATCTATGTTATAATAAAAATTCCAGGCTACAATGGAATGATATATGCCCCATTAAATCTATTACCCATACAGAAAATGATCCTGATTATCTTGATGTGGGAATCAACTTAAGGGGTTGACTGATGAGGTCAACATCCTTTTTACAAGAATGACTAGTTTATCCTGAATTATGCATAATCCATTTTCAATGAAGGGTATACATACTAAACCTCTTAAATAGTTTAGAATTGTTTGTTCCCATCCAATGGGTGGTGTAAGTTCCAATATGGAATTCATTGATAGTTTAATTAATTTCCTCTCTATAGACAAAAATAATATAGACTACATAAAATACCCATTTATGAAGGATCCTTCTATGATTGTAGAAATCATAAATGAATAATTGGTCTACAATTTCAGAGAATTGGTTATTTCTTGATTATTCTAGTGGATGATCCCATCATTGATGGTAGTAAGGTATAGGAATCATAGAACCATTGGTAGGATTATTCGTCATGGGGATAGACATAACCATGATAGTCTATTACGTTCCATTACAAAATAATGGGGCAACATATTGTGGTTTCTAATGATGAGGATAGTTTCATCCATTCCAGTTTCTACCAAATCTATTGGCTTATTTTCTAATTCATTTACATAAACTTTATATGAGTGGGATTTTTGAGATAACATTGGTTATAATGGTAATAATACCATAAAACATTCTACATATTCATGTTAGGAGATCAACCATTATTTAATGATGGAATAATTGTATTTGACTGGTTTTATTACAAACATGAAATATCTAAGACCATCTGACAAACCAATAGTATTTTAAATTATAATTGTAATTCTACAATGATGGATATGAATTTATCAACATTGTTAGTGGAATATTTTGAATACATTATGAAATAAAGAAAGACTGACATTAATGTAGTTTAAATAACCACTACAAATAAGACACTATTGAGCCCGTGGTATTCTATAAACATTCCAATTATACATTTAGACTCCCTATCAAAATACATATCCCATAACTATGAGATTCATTAATAATGAATATTTCATTTTATAATAGTTCAGTTTTCAATGGAATTTTATATAATGTGTTGTTATCTATGATAAATTCATCTATCTCAGTATCCTTTTTCACCATCAATGGTATGAACCAATTATGTCATTTATAAAAAATTGCATCAAATGATTTCAAAAACATAGTATAAATATTACTATGGAGTATTTATTTTAGTGTAATTTCAAGAGACAGTATGGACATCTTATTGATGAAAAAATTTCAATATCTTATAAACTAGAAAGACTACTTCTATAGATATTTTCTTTATTAATGAAATAAATTTATCATGATCATGAATGGTCAATCTAGGATAATATATGAATTTTTAATTCCCACCTTCATTCATTTATCTATGTAAATAATAATGTGATCGATCTATGACATTCACATTTTACTGGAGGGTATTGAAATCAACAATAATAATCAATATAGATTTGTTCTTAATACAAAAAAATTTCTATTGTAAATTATGATAATACAAAAAACTAACACAATTTTTAATAATCATAGTGATGGTTGCATTGTTTACTACATTATTTCCTATAAAACATCCAATATAGAATGTGAAACATTGAAATAGTGTAATAGATTCTAGTTTTTATGTGGTAAAAAATGAAGGATATGTTTTCATATGAGGATAAACATTTATGTCTCAATGGAATTCATATAATTAAATAATAATACATTGGTTAACACTAAAAGGAAAAATTAATGGGACTATTTTCAAGATTTTTTACCATAAATTGAAGAAAACCATTACTAGATCAATAATATGATAAAACAATTTCATATATTTAACCATAATACAATTAAATACAAAATTATGGTGGTTTCCAATCATATAATTGATGTTTAAATTCATGAAATGTTTTTATGTGCCTCCATTAATTATTAGAATAAATGGAAATTAACTATCTCGATATACCCCTAGGGGTGATCACAAGATATCAGATACTTCATATTTTCAATAAATTTGGAATTTGTTTAATCTAAAATGACAGTAAGTAAGGGATATTGTTTGATATATGTATATATCATCAATTATATGTTTTTAAATTAGAATTCAGAAATAATCTTTTTGATAGTGTTGGTTGTGATCCATATAGTTAATGAGAACCAAAATCATTCTATTATTTTGTTTATTGGGTAAATATTTAGAACCGACATCATGTATGAAACATTTAGAAATATATTCTACATGATGATTTTATAAAAATTTCTTTTAATTTAGATGTATGAGTTACATTTTTATACATAGATGTATGATAATAACCTCCTTGATCTTTTAGAAATCATAGGTGATGAGTGGATACATTGGGTTTAAGGCATAGAATTTAGATTTAATTCAATGTAAACAAACCATGGTCCCCCATCAAGATGGAGGTTTAAAATTTTTTCATTTATGAACATAGTTATTCTATTAAATATAGATTTTGGATTATCTTCAATATTTTTGTTTATCTATTGGAGCTCAACAATAGAATTGGAGACATCTTCCCCAACCATTGGAGGAGAATCATTGAGTTCATATTTATTTTCCTCTTCTTGTACCTCTACATATTCTTATATCTCTTCCTCTTGCCTTTCATTTTCATCTTCCTTTTAATTTTTTGTCCATACGTACCTTATGATATATGGATTGAAATTGAAATCCTCATAGCTGCAACAATAGTTATTATGCCAACATATGAACGATTATGTATAGGTATCCCCAACATCCATCTGTGATGCAACATATTATTCTAATTCATCCAATGGAATGGAATTATAGAAATCATTCATGATCAAATATGGGTATTTTCACTAATTATGTGTCAAAAATGGTGGAGATTAGAGTCTTATATGATATCAACAGGTCCTAACATCATGATTGATATAAATAAAGTCAACTAGTGCATACCGAAATCTAAAATCATATTTTCATTTTCTTAATAATAATTACATATTCATTCCAAATATCTGTAAATTTTTTAATATGTGTTATTTATAGACGATATAGTTATCTAATTAGAGTGACATAATCATTTAGGTGATGTTTCCATTCTCTACCATAATATCTTATACCAATGTATTGAAATTTGAGAGACTCAAAATGAGATTTAACATAGTGTAATTTAATAACTATCCCATAGATATGTTATTTGAGTAATTTCTGATGTGATGACGATATTATCACATATTTGATGAACCATGCCCTTTATAACTAGATGTTGAAGGATGTATCTTATTAAAGAACCATGAATTCAGAATCAAACATAAAGTACCAAAATTGGGCCCGGAGAATGACACAACTATGGATTATTGTTCTCTCTTTTTATAACCATGACGTATCAATGGAGATGGTGACAACTAAGCTTCATTAAAGCCCTTATGAAGAAGTGTCTATATATAAATCAGACTGAATCTTTATTCATTGTCAATGAAATCATGATATATGTCACTTTAATCATTTTTTCTAGATATGTACAAAGGTATTATGTGTCCCAAAATATTTGCATTAATGTATTATTATGTGAATGATATTGTGGAATTTCAATCCTTATGGACGATTTAAACATGATATACCTCATATGTAGTGACATCAATATTGAAATATAAGGGGAATTACTTGTCCTATACAATCATTTCTCAAATACCCTTTGGTGATTTAAGAGAATCAATGATTGATACTTTAGACAAAAATGTAGCTATCTATTTAAGACATTTTACTTTTAAAAGAATGGTATGTTCTTTCACATGGTGGTAATTTATGCAAACCTGATCATTCTGGGTTTATGTTCATGATATATTTGTCTCAATTATATAAAAATGAATTGAGGTCATTATTTAATTCATAGGTTTTAGAAGACTTGGCCTTCTTACTAATCTATGCTACGGAGACTGTTACACCCATTCAAGAATATCACCTAAAATAACTTATCCTAGAATATTCTAACTGAATATATTTACATTTAACTAGTCATTTTGTGATAAATTATTATTTCCTTCACGAGTTTTGGCACCACAAATATATTTGAATGTATGTAGTTACATGATATTGTATGGACATGACCATATCATACCCGACAACATCAATATATATTACATATTCACTGGTTCCCTAGTATTGATTAAAGAAATTATATTCATTAAAATAATAATCATCAAAAAGGGGTCTATTATATTTAATGTATTTATAAAAAAGAAACTAAATTCACTGTCTAATGATAATTCTATTTGGTGGATGGTTAACATGATCTATGGACCGAAGGATTAAAATATATATGTGTCGGGACTAGATTTCGTACCTATACAGGATTGTCCATAGGTTCTTGTTTTTTAATTCATCAATAAAATCATTTATTATAGTATATTAAATATGAATATATTGTTAATATTAATGATTTTTTCACCGTGGTATAAGGAATTGGGTTTTTCGTTCAATTGTTCCCTGATGAGAGAATGAGTATAATTTATTATATATATTTTAATAGAATTATATAACAAATATAAACTATTTATTATGACTAAATACCTTGACAAATTTTGTATAGATTTGTAGTATAATTAAATTTCACATGTGAATGTGTTTTTAAAATTTTTTACATTCTTTAAGGAAACCATATTCTAAAAAATATCATTGAAAAAATATTGGATGGTCGACCCAATATTAAGTGATAGTGTAAATAATTGAACTTAACACTCAGAGCATCTTGATCAGTCTTCATTGGATAATTATTATTGAATATATTACTATCAATAGAGTGTAAAATGTAGAAGGTAACATGATTCCCTCAAATAGAATAAACTCTATTCTTACTCTCTTCTAATAGAAAATCTATAAACAACCCTCTATCTACCTATTGGGGGTACTGTTTCATATTTTTTGATTCTGAACTAGATATCACATTTTATGGTCTATGATTCAATTCAAGTTTGGTTGTGTGAGATGGATTTTAGTTTATGATTACAATTTCTACTCAACCAATTACATTTCCTTGATCTACCAACACTAGTTAAAACATGATATGCCTTGAAAAATGGATCCTTCTGATCAATGGTAAATTATTATATGTTCTAAAAAACATACATGTGTAATTAACATGTATTAGTACATCACATAATAATTAGTTTTTATATCATAGGTATATTTATTGTAAAATTTGAATATTTTGTTGTAATTCATTTAAAAAAAAATTATTTTGTCCCAAAACCTTCAGTAAAAAAACTATTTCAATATGTGTTTGTGAAAATAAAATTGGACATCTAAAATTATAATAATAGAAATTGTAAATAAATAATTTTTTTAATTTTTTTTAAAAAAATATTTACATGTAAAATATCTATGTTGTTAATAAAATTAACTTCATATAATATGTGTATATAGATAACATTTAAATATATATTATGTAACGTTTTTTTAGAAAAATTTTAGATTATATTACTAAATTTATCATTTATAACAAACCAATTTTAAATTTCTGACGAATGATTATTTACAGTCATTTTCACGCATAGAGAAATAAAAAATATATAAATAATTTAATTTAACGATTATTAATCTATACATGGATGGTATTGATTGATACCTAAATGAAACACATAATTCCAAAAATCTCATAGTCCATCTATACAACAACCACCACATCCCCACCACCCCTAGTAAAAAATGGGAACTCCACCTCTTGATATCCATGTTCTGTCACCCATCTTGGTATAATAATAGATACAACCACAAAATATCATTCGTCAACCCTCTGTAAGATATTCTAAGAAACCACCAAAGGAATCTACTATACCAGCGGGGAACCTCAAGTCACTATAATGCCCCACCCTTTGGCTCCAATATATTAATTGAAAATTACCAAAATGTATAGACACAAATTATTATAAAATAGATTCAAGAATTGATACTAAAAAATAAAAGGATAAAAATAATCTACATACAATGATCAATTTTCATTATTCAACCCTATTGAAATATTAAAACACAATTCATCTCCAAAACGAGTGAGAAACATCAAGTCACAACAATTTCACACCTTTCAGCACCATGATCTAGAAAAACACACATCAAAATATAATACAATTGAATTACTTAAAAGCATCTACATAAATTTTATAAAAAGTAAATACTAAAAAATAAAAAAAACTATATTCATATATTCATAATTTTGATTCATAATATTTTTTGTGAACTAAACAAACAACGTCACCTCTAGTACTAGTGATGAACCTAATGTTTTTTCCATTCCTCATAGTTTAGATCCAATATATACCCCATAAACATCCAATAATCGTAACCCTAAATGCATGGAATATATCATTATGAATATAATAAATAAAAATAATTGAATTTATAACTAGATTTTGAGAATGTGAATGATGTAATAATCAAATAAAAATTATAATATGTTTTGATATTAAAAATAGAAATATTTTTTCATGATATTGGATACACTATATGGGAATGAAAATTTAATTTTTATATAAATATATTCAGTAATTCATTTCATGTATTTAATAATTTATCAATCTATACTTTTTGTTAGATTTCCTTCATATACCGTGGTTCTTGAAATGTAATATTTTACAATGATATCGTTGTACAAATCTATTTATATATATAAATATATTATATTTCTATAAAATGAATATATATTTATTTACATTATATTATAGAAAATAATATTGGTTTTAATATTTGGATCCATATATACATAAATATTAATAATTGGATTTTTGAAAAATCATCATTTATCATAATATATAATGGGGTTTATAAAAATCCATAATTTTGAGAATCCCACATGCCTGTTTGATGTTATTTTATTTTAATAAAAATTGAAATTACAAAATCATACATCTATTTTGTACATTCCATATATATCACAAACAAAAACATAAAAGTAATATGGAACTAATGGGGAACAATAACTGGATATCACCTCTCAACATATGATGTTTTCAAATACATGAAGATATTATTATAGAAATTATAATCAACATAATATCCATCCTCATTAGATATTTCATCCATCTGTTGTCACATACTATATGCTTCAATGTATCTGAACAATTAATAAATTTGTGTGTAGTCTAACAGGAATAATTCATTATCCAAGCATTCTAACAGGAATAAAAGAACATTTAATTTTTTTTGAACCATGGTGACATGAAAAATTATGGCTGGCATAAATATGATGAGAGAAATGGAAAATATTAAAAAATATATTAGCCAATGGTTGGAGGATAATCAATACTCAAGGTATGAATTTGTTTGATGACAAAAAATATAACATTTAATACATAACACCTAAAATTAAAATGTAAATAATATATCATACCAGGATCCAACATAATTTAAGCCAACAAATAATGATAAAATTATATCAATATAATTATACTAATTTTCATCAATTGAACAAAATTATTAATTCAATAAGATGAAATTATATATTATGGGAAATTTTACATTTAAAAATCTATTAAATAATATTTTAAATTATATTTTAAAATGACTATAATAAATAAGATTTTATTAATAAATTCTAAATCATTAAATATATAAATGTATGTTAATTGAAAATGATCATTAAAATGGCTATGGAATGCATAATATACCATTTTATTCAAATTGATACTACATATTGAACAAGGATATTGTAGTATTAATAAAATTTTGTTGTGTAATTAGAAATTATAAATAAAAATGACTAATGAAGCCCTCTTATGTTATCATTATTGAATATATATTATACATAAACATGAATATTTATTTAATTTTAATATTTTATTTAAATTCAATGTGACATAATCTTTATTTGTGTTGGAACTACAGATTTTTATGAGGATTGTTTTTTATAGTCACATGATTAGGTATGATATCTTTTTTTTCAAACACCTGGAATAAATTTCACTATAACAATTACATAAACCTATTAACATTAAATTATAAATATAGTGATCTAGAGAAAATAATATATCTATGATCATAAATAAATTTCATCAAAATGAATTGAAAAATCATGTTAATAAATTTTGTGAGATTTGGATAATCAATGTGATTGTAAAATTACTCTGTATTAATATGTAAATTAAGATTGTGAGATTGAGAAATTATTTAATGCCCTATTTTCTCTCCTTGTTATCTACTTTTTTATTCTAATAAGTGGTCAAATGTTCGTTTATATGACAAGGATTCTCTGGTAAGGCATTGTGAAGTAATGTTTTCCGTATGTAAAGTTTTTTTACAATTTATATAATAGAAATAATATTTATAATCCTAACATGTTTTATCTAATATTGGATATATAATATTAGGTGACTTAAAATTACTATGTTATATTTAATATAGTTATAATATAACATAAATTATTCTAACTTTGTAGTTATTTGATATTTTATAT
This sequence comes from Viscum album, assembly GCA_963277665.1. Lineage (NCBI taxonomy): Eukaryota > Viridiplantae > Streptophyta > Magnoliopsida > Santalales > Viscaceae > Viscum > Viscum album. Next base: position 2,067,295,807 of record OY728160.1, read on the forward strand.
TCATAGCAAAGAGAATTTTCATCCATTAATTGTGTTTTATAATTATTCACAATGTAAGTATCCAAAGAATCCATCTACGAAATGAATAAAAGATTTTTAACAAGGTATAAAAAATATCCAAATATCATATAGGATCAACATAACGATTACTATAATCAGAAGATAACTCCCTTGTTTATTAATGATATCAATGATGGCCTCAAATCCAACGATGAAAAAATTATCCCATAATATAAATCCATTCTCTTTTTCAATTTCAAATTTGATTCAAAATTATGGATTTCAAATATATAAAAATAGTGAGAATATATCATCATGTATTTTTACCAAAATAACTATTGAAAACATTAAAATTTAATTTTGTTCAAAACCGAAATAATAAAATTTAGAACATGTACATTGTCATACTATATATCCATGTTATATATTTTAACATCCACATGATAAAAAAATGAACGTGGAAGAAAACCGTTCTCCATCATATCCCCCACCAAATTCATTTGATTAAATAGAAGAATAGCAATCCAAATGTGGTAAATGACATGAACATGCATTATTTTTAGGGATCATGAATATGAAGAATATTACAATAAATGTGAAATCAAATTGTACATTCCAACATCCCTCTATTCAAAGGTAACTACCATTATGTCCTATATTATCCACCAGAGATTAAAACTGAATCGACCATTATTGCAAACAATACTTCAGATCCTGGTTTGAAAATATGATATGAAACAGAAAAATTGAAACAAGTTGAATCCTAAATCAACATACCCAATGAAAAAATAGTTAATGGGATGATCAAATAATGTTTAAGGAAACCAAAAAATGGTTTGGAAGAAAAATTTAAAGGAAATCCCAAAAATAATATTAATTAATAGTGAAATCACTATAAGAGTATTACTCCACACAATATCATCGGGAAAAAGATGAACAGATTATTTAACATGGTTAAAGGGAAATATGAGGTCATATTGGGATAACTAGAAATATACGGGTGATGATATGATTGCTGGTATGATGAGAGGTGATGTTGGAGAAGGGAAGTACCTGATTTTACATGTGGTAGTGTGATATGTGGTAGGTTGGTGGGAAGTGAGGTCATACATAAGACATGTGCCTAGGGTGATGATATAAGTGAGGCAGATTCTCCGATTAAGATTTCATTAGTGATATTTTTTACAAATATTATTTAAATTTTCATTAAAAAAATATTTTTAAAAAATATTTTTTTTATAATTTTATAAATTTGAATAATTATTTGAAAAATTTAAAATTAACATATAATTTGAGAAAATTGAAAACTATAATCAATAATTAGATGCCTTTGCGAAAACACCTTGAATTAAATATTATTCATTGACCATTAAAATTATATATATATATATATATATATAATATATTTCTATTTATTGTTTATTGATAAAATATTATTTTATGGTTTATTGGAAGAATTTTTATTAGTGATGAAATAATATTTTGGTAATGGTTGTTATTAATAACATATACATGTGATATTAAAAAAATAATGGGATTATTATGTAAATTAAATATATTAAAATGTTGGTAAATGATATTTTGTAAATGAACTGTCAATAAATACATATATATCTATTTTTAAAATAAATATTTGTATTATTGATTAATATCAATAAAACTAAATATCATCTTGAATTTATATTTTTAAATAGAAATTATATTATAATTCAATAAGATACTATTGTAAGAGCCAATTTTTTTAGTAAAATCGGTGTTTTAAATACATCACATATGTTTTCTATAAAAGTAGGCAATTGCTGTTCTTGTGGAATAGAAATGTTTAGAAAGAAGGTAGAACCCTTCTACCTAAAAATAAAATACAAGACTCCAATATTCTCTAACTATTTAAAATTTTATACCTCACATACTTTGTCACTAGATTTATTTTCAATTGGTAATTAAGTATCTTAAAGCGGTCATAAAATCAATTAACTAACTCCTTTGGTAGACTAGTATACCAATAAATGGATCATTTCAACCATATGTTTTCTTAAATGATTATTATGTCATTTTAAAGATTAACAACATAAAATCATAACAAACCCATGATTGAATGATTTATTAAATTTGGAAAATTAATACCATTCATAACATTTAAAATAATATTATTATTATTTATTACCATATTCTCAATATTTATAGATGTCCTGGTATACACTTTAGTATAAATAGTCATCTATGGATTGACATCAAAGAAATGGGTGAGCTAAAATACCATTAAATGTATATATAAGTACATGAATCAATATTAAATAGGTGAAAATATTCATAATAATATATACATGTGGATGGGATCGTCATCATAATCATGATAATAATAATTAGACAAAGGTATGAAATTTTTAAATGCATTGAAATTAAACATTGTTTCTTAGAGATTCAATACCACATATAGTTGTGATAAAAGCTACCAACATGTTAATCCATATGATATGTTAATAATCAAAATATCATATTAATTGTGAATAAATATATAATCATGTTCACACATATTGAAAAGTATCTCATGAGATCTATGAAAATACACATTTCATTGGATTGATATATAATGCTGACTGTAACCATAACCTCATAACATTTACATAATCATTCAGTCAACATCGAACATATAAATACATTTAGAATCAAATATCCCACAAAAAGGAAATGGTTATCATGATAATTTATTATGGAATAAATTCATGAATAAATTTATGGTTCCCAAAAGAAAAAGGGAACAACATACATTGTATAATAATAATCAATCTTGAGTGAAGAAGAAACATTTCATAGGGAATTAAATGGTGTGCTTTTTATAAGATGAAATATTTTGGAAAAAATTTGGTAGATTTACCAAAAATAGATTTAAATAATATCTATCCCATTATTTAAAAGGCAATTAAAATGAAAATATATATGATTAATATTAAAAGTAACTCCATATGACAATTTTCCACCCATTTGGAATAACCCAATATAAGTTAATAGGGTTCGATAATCCCTTAACGTTGCGTCTAAAATCATTCATCACTTTAATATCCATGATAATGAAATTATATTAATTTATAAATAATTCTATAACTTCATATAAATGTACCAAATTCATTATAGTTTTATTATATATGATTATGAATATTATGATGAGTTATATAGGGCAATTCCATCATTTCAAAGTGATTGTTTTCATGGTTTTCATGATCAGTTTAGTTGTATACATATATCGAATATCATGTAAGATTATAATAATTCACCAAAATTAAAAAAAATATGTAATTATTGAACATAAATAACATTAATTGATGATATATATAATTCTGTTATATGGTATTTGGATGAATCATTATATAAATTGTTAATCATAATCATTTCAATTAATTATTACACATTTGATCAAAACAAACTAATTTTGTTTTATCATTTAGAATTATATAAATACACGATAGTTCCATAAATTAAAATAATTTTATAAAATAATTTTTTTAAATAATCAATCGTTATATTGGTTTTGTGATTTTCCATGATTATTGTAATGGAATATTAAAACATGTCATCCTTGAAGGAAATAAAATAACTTTTCACGAATGTCATTTTCATTTATAGAATAATAGGGAGAGGCTAAGAAGATTCATGATGAATTATTCAATTAACATAATAAAAAATAATATATGTGTGTGTTTATGTGAAGGAGGAGTTACCATTCTATATGAATTAGTGTAGTTCAATGGATAATAAAAAAATAAATGAACATGAAAAGAAATTAAATGAAATGAACGAGTGGTTCACCTCTTGAACACTAGTCCTTGATAACCTCCTTAAATTTTTTTTAATACATATAGAAAAATATTTGTACTTGGGTTAGGGGTTTGGGAAAGGAATATGGATGAATTTAGACAAGGATCATAGGTTTTAAAATGGGTGGAAAAGGGATTTTTTTATAGTTATGTAAGGGATTTTTTTGATTATTCTATATATTAGTTTATAATTTTCATTACAGAAATGAAATATATTTATTCTTATCACAAAATATAATAATATTAATATTTATAGCTCACTATTATAGGATTTCATTATCCATAAATCATCAATGGATATATAATTCATGTTTTTTTATAAATATTGTGAATTATTGTATTTAATTATTCATAAAAAATTCAATTATTTTATAAAAAACCAATAATGAACCCAATTTTTTTTCATAGTTTAGAATTAAAGAAATACTAATTTCAGAAAATAAAATTATGTGTCAAATTATATTTTTAATTAAAATAATTATTTATTTAAGAATAATAATTTTAAAATTTTAACTCATTTAATTAATATTTACAATGTTAGATAAGGTCTCATGAAAATATAATTTAATCTTAAGAAAAAAATAAAAATTTATGAATATTATTTTTGAGAATATTATTTCCTATAACATTATAGTAGTTATATAATTATAAATAAACATTTATGTTTTATAAAATTATGAACACTAAATTATTATTTTATAAAATATTAATTTACTAATATTCTGATGTGATTATATGATATTTTCTTTTTTTAATATGGATAAGTTTTATTTATTCATTCATATGTGTGGTGAATATTCTATTCCATTGATTACAATTCATAATCGTAACATTAATTTTCCTAATGGAATGTAACAATTCCATTTTTTGGTTACTTAACATCAATAAATCCATCTTATTTAATTATATATTAATTTATATAGTTTTTATTCGGTTCTCTATGTTATTATAACACAAATCAAAGAAGGAAAATTTCATTGAAATAATTCTAGGTTATGACGTTGTTCCCCTAACTGAAATTTCACCATAATTTTTTTTCTTAAATACACCTGTGAAAGAAAATGATGGTGATTATTCTTCATCACATCCTCTATTCCCATGTTGCCTCTTAATACCTATGGTTTTCCCAGAGTACACTAACAACTTGAGTAGTCCTGTTGTATACATATTTATCTCTATAGTCAAATTATCATCAATAGGGATCCTCATATGATATTTCTTTCTCCAATGTTAACATCTCTGAATTAAATACATGTGATGGATACGGTATGCACTTCTTCAAGAGGGATATATTTAGTACATTATGTACTTGGGACATGGTTTGTGGGAGTGATAGTCGATATGACATATCTCAGACATGACCAATTATATCGTAGGGTCTGATGTACTTTGGAATTATCTTTTCCTTCTTCCAAAATATCATAATCCTCCTCTATGAAGATATATAGTGGAATACCACCTCTCTCACGAAATACACTATGTCTCATTGATTATTATCCATAGATCTCGACTATATAATTTGGGATTCCATAATTTTTTTTTAATTTTTTTCACCTTATCCATCATCTCATCGACTGTTTCATGTCATAAAATATTACATTCACCAAATTCGTCCATGTATGTCATTTTTCTATATCATTTCTCATAACGGACTTTTTAGGGGTTCATTTGGATGAACGAGTGGAAAATATTATTGTAATATAACTCATACAATGACATGTGTTGGTTACATAACATAATAATGTCCATAAATCATTCTATAAATTTGGCTTCATCTTTCGTATTATACCTCTCTTATTGTTCATTAGTTTATGGTTGAAAATACACACTGATGATTAGCAGTTCATTTACTGCATGATGCATACTTTTCTAGAACAAATAGAATAATATAGAATCCTGATCAAATACCATAAATAGTGGTACCCCATGTACCCTTACCATTATTATAATGTATATTCATTTGAGTTGATCTAGTGATCTATCTTTTATATTTTGAATAAACTAAACAGTCTTTGTAAGACGATCCACAAAAGAACATATATCATTGTTTCCTCTGGATGTCTCTGAATGTCTGGTAAAAAATTACATGGTGTGATTTTCCCATTTCCATGTTGGTATTTGAAATGTATTAATTTCCCCCATATATTTTTTAATTTCAATATTATCTTTCTATAATACCAAACATATTGATATACATTTTTCGATCTCATAATTTATATTGTCCCACCAATAATTCTCGTAGACATCTTGATACATCATTGCACTTCCTGGACTAAAAGATAATGTTGATCTTATGCATAAACCAAAATATGATTATTTATAATAGTATAATATAGTACACATAGTCATGACCAAATCATACATCTCATTCCTAATCAATTATTAACTCTATGTATTTCACCTTTCTCATGGCTTACACCTTCATCGGAATTTCCACAACATTCCTTTTACAATACTATATTCTCTCTTAGATGGGTGGTTGAGAAATAATTTGTGAAAGTATTGAAGATTTTAATTCTATAATTATTACAATGTTTATACATTTCTAATCTGATATTATTTTATCCTTCTCAAATATAATCATTGATAATGTTGGAAGATCTTTTATACATAGATCATCTACCATTTTTTTCCTTACCCATATGCTAATGGATTGTCCAGTCATAATCCCCAATGATCTATAACTATATTTTCTGGTTCATATAGAGAACATTATATGTGAATTTAAATCTATTTATATTAATATAAATACATATTTCACACCTTTCACAATATATATATTGACAGTATATATTCATATCAATGATACAGATGCAAACACTAGATCATTAATGGGACAAATTTACTTAGAACTTTTATCTTATTTGTGGTGTATTCTACCACATTATCTTGTTACAAATGTATATTTCTTAATCCATTCATTGAAGCATAACTATATATGAGATTAACAGCCCCACTTGTTAGTGGTGTGATTACTGGTGCAGTTATTTGCTTAATTTATACCACTTTACAGATATACTCACATTCATTATTCTAGAGGAACGTTTCTATTATCCTATTAAATTTGTTTATTAGGCTTTAAAACCATGAATAATTATTAAAAAATCACTTATTATACATATATAAGCCAATGAAACTACATATCTCTATTACATATGTTTTAATGGGCTACTAATCTATTTCCTTCGTCATCAAAGAGTCTTATATTCCTTTTTTGATGATGAAATTCACAAATAATGATACCTATAATATATATAACACTTATGTAATGTATCTTTTATAATTATTATACCTTTTGAATGACATTAGTAAATTATTCAAATACTCCTCATCTTCCAGCGTTTTTTTAGTACATATTAATATCATCAATAAACACTCTCAGACATTTGTTGAGTTAATTTATAATGTCACAAATAATTAATTCCATGAATATTTATGGAGCATTAAATATTCTAAAAAGATTCAAAATTAACTCAATATGTCTATACCTTGTACAAATATCAGTCATGGGAATATAATCCTTCCTTAATATTAATTTGTTATATCTTAATCAAAGTTAGAATATAGAAATATACATGGGCATATATACCTGATCGAATAAATCACCAATCAATGAAAAGAGATATATGTTATTTATAATGTTTTTTAGATCACAATAATCAATGGATTTGTTAATCTATCCATCTTTCTTCACATCTAAGATATCTGGTGCACCCCAGGTTGAAGCACCTGTGCATAAAAATACTTTTTTTTAATCTATTATAAGTTTTTATACAATTCATCCCAATAAATGGTGTCTATTATATACGGTGTATTTTTTAATGGTATACAACTAATAATAATTTCATCTAATAATGAAAATTATATATCATGAAAAAGGTATGAAATTTTTTTTGGGATCACTTCATTGTATTCTCCGACAACTGTAATTTCCTTGAGAATGATTCTCACCTTCATCTCAATAATTTTATACTGATATTCATTCTCATATAGAAATAACAACAACAATTTTGTTGATTATTCTTAATGAGATTCATCCTCATTAAATATGTATAAAATTGGATGATGCTATGGGATTTCCAATGTGATATCCTTTTCCGGATAGTTGATGTTTCCTTTGATTAATGATAGCCAATAAATGATCAATAAATCATCATACCTTAACAAAGTAAGTAATAAAATATTTTCTGAGAGATTCAATCCAAAAAAAAATCAATAGTGGGATAGTTTTATATGTTTTATGCAATAATTTCTATATTTTGATTTCTCACATATAATTGATCCTCTATATTATGAGGTGGTGATGGAATAGTTATACAAATAAATAATGATGAGAATGATTGTGTAAAACCATACTCAAATTGTTCATATGTAATTAATGAATGATTAACCAACATACCTATTACCACATCATTTTGGTGAATCACCTAAATAATAGTGATCACATATGAATTCCCTTACACTTTGGCTTTGGGGACTGTTGATTTTAATTACCCTTAATGTTTATAGGTTTAGAGTCGTATATTGAATAAATCCCTAGATTATTATAGTTGAATCATTAATCCATAGGTGGTTATCTCCTTTACTCCAACACATTTTCAAAATTACTCAAGTGTCTATGATATTCATGTGTTTCGTGGTATTCCCTTCCTTACATGAAGCATTTACACATCCCATTGATGAAATTCCCATGATCGGTTTTCCCAGTTTTTAAAATTCTAGTTATTGATTTTTATTTTCACTAAGGCCATTATATCCCCTAAAATTAAACTCCATATTTTATTATTATGTCTTTTTCCATGGGACTACTCTCCAAACTCCATCCCCACAATGAGATAACATAGATCATTTTCCTAATATCAACCATTTTCTCAAAGAGCATAAACCTTTTCAATAAAGTGGTTATCAACTAATAAAAAATATACCTATTTTTTTTATAATTGTCGATAACACAATTCAAGGAATAGATTGAAATACTTTTTAAATCTAATTTTTAATCTGTTATGGATTCACCTATATTTTTCATCATCTCTATGAATTCTCTCTTATTAAATTTCTTAAGAGTTTGATTTTCATACTTGTTAATAAATTTTTTCTTAAACTCTTGTTACTCAATCTATCCAATTTCATTCATCATATTTGTGGTTTTAATCAGAATCCATCATTTTTTGTCCTCTTCATCTAATTGATAAATGTATAGAGTCACATTATTCACCTCAAAATAGAGAACCACAGAAAATAGCATATTTTTTTAGGACCCACTCATCCTCGACTAGTTAATTAAAATATTCACTAAACCTCGGTGGTCATATAAACATAAAAGACTCAATATGTAGCTTCTCCCTCATAGGGTAAGGAGTAAATTCAACATTATTCATGATATTTTTTATAGCATGAGATGTCTCGGTAAGCATCAACATGAATTTTTTTCTACCTACCATGGAATTGAGAATATTGTTTGGGAAATCACTGAATTATCCCATGCATGAGTAGTTGGATTCAATCATCTTTGTTAGAATTATTTTCTAGGAAATAAAGGTTTTGAAAAAAATATATGTAAAAAACTCAGGAATAAATAAATTAGTCTTCTGTGAAATTAAAATTAATGGTATATAATTTGAGATACATATAGTTATAATTTTTCTAAAACAAATATTATTGGTTGATTTCATATACTTAGCCTCATACTAATGGTTTTCAATATGGTTCTCTAATACTAACTCCCAATTTAACTAAACTATTCTCGAATACAAAATTTAGTGACTCTACTATTTATTATATGATTATTACATCATTATAAAGATAACAATAATAAACTCATTTCAAATTTTAGATACAAATGTTTAGTGTCATGTTCAAATTAGGACTATTTATAACATCTAAAAATTAAATAATAACATTATTTAATTCCTTATTCAATGTAATAATTTCTGACCTTTTGTAATTCTTAATATAAGTATTAATCTATGGATATACATCAACAAAATTGGTGAGATAAAAATCTTGTAAAAGGATAGATAAGAACACGAATCAATATCACACGAGTGAGAAGAATCATCCTCATTAAAATATAAGGATGGGATGATCATTATTAAAATGAGAGGAATAAGTAGATAATGGAATAGAATTTATAAATTCATAAATAGTAAACGTCATTTAATATTGGTCAAATACAACACATAATTGTGAACAATACTAGAATCATGTGCATGCATAACACATGTTCACAATCCTAAAAACATTATCATTGTGAAAAATATAGCATCATGTTCATGAATCTTTCATTTTATTTAATGAGACACATCATAATACCCAATGAATTGTATTGCTGTATAGTTATCGACAACTCATGATTGCAATAAAATTTACCTAATCATGAATTAAACATATATAAAATAACAATCCTTTCCATTAAATATCCCATTTAAAATAAATGGGTTTTATGATAATTTCATAAATAAAGAAATAATTAATAATATTTGGGGTTCCAAAAATAAAACTGCAATACAATAATTTGTAAAATAATCATCCATCATTATTGAAGATGAAATAATATCAATATAATTAAAAGGAATTTTTTTGAATGATGATTTATTTTTAAAAATCCTTTAATTTATCATTAAATTGAAATTGATGAATTTATATCCCATAAATGAACATTTAATGACAATAAACTTGTATTTCACGAATATAAATCTATCATCCATACTAAAATTTGGCATGAAAGGTGAATAACCCAAATAGAAGAAATTTGGTTTTTGAATCGCTTAACTCTGATTCCAAATGGTTTTCTCACTATAATGTTTCATATAATAAAATTTGATTCATTAAATAAAAATTATAGATCATCATGTACATCTATACGATTCATTATAGTTTTATTTTTTTAAATGACCATTATTATACAAGCCAAATAATTTTTTTACAGTATTAACTACATTATGTTTTGAAAAATAAAAAATTAAAATTATTTGTTCTAATTAATAATAATATTTATAAATAATTAAAATTTATTTATTTAAAATTAGTTAATCAAGGTTCTAAAAACAAATATTATATTACACTATTATATTGTGTAAAATAATATTATATTGTGATTTTTTTTGGATCAATAGATTATTTAATTAAATTTTTTAAGGATCAAAATATATATTGAATATTACAATTGTTATGATAAATAATACTTTATTTAGTGAATATATTAACTATTAAAATGACAAACCAGGATTTTATGGAATATTTCATCTTAAATAATTTAAATTATTTAGATATCATATAATGCATGAAACACTGAGTCTCTATGAAGAAATAAATTGTTTTAGTTATAAAGTAACCATTAAAAATAAATTTTCCCACTCTATTTTTTTAATTTTAAAAAAAAACATACAAAGTTGCGCTCAATATGTTATTTAGAGTCCAATAGGATCTAATTAATTTTTATTGAATAGTAAATTAACCATTATTAATATAAATGCTCCATTATGAATAGAAACCTGACCCATATAAATTATAATGTATTCTTGTTAAGGTACCATCACCCATATATGTATAAATATAATTTAGGCACTATATAAATAAGAGTGATATTTTAAAATATAATGATTTACTATTTTTATTTTTTGAGTGATAAAAATTAATTTACAATTCTATAATTTATAAATTAATATAAATTATAAATTATATTTGTTAAATATATTCATAAATAAATATTTTATTTGTCTATAATTTTGTGATAATGATAACTTAGTTAATATTTTCGTGTATTATAAAATATCTTATTAATTCAAAAACCTATTTCTCGAGGTAGGGGATTTTTCAATTGCAAAATAAATTTCTCCAATATTGAAATGAAAATTCATAAAATGGAGTTAATTTTTGGATTTTAAACATCAAAAAAAAATTGGTGATTTTATTTTCAATTTTTCTATAACAGTTGAATTTTAGGTGAATAGTGAACATCGATAATTTATGAAATATGAAAAATAAATGAATTTCTGCATCATGTTTGAGTCATGGAAGTTGCAAATTTCCATCGGTTAGACCAAACATGAACTTATTACTTTTTTGGTCACATGAATATATAATATTTCATGTATTGAGAAACATCATAAAATAATGAACATAAAGAAATGGTGCTCTTTGGTTCTGGAGGTGTCGATTTACTATTCATCATCCAGGAGCTGCCAATATACAACCATCGTGGAAGAAGATATGTTGTTCTTAAATTTCTACTTCATGACTAGTCATGAATCAATTATTATGGTTTTCCCCGAGTATAAAATTTGTATTATATCCTTTGTAATGTCTTAGAATCATTTTATATACTTGATATTAAAAAATGGATCAAAACTAGTTCATTGTGATAAAAAACTGCTGAAATTAAGTTAAATGGTTATCATTATTTATCATATCTAATGACTCATCCTCATACCATATCAAAATATTATATTTATAAACTTTTTAAATTATGGATTCACATTATTTTCATATAATTCCAATTTGGTATAATTATATCCATTTTATAAGAACATCATTACATGTATACAGGTGAACTGATCATGAAAACCGAGAAAAATAGTGATACCAAATGGTAAAATTGAATAATATAACTAATAAAAAAGTCCATAAATGAATATAATGAAATTATATTATATTAAATAGATTTAGTGGATGTTTGGAATTAATTAATTAATGTATTTAATTTGACTATCCTGGACATTATGATCATGTGAAAAAACACATTCAAGATATTGTTTGTGGTTTCTCATCTCACTTTTATTTTCTTGGAGATTTCAATTGTTTGCAAATTATTTCATTTAAGTATTATATATAGAAATACATTTGATATATAAAATCATTTTCCTATTTATATTCATGGAATTATAACTTTTATTTTACTATTCTTAATTATTGGTCATGCGATTCGATCGATTTTAATGTATAAGAGACATCATATCAATTTCCATTTCTTGGAGACATACATGGTATTGTTCACCAATTAATTTTTATGTGGTGTATATACTTCAACATTGAGATAATCATTCAATTGAATGTAAATTAAAATTAAATATCTATATTCTTGTATACTGGATTTGATTATTATCTTAGTCATATAACATTATTCATATAGTGTTTACTTTGAATATTATTTTAACTGTAGAAATTTTGAAGAATCTGTACCCTATACTCAATACTGAAATTGTTAAGGAAACTATTTCTAGAATTATGAATTTTTTTATAATTAATTGGGGATCCAGTTATGGGTGGGGCCCTCTATAGCCCCTCGATGGACCGACTGATCTCATATAGAAAAAGAGTTGGGGCAAACTAATCGAGTTTTTTCTGAAACATAATCATATTGGTTTCGACCCACAGACATAAATCATATCTATAGTATTATTGTTCATGTGCCAGATACATGATTTTCCAATAATAATAATAATTGTCTTTATTAATTATTCATTTTTGAAACACCATGATTTTTTAACTATGAAATAATCTGTGGATAAATTTTCATTCAAAGATTATTGATGTAGTGTTTTTATCAATCATTAACCATGTCATATATATTATGTATAATTGAATATGATTCACTTATTATTGATTCATTCTTCCAATATATGTTAACCTTACTGAGAATTTGAATTCATGCATTTCAATTTTTCCTTCCCTAGGATATGAGGAATGGGCCATTTATTGAGCATTAAAGGGTGCAATTTATTTAATTTTATATTAAATCATGTTTTATTTTGTTTTCCCAATGTATTATCAGTATCATGTATGTATCTACATTCATTAAGACTACTAAACATATCAGTCAGTCAGGATATGATTCCTTGTAATAATGAAAATTTAATAAAATAATTCAGTTACTCTGGGACTCAGGGGTCAAGGAATTAAATTATTATGGGTAATATAGTTCAATTTCATCATACTTGGGTGTTCTTTTTCTTCATTTTTGTCATCGGTTCAATTGTATAATTGTATATATGTTATTTTAAGAGGAAATTAATTATATATATTTGTTGTTATAAGTTATTATTTAACATTAATATTTTTATTGGTCTTATATATTATTTAGTTAAATCAAATGAGGATAAATCATTAGAAAAATTGGTAATGATAATCGTTTAGATTACTGTTGGCAGATTTCAATCACAAAATTCTAATTTCGTTTTATTATTAATTATTTTTCATATAAGATACATGGATAACATAATACAACATTTTAATATACATTTAAAAAAAATCATTCATTTTAGTGATTTTAGTTCCATACATGATGGTGATAAAGGAAAATGGAAACTTTTCATCCTTTAAGATTATAAAACAACACCTCAAAGATTGCATTTAATTTTTTTTCAAATAAATGGATATTATAATAGGATTGATTATGTAAAAATATATTAAGATAATAAAATTCTAGTATATAGAATAAAATGTAGTTATCATTCAACAGGGATATGAGGAGGTGGGGAGATAATAGGAAAAGAAAATAACTTAAAATGAAATGAAATGAAATGATAGAGGGTTTTACCTCTTTAATTCTTCTACATGAGATATTACATATGGAAATTTGATTTGGTCTATTATTGAGACCAAAAGGATCCTAGTTTTTTTATGGGATGTTTTAATATGACTTGGAATAATTTCAAAAATTCTCAAATTTTGGAAGGTGGGAGGAGATGGGGTGGTGAAGTGTGATATTTATATTGGAGGAGAGGATTATTTTTTCTTATTTTCATAACTAGTTAATTATTTTGTCTCAAGACTATTAAATGATTGACCCATATATCTTAATATATAAAAATAATGATGGTTATTTCATGATAATGGGGTTGAATCATTCATAAACAATATATGAGTAAATAATTATTATGTTTTTTAAATTCAACATATTATTGTACGTCACTATTTACCAAAAGATCAACAATATGTAAAATATTTCCATAATTCAGAGAACAAATTTTTTAGTATTTATAATTAAAAAATTATATTTGTTTCATGAAATTCATTTTTCTAATATGATGAATTTGATTTTTTATTAAAATATTAATTTATTAACAAATCAATTTTAATATTATAATTGTTTTATGACTCATTGAAAATTAGTTAAAGTATCATAAAATGGTTTTATAGTCATAAAAAAAAATATTTATATATTTTATGAAAATATAGATCCGTTTAAATCATTATATAAATTATAAAATTATTAATAATCATTGATGTTTTAAAAAATACCAACAAATTATTTATAATTTCCTATATATATATTTACATATAATATGATATAAATATATAAATTTTTTATTTATAGGATGGATAAATATTATTATATATTCATATGTGAGGTTACTATTATATTTCCTAGATTACTATTCTTAATAGTCACATTACTCTTTGAAATGTCATGTAAGAATTATATTGGTTTATATTCCTTGACTTCTATAAATACTTCTTATTTAATTATTTATTCAATATAATTTTTTTATTTTTTTATTAAGGAGATTATAACATACTTATATGAAGGAAAATTACATTGATAAAAATTCTTGGTTGTTCCATTTTTGGTCCTTCCATTTTTATGAAACAATTATGAGAATATATGCATCATGATTCTCCAAACATCATATCTTGTCAGCACACCAAGACTTGAAATGAATTAAATAGTACTATAAATCCCATGAACCATTGTGTATTTGAAATGAGGGACTCCTAAAATTCATTACCGAAGTGTATCATCTACCGATTTGGGGTAATGATTCATCTTTGGTTATACTGGTGTACTCTATCTTTTTATATCTAATATTATGGAGATGGTCTATTTAATATTATCAATCATATTAGGGGGAATGGCTAGATATGTAGGGGAATCAAGAGGAGTAGAAAATTCTAAAAACAAATGTTTCTACTCTACCTATAATTTATATTTATTACAAACCTGTTCTGACCTAGGAGGATTAATCTGAAATAGATTCTTTCTTACCTAATGGATGGTTGTGTTGATATCTCAAAACCGTTGGATCCAATAAAATTTTGAGTATTAATCCGATGTCATGTGGATTTTTGGGATCTATTGTCTTTTAAATGATGAACCATTGTAATTGAGGTAAATAAATTGGTAAATATAACTATTGTTTTATATAAAAAACATATATTTTGGGGGTAATATCTATTTGAATTTATTCATTTCGTTTTGTCATGTCATTTATTTCAAACCTTTATTGATTGAATCTCTCGACTAATATAATGTATCATCGTTTTTGTTTAATTGATGGAATATAAAAACTATTATAACTTTTTACTTTTTGGAAGAACATTGAGGGGGTGTTAGTTGATATTTTTAGGATCCCCCATGTTCATGGAACGATTTGTATTTCTATTTCACACACTATATTCACATAAAACATTATGAACATTGATTCAAATGGAATAAGTACTAACCAAGTTCCTATTTATTGGTTTTATTTTATATTAAATAATTATTGGATTAATTTATGATATTATTCAACAAATAATGAATTCATGTTTTCTTATTAGAAATAAAATGATATGAGTGGTTGTTTCGGTGTGAATATCTACCAAAATAGAAGTGATCTTCATAAGAAGTCATACCCTTTATTTATTTTTGATTTTATAACAACAGTGTGGGATCCTCCCTTCATGGATGGACCCTATTACATCTATCTGGTGAAGGGTACCCAATGGAATCTATATAATATTCATTCATATAACATTATATAAATAAAACTAGTTATTTGGATTTCACAAACCTGGGTGATTCCCATTGAAACAGTCCTCCCAAATAGTAAAATACTAACTATTGTAGTTATAGATGATGAGGTAAAAATAGAAAAATTCACTTATGCTATAATTTTTCATGTTCCACTATTTGTGTGTCTCATTCTAACAATGGTGGAGTCAAAGGGATTGGTTGTGGGGAAAATTCCCCCAAAACATATGGGTTGTGGTAATCTTGTATTACCTCGAATTTAGATTTTTCAACATAATTATTGATCATCCATATCATTATTTTATAATGAGATGACTATACAGTGGGTCTATAGTATATTTATGATCTCCAAAATAAATTATTGGAATCTAATAATTATCATAACAAAATTAGGAGTCCCTCTAAATATTTATATATTAATGAAATTTTTTTCTTCCAATTGGCCACACTAATCTACCCAGTGCTTTCTAGATTACATAGTTGTTAGTACATAATGGGAATAAAATATTTTATTAGTGGATATATCTTCTATAAAAATTAAAGGGGAAATATAATTTCATGATGTTACCACTATTGAATTTTTTTAATCTGGTGTGTGGTGAAATGTCATGTCCAACGTTCATCTCATCACATGATATAATCCTTGGGTGAGGAGTTGATGATCTATTAGGGTAGTTCTAGAATTCATAAATATATTCCCAATGGGTATCCTTCCAATATTTTCCCAATTAATTCATTCAATTTTCTGGGGGAGAATCTGGCTATATTTTATTACAATGTTCTTCTATTACGATGACATGATTTTATTATTTTACATAAGGTAATAATTTTCTTCTTATGTGAAAATGATTTTTCTAATGGTTTTTATGGATAATATAAGTTAATTTAAATAAAAACACCTATATAATGAATAAAAATAGTTAAATAAAATGAAAAAAATTACCGTTATATTATAATATAATATTTTTTCCTCATAACCAATTTCTCTTTTTGTTATATAATAGATACTCTTTAACATGATTTTCCAAAATTGGGAATTTCATGGATACATTTCCCATATATTAGTGTTTTTATGAAACTATTCTACTATAATAGAAGGTAGTCTATCAAACAATTGTTTAAAGAAAGACATTTTCTATATCCTATAAATAGGTTGATAAATAACATCAATAGTTAATAGTGAGGGAATATAAATTATTAGCCTTATCATCTTATGTGAACCACGATATGAGGTATTTCTCACATATAAATCATAAATGGTAGGAAATTATTGTAAATTTTTAATATTACTATGGGTATAGCTTTATAGTGAATATAATCATTATGGTGACTACCATTATGTATTATCATCTAAATTAAAGGAGAAATTCAATAGTGTATAACATAAGTGGGGGTATCTATGGTAGATGATAGAAATGGGAGGATATTCATGTCATTTGATCATAAGACCATGTTGTTGCTTTCAATGGAAAACATTATTAGATGGGCTTTAATGATTAATTACATTATGGTCATGAACGGATATTGATTTGTTGTTATTATAGAGAGGAACTATTGGATTTATATTATAAACTTATTAAGGAAGTCCTTTATATTTTTCTGTTATTTCAATTATTAGGTATTGAATCCAAAAAATCATGGGACACCATTTATGAAGGTTTTGTGATCTAATTAACCTCAGTTATTAGTAGAGAAATATTGTATTCATATAAATTAAATTATATTTTTCATGGGTGAAACATTTTTTAGATGCAGTCCATTTGGTTGTAATAGACACAAGATATAGAAAATGACTCTTCTATTTGTGAGAATTATTGAGAGAATGCAATGTCATTTTTTTGGAATTACTGACATCATATTGGGTTTGTGATATTGTAACATCCCAATTAAATAAGGGATAATTCATTTTCATATTTATTAATATTTTTGAATTAAATGTTAATTATACTTTAAAGGGGTCTCTATGTTCAATGTCTTACCTTATACGCAATAATAGGGTTCTATGAAATCTTATGTTGCACACTAAAAATATAATAATATTATTTTAAATGGTAGTTATCACCTAGTCATTGTATTGGAGAGAATTAATAGAACAGACTACAATATGATTATTCATGTTTGTTAAATTTTTTTATAATTGTCCAATAAAAGTGAAGGGCTTAAAATATGAACGAATCTAATTGTAAGCATAAATACTCTAATTTTCACTAAATGGATGATTTATCACCTTTGGTGGTAAACCCTCATTAAATATAGTTTTATTAATTTTTATAATTTCTATTTCACAAATTAAAATACTTTATTTAAACCTGGGACATAAGAATATACTTGGGGTAATTTTTGGTATTTTTTTGGTTCTGTTCATCTTGTAATGAATAGTGAAAATACTATATTATAATTAAAAAGTGACTTTTAATGTAATTTATTTATATAATTAGATTATCCATTTAATGGGTTTTAAATTTTAATTATATTAGGTTTTTAAAATTTAATCCAGTTTTTGTCATTCGAATTAATTTCATTTTGAAATTCGACATAAACAAGTATCAATCTTTTGATAGTTATTTTTTTATTAAAAACATGCTATTTTTTATAACAAGGGTTATTTTTAAAATATTTAACTAAACATATATGTTTTGAATTTGGTAAATTAGAAATCATTTTTTAATTGAGAATTTCAAATATAGCTTAGGCTATTTTTTTCGTAGTTTTCGGAAATACATCAATTTTTTATGAATAGTAAAACCACTTAGCAGTATTTAAAAAATAGATTTTTCATTTAAATTAAATTTTACCTCTTATATGAATTAAATTTATAAAATAAAACATACATGTTTGTTATTAGTAATTATAATGTGGTTCAAAAATATGAAAATAATTTTTGGTCAATTGTGTCTTTTGACTTTTATTTACCATGTTAAAGTTAAATATGAAAATTCAAGGTAAAAATAATATAATAACAATACAAAATTAAATTAAAACATGTTCTAAAATTATTTTATGAGTCAATTATGACCATTGGAATATATGGGATGACATTTGGGCCTCTAAGAGCCACACGGGAGTGATAATAACACTTTCAATTAACAACCTTAAAGTAATTATAAAAATGGCAGAAAAAAATATTTTTAGTAAATAAATTTTTACAGGTGGTTATATAAGCTATATTTTGTACATTAAATATTAATTGTAAGGAAAAAAATATTTACCTCATCATTTTATTTTTTTATAATTTTTAGACAGCAAATAAATTACATTATTTATGACACAATAATGATATAATATTTACTACATTAATAAAAGATTTAATGAAAAAAAAATTATAAATATTAAAACATTGTCTAAAACATGTCCAATTCAAATTGGATGATTTTATTTAGACCACGATTCATCGTATCCAAGACTTTATTTAGTTTTGGTTGTTTATAAACTGAATATCATTATATAATAAAATAATTCGTTCACACTCTCCTAAAGAGCCCCTCGTACCCCTTATAAAAATCCCTCACTTCATACTCATTACTCACACCTCTCAAGCCCCTAGGCCCATCCATACCCTTCAAAAATAAGATATAAATATACCTATAATCCTCTTAGAATATTTTTATAGGAAGAAGTCACTTCAAGAAATCCCTTTGGATCAATCCAGAATGTTACCCAAATTAAAGGTAGTGATTACTCGTAACTTTTTTCTTTTATTTTAATTATACAACCCCTAAACTATTTTTATTACATTATTTGATAATAAAATAATTATCCTAAATATATTAGGATGTTTTTATGAAAAGGATTAAAACTATACTTACACACTTCTCTATCTAATGGGTGAATAACATGCTATTTCTGTGGATGAAAAACTAATGCCCCACAAAATGATGATTGTTTGATTATCTTTTATCACCTCTCATAGTAGACTTTAAGATGGACCTGTATTTATATATGATATATATTTGGTTTATGTTTTCTTTATGATTTTGTATTTTACATTTATATCCTACCATTATGGTTTCTATAATGGGCGCGAGAATTTCATATGAAGAAGTGCAGACTATAGCCCCATCAAAGTGATATGACTCGTTAATGCCATATGTGGGTGTATAAAGGATAAATTTAAATATATTATACATGATATTATATTTTAATTATAATATACATATGTATCATAATGTTATAATTCCAATAATTTATGAAATATAAATGAAAGTAGCATTCAAGCGTACGTATGGCTTATCGTCTCCATGAACAGGGAATTTCATTTCTTATCTCCCATTATTATGTAATATGATATATATTTATATATATACTGGATTTATATGATATATATTATATCTAAATCATGAAAATCATTCTGGAGATAATTGACTTTTGACTACACAGACAACATGTAATTATAAGGTCTTTATTTTTTACTCAAGTACCAAATATCGACTAAACAACCATTTTTAACCTAAATGATTACATAATGTTTATAACATGGTAATAAGTGATATAAAAAGAATAATAAACTTTAAAAAGGTTATTAAGAATCAAGAAATTAAATTTAGTTGATTTTATAAAATATTAAAGAATGAACATGTCAAGTCAGACACAAGGTAAGAGACTTTGTCTTAATCTCGTTTCATTGAGGCATATTTTGGTTTTATACACGACCTTATTTTATATGGTGTATAGACAACTTTGACATTTCATTTCATTCAAATGGAATATATTTATATGAATCATTTTACTAAATGAAGGAAAGGAATGTTTTTTTAATGTAAGCGGTGACAATTACATTTTTCTTCCGTCGCGAGTATTATTTGATCATTAGATTCATTAAAAGCCATATTTTTTAGCCAAATAAAATTTTTCGGATTTTATAAAATAAAATCACTTTAAAGGATAATTGAGAACAAAAAACGTAGTGTTTTTTATAGGAAAATAAGTACCAGATTCTTTTTTACATATTTTGGTATTGAAAATGGTTTTTATAATAGATTTGTTATATCAATATATTTCAATAATATATTGTGTTTGAAATGTGGAAATGTCATCTTCCCTTTATGTTTGTTATATGTTTTATGAATATGTTATGGTTCTTGGGAATTATTTACGTATACGAGTGGTTCTGTGATAAACCTAGGTCAGTTGAGCCTGATATAGCTCTGCAATGCATTAGGTAACGTGACAGAGGCATATATGAATGTTTCACCTAAGAGATCTAGGGAAAATACTATGATGGGTATTACAACGTAACTCTATATGAATCTATGATAGCTACAATGTACTTGTGATATGAATTCTATAAGTACCTTTATGATTTGTGATTACAATGTTTCATTCATAAATCATATGTTTTCATTAGGTAAGTAAAAGAGTTTATGTTTTGTATGTATTGAGAGACTAATCATTTCTTTCATATTTTATAACCCTTAATAATATTTTTTATGCCCATCCCATGTTTTTGAAATTTTATTCATGTGACTTAAAGGGGAATACGATCACGGATGGGATCAAGGAAAAGTCTTGCTGTCTAAAAAATGAAACTAGACATGACTCTTTTCTTCAAGAGTTTTTATTTTATGAAAAAATGGATACTATGTATAATTCTCTACATTTAATATTCATGTTGATATGAAAATGTTATGATATAACTCTCTAAAAATCTAAACTTGAATAGTTCCTCGATGTGAATTCTTCACTTCATTCAAGATTATGTAATATTTTATGTCTTGGTCCTTATAGTTTGTATAATTTTTCGGTTAGTTTATACTAATTTATGAGTTCGACAATAGTTAAGTTAATATCCATAAATTATTTTATTTTATTTTATTATTGCAATGATATAGCATTTCAAATAAAATTGGTGATTTGCCTATAATATTTCTATGTTCAAAATGGTTTTCTGTAAAGGAAACAAGTCAGCTTTGTTGGGACGACACCAGGAGGAAGAAAAATTTACAAATTAGCAACCTGAGATGGTCGTAATCAGAACTGAACAGTTTTTTGCAGTGATGGAAATGTTGACTGATGCTATAAATTGTGGTGGTATCCATTCATGAGAACATCTAGATCATAAACAATGGAACATTTCAGTAATGGATAATTTCATGAGGAAAAATTATCGATCATTCAGAGGATCATCTTACGCTATGCTAGCAGAAAGGTGGATTAAATAACTGGAGAAATTTTTTGATGTCATGGGGTGTTCAAAACATCAAAATGTTAGTCATTATGTTTACAATTTTGAAGGTTAAGCTAATCAGTATCGATGGTGACAAATATCAGGGATATTGAGGAGATTGATTCTCTTGATTGGGATGAATACAAAGGTATGTTTCTTGAGATATATTTTCATAAGGTGGATTTTCATTGAATGGATAAAAAAATTTTGTAATTGAGTTAGGAGGATGACTTAGTGGCTGCTTATGAAGAAAAATTCACTCGAATGGAAAGGTATGCTCCAAATTTATAAGAGATATTTATAATAAAATAAAGAAAATTAATCAAGATTAAAGAAAATATATTGAAGGGCTATATATTCTCAAGAGTTCGGATGTTGGAAAAAACATGTTTGTTGTAAAGAGAAGGTGGAAATGGAGTTTTTTGATGATTAGGTGTTCTTTGTCAAACAACCGAATAAGAGGTCGAGGTGGCAGATGAAAGAAAAGAATTCTTCCAAAAAGACTGATGGTAATAATTTTAAGTTTATAGTTTAGGAAAATTGTAGTGAACAGAATGATGGGTAATGTCTTTTAAATTCTATTATGTGCTACCAATTTGGTAAAATGGGACATAAGGCTCGAAATTACACTGAAAAAGATCAGGTTAATAGTAAGAAATATTCTGATTTACACTCTGAAAAATGTTTTAAGTGCAATGAAATGTGTCATTTTGCAAATGAGTGAGCAACAAGGAACTCAATTGAGGGAAAGAAGCCAGACTACAAGAATAAATGGGTGGTGATGTCCTTTGCAACTACTTAATGAGATATTGGGCCATCAATTGAAGTAGTATCAGGTACACTATTTGTTTGTTCAGATTATTCCAATCTGTTTTTTGATTCAGGGTCTACAGATTCATTCATTTCAGAGAATTTTTCTAGTAAATTTTGAATTCCATCTCAATATATGAATCATGAAATTATGGTAAAATCACTAGGGGAAAATTTTGAGACAAAGAGAAATTAGAAGAACCTTATTGTCCTTGTGTGCGGGAATAATATACATGAAAACCTTATTGTTTTTACTCTTGTATAGTTACAAGTTATTTTTGTATGGATTTTCTTTGTATTTATCATTATTTTATTGACTACATAGATAGAGTGCTATTTTCCAAAATATTTCCAGTTTGTGTGCAAAATTGAACCCTTTCTTTTGATAACATATCAGGAAGCTGAGAAGCTAGTAAAAATGAAAATGATTGTTACCTTTCCCATATTGTTGAAAATAAGGGAAGTGTTCAGATTAATGTTGTCCTAGTGGTAAATGAGTACCTTGATGTTTTCCTTGATGGGTTTCCTTGTATTATACCGGATCAGGACGTTGAATTTACGTTTAACATAATTCACGATGCTAAGGCAATTTCGAAACCCCCTAATCGAATGGATCAAATTGAACTTTTTGAGTTAAAGAAGCAATTGTAGGAGTTATTAGATAAAGGTTTAATTCAACCTCGCACATAACCATGGGGTGCTTTTGTCCTATTTATTAAACAGAAATATGGTTCAATGAGAATTTTCATTGATTATAGAGCATTGAAAAGCATCAATTTTAAAAATAAATATCCTTTTCCTCATATTGAGGATTTGTTTGATCATCTTCATGGGGCCTAGTATTTTTCAATGATTTATTTGAGGTTGGGGTACCATCAGTTTAATGTAAAGGAATCATCCATTCCGAAGACCTCATTTCGTGCTAGATATGGCCATTATGAATTTGTAGTTATTCCTTTTGGGTTAACCAATGCACCTGCTGTATTCATGGATCTTATGAAAAAAAAAATTCATGAGTTCTTCGATAAGTTTGTGGTTGTGTTCATTAAATATACGTTGGTTTATTCCAAAAGTAAATAGGAACATAAAGGTAATTTAAGGGTTTTCTTGAAAACCTTAAATGAAAATAAACTATTTGAGAAATTAAAAAAGTGTTAGTTTGGGTTACATAAAATTTCATTCCATGGTCACATTGATTCAAATAAATTGAATAACTGTTGATCCTGCTAAAACAATTTTGTTGATGAATGGTCAAGATCCAGAAAAATAACTGATATCCATAGTATTCTTGGTTTAACAGGTTATTATCGGAGGTTTTCTAAGAATTTAGCACTGTTATCTAGCATGTTGACTAAATTAACTTGAAAAGGTTTTATGTTCATTTTGACAAAAGAATTTGATGATTGTTTTTAAGAATTGAAATGAATATTGGTGAATGCTCCATTTTTGGAACAACCTCACAGAAATGGTGAGTTTTTTATTTATAGTGATGCTTCACTAAATGGACATGGTTGTGTCTTTTTGAAGTATGGTCAGGTAATTTCATACAAATCACGTCAGTTGAAACCACAGGAGATAAATTACCCTACACATGATTTGGAAATAGCTACTTTTTGTTTTTGATTTAAAAATTTGGAGGCATCATTTGTATGGAATAAAATATTAAATATGTACTGACCAAGAAAGTTTTAAGTATATATTCACATATAAATAATTTAACATTAGAAAAACGAGATGGTTGGAACTAATCGTGGATTATGATTGCCCGATCCTTTACCATTCGGGAAATGAAAATAATGTGGCTAATGCTTTGAGTCAAAAAATTAATGCTTCATTACCCATGCTACATTTGGTAGTAGATCCTTTCGTTTTTATTTGATAAACGTTGTCATCAAATTTGTTTGTGAAGAAAATTATTCTGTTATGTTTCAAGTGTATGAAAAATCATCTCTATTAGATTGAATAAAGAAAGAACAGAAGAAGAAAAGTGAGTTACAGAAAAAGGTAAAGTAGGTTCAGAAGGGTATGTTTTCTGATTTTAACATTGAAAATGATTGTATTTTGAGGTTTGGGATAATATTTTGTGTTCCTTGTGATTCACAATTGAATGATGACTTGTTATATGATTCTCATAGTTCCCTGATTATAGTTCATCATAGAATTACAAAGATGTACAATGATCGTCAAGAGTATTACTGGTTGGATGGAATGAAAACAGATATTGCTGATTTTACTATGAAGTGTTTGAATTTTCATTAGGTTAAAGAAGAGTAGAAGTTACCAAATGGGATGCTTCAGTCTTTATCGGTTCCAGAGTGGAAATAGGAAAATATATTCATGGACCTTGTTGTGGGATTAACATAGAAATCTAGAGATAATAATTCAATCTGGGTTATTGTTGATCAGTTGACTAAGTCTACTCATTTCCTTCCAATTCGAGAAACTTTGTCTCTAGATCAACATTCTTTGTGGTCTGTTATAGATATAGTCATGTTTGATAGATTTCCCCTCTACATTTTATCTGATTGTGATCATAGGATTACATCTAACATTGGGAAAGGCCTTCATAGGTTATTGGTACTGAATTAAATTTTAGTATAGCTTTTCATCCACAATCAGATGGGAAGTTAGAACGAACAATTCAGACCCTAGAGTATATGCTACATGCTTGTTCACAGGATTACTAGGGAAGTTGTGAAAAACATCATTCTTCAGTGGAATTTTTATATAATAACTGTTTCAATTCTAGTATACATATGGCTCCATTTGGGAAATTATATTGAAAGTGTTGTCAAACATTAATATTTGTGGATGAAGTGGGTGAATGGAAGCTAATGGGACCATAATTGGTAGATGTGATGGCAGAAAAGGATTAGTTGATTCAGAAGAACATGAGAACAGCTCATAGAAGGCAGAAAATATATGCAGATAAGCGAGAGAAGGATCAATCTTTTGAAGTAGGTGATCCTGTCATTTCAAAGTTTCTCCATGGAAATGATTAATGTGTATTCGTATGAAGGGAAACTCGAGTCCGATTTTCATTTGAACATATTGAATCCTAGAGAAAATTGGATCAGTTTTATACTGAGTGGGTTTACCTCCATGGTAGTCCCAGGTACACAATGTTTCTCTTGTTTTAATGGTGAGAAAGTATATGCCAGATCTATCCCATGTTTTGAGACCAGAGTTAGTTTAGTTGTAAGAGAATATCTCTTATGAGGAACAACCATTCAAAATTCTTGACCATAGGGAGAATGTTTTGTGGAATAAGGTAAATCACCAGGTAATGGTTTTGGGGAAAAACCATAAGGGTGAAGAGGCTTCATTGGAATATGAAATTCTATGATGGATAAATACCCCCATTTATTATATATGTGACGAAAATTGTGAGGACACAATTCCCAAAAAGGGGGGAAGGATGTATCATCCCAAGTAAATAAAAATAATATATTTTCAAATTTATTAATATTTTTGAATTAAATAGTAATTTTACATTAATGGGGTCTGTATGTTTGATGGCTTACCTGATACACAACAACAGGTTTCATTGAAATCTTACATTGCGCACTAATAATATAATATTAAAATTTTGCATGGTAGTTAACTCCTGTCCGTTGTATTGTCAAGAATGAATAGAACTATCTAAAATATGATTATACATGTTTGTTAAATTTTTTCACATTTATCCAATAAAATTTGGGTGCTTAAAATATGAATAAAGCTAATTTTAAGCATAAATACTCTAATATTCACTAAATGGTCGATTTACCGCCTTTTGATGGTGAACCCTATTTAAATCTAGTTTAGGTCATTTTTATATGTTCTATTTGACAAAATAAAATTCTTCTTTGTATTCAGGACATCATGAATTTACTTTGGGTAAATTTTTGGTTTTTTCAGGTACTGTTCATTTTTAATAAATAGTGAAAATATTGTTCAGATGGAATGTGGAGTATGATATAATCTATAATAACAAATGTAGGATTGAAATAATATAGATACTGAATGAATTATCTAATAATGCTCAGAAAATAAGAGGTGGGTGAATTGTATACTTTAAAAATTCTTTGGGAACTTTTATAGTTGTTAAGAAACTTTTTTGTTGTTTAAAAAGGTTAAACAAAATTAATTCACAAAACCTCTAGTTCTACAAACTTTCTTGAATATGAAAATATGACTCCAAGAAAGTGATTCTGGAAAATATGGTTCCGGAAAATTAAACATAATAACAGTTTACAAAGAAATTGATTCTACCTTAAAGCATATAGAATCTTACTAAATTAGAGTATAAAATTATAAGGAAGAATAATATAGATATACTTTCCTCAACAAAAAAATACAATCGAAAACATGAAACAAACTAGTAACAAGTAGTTAGTCATTTAACCCAAATAGAAGGGTATCTAACAACCATGAATAAAGGTCCCTTGATGAATCCTTTCAAGAAATGTTTTTCTTACACACACTAGGGAAAGCCCTTGACATGATGATCGGAGTCGGTCTTTCTATCCCTACAAGCCCTAATATTAATGATATTCAGCACCTCTGTCTTCCTTAGCTAGGATGTCCTCGAACATTAAGGTAGTTGGCACCTCTATCTTCTTATCACCTGAAGCCCTCGAATGTAATCAGAAACATTTAGAATCACACAAATCAATTCTCAACAAGGTTTTCTGTACACACAAAGAATGAGAGTCCTTCTATAGAAATCACTTCAACATCATATAATATATAGAATCAGAGAACAATATTGAGATATATCAATTTAGATCCTATTTATAGGCATAGATCAAAAAGTCATCTCCCTCCTCCATCTTTCATATTTTTCCATGATTTTCAGAGGGAACAATACACGTGTCACTCAAACAATGGTTAGTTAGTAACCTAATTCATGATGTCATTTTATAACAAAAAAAAGTGTAACAAAAAATATGGTTACATAAACAAAATCAAATATTCATAATAAAAGAAAATAAAAGTTCAATGTCTAACCAAAAACATATTCAGTGTCTATAATACAAGGATATTTGGATTCTTTTTTCTAAGGAATTCAGAACATGAACATTATATAATTCCGGAGTATGAATTTCATGGAAATTCAGAATCTAGATTTACAATATTTGGAGTCAGAGTTCATGTCATTTCAGAGTTAGAACATAAAAAGTTCAGAGTAAGAGTTCATGAAAATTCGGAGTCAAAATATAAAAACTTCCGAGTCATAATTCATTAGAATTATGATATTGACCTTACAATGTTAGGAGTCGTAGTTCATGAGTTCCCAGAATCAGAACTTACAATGTTTTGAGTCGGAGTTAATGAAAATATGGAATCATAACATTCAAATTTCAGATTCAGAATTCCTTAAAATTCAGAGTCTTAACTTACAATGTTCGGAGATAGAATTCATTAGAATTCGGAGTCTGGACATACAAAGTTCAGAGTCTGAATTCCGATAACTCGGAGTCAGAACTCAGAATAGTTTAGAGTCTGAATTTAGCGAGCATGGAGTCACAACTCATAAGAGACCAGAGTCTGAATTCAGAAAACTCGGAGTTAGAATTTGGAACCTGAAAATAGAATGCTCTATATCTATGTATTATATGATACTAGGGATTTTATATATGAAACTTAGTTTTATATTTTTACATAATAATGAACAATGAAAAACATGGTAAGGATGAATTTCTTTATGGAAGGAAACATTTCCATATAGTAGTAAAACACAGGGTAAAATGAAATTTTCCTTAGGATAAGGTGTTTTTTGTTTTCAATATAAGATGGAATGGTAAAGTCATAAGGAGACCTTATTGACTAAACAATATCCTCCATGTATTATGGAATTGAAAAGTCATATCGAAAACCTTATCGACTCAACAATCTATCCATTTTTGGAAAGCACAAATATCCTAATAGAAAAATAATATAAGTACTTTGAAAATATTTTTCTAGATATTGAAAAAAAACATATCTCCCTGATCATATTGGAAAAGATTAATAATACTAACTAAAACATAGGATTTGGAACACTAAAGATCGTATTCAAGATTTCCGAAATGATATTTATCATTATCTTGAGTACGGAAATCTCCGTAATGAAAACTCCCGCTTAGAAAATCTCCCATGTAGTAATATATATTCATTACTTAGTATTAGTTTTTTCCTTTCTTCACCATTTTGATTTAAAAAAAATACGGAATGGAAGTGAAATTATGTTACCTGAAAGATTAGTACAACACATCCCTAAGATAGGAAAATAATATTTTCATTATGATTATAAAGAATTTGTAAAAAGAAGGAAAGTATAACAAAAGATCATATTGCAAAAAAAGTTATCCTTCCTTTTCTTTAGAAATAATCTTCATGGCTAAAATCTAAAGCTTTTTTATCTCGTTGTGGTCTTCCTATGCTCACCTAAGAATATGATCATGATCCTATACTTTCTTATCATGATCTTTGATTTTATCTTCTTGAGCCTTGAGAGCCACTTCCTGAGCCTTCAGGACTTCTTCTTGCTTAACATGCTTTTCTTCAATCTCATTCCAAAGATCCTTTTCTCTCTTCTATCTTTGGGCAACAGAATACTATTTCCCATTCAGATCCTTTACTTCCTGAATTCGAGTATTCTGCTTAAGGGTTATATTTCGTCAATTCTACTTGTGAGATCCTCGATTTTACCATCTTCTATGTCAATATCCTCATTGACACCATCATGAAACTCATCATGTCCTCTCAAATCTTCAACTTCCTTCTTTGACCAACCTACCATTTTCATTCAAGACCTTTTTTGGGCATCATAGATGATAAGAAATTATTTGAAGTCTGCCTCCATCATGACATAATTTCCATCACCAGGGACACTGAATCTTATTTTTGATTTATTGTGTATTGAAGCATCTGACATCAGTAGTCTATACATGGGAAAATAAGAATGCTTCCATCTAATTTCATCAAAGACTACACTACGAAATCATGTCCAAGTGAAGATGATTCCAAATCAAAAACACTACATGGTGAGGGCTCTTTCTCTAGCTCAATAAGCTTCCTCTTTGTTGTTCCACCACTATATTTCTTCTTCAAATCCTCTTTATTTTGTATATCAACAACCACCTATTTACCCTTGTCAGTTCTCAGAATGACATCCTCAACCGGAGTTTTATGTTCCCTATCTGATAGCTGAACTATCTTATTTTCATCTATATTATCTTTCTCATATCTAGCATCAACATCCTCAGGGTGTATGAAAGCATGGTTTGAACATTCTTCCACAGATATTTTATTAAATTCTTCTTTACCCTTCTCATCTTCACCTTCCTCAACCTTCATATAAGTTCCATGATTTTAAGACTCTGCTTTACATTTTTGGATTGACAGTTTCTCAGAAAAGGTTTCCTTGACATGGTAATCTTCAACATGCTTTATATGATATTTGGAGCCACCGTTACTTTCTATGTCTTCTTTTCCTTTTTATTCAACAATATTTTCTTGGGAATCTTCCAGAGTGACAAAACATCTTACCCAGAGTTTCTGGTAAATCTTATACCATGAATGATTTCGGTACCAGAATATTCTCAGATGCTATTTCAGTAGCCTTAAAAATAGATTGGACTAACTCTGCATCATCCATTATCTTTTTTTTCTTCATTTTTTTAGCTTGCTTCTCATACTCATCACCAGTATTCTCTTTTAAAGCCCTGGCCTCAACAGGATCCAAACAAAAACATGGCTCCCTTGATTTCCTATTATTTTTTTTCTTCCCTCCATTAAGCTACAACCTCATCTAGAGAGGATTTTTTATTTCTGGGATTTGGAGGTGTAGATTGGGTTTCCTTATCTTTTGCGGTTTTCTCTTATTCTTCTGATTCCTTCAACTTTCTCTTATTTCCAAAATTTCTCGATGTTTTAGCAACTTCTACATTCTTCATTACAGCTTCAGCTTCTCCATCTGGTAGATCATAAAATTCTCCGATGTCTTTAGAAAAACTAAAATTCATTCTATTGAATGTATCATCACTTACTAAACTGACATTGAAAATCCTTGGCATGTAATTACAAGGAATCATTAAAGACTCAAGGCATTGAACAATTAGCTTAGATAGAATGGCTGGATACATGATAATCCAAGCCTTCCGATTTCCATTTTTAATATACTCAATTGTAATGAGAATATTCTTCATCATGTTGATCTTCCTTTTCTTTTACAAGAAGTCATAAATGTAAATATCAATCTTCTTCAATGTGTCCTCTTCACCCATTCTCAGAATGATGAAACCTTGAACCCATAATTCAAGTATCTGAATATTTTTAGAGAGGTGAGAAATCTTTAGTATCTTGATATGAGTAAGACCGAGGAATTATATTGATTTTAACCTTACAAAGATTTTTGTGACATATGAAAACTTTTGGGAACACAATTCAGCTTCCCCTTCATATGAAAACACCACCAAGATTGCCACTTTGGTGTATGAAAGGGAATAAATTTTTCCATAGCTTTTGAAAGAAAATTTACTCTTCTCTTCTTCATTGAAATAACTCAAAGATTCATTAAATTCCACAGGAAAATCCAGATATAATACATCTTGAGATTCTAGATTTTATATACATACTCTTCCCATCAATTTAACTTGATGTTCTTAGATATAATGAAATCGTACTTGGAAAAGAAATCCGGATAGACCAACCTCTCTCTGTAAATCTGTAACTCTGAAATCGGCTTGAAAGTTGGAATCTCTTGAGAAGGAACTTAAACAGACATTTAGATTTGAGAAATATTGGAATGGTTCGAAATGGATTTTGAAAGGGGGTAGTGCTTCAACACACAAAGGCTTGAAATCAGATGTGGGACCCCCATCAGGGGGGTCCATTATATGGGTGTTTGATGTGATGGTTAAACATACAAAGTAAATCTAATGGTTGAGAAAACATCTGATTAGATCTGATATTTGAAATGATATCCACATGGAAAACATGATAGAATCTAATATTTTAATGTTTTTATGAAAAACAGTTGGATTTATGGAAAAGAGAATCCGAAGAAGTTTGAACAACAAATGAAAATATCAGCAAGTAATAATTGATTATGAGAACCCATGAAAGGAAACATACCTTTTGAATTTCTAGGATGATTATTCCTATTGTGGAAAAAATATTCTTGAAGAACTTTAGATTCTGAAAATTCTATTAAGAAAAATTTGAAAAACTGACTATGAAAACTTTTTTGAAAATCATCATTACGAAAAAATATTAATACGAAAAATTTAATGAAAAAATAATTCATTATGAAAATTGAAAAACATTTGACTACAAAAATTTCTATTACGAAACATTTGATAAATCTGACTATGAAAATTTTCCTTAGAAAAAATTTTGAGTATGAAAATCTTCATTACGAAAAATTTTCGTTACAAATTTTTTTTTTCAAAAAAGTGACTACAAAAATTTGCATTTAACTAACAAGAAAATGTACTACCCCTGTGAGAATGATTGTATAACTATAAAGGGATTGATTTCAACAGAAAGATAACAATAATGATTACCTTATGGTTATCATTCCTATCTTCTATTTAATGTATTCAAATCTATCATAGGGTAATGATTTTGTGAAAATATCAGCAAGTTGATCTTGGGTTTTGATAAATTGAAGAATGATATCTTTTTTTTTGTGATCCCTAAGAACGTGATTCCTAATATCTATGTGTTTATCAAGAGAGTGATGTGAAAGGTTTTTTCATAATGCTTTGGCACTAGAATTATCACAAAAAAATTGTGTTTTGGTAAAACACATACCATAGTCTATGAGTGTTTGTTGCATCCACAACACATGATCACAACAACATCCAGCTGCTACATATTCAGCTTCAGTAGTGGAAAGTGCTACTAAGGGTTTCTTCTTGCAAGACAATGAAACTAATGAATCTCTTAAGAAATTAAATGATCCATATGTACTCTATCTAACCATTCTACATCCCCCAATGCCAGCATCTGAATAACATTGTAGAATAAAATCATTTCCAAAAGTATATAAGCGTCATAAATCCATGTATCCCTTTAAGGTGTGAAAAATTATTTTCACTTCCTTTAAATGAGATTCATTAGGATTGGATTGATATAATGAACATAATCATACTGAAAACATTATGTCTAGATTAATAGCTGTCAAGTATATCATAATTCCTATCATACCTCTAAAATATGTCTGATCTACTAGTTTTACTGCTTCATCAAGATCAAGAGTTTTTGAGGTACCAATATGAGTATTAATACTCTTTGTTTTTTCTTAACATTACATATTAATAATATCTTAAATATACTTGTGTTTGAATATATATATTCCTTATAGTTTTTAAGAAATTTGGAAAACTAGTGAAAAATGATAACTAAACCACCATACTAATTTCAAACTTAAATTTCATTAGATCCACAAAGGAATCAGTTAATGATTGCTGATTTAATCCAAATATAATGACATCAACATAAATTTGAACAATCAGAACAATTTTATTATCTTTATTTATAAAAAGGGTTAGATATAAATTTCCCTTAGTGTAATTA
Source organism: Viscum album (assembly GCA_963277665.1). NCBI lineage: Eukaryota > Viridiplantae > Streptophyta > Magnoliopsida > Santalales > Viscaceae > Viscum > Viscum album. The sequence continues at coordinate 2,067,329,873 of OY728160.1, forward strand.
TTTTGACAAAAAATAAATGTAATCCTATCATACCAAGCTTGAGGGGCTTGCTAAAGTCCATACAAAGCATTGGAATGTTTTAAAAAAATGTTCAGGATGTTTTTTATATTTAAAACCATGAGGTTGTTCAACAAAAACATCCTCTTGTACAAAACCATTAAGGAAAGAACATTTCATATCCATTTGAAAAAGATTGAAATTTATGAATGCTCCAAAGGGAAGTAAAATATGAATATATTCATGTCTAGCTACTAGAGCATAGGTTTCTTCATATTCTATTCTTTATTGTTAATTATAGCCTTTAGCAACCAATCTAGCTTTATTTCATAGTATGATTCCATTTTCATTGTATTGTCTCTGATTTTTCTGTTTATTATATTAAAATATTATATGGAATTATTTCGCGACCGGGCGTGAAGACAACACATTGTTCCGAGGTCCAGGGTGCCCAGAATGGTGGTTTGAAGTTTTTTAGTTAAGTGAGTCGGTAATTGTGTGCATCTGTGGCAGTTTCCAAAACGGATGCCCAGATTAAAAATCTAAGCGCATCGTTGCGTCCAGGACGATGACTTTACCTAAGAATAAGGCTACCCTCGACCGGTGGGGGTCAAGGGAAAAAGTTAATTCTCGGATGTTGTAACTAAAATAAAAATAAAATAAAATTAACAAGTTTAGTTTAGTTTCATTTAAGGAAACATCCGCTACAGTACGGCAACGATGCAACTGTTTCTTAAATTAATGGCGCATCATAATAACTTCAAAATGGAGAGTCAACGTAATTAATACTACCACATAATTAAATGACAACATGTTTCCATTTTTAATGGTTTAAGAAATTGTTGATCGTTGGAAACGGTTGTACAGGAACCTCTGCCGAATCCGCGAGGCGTTGAAGGAAATTCTCGGTGATGAACGACAACGGATCGAAACCAAGGATCGTTGCACCGACGTTGAGGGATCTCGGCGACAACGGTAGCACAACGCCTTCGTCGATGATAAATCCTTTTGAATGGTAGGGATTGTTATTCCTATTTCTTTTCCCTGTATTTATGTTTAAACGATGAACGTGGATCAACCACGAACAAGTTGATCCGCAGACTCGTAAGTTTTTGCGGGAGGAATTTTTCTTCGAGAAGATTATGGGGAATTGATACATTCTTTATGTTTTTGTTGATTCTTTCTCCGTTTAAGCATATAAACAGGAGAGGATCAATGCCTTGATGAACGACAGTGGAGGTTTGTTCCTTATTTTGTTTATTTGGATTTTTCCCCCTTTTCCACGCGTGTTCTTCGCATTCTTCACAGGGCGACGAACAACAGATCGTTGTGCATCCGTTCTGTGACTCAATGATCCCAAATCAAAGGATTGACATTGTAACCACCTTGTGGAGGTGCGTCGATGATGGTGGATGAAGAATAAGACCGGTTTATAGACATCGTTCTTCGAGTGTTCTTCGTGCGAGAAGATCATAACACGTTTTCAGAGCTGATCGGAGGCCCGAAAACGTCAGAACCGGCTTCGTGGTGTCAGGGTGACTAGAACTTGGAAGTTTTTCGGCAATCGAACAGACAGATTGTTGATCGAAGCAGCATGGGATGCGCACCGACAAAGAGTGCCGTTTCTGGAAATTTCCAGAATACACGGCCTGTACTACCGAAGAATAAAGCGTGTAGTACTGTCGGTGGCGGCTAGGGTTTCAAGGTCAGAAAAGAATCACACGGTGTGTGACTCTGGTCACATGGCATGTTGGACCTTCCCCCGAAGCTCGTCGCGTACATTGGGTAGTACACTAACACAGGATGATCTACACGGCTTCAGGTGGCACGGTGTGTACAGTTTGGCAGAGGCGGCTACGCGGAGCTTGGCATGTATCCTGGGGAGACACAGACATGGGATGGAGTACACGACTATGTACTCCATCACACGGCCAGGCGAGGCCAACAGCGCCGGTCACCCTGTGTGCAGATTACATGGGTCGGAGTACACGGGTTGGTGCCCGTGTATGGGCACATGGCAATAGTACATGGAGCCAACCCCAGTTACCCAGACACGGTGTGTTCTTCATACTACACGCCATGTACTATGTTTTTCTACACGAGCAGCCTCACAACACGGGCCGTTGTACACGGGCAGTACCCGGGGTCGGACAACATGGCATGTATCATTTCTACACGTTGTGTACTTTATGTAAAACGGCTCGGTCCTTTTGTTCACCATGACTTGAACATCTTTGGTTGGGTTAGTGCCCCTTCTTCTTGTTTCCCTGAGGTTCAGGCATCTTTCCCTCATCCGGGATTTTGATCCCTTCAGCTGTACTTTCTGTGATAGAGTCTGGAATCCATCCGAGAGGCTCGGTTCAAGATCCTCTATCCATTCTAGACCATAGGTAGATTCAGGCATTGACGTGACCAACTCTATCGGGCATTGATCCTCTACCTAGTAGGTGAATTCCGGATGACTCGCGGTATCCGCTATAGCCCTGGCAGTGATCCTCATCTGTGTATCGAGATCTTTTCCACTCAGGAGTGTGTCTCCCGTAATGAGTGTAGCTATCACTCGTGACAGTTCCCAACGTACATCACTTCTCGGATGGACATCAGCATATCTATAGGACTCATGGAGTGTGTTCTCCCAGAATGAACACATAACGAAATCTTCAAATAGAATCCCTTACGGGGGTATGTGATTGCGTGACTTGACTCTAGACCACGAGTCTGGGTTTTGAGTATATCTGGTTTTTTTATATGTTCTGTAATCATATACTATGCATAGATGACTATACATTTACATTGTATTGCTTTGAGGTTTTCGGGGTCCTCTAATGAGTATTGTTATACTCACCCCTGCACGGGCTTTTCCCGCACGTCTGGTGTCTTGTGAAGATTATAATCCTTTTGACAGTGTCCAGGGCGGACCAGGACAGGGCCGAGTTTTTTGAGTTCCCTACAGTCCGAGGCATTCCTATAGCTACGAGTGGTAGTCCCTGTACTTTTTGGCCTTACAGGTTGGACGTTACAGTTTCCGACTCTTGTTTGTTTGCTTTTTAGTGGGGTTGTATTTTAGCCCTGTTTACTTTTACATTACTCTACCTTTCATCATACTCTGTTGGTTGGATTTAGTTGTTTGCATTCATTTTATTCCTTAGTGTTTTACATTTTAGTTTCTGTGGGCCTGGAGATGTGTGCGTGAGTTCAGGTACCTAGGCAAAGCCTCCCATGTTAGTGATATGCCTACTCGGTGCTAGTCACTAGCCCCTGGCATATTGGAGGCGGGCTTGGGGAGTCACGACGCGGGCCTGACTGGGACGGGTCATGACAGAGTGGTATCAGAGCTGGTCGGTTCTACCTTAGGACCAAGCGTCTGTGAGTTTGGTTTGGGGGAATAGTGTTAAGGGTTTCGGGTTTGGCATTCAGGTAAGAGACCCCAGTGTTGGTACGACGACCGACGTATCAATACACTAAGACTCTGATAACCTGCTTTTCGACGTGGTTCATAAAAACACTGGTAACAGGGAAATAAAAGGTACATGCATCATATAGGAATGGGTTCTATTTTCCATGTCCTTGGTGTCCTCTATCCAGATATACTCGTTGACTATGACACATATTCTTCTTTACAGGATGCCATCAGGACACATACCCGCTAGGATTCAGCAGCACGATCACAAGGATGACCCCCTCAGGGATGAGGCTTCGATATAGGGACTAGCTCCCCAGGCATTTCCACCAAGTGGTGCATCAGTTATACCACCACTAGTGGAGCAGCCAGTGGTACCTGCAGTACCGACGGCTGAGGAGTGCAGGCTTAGCAAGGTCCATGAGTTACAATGACAGAGACACCTCAGGTTCCAAGGTGAGCCCGACCGTCAGGTAGCTGAGGACTTCCTTGAAGCAGTGACCAGAGTTTTCTGTCTAGTGAGGACACCGGCAGACCAGATGGTGATCCTAGGAGCGATCCTTCTTCAGGGTTTGGCGGGATGATGGTGGAGTCTGACCACGCAGAATCACGATGAGGAGACTCTTTCATGGACAGAGTCTGAGAGACTCTTCAGGGAGGAGTTCTCTCCAGTTACGCTGATTTCTGTGCGCATTTAGGTGCTTTTTCAGCTCCAGCACGGTAGTATGACAGTGGCTGACTATTCATCTAGGTTCACCAACCTCACCAGGTACTCGATGGATATGGTCATAGATTAGTACTTCAGAGCTAGGAACATCGAGTAAGGTCTACGGAATGACATCCATTCTAGTGTCATTCCTCTATTCTTTTCGACTTATGTTGGAGTGCTCGAGAGGGCCTTGGTGATCGATAGATTCTTGGCAGAGAAGAGATATCCACAAGCAGGTAGACAGGTACAGATACACTGGAAGCAGGTAGCCGATGTCAGGCATAGGTATTTGGACATGGGAGACGTCATAGGAGGACCCAGGACAGGGGATCGACAGTCCAGGACTCTATGTCTAGAGCTAATCAGCATAGGGAGAAGCGATGTTATGCATGCGCCGGTATGGGGCATCTTGCTAGAGATTTCCCGACCCGTCGAGCTGCAGACAGGGAAGTGGTGGGTATACCACCGAGACAGAGGCAGAGAACAGATCAGGTAGATCCTCCAGGAGGCGGATGTGGCGGAGGAGAAGGGAGAGATGCAGGTGGTCGCAGACGCTTCAACATACTTCCACGACCACCCCCAGGAGGTCCGCACCAGGCTCAGGGAGCTGGGGGTCAGGGACGGGGACAGCTGCATGCGGTCGAGGAATACGACCTAGGGGATCCAGGGACGATTTGAGGTATGATCTGTGTCTTTTCTACCATAACTTCCATACTCATAGACACAGGTTTCAGTCATTCCCTTATATCCACATTTCTTGTACAAAACCTTGAGATTCCGGTAGAACTATTGACTCGATACTTATGGTTGGAGACACCTATGGGAGGAGACTCGATGATCACACACCATTTTAGACAGTGTGATCATACCCTTGGAGGCGATAGTTTCAGTTGGAACCTCTTGGTGGTATCATCGAGGCCTTACGAAGTCATTCTTGGTATGGATTGGTTATCTTCGGTCCATGCCCAGATTGACTGTTTTAGGTGAAGGGTGCAGTGTGTCCGCCATGATGGAACAAGGTTTTCCTTTGTCAGAGAAAAGAAAACTAGGTAGCACAAAATGGGCTCATTCATAGGAGAGTGCAGCCAATCACTCCTTAGTTGTCTAGCCTTACCCTCGGAGTAGTGTATGTTGTGAGCTCTCAGTTCCCATCAGTGGTGGCGGAGTGTGAGGAAGTCTTTCTAAAAGATGTTCCAGGGTTACCTCCCCACTGGGAAATTGACTTCTCCATCGACTTACACCCAGGGATGACACTGATTTTCTCGTCGTCATATCAGATGGCCCCCACAGAGCTTCACGAGTTGAGAGTGCAGTTGGAGGATTTGCAGAGAAAGGGTTTCGTGAGACCTAGCGTTTCACCCTAGGCGGCCTCAGTCTTGTTTGCCAAGAAGGCCAATGGGAGTTTGAGACTGTGTGTGGATTACCGGTGCCTGAACCAGGTGATGGTGAAGAGCAAATATCCACTACTAAGAATTGATGACCTCTTTGATCAGCTAAGAGGGACACATTGGTTCTCGAAGGTTGACCTCCGATCAGGATATCAATAGCTAGGAGTGCGGGATGAAGATATACCCAAGACGACATTCAGATGTCGCTACGGTCACTATGAGTACATGGTGATGCCCTTTAGCATGATGAATTCCCTAGAAGTGTTCATGGGGTTGATGAACCAGATCTTCCCGCCGTACATGGACCAGTTCGTAGTGTTCCTCATCGACGACATCCTTGTGTACTCAACATTAGAGGAGGAGCATGCGAGACACCTACAGATGGTCCTGGACATACTTCAGGTGCACCAGCTTTATGGGAAGCTCTCAAAGTGTCAGTTCTGGATTCGGGAGGTCCACTTTCTGGGACATGTTATCTCAACAGATGGAGTAGCTGTGCACCCAGCCAAGGTGGAGGCTGTGTTAGCATGGGAGCCACATAGGAGCGTGACAGAGGTGCGAAGCTTCCTTGGGTTGGTATGTTATTACCGGAGATTCATTCTTGACTTCTCCTGGATATCAGCACCGATGACATCCTTGACCAGAAAGGGGAAACCCTTTGTGTGGACAGAAAAGTGCAAGCAGGCTTTCGAGAACTTGAGACAGAGTTTGACGAGTGCCCCAGTCTTGAGATTTCTTGAGGAAGGTGTTGAGTGCGTAGTTTTCTGCGATGCATCATGGACCAGGATCGGTTGTGTCCTAATGTAGCTATATGCAATGATTGCTTATGGTTTGCGCCAGCTTAGGCCACATGATCAGAACTATGTGACCCATGATCTTGAGTTGGCAGCGGTAGTCTTCGCATTGATGATGTGGCAACACTCCCTTATGGGTGAGCGGTTCATTGTCTACTCTGACCACAAGAGCCTCAAGTACATATTTTCACAGAAGGATCTGAATCTAAGACATATACATTGGTTAGAGTTCTTCTAGGACTTTGATTTTGAGATCATCTATACTCTTGGGAAGGGGAACAATGTGGAGGATTCTCTTAGCAGATGGTCGAACTCACAGCTACTGAGTGATGAGAAACAGCAGTTAGCCGCGTTAAAGTTATCTTTCGTGGATAGAGAGGATACAACTTACCCACAGTTTATGGTTGTCACCCCACCACTCTTACAGCGAGTTAGGGAGGCGCAACTTGGGGATGACGACTGTGTGGATTTATGTGCTCGTTTATCCACAATACATGCTCTTGATGGATACTCGCAAGGTGGGGAGCACATACTTCATTTCATAGGATGCACTTTTATACCAGTGGAATTCCAGGAGGAGGTCCCGAGGGAGTTTCATACATCCCCTTTGGCGGTAAATCCTAGAGTGGGAAAGATGTATCAGGATCTCCGATGATAGTTCTGGTGGTCAGGCATGAAGAAGGCAGTAGTAGAGTTCATTTCTCGATGCCTCACATGCCAGCAGGTGAAGACTGAGCACCAGGTTCTAGTGGGATTTTATGACCCCTAGAATTCCCTGAGTGGAAGTGTGATGGAATATCGATGTACTTTGTGACGGGCTTACCATGGATGTCCAAGGGGCATGATTCCATCTGGGTGATCGTTGACCGACTCACCAATTCGTCCCACTTCCTAGCTATCAGGGAGCAGAGTTTCGTAGAGATCTTGGCTCACCTATACGTGCATGAGATAGTTCGGCTTCATGGCATCCCCTAGACTATAGTCTCAGACCGAGACTCCTTCTTCACAACCCGGTTGTGGAAGGGATTGTAGGAGGCTTTTGGGACTCACCTATGCTTGAGAACGATGTTTCATCCCCAGACAGATGGTCAGACGGAAAGGACCATTCAGGTTATGGAGGATATTTGTGAGCCTGTATCTTGGACTTTGGTCGTAGTTGGGAGGACCACATACCACTGGTGGAGTTTGCGTACAACAACAGCTACCAATCCAGCATCGGTATGGCACCGTTTGAGGCCTTGTATGGGAGACCCTGCCGGTCACTGCTTTGCTGGACCGACCCTGGAGAGTCAGCACTCATGGGTCCGGAGTTTTTGAGAGCTACTACAGAAATGGTGCAGATCATCCGGGAGTGGTTGAAGACTTCCCAGAGCCGACAGAAGTCTTATGCTAACAGACAACGGAGACCTCTGGAGTTTGAGGAGGGAGTCCACGTCTTTCTTCGGGTCTCACCTCGACAAGGGTTGCATAGATTTGGCCAAGGCGACAAGCTATCTCAGAGGTTCATCAGACCTTTCCAGATTCGGTGCAGAGTTGGCGAGTTGGCATACCAACTATCTCTACCTGCACAGTTTCATCGGGTACATGATGTCTTCCACGTGTCTCAGCTGAGGAGGTACGTGCATGAACCATCACACGTCATCGATTGGCGCGAGTTGGACATCGAGGATGGTGTGACTTTTGGTGAGTACCTAGTGGAGATCGATGATCGGTAGGAGAGGATCATTCGTGGGTGATCGATTTCCTTGATGCGCATCCGGTGGTAGCACGGGAATATTCAAGAGAGCACATGGGAGCAGGAGGCTCAGATCCGGGCCAAGTACCCTCATCTGTTTGAGTAGCCTTTAATTTGGCTTTTCAGGGACGTAAATCCCCAAGGTGGGTAGAATGTAATGTTTCATATTTTTCCGTTTATTATTTTTAAATATTTTATGGAATTATTTCAAGACCGGGCATGAATACGGAACATCGTTCTGAGGTCCAGTGAGCCCAGAATGGTGGTTTGAAATTTTTTAGTTATGTGAGTCGGCACTTGTGCACGACTGTGGCAGTTTCCAAAACGGATGCCGGGATTAAAAATCTGAGCGCACCATTGCGTCCAGGGTGACGACTTTACAAATGAATGAGGCTAACCTCAACCGGCGTGGGTCGAGGAAACATTTTAATTTTCAGATGTTTTAACTAGAATAAAAATAAAAGAAATTAACAAGTTTTTTTATTTTCATTTAAGGAAACATCTGCTGCAGCGTGGAAATGGCGCAACTATTTCCTAAATCAATGTAGTGTCATAATAACATCCAAATGGAGAGTCAACGTCATTAATATTTCCACATAATTAAATGACAACATGTTTCCCTTTTTAATTGGTTAAGAAATTGTTGATCGTTGGCAACGGCTGAGACGAACCTCTGCCGAATCCACGAGGCGTTGAAGGAAATTCTCGGCGACAAACACCAACGGATCAAAACCAAGGATCATTACGCCGACTTTGAAGGATCTCGGCAACAATTGAAGCACGACGCCTTCGTCAACCATAGATCCTTTCGAAAGGTAGGGGATGTTATTTCTCTTTCTTTTCCCTGTATTTATTTTTAAATGACGAAGGAGGATCAACCACGAAAAATTTGATCCGCGGACTTGTACATTTTTGCAGGAGGGATTTTTCTTCGGGAAGATTATGGGGAATTGATCCATGCTTTATGTTGTTATTGATTCTTGATCCGTTTAATCCTATTAATGGGAGAGGATCAATGCCATGACGAATGAAGACCGAGGTTCGTTCCTCATTTTGTTTATTTGGACTTCTTCCTCCTTTTCCCCACGCGTTCTTCACAGGGTGACAAAAAAAGGATCGTTACAAATCTGTTCTGCGATGCAACGATCCAAAATCAATGGTTCTACATCACAACAACCTTGTGGAGGTGCGACGAAGATGGAAGACGATGAATCTGACCATATTAGAGACAATGTTCTTTGAGCGTTCTTCGTGCGGGAAGATCAGAACATGGTTTCGGAGCCGATTAGAGGCCTGAAAATGTCAAAAGTGGCTTTGTGGTGTCGAGGCGACCAGAACCTGGATGTTTTGTGGTGATCATATGGTCGGATTGTTGATCACAGCAGCACGAGAGGCGCGCCGGCGAAGAGCGCCATTTCTGGAAATTTCCAGAATACACGACATGTACTTCCGAAGAACACGCAGTGTAGTACTGGCAGTGGAGGATAGGGTTTTGGGGTCAAAAAAGAATCACACGGCATGTGACTCTGGTCACACGACATGTTGGACCTTCCCCGAAGCTCAGCGTGTACTTTGGGTAGTACACAGACACAGGATGATCTACATGGCTTCATGAGGCACGATGTGTATAGCTTGGCAGAGGCGGCTACGTGGAACTCGGCGTGTATCCCAGGAAGACACGGACATTGGATAGTTTACACGACCGTGTACTCCATCACATGGCCTGGAGAGGCCAGCTGCGCGGGTCACCCCATGTGAAGAATACACGGGTCGGAGTACACGGTTTGGTGACTGTGTACGGGCACATGGCCAGAGTACACGGAGCCAACCCTAGTTTCCCAGGCCAGACATGTTCTTCGTACTACACGTTGTGTACTATGTTTTTCTACATGACCAGCTTCACGACACAGGCCGTTGTACACGGGCAGTACCCGGGGTCAGACAACACGGCGGGTATCATTTCAACATGCCGTGTACTTTTTTGGAAAATTTCTTAGTCCTTTTGTTTACCGTGCCTTGTACATATTTCGTTTGGGTTAGTTCCCCTTCTTCTTGTTTCCCTAAGGGTTATGCATCTTTCCCTCATGCAATATTTTGATCCCTTCAGCAGGACATTCTGTGATAGAGTTAGGCATCCATCCGAGATGCCCGGATCGAGATCCTCTATCCATTCCAGACCTTAGGTAGAGTCCGGAATTGATGTGACCAACTCTATCGAGAATTGATCCTCTACCTAGCAGGTAAATTCCGGATGAGTCGTGGTATCCACCATGGCCCTGGCACTGATCCTCATCTGTGTATCGAGATCTTTTCAACTCAGGAGTGTGTCTCCCGTAATGAGTGTAGATATCTCTCGTGACAGTTCCCGACGAACAACAATTTTTAGACGGATATCATCAAAGCTTTACGACTCGTGTAGTGTGTTCTCCCGGAATGAGCGCACCACGAAATCTTCAAACATAATATCTTATGGGGGTATACGGTTGCATGACTTGTCTATAGACCACGGGTCTGGTTTTTGAGTATATCTGGTTTGTTTTATATGTTCTGTAAACATATACTGTAGATAGCTGACCGTACCTTTACTTTGTATTGCTTTGTGGTTTTCGGGGTCCTCTACTAAGTACTTGTATACTCACCCCTGCACGGGATTGGACCGCAGGTCTAGGGTCTTGTGCAGATGAGTAGCCTCTTGACAGAGTCCATGGAAGACCAGGACATGACCAAGCTTTCTGAGTTCCCTACAGGCCGAGGCGTTCCTACGTCTATGGGCGGCAGTCCCAGTACCTTTTGTGCTTACAGGTTGGACTTTGCAGTTTCAGACTCTTGTTTGTTTGCTTTTTTTGGGCTTGTATTTTGGCCCAGTTTACTTTTACAGTACTCTACCTTTCGTCATACTCTGTTGGTTGGGTTTAGTTGTATGCATGCATTTTGTTCCTTATTATTTTACATTTCTGTTTTTGTGGGCTTGTAGATGTGTGCGTGTGTAAATGTACCTAGAAAATGCCTCCCATGTTAGTGATTTTCCTACTCGGTGCTAGTCACCATCCCCTGGCCTATTGGAGGCGGGTTTGGGGAGTCACGGTGTATGCCCCACTAGGACTGTTCGTGACATTCATCACACTTATTTCTGAAAACCCATTTTACTCCAATAATAGATTTTCCTTACATCTTTCAACCAAGGTCCATACTTTATCCCTTTTGAATTCATTTAGTTCATCTTGCATAGCTTTTATCCAATCATCATCACCTAAAGCTTCATCAATTCTTTTTGGTTCTAATTGGGAAGGAAATGCTTGATCTTATACTTCATTACATAAGGAACTTCTAGTCATTACAGGTTGATTCACAACACCAATGATATTATCATTGGGATTATTATTAAGAATCACCTGATTCAGATTTTGTAAAGCTTGTTCATCAACATATGGTAGGAAATATTCTAAGTTAAATGTTCTAGAATTATCTTCTTGGACATTTTCCTTGTCAAAAGGATCTTTTATCATGGGTTGATAATCCGTTTTTGAAAAAACATCTGATGTTGTAGTTTTGGGTTCTTTAAAAACCAAATGATCCATTTCATCAAATATTACATGTACTGTTTCTTCAAGAGTACAAGTGTTTTTATTAAAAACACTATTAGCCTTAGAAGTAGTGGAGAAACCTAAAAAAACTACTGAATCAAATTTTTGTGAGAATTTGTGTAGATTATCTTTAGTAGTCAAAATGAATACCTTGAAACCAAAAATGCTGAAGTAGTAAAGTCTATGTTTTCTACCATTCCATAACACATAAGGAGTTTTATTATGAAAAGATCTAATGGAAACTTGATTTATAGTATAACAAGCAGTACTTAAAGCTTCAACCATAAAATGTTTGGCTATAGAATACTCACTAAACATGGTCCTTATTATCTCCTGAATAATTCTATTTCTTCTATCAATAAAACCATTCTATTGAGGTGTTCTAGGTGTTGAGATGTGTTGAGTAATGCATTTTCTACTACAAAAAGTTTCAAAATCATAATTCTGATATTTTTCACCATGATCACTATTAATAGTAATTAAAGGATGGTTTTTCTCATATTAATCATGGGCTAAAAAACTTTTGAAATAAGAAAAATCTTCATATTTATTTGCTAGAAAATAGACCCACGTAAATCTAGTGTAATCATCTACTAAACCAAATACATAATATTTTCCTCCAATGAATCCAGTTTTTATTGGACCAAGAAGATCTATATGTACTAACCGTAATGCATTAGTAGTTGATACTTCACCAACTGATTTAAAACATTATTTATGTTTCTTTCAATATTGAAACTAATCCAAAAAATTTGAATAATCAAATCTATGCTCTATTAGATCCATAACAAATATTTTCATTTAGTGTTTTCATAGGTTTCTAAGGTTACAGTTTCATAACCTTCTATACCACAACCAAAAAAGAGCTTCCATTTCCCTAAGGCAGGGTATGTCTTGGCTCCTATGGTGTTCTATGTTTTGTGTGTATACATTCTCTAGCCTATTGGAATAATGAATAAACTCTTCCTTGTAGTTGTGTACTAAGCACTTCTAATTCCTAAAATTCACAAGGTAACCTTCATTACATAATTTACATATTCTTATGAGGTTGTTCTTAAGACCTTTAAGAAAAAAGCATTGAAATCAATGTTTTTCCAGGAAAAAAGATGTTACATATACCAATAACTTCTCCCTTATAATTATCTACGAAAGTTACTTTTCTTCAATTCGTCCTGATAATATTTTAAAAGTAGTTTTTATTACCAGACATATGCTAGGAACATCCACAATCTGTGTACCATGTATTACTGTTGGTACTTTCTTTACATTCCTAAATACGAAAGAATTAGACTTTTGGAACCCTAACATTCTGGGATCCAAAAATATCAGAAGGAAATTTTTTTGGCACCCACATTATCTTAAAAAAATAGGCTATATGAAATCCTAAATTGTAGTTATTATTTAGGGAACAACATTTTTCCTAGTGTCCACCACACTGACACTTAGTTCCTATAGTAGCAGATTGAGGAAGAAAATAATTGTTACTAAATAATGTATAAGAACTAGTATAACCAAATCAATATTTATTCCTTAGATGTCAGATTTGAGAATACATCATATCAAAATTTTCCTTATCTATACTATATTTTGACAAAAACTTCCTCAAGGAAAAAATTTTGGGTTTTATTCTAATAAATATGTTATTATCATCCAATACATTGGCTTCAAAACTAGAGTTATGTCACGACCCGCCCTCGGGGTCTGTGTCGTGACTACCCCAAGCCCACCTTCCATAGGCCAGGGGCTGGCGACTAGCACCAAGGCGTAAATCCCGGTAAAAAGGGAAGGCATTGCCTTTGTAAAGTAAACAAACACCATAGAGTAAGAAAGCGTAAAGTAAACACTAAGCAAAAGCAGAGTACAACTGAAAGTGAGGAAAAGTAAATGGGCCAGTATACAAACCCAAAGTGAAAGTAAAGTACAACTCGAAAGGGAAAACAACAACTGAAAAGTAAAAGCCGCTACACTGAGCTGTCCACTAGAAATCCCACCTGAAGGGTGGGTACAGATAGCTCCACTTCTCCACGGGTCCCGCCGTCCGCTCCAAGCACGTCCCGCCAAGTGATCTTCCTCCAGGTACCGTCCTTCTCTGCAAGCCTCAGCTAAGGTCAACGTTGTCTGTCGTCTGCAACCAACAAAACGTAGTGCGGGCAAAGCCCGTGCATGGGTGAGTATAAGCTACTTAGTAGGGACCCCGAGACCCCTAAAGGTCTCTCAAATCCACAAAGGATAAACCACGAAGAATGGAGCAATCACGAAGTAATAACCGACACTTCTTAGGTATATGCCCATACATATATCTAAGTCATCAATTTCAAATACGCTCCAACCTCCGATCCCAAGTACAACTCAGTCCACACAGGAAAGTAAACGTATTCCACACAGGAAATAAAAACGTAATCCACACAGGATAGCACAACACAATCCACACAGGAAAGCAACCGGATTCAGCTCACACAGGTATACTTCTTTGAAAGACGATAAAGATGATCTCTGATCCATCTAAGTCATCGGACCCACGAAGGATCGATAGGTAACTAACCCCCGCAAAAGACCCACACAGGATCGCGCCCACGTAGGACCTGTAGGCACTAGTTCACACAGGACCGCTGAGCGCAAAGACCCACACGGGATCGGACCCACAAAGGATCGGGCCCACACAGGACCTGTAGCATTGATCCACATAGGATCGTTGAGTGCTGTAGTCGTTGTTGTCGAATCCACACAGGATCTCTGTACTGTCGTCGTCGCAGTCACAGTAGCAGTAGTAGCAGTAGTAGTCACAGTAATAGTCGCAGCCAACACTAGGGTTCCCGCACACAGCAAGCTCGTTCGGAGGGTCCGCTCCACGAGCCGAGAGGCTGATACATCAACTGTCACAAAGTCCAGAGTTGATGTATCCAAAAGTTCCGTATCATCAATAGGAACTCAACGCAACAGACGGCGCGTCGATCGGACGCCCGGTCTGAGAGTTATTGGCATTTTCATCCCCGGGGCCCGGTTGGGTTTTAAGGAAAAACCAACCCGACCGTACTCCACCTGCGTCCAAACCTCGGGCGGAGTATGCCAAAAGATCCGTCTCACTAAGAGGTACACAACAAAGCTGACGACACGTCAATCGGACGTCTGTAGCTCAAAATATGAGCGTTTCCGCTCCGAAGGCCCGGTTGGTTTCGTGAACGAACCAACCCGGCCGAACTCAAAGTGTTCCGAAACTTTGAGTGCAATATACCGACACGACCGTCTCGATCCAAGGATCACGTTGCCGCAGACGGTTCGTCATTCGGAGGTCTGTGGCTCATGTTATGGCCAAAAGACCGAAACCGTCTCGAAAAAGGGGGGTCCGGGTCCGGGCCGACCCGGCCCGACCCCCCCCCCCCCCCGGGGTCGGCCCGAACCAGGTCGACCCGACCCAGGTCCGACCCGGCCCGGCGCGGTAGCGCGGACGGGCGCGGCCTGGCGCCGATGGGGTCACGCGCGGGGGGCTAAGCCCCCGCTTCCAGCAGATGGCGGCGCGGCTTTTAGCCGCGCCTTTGGAGACCCCCCCCCCCCTCGTGGGGGGCCTGCTTTGAAGAGGACCGGGGGGCCGCCTGCCCCCCCTCAAGGAAACCGCCTCCCAATTAAATGGGGGGGGCTTTTGAACGCTGGCCGGTGGAATTAAATTCCCCCGGATTTTAACCATCCGGCCGGCCACCTGGACGGCCGGTTTTTCTCCAACGAGACCGGCAAACCGGTCCCCTTTCCAGCTTCCGACGCCGGCGGCCCGGCCGTCGGTCTTCTCGTCCCGCCGCGGCCCGGAACCGGCCGTGGTGTTCGTCGTCCGGCGCGGTGCGACGACACCGCGCCCCTCCGCCGCGCCTTTGATTCCATTTGACGTGGCGCGACGGCGCCGCGTTCTTGATGATCCTTCCACGGCGCGGCGCGACGGCGCCGCACAATATAATCGTGCGAATATCCGCGTGGTGCGACGGCACCACGCCATCTTGTTTCACCCGCAATATAAATCAATCAAGAAAAATGGAGGGGGTTCGTCCGTGTTCATGCGGTCCGGCCCCCCTCATGTTAAACAATAACACATATTTAATATCCTCACGTTAGTCATGCTTGAACCACGAACAAAGATAAATAAATAAACAATAACAACAACCCCTACCTTGGGTTCAAGTTCGAAGATTTTTCAACGTCCCGCGGAAGACAACGTCGCGGAGGTCGGGAGTCGCGGTAATCGTTCGTCAAATCCGTTGACGAAGAGGTACGTCCTAAGAGGTACGTCGTTGGCGAATCTTCGTATGCCAACGAAGGAAGTCCGAGGAGGAAGCGGTGTTCCCTTTCGTTCACACGGAATACGAAGAAGAGAGGAGCGGCGTTCTTCGTCGGAGCTTGAGCGTTCTTCGTCATGCTTGAGCATTCTTCGTCAAAGTTTGAAGAAGAAGGAGAAGAACCCCAAAGCTCTCAAGATGGATAAACAATTATAACCAAATAAAATAAGCTAAGAGCTTATTTTATTAACTCAACCAAACCTTTTTGAATTTCAATGGTTTGAAAAATTTTAAACAACTCAACCTAATTAATAAGCTTATTTGTCAAAACATTTAAAGTGGGGTTAAAGGGAGTTTTTTTAGAGAAGTTGAAAAGTTGGGTTTCGTGTGGGCCCCACCACACTTAATCCTCTCATGGGAGGTTAAGTGGATGTGGGTCCCACCTTTAACTTCCTTTGAGAGGAGTTAACCAACAAGAGTAAAATAAAAAGTGTTCCACATTTTTATTCAACTTTTTATAATTCTCCCAAAAATTAACTTTCGTCCCGCAATAAACGCAACTTCGGAAAAGGTCTCCTTAAGCGAATATCGGTGCTAGGAGTTCATCGGTGCCCTCAGATTTCAATTCTGAGAACCGGATCAAAAGTTAGGAATTCCCACTCGTTCGTTCACTGAACGTACCCGAGCCAAACTTCGGAAATTGATTTCGGGCACTCGAGTCCTCGGAATCAGGTGCCGTCTGAAACCGCGCTCTTGTAAAATTTCAAAGAAAATTAAGAAAAAGTTTCCTTTGAATTTTATGGGTCTTTACATTACTCCCACCTTAGGGCTTTATGTCCCCGTAAAGATACATCAAAAACTAAGGAAACAAATGAGTGTACTGAGCACGCATCTGAGCCTCCCGCTCCTATGTGCTCTCCTGGAGATTCCTGTGCTGCCATCTGATGCGCACAAGAGGAATCGATCGCCCACGCAGGACCTGCTCCTGTCGATCCTCTATCTCCACTGGGATCTCCGTAAAAATCTCCCCATCGTCAAAGTCAAGCTCCCCATGGTCAATGATGTGCGTCGGGTCGTGCACGTATCTCCTCAGCTGAGACACGTGGAAGATGTCGTGCACCCGGTGCAACTGATGTGGTAGAGCCAGGCGATAAGCCACCTCACCAATCCTGCTGAGGACCTGGAAGGGTCCGATGAAGCGCGGAGATAACTTGCCGCCTCGGCCAAATCTCTGAATACCACGTCGAGGTGAGACCCGCAAGAAGACGTGGTCGCCATCCTCGAACTCCAGTGGCCTCCGCCTCCTGTCAGCATATGACTTCTGCCGGCTCTGAGCTGTCCTCATCCGCTCCTGGATGACCTGGACCTTCTCTGTCGTGGCATGAACCATCTCCGGTCCCACAAGTGCTGACTCCCCAGGGTCTGTCCAGCATAAAGGAGATCTACAAGGTCGGCCGTACAATGCCTCGTACGGTGCCATCCTGATGGTGGAGTGGTAGCTGATATAAGTAATCACAAAGAAAACATGAAACACACACGCAATCAATGTTTTCGTGCATTAAGTCGGAAATCAGAATTCAGGGTCCTGGTGTACGGATATGTCGGCCGCCGCACCAACACTGGACTCCCTGGACTGATAACCACACTCAATACGCTAAACATTATTGCTTCACATAGAAAAGATCAGAGTTCTCGGTAGAACCGAACTCCTCTGATACCAATTTGTCACGACCCGCCCTCGGGGTCCGTGCTGTGACTACCCCAAGCCCGCCTTCCATAGGCCAGGGGCTGGCGACTAGCACCAAGGTGTAAATCCCGGTAAAAAGGGAAGGCATTTCCTTTGTAAAGTAAACAAACACCACAGAGTAATCAAGCGGAAAGTAAACACTAAGAAAAAGCAGAGTACAACTGAAAGTGCGGAAAAGTAAATTGGCCAGTATACAAACCCAAAGTGAAAGTAAAGTACAACTCGAAAGGGAAAACAACAACTGAAAAGTAAAAGCCGCTACACCGAGCTGTCCACTGTAAATCCCACCTGAAGGGTGGGTACAGATAGCTCCACTGCTCCACGGGTCCCGCCGTCCGCTCCGAGCACGTCCCGCCCAGTGATCCTCCTCTAGGTACCGTCCTGCTCTGCAAGCCTCAGCTAAGGTCAATGTTGTCCGTCGTCTGGAACCAACACAACGTAGTGCGGGAAAAGCCCGTGCAGGGGTAAGTATAAGCTACACAGTAGGGACCCCAAGACCCCTGAAGGTCTCTCAAATCCACAAAGGATAAACCACGAAGAAAGGAGCAATCACGAAGTAACAACCGACACTGCTTAGGTATATGCCCATACATATATCTAAGTCATCAATTTCAAATACGCTCCAACCTCCGAGCCCAAGTACAACTCAGTCCACACAGGAAAGTAAACGTATTCCACATAGAAAACCAAAACGTAATCCACACAGGATATCACAACACAATCCACACAGGAAAGAAACAGGATTCAGCTCACACAGGTATACTTCTTCGAAAGACGATAAAGATGATCTCTGATCCATCTAAGTCTTTGGACCCACGAAGGATCGATAGGTAACTAACCCCCGCAAAAGACCAACACAGGGTCGGACCCACGTAGGACCTGTAGGCGCTGGTTCACAGAGGACCGCTGAGCGCAAAGACCCACACAGGATCGGACCCACACAAGATCGGGCCCACACAGGACCTGTAGCATTGATCCACGTAGGATCGCTGAGTGCTGTAGTCGTCGTCGTCGAATTCACACAAGATCTCTGTACTGTCGTCGTCGCAGTCACAGTAGCAGTAGTAGCAGTAGTAGTCACAGTAAGAGCCGTATCCAGCACTAGGGTTCCCGCACACAGCAAGCTCGTTCGGAGGGTCTGCTCCATGAGCCGAGAGGCTGATACATCAACTGTCACAAAGTCCAGAGTTGATGTATCCAAAAGTTACTTATCGTCAACAGGAACTCAATGCAATAGACGGCGCGTCGATCGGACGCCCGGTCTGAGAGTTATTGGCATTTTCGTCCCCGAGGCCCCGTTGGTTTTTAAGGCAAAACCAACCCGACCGTACTACACCTGCGTCCAAACCTCGGGCGGAGTATGCCAAAAGATCCGTCTCACTAAGAGGTACACAATAAAGCTGAAGACATGTCAATCGGACATCCGTAGCTCAAGATATGAGCGTTTCCGCTCTGAAGGCCCTGTTGGTTTCGTGAACGAACCAACCCGGCCGAAATCAATGTGTTCCGAAACTTTGAGTGCAATATACCGAAACGACCGTCTCGATCCAAGGATCGCGTTTCCGTAGACGGTTCATCATTCGGAGGTCTGTGGCTCAAGTTATGGCCAAAAGACCGAAACTGTCTCGAAAACGGGGGGTCCGGGTCCGGGCCGACCCGGCCCGACCCCCCCTGGGTCGGCCCGAACCGGGTCGACCTGAACCGGGTGGACCCGACCCGGGTCCGACCCGGACCGGCCGGCGGCAGACCGGCGCAGCGGCACGGACCGGCGCGGCGGCGCGGTCCGGCGCGGTGGTGCGGTCCGGCGCGGCGGCGCGGCCCGGCCGGCGGCGGCGCGGCCTGGCGCAGCTGGGGTCACGCGCGGGGGGCTAAGCCCTTGCTTCCAGCAAATGGCGGCGCGGCTTTTAGCCGCGCCTTTGGAAACCGCCCCCCCCCCCCCTCGGGGGGGGGGGGGGCATGCTTTGAAGAGGACCGGGGGGCCGCCTGCCCCCCCCCCCCCTCAAGGAAACCGCCCCCCAATTAAATGGGGGGGCTTTTGAACGCGGGCCGGGGGAATTAAATTCCCCCGGATTTTAACCATCCGCCCGCCCACCTGGCTGGCCTGTTTTTCTCCAACGGGACTGGCAAACCGGTCCCCTTTCTGGCTTCCGACGCCGGCGGCCCGGCCGCCGGTCTTCTCGTCCCGCCGCGGCCCGGAACCGGCCGCGGTGTTCGTCGTCCGGCGCGGTGCGACGGCACCGCGCCCCTCCGCCGCGCCTTTGATTCCCTTCGACGCGGCGCAACGGCATCGCGTTCTTGATGATCCTTCCATGGCGTGGCGCGACGGCGCCGCACAATATAATCGTGCGAATATCCGCGTGGTGCGACGGCACCACGCCATCTTGTTTCTCCCGCAAGATAAATCAATCAAGAACAGTGGAAGGGGTTTGGCCATGTTCATGCGGTCCGGACCCCCTCACATTAAACAATAACACATATTTAAAATCCTCACGTTAGTCATGCTAGAACTACGAACAAGGATAAATAAATAAACAATAACAACAACCCCTACCTTGGGATCAAGTTCGAAGATTTGTCAACGTCCCGCGGAAGACAACGTCACGGAGGTCGGGCGTCGCGGTAATCGTTCGTCAAATCCGTTGACGAAGAGGTACGTCTGAAGAGGTACGTCATTGGAGAATCTTCGTATGCCGACGAAGGAAGTCCGAGGAGGAAGCGGCGTTCCCTTTCGTTGACACGGAAGACGAAGAAGAGAGGAGCGGCGTTCTTCGTCGGAGCTTGAGCGTTCTTCGTCAAGCTTGAGCATTCTTCATCAAAGTTTGAAGAAGAAGGAGAAGAACCCCAAAGCTCTCAAGATGGATAAACAATTCTAACCAAATAAAATAAGCTAAGAGCTTATTTTATTAACTCAACAAAACCTTTTTGAATTTCAAAGGTTTGAAAAAGTTTAAACAACTCAACCTAATTAATAAGCTAAGTTGTCAAAACATTTAAAGTGGGGTTAAAGGGAGTTTTTTGAGAGAAGTTGAAAAGTTGGGTTTCGTGTGGGCCCCACCACACTTAATCCTCTCAAGGGAGGTTAAGTGGATGTGGTTCCCACCTTTAACTTCCTTTGAGAGGAGTTAACCAACAAGAGTAAAATAAAAAGTGTTCCATATTTTTATTCAACTTTTTATAATTCTCCCAAAAATTAACTTTCTTCCCGCAATAAACGCAACTTCAGAAAAGGTCTCCTTAAGCGAATATCGGTGCTGCGAGTTCATCGGTTCCCTCGGATTTCAATTCCAAGCACCGGATCAAAAGTTAGGAATTCCCGCTCGTTCGTTCACTGAATATACCCGATCCAAACTTCAGAAATTGATTTCGGGCACTCCGGGCCTCGGAATCAGGTGCCGTCTGAAACCGCACTCTTGTAAAATTCCAAAGAAAATTAAGAAAAAATTTCCCTTGAATTTTACGGGTCTTTACAAGTTAGGCTCGAAAACATTTTTCTTAGAAATTGAATTTTCTAGATCTTTAGAACGTTTATCCTTCTAAGAATTTACTTCCTCAATATTTTTTGAAATATTCTAAAAATCAAGGTTTCCCTTATCAAGAAATTTAGAAATATATAATATTTCCTTAGTATTTATAGAAATCCTAGAATTTTCCTTATCAATCATTTCTTTAACTTTAGAATTTTTATTCTCACGAATCTTAGAAAACCTAGAAACTTCTTCATATGTAGGTAAATTATTGTCCTTTTCAGAAGATGATTCATCATCTGAAGATTCATAATATTTACTATCACTATTGTTTTCATTTAAAGAAACAATGGTTATAGATTCATCATTGTGTACCACAGCCATCAAACAATGATTTTGTATAGGTAGTCCGACTATTAAACCATGATTCTTCTACACAAAAGATTTTTAATTTGATGATTCATCTGAATAGTCTCCACCACTGGCACTCCAGGTGTCATTAGATTTAAAAACAATCTTAGCTTTAGCTCTTTATTACTTCTTTCTGTTTCTCCTAGAATGCTTTTCCATTCTTTCTTTTATCTTAGTCTTAGGACAATCGGGACTTATATGTAAAGCTCTCTTACATTCATAACATGTAACATCTGAATCATTCTTATCTTTCCTTTCTTTCTTCTTGTATCTGGATTGAAAGTTCTTTTGTCCAGCTATCTTGTTCATCTTTTGAGCTAGATTGGCAGGTCCATTTTCTGAAGATTCACTTCCACTATATTCGGATTGTATAACAACCTTCTTATATTTGGATCTAGTAACTCTCTCAGGAGTAAGGGATTTAATATGATTTGATGTTGTAGTAAATGAAAGACTGCCATTCCCATTCTTCTTCTTAATGTTATCCGTATCTATCTTCACTCTAGTCACATGTGGACATAGAGTCCCAAAATGATCACCTAAGAAATATGAGTAACCCTTCTGTTCTCTTCAATAATAGTTCTCTTAGATTCCGACTCATTCGGCATGATGTCTATGATCATGTCCACAAGAGCATCATCATCTAATCCTTTGTCATCATTGTATTATAAACTATTAACAATACTCACAAATCTCTATTGCACCATACATATGGGTTCTTCATGAGGAAAGAAGAAACCATGATACTCAGTGCTGCATATAGCTCTTCTACTTTCAATAACTTGGGATGTTCCAAAGTGTCTAACTTCAAGTTCTTACATGTTCAATTTCCTGCTTCATAAGACAAAAATTGAATATATATATATATATATATATATATATATATATATATATTTGTAGTCATGGAACTAAGTAATGTATCACATACCTTATAATTCAGTTAATATTAATGATTTCTTGATTGGTGAAGGTACTAACTTCCTTGTCAGGGATTTTATATCCTCCTGTAAGCATAACGAAATTATCCACTCCGGTATTGATAATAAATGACATCATGTGATCTCTCTAATATTCATTATCATTCCCATAAAAAATAGGTGGTTTAGTTGGATTTAGGTTATCAATGGAACCAAAATTTATTCATACCATTTTAAAAAAACATTCCTCACAAACTTATTTGAAATAAAATTTTGTAGCCAAGGAAAATATTCCTAAAAAAACCAAACAAGAGTATTTCTAAGATAAATATGAATCTGAACTTATGAATCTGAACTTATGAGTCTGAAAATTTGATTCCAGAAATAAGAAAAATATGAATTTTATTCTGAATCTAATAATGATATTAATTCAAAGTGAAACAAACAAGTAACATGTAGTATGTCTTTTAACCCAAAGAGAAGGTTATCCAAGAACCATGGATAAAGTTCCCTTGATTTATACTTTCAATAATTTCTATCTTACCCACACTAGGGTAATCCCTCAATACAATGATCAGTGTCTGTCTTGCTATCCCCACATTCCCTCAACATCAACGTAGTCGACACCTCTGTCTACCTCAGCAAGTAAGTCCTCCAACTTTAAGTTAGTTGAAACCTCTCTCTTTCTATCCACAAAATACCTCGAATGCAATCAGTAACATTCAGTGTTGCACGAAGAAATTCTAAATAAGTTGATCAGTACAGAAAAACCCTGAGAGTATCTCTCTATAAATCACTTCAACAACATGTAATCTATATAGTCGTAGAATATTATTAAGCTCCTTCACATGGGCTCCTATTTAAAGGCACATCTCCAACGGCCGTCTCCCTCCTCCAACTATCATATTTTTCTTTTAATTTCTAAGTGACCTGTACATGTCTCACTCAAACAATGGTTAGTTAGTAACTTAATGCATGACATAATTTTATAAAAAAACAAGTGTTAGAAAAAATATGGTTACATAACCAAAATCAAATATTAGGAATGTAAGAAAATAAAAGTTTGGAGTCTAACCAAAAAATATTTGGTGTCTATAATACAAGGATATTCAGATTCTTTTTTATATGGAATTAGGAACCAGAACTCTATAGAATTCCAGAGTCTAAATATCAAGTAAATTTAGAATCTGGATTTACACTGTTTGGAGTCAGAGTTTATGATATTTTGGAGTCAGAAAATACAATGTTTGGAGTCAGAGTTCATGATAATTCGGAGTCAGAACTTGCAAAGATCGTAGTCATAATTCATTAGTATTCAGAGTATGAAGATACAATGTTTGGAGTAAGAGTTCATGAGAATTTGGACTCAGAACATACAAAGTTCAGAGTCAGAGTTCATGAGAATTCAGAGTCTAGTCTAATAAAGTTCGGAGTAATAATTAATTAGTATTTGATGTATGAAATTATAAAGATCGGACGTAGAATTTATTAGAATTCAGAGTCTTAACTAAAAATTTTTAGAGTCTTAATTCAGAGAACTCGGAGTCAGAACTCAGAAGAGTTCGGTGTCAGAATTCCGAGAACTCGGAGTCAGAACTCATAAGAGTTCAGAGTCTGAATTCAGAAAACTCAAAGTCATAATTTGAAACTGCAAATTAGAATTCTCTATATCTAATTATTATATGTTTTTGAGGTTTTTAGATATGTAACTGAATTTTATATTTAGACAGAATAATGAACCATGAAAAACATGGTAAGGATGAATCTCCATGGTGAAGGAGACTTTTTCTTATAGAAGTAAAAAACATGGTAAAATGAAATTTTTCTTAAAATATGGTTTTTGTGATTTTCAAAACACTAAGGAATGATAAATTAATAAAGAGACCATATTAACTCAACAATCTCCCCCATGTATGAAGGAATGGAAAAGTCATAAGGAAAACCATATTGACACAACAAATATTGTATTTTAATTCAAAAGTGAATTTTAATCTAATTTATTTATATGGTTACATTATATTGTTTATTGGGTTTATAGAGTAATTATATTATTTTTTTACTACTTAATACATTTTCGGTCATTATAATTAATTTCACTTTGAAATTGGACATAAACAAGTATCAATCTTTTAAAAGTTATTATTTCATAAAAACAAACTATTGATAACGGGAATTAATATTAAATTAATTAATTCAACTTCTATGAATTTAATTTGGTAAAATAGACAAAATTTTTGAATTCATAATATCAAATATATCTTAGGATTAAATTTTGGTGGTTTTCTAAAAAACTTCAATTTTTGATGAATAGTAAAACCACTTAGTAGTAGTTAAAAACTGCCTTTTTCACTTAAATGAAATATTACCGCTTATGTGAATTGGATTTATAAATAAAAAATACATGGTATTTATTACTAAGTATGATTTTGTTGAATAATATGAAAATAATTTTTGGTGAATAGTATCTTTTGACTTTTATTTACCGCGGTTAAAGGTAAATATGAGAATTCAAGGTAAAAAGAATATCATAATAATAAAAAATTACCTTAAAACATGTCTTAAACATATTTTTGGAGTCATTTACTACCATGGTAATATTGGAGTCGATTTAGGGTCCCCATTGAGCCATTTGAGAGTGATAATGTCACTTTAGATTAATTAACTTAAAATTTATTACAAAAATGACACAAACAATATCTTTTAGAAAATAAATTTTTACCTTGGATTATATAAGTTATATTTTAGACTATAAATATTCATTGTAAATATAAATATATTTCATGCATCATGGTATTTTTTTATAATTTTAAGACATCAAATTAATTAAATTATTTGTAACACAATAAGGATGCAGTATTTACCTCATTAATAAAAGATTTAAATAAATAAGATTATTTATATTAACAAAATATCAAAAAACCTATCCAATTTTTATTGGATTATTATATTCCAACCATTGTCCATATAATATTATAATTTAACTAGTTTTTTTATCTTTATACACCAAATATCATTATATAATAAAATAATATTTTCACACTTTCTTAAATATCCCTCCTACCCCATATAAAAAGTCCTCACATATTACCCATTCCTCAAACCTCTCAAGACCCTTGTATCATCAAACCACTAACCAAATAATCTCTCAATATCTCTATCCTCCACCTACAATTATTTCTGAGGTAGAAGACAATTCATGAAGTCCTTTTGGTTCAAACCAAAGAGAGTTACCCAAATTAACGGTAAATATTCCTCTTAACAACTTTTCTATTATATTACTTCTCCGACCCCTAAACTCTATTTATTACAAGATTTTATAACAACAAAAGTATCCTTAATATACTAGTATATTGTTTTGATATGTATTCTAAATACACTTACACACAACTCCATCTAATGGGTGAAGAACATACTTTTTATGTAGATGGAAAACTAATGCCTCACGAAACGATGATTGTTCGATTATCTCCTACCTCATATCATGGTGGCCATTAAAATGCAACTATATTTATATATGATATATATTATGTTTATGTTTTCTTTATTATTATGTATTTTACATTTTTATCCTACCTTTATGGTTTCCATAATGGCTAAACGCGATAATTTCATTTGAGGAAGTGCGGACTACCGCCCCCTCAAAATGATATGACTCATTAATGCCAGATATGGGAAATATAAAAGATAGAGTTAAAGATATTATATATTATATTATACAGGAATTATTATATACCACTGTATAATTATGTTTTAATTCCATTAATTTATGATATAGAAATGAATGTAGCATTCACGCGTACGTACGACTTAGCGTCTCCATGAACGGTGCATTTAATTTCTTATCTCCAAATGTTATGTATTGTTATAAATATATATATATATATATATATAATTAATACATATGATTTACATGATATCTAAATCATGAATATCATTTTGGAGATAATTGACTATTGACCGCATGGAAAACTTTTAATTATAAGGTGTTCTTTTTTTACTTAAGTACCAAATATTGAAAAAACAACCATTATTAACTTAAATGATAACATAATCTTTATAACAATGTAATAAGTGATACAAAAGGAATAATAATCATTAAGATGGATCTTATATAATTATAATTTATCTTTATATTATTATTCAGAATCTTAAAGAACGAACAGGTCAAGTCAGACATGAGGTAAGGGACTTCGTCTCAATCTCCTTTCGTTGAACCATATATTGTTTTATACACAACATTTTTTATATGATGTATAAACCACTTTGTCCCTTCATTACCTTCAAAATGAATCTTTTTATAAAAATAATTTTACTAAATGACAAAAAGGAATGTTTTTTAACGTAAGTGGTGACAATGACCTTTTTTCCCTACCGAGAGTATTATTTGATCTTTGGATTCCTAAACAAGTCATAATATTTTTTAAAGGAATATAAATACCATATACATTTTATGTATTTTGGTAATTAAAATGGTTTTTATAATAGATTTTTTATGTTAATATATTTCAATGATATATTATGGTTGAAATGTGGAAATGTCATCTTTCCATTATGTATTTATATGTGTTATGAATATGTTATGGTTCATGGACATTATTTTCATATACGGGTGTATCTGTGATAAACATTTGGTGGGTGAGCCTGAGATACCTTTCCTATTCATTGGTTAAAATGATGGTAGTAAACATGAATGTTTCTCCTAATATATTTAGGGAATATACTTTGATGGGTATTCCAACGTAACTCCCTATGTATGTGTGATAACTAAAATGTAAGTTTGATATGAATGACATAATTACCTTTATGATTAGTGATTACTTTGTGTCATTCTTAAATCTCATGTTTTCATGAGGTAAGTAAAAGAGTTTATGTTATGTATGTATTTATGGACTAATGATTTCTTTCAGATTTTATAACCATTACTGAGCTTTTTTATGATCATCGATATTTTTGAAAACAATTTCACAAGACTTAAAGGTGAATAAGGTCACAGATGGGATCAAGGAAAATTCTTGATTTCTAAAACATGGAATTAGACATGACTCTCTGTTTTCAAGAGTTTTATTTTATGGAACAAATGGATACTGAGGAGAATTGTCTACATGTAATATTCTTGTTTTTATGTAAATGTTATTACCAATATCTCTAAAACTCTAAACCTGAAAAGATCCTCAATGTGAATTATTCATTTATTTTCATATTAAGTAATGTTTTAAGGTCAGGGCCTTATATATATGGATTTATTATTTCCAAAGAGAAACCAATGAACTACATTGATAACATCCACTTGTATTGTATAATGACATAATATTTTTTCTATAGAAAATCCATCATAATAAATATATAAAATTGTATAAACACAATAGAAAACACAATACATTCTTTATAACTAATTATTGAATGAAATAATAAGCTTTTCAAGGAGTTAAGGAATCTATACTAATGGAATAATAACATTACCCATGGAATAGAAATGTGAACCTTATGAATAGTAAATCATCTAATTAAATAGTAACCACACAATTTAATGTAAAAATAAAATTAATTAATTTATAAGTGATACTATGATAAATTTATGTCATAATATATGTAAATATATATTTTAAAAATTATTAATTATGTGTTGGTATTTTTGTGAGTCATAAATATTTAATTACCAATTTATGTCTAATTTAAAAATTTATGAGAAAATTTATTTTACATAAATTTATTAAAAAATTAATATTTGTATCTATTATTATTCTAAGATAATTTTATGAGAACATGTTAAATTTTTTGTTGTGATATAAAAACAGTTATAATTTTAAAATCTGTATATTTTGAGTAATTATGATTTTGATAAAAAATATCATATTTAGAAACATATTTTCAAAAAATGTAGATAATTATTTATATATACATGACAATAAATTGTTAGGGTGAATGTTTTGGACTTTTATGATATAATTTATTTTTTCGTAGTAAAATTCAACAATTTATAATAAATGCTAAATAACTAAAATACAGAGTCATTGGTTATGTAGTGCTGATGTAATACAATTATCTACATTTTACATGATCTAATTTCAGTATCTACAATAATTAATAAACACTAATTCATTTCATGAGAAAAATAATAAAATAATGATTAAAATATTCAAAACCCCCCACCCCTCTATTAACATTAATGATTTATTAAATGAATCATCATCACATCTACAAATAAAATTTTATTTTAATATTATATATGTTAATTAATAAAATTTATATTTTATCATGGAGATAATTCCACATTCTACATTATATTCCACATACAAATAAAAGTAAACTAATATTGAAAACTAAAAAATCTAATGCACCTAAACAATGAAATTGAATCTCTCAAAAAATTCTAATGGAAATAAATAAACCTAAAAAGGTTATAATAAAAAATATATATGTATAAAGTGTTATTGAATTGTTAAATAATAAATCTAATTTGATTATCTTTGACATTAAGATCAATTGATGAACACCTACAGTCACAAGGTATGAGATTCTACCCGAACCTCCACTATTCCTCATGGTTACTCATTCTCCCATTTAACAAAAATAAAATTATCTTTAATTTTTATGTACATATTATAAAATCTATTTATTTGTTTCTAAATCATGTATTGTAATAAATTAAACCTTATTTGATTCGATATATATTTTTTAAAAAGATCCCAACTCAATTCATCCTTATTAGGAAGCCCGGTTTGAGGGAACATCCCAAATTCCTTCCCATTTTCAAGGGTGATACATAATCTGATTTAAGATAGAATAATATTTATAAAATTACTAATTTAATTATTAAAAATTTACATTAGCACAATTCCAGAATTATATTGAAAATTATCCTTCTACAATTCAGAATAATCTTGATTGTTTTCACGAAAAAAAGTAAAAAATCATTTATTTGTAAGGTTTCATAAATACTACATTCACTTAATTTTGACATATCATATCATCATATATCATTATATATAATTAATAATTCATATGTATTAATTAAAATAATCCTCTCATTGTATCCTATTTGTTAATATTTAATTGATTATGCATGATTTTTTATGTGGAATAAATATTCATTAACAATATATTATTGGAGATCCTATATATCACTACAATTAATTCTGTTATGTCTTGTATAATGATATGGTTTGGGTAACAAACGTGGTGTTTAGACTTGAAATGTTCTCTTCTTTGTGCAATGAAACATCAATTATGATTCTCTATGTGAAATGATCCCTGAATCATGCCCCAATATTTGTAACGAGCCAAGACATGTGCTAAAAGAATGGTTTATGTTTCTAACACATTACTATGTTTTTTTATTACATGATACCATAATTTATATATAATTATTACTTATTTTTAATAATGTTTCATGCATTTTTATATAATTATGTTTTTTTTCAAACACATTGGATGAGAATTATGTTATTGTTCTTTCCCTTACTGGTATTTTTCCCCCATCCAATTTTTTCATGTTATCCCCAAGTTATCCTATGTATATTTAAGGGATAAAAAATGTAATGAGTTCTTAACGGATTAAAATTAAATCATTGTTTTACTATGTCCCTTTCCGTCAGTTTTATGTACCATGTCTACCATGACACTAGACATATCAATACTTGGATTTTAATATTATGTTTATTTATTCTTAAATTCATGTAATGATATGTGAAATATAATGGAGTCTCTATAATTGGTATCGATTAATATTTATATATTTTCTTGAAAGTATGAATATATCAAATTAGTAACAACATTAGAGATAAAATTAAGTCTTAGAAAACATACTTATACTTTAGTTAGTATAGTGTAAGTGACTTATTAAAAAAATACTTCCCAGTCTTGGTACTACAAGTGGAGGTTGATCTGAAACAAATATACTTTAGATTAAAAACCATAAAAAGCTTTTAATAGTCTGAATAAAGGTATCTTGGTACCCAATAGGGGGCCTTTCATCACAACATTTTTTAAACTCCTGGGGGATATTATTTGTAATATTAATATTCCACTTACAAACCATTATTAATATAATAAATAAAATACCTTTAAGAATATATGTTAGGAAACAGATCAAGGATAACCAATATTGAAACATATAGAATCACAAGTTTGGATATTCCTTTCCATTATGATTTTATCGTTAGGTATTTATAGTTTCATTGTTATTCTTATTAGTTGATTCTTCAAGAACAACAATTGAACTTTCCTTTTTATTAGTTAATTGAGGGAAATAGAAGAACATGTTCCAATAATCAATCTGATATGAAATGTGAAGATTTACGTAATGAAATTTAAAATATGATCGAAACAAGTTCTGAAAACATCATGACAGTACAATATATATTGGATCATGTTATGAATAATAACTTGAATCACATGGAACACCCTCTTTCTCAATGATAAAAAAGAGATTCTATCAAATTTTTCATTTGGAAATTTCCTCCTATGTATAGTTGATCGTCTTAACTCCTCCTCACACAAATGTGGATTAACTCCATTGAATATAAATTAAATTTCCTCAAATTCGTAAAAGTATATAAATTTATGATGGAACTATGCCATTTTGATGGGGAAGTTGATCAGTAGAAAAAACTAATAAAAATTCCAATGTCCATGGAGGAAATTTATACAATAAATTTTGAGTAGTTCAAAAAAGAAATTAATAAATATTTTTCCTAAATCCTCTATCACATAGTTGGTTGATATTTCTTCAGACTTAAGTATATGGAAGGAGAGTATATTAGGGTGTATGAAGAAAACACTACACAGATTACAAGATACAAATTTTAGGATTTCATGAACATCAAAATCAAGGTGGATCACTTCTTTAGACGAATAATTTTTAGTCTATAAAATGTGATGGTGATTTGAGACATCAACAGTTGTGAGGAGATTATCTGTTGTTCCCTTAAAGATTAATTGAAGACCGGGGAATCTCAATGGATTCAAGGGACAAAAGATAAAATAAAAAAATTGTGTCTAATATGGTTGGAGAAGTAATTATATCCAACTATGGAAGGAATACTGAATATATCACATGTCAATATTTGGAGAAGAAGAATCCTGGGAAATATCTAAATAGAACCAGGATATGATTCAAATGTAGAAGAATGGGGCATATCATGAATAACTTTTTAATGGATATGAAGAATCCCACTATCATGGAAGAATAAATGAATGTTCATATCAACAGACATCCAATAGTTTAATGTTTCAACTACATGTTATATAGGAATTTTTCAAACTAATTCCCTAAGAATAGCATTATTAGATGAAGTCAATAACATCCTCTAAGTCACAATGAAATGGATTTTTCTATCACTACTGCTAATTTGGACCGAAAAATGATGTTGTGACATTTTCATTGGTTATTTATTCCAAAATAGAAAAATTTATATTCGATTATGTTTCTACAAATTCATTAATATATTATATGTTTCGTAAAAATATTCAAATACAACTGCAAAATTTTGATATTAAGTAATTCCTGAGAACTAGTGGTGGAAAAATTATTGCATCCAAATTAAATTACTCCTCCCTGGTTAATGTATGTGAACTAAACCACCCACAAAATATTTCCTTATTTAATTTTTTTTGTAGTTTTATTCCATTTTAGGCATGGATTGGATATCTATATACAAATACAATATCATCTTTTAGGAAGGGGAGATCACTCTTTATATCCAAAAGAATCTACCAATTCATTTAAAGTGAAAGGATGAAGATGAATCTACTTCAGAATCACTATCCCAAGTGTTGATATTACTGAATTATGAGTTATCATATCTCACCCATATAATTGAGAAAAAAAGATGACAATTCTTGAAGTATTTCCCATCAGGAGGGATTACATTGATGTATTCCCTGAAGAATTGACTAGTCTTCCCCTTGATTAAAAATCCCAGTTCCTAATTGAAATAATTCATGGATCTATAACCATATCAATGGATAAATATATAATGAAATTTCTGTACTAGAAAAACTGAAGAATCGTTTTTAGGAGAATCTAGATAATGGTTTTATAAACCTTATTGCTTCACAATAAAGGGCTCTAGTCCACTTCATTAAGAAGAAGGATGGATCGATGATCCTTGGAACAAATTCTAATGAGCTCAATAAAATAATAATAAATAAAAAGTATACCATTCTATGAATAGATTAATTTTTTAATCGCATATCTGGTTCAAGTTATTTTTCTAAAGTGGAACATCGGTCGGGGTGTCACCAATTAAATTTGAGGAAAGAAGATTTTACCAAGAAATTATTTTGAATGATTTTTTGAATCAATGAGTTACTTAGTGATGTATATTTTACTCACTAATGCTACATCAATTTTCGGGTTTTTAATGTATATTGTCTTTAAATATTATCTTGAATAGTTTTAGATAGTCCTCATATTTGATATTGGAATATTTTCCAAGGGAAGGGAGAAAAATGAGGAACATTTTAAAATTGTGGTTTAGAAAATGAAAAGTGAAAATCAATATAGAATTTATAATAAATGTGATGGAGGATGTACCATTCATATGTATTGTAATCACAATCAATGGAATATTTTTATACCCTTTCAAGGCAATGGAAATCGAGGAGTGTCCATGAGAAACTTATGTTTCATTTATTCGTAGTTTCTGTGGCCTAACATGGTATTGCCAATGATTTTTCATGAACATATCACAACATTGAATCCCATTAACATGTTACCATAGAGCGGAGTGAGTTTTTTGTGGACTCAAAAGTGTGAGTAAAGCATTAAAGGGCTCTTAATGAGGGATACCACTATACCAATTATCACACTCCATTTAATGGGAGAACTCTTTGTGGTATACATATAAGATTAAATGAATTCTCTAGCCTCTGTAGTGATGAAAAATGAGAAAATTCTAGACTTCGCCATAAGGTAATTTACAATTCCTGAGAAAATATAACATACAAAAGATATATAGTTGGTTGATGCAATCTTGAAATTGAATACATGGTGGAATTAACTCTTTGTAAAGAAGTGTGAGATATATGTTGATCACAATAGTCTGAAATATATATTCACATAGAAGGTTCTTAATATTAACCATTTACTATGGTTATATCTCATTAAGTATTAAAACATCCCAATTTAATATCATCATGGTAATAAAATTAATGGGGTGGATACTCTTATAAGAAAGGGACATGAATCATTATAAATGATGAGAATTGATAGGGATAAAATATTCTTAGACATAAAATCAATAAGAAAAGGAATCCTTAAGGGAGGAACATCATTAATTCTTTATCAAATGACTTCTCAATTGTCTCTTATGGAAAAAACAGAGCATGCACAAAGAAATGATGTGTAAATTCTGAAAACAGTGAATTCAATCTAAATTGAGAAATCCTCCAACTTCAAGATCAGTTGGGATATATCCATAAATTTTTTTATGACTATGTCTTCCATCCAATATAGAGTTAAATAAATTGATTCTGAATTACTCACATAGCTCAACCATTGAATTCACCCAGCAAGGAAATAGACGTATCATGATCTTCATGATAACATTTTGTGGCACAATATGAAAAAGGATATCACTAAATATGCATCAATATTTCTAGAATGTCGGAAAGTGAAGGATAAAAGGAAAAATTAAATGGGATGATGCAAAAAACCCCATACCACTATTGAAATGGGAAAATACTACCATGGAATTACTCACTGGACTTAAAAAGACAACTAGATGAATCAATGATATAGAGGTTATTGTGGATTCTCATATAAAGACTACTCACATTATCATAATTCAAGAGAAACTATACCTAGATAAAATTTGACATATATTCATAAAACAAGTGGTAAGGATAAATAGATTAATAATTTCAATTTTAACTGAAGTGATCTAATATTCACTTAAATGTTTATGAAATGTATCCATAATGATCTATGCCCTGAGATGAAATTCAGTAAATAAAATCACCCTCATACATATTGTCTCTTTGAGAATACTATTTAGAAACTTGAATACATATTGTAATCATGGCATATGGTCAATAAATGAGTATGGGACTAACATTCCCCACTTTTTGAGATTTCCTTCAATAATAGTTAGTACTCGAGCATCCAAATTGATCAATATTAAATAATTTATTATAAAAGGTGTTGCACACTGACATGTTGGGATGAGGTTAGTGAACATAAGATGCTAGGACCTAAAATGGTCGATGAAATGGTGGATTAGGTGAAAACCATTCATAAGCACATCATGGTTTTCCAAGGTAAACAAAATATTTTTGTAGACATCCATCTAAGATACATTGAGTTTATAGTAAGATAAAAGTTATTCCTCCAAATATATCTACGGAATAAGGTCACAATTTTTTTGAAGAATAAGAACCTAAGTCCATGGTAAATAGGCCCCTCAATGATTATTTATTGTATCAGAGCTATGACCTATCGAATGGAACATACACAATCCATGTATTAAGTGAAAAATGTATTCCTCGTATCCATTTTATGGGAATGTATATCGGATCCATAAAATGCATAACCTTCAAAGGTTGTAAAACTAGATAATGATATTTCATTCATGAATTAGCCAGTAAGGATCATAGATTATAGGGATAATGTTGTACATAGCTTGACTACCCACCTTGTCAATGTACATTTTTGGAACCATAAGTACGATGAGAAAATATGGGAACCAGATCAAGCAATTGAAGATAAGTTCTTACACAAAGTTTCAAAATACAATGTCAAATATTATTTATTTGGTAATATTACATAATGGGAGAAGAATGTGACGACCTAAAGATTTATTTATTTAAATTCTAATCTAGTAATTATGTATTATGTTATAAGATCATTAGATAACCTAATACAATCGTTATAAATGATGAATTAATGAAAT
Source organism: Viscum album (assembly GCA_963277665.1). Taxonomy (NCBI): domain Eukaryota; kingdom Viridiplantae; phylum Streptophyta; class Magnoliopsida; order Santalales; family Viscaceae; genus Viscum; species Viscum album. The sequence continues at coordinate 2,067,365,171 of OY728160.1, forward strand.
AATAAGCATTTATAGGAGTTAAGGAACCTATAGAGATGAAATGGTAATTGGACCTTTGGAATAGTAATGTGACCCTGATGAATAGAAAACCTTACAAATGTATAGTAACCTATCCAAGGAATGTATGAATAAATTTTATTCATTTTATAAGTAAAAATATGTTATAATTATATCATACTATAATAAATAAATATTTTAATAATTATTACTTACGTGTGGGTATTTTCTTAATTAAAAAACAGTTAATGAGTATTTAATGACTAATTTTATAATTTAATAGAAAATTTACATACATAATATTTATTAAAAAATTATTATTATTATTTCTTTTTACTATATTATCATTTATTATAACTTATTTAATTTTTCAAAGTGATATAAAATCCGTTATAATTTTAAAATTTGTATTTTTCTTGTAAAAAAGGATTTCAATTATGTTTTAAATTTAACATTCATAGAAAATTATTTTTATTAAATTTTGTTCATTTTTAAATTTTATATGCCAAAAAATGGTTATTGTGAATTTTTGGTATTTTTTGGAAAGACAAGAATTTTTAGAGGACAGTAAAATACTATAATTTACAATAAATTCTAAATACATAAATTATGGAGTCATATGTGTTGTAGTGTAGATGTTATACCATAATATCATTCTCACATGATCAAACTACTGTTTATTGTCTCAATAATCAAAACTATTTCATTTATTTAGAAAAATAATATAATTATGAATCAAATTATTCTAAAAGAACCCCCTCATTAAATATGAATACCACCCCTCACCTCCTCTTATCCTCACACATCTCAATCATTGATAATTGTGAAAATTATACCTAATAATAATCCCCATCATATCCCAAACATCTAGGAGATTTTTTTCCTTACTGAAATTCCAAAACCAATCCTTTACAGAGGTTCTCAAGATGAAAAAAAGAAGAGGTAAACCCCCTTCTGTTTTCTTCAATTTCATTTCATGTTTCTCTAAATTTTTTTCTTCTCCACATATGCCCTAATACAAGTTGATTAGATCAACAATATCCTTTATTTATACTATAATTCTATCATATTTATGGAAAAATTATTCATTATATCACTTCTCCTCTCTGTTATATTTTATGAATGAAGAAATCATTCCTAAGGAGCCAATTTACCAACGTCGTGGACGACGTGCTATCAATTTTCAATTTTGTCTTCATGGAATGACATGATAAAATTTTTATGGTTGAACCAGATTATAATATATGTATTATATCTTTTTAAATGTTTTGGAATCACTTGTTTAACATGATATTAATTTATGAATCCTAATGAGTTCATTGTGCTAAAAAAATGCTAAATCTATTTAAATGATTATCATTAAATATTTATCTAATGAATCATCATCAGTTATGGAAAAAATTGAATTATAGTATTATTTTATTTTATTAATAACATATATGATAATTTTTGAACATCAATCCACATTCTACATTATATTCCATGCACATATACATGTAATGTTACCATAAAACCATGGAACCTAATACTCGTAATTGATGAAATTGAACTTTTCAACACACAAAAATGGGAAAAAATTAACTTAATAAAAATATAATAATTAAAATTCATGTATAAATGTATATTGAATTATTTCTTAATGAGTCTCATTTTATTATCCATTACACTATGATCAAGTGAAAAATACCTTTGGAATTTGGCTAGGGGATTCTTCCAAACCTTCATTATTCATTCAGTTTTCTCATTATATCATTTGAAACAAATTTAATTCTCTTTGATTTTTATGTAATTATATTAAATTAATTTGTATATGTTCTAATATCATGTATCATGGTCTATTCAACATACTTTCTGGAGGTATAAATGTTTTTTAATAGGTTCCCAAGTCAATTATTCTCAATATGAATGATCGATTTAAGGGAACATAATGAATTCTTAACCATTTTTAAGCATTCTAATAATCTATTTATAGTGATAATTTTTGTAAATCACTAATATTTTCATGAAAAAACACATTGGTTAAATTTTTTTAATTAAATAAATTATGCATTTTCCATTTTAAATAATTTTCATTGTTTACCTTAAAACATTGTGAAAATACATTATTTCTAATGATTATTAAACTCTTTCACTTATGTTTGACTTATCATATCATTAAATATATCTATATTCCATTATTATTGTACATTTTCAATTTAAATCCATCATTTATCAGACACCACTATGATATATCCATTAGATATTCCTTTTTATATAATTATGAAACCAAATTCCTTCCATGGGTAACCTATATGAATATGCTTTATTACTTGTGTGATGTTATTTATGTAGAAAAAATATTCATTAAAATTTTATTATGGGTGATTCTATGTAGAGATCCAATGCATAGGGTAATGTTTAGTATAATGATACATTATGTGCAATGGTCTTGATGGTTAGCCTTGCCTCATACTCCTCTATGTGTAACGAGCCTTAACTTGTTCTCCTCTATGTTCAATGAGCCTTGACTCAAGATCCTCTATGTGAAATGGGCCTTGAATCCTAATAATCTATGTGTAATGATATTTAATGCATGCAAAGTTCATGTTTTATATTCCGGCAACATTACTATGATTGTATGATTATTTGAACCCATTTTCTATATATTATGATCCCTTTTGTTTAATAAAGTTTTGTTTGTTTATATAAATTTATGTTATTCCTTTTAGAAAATATGATAGGATTTATTTTTATGTTTATTCCCAATCTATGATTTTTATCACATACCTTTGTTCATGCAATCAATAGGTTATCATATAGAGATGTAAGGGATCACAAGAGGTTAGGAGATCTTAAATGATGAAAAGTAAATAAATGTTTTACTAAGTCCCATGATTTCAGTTTAATGTGCCTATTCATCCATGAAAATAGTAATTATAATCATTGTCTGGTAATATTATATTTATTTATGCTTAATTTATGGTAATGATACGTGAAAAGGAAATGGGTATCCATAATACGGGGGTTTAAGATAGATCATTCTAATATTTATCATGATATATAACTGATGACCTTCATGAATATGTTAAGATATATGAGAATTCTCCAATATGTCCTTTTTATTGTGTTGATAGTCTAATCTAATTATAAAGTTGAGATTATGCACCCGAATCCTAAATTTTTTTCTTACAACCATTATATCATAAATGGTTTATAAAATGTGGAAAGGGATCGATTTATGTCCTTTATTTTGTAGATGTATTGTGTCAATTCTGTGGATGAAACATGAATATATTCCCATTGTGTGGTTTTAGTAGGGATGAATCCATACTAATTTCCTCCATTTCTAGTTTGGATATACCTAGAAACATCTTATATAGAGATTGATATTTGGGACTTCTCTTAATTATTTATTCTATGTATATTAGTAGGATTCTCTGGATACTGCTAGGATATGCTAGGAGGCTTTGTAGATGTGCTCATTAGTGTGATCATACATGTAATTGTCAACTATTTAATATCACATTGATTTTCTAGTATTAATGTTGTTATGTTCTCACTTTTTTTATTACATAATGAAATTGATATAATCTATTAGGTTTCTAAGAATTATAAATCTAATATAGATCCCTTGATGTTTCTTCTTTAGAAGACTAATAACATGGTGACTTTAGGCATTAGGGTTTTCATCTTATAAAAGGATCCTTATTAGGGTACATCTTTTATATAGAATCAACTTTATTTTGATTTCATGATCTACATATTTCTAAATGGGTTTAATTTTATATCACATTCTAGGGAGATACTCCTGAAAAGGATTTTTATAGTAACAAGTATCTTGTTCTTCCTAGGAACTAATGATCACATGGAAGACAGTCAAAAGAGATTCAATTCATGCATGAATTTTGGTTTAGCCACCAAATTATGAATATTTACATTTTTATAGAGTACATAGATAAAATTAATTGACACTTGATGTAGAGATGTTTCATAAATGATTGTATCTGATGTCCTGATGAGGTACTAACTCATGAGGCTTCCAATACATATGATATTTTTACTGGTGGGATTCCATGATGGATTGATGAGTATTTAATTTAATACTATATAGATAATAATTAACAACATGAGTACAAGAACTCATCTATGTACCATAAAATTTTAAAAACACAATTCTAATTGAATTCATTTATAGATGCATTCCTTGACTGATTTCACTTTTTAAGGTCGTGAGGGTAATTTACATGGGTTCAAAATAGTTATATTCAATATTAGAAGGATTTATTCCAATATGATTCCCTATTTTAAGATTCATTCCCGTTATCAAGAATTTTTTTCCAATGGTTTTTATTAGTATTTCTATAAAAAAACCAACTATTACAGTATTTGTGACATGAATCTTCATTCCATAGGTTGGATAACATGGTGTATTATTTCAATGGAACATGATGAATTTCATTAGTCAACAATAGTATTCGGTGATCCCATCACACCCTTCTAATCTGGGGGGTCCACTCTAGGACACTATTTTGGATTTATTTCATGTTCTTATATCAATTATAATTCATAAAATATATATTTTAACCCTACACATATTAAAAAAAATCAGGTATACACAGGGGAGTATCCATTTTTATATATCATATTTTTTTATCAATGGAATTATATATATGTTTCTATGAAGACCAGTCCCCCAGGGCCCATGCCATGACTACCCCGAGACCACCTTCCATAGACCTGGGGCTGGAGGCTAGAACTGAAAGGTGTTTTCCATAAAATGGGAAGGTGTTTCCTTTAATACCATACAAACCCATAGTCTGAGAACACAATAAGAAGAAACTGTGAAGTAAACTACTGTAGTAAAGAATGAGTGGTAAAATAAAAAGGGGACGAAATAGAAGCCCAACTGAAATTTTGAGAACAAATAGAATGTACGAATACAACATAAAAGGGGAAAAGTATCTCCTATATTTTCCACCCCTTATATTACCTGACAGGTAGGTATAGCTCCCAATCAGTTGTCCAAGCATCGTGTCACACCAAACAGTCTACCTTGAATCCTACCAAATGTGTAGGTACATCACACGATTAGTAGTACATGTGTCGCGTCACACAAAATGGTCCACCTGCGAGAACCATCTAGTCTTAGAACGCTTAGCTTTGATCAATGTCATACATCATATGAAAAAGACACAACATGGTGTGGTTGAAACCTATGTTGGGGTGAGTATAATGATAATCAGTAGGGACCCTGAGACCTCGTAGGTCTCTTAATGTTCCACAAAAGAAAAACCACAGAGCAAGACATCTACTCTACTTTGGTATATGCCCATAAATATAGCTAATATGTCAATATATACTCATCCAATACCTGAGGGAAGTATACTAGAATGGTAATACAATTAATTTAGATATACCCCACAAGTAACACCACAATGTTAGTATTATGAAGATAAAAGACTTAGTTAAAACAGCGTCTAATATCAAACCAGGTATAAATATCAGAGAAACTGGATTATGATGAAAACACACACATGATCACTATGAATTGTGATAGCCAAGAACTATTTCTCTAAGCCTATGAATATGTTACATTCCCAATCACAGGGTCAAACACTACAAATTCTAGTGAACTCCTCCTCAATCTAATATAGTGGGCCTACCCTATCACATAGAGGCACTTCCCACTAACATTGAACTATTGAGGTTCTCCTCCCCATTGCAAACCATGGGTCTACCAGAACACACAGTGTTCTCCCCTACTGTGTCCTGCTGAATTACTCCTCTGCATCACGTACCATTATCGTCGAGTCACTTTGAGTCAAAAAGTCAGCAGTCATTAGGTTTCAGCTAGTCATAGTGTTCATTATGTAGTGCGGTTGGGAGAACCAATCCCCAAGCCATTGGTCATATATAAACTATAAAAATGTCTCATAATGATGTAACCAAATGATTAGTCATGTCACAAAGGTTCAAACACAACAGAAGGCATGTCAGCTGGATGCCTGGTCTGTGTGTTATTGGCATTTTAATACCGATGGCCCGATTGGATTTAGGTAAGATCCAACCCATTCGTACTCAAATGTTCCCCAAAACATTCATGTTGTAATTCAAAATTAATCTCTCACTCCAAGGATCCCAACACTGTATATGGTTCATCAAACATGCATCTGGTTCAATAGTTATGGCCCTTTAACTGTTTCTATGGCCGATGGGGCTTGGGTCCGGTCTGACTCAGTTAGACTGACCTGGCCCAACCCGGTCTGAAATGGCCCATGGTAGACTTGGCCCACTTAGCCACAGTAGACTTGGCCCGCGAAAGACTCGGCCCGCTGGACCGAGGTCCGGTCTGGCTCGCAAAAAGGGGCGGCCCGACCAGCTGGGCGGCACCCCGCGGGAGGGTGGTCCGGCTGTGCAGATGGCCCGCTAGAGGTGTGGGTTCCACCTCCTCCCATGTGGCATCGACTGGGGTCTCCTACTCACATGCGGCATGCGACGGACCCCCACCCTTCTCTTCTGCGGCCAGCCGACGAGCTGGACACCTTCTCTGTCTACTGTGGGGGAAGAACCATGACCCATTTTTACATAGACAGTGCGCGACAGAGCACAATACATCCTCCATGGCTTGCCAGATCTGGCTGCTCTATTGTTTGCTACTACTTCATATTGTCGCCTACTCTACAGGCGTTCATTGGTGTGTCACCTCTTTTTCAACTGGTTGGTGTTCCTCTAATAGTGGTCTTCTATGTAAGGTTCTAGGGTAATAATGTTGCGGAGGTTTGGGTTGGGTTAGTTAGAGAAACTCCATCCACGTTAGTTCATGATCAACGGGATGATAAAACAGGATTAAAAAATTCTTATATTAAACAACAAACAAAATACGCCAGGGATACACCCTAACAACCTCCCACAAAACGATTGATTCATGGGTAAACCCGTTAGTCGATTGACCTACATGCTTCGTATAATTTTCAAGAACTTGGAAGATGGAATCTTTGAAGGAAACATCCATGAATAAACCAACTACCTTAGAAACCCATTGGAGAGCATCTGCGCTTGAAGGTGGATCGTGTTCATCATTCCCGCAACTGGTTCCCATTGACGCCACTCATATTTCATCATTCAGTTCATGGTTCTGTGACAACTATCACCTCCATCAAGGTTCGGCTATGTCTTCTAAGGATCTGGGGTTGTGGTGCTCCTTCAACACTTCATTGCGGGGAAAAGCTGTGTCAATACCACTCACCAAGATCTATTTATATAAAATAGTGGGGGTGAAGTAATGATGTTATAATTTAATGGGGCTCATTAATTATAAATCTTCCTAATTCCCCATCAACATTGTTACTTTGGGTTTGCAGGTCAAGCCATTTATTGGCTTTAATAATCTCTGGCCCACCCTTTTTCTTGTCCATTGGAGGATATGAAATATAAAAACAACTATTTCATTTCTTTAAAAAGGACACAAAATATAATTATTTATCCAAAACAACATTGGTCAATGTAAATCCTCCCTTATACGAACCCCAACACTACATATTCAATGGTTCCCTCAAATTTTTAATCAGAGAAAAGATTTAAAAGATAGAAAATGCCACTCGCACATTTAATGCATTTATCTGAAAAAATGTTCAATACATTAATTATGTTCACCCTTGACCCATGCTGGTTGAGACTAGGATCCAACTAAGGATAACACACCCCAAGGAACTAAACAGTACTCTCGAATTTCCAATCAGAGTTTCAATTTAGAATTTATGGATTTATCAATAAAATAATTTCTAGTTAATTATTTTCATTATGGAAAAAATCTAATTTTCAATTGTGGCTCGCATCCTCGATTGATAGTATCAGCCTATAGGAAGCATACCCTCATGAGATCAATGGTGGTCTCATATTATCAATCCAAGTTACTGTTCATGAGTTATATACATTTGAAAATTAAAATAAATTTATTTAATTATTTTATTTAGGTTTGTGCCATTTTCGGGTTTTCTCACAGGATACATGTGCAAACTAAACATAAGTCTCTCATAGGGTAAACCAACCATCCTGAACTCAACAGTGACCTCATATTTCTAATATGGGAAACCATTTAAGAGGTATTCAACTATTTTTTGTAATACTACATACGTGAGCTAATTGAAGGTTATCAAAACTTCGAAGGATCATTCCATGAACTCTAGTCCTCATAATCATTCACCGTCATATTTCCCTGTCACAAAATAATTCAATATAATAAAAAAAACATTATACAGAAATTACAAGACATTATATTATCCCCACCTTAGGTCTTTAAATCCTTGAAATCCAAATCGAAGGAAAAAAATCAAATGAGTGTATTGGGCACGAATCTGAGCCTCCTACTCCCATGTTCCCTCCTAGAGGTTCCAATGATACCATCAAACTAACACCAGAGATATTAACTTTCCATGAATGACCCGCTTATTTCAATCCTCAAACTCCACAGGGAACTCCATAATAATCTCCCCATCATTAAAAATCTACTCTCCCAATTAGATTATGTGTGATGGTTCACCCACGCATCCCCTCAACTGTGACACATGGAAAACATTATGCACCTAGTCCATCTGTGTGGAACAAGATAGTTTGTATCCCACCTCACAGACTATAATAAGAATATTGAATGGTCTGATGATCCTCAAAGATAAAGGGTTTCACCCTCCAAATCACCATAATCATCGTCAAGGGGATACCTGTAGAAAGACATGGTCTCCATCCTCAAACTCCAATGGTATCTGCCTCCTGTTAGCAAATGAATTTTTCCAGATCTGGGTAGTTTTCACTTGCTAACATGTGAGGCAACGTGATACAAACTATACCACTACTTCCTTCAAACATGGCCACCAGTACTAACGCCAGAGGTCCTGGTTCTTTTTTTCCACTCCAATATGTACTGTTAAAGGGGATGATGAATTCCCCTTAACACCTCCACCCGAAGCATCATTGGAATCATGGTTCCTCTTATAAATGGGATGAAATGCTCCCAACCTTCATTAAAAAAATTCATGAGACTGTCTTGAATATATCTGATCACGTAGGGCCATGCAGTCAACAAATCAAGCTACGCACCTCCCTGCCCAATTTACAAATGAATTGGTGGAGTGAGTGTCTCAGACCGGATATATGATGCTCTATATTTATCCACAAAGGATATCCACAGAGTGACTAGATTCTCTGACATTTCACTCAGTAGTTGTAGAACTGACCTCCCGCTAAGTGTTTATGTTACCATGTTCCCCTACCAAAGAGTATAGACTATCTCTAGGTCATAATTCTAGATGAACTCTAGCCTCCGTTGATGTCTCAGGTTCAGTTACATCTGTGAGTAGAAAAACCTATGAATCTTTTGATCATAGTAAACTATAAACCATTCAATAATCTTGTAAGGTATCCACACCTTCAAAGTGAAGACCACTACTGCTTACTCCAGGTCATGGGTAGAATTTTTTTCTAATGTTGTCTCAGATACCGTGAGCCATAGGTGATCACTACTCTCTCCTTCATCAATACACACCCAAGTTCAGTCACTGATGCATCTTAGTAGACTATATACCCAACACCCTCTTCTGGTAGCCTCATGATGGTGGCACTTGTTAGTCTCTGCCTCATCTCTAAAATGCTCTGATGGAATATCACTATCCACATGAAGGGTTTTCCCTTCTTCGTAAACAATGAAAAGGATTCCACAACTCTACAAAAGTGAGGCATGAATCTTTTGTAGTACACAACCAATGTATAAGTCCATCTCCCATTCGGTGAGGTAATCCTATAAAAATATTTTAAAAGGATGTACCCACACTCTACCACTCCTGTCGGGAACTAAAAGCTCAATACACTTACGTCCATGAGAGAAGTCTTGCCGACTCAGGAGTGATCAGATGAACCATACCATGTATGAGTTTATCCTATGCTCCCTCGGTTTGCATTCTCAATAAAAAAGTAAAACCACATTCCAATTTTATAGATAAACCACAAATTATTTTCCTAATAAAGTCAATCTGAGTTAGAACTGTGGATGTCCTATCCATACCCAATCTAACATCATAAGGCCTCAACACTTCCACCAAGAGGTTCCAACCGAAACAATCTCTTCATGGGGAAGATCATTTCATCGGCGTATGTGAGATTATCGAGTCTCCTCCCAAAGGTATCGCCAGAAATGTGGGTTAAGACAACTGTTTAACAAGAAACACTAAGTATCTGACAAAATTAAGGGATAAAAATAATGATTGGTACCTATGTATATTAATATGGCAGATAGTAGTAGTCACAGACCCTAACAAGAATAATACATGGAGCCCTCGGGTCACACTCTTTGACTGTATGCAACTACTCCCTTCCCCTATACTATATCTCCCTGAGACTAGTGGGGACCACATAGGGGGTGGGTGGTAACATGTCAAAATGAACACCACCTCATGCTAATCTCCTAGCTCTGCTTCAATATCCACCGCCATGCAGATTCAACAATGCCTATAACTTCCTCTTATCAAAACATTTTACATGCCCATGTCTCTAAGACTGGAATCAATTTTCTATATTCCCACTTTTAACATTCACTGGCAGAATTATCTCAACCAAGGAACATTCAATCACAAAGGTTCCCTTTATCACTCAAAAATAAGTTTGAATGCATAGAGGAATAGTTATGGGTCAGATGTCCTTAAACACACCTCTCTTGGATTTCCATGCCTTGAATCCATAATTGTATCATATTCATAGAGCACCAGGAATAGTCGATATGCCTCAATGAATACTCATCTACTGACATGTCATCTTTTTGAAGCTGTAGAAGCTATTGGAAACCCTCAGCCACCTCCTCAAGTTAGTGCTTAGCCTCCAGTGAGTCAGGATCATCTCGCAATCTCAAGGGTATCTGATGATGAAACATGTGTAAAGAACCAAACCTACATGTTCCATCTACTGTTACTACTGATTGTAACTACCGACCAACCAGTAGTGATATAGCTGTCACACTAACTAAAGATTCCATCGCCTGAAACAGTCCATGTACCGAAGCCTCATCACCCTGTGGACTATCATCATTGTCACATACTTGTAAATACCTGCAACTAGGATCACTATCTACTCAATTGGTTTCCCAACTAGGCAAAAAACTCTAGCCATAGCCTCTATCTATTCTTCAACTGCATGGGAATCGGTCTCGCCTCGATACCTCAGAGGTCTCTATCACTGGAACACTTTTTATGTTCTTAGTTGGCGTGCACCATCCACTAGTGGAGATGGTGGTAAATATTTCCCAATAGGATATGGTGCTGTTGGTACCCCATTGAAAGCTTCCAACTTCGTAAGAGGGCCTTGCCCTAGACCCTCATCACACTGTGTGTTGTCATCATGTACTCTCTCAGGAATCCAAGATGGCTGTCTATGTGGTATCATCCTTATACGGAATAGGATTTCCACCATTATTATGTTATACATGGTGAGCATAATAAAAATATCAAATATAAAACGTTTCAAAACATATGTAATTCGTGTTTTTGTGCGCAGAGTCAGAAATCACAATTCATAGTCCTGGTGAAAAGGTTTTTCAGCCGCCGCACCCACACTAAATTCCCAAAACTAAAAACCACAATTATATCACTCCACAATATTTCCACACTGAAAATATTAGTGTCCAAGTTATTCATTAAAAACAAACTCCTCTAATACCACTTTTTCATGACCCGTCCCCACGGTCCCATGCCGTGACTACCCCATGCCCGCTTTCTATAGGACATGGGCTAGTGAATAGAACTAAAAGGACTTTTTTCTAAAACATGAAGGTATTGCTATTAAACCTGTAAAAAGACACCATCCGAGAACATTATATGAAGAAACTATGAAGTAAACTGCTATAGTAAAAATGAGTGCTGAACGAAAAAGGGGAGAAATACAAGCCCAACTGAAACATGAGTAAACTTGTAAAGTACTAATAAAATTGAAAGGAACAATAAAACTAAAATAGTGAAAATATTTTCCTAGATTGTCCACCATGGATCCTACCTGAAGGGTAGGTACTGATCAAGATTATTAGTCCATGTGTCGCGCCACACCAAACGGTCCACCCCGAATACAACATGAAGGGTAGGTAATGCTCATGATCAGTAGTCCCTGTGTTGCATGACAAAAAATGGTCCACCTCCAGGCACCTTATAGTCCTTGCTCCCTCTACCTCGATCAATGTTGTATTTCTTCTACACTAAAAAAAATAAGGTGTGGGTGAATCCCATTCAGGTGTGAGTATAACTATACTTAGTAGGAACATTGGGATGACCTAGGTCTCCTAAAGTTACACTAAAGAAAAACCCTAGAGAAATACATAAAATATTGGTAGGTATATTCCCATACATATACCTAAGTTATCAAGATATAATCATATCACACATGATGGATGTAATCCACAATGGTAACACCATGAAGGTAGAAGTACCCCACAATTAACACCACAATTTATGTACCACAGAGGTAAAAGACTTTATTCCAAAAGGGACACAACTAATAATAGGTATACAACTCAGAGAAAAAAGATTATGATGCATACCCACATATGATCACTAGGAATTCTAACATCCAGCGTCAAATTATCTAGGCCCAAGAACATGTAACATTTCTAGTTACAACGTCAAACACCTCGGCTGCTGGAGAACTCTCCTCTATCGAGTACAATGGGAATTCCATGTCACACAAAGGTGCTTCAGTGCAGGGGTGAGTATAACGACACTCAGTAGGGACCCCGATACACAGTAGGTGTCCTAATGTTCTAAAATGTGAAAACCATAGATCAAGACACCAACTCTACTTTGGTATATGCCCATACATATACCTATGTTATCATGATATAAAAATATCATACACGAGGGAAGTATACTATAACGGTAACAACATGATTGTATAAATACCACACATGTATACCATAATGTTAGTACCGCGAAGGTAAAAGACATAGTACAAGTAGATTCTCATCTCAAACAAGGTATACAACTCAGAGAAACAGCATTATGATGTTGACCCACACATGATCCTTATGAATATTGATAGCCATCCATTTCTTCTCCAGGCCTAGGAACATGTAACATTCACAATAACAATTTCGAACACCTTGAATACTGGAGAACTCCACCTCTATCAAGTACAGTTGGCCCACCACATCACTCAGAGGGGCTTCCCACTAACCTTGAACTGTTGAGGTACTCCTACCAATCACGTATTGTGGGTCTTCCGGGTCACACAAAGTCGCTCCCCCACCATGGACTGCTGAGTTACAGCTCCCCATCATGTATCCTAGCCACTCCCCATTATAGCATGATACAGTACTCCACCCCATCACATACTGTGGTGGTCGAGTCACTCCAAGAAGAAAAGTTAGTAGTTGTCAGGTCTCAACCAGTCGGAGGGTTCCGTACGTAGTGTGCTTGGGAGAACCTCTCCCAAACCATTGGTCATATTTCAACCAGCATGATATCCTATAATGAAGTAACATGAGGATCTTTTGTGTCACAAGGGTTCCAATGCAATAGACAAAGTGTCATCCGGACGCCCAGATTGTGTGTTATTGGCATTTCAGTGTCGTGGGCCTAGTTGGATTCAGGTGGATCCAACTCGGCCATACTCCAAGATTCTCCAAAACATTCATGGAGTAAGTCAAAAGGGACATCTTTCTACATGTATCTCAACGCCATAGATGGTTCATCAAATTGATATCTAGTTTTTGTGATATGGCCCTTTTTTGTGTTTCTGGGCCAAGGTCCGGTCTGACCCGGTCGGACAGACCCAAGCCAACCTGGTCTAGGCTGGGCCATGATAGATTCTACCTTCTGGGATGAGGTTCCATCTGTCCCACAAATGTGGTGCACCTCCCATATTAGGATGTGTCTTCAAAGGGGCGGCCCGACATGGGGTGGGGTGCTGCCCGGCCCAATGGGCGGCTTCCCGCTGTTGGGCGGCTCAGCTATCCAGGCGACCCAGCCCACTGGCAGAGGCCCACTGAAGGGAGGTCCGGCCACAAACGGCGTGGCCTGCCGTGCTTCCTCCAGGTAGCTCAGGGGAGCCATTCCCCTGATATCCCATATAGAAAAAGGTCGTTCAAACTTTAAAGTAGTGGAGCCACTTGGGTGCCACCCGATTGCCATGAAACCCACTGGAGGCATGGCTTCCACCTTCTCCGACATGGCTTTGGTTGCTGTCTCTTCCTCCCCAGATGTGCACGACAGCACACCACCCTTCCCTTCCATGGCTGGCTGACATTCCGGCCACCTTCTCTGTCTGTCGCGACTGATAATCTGTAGCCCCTTTTCATACTGGCGGTGCATGATGGCGTGCCCCACCTCCTCCACTGTCAGTCGTTACCGGCCAATCTGATGTATTTCATGACTTCCTATTGCATCATCCTCTAGCGGTGTGTGTTCGTGTGTCACCTCCTTTATATCCCGTTGGTGTCGCCACAGCAATGGTCTTCCACAGAAGGTGCAAAGCTAACAAATTTGTGGAGGGTTCAGTCCAGGTACGTCAGGCATACACCCTCTATGTTATCTAGTGATCAATGGGAGGATAAAATGTGTTTAACAAATTCTAATATTAAAAAACATACAAAACCCCACAAGGATACCCCATTACAACCTCGCACAAAAAATGATTCTCAGATCAACCTGTTAATCATTTGACTAGCATTCATCATATAATTTTCAAGAACGTGGTAGATGGAATCATGTATGGAAACATAAATAAATAAACCCCCTACCTCAAATACTTGTTGGAGATTTTTCGTGCTTTAACGGGGATCGAGTTCTTCATTTCTACATCGGTTCCCAATGACGAAACTCGTACGTTGTCCATTAGAACATTGTTTAGTGTCATCTGTCACCTCTAGTTGGGTTCGGCTCTATTCTCTAATGGTATCGCATCGCGGTGCTCCTTCAACACATCATTTCTTGACGAAGCTGTGTCGATACCCCTCCCTAATCTCCATATATATTGTGGAGGGGGAGTGTGTTTAATGATGTTTGAATTTAATTGGGCTCGTTAATTATAAATATTACTAATTCTGCAACGAAGTCATTACATGGGGTTGAAATTTCAAGACATTTATTGACTAGACAAATCGCTGGCCCCAACCCTTGGTTTTTCCATTGGAGGATATGAAATAAATAAAAAAAATTATTCTACTTAAATTATTCTAAAAAGTCACAAAACATAACATTTTTTGGACCTACTATTGAAAAATTAAAGCCTCCCATAAGTAAATATTGGCACTTTTTATTCAACTGTGCTCATATATTTTTACTCCGAGAAATGGTTAAAATGGTTGAAAACACCCCTCGCATGTTTACTATACGTACCCGATGAAAAGTTCGATAAATTAATTGTGTTCCCCCTCGACCTGAGCTGTTATAAATTAGGCTCTGCCTAAGGATAACTATCCCAAATGAACTCAATGGTACTATAAAAAATTCTATAAGAGTTACTGTTTAGAATTTATGGATTTTTCAATAAAACAATGGTAACATAATTATTTTCATTACAGCCAAAAACAAACATTCACAGGTGGTATGCACCGACCAATGTTAGTATCAGCCTAAGGAAAGCATAACCTCATATGTTCAACGGTGGTATCATGTTTTCCAATGTGAGTTACCATTTGTGACTTATATGAATTTGAAAAATAAAATAATTTTATTTATGGTTATCCCATTTTCGGGTTTTATCCCAGAAGACTTGTGCAGACTAAACATAAGTCACGCCTATGGTAAACCCATAATCATTAACCCAGTGGTGCCCTCAGATTTCTGATCTGGGCAACTGTTTAAGTGTTATTCCAAATTTTCAGGAAAAATTCATATGGATACTATGTAATGTTTAATAAAACATTGATGGATCATTCTGGACAATATGTGCTTCGTAATCAAGCGTTGTCAGATTTTGCAGTCTCAAAACAATTCCATATAATAAAATAAAAAAAATAAATTCCAGGACATTATAGTTTATATAGATATCCATTTTTAGATCCATCTGTATCTATCAGAGGTTCTCCAAGTCATCTAGTAATTTAATAACATATTTTCTAAAATAAATATAATTCATTTAATGAATAAAAATTTAGAATGTTGGAATTTATCATCATATTGTTCAGTGGTTACTATTTTTTGGATGGGCTCGACCCCATTAGTGGGGATTTTTATATATCCTTATGAAAGGAATTAAAATCCACATAGTTTCAAGCTACATAACATGAAACATAATATCTTTTTGTTTCATATGACAAGTAAAATACATTTCATTTTAACATCATGGAGATAGTACATCTAGGTGTAAATTTCCTGGAAATGATGGAGTTTTATATAAACATGAGTGGGAACTATCTTATAAACCTATATAGAATATCTTATGGTGATATTGGGATAACCTTACATGTATTATATCCCTTTGATTGTGGACAACACTATGAATTTGGTATAATATGGCCATGATGATGGTACATTGAAGGAATATGGGCCTTTGTTTATATATTAAGCTATACAGAAAGAGGAAAAATGATAATTTGGATGGATTGATGTTATAATGTTTTTTCCTTAGGGTTGCTTCCTATTTTATACCATATAAACCTAAATTAATGCCCAAATAGAAAACAATAATGTGGATTACACATATATGTAGGATCGCTTGGGTTATTCAGTCATTCTTCTAATATAATATCCACCAATCTCGTTGCCCACAATATTCATTGCAAGTATGAGAAAAAGGAGATAGTACAGTATCAGCAGGACGCATAATCTTGTATGGGAAGGGACTTACAACTATATTTGGTGCCTTTTTAAAATTTTCATTCTCATTCACTTGTGTAGAATTGTAACGAAATAGAATTCATTTGTCATATGATATCCTACAAGAATGGATATCGGAATAATTTTAGAGGAATGAATAGTTATTTTTTAATGTAATGAGATGGATAAAACACTATCCCTCATCGATGGGTAATGAACGTGGTTCCCCTATATATCCAAATATAATAGATACCTAGAAGTAGTTCATAGGTTTAGATCCACATTCCCAATGGGTTGAATATATTTACATATACTTAGGACCTTATATATGTTATAGGTTTTGTACATGGCATACTTTACTGAGTTTATGCACTATTTAGTTGAAGGAATGATGGTGTTCCATATGAATTGATTGTGATAATATGGATGAATTGTTTGATATTTTAATTATATCTCATATAGATGGGAGAACTAGGGATAAGTGTTCCATATGATTTCTATTACAATAGATTTCCTATTGGAGGAGTCTCATAGGTGACCCTTGGATGATATGGGATGGAGATAATATAGTTGATTCCACGGTGAGTTGGATAGTACATAACATAGATTATTCATCAGTGAGTAGGATTAGACCACATCCAATCCATATTTTGGAGAGGTAATTATTACAACCTGGAAGAGGAACACCCTAGGAAATCACACATGGGTGAATCAATTCCTTGTTCCCCCTGAGACTCCTCAGGCAATCTTCGACGATTAGAAATCAAGTTTTGAACCAAGGATGGTCCCTTTTACCTAGTTTTTTATACTCAGATGAAATTTATCATCAATTATGCACTATTTGTATAATATCATTAATGAATCATTATCCCTTAAATATTTAAAACTCACTACTATTTATTAATATTTGAAATATATTATATGTTTTAGAGGACTTGAGTGAGGGATTAGTAGATAAGATCATTGATCAATATATTTTTCATCCAAATATTCCTCATGTAGAGGTTATGGGTCCTATTAACTGAAAATATCAACAGTCTTTGAAAAGAGGGAATCCTCATGTAGATTTCTCATGTAGGAACATGACATAGACTTGAATTATACGAGATTCTATTACTCTAGGTGAACTCTCTATCATGGTAGATGTTTAGAGGTTGAGTTGTTTTGGATAAAACATTGTAGTCTGTGTGGTCATATATGTGTATCGAAAATTATATATTTAGACATGTTACTAGTTCAGAAATTTCATAATTTTATATAGTCATGTCGGATAAACATATTCAGGTTATCTAGTCTTACGAGTTATTTACATATGTTTAACATTTATGAAATGCGTGGAGTAGTTGGGTGAGTAGATTGCACAGGAATGAAAATTCGATTAATAACAGTACATCTGATAGTCATAAACTTTTAATTCATAAGTCCATTAGGGATCTGCAAGATGTAAAATTGAATCATGTAAATGGAAATAAACCCCATGGATATGTGTTATATACAGTAGTTTAAGGTTTTTTATGGTGAAAAGTGCTCTTCAAAGACAGTGATATGATTTTATGGTGTAAAAAACAATTAATTAATGTTTTCAAAATCCAGGGAATAAATTAATATGGAGGTTCTAACTTATATGAAACTAGAAATGTAAATTTTTTTGGGGAATATTTATCCCTCAGTGTATATGTAGTCTTTTAAAAAATTAAATTCATACCCACTTCATCTTCTATGATGAAGACACATTTCTACTCAAACATGAAATTTGTTGTCTATGATAAGATAATATCATAGGTCATTCAAAATGTTTTTGGAATAATTTTTTTTATAATACAATAGTCTCCACAATTGATCAAACATTTGAAAAAGAATGTTGATTTTAAAAATCATTTTTAGATGTTCTCTATTTATATTCAAATTAATTTTAAAAATGGATTACTAATATAATATAGAATATAATAAAATATATACTATGATTTTGGTTGTCTATAATCCCCCAAGAAATCGATAATATAATTGCATGAATCCATTTCCACAGATGTAATAATGATATCCAAAACTCATTCAATAGTTTAAACAAATTCTAATAGAAGAATTAAAATTTTTAGCTTCTCCTTCATAATGTATTATTTGTTTTAAATTTATTTTTTAAAATAATATAAAATAGAAAATCATTTGAAATTAATAATTAGTTTTGTTTACAAAACCCTATTATAAATAAGAATGAATCATAATCCCTCAATTAATCATGTTATGACATTATCCCAGACATTGGTATTATGTATTGGAATGTTGTTACATATTTAAATTGAATTTTTTTTTTAAATTTATATATTTATGGAATTTCATGGAATAAATATTCCTAAAATATATAATTAAAATAATCACATAGATTTTTGATCACCTTCATTTACTTCCGTATTCAAATTATTGTATCCAAAAATAATGAAAAAATAGTTTTCACATATGAAAAAAAAATTAATGTCCATTTTATATATCCTATGATCTGTCTCACTAATGAATGGTGTGACATCAATGTAGATATTTTATAACAAAATATGATTAATGGTCTTGGAATTCTAAAATTGAGTGGGATTGGAAAAACCCATATGAACTCAATTTAATAAAATCTCATTCACTTTTATTCAATGAACTACATGATCATCAATTGTAGAATACTGGAGACCACCCATGATTCCTCAATTGCAAAAATCATCAAAAACTCTAACAAATCATTTCATATAAGAGAGATATTTAATAGATTGTGATTTTTATATGAAAACAAAAGACCAATGTTTCCTTAATGATCTTGTAATTTTAATTATATTTCTAAATATTGAATAAAAATTCCCAAAATCATCCCTACTCTTTTGGAAAAAATAATTTAATAGATGTACATAAATATATTAATTAAATTTATTCCAAAACAATTTAAATAATAAATTGAATAATATATACATTTCTTGAATAGAATTCACCAAAATCATTTTTCTAATATCAAATACAATGATTTGGTATCACTATTAAAAAATGATAAAAACTTTTTCAACATGAATATTTCTAACTATTTACTATAACGGAAAACATATCCACATTTAAATCACATACCTCGTCCACAAGATAATTATTACAAAATTATTGTTTTCATTTTATTTTATAATATAATAAAATCAATTTGAGAATATAATAAAGTAATTGGTCTTATTATATAATGTTTATTATTGATCAATATCCCCTTAAAATATATAAACATTATTTTAAAGTATCCTTTTTATTCCTCACATGATTCAGTATAGGCTTTTACATCTTTCCCATTTTGTATATTCCATGAAACTCATTTCCCCTATGAAATTAATTCCTCCTTGATTGGAAAATACATCACATATGTTATGCTTATGAATTTAATAGATATAGTATTCTGTCACATATATCTTATAGTAATGATTTAGATAATTATTAACCCTTTTGGTTAAACATGATAAATCTAGTACTTATGATTGGAATTCTTGTAACTCATCCTATGTTTTTTATCATTATTGTTTTCTTTTAGAACATTATTTTCATGGATATTATCAACATGCCCTTATAAAATTATTTAGTTATTATACATATTTCCTCATCATTGGATGACCCGATATTATAATGCAACAATTGAATCTATTCTTGTGAGAATACAATACAATATTGGTAACCAATATCTTTTCAATGTGATTATTTAATATCAATAATGACAACAAAGTATTTTTATAATATATTTTTATTTTCATAACAATTACATTAATCTTATCAATGACATATCACTGATTTATGTTATTATAAAAGTAAAGCATTTGATGATGTGTATATCCATGATACATTTATTTTTATATCTCTCATGAATATTAAATACATGGATACATATGATAATAAAATATCACTGGACGTAAAATTATAACCATGACTTAATATTTAACTACCTTCCAAACCACATCACATTTGGGGTTTAATCTAAAGAATTTTAGAGTAAAAAAATTACAATATAAACTACTATATTTTAAATGTAACTCTAAAATATTATCAATGTTCATATGTTCAATATTTTTTTTCTCCACTAGTTCATAACATTACATCACATGGGCATAAGAAATACATTTCTTCTTATATATTACACTGTAATAATTAATTATTCTACCCATATGAATATATCATCTAATGATTGTATTTTTTTAATAGATCCTTTAACAACCTTGAGTAATTTGATAAATATAATATTCTTTCTTCTAAAAAAATGAACATTCATTAATGTATATTTTTATTGTGGATTTTTTGATAAAAATTAAACACAATTGATGTGATTATAATCTGCAAATTGTCATGATGTAATTATTGATACTAGTTAACCTCAAGCTCAGTGAACTACACACAAATATGTACCGACTAATGTTGTTTCATTTTATAGTTCTCTACCATGTTTAATATCTATTAATCATTTTAAATATATGGAATATATACTATATATTCATTATTTCAAATATTTTATTTTCTATATACCTCACAGTTTCATACATGATACTCTTAACAATGTTTTTCAAAACCCAATTACTATATCTCAAACTCAAAAATATAATTCACCTATTTCACATCCGTTTAATATCTATCTTAATGTTTTTTATGATATACATTTAAAATTATTCATTTCCCTAATATGAATATTTTTTTATTATTTAATAAAATTTTTACCCATCAAAATGTGAAATATCACATCATTCTAGGTGTTAATGAATATAAAAATCACATAGAGAATTAAATTTTTTATATAGATAAAAATATATCCATTGGATTCATGTCTCATCCACCCCATATTTTTCAAATGTATCCTTTGACATTAATTGATGTATCATTAATGAGTAAAATATGCCCTTAAATTTTCAGTTGAATATTTTTCACGATTTTATATTTAATGTTCAGTATACTAATTAAATATAATTGACAACCCAATGATTCTATAATTTCATATTTTTGGAGTTACCATAACAAATATCATTTAATATTTCTTATTACCACCTATTAGTTGTTTTGAAATTATCATATATTCTAAAAATTCTAAAAACTCATAATTACACACTTTTAGGGGGTTTCAATGAGTCATCCCCACATCATAGAAGGTTCATATATATATATATAATTGTGAGATAATTATAATTTTAAAATCTCCTTTGTATGTGTTTTTTGTATATCTCAAAAATAAATATGATTAATAAATTTATCCATTTATAAAATCTATTGTAATTTCCTCATATTGTCAAATAAAATATAATCATTATTAATATGTGATATTACATAGCTTGTATGAAGGTATCAATATGTGGTTGAGTGGGTTATTTAGTGATATAATTTTTCCATTATATTTCCTTCCATTTTAAACAACCTTCGCCTCATGTTAATTAGTTTTCAAATATCTATGAACAACACAATCACACACCGAAATGATCACAATAATTTAAAATATTAGATACTAAACATGAGTAGAAACATGATTTTTATGGTTATAAAATAATTCAGTACCACACAATCCACTATAAAAAAAACTTTCATACAGTTTAACTAATTAGTATATACTCATACACTTATTTAGACCTATATTAAATACAATTTTTCATGAAATTCAAGTACCATTAAGTAACATAATGAAATTTTATGTTACGTGTTATGAAAAATTCCCCAGTTTCTTCAAAATATATTACAATAATATACTGTCAACATTCACAAATATAATATTTAGAACAATTCATCACATTCCTATAATAAATCTAGTATGAACAACATGTACTGTATGATGATACTCAGTATGATTTACCATGTCCTATATGTTCTTTCTGATTATTCCTTATGATTATAGAACTCTATCATAATATCCTTGAAACAAATGTGAAAAGATTCTTCAAAAATCAGGAAATCCCTATATGATTACTCTGTCCCATTATAGAAACTCTATATTTGATCATCACTCTAATCATTTTTTCAAGAAAACATCATTTTGAATTCTTGATCTGGAAGCTCCATATCCCAAAAAATATTATCTGCTTTAACTTTTCTCTTCCTCTCCCATGAATACTACAAGTGTCAGAATCTACATGTACTTCACCAAATTATTGTAAATACATAATATATTTAGGAAGGATTATAAAAAACATTCCTATATAAATTTTTTTGAAAAAACAATTCACCTTCAATATCATCTCTATAGTAGACCTCGTCATCACATTTTACCACTTTTTATTACTTCACAATCCTTCATGAATCATATCATAACTTCAGCTTTAACAGGACATTCAAAAAATTCCTTAGTTGGATTATGATTTCCAATCCAATTTATTCATTATGATGAATACATATATATGACTATATAATATTCATTACGTTGATATATACCAGTTGTTAGTCATATGGTACCTCGAATGATTTTCATAAAAACCAATTCCCATCTTATAATGATTCCAGCTATTCCTTGGAAGCACATCAACATGAAATTCAATAATCACTGAAAAACTATTCCCACTTCACATCACATATCAAGAAACACATTAATTAACTCGTATAATAGTTTATAATTTTCCTTTTCCCCTATATTGATTATCCTCTAAATGATGTAGTAATTGATGTCAGCATTTGCCTTTTGAATTTGTATTGGATATACTCTTTTTGATCAGTGTAACATTGAGTTTGATAGTTAGCTCCATATTTCATACAATGAATCTTGAACTATTGATATAAAAAAAATTCAAAAGTTTTCCTTTTCATTTTTCCATCTTTTTATGGAGAAAAGACATGGTCTTTATTTTCTCTTATCCAAATTTGAAAAAACAGTAATTTTGTCCATGTAAAAATTGTTTACTAAATTATTGATCACTCATTAAAATCATCATCCACATCTGTCCCAAAATCATACAACTCCATTTTTTGCTTTTCATTGGTCCCAACATCTTACATGTGATAGAAAATCTTCTTCCAATTATTGGTGGCACACCACATCAGATAGAATGTTATTAGAAACATTGACATTATAATCATATTTATTTTCAAAATATGATTCACATAAAAACATTTCATAGAGGATTTTAATATTTTGGAATATTTTTATTACTGAATACCAACATCATTATGTTGTTATCTTTTCACTATAACTACCATTCCTTGAATCAATTCTACCTCCAATGATCTCTCGCTGATGGACTAATATAAAAAAATTGATTTCATCAACATTTTCTTCTATAAACATATGATTGTATACATTACATTATCATGTCTTTATGAAAATGTTATATATTATTAAAAATAATATAACTAAAATTAGAATGTATCATATCTTACCATTCTTCCAACAAATTTCTTTCTATCATACCATGTTTTAATAAAATTGTAGCGTTGGTTGTCAACCATTTCATCATAAGGTTTCTATCACATGTTTTCAGAAAAAATCATTTTTTGGTATTAAAAAACATAGGAATCATTTGAATTACATTAGAGACATGAATACTCTAAAATCATTCCCCCTTTCAATAGATATATCACTCTAGACTCAAGGTTAGTCTGATGAGAATTTTCTCCCATTAAACAACTTATCAATTTAAGAAGAATTTTAATGAATTCTTTTCTAGTCACCTAATTATTATTGTGGTTCTGATAAGAAACATTTAAAAAGTGAGTTGATATCATTCATTTAAATTTCTATGAATAAAAGGAAACACATACACAATAAACATCTTCCATCTTTCAAAAATATCTTCTTAGAAATTGCTCTAAAAAATACCCCCCTTTGAATGTGTTTTAGACCAAGGATTATATTTCATTAAACATTATAATATCGAGAAATGTCTTTATTATTAATATATATTTGACTAAATGAGATATCTCATTATTAGAAATAATAATTACTGATAAGAAACCTTTTCATCCAAATGTAGTGTCTTATGAATCATACATAGATTGTCTTTTCAACATTCATTGCTTCTTCAATTTTTTTTCTAAACATTAGCTTCCAACAACCACACCAATAACATATTAGAATAGTTCACATAATTACCTTCTAGATTCATAGATTATGGAACTTTACCCCTATATTAATAGTTCCATAAATGATTGATCACATATTAATTGATATATTTATAAAGCACATTACCTCATGAAAACTGTATCTAATGACTAGATGAGAGAGGGGAAAAAACAGATACCTCATCCTTGATTAGAATGAGGATGGAAACACATGTAAAACCTTGTTTTTTAAAAGGTTAGTTCATTAATGATTTTTTGAAAATCTCTGAAACCTATTCCAGTAAATTTACATATTGTAACATGAATTTATTACTCTTCACATGCTCCTTGATGAAGAGGTTTTTGATTTCCATATGTTTTTATTGATAATATTTTACCATAATTATTTTAATGTTGATGGAAAATTTATTATCATATCCCAATATAATTATGATCATAAATTCAACATGTAAGTCTTATAACTGTATCTTCCATAGTGTAAGTTGAGTAGAAGCTTATGTTGAAGCATCAAACTCATCCACATCCATGTAAAGAGTTACTGAATTTTGTTTCATTGTATTGCAGAAAATGAAAAATTTCATATAATGTTAAATCCAATTGTTTTGGATCATAAATCATCAATACTTCCCACCCAATCAGTATCTGAATACCCAAAAATGTTATTAATTATATTCTTTCATACCTGATTCAAAATATTTTTGTAGATTTGATAAATCTAATTATTAGTTTTATTGAAAATTAATATAAATATTTTATATAATTTTAAATCATTCATATAAGGTGACAAAATAAACAATGTCAGGTCATGAGGGACTCAAATATAAAAAACTTCTATTCAGCATTTGAATCTCTTTGTAGTCAACTTCCTCACTTTCCCCATCTTATTTTCATCATGGATCCCATTGAAATCAGTGTGGCAAGATGATTCTAATATTCCATAACTAACTTTTTATAATATTTATTATCATACTCTTATTTGAAAATATGTATGTGTTTCTTCTTTTGTGAAATTTTTAAGCCAAGAAATTTATTAATTTAACCCATCACGATTATGATAAATAAAGTTTTATCTCTTATCCATATATTTAACATTGCCTTTCTTCATTCCCATAAAAGATAATTCCATCAACAAAAATTATTATAGTGAGGAAAATTTTTTACATTTCTTGATTAATATATTATTGTCAACATTACCATTCATAAAACATGTATTCGTCAAGAAAGTGTCTAATTTTAAATTTCCTAAAAGTGGAACATTTTTTAAAATATACAATGATTTCTTAATCCTTATCACAATAAATTAATAATTCCCTACAATAATTCCTCATTCTTGTTCAATATGAACATATTTATCATGATCTCCAATAAAATGGTGATCTAACATCAATTAGAAATAAATACAAATATTGTGAAGAAAATGAATGAAATATTCTAATTGTTTCTAACCTTGAAACCAAAGAAAAGCTATCATCAAAACCAATGAAATCAATCTGTGGGTATCCTTTTTACACAAATGTTTTTTATCACATTATTATCTTTATTTAGAATGTTTTAGAACACTCACATTGTATTGATATCATTTTTTTCATTTTTTTATGTATAATTTCTGTAGTACCCTTATTTTATATCGAATCCATCTCTTCTTTCATAAACTGAATCCTATCGAGATGTTCAAAAGATCCATTCATATTCGTTGTCTAAGAATTTAGATTTTAAGGAAATATGAGAAATAAATTTTTATTTTGATCTAGATTAAACACTTCAGTTCTGAACACCAATAATTTTTTTGAGCTTCAACGTACATCCTCATCTTGTGAAAAAATTTCCACGTACATTCCACACCACATGAAATGGTTGAGTCCAATTCAAATTCATGAGTTGGATTAAAATTATTTACATTCTTATAAAAATTTGTATCAAAACATATTTCATCATGTTTATCATCCTAATTCAACAATTTTTTTATAAATATTCACAAAAAATTTCAATATCATTCACATTAGTTGAATAAAAAATCCTTCTAGATTCTTTGTTGAATCATTTTTATAATATTCTTTCTAGGGATTATTATAGAAACCTTCCATCTTTACCTTTATGTTTAAAAATCATAAGGGTTCAACCTTTATTCTTTTGGATTAATTACCATAAAAATATGTTTTTAAAACATATGGTTTTATCATAATAGATTTATTATGGATTCATATTTGAACATGGCCAATAGAAACATCATTTTTGAATAAACATAGTATTTTTTATAGATATACGCCAAATATAGTTATGGAGGCCATGTTTATGTATGAATTTTCTCCCCATTTCAACCCCTGATAAAATTTAACATTCAACAACACCGTTTAGTTGAGGTGTGTATGGTTTACTTAAATCATGATAAATTTGATTGTTTCCAATGGAAAATTCATATTAATTATTCATATATGCACCACAATTTTCTATTCTCACCTTTTTTAATTTGTAATCACCTTCATTTTTAGATCTCCTCCTGAAATATTTAAGCATTTTAGTACCGTATAACTTATTTTTTATATACGTAACACAAGTAATGTGAGTAAATTCATCAATGACTGTAATGTTGTACATATCTCTAGGATTTTTTTTTCTCCTTGATCTGATGATATTATAATGAATATGTTCCAAGGATGGTTTCGAATAAATGTCCACTCTTTTATGAAAAATGTTTTTAATAATTTTCATCACTAAATTTGTGCAACAGTAGTCTATTTCTATTGAAATATCAAAAATACCATTGAATCTATCCCACATTTATATCTTTACCATTTTTTAATTATACATGTATCCCAACAATTTATGCCAAAATTGGAAATATTCTACCAAGCTTCAGTAAGAAGATTTTTTAGTCTACCCACTTCGAATTTATTTTATTTTGTATATTAACATCTTCTAAATGTTTTATCATCTTCCCAAAATTTCATAACAAATCATCTTTTATGGAAATAACTATTATAAAAAAATCATAATGTTTTTAGACACATAGTAGGTTGTGTTTCAACCCATAAATAATGATTTCAATGATTTCATCTTTTCAACACCAATGATGGTTGATCCAACACCTTTGATTCTTAGAGATTAGTCATTTCCAAATGTCACCGATCCTACATTGAAATCATTCAATAAATTAAAAAACATCAAAATCATATCATATGAGATGAGAATCCACAATCCAGAACCAAAATTCATTCTCCTTTTTTAATTTTGATAAAAGTACCTTCAATGAGTCCTTGTACATTTATTATTTATTTATTCAAATCCTAATTTGGTGAGTTGTTAGAAAAAGGTTGTTATACTAGTTCAAAATAAAAAATAATTTTTAGAGATAAAAACGATTTTTAAATCATTTAACCATATTTTATAGATGTTTGAATCTATTTTAAAATTTCACACAAACCTTCTTGTATTTATTAGAAACGTCCTTCTTATACTTCTCCATGTTATAGGATTCACATCCCCTCAAAAAATCCCTTCTGTAATTTGTTGAATAATAGCAATTTTTTTAATTTTACCAACACATATTTGTAATGTAAAAAATCCACCACAATACATGAAAAATCCATAGAAATAATATTTTCCTTTGAAACATACATAAATTTTGGAGTTATGAAAACTTTTTCCTGCATCATTATGATAATTATTTTTAAAACATTGTTAACTAGCAACCATTATGATTTCAATCAGGATATTTCTTTTCCAGCACAATTTTATTTTCTAATATATCTTATATGGATTTAATTAAAAAAATGATTCATAAATTTATTTATCTTTTTACTTATCAACTTCTTCTCTAAACAAATATAACATTCCCATCATTCTTTTTCAGATAAATAATTTCATCTTTCTTCTAATCCCATGACTCATTATTTTGATCAATCTTTGGTTTCCCATTTATTTATTTGTCCCCAAATTCATAAAAATATTTTTTTAATTTATTTACCATCTGATATTCTTTAGAATTTTTTTTATGGAAAATTCACAATAATATTTCTGTTTCTCTAAGAATTAATTCAATATTATCATTATGTTAATTCTCATTCTCAATGGATTTCATCAAATCATCATTATATTTTAACACTTTTTTTTCATTAAGGAAACATTCCTGATTTTGTTTTGTGAAGAATAGCCATTTTCACCATCCTGAATTAATTTTCAAGCCTCTAATTATTTTTAAATATTATATAAATTAAACATTAACATGAAATTCCTAATGAAATTATTCTTTTTCAGAATTGATACTTCTAAAATATCACAAACTAGCCTGGGTCAAACCTGAGGCGAGCACTCGAACTGATATGTGGCATGTACTGAAAAGTGTTTTTGATCCCCATGGGATGAAAACTAGTTCTCGAAATTATTAGAGTAGTTATGGTAATGAATTCTCTGAAATATATACAATAAAAAATTTCAGAATGAAATTGACAGCCCAATACACTTTTATAGAAACTGAACTTATCATCATGTATACAACAAAACATAAAGTACAACTAAACAATACATCTAAACTGACCAGAACTGATGATAAACATACTCCATGTGAACCCACTGATCACTCTCCCACACAACGATCACATTTTGTTCAAGACGATCATACTCAAGCTGAGACCTACCCTATGGATATAAATAGAAAAGAAATAAGGGATTTATAATTATAACATAGTAGGCTAGCCCCATAATCTATTATCAATATACAACCTTGAAAATAAATGATACATAAATTTCATGTTTTAACTACTATATATAAAAGTATGAATATCTATGTGATTACAAAAAAGAAAGTACAACCCATTTCCCTTATTCATTTACAAAACTAGATCAATTAAACTAGTGCGACAATTGGTTTTCAAGGAGAAAGTGATGATTACATTTTTATATTAGAACATTGAGGCATAAACAATTTCATTTGAAAACCATTTCCATAAACCTTCTCAAAACCAGCCCACCACTTTCCAAATAAAAAATCAATACTCAAGAAGGCATGATATTAATCATGAAACATGTGCAATGAAAATTTACATACAAGAACCATATTCATCACTACATGACACTGAAATCTAAATAGACATGGGTGAATGTAAGAGATCAAGAATAATCTAGAATACCCCAAAACATCAGACATCATAGAAGTTGACATGTCACACATGATGAAATTAAAATTCTCAATACGCCTGACCTTGATTTCTTAGGCAAGCCAAGGTAAAATGCCACAGAAATAAACCCAATATATCTATCTACTATGGGCCATGGGTCAGTACCATAACCTAAAAATGCATCAATAATTCTTGAAATATTCTTTCAATATACCATGTTACCATGTATAATGAATCTAATGGGTGTGAGCCATCTTATTCCATCTGAGCACCAAATCACAACATATATATAACAATACATCACAATAGATATCACCCTGAGTAACTCCAAGGACAGATTTCATGCCATTAATAAAAAATAAAAAATATAGTCCACCCAGAGTAACTATCATAATGGACAAAAGGATTAATCAGTAAGTACATCCAATCTATTATACACATACAAACATTTCATGAAAAACATCCACATGAAGTATTCATTATAAATGATTTCACCTTTTTCCATAATGATTCCAAATGGGCCTCTAAGCATTTCTCAAAACTATCATTTTCTAAAAGTAAAAATTTCACTTTTAATAAATAGGATAATACAAACAATTTAAATTAGGATACTAATAACTATGTTCCTTAAAACATACATGATACACAACCAACACACAAAAAAATTTATATGGATGCCAGACTATTCATTTTTCGGCAACTCGAAAAAAATGTTATAAACGAAACAAAAATTTATTTGTAAAACCAAAGCCACATTGGAAATCCATAGAAGGAACCACAAATAATAGGTTTCATGCTTTCCATTCATTTAAAAATAAAATGATTTCTTTTTAAATCAATCATAACACATATAATCCAACATGACAATTTACCAAAAACATGGCATGAACTCTTTAATAACACAATTCATATTAAGCACATGAAAAGGAAAAAAATAACTATTTCATGCCATAAATTCTTTCATGATAATAAACAATTTTCAAAGTAACATAATCCAGGTTCTAAACATTACAATGTTGGTGTGAAATTTAACGTGACATTTCATAAAACACTTGGTGTTCACATTTATTACAAAACAACAATACTTCTCACAAAACAAGGATTAAACACAACTTTTCACAACAAATAATGTTATTGAAGTCTTATAAAAAAATAATTATAATTCATATGGGGTAAAAATACCATTAAAAAGATGAATATTAAATATGAAATAAATATTCAATGGGAATCCTACATCAAATCCTTGGAGAAATGGAAATGCATCCTTGATATCTCCATTTGTGGGCTTATAATCCATAAACCTATGATTAATGACCCCAATAAACAAAAAAACCTCTCAAAAGTCATGGTATAGTAGAACCCTTATTGGAGAAAGTACAGGGGAGAAGAGAGAACCATTAAATAGTTTATGGGGGAGGAAGAGGGATGAGAAACGGAAAGAAAAATCACATTAGAAACTAGAAAATTCATCTTCACTTAGATATACGCTAATAGGAGAAATTGAATGGTTTTGAACATATTGGAGAGCATCTTATGGTAATTATGAACTATCGAAAGAATATTTCTAGAAAAAAATTGTATGAACTGAATGATTTATAAATGAGACAAATTATAATTGGGAAATCTAGATGATTTGAGAATCATAGAGAATTATTTCCCTAATCTGTGATAAAGATGAGATCCAAAGAGGGATTATAAAACAATGGGGGTTCATCTAGAGTTCATGGGGACACATGTGATGTGGAAGAATGGAAAATTATTACTAAATTCATACGATGTATAAAACAGTTTTTTATAAATTTATAAATGGTGCCACAGGCTAGACCAATACCTGAAAAAATAACACAGATTCACCATGCTTATAATTTCATAATTGGTTGAAAAGGATATTGTGGGTTGAATAAGTAAATTTATGACATTATAAAAGTGTAATTGGTAAAATTATTATAAAAAAATTTTAATATAAAAAAATTGTTTTCAAATCTGGAAATGGGCTCACGGTTTGGACCAAATCATGAAGTAACCTCCCTTTCGCCAAAAATACCCAAAAAAGCAATGGGGAACCCAAATTTTGATGATTATACATATAATTCTCATAAAATATCAATATTCATCTCATCCAAAACCCAAGATAATTTTCTGGATTACCAACGAACATGATCTAATCAATGTCACGAAAAACAAGGTGTGACAATTCAACCCACCATTAAAGTGTTTCTCCCCCAGAAATCCATAACAAATTCTAGCCGAAATATCAAATACAATGGATTCCTTATAAAAAAATTACATCCTCTCAATACTAGGAAATATAATCCACCATAAATGTATTTTATCTACTTTCTCAAATAAAATACCCACTCAAAACAACTTCTTGAGAATAAATGGAGAGATAAATCCACCAACTCCACAACCAAGCCATGAACATGAATGTTGGACCTTCTCCCAATGAACTGGAAAATCACCACAAAAATAGAGCACTCTCGAAACCCAATGATTCTAGTGGAGAGAGGAATTCACTCTCCATAATTATGAAGAAAATTTCATTAGATATGTTCTTATGAGGAAAATTAGTGTTACCAATCATGGGTCTCCCCTCCATTAGAATCCAACTATCCAGGAAGAAACAATAAATCATTATTAAATAGAATTTTGTCTCACCAGCACAAGTCTAGTAGAACTATCCCACAACAACATACCAACCCAATTTAATAGTGTTACAATATAAAAAATTAAACCATCCACTCCCGAATGGTGGGTAAAATAACTATGTCATCACATATGACACAAATAAAAACCCCAACCACTCGGGGGTGGGAATGGAAGGGGACCGAATCATATATTGGTCCACTAAAACAACAAAATAAATAGTGGAACCACCCAACACCCTCACCCAACAAACTTGTAAAACAATTACATCACTTAATTAACATTTGTGGTCCACCCATGGATATTGATCTAAAACCACAATCCAAGAAGACATAACCGTAGAAATTGATTGAGGGGAATTTTAACCACAATCTTTGGGGAAAAAAGATAAAAAATCAAAGTGATGGGAAACCATAATAAAAACATAGAATCATACATACAAAAATGGTAAGGGTATAAGAATATATAAGCTTCACATACCTCTAGAGTTTTTCTAATTATGGGAAATACATTACAGTAATGACTATTGTTGGATCCCTAATGTTTGGAGCATCTGTTGTGCCACATCTAGGAGAAACATATATCCTCACCCCACGAAACACACTTTCTGAAAATCACACCTTCATATAAATAGAAACTCAATGATACATAAAACCATTTTCTCTCACTCCGAACAATGAGAATAATGGACATGGAATATAGAGAAACACATCAACATCACCAAACAAACCTGCTATAACTAAAAGAATTATCTCAAAAGGGAAACACTTTAATTCAGCCCAAAACAGCTCCCAATTTTAGAAAACGAGTAGAGGAATCATACGAAGAGGTGGATTTAATGTTTTAATTGAATCCTTCTGCTGATCAACTGGTATTATTGACAATGAAGAACTATCCATGGACACATCAAAACATCCAAAATAACCTTAGAAAATCCACTGAACATTGTTCCAAACATGAGTGACCGACACGATCCCATCCCAATGCACATCATGTGTATCAATTCCAGATTATGTGGAAGCCTACCAAAAAAATCACACTTCTAAAACATGAAAAATCAACCCACAAAAATTCTATTTTACAAAATGATACAAATAATCATATTAAAGAACTTTTTAAAAAAAACTAACATTGTGTATTTTCACATTCACCAATGGTGTTTCATCATATTTAACTCACATGCACATTCTCAGGCCACCCCGAGCACCCACCAACTATTTAAAAAAGTGGAGCCATCAACATAACTATTCAAAAATATGGATGCGAGCACCCTTGAAAAAACCAAAGTCTAAAATAATCACCCTCATTTTACAATCCAAAAAACAACCCATTTATAAAATCATGTATCATCCATAGGCACAATAACCTCTAAGTCAAAAACTATTTTCATATTTCTAAAAAATAAGCCATTTTACACAGTTTGAAAATGAAAACCCATATGTCTCTAAAAAATCCCCTACCTTTATTGATTTTTTTTCATAATCTCAAAAAACAACAAATATTGAATAAAATTTTGATTTAGATCCCATTTCATTTATTTTATATCAACTTCCAAAACAATCATCACATTCAATCATCCATTTTCCATTTTCAAAACATCAACAAGGTGTCTCTTATTAATCCAATATCCCAAAAGGCCAAAACACATTTTATGAAAACACAAAATTCTCAAAACCAATTCACCATATTAAAACACTATTCAATTCTCCAAAAGATACAATCTTAAAAAAAGTATCTGAATCGTCTTAAAAATCATTCATGAATTCAAACAATTTTTTAATCAATCCATATTTGTAGATTTTGGAAATTTGATCCTGTTAAATCATTCCACTTTCTGACAAATATTTTTTTAATAAAACCCAAAATGATAAACCATATTCTTCTATTAGGAATTGAAAACACCCATCCACAACTCTCAAACATGTTTTGTTAAAAAATTATTTTTAATTCCATAAAAAGTACAAGAGTCCCACAAAAGGGAACTAGTGATGGTGGTTGAGTGGACCATATTTTTTGTGTCCATAAGACTAACACAACACCACCACAAAAACCTTCCTAGGACCAGGCCCATGCTCCACATTGATACCAAGCCCTACGAGATCATAGAGACAATTAGTCCAACTCCCCTTTTCATATCCCAACATTAAAAAATGAATAATAACCAAAGAAACATACAAAACTAGACTTACCATGGGCACTTGAGGGCTAGAACAATCAATATTTCCTGATTCTCTTCTGGAAACTACCCGTCATGTCTCGGAAATCATACTCCATATATAATTAAACCACTAAATAACAAAATTATCTCTTAAATACAATGGTCTTCTTGGAGCATTCCTTCTCTAATACCATTTTGTCACGAACCAGCTCCGGTTGACCCTAAACCAAGAACCTGAACCGATCCATTACATTGACGAAAGGGCGTTCCGAATACCTATGTGAAAGAAACCAGTTTTGGGATTCTATATAGTTGATAAGGGAATGATTTCTACCAAACATATATAATAAAATAAATATGGAAATTAAATGAACTGTCGAGTGAAACTTTATAAAAACTGAACTAATAATCATGTATACAACAAAACATTAGGTACAACTGAATGATACAACTAAACTAAATAGACTTGATGACCAACTAACTCAATGTTAACCTGTCAGTCACTATCCAACACAATGATCACACATCATTCAAGGTGATCAAGATTAGTTTGAACCCTGTAAAATTTATAAATAGTACTGAAGTATATGCATTAGTATTAAAACATACTAGGCTAGCCTGATAATGTGTTCCTAGTGAACATCCTCTAGTATAAAAGAATCATTAGTTTCATGTTTGTACTATAATATAATAAATTATGGTTCTATACATTGTTAATCAAAAATAATTACAACCCATTGACATTATTCATATCCAAAACAATATTCGTTCAACCATTGTGCCAATAGAAATTTCATGGGGAATGTGATGATTACATTTCAATATTTGTACAAAGAGGTTAAAACAATTTAAATTAAAAATTATTTTTAAAAACATTATCAAAACCATCCCTTAAATTTCCAAAAAAAAACAATACAGAAGAAGTCATGATAATACTCACATAACAAGGGCAATGTAAATGTACATACAAGCATCGTAATCATCACCACTAGAAACTAAAATCCAAATAGACATGGGTTAACATATTAAATCCATAATAATCCAGAAGACACCAATACATGATACCTCATCACCATTGACATGTATCACAAGATGAAATCAAAACACTTAATCTGCTCATCCATCCTTTCTCAGGATGGATGATGGAAATACCCTAATAACTAACCTATTATATCCACCTACTATGGGCCACAAGTTAGTTCCATAACCTACTAGTGAAGTAATCATTATTAGAATATATTATCAATATGAAATATTCCCATGTATCAAGTATCTAATCGGGGTGAGCCATTTGATTCCATTAGTGCATCAAATCAAAACATATATATATATATATATATATATTAATAATTCACAATAGACATCACCCCAGGTCAAACCAAAGACATGTCTCATGGTATTAATAAAAAATAACATAAAGTTTCAACCCATGGAACTCTCTAAATGGGACACAAGGATTCCTTAGTAAGGAAATCAAATCCATTATATAAATTCTTGAATGTCATGATAACCATCCACATGAGGTTTTCATAATAAGCAATATCACCATTTTTCACAAAGTTGCTAAATGTGCCTCTAAGTGTTTCTCAAAACATACTTTTACCAATGTTATAAATTTAAATTATAATAATAATTATTATACACAAAATTTACAATATAAATAAAATTATTCAAACCCTTAAAAAATTTATGTTACACTACCAATGCACAACCATTTTTATAAGGATACCAAATTGGCCATTTTCTAGAAACTCAGGACAAAACATGTTATAAACCAAATACAATTTTTTTTGTAAAAGAAAATACACACTATATAGAAATATAAAGACCAAAAAATACCATTTTATAGGCTTGCCAATCATTTATAAATCCAAAAAATCATTTCAAATCGCACATAACACCTAATATCCAACCAGGAAATTTACTGAACATGTGGCATGCACTCTAAAAAAAATATTCTTTATATACACTTGAAAAATAATAAAAAATAACAATTTCATGCCATAAATTGATTGAATCTACTAAAACATGTTTGAAATACTTTAAATAGGATTTAAACGTCAAAAACCAGGTGCGAAAGATAATAAAATATTTAATCAAACACTTGGTGTACCCTTTTAAAACAAAACAACACAAATTTTCACATAACAGGGCATAAAGTCCACTTTGCACACAAAATGTTGTTATTTATGGATTTAAAAATATAATCAGAATATGTATTTGTTGAAAATACCATGAAAAATATGAAACATAAATAAAAGGGATATGTGCAATTGGAAACCTACCTCAAATCCTTGGAGATATGGAAAGTCACACCTGATATCCCCATCTAATAGTTTATATACCCTAAAAAGATGATGAACATACCCACAAGAAAAAAACCCATAAAAATTAATGAGATAACATAACCATAGGTCGATCATGGCTAGGGGGAGAAGATACAACCAATAAAAAATGGAAGGAGGTGGAAGGGGGATGAGAAAGGAGAAGAAAACTCACATTGGTAAGTAGAAAACTATTCATCTTCCCTTATATGTAGACCCATAGTGGAAAGTAAATGGATGGTATATTCTTGGAGAGGATAATAGGGTCTCTATGAACGATGGAAATAATATTTTTGTAATAAATATTATGAATTGAATTATTTATAAATGAGAAAATTACCTCTATAAAATCCAGAGGATTTGAGAAACATTGAGAGTATTTTTCCTCATACATGACTATGATGATCTCTAAAGAGGGAAAATGGAATATGGGGGTGCACCTAGGGATATTGGAATTGCGTGGCAGGAGTAATAATATAATAATATAAGAAATTTAATATTATATATAGGAAAAAGTTATTTTTTTTAAAATAGGAAATGAGACCAAGGGTTGCCCAGTACCTGAATAAATAACCCAAATTCACCATTATTATAAATTTTTAATGGGCCCAAAAGGAGGTTTTTGTTTTAATAAGTCATGTTAGGACCTTTTAAATGTATAATGGGTGAATGTTTTTTAAAAAATGAGTTATTAATGAATTTTTTTAATCAGGAAATGGGATCATGGTTTTTCCAAAAGCATAAAGTAACTACCATTTCTCCAAAAACTCCCAAACAGGTATTGGGGCACCCAAAGTATTATTATTTTACATAGATGGAACATTAAAACTGAAAATTTATATAACCCAAAACCTTACAAATGGATCAGGATTTATAATGAACCAAATCAAAATAATGACATGAAAAATCGTGTGTGACATAAACTCTTTATTGTTCACAATTTCAATTAATGTATTCTCCCCTACATTCTCAAATGAATTTTCATATTCAAAAACAATATCTTATTTGTCATTGTCATTATACAAGAAAATTATTTCTTTAATTTGAGGATTTTTCAATCCTTACCAATTGGAGTAATATTTTTTCATTATCAACTGGTTTCATCCACAATCTTCATGAACATCATTCAACTTCATCAATATCATCTGTTTTCTTCTCAGAGGAAAATATGTGAAAATTTCCAAAACGGATCAAAATTTATAAATATTTAAGAGATTTTATTCCTTATATTAACATGTATCTATTTTCTTATTTTTAGAAAACAAGGATAAAAATACCTCATGATTTTTATATAACACATTTTTTGGAATCATTGTCAGCAGGTTCATCTTCTTCATGAACATTCCATGAATTACATTTTAGAGATGATTTCATAGAAAAATCTTAGTAATAATTTTTTCCTTCATCAAATTTCCATTATAATTTCATAAGTGATGAGAGTACTATGCAATTCATCCATAAAAAATGTTTTTTGGATATCTATCATCCAATGATGAAACATTTTTATCCAACTGGTCCTAAAGAATTCTCAAAAATATTTTCAATATAAGGATTAATAATTTTCAATGAGTTTTTTTAATTATATGGAAATACTATGAGTCTTTGAAAATTAACGGCGCATGATTCTAAGGTCTGGTGTGCCGAGAATAAATTTCTTAACATTTTTTTAAGGTACGTTCTGTAACACATGGGAATCATTTTCTATCTTTTGAACTAGTTCTCAGATTTAAAATATGGGGGCACCGTTGAACGTGAAACACAGGGATTCCCTTTAAGGATCCTTCACTTCAACCACAGTAGGTCGAGGGGAAGATCTGGTTTTTTGGGTTTTCATGGGGGATTAAAATAAAACAAAT
The DNA here is from genome assembly GCA_963277665.1 of Viscum album. Taxonomy (NCBI): domain Eukaryota; kingdom Viridiplantae; phylum Streptophyta; class Magnoliopsida; order Santalales; family Viscaceae; genus Viscum; species Viscum album. Next base: position 2,067,404,048 of record OY728160.1, read on the forward strand.
GATTTATTTTATTTAAACTCATTCCATCCCTTTTAATTCATTGGAGGTGGGCAAAACACATGGGTGGTCGAGAATTTAATGTTATGAATTAAATGCCCGGTTACACAAAATGTGTATCCCTGAAACCCAACCTTTAATGAAGTCTCATTAATGAGTTGTTAAAGAATGAATTATCTTAAATTAATGAGTAAGGCTTCTCCCCATCCTCTTGGTCATTAATTATAAAACAATAGAATATAGAGGGGAGTACATGAGAGAACCCTTTGAAAAAAAATCCACCCAGAATAGAATAATGGATCGACATTTGATCAAACATTATAGCTTCTTGCAGAATGACGAACGCCGACCCGTCATCTTCAACGGCACGCACTACCAAACATTTTGAGGTATTCAATGGTTCATATTTTTCATCATAATGAATTGTTGTTTTCGATCTATGAACCACCTACTATCGATCCAACGCAGAGGGTGTGGTCCAAACAAACCTGAACTGATCCCTTAGTTATTCCTTGATTTACGTATTTTTCATGGTAGAAACTTTCTTTGAGAGGAACTCAACCTTGATGGACATGATGTGACAATGATGTATCAAGATGAACATTGATTCCTTCGAAATGTAGAATGGGAAACCAGATCTCAACCCATGACCCGCAAAATCCCACTGGCATAACGACAATGGCGACTGGCGCCTGTAACTGGTGCCGTTAGGGAACAAGATGGCAGCCGACACACTGGCCGACAGTGACATTGGCGACGGTGCATCCACACAGCCAAAAGAAGTCACCACACGTTGTCCACGACAGAGGAGGGAAGCGGCCGACATGTAGGAAAGTTTCATGGATGCACGTGCGTCTGCACCACTGGAGTTGTAAATCATATCTGCTAAGCAGCGGTGATGCACCAATGGGGCGTTCGGCACCGGGTCGGCAACAGAGGTAGCATCGGCGCATGCCAACGTTGTTGGAAGGGGTGTCAGCCAGAACCCCATCCACCCACATCATGACGTGCCATACCCCCTCCAGCGGGTCTTGCATGCGAAAAGGCAATGCCATGTGGCCCCACCGAGTTGTCCAAAACCGAACATTCCAGCTGGACCATTCATGAATCCAGGGGGGAACCTTCTATGGGTGGAATCTAGGGCAGGCCCTGCCATGGTGGACAACACCATGCAGTGGTCTGGGATTCCCTGTTTGTATTTTGGGACAGAAAACATCCTGGAGGTCTAGTCCCACCATGGTTCCAACCATCTGGGCGGGACCCGGGCCCATCTAGACCAATATACGCCTTTATGTCCATATCTTGGGAACTGTTTGTCCATTTAAAAATTCGTATATGGTGCCAAAATCGTTGGATTGAGATAGTCCTTCTAGTATACTCTACCTGAGTTTTGTATAATGTTGCAGTACGACCAGATTGGATCGAACCCGAATCCAACTGGGCCCTCAGAACAAAAACACTATTAACATACACCTCGGGCATCCGATTGACATGCCCTCTATCACGTTGGGACCCTTATAACATGACAGACAATCATGATAAATATTCAAGGGACTTTGTGGTAGTTTAAGTATCTACCAATGGCATGAAAATCAGATCCTCCCAGAGTCAATAATGCTATGTGGTGGAACCCTGTGGCTGGATGTACATGAAATATCTTCAGATCCTCTATAGGACATCATCAGATCCTAAGTGGGATAACATATATGGATTTTGTGTGGTTCATCTTCATATCCTCTATGGGTCATCTTCATATCTTGCATGGGTCATCTTTAGATAATTTGTGGGTCATCTTTGATCCTATGTGGGACAAAAACATAGAATTTTGATGATGTAAGATGATATAGTAATAAATCTAATCATATATACATCCCTGTTTATGTTATACCTGGTCTAAGATGAGTCTTTATGTCTGTGGTATTATTTTGTGTGGTGCAACCTATGTGATATTCTTTCCTTCATGGAGCAGTTATGATTTTGGCTAAAGAGTTGGGCTATGTGTCCATTTTAATGAGTTGAGTTACATTGTGACATAGATATATGTATGGAAATATACGTAAGTAGGGTTTATTTTTGTTTTCGTGTTTTTTGATTATGGTATTTCTTTGTAGTTTATCCATTGTGGATTTTATGAGACCTTCAGGGGTCTCAGGGTCCCTAATGAGTACTGTTACACTCACCCATACAGGGGCTACTCCCGAACCATGAGGTGTCTTCTGCAGAAGAGAGACATCATTGATCAAGGCTGAGGGTTCCACGAATTCAGTATGCTTGAAGGTGTACCATTAGATGAGACGTACCATAGAGACGACCGTTCGAGAATTGTACCAACCCTTCAGGTAAGATCCATGGCGGCTGTTCATAGGATCTGTTTTCTTTTTTATATTTACATTCTAGTTGGGCATGTATTCCAACTCCATTAGTTAATGCACTCCACCTATTTACTATATTGATAACATTGTCCTTGTATATTGATGTGTGCTTCTATTGTGTGAGTTTCCATGTTAAAAAGGAATATCCTTATCAGTTTTACGGATATGCGTTTCCAGTTCCAGTCACCGGACCCTGGCCTATGGAAGGTGTGCTTGGGGTAGTCATTGCATGGGCCCTTGGGAATGGGTCCTGAAAAATTTGTATCATATAAGTCAGTTCTACCGGATAAATTGGACTGTGATATTTTGTTTCAGAAATAGTATTAATGTGGTATGAGTGTAGTTTTTAGTACTGGGAATCCAGTGATTGTGTAGTGTCCGACATACCCATACACCAGGACCCTGAATTTTGATTTCTGACTTAGTGCACAAAATAACAGTTTGCGCATGTTTTTTTTGAAATTTTTTCATTTTGGTATTTTTGAGTCAGCTTTCAAGGTATAACTTATTGACTGTGGAACACCTATTTCTTTTTTAGATACCTCCATGCATACATCCGGCCAGGGATCCAGGTAGAGTATGCGATGACAACCCACCGAGTGACAAAGAATCCATGTAGGGCCCCCTTTCGGCATTTGTACCATCGGGTGTGTACCAACAACACCACTACCTATTGGGAAGATGATGCCACCATCCACAGCCGTAGAGGGTTCATGCTGATTAAGTGTGTTTCACGAGTTCTAGCTCTAGAATCCATTGAGGTTACAGGAAGAGACGAATCCACAGGTAGCTGAGGATTAGATGGAGGCCATGTCTAGAGTTTTTTGACGGGTAGGGACTCCAGCTATTCCTATGGTCTTAATTTAATCGAGTCTTCTTCATAAAGTAGCGGGGTGATAGAGCAAATATTTTCAATTAATTTATATTGAATATCATTGTTTTAAACCTACAATATTCTTTCTCTAAGATGAATTGTTTCATTTTTTTGATAATGGTGTTATTTTGAGCTGAATAGTAAAAATTGGCCATTTTGGATTTTTAACAGTTTTAAATTATTTCGGTAGTTGGACCATAAAATTTTCAACACTGATCCAAATTGCAAATTTCTTTCTTTTCCAGATTCTACGCATCCAGGGATTCATTTAATATATTTGGACTAAAATCTGAATCGGCCATATGGAATCTCAAAAGAAGCTCACAAGTTTGCTTAAGAAAACTGTTTTCAGTTCTGTCTAGTTTTGATGTGGGATCCATAACTCATCCATTGTGGGCCCAAAGCTTGTGAACTTCAGTGGGTGGATGAGAAAAAAGTATTGTATAATCTTTTAAGAAGGAATCACCGAGTGAATTCTCCGTTAATGGGGTCATTATAGCACCCTAATCCGGAGGGTTTCGTTTTGAAGAGTCTGACTGGACAGAATAAATTCTCATAGTAAAACGGCCATAACTCTCGGAATAAATGTCCAAATCCGCTGAGATTTTGAGAGGACACGGACAAGGTAATTATGAACAACATTAAAGAAGGGAGAAACGCGTGAAGATGTCATTTAATGGGGCTAAAGTGCATCGACATTCGGGGGAAACATTCTGGCTATAAAAGGAGGAGAGCTCCACCCTCTCAAATCATCCATTCTCCACCCCATTCCTTCCGGGACACCAAGAAGAAGATCTTTTAGGTTTTATTTTTTTATTTATTTTCTTTTTCATAGTTTTGTAATGCCTTCTTCTTCCCCATTCAACTCGATTACCTTTACCATGGTGGGGTAAACTTTTGGAGTGATTGGGGAAGGGTTGGTTTTCTACATTGTAATGCTTGAGTTCTTGGACTCAATTGAATAAATTTCTTTCTTCTTCAAAGATGTTTTCAATTTATTATAGCGGATTTTATAATCAAGTGCGATCGTTTTTGAATATTAATTCTGTTATTTATTTTTGCCTTGGTAAAATAATCAATATCTCCCTCCACTAATTTCTGGTTTATATACGATGGAATAAACCAAGAATTTGTGGTGAAGTACTCGATGATCGTCAGTACATGTAAAAGGTGTAGTGAATGTTCTTGATTGTTTGGGATAAACAAAACCCGATCGGGTATTGCCCATTTCAATTAAAGATATTCAATACAACTATTTTACACATGGAAGGAGAGTTGACCCAACCGAGATCTTGGTAAGGTTTTCTCTCACAATAACAATTTCACCAAGGAAGTGAGAGGAAACGATTGTGGAAACGCACTTTAATCAACTAAGAAGAAGAGGTTTGAATTAAATTGAACAAGGATAGCATTATAATTAGTAAATCGACCCCGACCTAATCACCCTTTTAATTTTATAGTTTTTCAATCATTTGAATTTCAAATTTCCTTTCACAACATTTTTACCCCCATTTTAATGTGACAACCCGTTTTGTGTGCACTCCTCTTCAGAAGACATCCTAGGTCAACCACATTAATACATTTTAACTTAGGAAATAATTGTTTTTCCACGCCCTACGATAGGCGTGCGTCAAACTTGGTGCCATTTCCGGGGAGGTAGTGCCACAAACTAATTGTAAATATTTGACTTTTTCAATTTAAAAAAAAGTAAAAAAATCTTTTTCCATGTTGTTTTCAAATGATTATTTCTTTAATTCATGGAATAATTACCCACCAGTTCAAGAAACAATTATTGAATCACCATGGTCTATAGAGTATAAAGTTTTTTTCTTGTCTAAACAAATTCGAGGAGCTCGAATCCAAATCAGCATAGAGAATGAATTCAAGGAACTCATTGAAAACCTTAAAGAGAACCTTGAATACCCAGTGTTGGAGGGTTTTCCAAGAGAATTAATTGATCTTCAAGAGTATTTTCCGGAACATTATCAAGAAATGATCAATGTACAACACCAAGAAGAAGAAGTTCACAAGGATATTGAATCCCAATTTGAAAGAATTAGTCAAACAGTTCAAAACCTAGAGACCTAAATACAGTGGATAGCGGAACAGGTACATGCATCCCAGGATCAACAAATGGAGCCCGAACAAGAACCAGAACCATAAAAATTGATGAAAGAATTATCCCCACAAATCTTTCAGGTTTAAGAACCCATGGAGGACTTGATGAATTTAAAAGAAGATCCATTGAGCCCATATCAATCAATGTTGGAGGAGATTGATGAAGAATATTTAGCAATTGAAGAACATATGGGAGATCAAAATGATCTGGATAACTTCTGGAATGAGTGTGAGGAACTTCTTGAGCCAACTATTACTCATAATGTAGATGATTCAACAACATTGAAGGAAGAAACCAACAAATCAGTGAAATTTGAAGAGAAGATAGAGGAGTCTGACTGCCTACCTCTATCTAGGGAAATTCAACCCCAAGAAGCACCTCCCATTGAAGAACCAATTGAATCCAAACAAGATCAGGGAGTCAATATTTTCATAAACTCATTATCTTTTTATTTTGTTGAAACTAAATTGAGTATTACCTCCCCTTCTTTTAATTTTTCAGATTCAGCCAACACATGTATTTCTTTGGAGGAAGACGATAAAAAAGAAAATCCATCCATGGAGGAACATCTAGAGCTCCCCAAACCTGTTGAACAAATAATGGAGGGAGAACATGAGAAGATCAAAGTGGATTTTCCAGAGGAAAATGAGACACAATATACTTACATTGAAAGGGAAGAATTTGATATTGATTCTTCATGCTTTAATTTTTTTCAAATAGAATTAAACACTGACATTCCTATTGATTTTTCCCCAGATGTATCATACCTTCATCAACCACTAGAGAATAAAGATGATGTTGTTCATGCGGAACCCAAGAAGGAGGAGGCTTTGTACTTCATCCTACCCCCACCATGCACGGTGTACCACATTGAGAAGGGGTGGATCTGGTGTACTCTATCTATGGAGTCCTCCTCAACAAGAAAAATGAAATGAAAGTTGAGAAGATCCACATGTGGTGGTTCAAATCAAAGAAACCTCACCCACCATCAGATTGGGGATAACCGATTAGAACTGCCCCTCTGGAGGCAGTCAAAACCCAGGGCCCACTTGGGGGATTAAACCAAGATTTATCCTTCTATTCTCATCCTATTTCTATTTTCATTTCTTTTAATAAATATCTTATGTTTACTTTTGTTCTTTTATTTGTAGGTTTTCAAAATGCAACACTTAGGAGGTTAACTCAATGTTGCATTGCGAATAAACCAGGTTGTACCTCTCCTTCACACTTGAATGATGTTGTTATTCATTTTAAAATTGTATTACATTTTAAATAAACTTAAATTCATCGAGGACACTACATCATTTAAGTGTGGGGGAGGGAACCTTTGTAGTATAGGATTTTTATTTGATGTTTGTTTTCAAAAATAAAAAAAATAAAAAAATTGCGTCTTTTCAAATTTTTGTGTGTTTATTTTTCAATTTTTGGTGTGTTTCTGAAACTTTTGAGCTGAAAAGATTATCAATGCCATTTATGAAACCCATGTCAATGAGTTAACCAATCTATTTCATGAAACTGAGCTTAAATGAATGCTGAAATGAATTTGTTTCAAGTTCAATTTTTTTTGGAATTTCATGAAAAGTACACTAAATTTTGAATCCCATGCCATATTTCACTGTCTATATCTTTGGAATCACTTTCCTGTGAGGCTTCTGAACCATTTTTGTCATATTCTTTTCATTCACGTCATTTCTTGAGAGAACCAGACCATGCTTGCTTTAACCAGAATTTGATTTATTCATTTCAAAACATGAGGGTTTGGGGTACGTGTGTTTTAAATGATTGAGGGATTTATTTGGTTTTAAGCACCCTTTTCAAAATAATCCTTTTCATTATGGCCCACCATTACATTTATCCTTCATTGTATCCCCTAGTAGCCATGAATTGCCAGTTAGGTTAGCCACATTACAAGCCAATTTTCCCTATCATACCTGCTCTTGAAGTAAAATTGCATGATCTAGTTGAACTTAAGTGTGGGGGAAGATGTCTTGTGGTGTACTACATCATTTGGTTATACATTGGGTGGAAAATAAATTGTGGAAGAGATGTGTGTGATGCTGAAAAATTATTCTGTTGAAGCTGTGCCTTTTCTGGAGCTTTTATGACAAGAGAAGCTGTGCCTTTCTGGAGCTTCCATTGTAAAATGAAAGTTGTGCCTATCTGGAGAATTAAAAAAAAATTATGTTTGAAAAGATTGAAATGCTTGATGCTGAGCTGATTGAATCATGATGGAGCCTATTTTCAACAAAGGGGAAGTGAAGGAGACCATATTTGAGTGAAAACTAGAATCTTGCAATTTTGCTTCAATAAGAGCCAAGCCTTCTTTTTTTTTTGGCCTCAGAACTTTTTACATCTAAATACTACCAACCGGAAGCCACAGAACAACCCTGAAAAGTCTTCATGAGAAACACATGTACATGACTCACATCGGGTGGATAAGTATGAATTTATCAAACCTATGGTGACTCTTGTGTGAGTTTGGACGAGAAAAGCCTTATTCAGCCTTTACATTTGTGAGATGAGAGAAAATTCATGTGAGGTAGGTGTTTTGTGTGCATGGGATAAGAAATGAAGTGGATATATATTAAAATCTTAAATGGAGAACTTGAAATAACAGTTTTTGATGAGGCATGATATCTTTTTGTTTCTTGAAATTGATTTGATTGATCTCATTGATATGTGTTTTGGATTTGATTTGATTTGATTTTTACTTGTCCAGGAGTCCAAGTGCTAAGTGTGGGGGAATTTATAGAGAAAATATTTTCAATTAATTTATATGTAATATCATTGTTTTAAACCTACAAAATTATTTCTCTAAGATGAATTGTTTCATTTTTTTGATAATGGTGTTATTTTGAGCTGAATAGTAAAAATTGGCCATTTTGGATTTTTAACAGTTTTAAATTATTTCGGTAGTTTGACCATAACATTTTCTACGCTGATCCAAATTGAAAATTTCTTTCTTTTCCAGATTCTACACATCCAGGGCTTCATTTAATATATTAGGACTAAAATCTGAATCGTCCATATGGAAGCTCAAAATAAGCTCACAAGTTTACTTAAGAAAACTGTTTTCAGTTCTTCCTAGTTTTGATGTGGGATCCATAACTCATCCATTGTGGGCCCAAAGCTTGTGAAATTCGGTGGGTGGATGCGAAAGGAGTATTGGATAATCTTTTAAGAAGGAAGCACCGAGTTAATTCGCCGTTAATGGGGTCATTATAGCACCCTAATTCGGAGGGTTTCGTTTTGGAGAGTCTGACAGGACAGAATAAAGTCTCATAGTACAACGGCCATAACTCTCGGAATAAATGTCCAAATCCGCTGAGATTTTGAGAGGACACGGCCAAGGGAATTATGAACAACATTAAAGAAGGGCAAAACGCGTGAAGATGTCATTTAATGGGGCTAAAGTGCGTCGACATTCGGGGGAAACATTCTGGCTATAAAAGGAGGAGAGCTCCACCCTCTCAAATCATCCATTCTCCACCCCATTCCTTCCGGGACACCAAGAAGAAGATCTTTTAGGTTTTATTTTTTTATTTATTTTCTTTTTCATAGTTTTGTAATGCCTTCTTCTTCTCCATTCAACTCGATTACCCTTACCATGGGGGGGTAAACTTTTGCAGTGATTGGGGAAGGGTTGATTTTCTACATTGTAATGCTTGAGTTCTTGGACACAATTGAATAAATTTCTTTCTTCTTAAAAGTTGTTTTCAATTTATTATAGAGGATTTTATAATCAAGTGCGACCATTATTGAATATTAATTCTGTTATTTATTTTTTCCTTGGTAAAATAATCAATATCTCCCTCCACTAATTTCTGGTTTATATACGATGGAATAAACCAGGAATTTGTGGTGAAGTACTCGACGATCGTCAGTACGTGTAAAAGGTGTAGTGAATGTTCTTGATTGTTTGGGATAAACAAAACCCGATCGGGTATTGCCCATTTCAATTAAAGATATTCAATACAACTATTTTACACATGGAAGGAGAGTTGACCCAACCGAGATCTTGGTAAGTTTTTCTCTCACAATAACAATTTCACCAAGGAAGTGAGAGGAAACGATTATGGAAACTCACTTTAATCAACTAAGAAGAAGAGGTTTGAATTAAATTGAACAAGGATAGCATTATAATTAGGAAATCGACCCCGACCTAATCACCCTTTTAATTTCATAGTTTTTCAATCATTTGAATTTCAAATTTCCTTTCACAACATTTTTACCCCTGTTTTAAAGTGACAACCCGTTTTGTGTGCACTCATCTTCAGGAGACATCCTAAGTCAACCACATTACTACATTTTAACTTAGGAAATAATTGTTTTGTCACACCCTACGATAGGCGTGCATCATGGGGAGATGGTGGATCTTGATGCTCTTGGTTCACGACATGGTGGATCTCATCTGGGTGGACATCAATAGATTTTTCAGAGCAGAGTTCGCCCCAATGACCTTACAGTCAGTGCATATAAAAGAGATTCTCCACTTAGATCAGTTCAGCATGACCATGGATCAATATTCAGTGATGTACATAGACCTCTCGTGCTACACCACTGACATGGTGTAGAACCCTTTCTTCAGGTCCAAGACCTTCAAGCATGGGCTCAGACAGGATATCAGAGCTTCGATGGTATGCTTACGCATATCGACACAGGTTAGGGTGTTAAAACGAGCACTCTTGGTGGAGAGCTTCCATGATAAGCAGCCACCAGCATCGAGACCCACCACCAGACATCATGTAGCAGAGTCATCTGCAGCTTGCAGCAAAGAGGTGATTTAGAGGTCTAGGAGGACCTGAATTACAAGTGGATGACGTTAGGATATTGGGTCAGTTGTGCAGGGATTTTGAGACATCGCAAGATAGTCAAGGAGCATGCAGTGTTACTCGTGTGGTGGACAGGGTCAGAAGGCTCGCAACTTCCTTACCCGCCATACAAACGAACAGTAGATTGTCGAAGGACATCTTGAGATGAGGAGAATATTCAATCGAGGAGTCCATATGAAGCAGGCAGACATGAATGGGGATATGGACATGAAACAAGTTGTGGACGATGATTCAAGGTTCTACCACCACCACCTCTAGGTGGTCCACCCCGACCACAGGGAGTAGGAGGATATGGGAATACTACGCTCTAGGCAGTTGAGGCCAATGACGATGGTGTTCCAGAGATGATCTAATGTATGATCTATGTATACTCCACCTTATGTACAGAACTTATAGACACTGTTTCATGTCATTATATTATTCCCATGGCCCTCATTTAGATGTCGAAGGTCCTGGTGGAGTTTTTGTCTTAATCCTTACTACTAGGTAATTTTATAGGAGAGGAATCAATGATTACACACAATTACAGGAATTGTCAGCTTACACTAGAAGGTGAGATCTTTTGGTATGATCTTCTAGAAGTGGTATCGAGGCATTACGATTTCATCATTGGTATGGATTGGATAACTACAGCCCATTCATAGATCGACTATATTTAGTGAAAAGTGTAGTGAATCTAGAAGGATGGTATCATGTTTTCTTTCACTGGTGAGAAAGGATCCATTGCAGCACGTGATGGAATTTTCTGGTGGAGGTTTCGAGTATCTCATGTCATTAATCTAGCCTTACCCTTAGTGTGGTTTATGTTGAGATTTTGATATATCCTATAGTGGTGGACCCGTATGTTGATGTTTTCCCTGTTGATGTTTCGGGTCTACCTCCTCACAGAGAGGTGGGAGATTATATCGAATTTTACCCCGGTATGACACCGATTTCTACACTAGAATATCGGATAGCTATCGTGGAGCTTCAAGAGATGCTTGTACAGCTGGGCTACTTTAAGATGAAGGGGTTCATTGGCCCCATATTTCTCCATGGACAGCCCTAATTTTGATTGCCTTGAAGGCGGATGGGATTTTGAGACTCTATGTGGACTGTTGGCACCTAAGCCATGTGACCATGATGAACATGTACACACTACCAAGTATTGATGATATTTTTTATCAGCAGAAGGGAGCATGGTGGTTTTCGAAGATAGACCTCAAATCAAGCTTTCACTAGCTCAGTGTACGAGATGAGGATGTGTTGAAGATGACCTTCAGATGTTGGTGTGGCCACTTTGTGTTCTAGGTTATGGCATTCGGTGTGACCAACACCCCAACAGAATTCATAGGACACATAAATAGAATCGTCCAGCCATACCTTGATCATTTTGATGTAGTCTTCATTGACGACATCATGGTATAGTCATCTACAGAGGAGGAGCATGCCTATCAATAGCAGATAGTTCTAGATAAACTCCGAGAGAACCATCTTTCTAGTAACCTTTCAATGTCCCATATTAGGATCCTAGAGGTTCACTTCCTAGCACACAAGTTCCCTGAGGTTGGAGTTGGGGTGGATCTAGTGAATATTGAGGTTTTTCTTGCTTGAGAGCCACCCAGGATTGTGATGGGGATGTGGAGTTTCCTGGGATTGGCTGATTACTATCAAAGGTTTGTGCATGACTATTCTAGAGTTTCGACACCCTTATTAGCATTGAAAAATAAGGGGAAACCCTTAGTGTGGTCGAATAGATACCAGCGGAGATTCCAAGAGATGAGGTAGAGATTGACAATCCCCCACCCATCTTGAGGCTACTGGAGAAGGGTGTTGGGTACATAGTCTACTGCGACACATCATGGACCAGGCATGGAGGGGTCCTGATGTAGGAGAGAGAATTGATCAATTTTATTTCTTGGATGCTAAGACACCATGAGTAGAACTACGCTACCCATGACCCAGAGTTAGTAGCAGTGGTCTAAAACTTGATGTTGTGGGGACGTTACAATATGGGCAAACATTTTACAGTTTCACTAATCAGAATAGTGATAGGTATATCTTCTATCAGAAGGACCTGAACTTGAGATAGTGGCTATGGATTGAGTTCATCCAGGGCTATGGCTTAGAGATAGTCTATAGTCCTGGGAAGGGGAATATAGTATCATATGCACTGAGAAAGAGATCTAGTATAAATTTTCTAAGTGAGGAGACATATAAGCTACCCGCTTTGCAGATATCCTACATGAATTGAGATGGAGTATCTTATCTTCAATCTCATACATTCACTCCCCCACTCCTTCAACAAGTCAAGGAGGCGCATCTTGGGGACATTGACTATGAGACTCGGCGTGCTCAGATATCTACATGACATGCACTTGCTAGATTTTTTGAAGGTGAGGAGCACGTCATTCGCTTCATAGGATGTATCATGGTACTGGTGGTGTGATGTGAGGATGTTTTGAGTGACTTCCATACCTCCCATCTAGCAGTATATACCTGAGTGGCGAAGATGTACTAGGACCTCTGCCATCAGCACCGGTGGTCGGGAATGAAGAAAGGAGTGGGGGTGTTTTTCCCATGGTACCTCACTTTTCACCTAGTGAAGGCAAAGAATTAGGTTCCAATGGGTTTAGCTCAGCCACATGAAGTGCCAGAGTTGATGTGAGATGAAATTTCTAGGGAATTCATTACAGGACATCCACACACATTCAAGAGACATTATTTCATCTAGGTGATCGGTGACTGACTCACCATGTCAGCCAACTTCCTACTTATCAGAGAGCAGGGATCAATAGTGAACTTGGGATGCCTCTATTTACTGGAGATTGTATGTCTTCATGGAGTGACCTCAATAATTCTTTCTGATCATGATGAGTGTTTTACATCTTTACTATGGTATAGGTTTTAGGAGTTTGAGAATTAGCTATGATTTAGAACAACCTTCTATTCTTAGACGGATGTTTAGATAGACTAGACAATTCAAACTCTGGAGGACATGCGGTGTGATTGCATTTTTGATTTTGGCTGCAGCTCAGAGGATCACATCCTATTGTGGAATTCGCATATAATAACAATTATCACTCTAGTATCAATATGATACCATTTAGTGCATTTGTACGGTCGACCTTGCATATCTCCTATGTGATGGACTGGCCAAGGGGAGTTAACACTCATGGGACTAGATATGATGCAGGCTACCACAGAGAAGGTGCATATCATCCATGATCTAATGAAGATGACACCTAGTAGGCAGAAGTTGTATGTTGATAGGAGACAGAGACCTCTAGAGTTCAAGGATTGTGACCTTACATCTCTATAGGTCTCGCCTAGACAAGATTAAGGTGTTTGGCCCGAGCGGAAAGTTATATATGAGGTTCATCAGACCCTTTCATTTATACATCTGGGTTAGTGTGGTGGCATACTACCTAGCCCTTCCCCCTCAGTCACACTGGGTGAATGACATTTTCCATGTATCCTAGTTGGGGAGGTACCTGCATGATCCTTCACACATCATTGACTGAGGTGAGATGAACATCATGGATGAGGAGACATTTTAAGATATTCTAGTAGAGATAGAGGATCGATAGGAGAGAATCCTTTATGGGCGATTGATACCTATTTTGTACGTACGTTGGAGTCTTGGGAACCTCTAAGAGAGCACATGGAAGAGGGAGGCTCAGATTCCTACTTAGTACCCCCACCTGTTTCCCTACTATGTGATGTGGCTTTTGGGGATGAAAATCCATAATGTGGGGAGAATGTAAAGACAAATAATTTTCCATGAAAATATTATTTTAAATATTTGATAACATTACAAGTTTGAGAAAACTGACAGCACATGATTCTGGGGCCTGGTGTTCCCGAAATGAATTTCTGAAATTTATTATGGTACATTCACAAAATGAGTGAGTGGCATTTTCGAACATTTGATCCGGTGCTCGGATTAAAATTATGAGGGCACCGTTGAACTCGCAGCATCGAGATTAACATTAAATATCCTTCACATCAACCATAATAGGTTGGGGTGATGATCTGGTTTTCTGGGGTTTTGTGTAGGATTAATATAAAAAACATGTATTTTTTTATTTAAAATCATTCCATCCTGTTAAATTCATTAATTGTGGGGACCACATGAGGGTGGTTGGGAATTTAATGTTGGACATTAAAAGCCTGGTTAAAAATGTGTGTAACCATGAAACCCTCCATTTAATGAAGTATCATTAATGATAAGTTAATGAAACCATTATCACAAATTAATGAGTATGGATTCTCTCCGTTCTCTTGGTCATTCATTTGAAATGAATTGAATATGGAGGAGATGATTTTGGAGAAACCTTGGAAGAAAAGAATCCACCATGAAATTAAGGGAGGATTGACGTTCGAGAAAAAGTTGTAACTTGTTGTGGAATTCCGAATGACGACCCACCATCATCAACCACGAGCACAATCCAACATTTTGAGTTAAGGAATTTTTCATTTTGTTCTTTAGGATGAATCATTTTTTTAATCTATGAACATCCTGGTATCGATCTTACATGGAGGGTATGTATAAATCAAACACACCCAGATCCCTACATTATTCGTTGTTTGATTTCTTATTTGTGGATGAAAATTTAGGTTGAGTAGAACATTACCATGATGGAATTGATGCAACAATGACATCTTGAGACGAACAATTATTCTTTCAAAATTAACAGCAGGCCACCAAATCTCACCCGGTGACCCGCTAAAGCCTACTGGCACGATGACACTGGCGACTGGCTCTGGAATGGTGCAAGGCAGGGGACGGCACACCGGCCAGCCACGATGGTGGTGGAAATGCAAAAACGCTACCAAAAGAGGCCTCCGACCATCAGTCTGGGTGGATGAGGGTGGCGACCGACCAACTTCTTGGAAGCTTGGGTGGTGTGCGTCCACACCTCCAGAGTTTGAGGCTGTGGCTGCTGAGCTGTGGTGGCACACCATAGGGTGGGCAACACCCGAACAATCATGGTGTAAGTAGTGGCTCATGCCAACACCTCAAGATGGGGAGCTGTCCAGAACCATGGCCGGCTGTTTCATTCCATGTTGGACCCGCTCTGGCAGTTCTCGCGTGCCAGCAAGCAGCGCCATGTGGCACCACTTGTTTGGTCAAAACTGAATGGTCCAACTAGACTGTATAGTAATCCTAGGGGAGGCGCGTCCCCCGGTTGGTATCTAGGGAATTCCCATGCATGGTGGACCACACCCATCCATGGGCTAAGCCCTATGGGATGGGCGAGACCTGGACTGGGTTGGGTCGGCCTAGGCCGGGTCGGACAAAACCAAAGCCTATCTGAAAGCAGGTACACCTTCTTGGACATATCATGAGAACCATGAATCTATATAATGAACCCTTAAGGGCACCAGAATACTTGGATTGAGACGGTCCTTTTGGTATACTCACTTGAGTTTTTGATAAATTTGGATTCTGGCTGTGTTGGATCGAACCTGAATCCAATCGGGCCCTCAAAACAGAAAAACTAATAACCTACAGAACGAGCATCCGATTGACATGCCTTCTATTGCGTTGGGTCCCTTATGATGTGAAAAACATTCATAATACTTCCTCTTGGGAATTCATGGAATGTTACATATCAACCGATTGATTGAGGAGTGGATCCTCCCAGAATAAATAGTGCTTTGTGTGGGAACCCAGTTCGTGTCTGTACTTGAAGAATCTTTAGATCCTATGTGGGTCATCTTCAGACCCTCTTTGGGTCAGTATCTATGGATCATGTGTGGGTTATCTTCAGATCCTGTGTGGGTAATCTTCAGATCCTGTATGGGTCATCTTCTGATCCTGTGTGGGTCATCTTCGATTTTGTGTGGGCCAATAGTTGAGCTTCTCTTCAAAGTAATATGACCTAGAAATACATATAATCATATATACTTTTATATATAATTTATACCTGGTTGGATTTTATTCATTTCTTTTGTGGTATTCATCTATGTGGTACATCCAACTTGGTATTATTTCTTTCATGGAGCAGTTGTTCTTTTAGATAAAGAGTTGGGCTTTGTGTTCCTCTTGAACGAGTTTGGTTACTTGATAACTTAAGAATATTAATCGGCATATACCTATGTATGGTTGACTGTTGTTTTCATGATTTCTGATTATGGTATTGATTTGTGGTTTGACCATTGTGGATTTTGAGATACCATCAGGTGTCTCAGGGTCCCTAGTGAGGATTGATATACTCACCCCTACATGGGCTACACCCGAACATTATTGTGTCTTGTACAGAAGGCAAACTTCATTGATCGAGGATGAGGGTTCTATGATTTTAGGATGTGCATAGGAGGACCATTAGATTAGATTTAACGCATATATGACGGTTCAAGAGTTTTAAAAACCCTTTAGGTAGGATCTTTGGTTGTTGTTCATAGGAGTTGTTTTCATTTTTACATGTTATTTCTAGTTGGGCATGTATTTCGTCCCCTTTAATTACTCTACTGACCCTATTTTCGATATAGTTTACATTTTTCTTTTATCATGTTGTGTTCATGGATTGTGTGAGTCTATAGGTTAAAAGGGAAATGCATTCTTGGTTACAGGGATATGCCTTTCTGGTGCAAGATTCCAGCTCCTGGCCTATGGAAGGATGGCATAGGGTAGTCACAGAATGGGACCTGGGGGATGGGTCGTGACATTCAAAAATATTAGAAACAACCAACTACTAAAAAAGAAATCTAATAGAGCTGAAAATTTCAGTTACCCTGCTATAATTGTCACCATCAAATTCTTACTCACTGATGTTGATATCATCATACTCCAGCCTTTAGATTTGTAACTATTCCTTCTTTCCTTTTGTTTTACCTTCATAAATTTCATCCAGATTATCACATGTACCTTTCATTGTGGAAAAAAAATTAATCATAAAAATTAATTTTTTGAATGTGATGCGAATAAATGCATGATATCACTTACATAATTCTCAATATTATTATTTTCAATAGATGCAACAATTTTTTTTCATCAATAGGAGGAAATCCATCTTTTTAATCATTATAATCATCATAACCATGAGACAGAATATAAGGAAATAATCTATAATTCTAGATATTATTGATCAAAAAATTGAAGAAATGAATCCCATTAATATTTAAAAAATTTATATTCACAATAGCGACGACTGTTTCAATACTTAATCAAAGAGTGAACGAAGGGATATGTCCTTATGATACCAATTGTGACTACCTAGGTAAAATCAATGTATCAATGAGAGTGGGAGTATAAAAATACAACTTTTTATTTCATACATATAATAAATTATTCAATACAGTATTTAATTAATACCACATAGAAAATAAAGAGGTATAGTGTCTTTGGGGCTTAAGAATATTTCATGACAACTTAAAACATATAACACAAAATCTTATTGAAAACATTCATTACATGACCACTACATTCCCTCATACTAAGCATTTAATAGGATAAAATAAGAACATTCAATAGAAAGGGTGAGATATGAAGCCCATTATGGGAGTAAAAAGGGTATAACATGAAGAATACTATACATGTTAGGAAATAGTAATATCAATGGATCATAATGAATCATGAACATAAAGGCTGGATATAGAATTATTATCATAACTAGGAAATGTGTCAACAACACATAACATAGAATTAGCACGAGACAAGGATCATTGCACTTGGGGATGAGAAAACCAAAATTGTATTTGAATTAGAATTAGTAAATCCTCATTACACATTAATTAGAATCAGTAAATCCTCATTGCACTTGACAAATCATGATACAAATCTTTAACCAAAGTATTGTAGAGCTATCATGGCACACCCTTATTTATAATTCCATTTCATGCATAAGTGTGCCACATGTATCATCGAACATTGATTCATCATCATTTATTCCAAGAAAAATAAATGTGTAATTCATACACTAAAATATATAATCAATATGTAAATGTTCATAAAGGTGATTACCATTTATATAGAAATGGGCATGGTATTCACTATATGATGACTCTGTAATGGAAAATGAGGTGTAATTTTGGCAGGATGAGGTTGTGAAAAAAGAATTCCGTAATATGGTTTATGAGAGAGAAAGATGTTTCTCATTATATATACTTGTAATGGATAGTAAGGGGTAATATATATACATGTACAAACATATTTAATGGAATTTGGATTCATAATTAAAAATAATTGCTTGAATGTAAATGAAGAGAGGGAAATCCCTTGTGAAATTTGGTATGGTAACATGTGTACATGGGAATAATTAGTGAGAGAGAAAAGGGGTCTCTCATCATTCCAACATAAAGAGGGATGTATGGGGGAGGTTTTAAATCATACCCCAAAATTTATAATTGAAAATAAAAGGGAATAACAATATTAATAAACATGGATAAAATGAGAAAGGATGGAATCCCTTATATGATAGTGTGATCCCAATGGATTGGGAGAGGCTTGATAGAAGATTTTTGGGAGGTTGGGTTGACTTTAGAGGATTCTATTCAGAGGAAGACAGAGTTTGGAAGAAATCCAAAGGCATTTAGTGAAGAGTAATTGAGAGCTTTTGTGGGTTTACATTGAAAATGATAGGGAATTAATTATTATTTTGGTCTCAGAAAACACACATCAACCTTATCAAAATCACAAACCATCCCATGGATTTTGCCCAATTTTTTTCCATATTGGAGTGGAAAACATTTTTTTACAATTAAAATGTCATAAAATTTTAAAATAGTAGGGTTTCTTATGTGTAGGTCAGTCACACTCAAAAAAAAATCAATTTTAAAATAAAAAAGTCTTATAATTGTTGGAGGGTCCACTAAAGGTTTGTAAAATAAATAAAATAAATTGAAAGTCAATATATTTTAATGTTAAAAAATATAATGGCCGATAATAGTGATTATTATTTTTATTACATCACTATGGGGTCATTATGATATCCTAAAATTCATTATATAATTAAACAGTATATAATTTATAACTTAAAAATTTACTCTCTCAAAAAATTCTTAAAAATTCCCTATTTGATAATTTTGATGTCCTGATTCTGAAAATAATATTCATTTTATCAAAATAATTTCTTAATATGTGAATTTTCACTTATAAAATAAAAACCAAAGTTTATCAAAAAAAATTGGGATTTATGAAAAATAGCTCTCAAACCTTAATGTAAATTAAAATTTCATTCATAAAATTAGATAACATTTTATATATAATAAATATTATTTTCATAATAATAATATTGTATTTAAATACTATTTACTTCAATATTTCATTAATTCATAAAAATAGATTTCTTTGTTGATTATTTACTAAAAATACTATTTGTGCTTTAAAATATAATTAAAAAGTTAAAATAATGAAATGAATGTATATTTTCTAAAAAAAAATTTGTACATAATCATAGTACTAGGGTCTTGTTACATAACCCCTTATAACAACAGCATAAGACAGAAGGGTAAGGTGTGCAATGGTGGCTGACTCTTAGGGTGGCTAGGATAAATCGTTCTGGTAGTAATCTCTATCAACTTCCACATCGCCTATAGGAGGATCTATTCAAGCATAACATATTGAAGCTCGACTAGGGGATAGTCAAGAGTGAAGCCCAATGATGCCACATTCTTTTCCAGCTCTGAAAAATGTGATTCGTACATGGAAAGTAAACTAGATGTGTCCATCACTTCCTCTGTCTGAGAAAATTGGATAGGTTAAATCCCTATATTTCTATTAATCATGTGATCATTGTTTAGTGGCTATATAAGACACGATAACAATTCAAAATGGTATTGTGAAATCCAAATACATAAAACCAAGGAAGTTAATATTTTATATAACCACTTTATATAATGATACATTTAATTAGATCATGATGAATTTTTGTTAATATAGGTTTGGTTCATTCAAATCTCCCCCCTTAGGAAAATTTTCCCTCAAAATTTCCTTTTACCCCACTAAAATTGAAGTTGGTAACTCTAATTCATAACTTCCTCTGATTCCCACATCACTTCTTCAAACTTGTTTTTCACCACAACATCTTGTTTAGGGACATTGTCTTATTTCGTAGAACTATTTATCTATAATAAAATATTATCATTGGTTTCTTCTCATGAGAAATATCATCCTATTATTGTACTACCTCTAATGTGAGTACATGTAAAGGGTCTGGTATGTACTTCCTTAAGAGGGATACCTAAAATGCTTTATGTACTATGGCCATGGTGGGTGGAAGTTCATGTCGATAGACCATGACCCCTACACGATGAGGAATCTCAAATGGGACAATGTACCTTGTACATGACATTAATTTCTTTCAAAAACTCATGATCTTATTCCACAGAGATATATGTAGAAATACAGTGTCTTCCACTTTTAATTCATGATCTCATCGACGGTTATATACATAACTCTTCTGTCAACTATGGGCTTCCTTAATATGATGCAAAATATTTTTCACATTCTCCACTATTTCATGGATCATTACAGATCCTAGAAACATACTCTCACTAAATTCATCCCCAAACACTGGTGTCCTACACCATTTCCCACATATGGTTCCATTCTGATACACGAGTGGAACCTATTATTATATGAGAATTCAACAAGTGGAAGAAGTTGGTCCCATTCAACTTTGATGTCCATATATCTTGATCCTAAAATATCATCTAGTGTTTGAAAAGGTCGCTATACTTGGCCATTAGTTTGAGGATTAGAGGCCATATTGATGTCCTATTCATTTCTTTGAGCATGTTGGATATTTTAAAGAACTCCAAGGTGAATCTCAGATCACAATCAGATACAATAGGTAGTGGTACAACATGTAGCCTTACAAATACTTTGATGTAAATTTGTGAATGTTGATCCAATGGTAAATCCACTTGAATTGTGATAAAGTGATCTGTCTTGTAAAGAATATCCACAATGACCCATTTAGCATTCATTCATATGGATGACCCTGGATTTATAATGGAAAAGTCCATGGTAATGTTGTCCAACGTCCAAGATGGAATGGGTAGTGGTTGCATCATCCCATTAAAATTTTTTCTATCAGCGTTCATATGATGAAATACAAGGAACATTGATATATATTCAGAAATCTCCCTTTTCATATTGTCCAACCAAATGTTTTCTCGGAGATCTCGATGAATCGTTGTTCTCACCGTGTGAATATAGAAGGTTGAGCTATGTGCGTCATTCAGATGCTCCTTCTTTTTAATTGGAGCAGATAGTACACATAATCATGACCTAAATAACACAATTCCTCCCTTTTCAACCATGAAATCTGAGGATTTTCCATTTCTGATAGCTTCCACCCATTTCTAAATTTCGAAATCCATTCTTTGAGTATCCATTATTTTCTTCGTGAGGGATGGTTGAGTAATCATTAGAGAAAGGATTGATGATGTTTATCCCTTAATTATTCCCATTTCCATCCTCTACAAATCTAAGAATATTGAATCCATTTAATTTTAATCATTAATAATGATACAATATCCTTTCTATATAGAGCATCTACCTCCTTTATCGTTTTACCAGGATTGTCTTGGATTGAGCAATAATAATAATTTTTGACTAATATCATGCTTGATTGGTGCATATTAAGATCCTTTTGTGTGAATATATATCAGAGGCTCTTGTGATCAATATATATCTCACAATTCTCCCCATATATATAATTTTTCTAGATTTTCAATGCAAAGATGACAACTACCTACTTGAGATCATGTTTTGGATAGTTTTCTCATGGATTTTCAGTTGTCTTGAAGAGTAGGATATCAATTTTTCATTCTACATCAACAAAAAATTGAGGACCTTCTTCAATGTATCATTTAATACCACAAAAATTTCTCCACATGTTGGTAAAGTGTGTACGAGCATAGTTATAAGCCTCTTTTTCAACTACTTGAAGCTCTCTCCTCATTCATCACTCCATGAATACATTACTTCCTTCCAAGGGAGCTTGGTAAGAGAGTTGGAAAATCGTGAAAAACTCCTCACATATCAATGATAATATATAGATAACACCAAGAAGCTGTAGATATTTGTTATACATGTCGTCCTCAAACATCCCTCAATTAAAGTTGTCTTGGAGGGATCCAGAGATATCCAATTTCTTGGGATTATATGACCCATGAATGAGACCCTGTTCAACCAGAACATGCACTTGATGTACATTTCATAGATATTCTCCTTCCTCAAGGCCTCTAGTATAGTTCATAGATGCTCCTCATTATCCTTATTAGTTTTTTATTGTACTAGTATATCATC
The DNA here is from genome assembly GCA_963277665.1 of Viscum album. Lineage (NCBI taxonomy): Eukaryota > Viridiplantae > Streptophyta > Magnoliopsida > Santalales > Viscaceae > Viscum > Viscum album. The sequence continues at coordinate 2,067,426,483 of OY728160.1, forward strand.
TACAATGACTACCACAAATTTGTCGAGGTAATCTCTAATGACTCTTTTCGTCAAGTCCAGGAAGATAGTTGTAGTATTAGTGAGTCAAAATGGAATTACGATGAATTCATAGTGCCGATATCTTATACAAAAATCTATCTTGTTGATATCTTCCTTCTTCACCCATAATTTATTATATATTAACCACATATCCACTTTAGAGATGTATTTTTCTCCATGTAGCTGATCAAACAAGTCATCAATTCTAGGCACAAGATACTTGTTCATTATCCGAATTTTGTGAAGCCCTAGGAAATAGATACAAATCTGCATTGACCCATCCTTCTTGTTGATAAAGAGGATTTTTCCCCCCACTGTGAAGCACTTGGGTGTAAAAACCATTTATCCAGATTCTCCTGTGGTTGTTTTTCAGCTCCTCAAGCTCCACAAAAGTCAGTCTGTACAATGTATTGAATATTGGAAACCCCCAGGTATATGGTCAATTGAGAATTCAATAACTATTCTAGGAGGAAGACCGTGGAATTTCTCAGGAAACATAGTATAGAATTCCCTAACAATATGAATGTATTAAATGATTTTTTCCTCCTTAGACACAATCATCTAATCCAGATAAATGTGATCCTAGGTAGTAATATCCAAGCCTGAGATGATGGTGCTAAAGAAGATCCATCTTCCTGCTTGTACATGTATACAATAATGGGTCAATTCTCTATATGGATAGTGATTTCCGTCAAATGACAATTTATGTTGGATTTATATAATGAAAGTCATTCCATTCCAAGAATTTCATCAAATTCCACCTGAGGAAGTATAAGGAGGTTCACCGGGATGTTCCATCCACAAATTATGATAATGGAGTAGTTATATTCATGGGATGAAATGATTTTCCCATTATTCATACTCACCAACATCATTACATCCAAGATTTTGTTATTGTTGTGATTTTTATACTAAACATTTAGGATATAAAATAATTTGTGGATCCAAAATCAAAAAACATGTTCCCTATTCATGAATTAATAACTATTGTACCCATCACCACTTCATTTTCGGGGTTCACTTCGGCAGTAGTGATGAAAAAATCATTCCCTTTCTACCATGGATGATATTGGTTGCCTCCGAAAACCCTAGGATTAGGGCAGAAATTTTCAAGGTTCCATGTTTCTTTGTAGTTGAAGAGATGAACATTGCATTGAGAGTTAAACAGAGCGTTCCTATCTCTGTCGCAACTGTGTGATTATCATGTCTGTAGTTAACATCTATGTGACCTTCTCTTCTACAGCAATATCATTTCCTTGTCCCCTTCATGCTATTTCAGGGGTATTTGTTTCCACATATTTGGCATGTGGGGTGTTGTATTTTCTTCGCAACATCATATTTATCCATCATACTACATGAAATGATGTTCAAATTATTCCTATTATCCCTATTATACCCATGAGATTCTCAGACATCCATTTCATCCTGGATGGAAAATCATACAATTTCCGCATAGCTGTCGAAGTCATGGATCGTAGTGCTTTCTCAAGGATAGGTTTCATCCCATCGAAGAAGTAGTCAACCTTTCATTCGATGGGTATTGAAAAATTCAGATTTGTATCATGAAATCCTTGTGAAGATTGACTCATAGGCTATAATGGGTTTGACATATTTTTGCTTGAGGTAATGGATTTCCATTTCAATCTTATGTCGGAGGTTGTGAGGAAATTATTTATCAAAAAGCATTTGTAATAAATCCTTCTATTCAAACTCTTTCATATCATTCTCAATCGTTATATTTGTTTTATCAAGTTCCAACATTGATCAGCATTACCCTCCATATGATAAGAATCAAGAAATATTTCTCTTGTTCAGAACATTGAAGGATGGTGAAGATCTTTTTAATAGAGTTTATACATTCTTAAGAAATTGAGGGATCGAATGATCCATTAAAATTAGGAGGTCGTCTTATCATGAATCTCTCGATATAGACTTTTTCTTTCTTGGGGTGGGGGTTGAATGTTCTTCTTGACCCATGTTTATATTTAAAGCATCAGTTAATATAGTCTGAATCTTGAAAATGTAAGCGATTTCCACTCCCATTTGTTTGGGCATCACATTAGAATATTCTTCACATTGAACATCAAATAGGTTGTTAGATCGAGTCTTCATATTACCAGCCATTGGCTAGAATAAAAGGAATGTTAGGGGAAACACATAAAGGGTAATCCATGGACAAAATAGACGACTTATAATTAAATTTTATTTCCTTATCTAATGAATCTATAGGCTTCCATCTACGTTAGCCATGATCTACATTAGAACATGTATTCGTAAGGGATTTTCTATTCCCTTAATAAGGGTTCATACTAAGAATGTGATTTTACCAATTCTTATCCCTCAAGAGTTTCATAACAAAGAGCACAACAAGGCCCATTGTCGTGTACCAGGATACCTCGGGTCAAGCCCAAAACTCCTAGTCAGATTTTTCACTCTTACGTACATATGTGCTAGAGCCACCTCCACATTCTCCTATCCAGACTAGGATGTATTATTTATATACCACATACCCAATACTTAACAAAACAGAGATTTGTATTTATTATACATAGTCTTATCTATAATTCTTTTCACTAGGGTTTTCTAATCTTAATCACAAAAATAACTAAACATATCCTCTAACACCCACTATAAAAACCCAAATTTTTATTACACACACAACATAAATTATTACATAAAACCATCACTTGATATATTATTGAATATTGATAGGTTTAGTGTCTTTGGGGATTAGTAACATTACATAACAACATAAAACATAAAATTAAACTTCATATTGAAAATGTCCTTTACAAAACCACAACATACCTTTATACATAGCATTTCATTGGATAACATGAGGGCACACATATGAAAAGGGAGAGCTATAAATCATATTAAGGGGTTAAAAAGGGTGTAACGTGAATAATTCAATACTTTTTAGAAAATAGGCATATCAATGGATCTAAAATAAACATTAACATAAAGGCAAGATATAACATGATTATAATAACATGGAAATGTGGAAACAACACTTAACATGGAATTAGCATTTTCCAATGCTAATTGCACATGGAGCATGAGTAAAACCTCGTTGAACATGAATTATCATGAGTAAATACTCATTACACTTGAATTTTAATGAGTAAATCCTCATTCACTTGATCTATCATGATTCTAATCTTAACCCAATGCATTAGAGAGCTATTAGGGCGCTCCCTTCTTAAACATATCATTTCATACAAAAGTGTGCCACATGGATCATAAAAAAGGCTTCATAATCATTTAGTCCATGATAAATTAATTTTGAATTTATAAATGAAACTATATTATCAATAATTAAATGTTAACAATGTTCAATACCTTTTATAATGAAATAGGCATGGTATTCAATACATAATGACTCTAACCTGAAAAACGTGGTGCAATTTCAGCAGCATAACGACGTGACATAAGAATTAATAAAAATAGTTCATGAGAGATAAAGGGGTGTCTAATAATATGTACAATAAATAGAATGTATGGGGGTCATACAGATACCAGTCCCAAAATATGTAATGTATATGGATTCAAAATTTAAAATAATTTCTTGAATGTAAATGGAGAGAGAGAAATTCCTTAATGATATTTGGCATGGTAACAGGTATACATGGGAGGAAGTAGTGAGAGAGAAAATGAGATAGTAATAATTCAAACATAAAGAGGGATGTATTTTTTAGGTGAGAAATCATACCCCATAATTTATAATTGAAAATTAAAGGGCATAATAATATTAAAAAACATTGAAAAAATGAGGAAGCAAGGAATCCCTAACATGGATGTTTGATTCAAAATGCTTGGGATAGGCTTGAGAGTGGCTTAATGTGAGTATGGGGTGACTTGGAAGGATTATAGAAAGGGGAGGTAAGTGGTTGGAAGAAATCCAATGTATTTGAGAGAATATAATGTGGGATCTTGGTTGGATATATATATGAAAAGGGATGGAATTCATTATTATTTAGGTTTTAGACACCACACATAAAACTAATCAAAAACAAAAACAATCCAATGGTTTTTGAAGATGTTTTTTTCCAAAGGGTAGTGTAAAAAACTAATTAATAAGTCCAATGTCCTATATTTTTAAAATAATTGGTTTTACTATGTGGAGGTGACTCACACTGTCAAGGAAATCAATTTACAATGATAAAACAATTTATATGTTTTTGAGGGTCCACTAATTTTTTATAATATAAATAAAATAAAAATAAAATCAAATTATTTTAATGGTAATACATATAATTGAATAAAATATTGTTTATAGTATTTTATTATATCACATTTTGGCCATTATGATGACATATAACACATTATATTACTAAATAATCTTTAATTATAAAACAACAAAATTGATTGTCTTAGAAAATAATGAAAAATTAACCATTGAATAAATTCAATGTCCTAATTCAAAAAATAATATTCATTTTATCTAAATAATTTTTAAAATATGTTAATTTTCACTATTAAAATAAAAACCAACATTTATAGAAAAATCAACGGTTTTGACAAAAAACAGCTTTTAAACCATAATAAAAATTACAATTGCATTCCTAAAATTAAATTATCATTTATATATAAAAAAATTAATTTTATAATAATAATAATAATATATTAAAATATTATTTATTTCAAAAATCCATTAATTCTCCAAAATATATTTGTTAGTTGAATATTCACTAAAATGTTATTTGTGCTTTAAAAACTATTTACAAAGTAACAATAATAAAATCAATGTTTATTATCTATACAAAAATAGTGTGCATAATCATAGTACTAGTGTATTGTTAAATAAACCATTATAACACCCACATAAAACTGAAGGGTAAGGTGTACGATGGTGAAAGACTCTTGTGTGGATCTAATTACATTTCACAGGTGGTAATCTATTTCATACTCTATTTCCCCTGTATAAGGTTATGTTTGAGCATAACATGTTGATTCTCATCTAGGGATGGGTCAAGAGAGAATCCCAATGAGACCACCTCCTTTACTAGCTCTAAAAAACGGTCTTCGTATGATGAATGTCTATGAGATAAGGGCATCAATTCTTTTTTCTAAGTATTTTTTTTAAATCCCTATATTTATACTAACCATGGGATCATTGTTCAACATCTATATTAGCGATGGTTACAATTCATAATTGTATTTTGAAATAAGAAACCTAAAACCAAAAAAGTGCATATTTTATATAACCATTTTATATAATGATACATTTAATTAGATCAAGAGTAATTTCCATTATTAAATATTTTGGTAATTATAAAGAGGGTGTGAGTCAATTATATATTTTTATTTCATGTTTCATTCTATTTGAGAAAAACAATTCCTTCTATTATAGATGAATGAATCTTCAGAAAGAAAACAAATTGAAACACCTAAATAAAAATAATAATTTACAAGGTTCAATACAACAAAATAGTTTCTATATCATTAGTATTGTATGGAAAGAATCCAATACCAAAAAATACAGTAGAAAACAATCATTTGGTTTGGATACTAACAGTATGATGTACCATTACAATTAGGTTGTACTACATCCAACACAACACTTGTTTTTTTTCAAGTATCAGGAAATGATGAAATCAAATTTTCAATAACATGTTATGAAAAATACGCTTGATTCATAAAAAATCATTATTTTGATTAGTAGACTTATAAAAATATGATCTCTAGAAACAATCATCATATTCAATACTAGTAGTAGGTTAAAACATCATGGATATCATAATGATTCTCTGCCTGGTTATCCCATTCTAATCATCCTATTATATTTGATCAATCAAATAATATTACTCTATTAGAATACTTTTGAAACAAATTTTAATAGATTCATTCCCTATCATGAAATCCTATTTAGAATTTTCAAACTAGTTATGAAATCTCTTATGATGGTCTTGTCTCTTTTCCTTTTATTTGGACTTCATAATTGGGAATTCCAGATCGAGAAACACCATCAATCTACAAATAATATGATTTAAAACATCTATATAACACTTTCATTAAAAGTGTATGTGTCAGAAAGTACCAATTACTTCATTTATTTATAGAAGAAATAAAATTTGTTTAGATGGAATTCTGAAAAACATTAATAATCAACCATATTTCACAAATCATTAATTTCCTTTTAATATCATCTATATTTTTGACATCTCTAATGCTTCTTGACACTTCTCATACCTTTTTGAATCATATCACAACATCAAATTTCTTCTTACATTTAAATCAATTCCTTTGGATGATTATGATTATCAATCATAATCATTCTTAGGAATTCATATATATGACTAGTGAATCGTAATTATGTTTTTCTATACTTGTTTTTAATCATAAAGTACTTCAAAAAAATTTGTCCAAGATAAATTCATAACTTCTAAAGATTCCATGGATTCCTCGAAAGCATGTCAGCAATTGTTTCATGTTTCTTTCAAAAACATTTGTCTTATATATTGAAACATCAAGATACATATTTGATGAATTCTAAATTGGATATTCATTTCCACTTTTCCCCAAACCAATATTCTTGAATCATAGGTGGTAATTTTATTCCCCATGTACCAGAGGAATGAGACATAGATTCACTCTGTTGGATAACTTGCACCTTCAGAAAAATGTTTGTCACCACATTTAGTCAAATGATTCTTGACCCACTGATATAAAACCAATTCAATATATTTTCTTTTTATCCTAACCTTTTTGTTATGGGGAAATATTAAAGGATTTATTTTCTAGTAGACCAATTTTAAACAACCAATGATTCATATTGGTGAAAATGAATTACTACATTGTTCATCGGTCTCTTACTTTATCCATCTTTATTATAACCAAAAAAATTAATGCCCCATTTCGCTTTTCATATTTCCCCAAAACATAACAATTTAGTCAACTATACCTCTGATGATACGTGGAACATATTGATTAATGGACCCTTACCAAAAAATTTGACTTTAATTACTTCATTATTTTATAAATATGTTACATGTCAAATTCATTCTTTGATTTTTTTGATTCTTTTTTATTATTGTTTTTTCTGAAAGACAGCATCTGCATCTTATTACAATTACATATTACCATCACAACCTTAAGAAATTATGATTCTAGGGGTCTCAAACTGATGTATTGAGACCAGAAAGTATTGATATCACAAACATTAATCATCTAAAATCATCTAATGGTATTCCAGATTTACTCATGAAGTTATTAACATTTTATATCAGATTCAACATTTCATGAGTAACAATCGAAATTAATATAACATCACATTCCTAACAAAAAAATCATTCATTACAACAATGTTTCAACATTATTAGTATCAATGGTTTTACTTATTTCCACTATAATCCTTGAATCACAATCTTTTAGACTACTTATAACTTTTGGGTATTAGAATGAAAATCATCATATTTACATCATACCGAAGCAGACTCCAAAATACAACATCTCTATGATATAGTCATCATTCAAGGTTCGAGTTTAGTCAGATGATACTTTCCTAACATAAAACTTTTTATTAATATGGTGGATATTATTATGCATTTAAAGTGGATTTTCATGACTACAATTGTGTGTCTAATAACCCAGTTTAGCAAATAGTGGTTATTTCACTCATTGAAAATTACAGGACAACAGAAGAAAAAATTTACAAAATAACTTTTTCGACTTCCTTCAGAATATTTTTTCAATTTTGGACCAACCAATATTAACTGTATGATAGAAATAAATCATTTAAATTTGATTCCCATTGAGTTATAATTTTTAATTTTAGTAAATTATATTTAAATATTAATAATATGGTGTGTCCTCTATTTTTCAGTGTCTTCATGAATTAATTCATTCTAGTTTATCTTTTAATTTCCCATAGTCTTGATCATGAATTTACCCTTATTCAATATATTCTTTCTTTAATAAATTTTAATACTAAAATTAAAAAAATATAAATTATTGTATTCTACCCTTCAAGGATTATGACTAAATTTACATTAGGTTATATTTAATATAAGATGATAAATTTCATTCCTATGTGTTCTAATGAATTTTCCATGGTACCATAGATAAATTAATATTTTTTATAATTTTATTAGTACTATCTAATATTTTATTCAACTTTAATTAAATAATTTTAAATAGAGTGTAAATGTTATTTATGGAATATTTTATATACTATCAACCCTATGATGGGATAATTAAGATATTTATTATTATCAATCAGTTGTTTTAACATAATTTAAAGGGTAATATCTCTTGAATCAATAATTGCATTGAAATATAATATTTTTATGTGATCACCACATATATATTCAAAGTGTATTTTTATATTAACTAATCACTGAACTTTTCTCAATAAATCATTATATGATTTAAATAAAATCATTTTCAATAAATTTATTTTATAAAATTCAGACAACGATATTAATTATACATTGAAACACTTTAGGTGGTTCCTCATCAGTATATTTTCCATCTTCAATAATCCTATATACATTATAAACTGATGGTATCATTAATTTAATTTTTTAGACCCATGAAGTTTTTTTATCATTCATTTTTTGAGTCCCCTTTCCCAAATTTACTTATATAATAATATATTTTAGATTGTTTATTACATAATGATACTCTTAAAATATATACTAGAACTTATCATCACCTAATGAAATATTGGATTATACATCATATTGTAGTCGTCAATCACTTTCATGTCCACTACTATTCCATATCCTCAACTTAATCTTGTCATTCTCAAGGAAGTTAACATGGTAATATATATTATTTTCATTATATAAAATCATTAATTTAATTTTATTCTTATATTTATCATTTTATTATGGATTTAATTTTTAATAGGGTGAAAAAAATATCATAATTTCATTAAATAACCTTTAATAAAATTTTATTCCTCAAAAAACTTCTATGATTTAATATTTTTATATTCATTCGATACATTGAATGTTTTCCAATACTATATTTTGTATTTTCATACTAATTCAGTTTTTATCCTTATATCTTATGAAATGAAACCTTTTTTTACATCATAAGTGGTGCAATAATATGTGAACTAGTCCCCATAATATTACATCATTACATATAAATTTAAAAAATTGACACAAATGAATTTCTTCAACATATTTGAAAAATCAATAATTTAATTGTAAATCTAAACAACTAAAAAGATATAACTCCAATATCATTTTATAATCCCCACAAAAATCATAAATATGTATTAAAAATTATTAAATCCATGAATCATTTAACATTCTATCTATCTCTCACGCTCTTTATGTCAGTTGATCTATATTCATAGCTCTACCATTTTTCATGAAACTCATTACTTGTCATTTATTGATGGTCAAATGTAACTCATCTAACACACTCATATCAGTGTTAACATACTTCTTACATACTATTTATATGTAATACAAAAATTATAATCTTAAATAACATTCTTGTTGATGTTGGGGATACCAATTATTGTATATATAAGATATTGAACCATTCAATACATCCATAGATGGAGACACTAAACATAATATATAATAACTTATTCGATTGTGATGTAATTTAAATCTGTTATGAATCATTTCAAATAAATTATTTTATTAGGAAAAATTAACATATACCCAATGGGAATATACCTAGAAAAAATTCATTAACAACCTTATAAAACCCAAATCATAAAAATGAGATTATACAATTATTGAGATGTGGCTGAATCTGTGGTTACCAAAATGGAATCTCAGAACCAAATTTATTATTAATTTTTGTATCATTGATTGGTTCTTGATGGTGATGATTAGTTAATAAGATACTACAAATGAACAAAGAATTATGCTATTATGTTTTTTAATTCTGTCCTTGGAAACCATTTTTAGATATAATATCATTACATAATTATGATGGTAATCTTCTTGGGTGTTGTCCTTATTTATTTCAATTATGTATAAAGTATTGACTACACACTGTTCCATGAAATAATATTATCTAATAATGTTTGATAAATGAATTATTATCTATATTAACTTCAAAACCTCAAGTACCTCTTGAATTCTAATCACATGTTCACCCTTTTCATTATACTCATTTTTAACAAAAAGTATCTCTTGTATATATGTGTTTTTATATTATTGTTTCACCTCATTTTCATACTATAATTTTCCTAGAGAGTTATCCAAAATAGGTAGTCATTAAATTCATTACATAGTGACAAAAATATTTTTTTTATGATCACTAAAATAATGTTAATGTACGTTTATCTCAATAGATATTATTGTGTACTATATATTATAGGCATTCAAAAAGATGGTATTGTGTCTTTCATTGTTTTATAATCCATCATATTAAGGTATCAATATATCCTAAAAAGGCCCATGATGTAATAAAATTATACATACATAAAATCCACATATATTCCATTAATTTAAAATCTTCATTAAAACATGAATACTAAATTTTTGTATAAACCAATGTGACACATCAATGTCAGAATAAAATCATATTCTCTAGAAACATGATTAGGGTGAAATACATATAAATATGGAAGAATAATATGTAATAGTTACTTCTTCTTTTATCCCCATCATTAAATTTCTCTATTGTAATTATTCACAAAGTTATTAATGTCTCCTCATCATACCATTGTTCCTATATAAACTCACTCATTTAAAATGAACCTCTATCTCTCAATTACCATGTTTTAAATAAATTCATCATATATACTTACAAAAACACAAAAATTAATTTTGATCATGATTTTTTGTGGTAATCACTCAATTTTAGTGGATATTTATACATAAATATATAAGGTATAATGGTGTGGGTTAGAATAGTAAAACTTATCTTGTATGATCAATGAAATAAATGACATCTTAATTCTATTCAACTGTTACCCCTATCATCAATTCACATCCAAAATGATATGTTAACCATCATGAATATTTAGCTCCTGAAATTTCTAAGTGATAATCAATATGAGGTTATTATAACATAACTTTTAGATGTATTTTTCAAGGGTCCAATCTCAATATTTAGTTATTTTCAACAAAAAGTATCATAATGAGAATCCAAAGGTCGATCACACCAGTAGCCACTCAAAAATTCTATTTATCAACCATCAATACTTTTTAATAAAACAAAATATTTAATATAAACTAAATGAATATATATTTAATATAATTTAGGTTATATTTTTATATTTAAATATATCAATTACATTCAAGACACAAAAAATAAAAAATAATATTGTTAGGAAGAATATTGAATGTTTTTCTATTTTAAGGGGTTTATAATATTTTTTTCCATCTTCTTAAAAATTAATTTTCATTAACATATTGAATTAAAATTTCAAAATTTATCACTAAAAATAAAAATTATTATTTTTTGAAAACCCCATGATCTCTACACATAAGAAAATAACTTTTTTGCTATCACTATGAGGCCACATCATTATACACCAACACAAATGTGCTAATCCATTGTATACAGTATTTTAATGGTGGAGTAGAGTTAGAATGATAAGAAAGAAGATGAATACATTAGTAATGAATGTAATGTGAATACATAATAAAATGATTTAATCCCCACCTATGTATTGGAAAAAATAACAGAAAACAATGATGTGAAATTAACAGAAAACAACACCAATTAATCACTAAAAACACTAGGGGTTACATTTATATAACCATGAGTATATGTGTATCATTTTATGAAAAAAAATAAATTAAATTAAATAAATAGATGTAGATAATAGAAATTTTAATTAAAATTTAAAATATTACTACATCAATTGAATCCCATTCTTTTATATATAAAATTTATTTACTCATTGAAATTGATTAAGCGTTATACATATGTAGGATATGGGTGTTCATGGATTGAATATAAAAAATTACTAGAAATATAAATGACCATTTAATATCATAAATTGAAAATCATGGAAGTTGGACATAATTGAAGATGTCGGTCATTCTATTTTTTTCCACCCACAACATTTGAGTTCAATGTGGATGTATGTACCCATTATGATAAAAATTTAACACATGGGAAAAAATAATAAGAAAACTATTAATATTGAAATGAACTAGTCAACCATTCATTAATGTCTATTAAATAATTTGAATCTTGAGATACCAATATTAAAATAACTCCCCTTCTCCTTCTTCTATTGTAATACATTGATTTTTTTATTTCATTGTATTCTATAATTATTATATATATACCTTACAAAAAAAATTAAAACATTTCAAGGATTTTAATTCCATATATGCTTTCTATGTTTGTTAAACCTATGTTCAGATTCAAAATTAGGTATAGTTGAAATATATGTATCCCTATGAATTTGGAATCATAAAACTATTTCATAATATAAATCAATTTATAATATATTATAGTTAAAATAAGATTTTTATAATAAAATAAATGACTATTCCAATTTGATAATAAAATCAAAATACATCTTAAATTAAAAAAATCAGAAAATGGAAAATAAAATATATAAATATTAGGATTGAAAATTTTAATATTTTAATAAAATGAAACAAATAATGATATAAATTAATCCCATAATATTAATAATTTCATTGATGAGTAATCATCAAAAATCTAAAACAAAACCGGCATAAAATGGAAATGTTAAAAAATCCATTATCACTTCCAATATATATCAATAATATGTATCATTTATGAATAAAAAATTCACTTATATTTTCATCACTCATTTTTAAAATTGTTAAAAATTAAAAATTCATAAATGACCCGATCAAAACATACCTCTCATTAATTTTCATCCCACTCTTATGTCAATATAAAATCAATATTGAGTTATGTTAATACATTAAATATTAATATGTCTCCATAGGCTTATGAGTACTACCATCCATCTCCATGAAAATTAAAAAAATTAAATTTGATCGTGAATTATTTTTCAATGTTATTGTCAAGATATTAGTGTGTTTGTAATAGTATTTTAGAATTTAAATATAGAAAATATGAAGATAAAAACTATATTAAATTAATTAATATTCATATTTAATACAAGAATTACACCTCAATCAATTACCATAAACATATAAAATCAATAACCAATATTGTTAAATGGTCCTTTGTTTAGAACCAAATAAAGTGAATTTTCTCATTGGTGGAATCCCATATCCACTTTTTAACTTTGTTTTTTTGTTTTTGAATTAATTTTTTTCTACTGATTTTTATTATGAGATGAAAATGAAATTTAATGAAATAATTATGTACTATTAATGTATGAATATTGATGAATAAAATATCAGATAATAGTTTTTATGTTTTTTATATTTTTTATTTTATTAATAAAAATAATTGATTTGTATAATGTACAATGATTAATGAATGATTCCATTTTTATATATCTCCACTATCCATAAAGAAATAACACATATCACACCACACAAAAAGAAATTTCTTCACAATTAACTAACCTCAATTTCCCTTTCTATAATATCAAACAATAAATTTCAATGAAAAAATATTAACATTGATGTTTTATCTGATGAAATCATATTGTAATACCAAATCAATCTATGAAGAAATTCATTGATTATGAGGGATAAAAATGAATATATTTTCCATGAAAAAACTCGGTTCATCACTAAACGAGACACATGAAACTATTTTCATATGTCTAGTTTAATGGGAATCCCATATTGACACATGATAACAACAAGCATCATGGTATCACAAGATAATCCAGTGGGAATGATTTTGACCAAAAAATGGGAATTTAGAAATTATTCATATAGTATAGAACAACCATGAAATATAAATATTTTAATATAATTAGAACCATTATCAATATAATGGTACAGATACAAAAAAAAATAATTAATGTGATCTATATATGATCTCTCTAATACTCAAGGACACAAACTATCCTCAGTACAAGTTGTCACCATTAGTAATCTTGAAAACGTAGGTGAACATAATAATAATCTATCCTACTGATTCCAAGGGTCACATATATTGTGTGGTCATAAAACTTATTAGTAGTTAAGAACATTTTAACATATGTTCTTATATTCCTAAAATATTTCGCACACACTTTTTAAAAAATACACATAAAAAATATGTTATTATAATTTGAACAAAAAAAAATTCATTACAAGACAAAATTTTGAAAAAATATGGATTTCCATTTTTTTCATATTCCTATTTTATAATACAAAGTTACGAATCAATTCCATGAAGAAATCCACATCCTATAAATGGAAATAAAGAGGTGTGATCAAATAATAAAACTAGATAAGATAATATCAATAAGTATTTCTTATATAAATACAAGTGTTGAAAATTGAAATATTAAAAAGTAATCATAGGAAGGTTAAAAAATAAAACCTGAAAGTAATTGAATGTATAAGGTACATTTTCATGGAAATTTTATAAAAATCTTGATAGGATACATTGAACATACTCGGTAACAGATCCATATATCTGTGTATAATGCATTCCACATTCAATCATCATGATATGGGATCTTATCCAACCACAAAGGTGGAACATACCACCATTTTCAATGTCCATAAATGTGATTATAGTAAATTAAATTAGGAACAAAAATGATAAAATATCAAGACCTTTAGGTTGATTTCTTTGATCCCTAGGTAAAATTGTTAGGGAAATGTAACTAGGACATTACACACAAGAAAAATTATACAACCCAAATATGTAAATTAGCATTCCAAGACCACATTCCTAACATTATCCATGAAAATATCATCTCTTTGAGAGTACTTCCATTTGAGTTCCAATCATCAAAAAAATTCATATATCCCAGAAGACACAAAAAATTATAAATGATTAATAAAAAATTTCAAATATTCATTATAAAATAAAAAATAGTCTAACTATATTTGAAAATATAAATTTTCTATTTATGAATAATAATATTCCAATTAATGATCATTAATGTTCAATGTTCGAAATCATTTCCATCAAAAACTCCTTTCATTCAAAATCCATTTCCTAAACCATGTTAATCATCGATGTACACATAACAGTTTTCAAATAAGACATTATGGTAATATATAACAATTTGGAAATTCCAAAATGCCAAACATCACTACGAAGAAAAATTATAAAACAAATATTATGAACCAAATTTTAAAGCATTTGGAAACATATAAATGTTTTTGAAGAAAATAAGGTTTATGAAAATGTCAATTATATTGAATTTACACTATATAAGAATGATCATCTCTATATGAGCACTCCGTGCATATATATAAATGCACAAATAAAACCATAATATATATATATGTAAAAAAAATGAATTTTTTGTGGATCATTTTAATGAAACACAAGTTTCATTGTGTCATATAATAAGAGTTATCTAATTATAAAATATTTCCAAAATATATGTTAGTCCACCATTCAAAACAAAATTCCCAATGACACACAATTTTATATATCTATAATGAGGCCTAGATTATCGTGAAAATAAACCAAACTAATATCAATGAATACTATAATTTTATCATGAAAATAGAATATATATAACTTTATATATGTAATAAAAACTATATAAATCCATTGATACTCACATTTTAATCAAATCATCGAAAACTAATATATAACAATTCATTTTTTTTTGCAAATCAGAATCATTAATAAAAATAATAAAATTCATTTGGGTCATTTCTTGAAACATATGGTATGTTTCAAAAATGAAATAGAAAAAATATATCCCAGGATGACATGATATTTTATTGAATCAAATATAACATTAAAAGACAAAATTATTAACTGAACCAACAAAAAAAATGTTAAAAGATGATAAAATAAAAATTAAATCCTTATCATTAAGGGTTAATATTTGAGAGTCTCACAAAATGGAATAAAACTGAATACAGAGAGGAATAAGAGATTGTATTAAGAATAAAAAAAATTCAAAATGAAAACTAAGAAAAAATCGATGGAAAATTCTAAATCCATGTAGGAGGAGAAATAGAAGAGTGGTTTGGGATCCCTTGGTAACACCACAATCGAATATGGTAGGATTGGAGTTCAATGAATGTTATTTTCTCGGATGTTATAATAGATATTCTTGGTTTTAATTATTTCGGGTAGTCAACATAGTTAAACATCAAGGATTAACAAATAATTTACCCCATAGTATAATGATAAAGATTTATCTCATAGTTTATAATCATTCTTCATATAAATTCACAAAAAACTACTGATCATTATCTCAATAAAAAATCATTTTCTCATTCAAACCAAATCATTCTCTCTAATTTTACATATTTTGAACACTAGTTCCTAGACACAGGCAAGGTAGTCATACTCTTTTTCTAATAAACTAATATTTTTGGATAAAATAGTGAAAATACAATGTAAGACATCCCATGATAGAAGGAAATAATGAATAAATAAACATTTTAATAGATGGTCTTATATTTTCTATACAAATTGTCTACAGAAATCATGCATTATTACATAAACTAGTGAAAAACTAGAAAACCCAAAAGTTAATGTAGAAACTAATATAAACAACAACAATAATAATAAGAACCAAGAAAACTAAAAATAATAATTAAAAACAGTTTTAGAATCTAGGAGATTTAAAGGTAGTTTTGATGCTAAAATAGTGCCGTTAAAAATCATAACTCTTATTAAAAAAATTTAACTATAATTCATTGAATATAAAAAAATAATAACATAATGTTCTTATGAAAAAACAAATTTATCTCTAAAATGTTTTATATATAATAAGGAATATTTTAAAATGTTTTATAATAAAGTAGAGTATTGGGAAAAAAATTAAGCCATTATATTAGTTACAATGACTCAAATAAATTTTCATATTTATAAAAAAGTTGATTTTAAATTTCTATTAAAATGCTCCAAATCCATATTAATTTAAAAACCCAATAAAAATTTCATGAAAAACTCTTGAAAAAATAAAACAATTATATGTTATAAAAAATATTTAATGGATATAAACATTCATGAAAAAATAAAAAATAAAATGAATATATAAAAACTCATTTGATTTGTGAAAATCCCAATAATAATAAATTTTCCTATCAATACATAATGCATTATAAATAATAATATATATAAATAAAAATCCAAATATTATTAATGAATCAAATAATAAATATTTATGTAGTGGTTCCCCATGTTATTCTATCAAGATATTCTATTTTAGTAAATATAGTAATGGAAAAAAATACAAAATAGTTTTATTGTACTAAAAAAATAATGAGAATGTAAAAAATTGGGATGAGACATTGTTTTCACCCCTCAAGTGAGTGATAGATTTTTAATAAAAAAATTCTATGGATTATATCATGGTATATAAAATTATATTTGAAAATAGGTTGTGTAAAATTAACAACAACATTCACTTCCTACTAATAAATATATGTATGTTCCATGAGTGGTAATCTATATCGAAAAGTAGAATTATCCCACCCCATTGAAATTAGAAATATAAAATTTAATATTTATGGTTTTTGGGGGAGGATAGAATTATAACTTGTATAATTTTATGGTTTCTTAATCCATATGATGTCCATGTGGATTGAGAGGAGAAAATCACATCACCATATGCTCTTCATGTAATTCTTATCTTCTTAATCCATTATCAACTTCTCATGTATCCTATTAATTTTTTTTCATAATCATAATCCTATGAAATAAAAAATGAATCCAAATATAAATCCTTATTATAATTGATATCCATTTTTAAATGTGGATGAATAATCATTGAATATAATTAAAATTTAATAATTTTACTGCCTCATATATTCCATCCCTAAATTATTTTCCCACGGGCATTGAAACTGCTATGTGATTTTTTAGAGGTGGAAGTAGTTACTATTAAAAAATATATTATTAATCATTAATGTCATTAAATTAGGGGTATAATTAATATCTTATTCTATGACGTATTAATTCATCTATCATATAACGATTCAACAAATTAATTTCTTCAAAGATATCTGATAATATTATTTTCTCCCCAAATAAATGTAACTATGATTCGTCCCAAAATATCATCATGTATTATAGATATATAATAAAAATAATCAATATGAAAATAAATTATGACTTATTATTTTTTAAAAATAATGTAAAATAAATTTCTATTTAAATTATATTGAAATATATGGTCTGATCTATTTATTTATGAATTATCATGTGTGAAAGCTATTAAACTCCATGAAAATAATGCCGAAATGATGGGAGTGATTTTTATGGAATCGGATATCAATAGTATGATATTTCAAGAATAATGTATCATAATGTGCACAATAGAATATATAACACAAGGTGTTTACTCATATAATACTATTTATTTATTTCTAATACTTATAACTGAAATATACCACAAATAAAAATATAATTTAATGGGGATTTTATTATATATTGGCTATACATATATGACATCTATGAAATTATAAGAAATTAAATAAATATTAATAAATTATATGGAATTTTTCTTCTATTTTTATGATTTTAGAAGAATGTTATCCTCTTTTTCTAAAATAAGATTCTTAAAAAACCTATTCATTGGAGAGATTATAAATTTTCACTCTAGATTCAGTGATATGAATTGGGATTATCCTACATTAAATCATCTATATATAGACTAATATTTTTTATGAAATACATATATAAAAGTATATATTCTAAAATAATAAAATTTTGTTTGATATAATATGTGGCACACAATAATAATCATAAACATATGATGACATATATTTCATTAAAACAAACCTCATCAATATCTAGCCAAATAAGAAAACCTGATTCTAGATGAACTAAAATATAAAATAATTTCATAAATTTTCCACTAAATTTGTTGGTGTTGATTGTAGTTATGAATTTATGTAAATAATTTCTATCTATTTATTATAAATAAAATAATAATCTTTAATATTAAAATGAGTTAATTAAGAAAAATGTTATTTTTTCTGAAAGGTCAATAAATCACGCTTTCAACTATAATTTAAAATTAATTTTAAGTAAATTTAAATTATTTTCCCTAAAAGTATTAAAATTTATTAAATATTCATATTAATATTTTTTTAGTGTTAATTATGGATATTTTTCAATAATGTTATGTGTTTTAATAAATATAGAATTATAGTGGAATTCATTGGGAACTACAATTTAGTTATTATAATTAACAATTTTATATAGTTTGAATGTAGAACTATTTCCATTATATAACAATTTTAATATTTTTATTCCATTTAATATATTTAATATTTATTTTTGATATCAAATAATTCTTTACATTTGATAATTTTCTCATTAAAACCTCTCTCTTTTTTACGTCTTTGGTTGTGATTTTAAATTGTATTCTTCAAATATTATATGTTTTTTTGTAAAATTTATCTAAAATATTTTGTATAATAATTATTTATATATTAAAATCTGTCTAAAATAATTTTTAGTAATTATGAGTAGTTAATGACGTAATAAATAATTACATCTGTTTAGAAAAAAACTAATTTACTTGGTGGTTGATGAAAAATGATATTGGTTAAAATTACCTAAATACATTTCAAACCCAAATTTAACGGAAAACTACAAACATTATAACTTATATAGTTTTATAATCACTCATTTTTTATAATTTTGTGATGATAATATATATGGGTGTAATTGAATCTTTTAAAAACAACTATGTTTTCCCACTCCCCCACATAAAAATGGCCACCACTCTCCTCCCATATTCACACTTCCATATCCATTTGGTCATGAAAATGAATTCTAAAAATGAATTTTTTTAATCCACTCCAAATATAATGTAGAACTGGTATAAATCATAAATTTATTATTCAATTTCTTTGGTGAAACAATAAAATTTCCCGAAATATGAATTATCATTTGTAAACATGTTTATTCTATTTATTTCAACATAAAACTACTGATGTACATGGATTTCACATGTATTTTTATAATTTTCTAACATAGTTTTAATTAATTAGTTTAACCATTTTTTATATTTTTAGTTTATTTTTTGTAGTTTTGTAGTAATTTAGATATTTTGATAATTTTTAGTTAATTTATTACTTATATTAGTAATTTAGTATTTTTATTATTTATATTAATTTTATATATTATATTTAATAGTATATTATTATTATTAGTTTCACTAATTTTAGTTTATTTTATTTTATTAATTCTTATTAGTATGTATATATTTTATTTTGTTTCATTATTTTTTATAGTATTAATAAAATAGGTTTTTTATTAGTTATTATTATATTTAATATTAGTGTTATATTTAATTTTCATGTGCATATATAAATAAATAAATATATGTATGCATGTATATGTATATGTATTTTAATTCTTATTACTTTTTATTATTATTATTATTATTACTATTATTATTATTATTATTGTTTAACTTTTAAATAATAAGATTTAATTTGAAAATTTGAATTTGAATTTAACTTCTTTTTATTTTTTTATTTTTTTTCTTTTCCTCTCCACTATCTAACCAACCCCCTCCCCTTGACCCGCTCCACTCATCCACGCCACCCCACCTTTTTTTCCTCCCCTCCATTCCCTCTCTCCAATCTCCCCCTCATCCCCTTTATTCTCCAACGCCTCTCCCCAATTCCAGGGACCCCTCTTTTTTTCTCTCCCGCTGGACCCGCCACCTCCCTTCCTCATCAATCTTCATCCCCTTTTAAACCCACTCTCCCCATTCCATCCCGCTGGCCCCCTTTCTCCCCTCTCTCACTCTCGGCCTCCCCTGACTCACCCGCATCCCATCTCCCTGCCGCACTCCCCCACTCAACCCGCCTCCCTTCTCCACGCCGTGCACACCCCCGTCGTCCCTCTATAATCTCCACTACCCGCCGGCCTCCCCTTTCTCACCCCTGGACCGACGGCCCTCCCCTCTTACCCTCGCCGCACTCCCCCTGACCCAGCCTCTTCCCTCACTTGTCCCGCCGCCCTCATCTCCAACCCACGGCCGCGCCCCCTTATTTCCCCTGCCGCCCCTCTCAGCCACTTCAAGTGCAGCAGGTACGCAGTACGCCACCCACAACGGCGAACCATCACCAAGAGCGCGGCGGAGGTTCGCACACAT
Source organism: Viscum album (assembly GCA_963277665.1). NCBI lineage: Eukaryota > Viridiplantae > Streptophyta > Magnoliopsida > Santalales > Viscaceae > Viscum > Viscum album. Next base: position 2,067,447,610 of record OY728160.1, read on the forward strand.
CATCGATGCAGCGGAGGATTGGAACGTTCGCTTGGCTTCCGAAGATTCACGTCGCACACTGAGAGCAAGCATCAGAGCATATTTTCAGCGGCGCGGTGGTTTGATTCGGGTGCGGCGTCAGCGACTGCACAGAGCGGAGCGATGATTATTATTTTGCGATCGTTGAAGGTGTCCTGTGGTGACAACTACGACAACACAAGCACGGTTATATCTGTTTATTATTTTATGTGTCGTGTTATCGTCGCGATGGCAGGCTAACTTTCTTTGTGTCGGAGTTGTGACGAAAGTGACGGTAATTGCATGTCTTTAATTTATTCTTACTTTTGATTGCATTTTGAATTAATTTCATTAGGATGTTTATTTAATTAATTGTATCTGCATTTAAATTAATTTTCATTTGGGCCCTACACACATGCTTTGGTGCCCGTTCGTGTGATACCTAATAAGTAATCACGAACGGGAGTTCATCCGAGAATTTATTTATCCGGAATTTGATTAAGCGCGCAATCGAATTCTGAATAAATAAATATATTAATTGAAAAATTAATATTTTGTGTGCGCTCTCCTTCAAATTGACATGAGTGATACTGAATAAGAGATCTCATGTGAGCGAACCCGACGCAGGTAAATACTTCGACTTTGTGAGAAACGGGTCGTCGTATTTCACCAAGTGATTCAGTGATATAATGACGCGCAAATTATTCGTCAGGACAGAGAACGAAATGATGGATAATTTGTGTAAACATTAGAATACTGTCTAATATCAGAGAACGAGATCAGATAGTATTTTGATTAAATTTTGAATCGGTGATAATTGAATAAATAAATATTCAAATGTGGGAATTAAATAATTGACATTACATGCACTTGAATGGACATCACGACTCTGACACTTCCATCTCTGCCAGTTTCTTTCATAGCTAAGTTCACTTAGATAGTTTTAGTTAATTTAATTAGTCATTTTTTTAAAATAGTCATTTAGTTTTTAGAACTTAGTTGTTAATCACACAATTAAAGCCCATCCGCCTGAACATTTCTCCAAAAGGACATTTCTAGTGTCTACTCACATTCTCTCTGTGGTTCGACCCTGCTCGCCACTTCTACAGTAGTTAGTAGGTAAATAAATATTGCAAATTTGCATGCGTTGCGACGCGCGTGATAAATTTCTGGGGCCGTTTCCGGGGAGAATAGTAGCATTAGGAGTTCCTTTAAAAGAGTGATTTAGGTCAAAAAAAAATTTTTTTACTACTCTGGGAATTTTTCATTGCAGGAATTTTCAAGGCACCCAGACGCTTGGAATGACGTGGGCCGCACCACACAATTACAACCAGTACCTGCCCTATGCAGCCCTGACTCAAGGTATGACGTATAACGATTCACCGCCCATGATCTATCCAGGTAATCCCGTTTATTTCAATGATCTTTATTCAAGTCAATGCTATGATCCATATGAGAATATTTCACCATGCTATGAAACACGACCTTATACATCTGTTGATCATTTTCAATGTCAATGCATTCCTGAAAATTTAGAACTGGACAATTCATGTCAAACAAATGATTCAATAATTGAACACATGTTTCATTGTGCTATCACTGAGACCAATCGGAGGTTTGAACTTCAAGATGAATGCAATGCAAAGTTGCTTTCCTCAACAAAAGATCTAGAAAATCAATTGAATAATTTATTAAATCAAATGAATCATATTTCCGAACTAGATGCTTCATTACCCCTTGATGATCTAATTAAAAGCAATTATTTTGAGGAGAGTGCAATAGAGGTTCCATTTGAACAACATCTATGTCCCGAGTCTGATAATGGGATTGATCTGCCTTCTTATCATACAATTGATGACTCCCCTCCATCACAAAATAATTCTTCTAATCTAATCACATTTCAAGAATATGAGAGCTTGGTCTTCCGCCCTGTTGAACATAATGGTCCCTCAGAAAATGTGATTTCATGTCCTTCTGTGAATTCACAACCTAGTCATCCCAAAGTGAAAAAGGACACATTCAATGTATATCAAACTGCACCATTTGAGGATGAAGAGGACATTGAACTAGGATCATTCTTTACCATGATAGATTCAGAATTGAACAAAGAGACAGTGGATTGCCACAATCAAGAGGACATCACTTCAAATGACATTGAATCACCTCTTTCTGAAAATCCATGTGAGTCTGAAACTTTTTTTAAAATGGAGACATCTGAAACATTTCTAGAGTCGAAGAATCAATCAACATTGGTGGAAGAGAACACTCATAATTTTCTAGAAACAATGGAAGAATGGGATTGCTTGGAGGATCCTGAGTTTGTGGTGAAACATGTACCAATGGAGAAATATGATGAGGGTGGTATAGAAGAAAATTTTGAAAAAGATGTCATTCTTGACACAATGGAGTCATCTGCTCCAATTGATCCTGCGCCACTTGCTCTATGCGTCGAGGTTAAAAACACTTCACTTTAAATACCCATATATTCTAACAATATTTTTGACCTTGGCACAATCAATGAAACCATCAAGCATGAATTGAGTTGGAAACCAGTGGATTTTTCTATGCTAGTAGTTGGGTGTGAAAACGAATTGGGATACATCATCAACCCAGATACTGCATTCAAGAATGTGATGGATATAAGCGAACCACTGAAGGATTCTAGAATGGCACTTTTTCACATGTGTATGTTCAAGGAGGTAATCTTCTTGATCTTTCCATTGACAACCTTTTCCCAAAATTCAACAATTCGATGAGTCTTTCTTCAGGTGAGGTATATTCATTCCCTTGTGATTTGGAATATTTTCATTTCATTCCACACATCCATTATTCTAACAAGATTCCGTTGAGATTTTGTGCAGCTTGCAGGATAAACTCTTCTTCAAAAAATGGATTCCGCGCTCCTACTGAAAAAGAAGCAGATGCATGGTTTACATTTCCATTCGATCCTGGTGGAGTTTCGATAACGTCTGGCTGAAGACGAAGTAAACTTAGCACTCAATGGGAGGCAACCCATCATTTGTTTGTTTTCTTTTCACTGCATTTGATTTCATTTCATTTAGTTTTATTTTAAATAAAATGGCATGCATTTACAACAATCTATTTTCTCCCGGCACAGTAGTGGATTTAAATTCATCATAAATATTTTTATCATCCACAATTTTTTTATTATGGTGTGACTTCTTTGATATGATGCGAGTATGTGCTGTCAATGTGTAGGTTTTACAGGTATACCATTTTTGGAGCTTCATCAGATACAAACAGCCTCTCCGCGTCAATCTGCACTTACACAGTGAAGTGTTTTATTTTTGTCATATTTTATGCTTCCAACAACACCATGTAAAAAAAAATCTGAAAAAAAACTAACATTCTTGTCATTGATGAACCCACATAAAAGCCATTGTATTTTTGTCACAACACAGTCAAGAACATAACACTTGTGTCCCTAGGCAGTTTGAGCACCTGATTCTTGTTTTGGAATTATCTGATCCTTTCTCTCATGACTTAGATGATTGCTGATATTATTTCATGCTTCGAAAATGTTTTTCAAAAACTTGTATATTTTTTACACTTATTCGCACTCATGATCATCTGTGCTGTCCAAAATTATATTTCCATACCCGTGAGGACTCTGAGCTATTTTACAATCATCTCTTATTTCTCTTATTTCTTGAGGTAATCTCAACCATGTTTTGTCTTCTAGAACATGCCATGTTTTTCCATCAAAGCGATAGGAATTTTTGAAAGTTGTACTAAAATGATCGAGGCATCTGTTTGATATTTTATCCCCGTTGACCCACTGAGCCACCCAAACATTTTCTCCTTCGTATAGCCCTTAGAAGCCATGCAGGAGCCTTTTAGGATGAGCCCAAGCCGATACCCTTCCCTACCAATTTCTTGGATTTTTGCATGATGATTACAATCTAAGTGTGGGGGGGAGAGACTTACTCATGGAGAGGGTTCTTCGAGGGGCAGTGAGTCATTTGATGTACATGGATTGACAGTATCCCATCCTGATCATATGAGTTCTTTTTCACAGTAGCCACATTCATTTCATATTATTTTGATATAAGAATATAGAATCCTTTTGAGTTCCAACAATGAGTACATTGATGGTCATTACGCGGTAACCCTCGACTTTAGGGATACCTATTAAAGTGATGATACATTACTCCAGGAACTAGAAAGTTTTCTATATGACCTACCTTCATTGAGATGTTACATCGTATACGCTACTTGTGTACCTTTCATTGGGATTATTTTCTGACATTTATTTCATGGGGTTTTGGAACTGATACTCACTTGTTTTTCCTACTCATCTTATTTGAGTGAGTTGTGTAAAAAAGAGAGTGAAACATTGGATTATCAAATTCTTGGGGACAAGCAGTGTTTTAAGTGTGGGGGAGCAAGAGTTTGAGGGAGACATTTAGATTGACTTATCATGCATTTATTTCAAGATTCAACCCTCCTTTTTACAAAAAAGATGTCAATTTTTTTTACCCACCATCCCACAGTTTCAGAAACATTTGAACCTCATGTAAAGTCCTTGAGATTGGTACATTCTTTTGATTTCCACTAGTGGAGATGTGAAATTCATGGCAAGCCTATGGTAAGCCTGCATGTGTATGAGAACTGAGAAAAACTTTGATCAAATCTTTTCGAGCGATGAGTGTAATGGCAAGGTAGGTCACATGATTGATGAGTGCACATACTTGTTTTGAAAAAATGCAAGTGAAAGAAATTTTTTTTTTTGAAACTAATGTTTTAAATGAAGCATGATATATTATGAGGAAAGAGATTGGAAAATTTTGGACATGTAATTTTGATGTTTTGATTTGTCTATGGTCCACTTGTTTTTTCTTTCTGATTGTTTTGCCCAGGAGTGCAAAAGTTTAAGTGTGGGGGATTTGATGTACATGGATTTCACATGTATTTTTATAATTTTCTAACATAGTTTTAATTAATAAGTTTAACCATTTTTTATATTTTTAGTTTATTTTTTGTAGTTTTGTAGTAATTTAGATATTTTGATAATTTTTAGTTAATTTTTTACTTATATTAGTAATTTAGTATTTTTATTATTTATATTAATTTTATATATTATATTTAACAGTATATTATTATTATTAGTTTCACTAATTTTAGTTTATTTTATTTTATTAATTCTTATTAGTATGTATATATTTTATTTTGTTTCATTATTTTTTATAGTATTAATAAAATAGTTTTTTTTATTAGTTATTATTATATTTAATAGTAGTGTTATATTTAATTTGCATGTGCATAAATAAATAAATAAATATATGTATGCATGTATATGTATATGTATTTTAATTCTTATTACTTTTTATTATTATTATTATTATTACTATTATTATTATTATTGTTTAACTTTTAAATAATAAGATTTAATTTGAAAATTTGAATTTGAATTTAACTTCTTTTTATTTTTTTATTTTTTTTTCTTTTCCTCTCCACTATCTAACCAACCCCCTCCCCTTGACCCTCTCCACTCATCCACGCCACCCCACCTTTTTTTCCTCCCCTCCATTCCCTCTCTCCAATCTCCCCCTCATCCCCTTTATTCTCCAGCGCCTCTCCCCAATTCCAGGGACCCCTCTTTTTTTATCTCCCGCTGGACCCGCCACCTCCCTTCCTCATCAATCTTCATCCCCTTTTAAACCCACTCTCCCCTTTCCATCCCGCTGGCCCCCTTTCTCCCCTCTCTCACTCTCGGCCTCCCCTGACTCACCCGCATCCCATCTCCCTGCCGCACTCCCCCACTCAACCCGCCTCCCTTCTCCACGTCGTGCGCACCCCCGCCGCCCCTCTATCTTCTCCACTACCCGCCGGCCTCCCCTTTCTCACCCCTGGACCGACGGCCCTCCCCTCTTACCCTCGCCGCACTCCCCCTGACCCAGCCTCTTCCCTCACTTCTCCCGCCGCCCTCATCTCCAACCCACGGCCGCGCCCCCTTATTTCCCCTGCCGCCCCTCTCAGCCACTTCAAGTGCAGCAGGTACGCAGTACGCCACCCACAGCGGCGAACCATCACCAAGAGCGCGGCGGAGGTTCGGACACATCATCGATGCAGCGGAGGATTGGAACGTTCTCTTGGCTTCTGAAGATTCACGTCGCACACTGAGAGCAAGCATCAGAGCATATTTTCAGCGGCGCGGTGGTTTGATTCGGGTGCGGCGTCAGCGACTGCACAGAGCGGAGCGATGATTATTATTTTGCAATCGTTGACGGCGTCATGTGGTGACAACTACGACAACACAAGCACGGTTATATCTGTTTATTATTTTATGTGTCATGTTGTCGTCGCGATGGCAGGCTAACATTGTTTGTGTCGGAGTTGTGACGAAAGTGACGATAATTGCATGTCTTTAATTTATTCTTACTTTTGATTGCCTTTTGAATTAATTTCATTAGGATGTTTATTTAATTAATTGTATCTGCGTTTAAATTAATTTTCATTTGGGCCCTGCACACATGCTTTGGTGCCCGTTCGTGTGATACCTAATAAGTAATCACGAACGGGAGTTCATCCGAGAATTTATTTATCCGGAATTTGATTAAGCGCGCAATCGAATTCTGAATAAATAAATATATTAATTGAAAAATTAATATTTTGTGTGCGCTCTCCTTCAAACTGACATGAGTGATACTGAATAAGTGATCTCATGTGAGCGAACCTGACGCAGGTAAATACTTCGACTTTGTGAGAAACGGGTCGTCGTATTTCACCAAGTGATTCAGTGCTATAATGACGCGCAAATTATTCGTCAGGACAGAGAACGAAATGATGGATAATTTGTGTAAACATTAGAATACTGTCTAATATCAGAGAACGAGATCAGATAGTATTTTGATTAAATTTTGAATCGGTGATAATTGAATAAATAAATATTCAAATTTGGGAATTAAATAATTGACATTGCATGCACTTGAACGGACATCACGACTCTGACACTTCCATCTCTGCCAGTTTCTTTCATAGCTAAGTTCACTTAGATAGTTTTAGTTAATTTAATTAGTCATTTTTTTAAAATAGTCATTTAGTTTTTAGAACTTAGTTGTTAATCACACAATTAAAGCCCGTCCTCCTGAACATTCCTCCAAAAGGACATTTCTAGTGTCTACTCACATTCTCTCTGTGGTTCGACCCTGCTCGCCACTTCTACAGTAGTTAGTAGGTATATAAATATTGCAAATTTGCACGCGTTGCGACGCACGTGCTAACTACAAAAAATAATTTGTATTAATTATTATATACTGAAAACAATATATAAAATAGAACTATACATCATTAAGATAATGTAATAACCAATATCCATTAATCATCCATCAAATGGGAAACAAAACCATGGATTGTGTGTGAGGAATACTACTTCCTTGCAAACTAATGTAATTTTTTAAACATAAATACTTTTCAATGATGGATAAATTATGTATTAGAAACATTTAAATCATATTTATTATATTATTATACTAATGAAATATTACATCCACATCTACCTTCTTACATTTCACTATATTTATAATTTGATAACATCACTTGTGTGTACAATAGAATACTCCCTCATGGAGTGATTGGATTTGTTTTTCACTTATTCATTACATAGAATTTAATATGTGTTAATTTAAATAGAATATGTGTCATATATAAGATGATTCTTATTTTTTGAAATAAATATATCTCCCAATTTAATAACCTTTAACCTATTAAGGGAATAATAATATCACTCATATCTATATATAACCTACCATATACACAAAGTAATGTAATCTCTTCCCCATGTTAATATAATTATAATGATTGTAGAAAATTAATCTATTGAAAAAATATTTATTTATAACAATAAAATAATTATGGATATTAGTGTAAAATATCCAATTTCTGTAACGAGAACATTCATGATAGAACATGTATGAATAAATATGCCAATTCACACCTAGAACAATTAAATTAATGAAATTTTATTATCTACATATTGTTAGATTTTTATAATTGGAAAAAATATGATATTATTAGTTTGATTATTATTCTAGTGTAAATTTATAATGTTCTAAAAACCATTATAAATGATGAAAAATAATGATCATCCTAAAAGAAGCATTATTTAAGTTACTATATCAAAATTCATCTTTAGTGAGGAATATTTTAATATTATCTGTCTAATTTCATTTATATGGTGTATTTACCACCACATTGACAAGAAATATCAAAAATATATATTTTTTTAATTTTTTATTTAAATTATTTCATTTTATCTATATTTACCTTAAAATTACCTAGTGATAAATAATAACATAACTCATTTTATTTTATTTGGGGTTTATTAATTCATTATTACTATTGATATTCCTTGATTAAGTGTGTAATGAAAATTAATTTTTTTTGTTTAATTTATGAGTTTTATGTTTATTTCAATTTTATATATAAAATCTATTAATTTATTAATTCTAAAATCATCATTAATATCATTGTAATAGATTTCGTCTAAATTTCGCTTCATTGAAGCATATTGTAATTTTATCAAACTGATTTCATTTATATAGTGTATGTACTACAAATTATACATGTAATATAATGAATAATTCAAATCTAAATGTATTTTGAAAAAAATATCAATTATTTCATCCATGATGATTTTATTTCAATTTTATTAAGTGGTCAATAATTGCATAACTCAATTTCTTTTTGTTGGTATTTATTACAAATTATTCATATGATATTATTAGATTTTCTATATAATGAATTATAAATATATGATTCATTATTTCCACATTTTTATGTGTATCTAAATTTGACCCCCAAAATCAATTCATTGATTACTTCCCACATCATAGTATTACCTTTTTAGGGTTTATTTTAGATTTTCATTTTAATCAGATTTGTTTATCCTTGAATTTTGGTTGAAGGAAATAATTTGATCATTATATAATAAAAAGAATTAATTTTATATTCTAATAGTATTTAATTATGTTTTATTTTAAATGTATAATATATTCCAATCTTTGTTAATTAAAGTTATTGATAATGTTTTTAATGAAATCCAACAGAATATCTATCTTTGGTAAAAAATAATTTTTCTTTCAACTCATTTTTTTGAAAATATTTTCAATTTCATACCATTATAAAATTAATTTAATAATGATAATTTTAAAATTCAATCTTTCTTTAAAAAAATTGGGAATATTCATTTCAAAAACCAAATAAAGCTCATTTTCAATTTATTTAAAAATTAAAGTAATATTTCTTTTAATGTTTATGGTGTGATCAAAATTTCTAGCTACCATGAAAAATAAATATTCTAAATTAACAAACATATTTTTAACATGACATATTAATGTAAAGGTAATTTAGAAAAATATTACAAACTGTTTAATTTAAAAATAGTTTCGATGATTAAATGATAATTTCCACAATATTTGTTTGATATAATTTTTCAATATTTCTATTAAAAAACAAAAAACCCCTTTATATTACATATAATTTAATGGGGATATTTTTATTGATAAAAAAAAATCTTTATGTGGATTGGATATTATTGTTAAGACTTTGTATTGATTTTCCCTTCACTATAATCAATCATTTCTTATTAATGATCATTTCATTAACATATCCACATTCCTCTGATCATTGTAATTTAAATTTCCAATGAATGTACATATAATATATCAAGGATACCCATTTTTTGAAAATATAAATATCATTTACATATAGGGTGTTTTATATTTAATTTTATTTTATTGGAAATAGAAATATATATAAATTTTTATTCTTTAACCAATACAGATATTTGTAGATATGGAAGCATATTCAATAAATAATCCATAATTAAATATATAAAGAATCTTTTGGACATACACATATAGGTTCTCATTTTTATAGATATCCATTTAAGGTTGTAGTTGTATAATGAGATAAACCAATTGGATATCCATAGTTAGATGGGTTTTGGTTTAATCATTACTTTATGTTTTAAACTTTCTTGGGAAATATACTATGTTTATATGTATCATGATGATTGAGTTCAGGATTTCCAATAGTTACACATAATTTTTTTTGAGAAAATAGGTATTATTATCTCTCAGATTCTTTCAACTATTTTAAATATGGATTCATTTTATACTATGTTTTTTGACTCGATGACATGTGTTTCCAGTTATTTACCTTCCCATGTAATTTATTACTTCTCGAGTTATGATTTTCATGAATAAATAGAATTTAATTTCTATTCAATATTATTCCACATTCAATATTCCTTATGCCTTTTTAATATTCAAGTTACATAATAAATGCAATACGTCTTATGTTACATTCATTCTGATTATGATTGTTCATGTAAAATTATATAAATAGACTGTGTGTTCTATTAATTCCCCAACGATTGTTATGCTTATTGATTCATGATAACTTCTCGTATACATAACACATAAAATAAAGTTTATCACACCATTATTTTTTCATTCATAATATTATAGGAAGTGTAAAAATTATAATATTCAATGATATGGTAGTGTTAATAATTGTATTCTCGAAAAAGGAGTTATTGTTTTTTTCATATGTTGTACAGGAGTACATTATGTATCATGTTTACCAAGACTATTAATATATAAAGTCATTTGAAATGTGATTCCATCTCACTTATTTTACTGTGATATGTTATACACCTACTATGGGATACTAGGGATGGGGGCACTACTTTTAGTATTAGAAGGAGGTTTTGTAGAAAATATTGGAACTGGATTAAGGAAAACATAGATTATGGAATGTAACTATATGATATATTGTGAAGATATGTATAGAAAAATATCATATAGTTTTTATGAGGTATAAGTAAATTGTTTTTTTTCTAGAAATACATCTTTTTATAGATATTACACATAGGAATGGTTCTATCAGGGTTGTATGTATGTGTGACTACTCTAAAAAATGAATGTCATGTCTGAATGAAGATTACATAGTACTCAAAAATAATCCTTACTATGCACTGTGATTTACTATACTGATGTATAATCCTTGAATAATTAATATTTCCAGTTAAAACAATTAATAATTATAATTATATATAATGAAAATGAAAATCCAGTGTTAATCCTAAGGTCTCTTATATTAAAAATAATTTTTCATGATTTACACATCCTGTAAATGATTATATGGTTTTCCCATTCTGATTACTATTTTTTTCACAGTTATTTTTTAGTAAATTTATTTCTTGGAACCGATAAAAACCATGTCAATATTGAAAAATAAGTAATATGTGGGATATATAAGAAAAAATGGGATGATAATAGGATCGAATGATATCATGATTATAACTGATCAGTTAACGAAAAATTTGATTCATGACATTTATGTTATGTAACTCCCAAACTCACCAATTAAAAGAAGGATGGAGTTTTCTAATATCATGAGTGATGAAGCTAATGGTAATTAGAATGGTCAATTTAATTGATGTCATCAACGTGGAAAAATACACCCATTAATGTTTCTGTAAGATGTGGGAAAATGATTTATGCATTGGAATAAATTGAATAATGTAATGAATATAAAGGGGAAAATTATGTGTATGAAGGAAAGATAAAATAACATAATATAGATCCATTTATTATTCATTATCTCAAAAATTTTGGAAATTGGAATTATACATTTCAATTGCCTCTTATAAATTTTAATTAATAAAATATATAAGGAGATATGATGAAATAAAATAAAGGATGTATTTATGCAGTGGGATTCAAAAATAAAATTGTACAACTTGTTTTAGGAATTCAATTTATGTAATAATTTCTATAAATAATCTGAATATTGTTCTAAATATTATAATCATATATGTATTAATTAACACATGATTTAGAGGTAACATCATGAATTTAAGAGTATATGATTCATCATATGATAAAATTAAGAGTCACTCATTCATAAATGAATTTCACAAACATAAAACATAATTTGGGATATTTTTGAAAAACATTTATCAGAATACAACCCATTGTTTAATTTTAATAAATAGTTATTAAAATTAAAATTCCATCAAAAAATTTGACACTATTTTAATGGTATCTGTGTATTTAAATGTTTATCCAATATTTAATTATTTATTCATTAATGGTCATCAAAATTTTGGAATGTTATAGGAATTATATTAATATAGTTTTTGAAATTGGAAACCCCCCATTATGGGTGAAAACATGTTGAGTCTGGTGTTGCCATGGGGATTTGTCCCAAAACTAAAGTATGATATGTGTTTAGAAATTTCCAATAGATAAAATTATGTTATAGTTAATTTGAAATTTTTTTATTAATTTTATTGAGTATATATAAATTATTAACTAGTAGTGTTATAATTTAGGTTTACATATTAATATATTATATTGGATAATTATTGTTAACCGTACTTGTTTTGGGAAGTATTTAAGGAAAGGAATAAATACTCGTCACTAATTTTTTGAATTTATGGTCAATTGAAATCATTTTTTTTATTTAGGACCACAAAAATTATTTTTTGGATATTCATTTCATAGAGATAGAGATGAAATTGTAATTAAACAATCTACAACCAAAGGATAAAAATGTTATTTTGAAATATAAATCTAAAAAGTAAATATATTTCCCTATATTCATATATAGTTAAATAATTCATCAATGTTTATAAAAGGATATTGAAAAACATATATCCTATTAACTTCATATCAATTGAATGAAATTATAATTTAAATCATCTTAGATTTTTGTTTTTCAGGTCCCAAAAATTCAATAGAGCATTAAATTTCTTCTTGAAAATAAAATATCTCATTCTTTATAATTATAAATGATTTTATATCTTGTTCATATATTCACATGAGACCAATTTTCTTCTAAACTAGAATCTAATTTTGTGTCATTTTTTATGGTCATTTTACTTCAATTTTACTCATATTTAAATGATTTTTTAAACAACCATTTTTATGATATGGGTAATCAATAACAAAATTTTCTATTATAAATCCCTCTAAATCATATAGAAAGATAAAATTTATAGGATTCAAATTCTTTAACGTAAATTGAATTTTACATGAAAAAATTTATAAAATAAAAACAATTTTTTGATATCATATAATAAATGAAAAACTATGCGTAAACAATCCGTGAAATACATTTCTTAAAATTTATTCTCTTTGATATCTTATGAAAGATACAACAACATGTATAAATAATTTTAACATAGTATTTCATCATATACGAGATTTAAAATTAGAAAATACTAATAGTAACAAATATATTAAGAAAATTATGGTTATGTATTTATTATAAATAAATTTATAATCAATTGAATAAAAATATTGTTTTCGATAAAATATTATTTTTTATCTAAGACGATTTAGTCATGATTTTTACAAATAATTTAAAATTCTTACTAACACAATTCGAAATTTAATTTGAAAAAAATAAATCATTTTTTAAATAAATATATCAAAATAATAATATACTGAAATTTTCAGATTTCTATGAAATTTTTTATTTTTTGATGAACAGGTAAAGACTATTTTTTGTTCAAAACTACATTTCCATTTAATGAAATAAAAATAATAAATTACAATTTAATTGCTTTTGATCTAAATTTAATTCAATTATATGGAAATTTAACTACATTATGTTATTGTATTCATCATGATGATGAATTTTGTTATTCAAACCTTTTATACTTATGACTTTTTTCCCATTTATAACATTATATTTCATTGAATGTGTTGGGATAATATTAGATTGAATTATTCCAATTATTTGATTATAATATCATAAAATTTAATAAATATTTTTAATCATCATATTTTATAACATATAATAATAATAAAATATTTTTTGATCATTATGAATATGAAATAAAAATAATTACTCAGACTCAATAAAGAATGATTTTCCAGGTAGTTAAACTAAAAAATATAAGTGGTAAAATAACCTATAAACTTTTAAATACCCATTATCTAGACGTATATATATTTTTTGACCTATAAGGTCAGATTATGTCCCATTTAGTGTTTGAGACATGATTGAAACATTGGTGTAATTGAATCTTTTCAAAAATTCATTGTGTAATCTCTCCACCACTAATAAAAGGCCACCACCACTCCTCACATATTCAATCATAGAAATACATTTGGTTCTTCAAGTACATAGAAAATCAATTTCCTAACACTATAAAAAAATCCTAGATCCCATTATTTTATAAAGAAACTAGCCTATGAAGCATTTTGGTGATAAAAAAATAAAATTTCCAAAAAGAAGAGGTAATGTTCCTAAACAAGAGTTTTCATTTTATATATTCTTCCACCCAAAAAATATTATATTATAGATATTATATTAAAAATAGTATATACCATATTGTGATATGTTGTTATATTAAATTATTAACCCATATTTGTCTACTTTTTTATCAAATATGAAACAAAACCATCAATCATGTGTACCATGGACTATCGACTTGTGAACTGATGCAATTATTTATCCATATAAAAAAATGATGGATATGATTATAGATTATACACCTGTATATGATACATTTGTATATATAATAAAAATTTAATTTCAATATTAGATACACATTCATACGTTATGACCTATTTAAAGTACAATAACATCAATCATGTAAATGTTGGACTACCGCATCATAAAGTAATGTCATTATTTTCTCACCTACTATATAAATGGATTGTATTAATGATAAATTTATTGAATATATGTGATATATAAATCGTATTTTAATTATTTAGGATGATTATTATATCTCCAACTTCCCTTCCCATTCATCATTAAAGGAATGATAATGGCGCTTGTGCATATGTGAAACCTAATGTGTCATTGAAATGATGTTATCCACTCTCCTTGATCAAATTTTAATATAGATTCTAAAATTTATATAATTATTAAATTATATTAATATCATTAATATGATGTTTTATATGATTTATCTATGTAATATATCAAATAACTATAACATTAATGAAAAACATGTAAAATGACATAAGGCAATGAACACCAGAAACAATGAAATTAATGAAATTTTCTTGACAAAAAATTAGTAAAATGTCATAATATGCTCTTATATGATATTATAATGATAAATATGGTTATTTTATAAGTTATTTATATTTTTACATAAATTATACTTGAGGTTAATGAATTATCAACCAAAAGGAAGTGTGTCGTAAAGCACATTATCTCAATATCCACTCATTGAGGTATATTGTAATGTTAATGACCAACTTTCATTAATATGGTGTATATAATACCCATTAACTTGTAATATATTTATTCCTTAATATTTTATGGTATTAAAATTTTTTATTCCAAATATATCACGAAAGGGGATTTGATGTGAAAATTACTAAGTGGTAAAGAATTACATTACTAAATTTCATTTCATTATTTTATATTAATACTTCGTCTTAATTCATATTAATAGTTTATATGTGTATTAAAGATTAATGGTATTATTTTTGTTCCACTTTTTTATTTTTATTAAAATTTGATACACAAAATCATTTCATTTTTGAATTATCATGTAAATGTTATTATCATTGTAAGGTATTTCATCATAATTTACATTCATTGAGTCTCATTTTAATGTAATTTTGTTAATATCTTGAATCATTCATACTTCATGGTACTTTGATTTTAAATTTTAATTAATTTTTCCAATGTACATTCACATGAAAAATAACATGTGTTAAAGATTATCATTACTCAATTGATTTTATTTTGGTTATATTGCTTCCCTGTATTCATTGATATTCTAAAATTATGTGTATAATATAATATGATTATATTATGTCTTATAAATCCATGTATTATATTGGTATGCATATTATGCACATAATCGATTCAATGATTAATTATCACTTAAACGTTATGATCACTGTAAGGGTTTATTTCACATTTCCTATTTTAATCAGTATTTCATAAGATTATATTTCAATTGTACCGAAACTGTTTTTTCATAATAAGATATAGAAATATTACAAAATATAATTCTAGCACTGCTCGCTGAGACGGTCGACTATTCCAATGGTCGATGTTCCTGAAATTATGTTTGTCAAAATATGAAATATGTTTTTTATTATGTACACGATGTTAGTTAAATAAAATAGGATAATTATTAAAAATTTTGTCGAATTGAATATCTGATGGAATTCTTGGGTCTGGAATATAGTGTTTACACAAGGCATGACATAAAATGAGTATGTTCTGGACGTTCGGACAACTTTATCATTGACAATGTTTAAAATTGATGAATTAAATTAGTGTTTTTTTCATTTAATATCTCTAACACAAATAACTCATTGATGGGCGGCACATTTGTTAAAAATAAACCCACTTTTAGTTAAGAAATTACGTTTTACACTAGGTAGGGTATAACCATTTTCAGCATCAAAATTTCAGCTTATATCCCATCGTGGATGAGTAATTATGTAATAAAATATTATCTATTTAATTATTTGGATAATATTATAAACCTAATTTATGATTATAAATTCATATATTAGGTATTTAGCCCCACAAACACTTTTTCAAATGAAATATCCTCATCCTATTGTCTCCAATCCTCTCACTCTCATTAGAAAACAATTCAAAATAAAGAACAACGACATGACATCAGATCTTGGTGTATCGAAGCCCAACGAGCAGAACATATCTTAACAAATGTTATCTAGAAAAATGATTACAAGATAAATCTAGTTAGGTCATGTTCTAGATGTTTTTATAAGCTGGATAAAATTCATTGAGCATGTAGTTAATTAATCATCAATATGCGCCCTCGCTCATAATCTCTACATGGGCCCAAGTATCAATTTCATCTTGCTTAATCAGTTATTCTAAACTTGGTGCCCAAACTCGGTCATAGGTAAAGAATTCATGGTCAATGATGATTAAAAATATTCTATATTAGTACTATTCAAACTTCTTTCCTTAGAATTAATCACCATGGAATCCACACAGATCATGGATGGATAATTTCTGGGAAACCTGACCCTAGTCGGTTTCTATGATTCAAGGAAGATCAACAAAATGACAAAAAAATCACGTGAAGACTGTTTATGCATAAATAGTCATTGGATTATCACCGATCTATGATCAAAAATTTTTTTGGTCATCGAATAAAACTACAGTGGCCCACAGATTGGGTGATGTGGTGGGGCGATTCCAACAAGAACAGGTCATTCTCTGGAGTCGGTATGCATCCCGAGGCAGTGGCGGTCGGTGGTCTATGGCATGGTGGCCCATGGCGGTAATGCATAGGTGGAAGATTGTAGATGCCTGACAGTCCAATGGTGTGGCAATGAGGGGATCTAGGCAATGACTATAAGATGGGTTGAGTAGTGTGGTCTAGCTGTGAATAGAGGGGAGAGGCGCAACGACTTGTGTGTGAAGAGGGGAGAAAACCCTAATGGGATTATTTTTAATAAAATCAATTAAATAATAATAATATTTTTTACTATTGATAATAATTATATTTCTAATAAAGGGTTTATCCTATATAATTCACCCCATGGAGCACCTGATTAATGCCCCGTTATTGGCAGCATGACCCCGATTTCCATATGATCATTTTAAGACTATCATATGAAATTTTAAGGGACCCACGACATGGTACACAAAACTCCCACGAAATAATAGATCTAATATCATTATTTAATAATTAACATGATATATAATCTATGTATGATAATCAATTGGAATGTCATTTTATTTCCCCATGGTAAAGTTTTCAATATGTTATTTTCAAGACCTAATATAGGTACCTTCATTGAGTTGCGGTTTTGGTCCCCAAAATGTCCAAATAATAATTATATTATATTATTATTAAATATTTGACCCGCCAAAATTTCTGAATGATATATCCAATCAAAGTGAAGAATGTGGCATTATGATCATAATATCGAGACAATCCTTTTGATTCCATTTTTGTATATTTATATTGAGGACGAGGTGTGTTCCCCATGAGGCTTGGTTCACATGTGTTGCAGTGAAACATATCATTTTAACCAGTTATCCGTTTGGGAGGAATGGGAAATCCCTCTTATGTGTTTTTATGTGAGGTTCAAAATGGTATGATTCATATGTTTTTATTTGTGGCCAATTCATTGGCCCCATGGGATGCCCCTCAAGCGTATTACAGCGACATACAAATTTTCTTTCAGATTTACTTGTGGGGTGAATAAGTAGTCGATCTTGAATGTTCATTTGCATGGACCGCAACGGTGTAATCCATATGGATGTGGAAAACATTATTCGTGATCTCAAAGATCATGGAATCATTAAAGGAAGATTATTGGAAGATAATTCTCTAGCGGTTGAAGGGAATCCACAAAAAATGGTAACACCTACTATTATGATAATAACGATGTTATGGTTTACACAGCATGTAGTCCTCTTGACACACTTTGTACTACCTTCCATTGTAAGGACATCTTGGTGGAGGAACACATGACCATGTTACAAGAAAGTTTACATAGCTTGGTCACATGTAGAAAAAGACATGGGGATTAACACCCTAGGTAAACAAGTACACGAACACGGAGTCTGTGTACCCATACATGACCATCCGACATGGCAAGGTCCCAAGATAGGAAGGGCACACCATGTAGTCTGCCCATATGGTGTGTGCCTTAATTTTGGATAGAACCTCGGTTTGGAATGAGACACAGTCATGTGGTGAAGAGGGCCACATTTCGTTTGATTCCCCTCAAAAATTGTGTTCTTCTTTAGCTCACATGAATGATCATCAATCCTCTATATCTCTTTTGTTTAAACTCTGATTTTTGGCCCATCAGATGCCTATCATGATTGTTTGTTTTAACGTAGAATGTAATAGTATCCTCTAAAGAGGATTTACAGATACAATTTAAATTTTCCAAGTCGGAATATATAGAAACGACACCTGATGACAGTTGTGTACAGACATGCTCACGAGAGTAGTACAAGGATTACCATCTAGTGGGTATGGGATGTTTCATTCCAAGATGAAAGTTCCTAGAATACCCTCCTACTAAGCATCGTAGTTCCACCAAATGAGGATTGTATATGGGTGTTTTTATTTTATCCCCTTTTATTTGTGCCTCTTAGGCACATTCAAATTTTTACGGGACATCGTAGGTGCTAATTAACATTGAACTGATGGATACTCACTTTTTTGGGCTCACCTATGAGATAAGGATCCCCATACACAATCATTGGGTTTTACTTGACATTGAATGTTTATTTTTCTATCATATTGATGTACCAAATCATTAGTTCTTTGTTAGCCTCTCTTTAGAAGAAGAGGTGATGCATGAGGTAAGCAACATTCTTTCTGTGTTCAGCGTCTTGTTGTTGGATGGGTCTACTCTCTGGATATTAGAAGCTATAGATCAATGAAGAGTTTACCACATCATTGTCACAAGTTCACTGTGTTGGGATGTATCTACATTCAATATTTTTGGGTTGAGTTGTACTTTATAAATTCACCCTTTTTATACCGTTTTCTCTCTACTAATTTTCTTAAGTGTATCTCTTACTACTCCACCTTCAAATTTTTGATGCTTCCTACTAGGTATGTATATACTCACCCTTGAAAGGGATTCTCCCTACAAGTGTCCCTTATTTTGTATATGATGGATAGGTCGACTATGATTTCACAAGAGCTTTGGGATATGTGATACATAGACCTTGTACGATCATCTTCATTGGGATATAAGAGCAGGGATCTCGTTGGTTACTCTATTTTAGTTTCCTTTATGTTGGAACTAGTTTCTTCTTTGGGAATGTGTTTTTTCATTTTTCATTCAAATTGACACTTCTACACCCATGTAATCTCTATGGGATCATGCACATTTACATTACATTATAGTAGTTTCATATTTCTATACTTTTCCCCTGCACTTTTTCATTGAATGTGTTGTGTACCTATGTAAATGATTCAGAAAAAGGTCTCCCTGAGAATAGTTGTTCCCTGGGTTCTTTTCACTATATGCTGGCCAATAGAGTTGAGCATGGGGTTGTTGTGGCTCTATCCCTACAAGGGGTTGGGTTGTGAAAAAGTGGTATCATAGAATGTTTAGTCCCGAGGTGTAATTTATATATTTTCCCATAAATGTTTTGATTGTATTTTGTGAGATATTATAGAAGTGTCCTAAAAGTGGATCTCAGGCGAGGGAGTCCAGTGAATGTTTGAGCGACTGATTTATCCATTAACCAGGACCTTGTTTACCAACTTGTCTACTCTAAACTCTAAGACACTAGTTGTAGGGAACAATGGTACATGCATCATATATTATTGAGTCTTTGAATATCCCTCTTGAATCAGATCCCCGCAATTATTGATATATATACATATATGAACATCTGATAGCTATACTCCTTGAAAAATTTTAGGACGTCTCTAAGATGACATCATGCATGGAAACTATCTCCAGTTCATGATGAAGATTTCTTGAGAAAGAAGGCATTAGTTCACTACCCATCATGTGACCCCTTTCCACTAGGTTTCTAGGTAGAAACACCTCCACCTTTTGAGAATAAAACATCCCCTTTTGAGCTTTATGATGATGTGTGCATGTTGAGATCACTTCCCGAGTTCTAGTATTAGGGACTGATGAGGTTCCTCTCTGAGCAAGACCCTCAGGTAGCAGAGGTTTTGATAGAGTTGATGGACTACCTCTCCACACTTGTGAAGAAACCATCATAACATATAATAGATTTAGAATCCAACCCTTTCCCCAAAATAGTAAGGCATTGAGGGATATTGGTTACATAGGTACCTCATGGGTCGAAACTCTCATGGGATTACTTCTAGTAGTGGTTTCATGAGGAGTAATACCCCACCATATTTCCCTTCATTCGACAACAGGAGCACAAGCTGTTCCATCAGGGAGGGATGACAGTGACTGTTTATACGACTAGGTTGAATGATTGTGCATGATACTCTCTATACATGATCTATAATAGATATTTATGAGCATGAATGATCGAGTAGAGAATCCAATGATAGATTCAGGCTGTTATAGTACCCTTGTACATCCCCACCTATGACAGGGTTCTAGGGAAGTTGTTGGTAATAAAGATATTTCCATTCAAGGAACACTATATAGACTGTTGTGTTAGTGACCACCAAAGAGATAAGACTCATATTATAGCTTCCATACTCCAATGAACAAGATCTCGATGCATTAGGACTCCCCATAATCGGTCTCAATCATATAGTCATATGGGGCCATAGAAGCTAGTGTATAGGGACAACAAAGGGAGGTTTGGTTCAATACTAGTGACATGCGAGGTCACATGGAACAATGCTTCCCAACCTGAAGTGTTGTGAAAAACAGGTAGGAAGAAAGAGGAGTGTGAGGTAAAGGATGATGTTACAAAGTCATTCCACTACAACCAGGCAGTCCATGTATGGATTAGGGAGATGGAAATTGGATCCATATACAACCACAAGATTGGGATGTCTATGATCCTATACAGTAAGAGACGATAAGAGGCGTTCCTTGAACCTTTTCAACTTTTTATATTACAATATTTCAGACACTGTGTGGTGTTCAATTTTGTCATTTCTCATTGTTCAATTTTCAATGGTGTGATGGGGGTGTCAGTGTAGCCCTGTGTTGGTTTTTCTCAACTTAGTTTCTAATGTATGACGGGTATTGGATGAGTCCCTCTAACTTGTGCATTCTGGGAATGGATGTGCAATGGGGTCTTTGATTTGGGCTACTCTCTTTCCATGAGGGTTAAAGAAATGTCAAGTATGTTACATGATTTATGTGTTTTCCCCCTAGTGGATGGATGAGTTCACTAACCTACCATATTCGTTGGTACATTTCATACTCAACATCAGGACATGAGACTATAGTTATAAGGTAAAGATCTAGGTGATGGAGACACCATGTATAGAACTATGTGACTCAGTATCTTGTGTTAAATAATTTGAATCTAAAATGCATTAGAGTATCTCGATTGTGACACATCGACTGGGAAATCCTGCGTGACCAGATATCCCTATTTATTTCACAATCTAAATATTCTAATGTAGGGAATACTGAGACCATGTTGTAGTGAAAAAAAATTATTCCATTATTGATTTGGGATGTATAGGTTCATCCTAGGAGGAAAACTATCACCCAATTTCTATGAGGTAATTCGAGATAGTTCAAGGAGATGACGATGTTTCATACCGCTTTGCCTTACCCCAAATAGGTGGAGAGGGAACACGAGGTTATCCCCAAGTCACACCTTTGGATATATGTGTGTGTACATACCCAAATCTATCAATGGAAGAAGACAATATTTTGGTGGACCATCCCTTTGGTCGATGTGCTTTTTCAGCATAAAAACATATTGGGTTCCCATGAAGTAGGAGATCTGGGTGTGGGATTAGTTTTCTAAGTTGTTGTTTCTTTTTTATTTTTAGGGATCAAAATAATGAAGGATATGATGATGTATAGACATATTTTTTCCCTAATAAGTCTCGGATATATTTCTAAATTTTATTCTAGACCTCTGTGCTATGAATATGTGCAATTCTAAGGCCCGGTGTTAATGAAATTAATTTAATAAAAATATTAAATATGTTTTATATTACGTGTGTGATTATAGTTAAATAAAATGGGATAAATCATAAATATATGAAAGGATCGGAATTCTGAGGTCATGATTTCATCTAGAACATGGTGTTTACCCTTTGCGTGACATAAAATGATTCTTTATGTGACATTTGGACCCTTCGCATGTTGGATGTTTGTAAAATGATTGAATTAAATAATTAATCTAATAATTTAATACATCAAACCCAAATAACTCCCTTAAGTGGGATTGTATGGAAAATATGATACAACCGTTGAGCTTAGAATGTAGGTTTTACCCTAGGAATGAAATAAAAATTATCACCACAGAGAGTTCGACATTTGTGCCATCATGGGAAAATAATTAAGTAATTAAATGATTATTTATTTAATTATTTTAATAATATCTTATAGATATTTTATGAATGTCTAACAATGATTCCTAGCATCTCACATTATTACCGAGAACATATAGGTATAAGAAACTCAATCACCACCCCACTGTATTATCAACTTTGGCCAATATTGATTCACTCTTAATGATTTATGTCACATAGCAGGGACATGACTTGGTGGTGAAATAACTTCTCTTCCACATGAGTCCAATCATATACTGAAACCATGTCTCATACTAAAGAACATACTAGAGTAAAAATAACATGAAACCATGATATTGGGAATCCAATATCATCAATATAAAGGTGTTAAGGGTATCTCATGACCTGATATCATAGGGGAGTACTCATCCTAATGACTCTCTTAAAGATCCAAACTAATATCCTTTTTCGTTCATGGCCTTCTAAGGAAGGTTTCATGAAAATAATTCTTCATGTAGTAACACTATTCTAGGTAGAGTTCCAATTCCATATTCCAATAAGGTAAAAATTCATTACTAGTTAAAAGTGTCTAGGGGAGCTACATCATAAATTCTAAGGGAAGGTTACCAAACCAAATATCATCCCAGTGATTTCTCCAAAAACACTACCCTTGAGTTTCACTATTACATAAGCCTCAAGATCAAAACATGCCACTTCATACCTCTTTGGAAAATTCTGAGGACAACATCACGTTCTACGTGGGGAAGCCCTCAAGATAGGATACTCTCATGATTTAATAAGAGTCCCACATAAGTTGATAGGGAAGTTGAAATATCTCATATAGATCCCTTATGATTTGCTGATGTACAACGGGAACACACGAAGCATGTACTTTCCCAAACATCGGGCCGTGTACTCCGTCTAAATGGTTTCCAATCTATATAGGGGTACATGGTGTGTATAGGAAGTAAATGTGGTTTCCTTCTTAAACTATCCATTTTCCATGTATTTTATCTCTGTTCCAAAATATAGACCATATGTATATGTATTTTGTTCATTTGTTAGTTCACTGAAATGTGTTTTCAATTAGAATCCCAATTCACTACCAATGGAACCACATATCGGTATACTACATTTCCTATCACTCTGGTACATGGTGTGTTGTCCCCAAATATCATCTTACCTAAACCATAAGGTATAGAAGTTATGTGTCACTAGACAACACACCATGTAGATAGTATTTATAGTGTGGAATAACCAACAAAAATGCTTGGTTTTCCGCGATTCAACCTAATACCCAATTTTCTACCTTTAGGGAACACAAACAAATAAAATTTGTTTCTAGAAAAAAAAATGATAGAAAAACATATGGTATCGATAAAAATAATTAAACCCACCTAAAACAAATGTAAAACACTGGTTATTTGGATGATGAATCAGAACTGGATCGTTCTGGTTGATGATCTGTTGACGATCTGCATCAGAAATGAATATTGGTGGTGTCGTGCTTTGATGACACAGATGGATTCCATCCTCCACCCAAAATGAGGAGAGGAGGGGTAGATGAGGGGATCCTCTTAGTTTTATCATTATCTAAAGATATGCTTTGGGAGGGGAATGTATTGATTATTTGGTTAATAAATCAAATAAAATTTCATTTAATTAATTATTCCACCATAAAACGACACCCCCCCCAAATGACCCCAATCCACAACACCCTAATGTGTAAAATAGTATATCATGCATATGGTAAAAAATTGTTTCAGACTCAAAAACGTTCTCCAAAACTGGTATTCAAGACTCTTAATGGGAGTTATTCATATTTTTTAGAAAAAATTTAGTACCTGAAAATTTATATTTTATATTTTTAAAATCAACACGCAAAGGATCTCAGTGCCTCAAATTTCTATATCAATTTGGTGCATATGATTCAAATTATTCATGAATATATTCCGATCACTTATAGGGGAAAACCATGGTTAATTACTCACTATAAAAATTATATCCTTTTTTATAAAAAAGAAAAAATGATAGGCACCTACTAAATAATATGAGATCTACATTGAAACTCTCAGGCCAACAACCTCACCATGTTTTCCAATGCTGCATATGAGAATTCACTAAGAGGATAAAGAACAAGGAAAAACCACTCAAACGTCTAGTTTATACCATGATAACATATTTCAATAAATAGGTATGTGACTCCTCATCTGTGACTATTGGGAAAACACCAACCATGATGATACATATGTTTTCATGGGGTCTAGTGGTACACTCTATTTCTAGCCTGACACATATTTCGACAAACCCCACAGTTCTCATCCACCCCTAGATGAACTGTTTAATGAACTCCCCTACAATCGTGCATTCATGGTTGGCGGTGAGTAAGTGAGGGTATCAATAAACAAGGTGGATTGTAAACCCATCAAACCATGATATGTTTTAAAAAGAATTCTCATGGAATACCCCATGTGTCTTTTATCTAATTAGAAGAAAGGTAACCTGAACTAGAAAACCCAACAACACCCATTAGTGGAATCCCAGCTACATAAGGAGAGTATGAAACCAATTCATAATGAGGAAACATCATAGGATCTAACTCTAATACTACGGAATGATTTAAAAAAGGCTCTCCACTACTAAAAATCATCGTAAACACAAATTTCATATGGGCACATCCCCCAGACATCAATATTGTGTTATTTGGGTAGCACTGAGTCACCCACATAGTTTTATCTGCATCACAAATATAGGTTCTTTGGGAAGGACCAATTTTTCTCATGAAATCAATGCTACATTGATAAACTCTAACCCGGGTTTCTACTGACACTATGTGTCACCCTTTATTAAACTATGAGAAAAAGATGTAATAAATGATTACCAAAAATAAAATATAAAATTTAATATTAAATAATGTAAAAAGGACAAAAGGCATGACTATATTCATCACTAAATCTTCTAGGTAGAAGTCCTATATGGTCTAATGTATTCCTCAGCCATGTCCCTCATCTCCTTGAGCCTAGCATAGACCATATCTTGCTGATATCTCAATCCCATGTCCTTATTTTTAATATTTCGGAAATCCCTTCTCTAAGTGGTGATTCATCCTCCCTCAAAGTAGCATGACGGGTCGGAAAATACCTAGCATGATGTCACCATCAATTGTAATCATAAAAAAACCCCTCTTACCATTGCCTTAATACTCGATAAAACACTTTCTCTAGAGTACCACATGCCTGATTATAAGCATGGTTATGCCTCCAGAACTGTGATATAGTCCCCTATCATCTTCTAGATATTGTAGATTGATGATCCTCAAGAAATCCACCCTGGTCCACATCCACCATTTTTTCTGATACTAGGGTATCTACTTCCATATCTCTCTCTAGCACTCTTGCATATGTCGTATTTCATAGTGGAATCATAAATTCCCAATCCTCCAAGAATAATCACTATTCAATGTTCTGGGAATTGAAAAATGGAACATGAACCATATGAATGGTGTAATAATATATTCCTTTAAAACTTTAAAAAATATATCCCACAGTCATTCTACACAACCAAAGTAGCATGATCTCTAGTATACATACTGATCTCAGTGTTGATAGGTCGAAATAGGGCTTAAAGAGTCACTCTTACTCTTCTCGAGTGAGTGTCACCTCATAATGGAATTGCGTTACAAAATTCCATCAATGCTTGGATGAACCCTTCATAAATAACACCTTTAATACCACCATCTATTCTTAATATGTCCTCACTGAGCTGATAACTCATGTGACTACCTTGAGAAAGTCATCCATGAAATGTCACTCTAGATAACATTGATACCTCAATGGTCCCTACCTCTATAACTGGTCTAGCACAATCATCATATGTGCATATTTAACTGAACCTTCATATAAAACCATCTTCTTAAATGGTGGTAGCTCATCTTGATGAGCACCCAATGGTACTGCCTAATAACCAGTTCCCTGCACCAAATTTTTTTCACAGGAAGAATTACTATCATGTTCACACCATAGTATCCAATTTGGAAGTTGTTTTAAAGTCATCCTAAATTTGAATCAAGATGCACTATGGACAAAGAGTATATATCATGAGGTAACTCAATATGAATTAGGAATAAAAATCTAAATCCTATTCCTATATGACGAATGTATAATTATTTCTTCTAAATGCATTTATCTAATTTATCAAGCCGAAAATCAAGTTTTCAGTGTCCTATGTAATAGATATGTTCGCCTCTATAACAAAACTGTTACATCTGTCATGAGATCCGAACAAGAAATATCTTAATGTTGTCTCTTTGTAATGCAAATAAAACAAATTTTTAAGGTGAATAGTCAAAACAACATTCCAAGGAATGAAATTTTTCTTATACCACTCTCTAACTACTCATCCCAGGATAGGGCCCAATGTACGACTACCCCAAGCTTGCCCCCATAGTTTAAGTATTTGAAACAAGAACAAAAAGAATATATAAACATGGAGTGGACTTTCCATAATGTATGTACAGCCATATACCAAAAACACCTCTATTCAACAGTGAAGAGATATAGAATGTTGGAAATGAAATGCATCAGTACATATATCCCAAACCAGATTACAACAGAAGTACAGAAGTGTAATGGGAAAAAAGACACCACTAAAACAAAATTTTAAATGAGTCTAACCTAGTCAGATGGGGAGATTTCTGCTAGATGTTTGTTCCCAAAAGATATTCTATTTGTCTAGATCATTATTCTCGACAAACGTCAACTACTCGGTGATCTCCATTAAAAGCCATGTGGTCCTTATAAATTGGAAAACATTTTCAAGGAAATATCATGCATGGGTGAGTATAAGGATTCTTAGTAAGCTCCCAAAAAACCCAAAACTCAAAGGGAATATAAAAGGAGATAGTACCTAATACCAAGAAATAAAGAACCACATTGGGATAAATAATACATAACAAATCCACCTTAGTTGTAAGTTACAATCCATCTAGGTAAAGTTATTCCTCAAAAAGAGAGTAAGGAAAAAAATAATATGTCACATACCTCAACCCAAAAAAAGAGAAACCAAACACATTGAACCACAATGAGCATGGAGAGATTATATTATGAAGTTATTATGAAATATTCACTACCAATAGTAGGAGAGGGGATTCATCCAATCACATGATGCAAAACTTTAAAAGAACATGGAATACAACAAGTGTCTTGACCTCCCCCGGATGTAGAGAAACTAAATTTTTTTTTTGGTCTCATATGTTCTATGTACACATTTTCTTCAATGGGAGTCATCCAAGAATGTGAAGACACATCAAGGGATACTAGACTTCACTAAGTTATATTCATTTGAGTTTACATGTCTCGTGAGGTTCCAAAATCAATGATAGAAAGATGATTTATATTTGAGGCTCTAATAGTAAAAACACAACCAGTAGAACAGACTCCATGAACACTTTCATCCCTGATGGAACTTGTCCTTGAGGGAAACATTATTGATAACAATTCTACCATTTAAAATGGTACAGTTGAGAAAATTTGATCCATTAAAAACACACAATAGGGTCTATATTTAGTTCCCAACAATATATTATCGACCATAACTAACCTGTTCCCAACACAAGGCTAAGAAAAAATGCGGAGAGACCCTCTCCTCACCGCTTCCCTACAGTGGAGTGATAACTGCTAAAGAATATGCACCACATACATCCTCTATAATGACAGATAACTTAGGGAACCACACCTTTCCCCATCCCCATTGTCGTGGGGGTACTAGATCCAAATTAACCAGAGAAACCTCTATTGCTCTTCTTTGGAGCATCCCACACATTCATATGTCAAGATAGCATTGAATCCTAATAAGGAATCACACATATCAAGTGGAGGATCACAAACCTAGTATTTATAACCCACATTTTTGGGTGCTCCAACTCCAATGGAGGACCCGGGCTTAACTACAACTCGAATATGGGGAATTATACTCCATAGATAATTACCTTAAACCTCGCATGACATGTTAGTGAAACACTATTTATCAATTAATAACACCTTAACCTAATAGGGGGCCACTCTAGGTCTATATAACCCACACCCAGATATTGAAGAGAAGTATAGACTATGCGAGACAGTTTACGATAGTGGACACACACCATGGTATGAAAGGGGAGTATTGGCTTTAGGCTAGAGGAAACACTACCAAGAATAGTAGGGGAGTACCTACTTTTTATCCTCATGTAGTATAGGGGACCAACACCATAGTTCGACAAGGATGTACGGACCCCATTCCAGGTGACATTCTACATATAATAGTAAGGGTGTATCGACTCTACCAGATCATCATGTTGTGAGGACCCACACCATGGAATGATAGGGCGGTTCCAACACAAAATATACATTTCTCGCACCCTATCCTTATAGGGGAGTACCCACTCTACACATACATCGATTATAGAGGACTAGAACCGTCTATGTCACGGTAGTAGTGAATCCTTAAATATAGGACCCACGCCCTAGTCCAATAAGGGAGTTCCTACTCAATTTGGAAAAAAAGAATGGCGGGCCCATTATCTGGCACAATATAGGAGTAATATCCTACATTACAAATGATATGGGGAACCCACACTGAAATACATTAGGGGAGGTAAAACAGTAATGCAAATCCATCATCGATGCGAAGTATCTCACATGTTTTCCCAAAACATACAAGTATTTGGAAATCAATCCCCAAATCACGATACAATATTATTTTTCTAGTAAAGTTTCACCCATATGGTATTAGATCACATAAAAAAGATACATATCGATGGGGAAATAATTTCTCTTACTCTTGACTCTATGGCTATGAAAAGCCACTTGTCATCCCAAATAACTAAATAGAGGTAATTGATCCCTTTCCCACAACTTGGGGAGTCCTATATCTACTAATGATAAGATGCATGGAAAATGTGTGCCCTGATACAACATAGGAGTACCAATCCCAGCATCTCTCTTTAAGAACCATAGTGATCACCTCCATCAATCATGTGCTGCTAAAGAGAACATCGTGATTATCATACATTTTGAACTAACACAACCACGTGATGTGGAACCCTGGGTTATTTCAATAGGTGAGTAAATTTTTACTTGTCTAAATAGTTTATGGGACGCACATCCTATAGACGAAGGGAAGGTTACTGACCTCGAAAAAATACAAATGATTCTAGATGATCACTACACATGACTTGCGTCGTTACACAAGAGAATTGGTTGAAATTTTATAGGTCATAACATGTAGACCAAAAATGAGGTCACCACCAACACATTCTATTTAAAAAAATCCTAGATATGATACTCAAAATCCAAAATCTAAGTCTCATAGTATGGGATAGGGAATTAAGAAGATCTCAATGGTATCCCATAAGAGTATATGATGTTGTATAGGGCTCACACAATCTGGTAGTCTTCCCGAGTTTATGGATACATATCAGGTATACATAGTTCCAACCCCATGTAGGGGTACATAGAGTGTAGACAAATTACATGGAATTCCCCGCAAACATTCCTCCTCCAAAACACCCAGCATGGACATTTTAATGTCGCACATATGATAAAAATTCTGTTCGAGACTCAAATGCAGTCTAAAAAACCAAATATGAGACTCCACAATAGAGTTATTCCCCTTTTTAGGATAATCTGTGTGGACGTGATAAAATAAATTTATAATTTTAAAATCACTCTGTCGAGGCACTCTGGGCCCCATATTCCTATGTCGACTCAGTGCATATCTTCTAAAATACTCATGAATATATTTTAATGTACTATAGTTGAAATCCCAAATCTCTATAAAAAATGGTATCCAAAAGAATAAATTAATTACTCTATTAACATTTTATGTACTACAAAACTATTCATTTTCCAATCCTATAGATTCACATGCACTAATGACATTGAAACTATAATAATCCTGAAAGGCATAATTTAGTGATATTTTCTCTTACACGCTTAACTATTTGAATAAATAAATATTTTTATTTGGAATTAACATTATGAGATATGATATAATAAATTAATTCATCAAATATATATTAATATTTATATCCCCACATTCATAATTTAATTGGGAAATCTATAGTTCAATTGTGCATTATATCAGTTTTATTAAAATTTAATTAATTTAATGTGAAAGAAAAAAATAAATTTATATCATTATATAAAATGTAATGAAAAAATAAATCTAACATAAATATACAAAATTAAACTCCTTTAATAGTTTTTTAAAAATTATTTTTAATTCCCTGAAAAATGAATGTACCCATTTGAATAATAAATTTGTCTAATAAGAAAATTTAATTAATGAAGGTGATATACAAAAAAATATGATATAATTAAATATTAGATATATATATATATATATTAAAACTTTATAGGAGAAGATAATCATTTTATGAATGAGAAATTCCCATAATATAGTATTTATATTCTCTAAATGGATCAATATATTTTTTATAGAATTAATCATTAACAATTGGTATTAATATATTTAAATTTAAATTACTCATATAAAAAGGAAATAAATAATATTTAATTAATGCAATATATTCTTATAATAATATATTAATGTAGTTATTTAATATAATGCATCACACAATTAATGGATATTCTTTTAAAAAAGTTTCCTGCCCTAGATTCATGACTACATTATTACACCCAAAAAATACATATAATTAAAATATATTATTATAAGTCTTTAACAAAAAAATATTTATATAATTTATAATTAAAACAATCCATTATAATATATAATTATCTATTTATAATTTATCTATTTTAAATATTATTTTTAATGTGTTATTTTTTCATTTGTTCCATGATTTCATTCACATTTTTTTCAATGTACATTATCCTTTCACATATATTTTTCACCTCTAGATGAATAATGAAATATATATATATATATCTGTATGTTTGTATTTATAATGGATATAATTCAACTATCTAATGAATATTCAATTTTTTATATGATTTTCATTTCAATGACTATTTATTTATTTAGTCAAATATACATTTTGGTCAATAAAATAGACTCATAGTGAATAATTGGTTATTACTTATATAATTATACTATTGGGTTAAAAAATACTTCACTAATACCATCTATTTAAATAATTTTTTTCTAATATATTTAAATATTGAAAAATGAATGTAACTATTCATGTGGTGGTAGATCCATCTATAAAGTCATATTTTATAACAAATGATTCAGTAATATTATGTTATTGGACTACATTTTTTCATATATTATAAAACAGTAACAATTAAATTTCATTATATATTTGTTTTAAATATATTAATAAAAATTTTGTGTAATAAAACCACGTAATTTATTATTCATAATAGGTTACCATCGTTGATGAGTTATATCAGTCCACAGTGTATAATTATAATGGAGGATCTGGGACACTATCAGGTAACAGAAGTCCCTGACCTATGATTGAGTTATATTATTTGGAAAATTTTGGATGTCAAAGGATATTGAATATTAAAATATTTATATATTTTTAGGTGTGCAGGATTTAACCATTTAGAAATGCTTTTGATTTGTATCCATACAAATAGTTATTATATAACATGTATGGAATGCATTTTTCCAATAAGATGGCCTAAAAGTTAACAAAAGAGTATTTCATATAATTAATTCAATCAAACCTATATATTAGTTATATGGTTCCATATAGTATAAATATTTTATAACTATATCAATAATATACATATGTGAATACTTTTCTATTTTAGCTCACATATTTTCCTTAGTGGCAATTTATTCATGGGATAACAAAAATACCATTTTCGTTATTTCAAGATTCTATTTAAAATTATTAAATTCATTTTATGAAAATAAATTTCTTTATTATGATAAAAATTAACCTTATAATAATATTTCATAATATATACTATTTAAAAAGATGATTTTTTAATTATTATATGGTTTTTATTAATTCATAGGATTAATTTTTATTTTGAAAATTATTTTTTCATTTGATGATGTGTACTTATATA
Organism: Viscum album; assembly: GCA_963277665.1. Lineage (NCBI taxonomy): Eukaryota > Viridiplantae > Streptophyta > Magnoliopsida > Santalales > Viscaceae > Viscum > Viscum album. The sequence goes on from OY728160.1 coordinate 2,067,480,535, forward strand.
TATATAGGAACATTATCATAATAATATAATAATTATCATAATATTTTAATTTTTAAAATATTAATTTTTTATATTATTAAGACTAAATTTATAAAACCATATCTTAAATATAGAAAAATCCTCAATATAAAAATAAATCCATATGTGACATACACATGTATGGTTGTTTATAAGAATTGTTTATTTTTAAATGGTCATTTTGGTGATCTGTAAATTGTCAAACTTCTTCTAAAAAAGAATTTTAGGTATTAAAACATAAATGATATCATGTCTACCCAATAAATTGAAATACATTTAATGATACCTCAATTAAAATCATTGATTATTGACAGTCATTTTGAGTACATCTACTACTTAATGTATGAATACAAAAAGTTGAACATAAACTTATTATTGTGATAATATCTATATAAACTAGTCATTTTAATGACTATATTATAATTTTCACATGACATTAGTTCATGAATAGATTATCTATTATGATTAATATAAACATATAATGAAATTATATGTCATAATTATTATTTTTACTAAATGGGTGTAAATATTCACAGTTACTATAAATGACATTTTTTATAAAATACCAATAAAAATACCTCCCCATTATATATTTATACAGTTTAAATATTTACCATTTATATTCTTATTTATTACATTACATAAATATCAAAAATTCATTCACTAAATTTATCTCTCACAATTGGTGAAATATTTCATATTTTTTGAGTTTTTTAAATTTTTATATATAAAGGGTTGATATTAATCAGATACTGAAAAAGTGGATAATGTATTTTGGTTATCGTTTTATTTATGTTTACATTTATTTATTCTATATGTAATGTAACATAACATATTTAAGAGTTTTACATATTATTTTTAATGTTGGAAGTGTCAGGAAAACATTTTAATGAAATGAATTGATATATAGTGGAATTTTTATCATTAAATATACATTGTGGTCTGAATTCATGTATTATCTATTCACATTTTAATGAGAATATGTTTGTTATCTTTTCTAGTATGTCATGGAGGTATTAAATTGTTTTTTTGTTTTCAATATTCTTTGGAATGTTGTGATACATTATATATTATTGTTTCATTATTTTGACAAAAAATTATGATAGTGGAGTAAAGAGTTATAGTGATTTTTTGATAGTTCAGGATTTATTATTATAATGGGATCCCTTTTATAAAATCCTATTATATAGTATTTAAGTTGATTCAAAATTATATTAATATCACCAAATTTTTTAAATACATTTCATTATGTTAATGATGTGTTTTGACATAATCGTATATGAGAACATAAATTATATTAATCTAGTAGTGTTTTGTTTAGTTATAAAAATTACATCATGAATAATTTTGTGAAAAATTTATTGTATCTATTTGGTTGTGATGTTTTAGAATTTTTGCACCATGATTAAAATAATACTTAGGATGTCATTTGTCAGGTTATTGTCATGAGGTCGAAGGTCAAAAAATTATTCTCTGATGTTTGACTATTATAGTGACATGTTCTTATTTTCAATATGTCATATGTTATTTATATCAATTTTAATATGGTTTAACTCTAAGATTTATTCATTTTTTAAACCATTTATTTCATATCCATGTTTCATGGAAACATGTTGACCCATGTCACATAATGATTCATTAGTTTTCTGGAATTGTTATAATTAATGTTCCTATCCCAAATTCAACATTATTTCTTAAGTGAATTTTGAATCCAAAATTTCCAATATAATGTTTTTTTAGATTCATAACTAATATTTCCTTAATTTTATGTTGGATTCATGGGATCTCCCATTTATTTCAATTTAAATTCGGTATTCATATTTCATGATTTTATTATTACCATTTCATCATTATAAAATGTGACATTAGTAGTGATATAATATATTATCATTATGTAATATTTTTTATAGGTAATGATCTTTTGAATTCCTTTTTGCGGATCATCATTTTTTGTTATTTGATTGTATAGATTTATTAAAATCTCCTATAGTATTTTTAAATTATTTAAATAATTTTATGGATTCAATACTTCTATTTCCTAATTATGAATCAATTTTTAAAATTTTTAGTATTATTTTTTTGACGTATTTTATGCGTTTAGACAATTTGATTATAAAATTATCAAAATGAAATTGAATCGATAATTTTTATTTTCATGAGATTTAATGTATTACCAGATATTTCATATATATATTTATATTGGTTTATTACTATTTCTTATACTAATATATTTATGTATATTTCATTGATACACATTAGTTATAATACTGGTTTCTTAGAATCACATTCATAAATAACATAATCACTAATATTTTTTAATGATTTTTTATAAATAAAATTGGAATTAAAGTGTCAGTGGTTCAATTTGGATCGTATTTTAATAAATAAGAATTATTTATTTGTGATTGTTAAATAATATTCTGTACAATGATGTCCTCTAAATTTAATATATTTTTTTAATTTTTTTGGTTGGGGAGGTATTATACAGTTAAGGTGGAATGCTATGGTGGTGATGGGAGAATTTGTTTTATTGATTATCTGTTATTATATGTTTCATTTTCTTACATTTGGATTGGACAGTTCTGAGGAATGAAGCCGGTAATGTGGAAGTGAATTTTATATTTTGAAATGTATTGTGAGAAAGTTTAACTGATTGTGGGGTTGATTATTTTGGGGTTTTGTTATAGTTTAATTGTGATAGGGAATATGGGTAGATTAAATGAAATCAATAGTAGAAGATATGGTAAAATTATTAAATGAGTATCGATAATGATTAAATTTTAATTTATTCAATTTTAATTTATTTTTTTGGAATAATTTTCTATTATAAATTGTAATGCGAAGAATAAATTACAATAATGGAAATTTAATTGAATTATTGAAATTTTTTAATGACTGAACATTCATTATACAGTAAAAGTGATTAAATTTTGGATCATATTATTAATTCAATATATTGAAATTAATATTTTATTTAAAATACTATTTTATTTTTTTCACTATATTATTGGATTGAATTGGGTTTTCATTTTGAATGGTAATGAATTGGGTTTTTATTTTTTGAGTGAAGATGGGAAATGAATTTTTTATGTCATTATATTACTGGATTTCATTGATCAAATTTTTTTGAATTACATGTTACTATATAACATCTATAATTCACATTAACTAATACACTTCACTAACCAGGTTGTTTCATATAACTAATTCCTATCTAAGCATGCAAAATTTATATTTTTTCTCTACTATCCAAGCCTTATAGGGGACCGAGGGTACATTAATTCCCAATTTAACTTCTCTTGCAAGAAAAAATATGATTTTTTGTCACATGTTTGGATTATATATCGGTTATAATGGGTATTTTTATCATATATTTATGTTATTTGAGGTTTATACATGGTCATTTATTGATACATTATGGGGGTTATGCATAGTATGGTGAGGGAATTAAATAGATTTTTTAATGTTCTATATATCTTAATATGATGAATACATGATGTGAACATGATATATCGTTACATCCTTTAAATGTAATATGTTTATTTTCTTATGTTTTTATGCATAGTATTGGTGAGAAATTTTATTTTTAAGGCATTAGATATACTACAATAGTGGGTTTGAGGTTGTGGGGAAGTATAATACTCTATATTCAAATGGTAATATGTTAATATACATTACAATTGAACTACGTGAGTGTAAATATTTTCACTAACCATGTATTTATCATCAAATGGGAGGAAAATAATATAAAAACTAAGAATTAATCTTGGTAATGTAAATTTCATAAACAAACTTCATAATCCTTTTTATTCGGGTAGGGTTTCATGCAGGCATAGTTCAAAAAAAAATTTGGGGAGGAATATAATTATCTTTAGATGTGAATATACTAATATGGTAGCTAACTGTAAACTGTGATTTTCTTTAGTGATGACTTCAAATAATTTGATTTCCTCCATTGACAAAGGAACATTTGAGGAACAATATCACAAACTGTCATGTAATCCTTCTCACTTTATAGACTCAATATAAGTCAGAACCATGAAATTAGATTCCTATATTGTCACATTCACTCTTTTTAAACCAATATTATCTGTGATCATGTTTAAATACTAGTAAAATTATATACAATTCCTATTTAGTAAAATAATTCACAATGAATTTTATTCAACAAATCTTATAAAATAAAATAAATCCACTTTTAGAGGGATATTTGCCAAGAGTTAGAGGAATAATTTTTAAAATAAGGGGGATTTTCAATGATAATAGAGAAATAATTTTTAGTGACGGTGATTTTTATAGGATGTTATTTTCTGAGAAGATGAATGAATTATCTTATATAAAAAAGGTAATGATTTCTCACATGATATTTTTTTTAACATCTAGAAAATATGTTAATGAAAATTACATCGAATCCTATTCATAGAGTATGGATCATGGACACCTTCCTGAAGAGATAAATGTGAAATGATTATAATAATTAAAATTTTCAATGAAATTATAATATAATTCTACACATTAATCATTTTTAATGATAAATTACATTTTTCATAAATAAAGGTAAAATGAAAATTTCATCATGAACATTTACTCAATAATAATTTTTATGGAATGGCCAAACAAATATAGGATGTGAAGAAATATTTTTAAATAATATATTTAAATAGAATTATATGAATATTACTATGTAAAACAAATGCTTACAAATAATTAGTGATTCATAAATTATATTTGTCCTTAATTAAACAGATATTGGGCGTGATGCTTCTATCCCAGGGATGGACACATCATGAAGACACCAAATTTGTATAATTATTATTATTTATCATCCTTCATTCGACATGGATCAAATAATTTGACTTTAATAATCCAAATTACTACCTAAGAATATGATTCCCATGTCCTACCCCATAAAAATTAATTTATCATCAAGGCCTCCTCCACAATGACATAAAGTAAATGATCAAGACACTAATATTAGCATTCACCCCAATAAATCATGCATTTCATGAATTATTAGATTCATCTAGTTTTTCATATATTTATGAAATTTACTACATGGGTTTTAAAAAATTTGTTCCAAATTTATAATGAAATAACATACCATGACATAACAAAAAAATCATCCCCATAACCATGTTGCATTTCTCGAATCCTCCAAAACATACATTCTAACTCTCATGGAAATTAGTGGTCACATTTGGTCACATGAAAAATCTAGTAATAGAGATAAATAATCATTCCTAGTGAATTAGTTGAAGGTATACATTTATATTACACATCTAATTGGACATCCCCCAAATGCCTTGTTTATGATATTTTCTCCCATTCACATACTAGAATCCCATGAGTCTTCCCTCACCACATTCTCTTGGGGATGAATCACTCAACATATAGTTTTCCTTTGTTATCCTAGAATAAATATATCAATGATGGAATTAAATAAAAAATGTTTGTTTTAAATTTTTTTATGATTTTTAATAAAAACACCATGAAAAAAACTAATTTGGTCTATAGGTATACTTTCATTGTGAAATTTTTTTCAATATAATTTAAATTACTTATATGACATATCATAATTATTTAAATATATATAATCCCCTCATACTAGTCATAATCATTTCACAATGAATAAGACACCCTTGGAATATTTATAATGAAAAGGGTGAGGTAAAAAGTGTCGTAAGGGAATAATCAATTTATGACATAATTACATGTAATACATAAAATTTTCTATTATTAAAGAATATAAAATAATTCTTAAATATTTTTTATTAGAAATTATTTAATGATAAAATTATATAACAAGATAATTGTATCATATGAATTTATAGACATCAAAAAACATAACATCATAAGTATAATTCATGCCTCCCAATGAAGTCAAAATAACATTATATGATAGGAAAAGATTATGTGCATTAATCATAGTATCTCATTAAATGAAATAATTACCAAATGAATTAGTGGTATATATAATTATGCTCCCACAAGTGAAATTCATAACCTGTACAAGAACTTATTTGATAATTAACGAAATAAACTATTGGGAATAGTAAAAATAAATCACAATTAAAATAAATTTTTTCATATTATCTTTTCTCTAAGAATATTCATATTAAAAATAATTATGTTTCCAATAAAAATGGAAAATATGATTCACGAATTAAAAAAAAAAGAAATAAATATTTAAACTAAATAAATTGATGGTGATTTTAATTGAACACATAAAATGTTTTTAAAATTCAGTTTACTAAAGAACCATATAATTCGTGTTTTATAAAAAGGGTTATTACTCTTTCGATAGAGTATAAGAACAAAAAATTCCTTCATTAAAAATGTGAACTCAACTGGGTATCCGGAATAAAATGAATTTTTATAGATCTAATCATACAGATATATAATTACATATAATATTAGGTGAAATTGGATAAAATTTAATCAAATTCCCTTTAAATGGGTTTTCTTAATTGAAGTAATTTATAAGGGAATAAGAATTACATGTATTATCCCATTAAAAAATGTAAGGTAAACTAAAAATATAAAAATTTTAAACATATATATAATTAGAAGTTGTAAATGTAATGTGGATATAAGGAAAAGGATGGAAATGAATATAATGTGTAACCAACATGTAAAAAAGGTGGTTTATATTATACATGTCCTTTTGTACTTGTCCCATTTAGGGATTTTGTTTGGCCTCCATAATAAACACAATAAATTTATTTATAAAAGGACATATAAAGTTTTCAATCAAAATTTATTGTTATATTATTTAATGAGATAATATAGTTTACTAAATTATTAATTTTCTATTATTATATAAACTTCATGGAGTTTTTCAGTTGACTTATATTAAAGAAAAGTTAATTATTTGAACATTATTAATGGTCTTTTAAAAGAGTTTCATGCACTCTAAAATTATTTATATATCTGTTATTTTTAATATCATTAGAATAATAGTATTACAGTTTAATGTATAATCAAAAATATTTTCAAATCGTCAATTAATTCATCGTAAACCATTTTTTAACATTTAAAAATTACAATCATAACTTGTTCTTAGTATATTTTATCTAATTATTAATTTATATTTCATGAATTTTAGTAGTATCGCACATAATCGATAAAATTATTTATATTGTTTTAAATTCCATCTATGAAATGGGGTGATGGAAAACAAAATGTATAGTATATAGTGGCAGTGAATGGACTATAATATTCTATATTTTATCATTTACTGTGAGACACAACATTCTCAAATATCATCAGGGAAGGCACCTGATGGATTTTCTGAAGTTGAGGAGCACGTCATATTCTTCAGAAGATCTACCATGGTATGAGTTGCACTACATGAGGAGGCATTGAGGGAGTTTCACACTTCCCCTCTAGTAGTACATCCAGGTGTGGAGAAGATGTATCCGGAACATAGATGACAACACTGGTGACCAGGTATGAGGAAACAAGTAGAAGAGTTTGTCTCTTGAAGCCTCACTTTTCAGAAAGTGAAGGCAAGGCACCAGGTTGCAGTAGGCTGGGTTCACCCTTTAGAGGTTCCAGAGTGGATGTGGGAAGGAATATCCATGGATTTCATGATGGGACATCAACGTACATCAAGAGGACACGACTCTATCTATGTAATCATAGACCGAATCACCATATCAGCCAACTTATTACAGATCAGAGAGCAGGGCTCAGTAGAGATCTTGGGACCCCTCTACGTTCAATAGATCTTACAGATTCATGGTGTACCATTTACTATCATCTCCAATCGAAATTCTTGTTTCTCTTCCCTACTATGGAAGGGGTTTCAGGAGGGTTTTAGGATGCAACTTTTCTTGAGAACCGCCTTACATCCTCAGTCGGACAGTCAGACTGAGTGGACCATTTCAACTCTTGAGGAAATGATCCATGCTTGTCTCCTTGATTTGGTCACATCTGGGAGGATAGATTACCCTTGGTGGAGTTTTCATACAACGATAGCTCTCACTCCACCATCGGAATGGATCCTTACGATGCACTGTATGACCGACCTTGCAGATCACCTCTGTGCTGGACTGACCTGGCGGAGTCAGCACTTGTAGGACCCGAGATGGTGCAGGCTCTGACAGAAAAGGTGCAGATAATCTGGGAGTGGATGAAGACTTCACAGAGTAGACATAAGTCCTATGCTGATAGGAGATGGAGATCACTGGAGTTCGGGGATGGAGACCAAGTCTTCCTACAGTTCACACCTCGATGAGGTCTATGGATATTTTTCCAAGACCTCATTTTATCTCTATAATTTATCAGGTCATTCCAGGAACTAGGAAGTGTAGGAAAGGTGGCTTACCACCTTTCCATTCCACCTCAGTTTCACCGGGTGCACGACGTCTTCCATTTATCTCAGCTGAGGAGATATGTGCACGATCTGTCCCACATAATCGACCACAGGGTGCTGGACATCGATTATGGGGAAACATTCACGTAGGTTCCAGTGGAGAATGAGGATCGAAAAGATAAGGACATGTGTGGCAGGTCGATTCCTCTGGTGCTTGTTCGCTACATCATGGGAACCTCCAGAAGATCACATGCGAGTGGGAGGCTCATATGCGTGCTCAGTACCCACTTTTGTTACCCTAGTTTCAGTTGTAGTTTTATAAGGACATAAAGCCCTGAGGTGGGGTTAATGTAAAACCATGAAATTTCAAGGAATTTTTTTAAATAAATTTATTAGATTTTTACGAGTCTGTCATTTCTAACAGCACCTGATTTTGAGGCCCGGTGTGCTCAGAATACTTTTATGATGTTTTCTTTGGGTACGTTCAGTAGATATACGAGCATGATTTTATATCTTTTGAACTGTTTCTCGTAATTGAAATCTGAGCACACCGATGAACTCGAAGCACTGATATTCAACTAAGGGGACCTTTACCGCAGTTTCGTTTTATATTGGATGGATGTTATAAATTGGGGTTACTAATTAAAATTAGAAATCAAAAAAAATTGTGTGCAACACATTTTTATTTGATAGGTGGTTAAAGTCTCTAGGTGGATGTTATGGGTGGGGCCCACCAGACCCTATCCTCCCCAGAGAGGATATAACTAGGGTTGGGGCCCGAAAGAACACAAACCCCTCAACACCCCTTGAAACATCCCCTTTAACTCTTAAAACTCTCCATCTCCCATATTTTGAATTTCAAACTGTTCACTTTCTCTCAATAATTTTCTAACACCGATTTATTAATTAATTTGAGAGTTTTGGTTTCAAATTTATTTTTCCAACATTAAAAGTAGATAATGAATTATTTTAATTGGGTTGGAATAATCTTTCTTTAGGTATCTTGGGAGAATTGGGAGGATAATACTCTCTCGATGAAGAATGGTGACACCCAAGAAAAAATACACTACCCATGACCTGGAGTTGGTAGGAGTGGTCTTCACCTTGATGATGTGGCAACACTATCTTATTGTATGAGCATTTTATAGTCTACTATGACCACCAGAGTCTCTAGTATATCTTCTAATAGAAGGACCTGAACCAGAGATATCGACAATGGCTCGAGATCCTCCAAGTCTATGACTTTGTGATAGTCTATACTTTGGGGAAGGGGAACGTTGTAGCACATTCTCTCAGTAGGATATCAGGAATTTAGATGCTAGGATAGGCGGAAAAATAGGTGGTTGCATTGCAGATATCTTTTTTGGATAGATATGGAGTAGCCTTACTATAGTATCTCACAGTCACTCCTCCAATTCTTCAATAAGTTATGGAGGCACAACATGGGGAAAATTACTATGAGACGCGACGTGCTCAGATATCCTCAGAAAAGTCACCTGATGGATTTTCTAAAGGTGAGGAGCACGTCATCGTCTTTAGAAGATGTACCATGGTACCATTTTCACTACAAGAGGAGGCGTTGAGGGAGTTTCACACTTACCCTCTAGCGGTACATCCAGGTGTGGCGATGATGTATCCAGACCACAGATGAAAGCACTCGTGGTATGGTATGAAAAAAGTAGTAGCAGAGTTTGTCTCTTGATTCCACACTTTTCAGAATGTGAAGGCTGGGCACCATGTTCTAGAAGGCATGGTTCACACTTTAGAAGTTCTATAGTGTAATTGGGATATAATATCCATGGATTTCATGATGGGACATCAACGTAAATCCATAGGACACGACTCTATCTGGGTGATCATAGAACAACTCACCATGTCATCCCACTTCTTGCCGATCATAGAGTAGGGATCAGTAGATAGCATGGGATGACTCTACATTCAACATATAATACGGCTTCATGGTGTGCCATCGACTATCGTCTCCAATCAATATGATCATTTCACTTCCCGACTATGGAAGGGGTTGCAGGAGGGTTTCTGGATGCAGCTTCGCTTGAGAACCTGCTTCCATTATCAGTAGGACAGTCAGACTGAGTGGACTATTCAGAATCTCGAGGACATGCTCCATGCATGTGTCCTTGATTTGGTCGTAGCTGGGAGGATCACTTACCCTTGGTGGAGTTCTCATACAAAAACAACTATCACTCCACCATCGGGATGACACCTTACGAGGCACTGTACGACCGACCTTGTAGATCACCTCTGTGTTGGACTGACCCTGGGGATTCAGCACTTGTAGGACCAGAGATGGTGCAGGAAATGACATAGAAGGTGCAGATCATCCAGGAGTGGTTGAAGACTACACAGAGCAGACAGAAGTCCTATGCTGATAGGAGATAGAGACCACTGGAGTTCAAGGATGGAGACCACGCCTTCCTACAAGTCTCATCTCGACGAGCTCTATGTAGATTTGGCCGAGAATGCATGTTATCACTAAAATTTATCAGGTCATTCCAGGACCTTAGAATAGTAGGCAAGGTGTCTTACCGCCTATCCATTCCACCTCATTTTCACCGGGTGCTCGACGTCTTCCATGTATCTCAGCGGAGGAGATATGTGCACGACCCGTCCCACATCATCGACCAGAGGGAGCTGGAAGTCAATGATGGGGTGACTTTCATGGAGGGTCCTATAGAGATTGAGGATCGATAAGAGTGGGACATGCCTGGTCGATCGATTCCTCTGGTGCGCATTTTCTGGCATCATGGGAACCTACAAAAGATCACATAGGAGCGGGAGGCTCAGAAGCGTGCTCAGTACCCATTATTTGTTTCCCTTTTTTCTATTGTAGTTTTATGGGGACGCAAATCCCTGAGGTGGGGTTAATTTAAAGACCTATAAATTTCAATGATAATTTGGAAAAATATTATTTGGAATTTTACGTGTCCATAATTTCTAACGGCGCTGGATTCTGAGGCCCGGTGTGCATGGAATATTTTACCGAAGTTTTGTTTGGGTACGTTCAGTAGACGTTTGAGCGGGATTTTATATCATTTGAATAGGTGCTCGTAATTGAAATCTGAGCACACCAACGAACACGAAGCACTGATATTCCCCTAAGGTGACCTTTACCACAGTTGCGTTTTATACTGTATGGATGTTATAAATTAGGGCTACTAATTAAAATTAGAAATTAAATAAAAATGTGTGTGCAACACATTTTTATTTTATTGGTGGTTAAATTCTCTAGGTGTAGGTTATGGGTGGGCCCCACTAGACCCTAACCTCCCTGTAGAGGATATAACTCGGGTTGGGGCCCTTACAAACACAAACCCCACAACTCCCCTTGAATCATCCCCTTTAACTCTTAAAACTCTCCATCTCCCTTATTTTTAATTTTTATCCTTTCACTTTCTCTCATTAATTTTCTAAAACCAATTTATTAATTTATTTGAGAGTTTGAGTTTTGAATTTAGTTTTCCAACAGTAAAATAAGAGAATGCATTCTTTTTGTTGGGTTGGAATAATCTTGCTTTGGGTAACTTGGGAGAATTGGGAGGATAATACTCTCTCGACGATGAATGGTGACGCCCATGAAGAACACCATCTTACTTCCTCTTCCACTGCATCATGGGAGAAAATGGCGTCCGCTAAGAGCACCACCTATGACAATGTCTTCCCCTCCAATATTGATAGAACAACGTCCATCTTCGGCGACAACAATCTTCTGCGAGTCTTCAATGTTCAACGACAAAATATGAGGCATGGTGCTATTTTGAGATGTTTATATTTCTGAACTTTGTCCTTATATTTGAAGAATCTAAATTTCCAAATGTTAACGTCATAAAGAGGAGGGTTCGGGCCGCATGAACACGGCCCAAACCTCCCCAATACATGTTGGTTTTATTGGCGGCAGAGTCAGAATCGGAAGGGCGCGGTGCCGTCGCACCGTGCCAGAGGAAGGAGGCCACGACCATATAGGTTACGGAATTCGGAAGAGGCGGCGGTGTTCAAAGGTGTCGGCGATGAACGAAGGTCACTACCAGGTTAGACCGTTGTGGTGGTGGTCTGGGGCTGCCGCGCCGGCCGTGTGGTGGAAACCACAGCCCGCATCAATGGGAATCTAAGATGAACCAAACCGACAGACCGTAGCCGGCCGTGCAGTAGGAAAGGGGTGCCCACATGGTGCCGCACTGCAGAGAAGACCATGGCCCGTTGTGTGGGCCGCTTTATTGGGAGAACCTGTCGGCATCAGCTAGCCGGGCAGGGAGAGGCGGCACTGCTCAGCGTCGTCGGGCAAACCGGACCGCCCCGCTCAGCAGGTCGGGTGTGTGGGTGGGTCGCACCCCACCTGGTAGGGCCGACCCCCTAGTCGGGTCAGACCTTCCAAATTGGGTTGGGCCAATCCTCCAACCAGGTCGGACCAGTCAAACTTTGTCGGGCTGACCCACCATCCCATAGGGCATGTTGGGCCGAGCCCGTTTCACATAAACGCTAATATCTCCAAGATCGTGGGTCCAAAAGACGTGCCATCTACGGTTCTGGGACCCTTGCGATGAGGTGTTCCTTTTGAGATATGCTAAGTGGGTTTTAGAAAACATTGAAAAACAGAAGGGTTTAGATCGAGTGTATATCGAACTAGGCCCCTAAAACAGAAAAGCTTATAACTCTCAGACCAGGCATCCAATTGATGCGCCATCTATTGTGTTGGGTTTATTTTGATGAGACAGAACTTAGGGATACATCAAATTAAGAATTATTAATATTTGATGTAACGAATCCATTGCTCGAGGAGCATACCCTCCCGGGAGTGAGCGTGTTATGTGCGGAATCCTAGAGTTGTCTGTGACTGGGAGTGTGACTATCTTACTTGAATCCTCTGTGGGTTCGATGATGATGAAAAATGCACCAAAATCCTGTGTGTGTTCGATAGTTCTGACATAGTAACTGGTCCTGTATCCTGTGTGGGTCTGACATCTTAGTTGAATCAGTGATTATATCTGATCATCTCTATTACTATAGAATAGCTGGCATGTATCATGTGTGGGTCCGGAAGTTTAGATGAGATATCTGGCTTGTATCTTGTGTGGGTCCGACAGCTTAGATGAGATAGCTGGTACATATCCTATTTGTGTCTGACAGCTTAGCTGGTCCTGTATCCTGTGTGGGTCCGACATCATAGATGATCTAGTGGCTATATCTGATCATCTATATATCTCTAAAATTTTGGAATACCTATGTTAGATGAGCAATGTATTTAAACCATTATCATCGTGTTGATTTACTTACTTCCTTTGTGGAATTGGTTCTTGCTTGTGAATTAGAGTTGGATCCGGAATGAGATTGGTAAATTAGATATATGTATGGGAATATACTAAAGTCGGGTTTGTTGATACTTTGTGAGTGTATAATTCTTATTTTTTTTATCCTTAGTGGATATTGTTAGACCTTGCGGGTCTCAGGGTCCCTACTGAGTATCGTTATACTCAACCCTGAACGGTCTATTCTCGCACCTCGTTGTGTTCGATGCAGGTGAAGGACAACACTGACGGAGGCTGAGAGAGCCATAATTGGATGGTACTGAGAGGTGGACCATAAGACGAGTTGGCACACGAAGGAGACTGACGGACGTGAGTGCTAAGGTGGCCATTTGTAACTACACTTTAGGTAGGAACTCTGGAGGACGATCCAAGAGCTGCTCTATACTTACATATGATTGTCCCATTTTACATGTAATTGTTGTTCAGTTGGGATTGTATACTAGCCCATTTACATTCCAGCACACTCTTTTGTATTCAGTTTTACTTATTGTTACTTCCTGTTGCGTACTCTATTGTGTTTTTTTACTTTCATAAAGGCAATTCTTTCCCAGCTTAGGGATTTACGCCTCTGGTTCTAGTCTCCAACCCCTGGCCTATGGAAGGGGTGCTTGGGGTAGTCACAGGATGGGCCCCGATAAGGGTTCGTGACATAATATATTATCTATATTTTTATTTAGATATATTTATTAATGATTTATATAATTATATAATTATATATAATTATATAAATATACAAATATGTAAATATTAAATTTTTTAAAAATAATTTGTAAAACTTGAAATTAAAAATTTTATATATTTTTAATTATAAAATTCTCTTATATTTATATGAATAGTTATTATATTTTCAATATTTATATTTATATACCTATTAAATAAATTATAGATATACAAATATACTTACAAAAACATTTTTTAAATTATACTTATATATCATTTATTCGTAATTAAGTAATAATTGATGATAAAAGGAATCATTATTAGAGATTAGGTGGAAGCGATCAAAGACGTGTCCCAATATTTTTAAAGAACCCTAACCTATCACCAACTAATAATGATATCTGAAGATTTCTAGAAAATCCACCTACAGTTGATGTTATTCCTAGTTGAATCATATCTTGATTAAAAGATCCAATCAAGGGTCAAATAGTTAAAAGTCTTGAATCCAATGTTCTAATGATAATAGGATTAAAGAAATCCAATATATGAACAATTTGTAGTTTTGGAGATATCTCTACTTCCTCTCGGATGATTCAAATCTTCAGTCTGGGTATGTTATTTTCTAATCCTCCTCACTTTTGGATTGCATGCCTAGTGATATCTATTTTTTATCATCATTATTTCTTTTATTCATTAATGAAATATTTCATCCCAAAATATGTTTTTAGAAATTCATCCCCTTAAAAATTTATCATTAATACAATAGTTATTTTATAAAATGTAGGTGAAGACTTAGCGACCACTGGATATGTATAGTGGGGTTCTCTTAATTCATTTACAGTGATGGATTTGGAAATAATGGATTATTCTACTAAATTAAGTGATGCCTCCAACCATTTGAAATACAAAATAATTTTCTTAATGAACATGTGATAGTGGCTCCCAAGTTTCTTACTAGGGAAAAATTTCTAGAGGGGGTTATATTAATTATATTAATCATTTATACAACGGTATAATTATGTAGGGAAAACACAATATAAAAAAATATATATGGGAAATAATATAATTGTTGATTGTTTTTATTTTCTGAAAATACTATATTCATACTATTATATTTCCATTATTTATGTTATCTTGTATGCATCAATATACAATGTCCATGATATTTTTAATTTATTTAAATATATATAAAATACCATTAGTAAAACATTGTTGTAGGAATAATGGGTGATTATAAAAAAACATTTAGGGAATAACCATGGCCATCAATTGTGTTCTACTAATGAGGAATATAAATATTATTTTTTACCACACTATAACAGTTGTGTCATATATTCATGCTTGTAGTCTAATATAGACAACATACCAACAAAATAAATCTCATTATAATTTTTATTAGTAAAATTGTATTCCAATTTAAAGAATTATATATATATGAATAAATTATAATTCATATTATCTTAGTGTCATTATAGATCAATGAAATGAAATATTTATTATAATGCATTAACTTATACATTGAGGGAACTTATATATCATTTTTAATAAAAATCAATTTTTCATAAATTTTATTATCTAATTTATAAAATTAATTATTCAAAATTTCCCCATTCTAATTAATATAAAATATCTATAAATTTTATCTTTTAGTCATAAAAATATATCAAACCAACCTTTCACGTATGTATTTAAATGTCTCACTAGTTAATATGATCAAATTTTCACTACTAGAAATCAATATCCCCTTTCAAACGCAATTACCATCAATTTTTACCAACCATAAATTATAATATGGTTTATCTATTTTTCAATATCATTATAAATATTTATCCATAATTGAAATGATTACCCTCACCTTAATACTTCTAAAAAATCAGTTCATTTTATTCATCACACAAATAAAAATCACTATGCATGTTTTATGTTAACCCATATTAATATGGATCACTCTTTAACATAACCTTTTATCTCGTACATATTTTAAATGAAAATAATTTATCTGAAGAGTTCCACCATTTCTAAGATATATTGTAACTATTGAATATGTAAAAAAATAATTAATTACAATAATTTACATATCAAGTGAGATGAATGAACAATATCTTTTATGAAAGGATGTTTCATTTAGAAATCAATTAGCAAGGAATCGATAATAAATACTTCATATATTCCATTATTTTTTATATAATACATTTCTAATTTGTTCTACACAGTGATCTATGTATTTATATAATCTTGAATATCAGTATTATATAGATAAAATTAGTGACATGTTCTACTGATGTATTTTAATGGTTGAAATTCCTAACCCATCATTAATTATGAAGAGTAATCAGGCTTAAATACTATTATTGTTACAGAAGATCATCTATCAGTTAACATAAAACCTCCATATCTTCTATAATAACTATTATATAAAATAATATGACATACATTTTATATTGTGTTCCCAAAATCACCATAGAACCCATAATGGAAATGAAAATTAAATTTTCTTATAAATCATACTCTTTATATTCTTGAAAATAAATCTTGTTTCCAATCTTATAGACATAATTTTTTAATTAATATTCCCACTAAGAAGATATTATAAATCATTTTCAAAATTAGGAATATTATTTTACTAAAATTATTTTTTTCCTTTTCAAATCTAATTTAATTTGAAAATGAAATTAAACATTTGAGTTGTTTTTCAATACATGTTATAACTTTAATATTAAATGTAATAATTCAGGGTGTTATTACATCTGTTATTCTAAAAAATAGAATAGTGGTTATCAAATTATATATATGAAGGAATAATTATTAATAGTTATAATTATGTATTGATCATTTTAGGGCAACAACCATTAGTTCCACCCATAAAAATATCTGATTACCATCAATATATATGAAATAAATCATTATTTATTATTATTATTTTTGTAAATTCTAATATCATCTAGTTGAGGGAAGGATATTTTAATTTTCAATTTCATCATATTTCTGAATCTTTTTACTCTTTAATTACATATATAATATTTTCATCTATTTAAAAAATTTAAGAAAGAGTTGATGAGTCATTTTAATAGTGTATGAAATTGTCTTTTTTAGAGGATGGAATGTATTAAAAGCTAGATTCATTCTATAAATATAGAATTCATTGAGGCCCCAAGAATTCATATATCATAACATGTCCGCACCAAGACCCATTGAATCATATACAAGACATGTATTCCCCCCATATCTCCCAATTAAATGTACAAAAGTTAATAACTAGTACCAATGGAATAATTATAAAATATTTGATTCAATAACACTTTTATAATCACATAGGAGTATAATTATCATCATCTTTAACTTCATATCCCAAAATAGTTATCATGGAACATGTTTGTTTGAGTCTCATACCACAACTATTTTATCGTTTCTATTCTAATATGATAATTCTTCATTTAATGGATGACCACTACTTGCAGAATTTAGAGAAACCTAGGTTTATATCTAGATGATAAAGAGGATGATTATTCCAAAAAAACATCAATGATAACTATTTAGATGATGAGAAGATTTGATGAAATTTGTATATAACATAAAATTCAGCTAAATTCATGGGATAACCCTTAACATTGGGGATAATTTATTTTCATAAAATTGCTTTCCAATTTTTATAAAGAATATTTTTTTAAACTATAAAATTTATTTTTTCCCTTATTATAATTATTTATAAAATTCATCATTGATAATAGAAGTATTATGTGTAATTATTTAATTATTATACAAAATGAATACATTATTATCTCAATAAAATCGGAATAAATAGAAAATCAATAAAAGAAAATCATTTTAAATGAGTGTTTGAATAAATATTTTAAAAGTTCAACCCATTTTCATGTTAGTGTGCATACAACCATTCTCCAGACCATTTTCATTTTTTTAAAATAATTTTATACCATACAAATATCCCTTGTGTGTTATTATAACAATTAATTTGACATGGAATAGATCAAAGCTATAAATTTTCGATGAAACAAGGGTAAAATCATAACATGAATAGTAATTATAATTATACTATGGTTTCAGAATCCTTTGATATGAATTATAGATTAAATTAAAATGAAGGTCGCATGGTTGAAATGAAAATAGAAATTGATGAGGTCCATTGTGATTGTCTAAAGTTGTTTTATAAGTTAAATACATATGCTAGGAGATCATTTTATAATGTAGACACTAAATAAAAAACATTTTCTTCTATGATGATGTTATGTAATTTTTAAGCAAACAATATATGTATTGACAATAGATTTCCAAAACTAATGAATACATTGAATTAGATTATAAAAGAATAAAATTAACAACTATGTCAAACATATGATTGAAAAATAATTCTAAATTCAATGGTCATGATCTCTAAAAAATACATTTTTGTCGAAATGAGGACATATTTTTTCACAATAACCATGGAGTAGTCATAAAATTTCTTATTTGAGTCGAAAATTGATACATGAATAATGAATCAAGACCATTTATATCTATATGATACACTCATATCATTAAAATGTCTTATAAGACAATATAGATGTTATGAATAATTGAAAAAAATAACACATAATTCAGATACAACAATTAGAGAGAGTATCATTCTTCATCTAGAATACTATCCTCTATGGAAGAATATTTATTACGAGTTTCTTGAATTTGGAATTTAGTTGAATAAACATCATCCTTCTTTATCTATAGATGGATTAACTCCTTTTTTATGGAGTAGTTATCACATTACATGACCCATCACGTAGTGAATAATATCTTTCCTATATAGTTATGCATAAAACACAACAACATTGTGTTTTCACTCCTTGAATTTTGACCAAAGAAACACGATAAGGATATTGATGTCTATTGGGATCTATTGATCGATGATCAAAAATTTATGTGGGATACAAGTGTTATTTTGGAGGATTCTTATTGGTGACATGAATTCCCATTGAGTTTGATGCTTTATGGGATAATAAATTACATCCCCACTTACGTTAAATTATCATGATATAGAATTAATGTAATTTTGGGGTTTCCCATTTTGGAATAATTCACAAACAGAGTTTAGTTTGAAAATTTCATGAAGTTGTTTTTTAAGTATTCATAAAAGTTTTCCATGATGACTTAAATAACAAACATGTATGACAAAATTCAATGTCTATATAAAAAAGGATACAACAATATATCCACTAACGAGTGATCAATTTTGCAATAAATAAAAGTTATTGGCACTTTTTTTCAGAAAAACATTTTATAAAACATTATAAATCATCTTGGAATATGATATCAATTTTATTTTAATAGTATTATTAGAATTATTTTTATATAAGATATTTTATTTATTTCATGCATGTAGAATAAAATGTATTTCATATTGTTGATGCCATGTTACTCAATGATTTTAGAAATAGTAAATGTTGAATGAAGGAAACACTGGATATGTTTGACTTGGGGATAATAGAAGTGTTGTAACTAATGAATGTGTTGGGGGAAGTGCACTTTTTCATTTCAAAAAATAGTGAAATTTTTATCCTTATATTGGTTCACAAAATGAAATTATTAGAGACTTGAATCCATCTAGGGAAAAATGATTAATATCATACACACTTAATCAACAGTTTATAAGATGGAGTTTTGATTAATTTTATAATTAGATATCTAAAAATTTAAATTCAATTATCGACCTACTATGATAGCAATATAGGGGACCAAATGCAAGTGTTCTATCATTCCACTATTTTTTAATCAATGGTTATATCTTATATCAAAAGTAATATGATGAAAGTAGTACTATTAAAATAGTGGTGTTTTGTGCATTATAGAAGGGATGCACAGATCTGATTCAAATGATTGAAATAATATTTATGAAAATATGTCGTATTTTGGACCCATCAAATAGATATATTATTTTTATTATACAACATTTAAAGAGATAAATTTCTATTAAAATGGGTTTACAATAAGATTATAGTTAATGTTAATGAAATGGGATTCGTGAATGTGAATTATTGTGTGGTACTAGAAAAAGAAAATACATTAATTTTGGTATCACAAGAATTATATGTATTTTAGGTCAATAATCCAACAAACATGAATTGTTTTATTTTCATACAGGAGACCAAATCAAAATTTAGACCAAATGAAAATTAAATAGTGGATAACTCATTCATGTGGAGATCACAATCCTACCATGAACGTCCTATTGTAGATAATGTCATGTACATTAGAGTGGACTACAATAAGGGGCTTATGAATCATGTTATAGGATAAAACCCCTAAAACATTTTATATACAATGTGTGTTCAATAATAGGGTAAATGTGTTTCATAATATAACATGTTTTTCCACATAATATAATATGTTCTATAACACATTAACATAAAACAAATTAAATGTTTTTCTACTCTTGTCGAAAATTTAATATGAACATCATGAAGTTACTATACTTGTGGAAAATAGTCTAGTATGAGGAATACCCTTGGGAATATGTAAGGGAAATGTTATGATATCATTTCATTATTTTTGAGAAAATATATTTTAAGAAAATATAATTTAATTTTAATTATTCACTACATTTTTCATTTCTTTTAGATGATTTCTATACAACATTCATTAATTTAAACACAACATATTCTGGTGACTTATTCTCACTCAAAAATTATCACCCATGCAGTGCTTTCATTTCTAACTTTCACTCACATTTACTCCACTACAGTTGCTAGAAAAGTAATGATTATTATTTTTCTCAATCATGTATGTAATAGTTATTTTTTTACAATAATATCAGTGGCCATAGATTTAATATAATTTTTCATATTTATACTTAATTTATACTATTTTAATTTTACTCATTTAATAATTATTATCTTATACATATGGATTATTTTTTTGAGTGAGGGTAGTTTGTTTAAAGCATCCCATGATATAGATAAATTGGAAATCATGGATTTAGTTGGGATAATAATAACATAGGAATGGGTTATGAAAGTATACAACCATTATGAAAAGATAATTTCCTAATAAATATTTATTTAATTTTTTCATATTTTAATCAGGAAATTTATTTTTACATTCCTTATCATTTTTATCCATTAATTATTTTTTTATTGATATATATTTTAGGAATTCATAAATTCAATATTTATTTATTTTATATTATTTAGTTCAATATTTTATTCCATTTAATGCACAAAAATACACATTTTTATTCTCCCTCGATACTTGTTACCCCTACAATAGTGGAATTTATCATTCTTCATCAATTTTCATCCACAGAATTTGTTGGAAGATCAATAGTGTTATATCTACACAATCTGATTTTATATATTTATGTTCTCATAGTAAAATAAATTTCTATATAATAAAGTTATTCATACATATTTTTTTATTTATATCATTTTAATATTACAAACATAATAATTGTTTTCTCATACTCTTGAATAATATTATTCTAGTTCGCGTGGTTAATTTGTATCTTCTCAATGTCTTAATATATTAGATATCTTGATTATAAATGAAAAAAATGAAAATAATGATATTTTTTATAAATTTCTACAACCATATTGAAATAGGTTAATTCCTTATCCATATTTTATTATTTTTTTCATCATTTTAGAAAAAATATTCATATGTCATTTTTGACATGTTAGAATCTATCCCAAATCAAACTGAACTACGATGCTATCAGTTTGACTCCATTTGTTGTTTTAAATTTAAATTTGACCTTGAATTTATAAAAAAAAATTAAAAATTCACAACTATACAAATTCATATAGATTATTTTCATAGATTTTGAAAATGATCCATAAGTCCTTTATGATGTGTAGAAATTTACCTCATGTTAATCTGATACATAATTTTCTTGGAATGAATTAAAGTGTCCATTATAAGTTTATAACATAAATTTATGTTAAAAAAGAATAACTAACAAAAACATAAAAAATTAACTTTAATTATATTAATAATTTAGTACAATGTTTCATAAGTTATTTTTTACTTCTATGAATCAGTCCCGTATCAATATAACACATGATGTGATAAGTATAACTCAAAGATAATGTTTCCTATTTAAAATGACATTTTATTATGAAAATTAATGTGATATAGACAATAGGAAGAAAAAACAGTTATTATTATTTGATACATTAGGAAAATGAGTCATATGTCACAAGTGATGTGTAGGATTTAGTGTCACATCAATGTAATGAACGATGTGACCGATATGACTCCAAGTGAATGTTTTGTAATTATCATTGAAATTAATTTTAGTAAAAAAGTAAACTAACATACCAAATAATGTAAACAATTATTATTCACTTTATTAATTTTTTAAATGATTCATAAGTCACTTTTGATGAGTATGGTTTATCCTCAATTCCATATGATACACAATTTTCCCGTTAAGACTCATGGTTCCAGTCATCACATCACCATTGACATTTTAATGAAAAAAGTGTCACTCAATATAAAATAAAAAACATTTATTGGATGGACATGATAAAATATTAATGTGAAACAAATGTTATTTTTTATAGATAACAACCACTCTCATGTCAAACTAACACACAATAAGACGTGTATGGTTCGACGTGCATGTTTCAAGTTTAAAATGATATTATAGTAAATAAGACAAGTAATGTAATCAATACTGAATGAATGAATTTTTATTATTTTAATAATTTAGGAAAATTATCCATAAGTTATTTGGGAAATGTAGGAATCATCCACTCCTCAATATGATGTATGGTTTAATCAATATGACTCCATGTGTATCATTATATTGAAAATTGAAAATAGGATTAGAAAAAAATAAAATTGACATACACAAAACCAAAAAAACACATTAATATTTTTTTGATACATTGCGAAAATGATCCATAAGTACTTTTTGATTATTAAGAAATATATTCACCTCTATCTGAACCATGATGTCCCTTCTCTTACTAAAAGTGTGCATTATTTGTTTAAAATTAAAATTATATTAAAAAAATCCACTAAATAAAAACCACGGAAATTCATTTATATTGTCTTACTCATTTTGAAAAATGATTAACAACTAACTAGTGACATATATGAATTAATCTCACATTAACCAAAAATCTCTATTTGATTGGTAGGACTAAATGTTTGTATAACCAATTTCAATTCACATTTTGGTAATAACGGTAACTCGCAAACTCAAAATTTATTAAAGACTATCAGATTGTTTTCATAATTTAGGAAAATAATCCATATGTAGTTTGGGATGTGTAGGTATCATCTAAACATCAATCTTAATCATTTTTTCATATGTATGGCTCCAATTTTATCTTTCTGTTATAAATTGAAATTATTTTTGGTAAAAAATAAAATTAACATACTAAAAATCGAGTGAATGCATTCAGATTGTTTTGATACATTAGTAAACGGATCCATATGATAATTATGACATATATGAATCATACTCACCTCAATATGGTTCAATATTTTCCCATTATGACTCAAATTTCACTTTATCCTTTATAACTTGAAATTTTATTTTAAATGTGAGCATAAGAAAAAACATGATTACACAATCAAATTGTCTTCAAAATATAGGAGAACGATTATGTTTTTATTTTTGACTTATATGATTCTGTCTGATTTCATACATATATAATATATTTCAGGTATGAATCGAATTATGTGTTTTCTAATTTAGAAATAAATTTTTGTAGAAAATACATGTGATATACTCAAAACTATGAAAACTCATTTGGCTGTTTATTATTGTTTAGAAAATTAATCCTTATTTCATTTGGGATTTTTTTGGAATCATACAAAACACAATCCAATAAATGGGGTGATTAGAGTGACTACATTGGTGAATTATCAAATTATAAGTGTCGTTTTTGTTTAAAACAAGCATCACATCACTATAACAGAAAAAATTAGCCTAAATTGTTTCCTGAAAATTCTCTCTGCAATTACTAAATTAATTTCCTTATCATTTTTAGGTTATTCTTTTTTCTATTATTTTCATAGAAATAATTCATGAAGATATACGTGAAATGATGTGATGAGAAATAATCAAGTACAACTCAATATGATACTAATTGTTCGTAGAATAAATTAATGTTTATCCTATAATTAACACTTTTTGTTAATATATATTAGTTTTATAGTAACTAATAAAACAATTTTTTTTTTATGTGCATTAGTTTTTCTCAGGAATGGGTTGTTTGTATGGAAATAGAATGATTCAAGGTCAGGATAAAATAAAAATGGAATATTGATGTTTTGGAATATATTTAATAATTTTTACTTATACTATTTTAAAATCAAATGATTGAAATATCAATATTATAATTTTTTTATTTTAAAATTTTTAAATTTTATTTCATATAAATTTTATATTTGTGCTTTATGTTTCTTTTTTCATGTTTTGTCTATCGTGTTACCCTATAATGCTATTATACATTTCACCATTTCTAAAATGTGTGGTAAAAACACCTTATAGTTTTCCCCTTTAGTATTTCTTTTAAATGAACTGATCATTTTCCCTTTAGTAATTCATGTAAATATACAGATAATACCAATTTTATCTGGGATTGTACAAGTGATGATAAATGTACTATTTATCAATGATTCTAAAAGCACTAATAAAGGACACATTAAAATTTTCATTTGTATTTCTTAGAAAACCATTGGGGTTTATTTTTATCACTAGTAGTTAGTTCTTCTAAAGCACTAATAAATGCCATTTTTTTAGCATCGTTAATGGAAATTTTGGAGTACTAATACAAGGATTGTAATTATTGTTAAATAATTGAATTGGATAATACCATTTTTTAATAAATTTTTTTTGTAAGGAAAAAATATGATTCAAGAAGATAAGTTTAATTGTGAGGAACCCCATACAATGTCACAATCATATGAAATAGAAATTCATGTATGTTTGACCATATTATAGATTTTTTAATCTAATTGATTTCATTTTTTTATGAAATAATGTTTTACATGTCCAATATATACACCCAAAAAAATAATTGGAAAATATGAATCATATCTCAATTAAACAAATTTGAGATACAAAAACCCTTACCTTAGGTATATATTCATTAACTTTGTTGGCATGACATCCAAGATAATTATGTTAAGTTTGTTAAAAAAATTAACAATCTGTTTCATTTATATTTTATTTTATATGTCCATTTAGTTATATTTTTTTAATTTATAATATATTTTAATATTATTTTTTTAAATGATATTTTTTTTAAATTCCCTCTAACATATAAGTAATATTGAACATGGTCATATTTATTGAAAATTATAATTGTAATTTAAAAAATTGTATTTTATTATGTTATTTTAATTTGTACAAAATTCATGCAGTTCAATAGAAATTAAAAAAATGCTACCAAATTATCAAAAGTTTATTGATATGTTCATTTAAGTTAGTTAAGAATACTATTATAATTAATTGTTAATATATACTATAAGAAAGGCCAATATTAACAATATTTAATATTGATAGTTCTATAAATAACATTTTTATATGTTAAATTATATTTTAATATTTTACATGTTATAAGAAAATGTAATTTTAAAGGTGTATTTTTATGGATCAAGTAGTACACATGTACACATACAA
Organism: Viscum album; assembly: GCA_963277665.1. Taxonomy (NCBI): domain Eukaryota; kingdom Viridiplantae; phylum Streptophyta; class Magnoliopsida; order Santalales; family Viscaceae; genus Viscum; species Viscum album. The sequence continues at coordinate 2,067,506,477 of OY728160.1, forward strand.
TTATCATATTTTTTTAAGAAATTAATGGTGTAAAAAATTATTTTAATGGTCAATTTATAATTTTAACCATGTTATAGTCATTATTATTTTTCATAAGATTTCCATTTTTGAATAACCAGGTAAATATTTTATATAAAATAGAACTCTCCATTTATGTTGGTGGTAATTCTCACAAACACATAACAATAACATCATTTATCATATATTTTAATGGGAGGGAGGAAAGTGTTTATGCATCAGTTTAATAAAATTTACATATTTTATATGTAATAATTTTATCATATTTTTATTTTTTGATATATATTTTATAGTATATAATTTCTGTGAAATAATGAAATAACATTTTTTGATAATTACCACTGTATTTTAAAATTCATACTGAAGTAGACTATTATAATATATTGAAAGGACTTTTTAAATAATTGAGGCTCATATGACATGAGATATGGCATTAGTAAAAAATAGGTAATAGATTAGGTAGAGATTAAAATATGAAATGGGTGGATAAATTTGGATTGAATGACCCCCTTTATTATGTGATGAAGAATTATTCTTTTGAAAATACCCTTTACATCTTAATGATGTGATTACACATTTCATTGGATTATTGATAAACAAGTTTAATGTAATTTATTTGATTAGAGTGTGGCTTTAGAAACCATATTATTCAGTTACTCGGATACTATATTCCTACAATTGGTTCCATCTATCATTACATTGGCATGGATACAATGAAAAACAAACCAAAATACCGATAAATTTATTAGTCTTGGTAATCTAGATTTATACATGATTCACATATTATATTTGAATGCCCAAATTATAACATAATTTTTATGATAATAACATTATTCATTATCTCAAATCCATGCATATATATAATAATAATATTATAGAAATACTATGGAATGGAAAAAATTAGGTTATTAAACAATGATCAGTAAGTGTTAAATATAGTGGAAGCAATAATGAATATATGTGGGTAAAAATATGGAATGATAAATAACTAAACCCACATTCCATGTAATCAATAAAAAGCTATGTATGTGCATAAATAATAAATAAATGTAAATAAAAAAATAAACATTCCATTTAACAAATAACAAAAAAATGAAAAACATCCCTTTATTTCTTATAGTTAAAATTTATTTGATAATAATAATTGAATATTGAATTATTGTAATTCTTAATTCTCAAATGTCACATTTGCTAAGAACATGATAGATTTTTTGTTAGGATCATTCATCTAGACTATTTAAAAAATAATGGTTGGAAACTTATTATATGAGGAAAGAATACATATTTTCCCTAGGATACTACCGATTTTTCTGGTGTCTTTCATTAATTGAGCCCTTACCCATGTCATGCATGTGAGAGGCATTCCACTTTTATTGAATAATAAATTTAATTCATGAAAATTCTTCCCTATCAAATATTTTTATTGATTAAAGAATAAATATTTCTCAACATTTAGAAGGTAAATAAAATTAAAATCAAATGTAAACACTACATATAAAAATTGAATATAGTTTATAAAATTATCACAGCCATGATAAATGAGATGGATATTTGGGGGATATTTAACGATCAATGGTCAATAAAATGTGAATAAATCAATTGGATGTGAATGTCCATGGATATTATTCAAGGAAATAAATTTAAGTACAATATTTGGAAGAAATAATCAAAATCCATACATATAAATAATAATTATAGTGTCAAAAAAACATATACCCATTGGAGTATGAATAGAGGTTTTTATTGTTGATGAAATAAAAAACATATTTAAAAACATTCATGAAGAAAATATACTATTTAGTTAATAAAAAATAATATAATTTTATTTAAATAAATTGTATAAAAGTTTCATATGATTATATCTTCATCAAATTGTATAGAATATTAAGTGAAATAATCGGCATGTTGGGGGTTAATTTCTTACATTCCGTAAAAATATTAAAATTTAATTATAAAAATGATATAAAAACATCTTGTCCAAAAATATAGAAAATGAATAATTTCATATAATTACATAAAATGAAAAATTAGTAAATTTTTTATACAACATTTTGTAAAATTCTAATAATAGTTTTTTACTATTTTTTAAAATATGCTTATGTTAGAAAACAGATTTCTGACCAAATAGTGAAAAAAGGCATATTTTTCGATAAAAATTTTCTTATTGATTTAATTATTAAAACTATAAATCATATGAAATATCTATTAATAAATATATTTAATAAATATAGGGTAATAAAATGAAATTTATTTTTAATTTATCATCACATGATTTACATTAATGTAATTTGATGAAAAAACAATATCGATATGAATTAGTTTTTCAAATAAACCCTTTAAAACAATCAAAAAATTGACGTGATAATAAATATTTGAATTGATTATAATTATAAACTATAAATACATATAAAAATAGTTTACAAACATCATTAGGTATTCACTCGTCATTATACAAATAGTCTTATTATATTAATGAAAATGATGATGTAATATATCCTAATGAAAAATAATTTAGTTATTAAAATCCATACCACATTGTAACTTTTAATTCAATTACACATAGATGATTTAAATAATATTTAAAAACTAAATACCAAAAATAATTATATATTAATGATATTAAACCTCATAGGTGAAGTATATACACCATATAATGAATCTCGGTGCATAACATTATAATATGCCTCAATGAAATGAAATTGAGACGGAATCTCATACCATACACATCCATTTCATTTAAAGAAAATTAACCATATTTATATTGATTTTAATAATTTTATTAAATTATAAATTAACCATATTAATAATTTTTATATCATATATGATCCTTTTATAAGATATTATTACAAATTAATTATAATAATCTTTAGTTGTTATCAAAACTTCGGGTTAAAATCACCCTTTTAATTCTATTTTGAATTATCGTTACTCCTCATACATAGTTATTAATTTTCTAATTTCTATAATTTTACCATGATTTATATATCATATATATTTGATATATATTTATTTACATGTATCAATAAAATTTAGTGATAGTAAATGAAATACACAGTTCAAGGTGACATTGGTCGTACATTTGAATGAATGTTGTATCCAATATATTATCACTATTTTTTAATTATTTTCTTATATAAAAAAAATATTTTAACTAAACTAATAATTAATATTTAATATGCAATATCTCAATGATGCACCTTTTTTATGGTGTGGTAGTCCAACGTACACATGAATACCATTAGTGTAGTACACAAAATGGAAAACATGAATGTATATTTTATATAATAATTACATAAAAAATTAAAAAAATATCATTACTATAAAATATAAATATTATTATCATAATTATTATATAATAGGGATGGTGGAAATGAAAAATAATGGACATTGGTTCCATAGGCAGTAGGTTGTCATACACAAGAACAATGATTCTGTAAGCCAATTTATAGAACTGTTGGAGTTTCTAGTTCATAAAATTAATATAAAAACATATAAGTATAATTAATATAGTTATTTTATTATTTAATCATGATATAAAATAAATTGGATTATCTTCATATGGGAATAAAATGATAATTCTTATAGAATATCATGACATATTCTTCGGGAATCCACGATATGTTTGCCTTAATTCCATACTAAGATGGATTCAATCCCAATATGAGGTATCTAGGATTGGGGTATGGAATATGGGTTGTTATTAGGGACGTTATTTTATGATCTTACATGATTCAGATGGGTGAATAATTAAGGGGAGTGGGTTCCCTATTAAAGCAGAGGAGGAATACCACTTCGAAAATACCATGATTTTAACAACGTTGGGAGGTCTCACGTTCCTCAAGGGACATAAATAATGAATTATTTTTTGAAGTAATGTAATATGGTCAAAATATTTAAAACAATTTTTTTGGAAATATTTTTTCCCACACACACACTTCATTGTTTAATATTAACCACTACGTAAACTAATTTTTCCCATAATAGATATCATTGACATTATGTTTTTCACTAATAATTTTTTTTCAAAAATTAGGTTTTACTTGTTATAAATAATAAATTATTATTATCCCGAATATTGAATCAATTTTTCCAAATTCAAATCCAATACTTTTATGAATTTAATTTAATATATATCCGAATGATGTGACAACAATACATGTTTCTAAAGTGAAAATGTTAAAAATATTTGAATGTTTTTATATCAATATTCATTCTAAAATTAATTTAAATCATCTAAAATGGATTAATATTTTTATATTGTAAATAGTTAAACTATATAACCAATTTAAAATATAATTTTTAATATAAATTATTTATAAGAAATAATAATTTTTAATTATATTCTGTATTTTATCTATTCATCAAAAAATAAATATTATAGAAAAATACCAAAAATTAAACAGAATATATTTTTCCAATAAATATTTCCGAAATATTTTTTATTCATTAAAATAATATTTATGAAATTTTCTAATATTGGTTTTAAAACATCTGCACCAATAAAGGTCTACACGATTGCTTTTTAGGAAAATATTTATTTTTTTGTATAAAATTTATTTGTTATTATGTTATGTCAATCAAATATATTTTTCTAAATTTCAAATTATTATACTGAATATATAATATATAAATTATTTATCATCATTCCATTATAGTAATTTATATAATTTATTATGATATATCTCTTTTATGCTATTAAAGATAGTACATCATAAAAAAATTATTATTTTAAATTGGTTTTTATATTCAATTCTATTTAATAGGAAACCAACAAATTATACCATATATTTAAATAATTTATTTAATCATATTCATCAAAAAAGGTTAATATATTAGAGATAATTTCCAATTTAAATAATCATATTAATAGTTTTTCGCCAAACTCACTCTTGTTTGTAACCCAAACTACTGAATAAACTCATTGATGTGTAAAACACTAGCTAGCTAAATGTTCTGTGTACCACCTGCTAAACTAGATGTCTTTTTGCATATAAAGTATTAATTAAATGTTTATTTTCATATATTATTTGGGCGCCGCATTTTTCACAACTTAAATAAAATTTATCCTCATAATTTAAACATGATTATGGTAATCTAGGGTTTTATTTTTGAAAATTACATTATTAGAAAACCCATGTAAACCCCTAGACATCTCTATAGATGACTAAAGAATTATTTCAGATATTTATATTACATTTTTTGACAATAATTAATTTTTTTTCATACCTTGGGTTGAGTTTGGGTGAAATTGGGAAAAAATTGAAAGGATGACAAAAGTGATCTATCAGTGCATAGTTAGTTCTTACCTTGTTCCCTATATTAGAAAATTGTTCAATCGAGGATTAATGGAAGTGTTGTGGTTCATTCAATTAACCAACCCTAATAGGAGAAACCATGAACCCCTATACTAAATTCTTATCATTTAGGGTCATGGTTAATGGAAACCACACATCACTTCCCAACAAATCATGCATTAATTTTTTCGTCATGTGAAATATAATTTTTAAATTGCCGGAACCCCCAAGACTCACAAAAATTGATTCCAATTTGTACCCTTATGTTTTTTCATGATATTAGATCCTACTATTATAATTTTGTTCCTTCCCAACCTATATTTTTTTTGATTGAATTCGTAGATCAATGATTTACTCCTCTTTTTGTAAGAGGACTTCATTCGACATGGTTTCTTGCTTCCTTAACCTTTATTATCTGATTTAATAAGGTGTTGTTCTTACTATATTTATTAGATACTATTATTGATTTATGTATATTGATTTTTTCAATCTTGATATAGGGGTTTAGATTCATATCTCATTCTACATCATTTTACTACTGAAATTTTGGGGACTTTCATTGGCGAGACTTCATCATCAAACATGAGTTAGGTTTCCTATAATTTAAATCCCAATGAATTTATTTAAATTATATTTTTTAAAATTTTTTAATTTATATTATATTGGTTCCAATTTTTTCATTATTGAATTAATTAATTTTGTGAATTAATTAATTAAGGATATGTGAAATCGGGGATTTTGGAAGTTATAAATTAACATCATAAATTTAATATTTATTTATTAGATTTCATATTTCAGAATTGGGATAATTAATAGTGGAATTAATTATTAAGAGTTGAGATTTATATTTAAATAAATAATTGTGAAATTAATTATTGGATTTTGTATTTTTTTTATATCGTTTAATTTATTTAGGAATTAATCATTGGGAATGAGGTACTAAACTAATTTGGTGATTAATTTAGTGGATTTATGTGATAAAAAAATTTAAATTATTAATGAAGTTGGAATGGTAAGTTAATTATTGAACTGTGTAATAAAATTTATGTGATTAATTAATTTTAGAATAATTTAATTTATTTGATTTCATTAATTAATTGTAGAATTATTTCATATTATTTATTAGAATAATAAATATATAAATTAATTAACATTATTGATGTTATTATTTAATCATAGAATTAAATAATATTAGTGACATGATTATTATTTTTTTATTTAATTAATTTGTTGATATGGTTAGTTAATTTTTTAATTATATAATGAAAATTTTGTGTTTAACTAAATGATGAATTAGTACTAGAGAAGTTGTGATTAATTAATTTTGTAAATAATTTTTTTTATTGATGTTTTTAGTTATTTGATGTATTAACTAATGTGGGTTTGATGTTTAATTTTTTTGAATTAGTAATGGAATAAATGTTTATAATTAATTGTTGAATTAATTACGTGTTCATGAATAATAATATGGAAACTTTATTGTGATGTTATTAATGGTAAAATAGTCATTTATTATAAAAATATATATTAGAGACATGGTCATTCTAATGAGTGATGCACGAATGTAAAATTTTGAATTAATTTATGAATTAAGAAATGGTAACATAGTCATTAAATTGTATGAATTAATAGATGATTACATGGTTATTTGATTTTCTAAATTAAAAAATGGTAACAATGAATTTCTGAGGCATGATATTCCATGGGAATAGCTCAGTCTTTGGTATGGGTTGAATTAGGTATTGAGATACATGTGTCTATGGGAGCTTGGGGATTTACGAGGTTAAATAATGTATAGTTGATACTATAATAACTATTTATTTGTTCATTTTACCATATTATTAATACAATGTAATATCCTATTATATCATTGGATATTGTTTTATACGTCATTGGTGGTGGTATACAAAGTTATACTCACACTATACATGGGTTGCCAGACTAGTACCGAAATTGTATTCATTATTGTATGAAAAGATATTGGAAATGGCCCTATGATAGGTCGATATGTTCAAAAGAACATGGATGAGGGAACAAAAACTATTTTAGTGTCCATTTGGGAGTCCAAAGGGAATTTAATTATGATTTTTTCTTTTGAAACTTGGTAGAACATTATTATGACAGATTTATTACAATGTTTGTTATAGTATCATACTTGTTTTCATAATGTGATACTAGAATTTTTATGGATATGGTTATATTTTTTTAGTGTTTAATTTAACCCTATTGTGTTTTACTCTAATATAGAGTGGAAAATATTCCCATGACTGGTGTTAGACCATTTTCATTATTTAGTAGCCTCTAGCATATGATGAGTTTTGATTTAGGCCACGTAGTGAACTGTCTCAGAGAACTAGATAGTGGAACCTGGGTCTAGAAATTATAAAATGTTGTTAATAGAGTATTCTTCTCTTTTTTATTTTGTCTGATTATTTGGGAATGGTAGACAATTTTTAGGAATATTTGAGCCATTTTCATTAGATCACACATGCGAGTAGCAACCCCATGTATAGGAGAGTAACCCTATAAGACCCCAACCTTAAACCTTACTTAATATTGAGTTATTACAAGATTACACATTGAGGATCTTTTCAGGATTAGAGTTTTAGAGAATTAGATCATAAAACATGCATTACATTCCACATTTAAACAAAGTGGTTACATAAAAGATAGTATTCATTTTTCCCATCAACGGAAACATATTTAAAATAAAACATGGATTCTTTCTTGACACTTCCTTGACACTATCATCATATCATGTACCATTCCCTTGACCTGTGAAAAACATTTAAAAAACATGGGATGATCATAAATATCTCAGTAAGGGTTATAAAAAGTATGGAAAGGAAACATGAGTACACATATTCATATGAATGAAATCTTACTTTACCCATAAAACAAAAGCACTTTAACATACCTCATAAAATCATGAAAAAATAATAGAAATCATAAGACACAAAGGTAACTTGAGGCATTCATAACATTCTTACGTAGGGTGTAACACTCTTGGTTACCTTTGGAATACAGATCATAGTATATTCCCTAAATCTCTTCAGATAAACCTTAACGTTTAACTCCTTCGCTTTACCCAATGCATTAGAGAGCTATATCGGGCTCACCCGCCCTTAGTTTATCACGGAACCACCCATCAACATAATAATTCCCAAGAACCATAACATAATCATAGAACATATCTTCAGCATAAAAGAAATATAAAATTCCCACATTGCAATAACAATATAACATTTTAAGATAATGAATCCATTCTAAAAACCATTTTCAAAACCATTTAAAACATTTAATAAAGTGATTTTTGAATAAAAGTGTCTCATACCACTTTGAAGGTTTTAACATTTTAATCCATTTATATCCATATAATTAAATCCTTAAAACCATTTTGAAAACATGGATATTAATGAGAAATATTTATAAGAATAAATCATTAAAACATTTAAAACGATATTTTAGTTAAAGGGTTTTAACAAAATGAGAGACACTTGAATACCATAATTGAGGAATAACATTTAATAAAAACGTTATAATATCATGAGAATAAATGGATTCATGATATAATATTCCATGGGATAGTATATACACCATATACGAGTGAATTGATGCATAAAAACAATGAAGTCTCCCCACAAATGTAAAATGAGATGAAATCCCTTATAAAGAAGGTATACTTAAATTAAGGATAAATCAATACCATAATTCTGTGTGAAAAATAAAAACAAACAAAATATAAGTGGATATTATGTGTAAAACAATCAAAGGTCATTCAAACATATTCAATGTATTACATATTCAATGACTACAAGTTGAACCCAAAGAAATCGAAGTTGGGTTAAAAAGTTCCCTTGGTAAAATTCGGCAGCCTAACAACGTCACTTAAAAATTCATAAAATTAGTTGATGAGAGAGAAAATGGTATCTCATCACTTGGAAATAAAATTTACATCTATAAGGATATATAAGTACATATCCCAACATAAAAAGATGTAAATTAAATGACATAACAAAAGAAGTCTTTTAAAAAGAGGAGGGTGAAAGGTTCCCTTACCGATTTTGGAAACATTCGAAACGTACACCCCATGAAAGAAGGGTCATACAATGAAGATGTAACTAACCATAAATGAGATTATATTATACAAATATTAAAATAATGTTCATCACATAGACCACACAAAAGGAAATAGTGGCCAATGTAGCATGAATCTCACAGGAATAAAAAGTGAGACAAAAATCCCCTTATGAAAATTCGGTCGCCTAACGGCGAAACATAAAACATCCAAAAATGGATTGATGAGATAAAATAGGGTCTCTGATCATATTAACATAAAATTTAAAGCATGTGTAATATAAAATAACTTCCCCAACATAAGAAAGTGGAGCTTAATGTATGTTACATAAAAATAGTACTTAAAATAAAGAGAGAGGTATGATCGCTTACCTCAGGTCCAACTTGACTCGATCGTTCTTTAACCTCCAGAATAATAAACCTGAGTTAATTTATACTTTATTAAGAAACTTATTCAAGTTCATTATTCCTTTTATATAACTTAAAACCATGCTATGAACACTATGTAATTTTTAAGTTAATAATGGTCATTTTGTAGATCATTGCTACTTGAGTCCAAAATAAAATCTTTATATTTACAATTTGTTCATGTGGTAAAATATCTATTATATCAAGAGTTATATTTATTATTTATATATCATATATATCATATATATCCACCATATACATTCATTTATAATATTACATAACATTTAGAGGTAAGAAATGAAATGCACCATTCATGGGGACGGTAAGTCGTACGTACGCATGAACGCTACTTCCATTTCTATTTCTTATTTAATGGAATTAAAACATAATGATACATAATAGTATTATAATTCCAGTATGTTATCATATATAATATCATTAAAGATATCCTTTATATGTACCACATATGGTATTAACGAATCAAATCACATTGAGGGTGCGGTAGTCCGCACTTCCTAAAATGAAGATATCGCATTTAACCATAATGGAAACCATAAAGGTATGCAATAAATGAAAAATACAGAAGCTTAAGTAAAACATAAACAACTTATATATCATATATAAATATATTGACATCTTAATGGCCACCTTTGAGGGTGTTAAACGAATATTGAACAATCATCATTTCATGAGGCAGAAATTCACCATCCACAGAAACAGTATGTTCATTAACCATTAGATGTAGGTGTGTGAAAGTGTAGATCTAATACTTCTTATAAAAACATACTAGTATATTTAAGATACTGTATTTGTTACAAAAAAATTGAATAAAAATAGTTTAGGGGGTTGGAGAAGCAAAATAAAAAAAAGAACACAAGTGAAGACATTACCTTAAAATCGGGTATCTCTCTTTGATTTGAGCTCAAAGGATTTCTTGGGAACACTTCTCCCCAATGTGAGGCTTCTAGGAGTAAGATAGGGATTTGGATAGACAAAATGAGCAGGGTTTTGCCGAGACAAAGGCTTGAGAGGTGTGGGTAAGGTGGTATAGTTGGGGGTCTTTTATAGAAGGAGAGGAGGGGCACTCTTGGAAAGTTACAAAATGTTACTTTATTTTATAATTAGATTTGGATTTTAAAGGTCCCACATTAATGTATTTCGAGGATAAGGTGGTAAGGGTTCGAAATATACTCATCCAATTGATCTTTGAAAAATTTAAGTTATAGTTGTAACATTATATTTTCATTTTATTTAAATCCATTATTAATGAGGTTATCGCTACATCATCATGATGTCAAAAATAATTTAATTTATTTAATGTATAAAAATTATAAAAAAAATATCATGATGAAGGAAATATTATTATCTTTCTAATGAATATTTATAGTAAAAAATATGACTTTTATAGCCCCATTTAAAAATTGTTTTAGTAAAACAACTCATGCTCATGATATTTTTATTTTAATATTAAATAAAAAGTTATTTATGCCATTTTCCAACCAATGTGGCTCCATGGGGTCCCCAAGATGACCCATGGATTGTCTTAATTGGACATGACAAATCCAATGAGGTTAGGAAATGTGTCTAGGTCATTTCATATTGTTAAAACATTATTTTTACCTTAAATTATATTAATTACCACTAATCGCGATTAAAAACGTAAAAGTTACTATTCACCGAAAAATTATTTTAATCTCACTGAACTAAATTTTACATCCTAATGAAAACTCTGTATGTCAGATTTTTTAAATTAAAATCACAGAAGTGGTAAAGTTTCCTTTAAACGAAAAATCAGTTTTTAAACTACCACTTAGTGGTTTAACTATTCATCAAAAATTGAAGTTTTCCAGAAAAATAACAAAAATTCACCCTAAGATATATTTGATATTCCAAAATCAAAAATGATGTCTATTTTAAAAAATTCAAAACATATATGTTTCATTAATTAATTTAATAATTAATTCCCGCTGTCAAAACAGATAGCGTGTTTTTAAGAAACAATATCTATTAAAAGATTGACACTAGTATAAGTCCAATTTCAAAGTGAAATTAATTCCAATGACCACCATTAGATTAAATGGTAAAAATATATTCTAAATAAACTATAATATAAATTAAAAATATAATCTATCTATATAAATAAATCATATTAAAAGGAGGTTTTGAATTAAAATGCAACATTTTCAATAAAAATGATCTTTATCGGAAAAATAACAAAATTTTACACAATGTAAATTTTGATGTCCAGATTCTAAAGAAGGATTTTATTTTTTAAAATACAACATATAAAATTTTCAAAAGTATATTTAAAAATTGTTCTCCATCAAAAGGCGGTAAATCATCCTTTTAAAGAATATTAGAAGATTTATGCTTAAAATTGGATTCATTTGCATTTTAGGCCTCCAACATTTATTGGATAAAAGTATAAATATTTGACAAACATATATAATCATTTTGTAGTTAGTTCTGTTCATTCCCACCATTACAACTTCTAGGCATTAACTATATTTTAAAATAATATCATTTTATTATTAGAGTGCAACATAAGATTTCAAAGAAAATCATTGTTGCGTATTGGGTACACCCTTGAGCATAGCATTCCCTTTAAAGTAATATTAATATTTTATTCAAAAATATGGATAAATATGAAAATCACATATTCTTTATTTACCTGGGGTGTTACATCCTTCCCCCTTTTAATAAATGCTTCCTCACAATTTTAAAATTGGGCTTGGAAGCTTCATTGAAAATCCCACATCGGAACAAGAGTCAGTAAAACTATCACTTTAAAAGAATGGGAGATAAGTACAAATGTCACCTGAGTTAACCCATACTAGATTCCATGTAAGAAAATATGGATATGTAGAAAAAAACAAAGGGTCATGTTCTGATGGAGAGTGATAGTAAACATGTCGAGGAGAATGTAAACAACAAGAAAATCACAAACTTGTGATGGGTTAAACGGTATTTGATTCCCCAGTAGGAAAAATTAATAGACAAATTTTTTGTTTTTTGTTACATTTTATTGAGGAATTTATTTATGAGATTAACTAAAACATAAGGAGTCATACATAATTGCATTGTTGACTTTCAACTTTTACTATATTTCTTACATGAACTCATATTTTCTCCAAACGACGAGTATTTAGGATGACTTTTTCACATTAAGAGAGCTATAATAAACTTCTAGAGAATCTCCTAATCCACAAAAGAGAACTATATACTTCCCATGTCTTTAGACCTTAACAAAAACTAAAACCCAATGTTCAACAAAGACCATTCAATAAACATCTGTCCATAAAATTCTACAAAGTAAACCAAACTAAGATTGAAACCCAATTCTATGAGGGATTTAATCACATTGTTTCTTAAGATAAATTTTAACATTTTTCTCCAAAATATCATCAGTTACTCTTACAGTCTCATACTGAAAAGTAATTAACCTAATCACATATCATTTGTGATAGGATAATAATTTCCATTGATAACCAAAAAAATCAACTTACTTTTAATTAATAAAATCATCTAACTAAAAAGAATCATTCAAACTAACCAGGGACTTCACATAGTCTAGTGGTAGGCGATAAATACCAGTTGCACTTTGGTTGTGGGTTCGATTCCCGCAGCTTCGTCCAACGCGACAGGTTGTCACACGGTCTGTGTGTTGTCCCTTTTCAGAAACTATATAATTTTATAACATTCCTCAAAAAGAGATAAATTCATCTAAATAACCATAACATATTTTAACCACAAAGGTTATCTGATAACATCCATTTTGCAACCCAAAATTTATTATCCAGTAATTGCCTCAAATTCATGGATCATATAAACTCAAATGGTTCTTTATAACTATATCCAAAAAAGAATGGATAATTATTCCTTGAATAAAATTTTCGTGTATCAAACATCAGGGTTACTATAAAAAGTCGTCAAATGTTACCCCATCATCAAAAGAGACTTAATACATCTAAGAATTTCACCATCCTAAAATCTACAATAACCCCTGAATCCCTTATTTGATAACTTCTTACTCATTCAACATTCTTCATGATCCATTATCCATTCCTTTTTTTCTTATTCTGAAATACTTATTTCCTACAGACAAAATCAAGAATCATATCCTAAGATTCCAATAATATAAAAACATATGTTAAGAAATAATTCAGTTCTTTCATTCGTTATTTTTAGTTTCTTCATCCCCAATCAGAATGGCATTAGGTATTGGTAAATGAATATTTTTATGATAATGGCGACCCCATTCCTGAAACTTCTTTGTAGGACATGTGTTTTCATAATGACTATGCACACCACATTTAAAACATTCAATTGATCCTTCATAAAGAACTTCATTCCCTTTCTTAGAGTCAACTAGAGGCTTCATTTTTCCATGGCAGGTTCTTGCTTTATGACCTTCATTTCCACATCTATAGCATCTTTCTGTCCCTTTGAAACATTTTCCTATGTGTTTATTTCCACATATTTGACACATAGGTTTTTGAACATACTTATGTTTATGATTATTACCTAAACTTACATAGAGATTTGTTTCTCGCATACATGATTCCTTATAAAAATCACTATGTTTCAGGTGGTCAATCACGACTCCAGATAGTTGGTTGAGGTTAACCACAAGAATTCTCATTGTCGTTCCCATATCATTCGGTTGTTCTTTCATAAAAACGTCACAGTTTTCATCAAATCCACTGTTACTTTTGTGCCTACTGTATCCTTCCATTTACTAAAACCAAAAAGGTCAGATTGAGTATATCAGTAAAATCATCAAATAAAAAAGAGGAAGATAAACAACACGATATACTTATCCATGATATCTCAAACCCATTGTATCTTTCAAAAAAAATGATGACTCCATATAATATACTAACCATTGTGGTTATACACAACTTTTCTCTTTTTCTTAAACAATAATCTAACCTCTATAGTTATCTAAACTGACCTCTGATACCAACTATAAGGCCCCAGCCTTAAACCATACTTAATATTGAGTTATTACAAGATTACACATTGAGTATCTTTCAAGGTTTAGAGTTTTAGAGAATTAGATAATAAAACATCCATTACATTCTACATTTAAACAAAGTGGTTACATAAAAGATATTATTCATTTACCCCATCGACGGAAACATATTTAAAATAAAACACAGATTCTTTCTTGACACTTCCTTGACACTATCATCATGTCATGTACCATTCCCTTGGCCTGTGAATTTTTTTTCAAAAACATGGGATAAGAATAAAAAGATCAGTAAGGGTTATAAAAATTATGGAAAGGGAACATGAGTACATATATACATATGAATGAAATCATACATTCCCCATATAACATAAGCACTTTAACATACCTCATAAAATCATTAATAAATCATAGAAATCATAAGACATAAAGGTAACTTGAGGAATTCATAACATTATTACGTAGGGAGTAGCCCTCTTGGTTACGTTTGGAATACCCATCACAGTATATTCCCTAAATCTCTTCGGAAAAACCTTAACATTTAACTCCTCCGCGTTACCCAATGCATTGGAGGGCTATATTGGGCTCACCCGCCCTTAGTTTATCACAGAACCACCTGTCTTCATAATAATTCCCAAGAACCATAACATAATCATAGCACATAACTTAACCATAAAGATAATATAACATTCCCACATTGCAATAACAATATAACATTTTAAGATAATGTATCCATTCTAAAAACCATTTTCAAAACCGTTTAAAACATTTAATAAAGTGATTTTTGAATCAAAGTTTCCCATACCACTTTGAAGTTTTTAACATTTTAAAACATTAACATCCATATAATTAAATTGTTAAAACAATTATGAAAACATGGATATTAATGAGAAATATTTATAAGAAGAAATCATTAAAAAAATTAAAACGATATTTAAGTTAAAGGGTTTTTAACAAAATGAGAGACACTTGAATACCATAATTGAAGAATAAAAATTAATCAAAACATTATAATATCATGAGAATAAATGGATTCATGATATAATATTCCTAGGGACAGTACATACACCATATAAGAGTTAATTGGTGCATAAAAACATTGAAGTCTCAATAGAAATGTAAAATGGGATGAAATCCCTTATAAAGAAGGTATCCTTAAATTAAGGATAAATCAATATCATAATTATGTGTAAAAAATATAAATACACAAAATATAAGTGGATATTAAGTGTAAAACAATAAAAGGTCATTCCAACATATTCAAAGGATTATATATTCAATGACTTCATGTTGAACCCGAAGAAATCAATGTTGGGATAAAAAGTTCCCTTGGTAAAATTCGGCAGCCTAACGGCGTCACTTTAAAATTCATAAAATTAGTTGATGAGAGAGAAAATGGTATCTCATCACATGGAAATAAAATTTACATCTATAACTATATATAAAAACATATACCAAAATAAAAATATGTAAATTAAAAGACATAACAAAAGAAGTCTTTTAAAAAGAGGAGGGTGAAAGGTTCCCTTGCCGATTTGGGCAACATTCGAAACGTACACCCCATAAAAGAAGTGTCATACAATGAAGATGTAACTACCCATAAATGAGATTATATTATTCAAATAGTAAAATAATGGGCATTACATACACCACACAAAATTAAATAGTGGCCAATGTAGCATGAATCTCACATGAATAAAAAGTGAGATAAAAATCCCCTTATGAAAATTTGGCAGCCTAACAGCGCCACATAAAAAATCCAAAAATGGATTGATGAGATTAAATAGGGTATCTAATCATATTAACATAAAATTTAAAGAAAGTGGAATATAAAATAACTTCCCCCAACAAAAGAAAGATGATCTTAAAGTAAGTTACATAAAAATGGTACTTAAAAATAAAGAGAGAGGTATGATCCCTTACCTCGAGTCCGATTTGACACGATCGTTATTTAACCTCTTGAATAATAAACATTTGTTAATTTATAATTTCTTACGAACCTTTTTAATGTTCATTATTCCTTTTATATCACTTAATACCATGCTATGAACACTATGTAATTATTTAAGTTGATAATGGTCGTTTTGTAGATAATTGCTACTTGAGTCCAAAGTAAACTCTTTATAATTACAAGTTGTTCATGTGGTAAAATATATATTATATCCAGAGTTATATTCGTTATGTAGATATCATATATATCAAATATATCCATTATATACATGCATTTATAATATTACATAACATTTAGAGATAGGAAATGAAATGCACCGTTCATGGAGACGGTAAGCCGTACGTACGCATGAACGCTACTTCCATTTATATTTCTTATTTAATGGAATTAAAAAATAATTATACATAATAGTATTGTAATTCCAGTCTGGTATCATATACAATATCATTAAATCTATCCTTTATACGTACCACATATGGTATTAACGAATCCAATCACTTTGAGGGGGCGGTAGTCCGCACTTCCTAAAATTAAGCTATCACATTTAACCATAATGGAAACCATAAAGGTATTACATAAATGAAAAATACAGAAGCTTATGTAAAACATAAACATATTATATATCATATATAAATATTGTGACATCTTAATGGCCACCTTTGAGGGTGTTAAAAAAATATTGAACAATCATCGTTTCATGAGGCAGAAATTCACCATCCACAAAAACAGTATGTTATTTAACCTTTATATGTAGCTGTGTGTAAGTGTAGCTCGAATAAATCATATAAAAACATCCTAGTATATTTAATATACTGTATTTGTTACCAAATAAATGAATAAAAAGAGTTTAGGGGGTTGTAGAAGCAAAATAAAACAAAAGAACATAAGTGAAGACATTACCTTAAAATCGGGTATCTCTCTTTGATTTGAGCTCAAAGGATTCCTTGGGAACACATCTGCCCAAAGTGAGGCTTCTAGGAGTAATAGAGGGATGTTTAGAGACACAATGAGCAGGGTTATGCCGAGCCAAAGGCTTGAGAGGTGTGGTTAATGTGGTAGAGTTGGGGGCCTTTTATAAGAGGAAAGGAGGGGCACTCTTGGAAAGATACAAAATGATACTTTATTTTCAAATGAGTTTCGGATTTTAATGGTTCCACATTGATGTATTTCTAGGATAAGGTGGTTTGAGTTCTAAATATAATCATCCAATAGGTCTTTGAAAAGTGTAAGTTATAGTTGTAACATTATCTTTTCATTTTATTTAAATCCTATATTAATGAGGTAATCGATGCATCATCATGATGTCTTAAATAATTTAATTTATTTAATGTCTAAAAATTATATAAAAAATATCATGATGTAGGAAATATTTTTATCTTTCTAATGAATATTTATAGTCAAAAATAGGACTTTCATAACCCTATTTAAACTATGTTTTAGTAAAACAACTCATGCTTGTGACATTTTTATTTTAACAATAACTAAAAAGTTATTTATGTCATTTTCCATCCAATGTGGCTCCATGGGGTCCCCAAGTACACGCATGGATTTTCTTGGTCTGCCATGACACATCCAATGAGTGTCGGAAATGTTTCAACGTCATTTCATATTATTAAAACATTATTTTTACCTTAAATTACACTAATTACCTCTAATCACGATTAAAAACGTAAAAGTTACTATCCACCAAAAAATTATTTTAATACAATTGAAATACATTTTACATCCTAAGGACAACCTCGTATGTCAGATTTTTGAAATTCAAATCACAGAAGTGGTAAAGTTTCATTTAAACGAAAAATCTGTTTTTAAACTATCACTTAGTGGTTTCACTATTCATCAAAAATTCATGTTTTTCAGAAAAATACCAAAAATTAACCCTAATATATATTTGATATTCTGAATTCAAAAATGATGTCTATTTTACAAAATTCAAAACATATATGTTGCATTAATTAATTTAATAATTAATTCCCGCTGCCAAAACCGATAGCGTGTTTTTAAGAAACAATATCTGTTAAAAGATTGACACTAGTTTAAGTACAATCTCAAAGTGAAATTAATTCCAATGACCACCATTAGATTAAATGGTAAAAATATATTCTAAATACTATCTAATATAAATTAAAAATATAATCTATCCATATAAATAAATCATATTAAAATGAGGATTTGAATTAAAATGCAGCATTTTCAATAAAAATGATCATTATCGGAAAAATTACAAAACTTTACACAATGTAAATTTTGATGTCCAGATTCTAAAGAAGGATTTTATTTTGTCAAATACAACATATAAAATTGTCGAATGTATATTTAAAAAGCGTTCTCCATTAAAAGGCGGTTAATTGACCTTTTAAAGAATATTAGAAGATTTATGCTTAAAATTGGACTCATTTGCATTTTAAGCCTCCAACATTTATTGGATAAAAGTAAAAATATTTGAAAAATATATATAATCATTTTTTAGTTAGTTCTATTCATTCCTGCCATTACAACGGCTAGGCGTTAACTACCTTTTAAAATAATATCATTTTATTATTAGAGAGCAACGTAAGATTTCAAAGAAACTCGTTGTTGTGTATTGGCTACACCCTCGAGCATAGCATTCCCTTTAAAGTAATATTAATATTATATTAAAAAATATGGATAAATATGAAAATGTCATATTCTTTATTTACCTGGGGTGTTACAACCCCATCACCTAGGTATGTATTCTTGTCATTACTATTTGATGTTATATGTGAATATTATTTTACCTTGGGATTATGGCCTAAACCCAGTTATCATGAGCTGATGAATCATTTTAGTACATTTTCATGATTACATGGAAGGACCCCCTGAAGGGCCCATTAGTTGAACAGTATTGGAAAATAGATTTCATAAATGATCATTGCATACACACATTCTAACAGAAAATACAACATATTTATTCCACTGAGAATTCCATTATTCCTCAAAAATAACCCCTCATATCAGTCATGATACACTTTTTGGAATCCTGGGAACATAAAAGATTAGAAATAGGTGGTCTCGGATGCTCAGTAATGGTAAATGATTTATCAGAAGATATAAACATTTAAGGAAAGATGTATATTAAAAAAACCATCCTTTTTAACACTAAAATGAAAATATTATTTAACAAATAAAACAAACATTACCATATAAACATACACATGAATATTATAGTAGTTGAATAATTCCATGTAAAAACTAAAGTCATAATTAGTTAATAAATAATGTAAGACATTATATCTACTACGCTAAGGACATGTGTCATGACTATTCACAAATATTATTTCAAGACCTTGAGCCAAGACACTAATTTGTCTCATGAGACCTACTGATTCATTGAGGGGTTATAACATGACACGATCATCACTTACTAAGTCCTTTGCATTACACATATGAAAACAGTGAAACATAAAATAAAAATTCGTATTAAAACTAACATATTAAATGGAAATACATTACACATAAACCAGGAATTGTATAACAATAGAACATCCATAGTCAAACAGATCATTACTCAATCTATACAATATATAAGATTATATTATAATAAATCAACCTCATTTATGAATAATATCCTATAAAGGCTCTTGTAATAGTTGAAAATTATTATTAAAACCATTTTAAGTGAACAACCAATCTTTACGAAATCATTTAAAAGGCATGCAAATTATAAAGGACGTCATTAAAAATAGATTTTTGAATAAATTTTTCAATTACAACATTGTATTGTTTGAAAGGAATTAAAATTTTAAAATACTTAGGTCCATATAAATAAATAAATGAAATCATTTTGAACCCTTGGAAATTAATTAAATATATTACAAAAAACTAATCCTAAAAACAATTAAAATGATGATGTATTTAATGAATATATTCCATAAAACCTTAATAGATTAATTTTGAAATAATTTTTATGAAACATAAAAGTGGATTATAAATATTTCTTAGTAAATACTCATACATAATCAAACTCTATTAATAATTAAATTGATGAATTAATCCATAACATGTACATTTCTTGGGTAGAGGGTAAATTTATACTCATGTATAATGACCATAGTATGTTAATAAATTATACCAGAACCATAATAATATTTATGATATCATAAATGACTCATTAATGAAATTATTCTACCCATTTAATAATTATTTCCATGTAAAAGTATCATTTTGTGTAACAATAAGTTTCATTATCGCAACTATTTTAACTTGTTATTTTTTATCATATCACTTATATAATGATTTAATTACATCCAGAATATAAAAAATTAATTAGGTATCATATATATTTATAATATAAATATGTCTAAATCAATTATATAAGAAAATGAAGATAATTCTTATAGATATGGTAGGTTGTACATATGCACAAACGTTGTTTCCATTTTCATATCATATTGAATGAATTTATGTGAATGAGATATATGTAAATACAATCACACACACAAACACACACACACACACACATATATTTCTTGTATAATTATTATTTAATATATTACGTACATATTAAATATATATATATTTATAATCATTGTAGAATGATGAATGTTGAGACGAATCTCATCACGTCGTGGAGACGGTAATCCATTTGTACGCATGAGCTATGATATCATTTACTTAAAAATTAAATGGTATAGAATTTGATGATATATTAATTATATAGATTAATTTTCTTGTTATATATATTATTTAAATCAATTATACTTATTATTATACCCACTTAAATAATGAAGTGTTAAATAAAAAACTACACCAAGACCTAGAGATGGTAATCCATATATGAGAATGTATGTTGGCTTTGATATTCATAAGATTTATTGAACAATGAATACAGTAGTAACATATTTATAACAACATCTTTGTATGTATATGGTACTCTAGGTATTATTTCATTATTGAAACAACAAATATAGATGAAGTATAAGAAGAAAATATCTTCGAAAGAGTTGTTAAAATAATTACCTCTTACTCATTTTCTTCCTTTTGATTTTAACAAAAGGGCACTATAGGATGGAAATATGATCAAATTAAGGCCATTGTGATTAATTTATAGTAGTTTTTAGGAGTATTGAGCAGTCTTTGTTAGAGAAAAAAATTTCTTTTGAGGTATGAAGTAAAGAGAAGGGGAAGTACCCTTTTATAAGAGAGGTGATAATAACTTTAGGAATTAATTCTAATATTAATTTATAAGAAAATTATCTTCGGTTCATAATGGATCAAAATGGAATTATTAAGATCATAAGTTGTTTATTAGTCTATATCCTTTAATATAATTGGTTTTAGGCATGTTTATATTACCATATTAACCTTATCTTTTAGATTTAACTCTTAGTTAAATCATTTAACTTTAACCACGTCTTATTGTATTTTTATACGACATGGTTAATATAGAAATTTTAAAATTTAAAAAGAACCAATAGTGGTTCTTAAAAGACATTTATAATATTATATTTTTCATTTTTCTGAATATAATATTTTTTGTAATATTATATCATTTAATAAAATATATTTCTTTTAAAAACTCATTTATGATAATATGGATAGTATTTAGTATTTTGTTTCTGTGAAAGTCTTAACAATTTTATTACTTTGGAAAATATACATTGAATGAACCATAACATATGATATTCACTGGAAAAATTTTTTGATTGAGTCATAAGGTAAAATTTAATTTATTTCAATAGTTATTATATAAATTATGTTAATCTTCCATTAATAAGGTTGTTACTAAATCAACATCAACTCAAAGGTATATTTAATTATATAATATCTAAAAATTATTAATAAAAAGAAATGATTTAGGAAACCTTTTTACCTTTCTAATTGATATTTATGGTCGAATTTATTTTATGTGTATCCTTATTGTAACACCCCAGGTAAATAAAGAATATGAAAATTTTATATTTATCCATATTTGTGAATAAAATATTAATATGACTTTAAAGGGGACGCTATGCTCGATGGCGTACCCAACACGCAACAACGAGTTTCTTGGGAATCTTATGTTGCACTCTAATAATAAAATAATATTATTTTAAATGGTAGTTAACTTGTAGACATTGTATTGGCGGGAATGGATAGAAATAACTAAAATATTATTATATATGTTTTTTAAATTTTTTTTATCCAAAGGCTTAAAATACGGAAAGAATTCAATTTTAGGCTTTTATACCCTAATTTTCACTAAAGGTTCACTTATCGCCTTTTGATGGAGAACTGTCATTAAAAATAGTTTTGATCACTCTTATAAATTCTTTTGGACCAAATAAAACTCTTCTTTAGAATCGGGACATCAAATTTTACTTTGTGTAAATTTTTGGTATTTTTCCGATAAAGTTCATTTTTTAATGAATAGTGTAAAATGTTGTATTTTAATTCAAAACCTATATTTAATCTAATTTATTTATATGATTACATTATCTTTTTAATTGGTTTTAAAGTGAAATTAGAAAATATTTTTACCATTAAATCCAATATTGGTTGTTGAAATTAATTTCACTTTGAAATTGGACTTAAACTAGTGTCAATCTTTTGATACTTATTGTTTCATAAAAACACGCTATTTGCTCTGACAGCGGGAATTAATTATTAAATTAATTAATGCAACTTATATGTTGTGAATTTTGTAATATGGACTTCATTTTTGAATTCGGAATATCAAATATATCTTAGGGTGAATTTTTGGTATTTTTCTGAAAAACATCAATTTTTGATGAATAGTGAAACCACTAAGTGGTACTTATAAAAAACTGATTTTTCGTTTAAATAAAATTTTACCACTTCTGTGTTTTGAATTTCAAAAATACGACATACATGGTTGTCATTAAGAATTAAAATGTGGTTCAATGAGATAAAAATATTTTTTTGGTGAATAGTAACTTATTATGTTTTTAATCACGATTAGAGGTAATTAGTGCAATTTAAGGAAAAAATTATATTATAATAAAATGAAAATACCTTGACACATGTCCTACCCTTATTGGATGTGTCATGGCCGGCCAAGACAAGCCATGGGTCAACATGGGGACCCCATGGAGCCACTTTGGTTGGGAAATGACATAAATTACTTTTTATTTAATGTTAAAGTAAAAATGACCCACACATGAGATGTTTTACTAAAACAATTTTTACATGGTGTTATAAGAATCCTATTTTTGACTATAAATATTAATTGTAAAGATAAAAAGATTTAATACATCATAGTAGTTTTTTTTATAATTTTTATACGTTAAATAAATTAAATTATTTATGACATCATGATGATGCAACGATGACCTCATTATTTAACAATTTAAATAAAATGGAAAGATAATGTAATATCTAAGACCTACACATGTTCAAAACCTATTGGATGAGTGGATTTAGAACCCTTATCACCTTATCCTCGAATTATATCAATGTGGTACCTTTTGAATCCGAAACTCATTTTAAAATAAAGTAACTTATCTTTACTTTCCAAGAGTGCCCCTCCTCTCCTCTTATAAAAGGCCCCCACCTCTACCTCTTTTCCCAGACTCACAAAGAATTTGGCTCGGCCAACCCCTACCCATTTTGTCTCTCCACTTCCTTCTCTTACTTTCTGAAGCCTCACATTGTGTAGAAGTCTTCCCAAGGAAGCCTTTGAGCTCAAACTAAGGGGAGTTACCCGATTTTAAGGTAATGTCTTCTTTTGAGTCCATTTGTTTTATTTTGCTTCTCCAACCCCCTAAACTCTTTTTATTCTTTTATTTTGTAACAACTCCAATATCCTCAATATACTAGGATGTTGTTCTAAGAAGGATTCGAGCTAGACTTACACACACCTACATCTAATGGTTACAGAACATACTGTTTCGGTGGATGGCGAATTTCTGCCTCCCGAAACGATGATTGTTCAACATTGTTTTAACACCTTCAAAGGTGGCCATTATGATGACACTATATTTATATATTATATATAATATTTTTATGTTTTCCTTATGCTTCTGTATTTTTCATTTTTGGCATACCTTTATGGTTTCCATTATGGGTAAACACGATATCTTAATTTAAGGAAGTGCGGACTACCGCCCCCTCAAAGTGATGTGATTCGTTAATGCCATTTGTGGGACGTGTAAAGGATGGATTTAAAGTTATTATATATGATGTTATACTGGAATTATAATATACCTCTATATCATTATTATTTCATTACATTATAGTATGAGATAGAAATGAAAGTAGCGTTCATGCATACGTAAGGCTTACCGTCTCCATGAACGGTGCATTTCATTTCTTATCCCCAAATGTAATGTACTATTAAAAGTACATATATATAATGGATATATATAATGAATGATATATCTAAATGATTAATATAATTCTTGAATTAAAATATACATACCTCTCATTTAGTTTTAATTCCATTAATATGACAAAGAAATGAAAGTAGCGTTCATGCGTACGTACGACTTACCGTCTCCATGAACGGTGCATTTCATTTCTTACCTCTAAATGATTATGTAATATTATAAATAAATGTATATTCTTGATATATATGATATATATGATATAAAAATCATGAATATCATTCTGGATATAATGAACCATTGACCACACGAACAACATGTAATTGTAAGAAGTTCACTTTCGACTTAAGAAC
Organism: Viscum album; assembly: GCA_963277665.1. Lineage (NCBI taxonomy): Eukaryota > Viridiplantae > Streptophyta > Magnoliopsida > Santalales > Viscaceae > Viscum > Viscum album. The sequence goes on from OY728160.1 coordinate 2,067,531,835, forward strand.
AAAATATTGACAAAACAAACATTATTAACTTAAATGGTTACATAATGTTTATAACATGGAAATAAGTGATATAAAAGGAATAATTAACTCTAAAAAGGTTCTTAATCAAGTAGAAATTAACTCATGTTTATTATTCAGGACGTTAAATAACGATCGAGTCAAGTCGGACCCGAGTAAAGGGACTTCGTTTCAATCTCCTTTCATTGAGGCATATTTCATTTTATACACAACTTTCTTTTATACGGTGTATAAACCCCTTTGACATTTACTTTTATAAAAAAGGAATCTTTTTCTACGAAGTGTTTTACAAAACCACAAAAATGAATGTTTCTTTTAACGTACGCGGCGACAAAGACCTTTTCCGCCACCGCGAGTATTATTTGGTCTTTGGCTTCCTCAACAAGCCGTAATGTTTTTAGAATAAAATAAACACCATATACTCTTTTTTTATTTTGGTATTGAAAATGGTTTTGATAAAGGATTCTATTATGTCAATATATTTATGATATATTGTGATTGAAATATGGAAATGTTATCATTCCTTTTTATTGGATTTATGTTTTATGATTTTATATTGGTACTTGGACATTTTAACGGATGGTTACGTTATAAACCATATGACGGGTGGTGCCGTGAATACCAGGACGGGTGGTTACGTTATAACCTACAATGCATTGGGTATGGAAGTCGGCTGTATGGCTATTCCATTTAGTATGTATGGAAATTGGCCGTATGGCTATTCCATTAAGTGATATGTGTGGGAGTCGACCATATGGTTATTCCACATAAGTATGTTTATGTTCCAAGTTAGCTTTATATTTGTTATGTGTTCTTTATATGGGATTTATGGTAATCCTTTGGATACAAAAATGTATGTAATGATATTTTTTTCAGTGAAGAGTTTTTACTACTTCATAAAGGTGAAACGTATTACCTCGATAAATTATACATGGTTTACTTTTTGTTTTTATAAACTAACAGTTTTTATCCTTTGTGTATCCCTTACTGAGTTTTTATGCTCATCCCAAGTTTTTTTAATGTTTTTCACAGGACTTAGCATGGAATAGGGTCAAGGATGGGATCAATGGAAAGTCATGCTACCTAAAACATGAAACTAGACATGTTTCTTTTTAAGAGTTTTTAGTTTATGGAAATTTAGTAGAAGAGACTACTTTGTAATCTTTTGAGATGTAATAGTTATGTCCTAATTCTATAAAACTCTAAACCTGAAGAGATCCTCAATGTGAATTATTCATTTAATTCAATTTTAAGTAAGGTTTAAGGCTGGGGCCTTATAGTTGGTATCAAAGGTCGGTTTAGATAACTTTAGAGGTTAGGGTATTCTTTAAGCATAAGTGACATTACCATAATGGTTAGGATTTCATACAGAGTCCTAGTTTTAGATAAAGTGAATGAGTAAGAATATCTTAGTGTTTATCTTCCTCATTAGTACATTATGGTTTTCTTGTTATATTCACACTAACCCTTTTTGGATTTAGTAAATGGCTGGATCTAGCAGGCACCAAGGTAACGGTGGATGTGAAGGAAACTGTGACAGTTTTCTGAGCGAGCAACTAAATGATATGGGAGCTGTAATGAGAAATCTTGTGTTTATCCTCAACCAACTATCTGGAGTTATGATTGACCACCTAAACCTTGGTGATTTCTATAAGGCATCATATATGCGAGAAACAAATCCCTACGGAACTACAGTTAATAATCATAAAGGTAAGTGTGTCCAAAAACCTATGTGTCAAAGATGTGGAAAGAAACACCTAGGAAAATGTTTCAAAGGGACAGAAATGGGCTATAGATGTGGAAATGAAGGTCATAAAGAAAGAACCTTCCATGGAAAAAGGAAGCATCCAGTTGACCCGAGGAAAGGGAAAGAAGTTCCTTCTAAGGGATCAATTGAATTTTTTGAATGTGGTGTTCATGGTCATTATGCAAACACATGTCCCATTAAGAGGTTTCGTGAATGGGATCACCAAGATCATACAAATACTCGTGTACCAATACCTAATGCCATTCCGATTGAGGATGAATAAACTGACAATGACCAATCCAAGGTATGTATTATTTCATGACTATTGTTTTCCTATTTTGGAATCTTAGGATATGATTCATGATTTTGTTTGTAGGAAAGAGGTATTTCGGAATAAGTTGGAAAGGAATGGTTAATGGATCACGAAGAATGTTGAATGAGTAAGATGTCAACATATAAGGGCTTCAAGAGTTATGGTGAAATTCTTAAGAGTATTATGTCTCTTTTGATGATGGGGTTACATTAGAAGACTTTTTATATTATGTGTAACCCTGATGTTTAATATAGGCAAATTGTATTCATGGAATAGTTATCTTTTCTTTTGTGGACATAGTTATAAAGAACCATTTGGGTTTATATGATCCTTACATTTGAGGTAATTATGGGTTACTATATGTTATGATTGAAGTGAAATTCATGAGATAAAATTGAGGTTAAATTATGTTATGGTTATTTTTGATGATTTTATCCCTTTTTGGGGAATGATTTAAGAATTATATAGTTTTGGAAAAAGGACACCATGCAGACCGTGTGACAACCCGTCGCGTCGGACAAAGCTGCGGGAATCGAAACCACAACCAAAGTGCGACTGGTATTTATCGCCTACCACTGGACTACGTGAAGTCCCTGGTTAGATTGACTGATTCTTTTTAGTTATATGATTTTATGAATTAATAGTAAGTTGATTTTGGGTTATTTATGAAAATGATTAACCTATCCTGGAGGATATGTGATTAGGATAATTACTTTTCAATGCGAGACTTTAAGAGCAACAGATTTTGTTTGGAGATAAATGTTACGATTTAACTTGGAAGACTATGTGACTAAATCATTCAAATGTTTGGGTTTCAATATTATATTGGTTTAATTTGAGTAATTTTATGGAAAAATTGTTTATCGGATGGTCCTCGTTGAACTTTGGGTTTTGTTGGACAAATTTTGGAGATTAAGAATAGATTTTCTTCCTAATAGGTTATCCTTTTCTGGGTTATCTGATCCTGTACTAATCTTTTGGGTTTTGGTTTTGGTTAAAGTCTAAAAACATGGGAAGTATTTAGTTCTTTTTTTGGGTTAGGTGATTCTCTATATGTTGATTATAGTACTCTTAATGCGAACAAGTCTCCCTAAATACTCGTCTTTTGGAAAAAATATGAGTTTGATTATGGAATCTAGTAAAAGTTGAAAGTCAACATGATAAGTGATTATGTTTCCTTATGAATAAATTCCTCAATAAAAATTAACTTAAAACAAAAATGTTGTCTATTAACTTTTCCTACTGGGGAACCCAACACCGTTTAACCCACCACAAGTTTGTGATTTTCTTATTGTTAACTTTCTCCTAAACATGTTTTCTATCACTGTCCATCAGAACATGACCCTATGTTTTCTCCTCCATGTCCATGTTTTCCTACATGGAATCCTAGTATGGGTTAACTCGAGTGACCTCTGTACTTATCTTACTTTATTTCAAAGTGATTGTTTTACCGACTCTTGTTCCGATGTGGGACGTTCAAGGATGTTTCCAAGCTCAATTTTAAAAATTGCGAGGACGAAATTCGCAAAAGGGGGGAAGGATGTAACACCCCAGGTAAATAAAGAATATGACAGTTTTATATTTATCCATATTTGTGAATAAAATATTAATATGACTTTAAAGGGGACGCTATGCTCGATGGAGTACCCAACACGCAACAACGAGTTTCTTGGGAATCTTACGTTGCACTCTAATAATAAAATAATATTATTTTAAATGGTAGTTAACATGTAGACATTGTATAGGCGGGAATGGATAGAAATAACTAAAATATGATTATATAAGTTTTTTAAATGTTTTTTTGTCCAAAGGCTTAAAATACGGAAAGAATTCAATTTTAGGCTTTTATACCCTAATTTTCACTAAAGGTTCACTTATCGCCTTTTGATGGTGAACTTTCATTAAAAATAGTTTTGATCACTCTTATACATTCTTTTAGACCAAATAAAACTCTTCTTTAGAATCGGGACATCAAATTTTACTTTGTGTAAATTTTTGGTATTTTTCCGATAAAGTTCATTTTTAATGAATAGTGTAAAATGTTGTATTTTAATTCAAAACCTCTTTTTAATATAATTTATTTATATGATTATACTATATTTTTAATTGGTTTTAAATTTAAATTATAAAATATTTTTACCATTAAATCCAATAGTGTTCGTTGGAATTAATTTCACTTTGAAATCGGACTTAAACTACTGTCAATCTTTTGATACTTATTGTTTCATAAAAACACGCTATTTGCTCTGACAATGGGAATTATTTGTTAAATTATTTAATGCAACTTATATGTTGTGAATTTTGTAAAATTGACTTCATTTTGGAATTTGGAATATCAAATATAGCTTAGGGTGAATTTGTGGTATTTTTCTGAAAAACATCAATTTTTGATTAATAGTGAAACCACTAAGTGGTACTTATAAAAAACTGATATTTCGTTTAAATGAAATTTTACCACTTCTGTGTTTTGAATTTCAAAAATCCGACATACATGGTTGTAATTAAGAAGTAAAATGTGGTTTAATGAGATAAAAATATTTTTTGGGTGAATAGTAACTTATTAAGTTTTTAATCGCGATTAGAGGTAATTAGTGCAATTTAAGGAAAAAATGATATTATAATAAAATGAAAATACCTTGATACATGTCCTACCCTTATTGGATGTGTCATGGACTACCAAGACAAGCCATGGGTCAACTTGGGGACCCCATGGAGGCACTTTGGTTGGGAAATGACATAAATAACTTTTTATTTAATGTTAAAGTAAAAATGACACACACATGAAATGTTTTACTAAAACAATTTTAACATGGAGTTATAAGAATCAGATATTTGACTATAAATATTCATTGGAAAGATAAAAATATTTCATACATCATAGTATTAGTTTTATAATTTTTAGACGTTAAATAAATTAAATTATTTATGACATCATGATAATGCAACGATGACCTCATTATTTAACGATTTAAATAAAATGGAAAGATAATGTAATATATAAGACCTAAACATGGCCAAAACCTATTGGATGAGTGGATTTAAAACCCTTACCACATTATCCAAGAATTATATCAATGTGGGACCTTTTTAATCCGAAACTCGTTTTAAAATTAAGTAACTTATCTTTACTTTCCAAGAGTGCCCCTCCTCTCCTCTTATAAAAGGCCCCCACCTCTACCTCTTTTCCCACACTCCCAAAGAATTTGGCTCGGCCAACCCCTGCCCATTTTGTCTCTACACTTCCTTATCTTACTCCTTGAAGCCTCAATTTGGGAATAAGTCTTCCCAAGGAAGCCTTTGAGCTCAAACTAAGGGGAGTTACCCGATTTTCAGGTAATGTCTTCTTTTGAGTCCTTTGGTTTTATTTTGCTTCTCCAACCCCCTAAACTCTTTTTATTCTTTTCTTTTGTAACTACTACAGTATCCTAAATATACTAGGATGTTGTTATAATAAGGATTATAGCTACACTTACACACACCTACATCTAATGGTTAAATAACATACTGTTTCTATGGGTGGCGAATTTCTGCCTCCCGAAACGATGATTGTTCAACATTCTTTTAACACCTTCAAAGGTGGCCATTATGATGACACTATATTTATATAAGATATATAATATGTTTATGTTTTCCATAAGCTTATTTATTTTTAATTTTGGTCATAACTTTATGGTTTCCATTATGGGTAAACACGATATCTTCATTTAAGGAAGTGTGGACTACCGCCCCTTCAAAGTGATGTGATTTGTTAATGCCATATGTGGGACGTGTAAAGGATGGATTTAAAGTTATTATATATGATTTTATACTGGAATTATAATGTACCTCTATATCATTATTATTTCTTTCCATTAAATTATGAGATAGAAAAGAAAGTAGCGTTCATGCGTACGTACGGCTTACCGTCTCCATGAACGGGGCATTTCATTTCTTATCCCCAAATGTAATGTACTATGAAAAGTACATGTATATAATGGATATATATAATGAATGATATATCTAAATGATTAATATAATTCTGGAATTAAAATATAAATACCTCTCATTTAATTTTAATTGCATTAATATGACAAAGAAATGAAAGTAGCGTTCATGCGTACGTACGGCTTACCGTCTCCATGAACGGTGCATTTCATTTCTTACCTCTAAATGATTATGTAATATTATAAATAAATGTATATGATTGATATATATGATATATATGATATAAAAATCATGAATATAATTCTGGATATAATGAACCATTGACCACACGAACAACATGTAATTGTAAGAAGTTCACATTCGACTTAAGAACCAAATATCGACAAAACAAACATTATTAACTTAAATGGTTACATAATGTTTATAACATGGAAACAAGTGATATAAAAGGAATAATGAACTCTAAAAAGGTTCTTAATCAAGTAGAAATTAACTCAAGTTTATTATTCAGGACATTAAAGAACGATCGAGTCAAGTCGGACCCGAGGTAAGGGACTTCGTCTTAATCTCCTTTCATTGAGGCATATTTCATTTTATACACAACTTTATTTTATACGGTGTATAAACCCCTTTGAATTTTACTTTTATAAAACCGGAATATTTTTATACGAAGAGTTTTACAAAATGACAAAAAAGAATGTTTCTTTTAATGTACGCGGCGACAAATACCTTTTCCGCCACCTCGAGTATTATTTGGTCTTTGGCTTCCTCAACTAGCCGTAATGTTTTTAGAATAAAATAAATACCATATACTCTTTTATGTATTTTGGTATTGAAAATGGTTTTGATAAAGGATTCTATTATGTCAATATATTTATGATATATTGTGATTGAAATTTGGAAATGTTATCATTCCTTTATATTGGTTTTATGTTTTATGATTTTATATTGGTACATGGACATTTTAACGGGTGGTTACGTTATAAACCATATGACGGGTGGCGCCGTGAATACGAGGATGGGTGGTTACGTTATAACCTCCAATGCATTGGGTATGGAAGTCGGCCGTATGGATATTCCATTTAGTATGTATGGAAATTGGTTGTATGGCTATTCCATTAAGTGATATGTGTGGGAGTCGACCGTATGGTTATTCCACTTAAGTATGTTTATGTACGAAGTTACCTTTATATATGTTATGTGTTCTTTATATGGGTTTTATGGTAATCCTTTGGTTACAAAAAGGTATGTAATGATATTTTTTTTCAGTGAAGAGTTTTTACTACTTCATACAAGTGAAAATTATTACCTCGATAAAGTATACATGGTTTACTTTTTGTTTTGATAAACTAACAATTTTTATCCTTTGTGTATCCCTTACTGAGTTTTTATGATCATCCCAAGTTTTTGAAATGTTTTTCACAGGACATAGCATGGAATAGGGTCAAGGATGGGATCAAGGGAAAGTCATGCTACCTAAAACATGAAACTAGACATGTTTCTTTTTAAGAGTTTTTATTTTATGGAAATTTAGTAGAAGAGACTACTTTGTAATCTTTTGAGATGTAATAGTTATGTCCTAATTCTCTAAAACTCTAAACCTGAAAAGATCCTCAATGTGAATTATTCATTCAATTCAATTTTAAGTAAGGTTTAAGGCTGGGGCCTTATACGTATATTAAAAAAAATTAAGTTATGAAACATGGAATTTTACACCTTTAAATATTTTTCAACTAAAATAAAATAAATGACTAAATATAATCCAAATGGATCAAAAAAGATCTCATTTTGGCACTAATGATGATTCTGTTTGATGAAAACTTATCTAATAGAATTAAGACATGTTTTGGGGTAATTTTATATTATTATTTTATTATTTTAACCTTTAATTAAAATATTTAATTTTAAGCGTGGTAATAAAAGTCAAAAGATATGATTAAAAAAAATTATTTTAATCCTATTGATCCACATTTTACATACTAATGACAACCTTGTTTATCATATTTTTTAAATTAAATTCCTAGACACGTTAAAATTACGCATTATGCAAATTTCCAAATGTTCGTAGAAGGTGGGTAAAAGAATTTATACGGTTCAATAAAATTTTATAAATATAATATTATTATAAAAAGACTCCTATGAATTGAATTGTATTTATATATGTATTCTATATTTATTTTTATTTTATGATAATTTTTAATTAAAAATATTATGTAAATAAAAATGTCAGTTTTTATGTATTATGTAGTATTTTACACTATTAATCAAAAATTAAATGTTTTTAGAAAAATATAAAAAATTCAGCCTAATCTAATATAGATATTCTGAATTCAAAAAATAAGTCTATTTTAAAAAATCAAATACATAGTAGTTTCTAAAATTAAAATTATTATTTTTCAAAAAAGGAAATAAAAATTAGTTATCTTAATGAAAAGAATTTTTGTAAATAAATAATTATTTTAACAAAACATATACATTTCATTATAAAAATGATTTACATATATGAAAACATTAAAAACATCATTTTAAAGTTATTTTTAATATTCATATTAAAATATTTATTTGATTAATAATCATATAATATAATCAATTATAATACCATTGTGTTGTTTCGAAGAAACTCAATATTTCATACAACGCAAGACAAGTCGTTGTGGCATGCTATATATGAAATAAAATTACGTTAAAGAGATAAGGTACTATAAAATCAGGTGGTTTTACATTCTCCCCTCCTTCAATTAATTACATCTTTTTTATTTGAATTTTTCTCGGAAATAAAATGTTAAATATTGAAAATACCTTTATGGAAAACCCATATTGGAAATAAAGTTAATAAAATTTAATCTTAATAAGAGGGAAAAGAAAATGAAAAAATAACCCCTAAATTATGAATTTGAATTGGGAACATTGGGGGTAATTATATAATCATAAATAGGGGAAAACATAAATATTTATATGCATTTATTGAGGTCATCAATCACAAAGAATTGAAAAATCCATGGAAAATTTTGGGCCTCACAACAATAAATATATGAAAATTTAAAATATCAATTGTTCATGAGATCTTAAGGTATTAGGATATTTTTTTTGTTTTATGATATTTTCCCCAATGTTTATGAATAAGTGGTTTCATAGAATAAGATAATAAAATACATAACATGTAGAGTATCATCCTTTAACTAATTTCAACCACAAACTCATCATTCGCTCCATTATATAATAGTGCTAAAAAATATTATATGTATCCTAATCTTATGGGGTTCCCATTATATGAATTTATAATTCATCTATCATAACATTTTATAAATACTACATTATAAAAACTATGCCATCACGTAGGCCAATGGTAGGCTATTCACCCTTGTCACCGGTCGGCTGTGGGTTCATGTCTCACACATTTTCTGGATGCGACGAGTTGTCTCCTAAACTCTGGGTTTTCTTTTTTATAACAATACAAAAATAATCTTAATTAATTTTTAAACCATAAACTATAGTATCCAATATTCAACATAATCCATTCCAACCTTTAGACTTATCAAAAATACTTTTGTCCAATCTCATAGTCAAAAATTTATAATGAAGATAAACATAATGATGATCACATTTTCGTAATAACATGTGAATACTTTCATCATCTGTTCTCATAAAACATGGAAACCCCCTAAATTATAATAAAACATTATTTATTACATTCATGGTCTTATAATCCTTTTAGAATAAATGATACGATCCTTATATCAAAAATATTGTAAACTCCAACAATGATGGAATATGTAAATCAATTAATTAGTTTCAAGGTAGTAAATAATATCAAATATAATTTATCAAAATAAATCAACTCTTATTAGAAAATCACTACCTCACTATCAAGACCATATTAAAGTTTATCATTCCCTCAATCATGAATTTTCAAAAAATTTAACTTGCTATTGTGTCATATTTCTTAGTACAATACAATATCAAATCCTCAGTGAAATAGTATTGTAGTAAAATCCATATTTATTTCCATATTTCATATAACCTGTACATCATTGATACAACACTCACATGAAATAATTATTCAATACAAAACATTAATACTTTAATTATTCCATTATGACTATAGTAATATCTTATACATGACCATGATCCTTTTGATTATTCTAAGCATTATTTCCTTGATTCTTAGGGAATTTATTTTCATAATTCCCCATTTCACTACAATTTAAATAATGAATATTAGACATTTATTTCTTCCAATTTCATTAATTTCCCTGATAATCCATTTCTGCACACATATAACAAACACTGAGTACTTTTATGAACTAACTATGGTGATTCTTTCAACAATTATCGCATATGGGAAATTCATTCTTTCCCTTCATCCCTTTATCCATTAATCTCATTGAAATCACTTTTTTATCTGGCTTTACATCAACGCTATAAGACTCAGATAATTCTTTACATATCTGGTTAATATATTATATAATTTCCTCCTATGATTATAATTTGTGGGAGGATATTTACCTTTTAAATGATGGAATAAAACCATGAATGATTGTATCCTTCTTAATCTTTGGGACAAGTGCATCTGTGGGAGAGTCATTCCTTCTATTATGTGACATTTATATACAATTTCATACATTATTTTAGGCTATGAATCAAAATTCATGATTTTAAACTAGTGAAATAGTTTACCTAAATTGAAATATTTATGCATAACTAATATCAAAATCATAAAATTAGATTCTATTTAGACATATTTAATCATAAATTCTTCATAATGATTTTTAATGAAAATGTTAATATTCCTAATATTATCTTCCATGAGTGTCAAATGGGTGTGCAGTACAGCCTGTTATCATGTATCTGGTTACCTCGAGTCGTGATCAGAAAACCATGTTGGAGTTTTCACCCCTAGGTACATCCATGCTAGAACCATGTTCACTTGTTGTATTAATATAGGGATGTATTTTCTAGGAATACCCTCATAATCTATATTTTAAAATTCTATGATCCACTTCAATACTTATCCTCAAATTCTATATTATGGTCTTGATCCATAATATTAGTTTCCTAAATATATTCACAAGGTTGTTGATTACATTTCTTTGATACCAACTATAATTCTCCAACCCCAGTTACCCAGAGCCAGTGCATTATTTTTATACAATGGTATGATTACAAGGACTCATATTCCAAAGGACTGTTCTGTTCTGTAATCTTGGAAAATAGATTTCATACATGAATGTTACATTAAAATTTCTATCAAAAAACACAAAATATAATTCATTGATAATTACTTCATTCCTCTAGATTAACCCTTCATATCAATCGTAATAAATTTCATAGCACCATGGGATAATAAAACATAAGAAAGGGGTAAAGTCAGATTCTCATTAAGGGTAAATGATTTAGTTGAAGCAATAATCTTTTAAGGTATGATTTATAATAAAAAAAATCCTATTGAACATATAATTGAACTAAATATGGGAAAAATAAATCAAACATCCCCATATAAATAAGCACATCGATATTATTCTAGTCGAAGAATCAAATTTGGTAAATAATTTCATAATGAGTGAATGTATAATGTCAGACATAATAACTACTATATCAAGGCCTTGTGCCAAGACCATCCACAAATATTCTGTCAAGACCTTGTATCATGACACTAGATGATCTCACTAGACCTACCGATACATCGAGGGGCTATTGAGGGACTCACCCATCACATACTATGTCCAATGCATTCTTCATATGAAAAGGGTGAAACATTACATATACATTCATATTAAAACTAGAATACAAAAATGGAAATATGTTAACAATAACCAATGGATGGTATAAATATAGAACATAAATAGTCAAACATATCATAACTCATTAAATACAATATGAAATATTATATTGTAATAAATCATCCTCAATCCAGAATAATATTTAGTAATGGATTTTGACATAGTTGAAAATGATTAGTGAAACTCTTTGAGATGAATATTAATTTTTCATGAAATTAGTTAAAAGTCACACAATATATAAATGATGTAATTTAATAGAAATTATTGAATAAAAGTGTACCATTACTATTTGAATATTTTGAATGGAATTAATATTATAAAACAATAATTTCTATATAAATAATTTCTTAAATTTATGTTAAAAACATTTACATTAATTAAAATGATTTTGGAAAGAAAATCATTAAACCAATTAAAATTATGATCTATTTAAATGGACCCTTTAATAAAACAATAAAGTATTTCATCTGAAATCATTTTTATGAAACATGTGTAAAGACCTAGAATTTACATATATTTGTTTTATTATGTTCGAATTTTACTAGATCAAAAAAAATTGATGGTGCATGATTCTGAGGCCCGGTGAGTCGGGAATCAATTTCTGGAGATTTTTTCAAGTACATTCAGTAAATGTAAATGTGAGTTTTTATAACATTTTAACTGGTGCTCAGAATTGAAATGTGAGGGCACTGTTGAACTCATAGAGCCGATATTAGATTAAAAAGACTTTCACCTCGATGACAACTGGTCTAGGGTGGAATATAGTTTTTGGGTTTTTCGTGGGAATAATAACATAAAATAACCACATGTTTTATTTTATTTTTATCTGTTATAACCACCCAAGTGGAAGATGAAGGTGGGGACCACCACACCTTAACCTCCCATGAGAGGTAATGGTGGTGGGGCCCACCCAAACCTAACCTCCCATGAGAGCTTAAAAAGTGGGGACCTCCAGTGACTAAACCCCCTAATAATGGTTGGATTAGAAAACCTCTAAACTCCCCTCATAAATGAGGGAGAGTCTCTCCATCCCCCTTCTTTAATGGTGTCAATTCTGCCTATATTTTGATTATGCCATCCTCAAGAATTAATTAAGTAGAGCCATATTAATTAATTCATCCAATTTTAATTCTTATTCCAATCACTTAATAGATTTTATAATATATTATTCTCATCTACCTTTTCTTTTGTTGGAAAAGGAGGAATGATCTTTTGAGAGAAAATCTCTCTCCAATGAATAATGAAGAACACATTCTTACAATGAAGAAAACTTTCAAGGAGAATCTTCAACTTCTTCCTCAGATGCAGCTTGCAGAATAAACCGATGTGGGATGTCTTTGACGACTGACCCTCCCTCCTCATCATCGTCAATGAACCGTTGCACGAGCTCGGATTAGAACTATGCTGCAGATGCGACGAACAACGACAACTCCATCTTCTTCCCCACGACTCTGTCAACGAACTATGATCAATGTTAGGGGATTAATTTTATTTAAGTATGATTTTGTTACCTTGTTATTTTTATTACAAAACAAAGAACTCGGACCAACTTATTATCAACTTTATCAATAGATGTTTTTCCATGCGGGTTGGGAATATTTTGTTAATGATGGATTATGGGAATTGAGGTTTTTTTAACATATCTTCCATGATTGTTCTTTGGTTTATTGTCATGATACAATTGCTATCACCCTTAATGTAGAAGGGTGCGGTCCAAACCAACAAGGTCCGACCCCTCCACTGAACTTCATTATGAGGTTCTTCGACATGGAGACGAGGCGACGAAGGCAACCTACACCGCCCTCGCGACGCACCAGCTCCCTAGGACGAATCTCTCCACCCTCCGGCTTCGGAGCCACCCCAGCCATGCTTCCCAATGGCCATTCCCCCCTCTGGCCGAACTGGCCACGCTGTACTGCACCCTGGATGGGCCATGCCCCGGCCGCAACGCTCCTTGGCTCCCAGCCGTAGCACCTCCCTCGCCTCCTGAGCCCCTCATGGCATCCTCCTGAGCCCAAGCGGAGCCGGCTTCCACGCTCCCCAGACACACTGCACACCCTGCACACCCCATGCTATTTTTGGCAGAACCGGCCCACTGGCATCCTCGCACCTCGCACTCCCCATGGCTCCGTCGTCCATGCGCCCCGCAGTGCCCCAGCCAAGCCAGCCTTCCTGCCCCTGTCGCACCACCCCAGGACCAGGCCGAGCCACCCCGAGTGCTCCCCCACCCCGATCCAGCCCCTCGCAGCACCCTATGGTCCATGTTGTTCCCTCACGGAGCCCTTCAGGACAAGACACCCACGTGGCGCCGTTCGGGCCGAATCTCCCTCGCGCTGACCCACGGTCGGTTCATGCCCTTACGACCGGTACACGCTATCGCGACCCACTGTGGCCACTCGTGGCCACTCGCGGCCACCTGGGATGGTCCTAGAAGGTCGGGCCGAATGTAAAAAGCTGGGCCAGACCCAACGGGTAAGGCCGGTTCAACCCAGACCGGGTCGGCCTAGACTGGGTCGGGCCGGGTCGATCCGGCTAGGTCTGACCGGACTCGGGCCTACTATGACCCTTAACTTTTTTTGGCCATATCATTGGTACCATGTGTCCTTTTGATGAACCATTAGTGTCCCTAGTAATCATGTAGAATTATATTCCCTTTTAGTATACCCCAATAGATTTTGTGGTATATTTGAGATATGGTCAAGATGGATCGCGTAGGAACCCAACCAGCCCCCTTAGAGTAAAAAGTTAATAACTCACAGACAGGGCGTTTGATTGACACGTAGTTTACTGCATTGAGACCTCTGTGACGTGGCTTACCATTAAGATACTTCTTCATGAGACTTAATGAAACTTAGAGTATCGACTAGTAGCTTATGAAGTGGATCCTTCTAGAGATGAGCAGATAGAGTGCGAAGACATAGTAGCTGGATGAGACTTGACAACGGCTAACTGATTGACTCGGAGTGACATGACTAGCCCAATGGGGAGCACCTAGTTGTGGTGGAAGACCCACGGCAGAGGAATGCCTAGTTGTGGTGGCAGACACGCGGTGATCGACAGGAGAAGTACCTCTGTAGGCTATTAGAGGGAGCACCTGGTTGTGGCAGATACCCATGGTGGGGAGAGCCTTGGTGATTAGTAGACCCATGGTACTTGAAGTGAGGAGTACCTCAGCAATCCAAGTTAGTCAAAAGTTCCTTAGTGTCGTGGAAGGCCTACTATACGTGATAGAGTAGGTGTTCTTCAGCATCCGAGGTATCAATAATGTGAAAAGAATCCTGGTTGAGCTGAGTCTGTAACCTTTTTATTTTCCTCTTGATTGATATGGATTACTTGATAACATTGGTATATGTATGGGAATATAGAAATGTGGGTTTATATATTGATTTAATTCTTTTTGGTTTATCCTTATTGGATTTTGTGAGACCCTGAGTGTCTCGGGGTCCCTACTGAGTATCATTATACTCCCCCATGCACAGGCTATGTATGCACCTCATTGTGTTGGATACAGATGACAGAGAGAAATAACAGATGCTGAGAGTACCAGGACTTGACGGTAATTGGAGGTGGACCTTACGATGTGTCGGTACACGTAGGAGATAGACGGACGTAGATTACTAAGCAGGCAATCTATACCTACACTTCAGGTAAGAGCCTTGGAGGATGAACCAGTGGTCGTTATTACTATTTCTTCATTTGCACTTGTACTTTAAGTTTCTTGCACTCTCTAATTGGGCTTGTATTCCAGCCCCTTTTACTTTCAGCACACTTCTGTTATACATTTTTACATAGTTTTTTGTTTCTAGCTAGTGCTCAGCTGTGTTTTTACAGTTTATAAAGGAAATTCCTTCCTAGTTTTAGGGAATTGCACCATTGGTGCTAGTCGCCAGCCCCTGCCCTATGGAAGGCATGCTTGGCGTAGTCGCGACACGGGCCCCGAGGAACGGGTCATGGGATATTGGTATTAGAGGAGTCGGTTCTAACATAGAATTTAGGACTCTGATCATTATTTCCTATGATGCAATAGTGTTAAGATTAGTGGGTGTGGTTCTCAGTTTAGGGAGTCCAGTGTTGGTTCGTCGACTGACGTATCCATATAATAGGACCCTGACTTCTGATTTCCGACTCAGTGCATAGAAATAGTGATTGTGTGTGTGTTTTCAAAAGATTTCATTAAGTCAAATCAACTAGGTAAGCTCACCAGGTATAATATTTTGACTGTGTAACTTTTGTTTTCTACAGGATGCCTCCTCATGGACGACCGGCTAGAGTCTTGAGAGTTGTACCCATAGATAGCCCACCAAGCGACAAGGCCTCAATGCATGGCCCTTTTCCAGCGGAGGCACTATCATAACCACTTCTCGTTGTGACACCTATGCCATCGGCCCTAATAGTAGACGATGCACGCCGCTTGAGTGCATTGAACAAGTTCAATCACAAGAGACCACCCAGATCCAGGGAGATACAGACCCACATGCGGCTGAGTATTGGTTGGTGGCTGCGATGAGATTTTCCTGACTAGTCGGGACACTAGCTGACCTCATGGTGATTCATGCTGCCGAATTTCTACATGAAGTTTCAGGCAGATAGTGGATTGGATGCTCCAAGTTCATGATGAGTTGATGCTTCTCTGGGAAGACTTCGGGAGCCTGTTTTTGGAAGAGTTTTTTTGAGAAACTCATCATGTAGTGCGCATATAGGAGATACTTCATCTGCCTCAGGGCAGTATTATTATAGCTAAGTAATCAGTGAGGTTCACTAACATCTCATGCTACTCCACTGATATGGTATGAGACCTATTCTTCCGGGAATGTATCATCGAGAAGGGGCTCAGACGGGAGATCAGAGCTCCAATGATCTCACTCAACATCCCGACGCAGGCATGGGTGTTATAGAGAGCCCTCCTAGAGGAGTGTTTCCTTGCTGAGCAGTCCCCAGTAGCGAGATCCACCCTAGTATACACGTAGGAGAGTCTCATGCCACTGGTAGAAGATAGATGTTGTAGAGGTATAAGATGATCATACCAATAGGTGGACGACTGCCTGACTCAGGATCGGTTGTGTGGGGCACCCTTAGTAGAGACATACATGTCTAGAGCGGGAAGTGTTTCACATATGGCGGGTAGGGTCACATGGATTGTGACTTTCTGACCCATTGTTTGGATGATCAGATGATGGTCAAAGGACCACCTATGTAGAGATAGAGATTCCATCAAGGTGGTCCGTAGGGCGATGGCAGACGTGGAAGAGGATCTGGTCGTGCAGCTGGCTGTGGGAGACGTTTCGAGGTGTCACCACCACCACCACTCGGAGGTCCACCCCGACTGCATGGATTAGGTGGACAGGGGAGAGCTCTGCTCAAAGTTGTTGAGGCATATGATCATGGCACTCCAGAGATAATTCGAGGTACACTTTGTGTCTAATCCACCATAGATGTTGTTCTGATAGACAAAGGTTCCAGTCTCCCTTTCCTTTCCACTACCCTCATTCGTAGATCTGAGATTCCTACAGAGAAGTTGGATCAATCCATAGAGCTAGAGACTCCTATAATAGAAGACATGATGATTACACACTAGTTCCAGTAGTGTGAGATTAATCAAGGAGGCGAGAGTTTCGGCTTGGATTTCCTAGTAGCAGCATCAAGGCCTTACGATGTCATCTTGGGTATGTACTAGTTATCTATAGTCCATTATCATATTGTCTGTATTAGGCGCAATGTGTGGTGTGTCCGCACATATGGGACCAGGTTTACTTTCAATGGTGAGAAGGGTGCCTTTGTAGCACATGACGAACTTACCCATAGGAGGGTGCAGTCGATAACTCATCAGTTGGCTTTCATAACCCTTGGAGAAGTTGATGTAGAGAGTCTGATCTATCCTGTAGTGGTGAACCCGTACACAACTGTTTTCCTTGATGATTTCCAGGGTCTTTATCCTCATATATAGGTGGAATTTAATATTTACTTGTACCTCGGGATAGCACCGATATCTACTCCAACATATTAGATGGCTCCCACAGAGCTTTGTGAGTTGTGGGTACAGCTGGAGGACTTGCAGAGGAAATGGATTCATCTGGACCTGTGATTCCCCCTGGGCAGCCCCGATTTGTTTCACCATGAAGGTGGGTGAAATATTGAGAATTTTTGTTGACTATTACCACTTGAACTAGGTGACTGTGAAAAACAAGTACCCACTCCCGAAGATTGATGACCTCTTTGATCAGTTGATGGGAGAACGGCGGTTCTCGAAGATAGACCTTAGATCTGGCTATCAATAAGTCATAGTTCGAGACAAGGATGTGCAAAAGATGAACTTCATATGTTGGTACAACCACTACATGTTTTTGGTTATTCCATTAGGCATAACCAATGCCCCAAAAATGTTCATGGGACTCATGAACACGATTTTCCATCCATACCTCGATTTCTTTGTCGTTGTCTTCATCGATGAAATTCTGATCTACTTGAATACTGTGGAGGAGCATGCCTACCATTTTTGTGTAGTACTGGACACACTCCAAGATCACCAGCATTATGGAAAGCTCTCGAAGTACTAGTTCTGGATCCAAGTGGTTCTCTTTCTTGGACATGTCATCTCGGAGGCCATAGTTGTAATGGATCCAGCGAATATTATGGTGGTACATTCTTGGGAGACACCCAAGATTTTGATGGAAGTACGGTGTTTCTTGGGATTGGTTGGATACTACCAGAGGTTTGTTCCAGATTTCTCTAGAGTTGTAGCACCACTATCATCCTTGACTAAGAAGGGGGAACCCTTTTTGTGGTCTGAGAGATTCCAGGTGATCTTTCAAGAGATGAGGTAGAGGACGACTAGTGCCCCACTCTTGAGGCTTCCAGAAGATGGAATTCGGTATGTAGTCTACTACAATACATCAGGTGCCGAAATAAGATGTGTCCATTTATAGGAGCGAGCAGTAATCGCATATGGCCCTCGTCAAGTGAGACAACATGAGCAGAACTATGCTACCCATGGACTGGAGTTTGAAGAACATGTCTTCACCTTAAAGATGTGGCAATAATATCTGATGGGCGAGCATTTTACCATGTTCTCTAATCACTATAGTGTTAGGTATATCTTCTCCCAGAAGGACATGAACCTGATATAGTGACGATGGCTTGAGTTCCTCCATGAATATGACTTATAAATAGTCTATACTCATGGAAAGGTGAACGTTGTTGCAGATTCACTCAGCAGTAGATCTGGTACACATCTTCTAGGGAAGGATACATAGTAGTTTCCTGATTTAGATATTTTCTTTGTGGATAGTGATGGATCATCCTTACTTCAGTATCTTACAATCTCTCCCCCACTAATTCAGTGATTTTGGGAGGCACAACATGGGGTCACTGACTGCGAGACATGACATTATTAGATATCTACAGGGATGGAACCTGGTGGATTTTATGAAGGTTGGGAGCACGTCATTCGCTTTAGAGGATGTACCATGGTACTAGGGACACATTAGGAGGAAGTGTAGAGGGAGTTCCACACATCCAGTCGAGTGGTAAATCCAGGAGTGTAGAAGATGTACCAGGATCTTTAACAACATCATTGGTGGTCGGGAATGAAGAAAACAGTTACAGAGTTTTCCTCTCGATGCCTCACTTATCAGCAAGTGAAGTGGAAGCATCAGGTACCAGTAAGATTGGTTCAACCTTTAGAGGTCTCAGAGTGGATGTGGGATGTGATATCCATGGACATCATGATAGGACTTCCATGTACATCTTGTGGACATGACTCCATTTGGGTGAATGTCGACCGAATCACCATGTCAGCCCACTTCCTACCAATCAGAGACTAGGGTTCAATAGATATTTTTGGATGACTCTATGTTCTTGATATTGTGCAGCTACTTGGAGTACCTTCGACGATTTCCTGCGATCGTGACACATTCTTTACTTCCTGCCTATCGAAGGGTTTGCAGGAAGCTTTTAGGATGCAACTTCATTTGAGCACCACCTTCCATCCTCAGACAGATTTTTAGACTATGTGGGCCATTCATACCCTCGAGGACGTGCTCCGTTCTTGTGTCCTCAAATTTGGTCATAGCTTGGAGGATCAATTCCCTTTGGTGGAGTTTGAATTAAACAATGGATATCACTCCACCATTGGGATGACACTTTTTGAGGTCTTGGGCATGTGACCATACAGATGACCATTGTGCTGGACTGACCCCTGAGAGTCAGCAGTAGTGGTACCAGAGATGGTACGGGATACCACAGAGAAGGTGCGGATCATCTAGGAGCGGATGAAGACTGCACAGAGCACGCAGAAGTCGTTTGATGACAGGAGATAGAGACCCCTGGTGATCGAGGATGTTGACAACGTCTTTATATGGGTATCACCTTGATGATGTCTATGAATATTTGGCCGAGGTGACAAGTTATCTCTGAGATTAATCATACTTTTTCAGGACCTTAGCAGAGTTGGCGAGGTGGCATACCATTTAGCTCTTCCACCTCAGTTGCATCGGATGCATGTTGTCTTCCACGTATCCCAGGTGAGGAGATATGTTCATGACAATTTTTACATCATCTACCACGGAGTGCTGGAAGTGGATGATGTGGTGACTTTTACAGAGGTTCCTGTTAAGATTGAGGATAGAAAAGAGAAGGTCCTTCGTGGACTGTCGATACCTCTGGCAGGAGTTCGCTAGTAACACGAGAACCTCCAAGAGAACACATTATTGCAGGAGGCTCAGATGCATGCTCAGTACACCCATCTGTTCCCCTAGTTATGAGTTGTAGCTTATGGGGACGTATATCCCCGAGGTGGGGAGAATATAATGACCCTGGATTTCCATGTAAATGATTTTATTAAATGTGAATTTTACGAGTCTGCGAATATTTATGGCATGTGATTCTAAGACACGGTGTGCCCTAAATCAATTTCTGTTGTTTTGTTTGGGTACATTCAGAAAACATATGAGCATGTTTTTATTACTATTGAACTAGTTATCAGAATTGAAATCTGAGGGAACCATTGAACTTGTAGCGCTGATATTTCCTTAAGAAGTCTTTCACCTCGATGGAATTTGGTCGAGGGAGGAAGATAGTTTTTGGGTTTATTCGTGTGAATAATAAAATAAAATAAACACATGTTTTATTTTATTTTTATATGTTATAAAGACACATGTTCATGTTGGAGGTGGGGACCACCAAACCTTAACCTCCCATTAGAGGTTAGGGTGGTGGGACCCACCCGAACCTAACCTCCAATGAGAGGTTACAATGTGGGGACCACCCGGGACTAAACCACCCTAATAATTAAGGGAGAGGAAAACCTCTCAACACCTCTCATTAATGAGGGAGAGTATCTATATCCTCCAACTTTAATGGAGTCATCCCTTCATCTCTTTTAACTATGCCAACCTCATGAATTAAATATGTGGAGCCAAATTAGTTAATTCTCCCAATTTTATTTTGTATTCTAATAAATTAATAGATTTTATAATATACTATTCCTGGCGACCTTTTATTTTGTTGAAAAAGGAGGAAGGATATTTTTTAGAGAAAAGATCTTTCCAATGAAAAATTAAAAATGTGTTATTACAATGAAGAACGTCACCAAGGGGAATCTTCAAATTCATCCTTGGAAGAACCTTGCGGAAGAAACCGACGTGGGACATCTTCGACGACCGACCCTCCATCCTCTTCTGCATCAACGAACTGATGCATGATCTGGGATTTGAAGTGTGCCGCAGACGTGATGAATGACGAAAACTCTGTCTTCATCCCCGCAACTTCATCAACGAACAATGAAAAAAGGTCAGGGTTTAATTTTATTTATGTTTGATATTATTCCCTTGTTATTTATTTCCAAAACAAATAACGCGGACCGACTTATTGTCAAGGTGATCCTCCCATGTTTTTCCATTAGGGTTGGGAATATTTTGTTAATGAGGTATTATGGGAATTTATGTTTTTTAAGATATCTTCCATGGTTGTCCTTTGCATCATTTTTGTGAGGCAATTGCTATTACCCTAAACAAAGAAGGGTGGAGACCAAACCAACGTGTTCCGACCCCTCCTCCAGTCTTTTCTGTAATGTTCTTAGGAAAGGAGAGGTGGAAACAATGGAGATGAAGGAAATATACTCTTCCACCACAATGCTACGACACCCCAGTCCAAACAGGGCTGCCCTCCAGCTTCTGAGCCGCCCCGGCCGCATTGCCCATCAGGCGCACTTCCCGCCGGACAAAGAGGAAGAGTTTTGATACACCTCAGCTGAGCCGCGATCTTGACGCACCACGGCCTGGAACCTAGCCTCCATGCCTCATACACCTCCTAGCCCCTTGTGACACCCTCCCGAGCCCTAGCCAAGATGGCCTCCTCACGCCCCATGAGCCCTGCGTCTTCCCTGTCCGCACACCCCCTACGCCACCCGCGCCCCGGGCTGCCGCTGATCGAAACGGTCCATCGGCCACTACGCGCTCCACATGCCTTGGGCCACTGCTGCATGTGCACCCCACAACTCCCTAGCTGAACCAGCCTCCATTTCCCAGCTGTACCTCCCCGGCCCCGGGCCGAGCCGTCCCAAGCCGGCCCCTCGCGGTATCCCCCGGGCAGAGTCGTGCCCTCGCGGTGCCCTCTAGGCTGATCTGCGCCCTCACGGTTCCCTCCAGGCTGATCCGCGCCATAACGGGGCTCTTCAGGCTAACCCGCACCCTTATGGGACCCTTAAGGCCAAGATGGCCACACGACGCCCTCCAAGACGAACCTACCTTGCGCCGACCTGCATCCGGTCTGCGCCCTCACAACCGGTCCATGCTCTTGTGGCCCGCTAGGCTGGGTCGGGCGGGCCGAGCTGAACCTAACTGGAAGGCCGCCATAACGGCCCGGACTAGAACCAATGGGTCAGGCTGGGCGAACCTAGACCAGGTCAGCCCAGACTGGGTTGAGCTGGGTCGGTCCGACCAGGTCAGACCGGACCCGGGCCCACTATGACCCTTTTCTTTCTTTTAGCCATATCATTGGCACCGGGTGTCCGTTTGACGAATCGTCAGTGACCCTAATAATATTTTATCATGATGGTCCCTTTGAGTATACTCTACTGGATTTTGGGGTATAGATGAGATACAATTAGTTTGGATCGCACACGAATCCAACCGGGCTCCCAGGACTAAAATATTAATAACTCACAGACTGGGTGTCTGATTGACGCGTCACCTATTGCGTTGAGACCATTATGACGTGTCAAACCATTGAGATACATATTCGTGGGACTTCGTGAGTATTGTAGTATCGACTAGTAACTCGTTGACAGGATACATCAAGAGATGAGCGAACAGAGTGCAGAGACCAAGTAGCTGGTTGGGACTTGACGACTAATGACCGATTGAATCGGAGTGACTCATCTAGCCCAGTGGGGAGCACCAGGTTGTGGTAGCAGACCCACAGCAGAGGAGCTCCTGGTTGTGGCAGTATACCCACGGTACTCGATAGGAGGATTACCTATGTGGGCTATTAGGTGGAGATCCTAGTTGTGGCGACACACCCACAGTGGAGAGTGCCTTGGTGACACAGCAGACCCACGGGTCTTGACAGGAGGAGTACCTCAATAGACCTTCGTTAGTGGGAAGCACCTTGGTGTCACGGTATGCCCACTGTACTCGAAAGAGGAGGATTTCTCTAACAATGTAGGTTTCAATAATGTGAATAAATAGCCAGGTTGTGATGAGTCTGTATCTTTTGTGTTTTCCTCATGATTGAGATGTATTACTTGATAACATTGGTATATGTATGGGCATATAACTATGTGGGTTATATGTGGATTTCATACTTTGTGGTTGATCCTTATTGTATTTTGTGAGACCTTGAGGGTCTCAGGGTCCCTACTAAGTATCTTTATAGTCACTGATGCACGAGCTATGCCTGCACCTCGTTGTGTTGGATGCAGATGACAGATAGTGCTGACTGAGTCTGAGAGTACCAAGACTAAACGTAAAAAGAGGTGGACCTTACGACATGTCGGTACAAAGAGGAGACTGATAGAAATGGAGTGATGATTAGGCGATTTGTACCTACCCTACCGGTAAGAACCTCAGAGGATGACCTAGTGTTTGTGTTCCCTATTTCCTCAATTGTACTTTTAATTTCAGTTTCATGTACTCTCCTATTGGGATTGTATTCTGGACCCTTTTACATTCAGCACACTTTTGTTATACAGTTTTACTTAGTGGTTTGTTTCTATCTTGTGCTCTGATGTGTGTGTTTAATGGTAATAAAGTCAATTCCTTCCTAATTTTAGGGAATTATGCCTTTGGTGCTAGTTTCCAGCCCCTAGCATATGGAAGTCGTGCTAGGGTTAGTCACGACACAAGTCCTAGGGGACAGGTCTTGAAAACATGGGCATGAACGATAAATATGTCATAGTAAATAGTTACATATAAACAATATCATATAATAATGAGATTAAAAAATCCACCCTTACCTTTACATTACATTGGTCGAGGGTACATTTATCCACATTAATAATTACCATAGTATGTTATTAAATAAAAAAAGAACCACATTCATATTTCTGATATCATACATGAGTCATTTATGACATTATACTACCCATTTTATAATAATATTATAGTTAATGTATCATTTCAGGGAATAATTGCATTCTTCATCGTATGTGTTTTAACATTTTATTCTTGATCGTATCAATTATATCATGATATAATTACATCCAAAATATAAAACATTATCATATATATTCATAAAAAAATGCATTATTGATTGAAATATGTAATGGAATACCGCTTTTGTGTAGACGGTAGGCCGTACATACGCATAAACATTGTTTATGTTTTCATATCATATTGAATGTATTTAAGTGAATGATATATATGTAAATACACAGACACTCACACAAAAAAACACACACACACACACACAAATATATATATCCAATATAATTATTATTTCATATATCACATACTTCTTAAATATATATATTTATAAACAGTGATGAATGAAGAATGTGGAAATAAATCTTATCACATCATGGATAAGGTAAGTCATATGTACTCATGACAGATGATAAAACATACTTAATGATTAATTGACATGGAATTGGATGATATATTAATTATATAGAAATATTATCATGTTATATTTTTTTATTTACATCATTTTCGCTCATTATTATACCCATCTAGAAAATGAAGTGTCAAATAACAAAATACACCAGGATATGGAGACCGCAAGTCATACTTATACATTAATGGTCATTTTTTCATTTATATGATGGATTGAATAATGAATACGGTTTTAACATATCTATAATTAAATATAATTATGTACAAGGTTGTGGAGTAACTATTTTAGGGTAAAAAAAGAAAGAGTATGTAGAAGAAGAAAAGAACACTAAAAGATGTGATAAAATAATTACATTTTCTTCATGTGCTTCCTTTTTATTACAACAAAATAACTCTATACATTGGCTTTATGGTCAATGTAATGCCTCTTGGTTGAAGTGAGGGTAGATTGGAGGTGATTTCAGAAGGGGTTGGTCGAGCCAAATTGCTTTGGAGATTCAAATTTAATAGAAGGGGAAGTTCCCTATTAACCATATATTATAAGGCAGGTAAGGGTATAAGTAATCAGAAATAATAGGTTTTAGACATTTTTAGGTCACCATATTAACCTTATCTTTAATATTTAACAATTAGTTAAATATTTCAACTTACACAATGTATTCCTGTGGTTTTATACTACATGATTAATATAGTTATTATAAAATTCCAAGAGAACCTCAAGTGATTAATTAATGAAATATATAAAAATATTTATGTTTTCTGGATGAATAATATATTTTTAGGAATATTATATCATTTAATAAAATAATATCTCTTTCAAAATATCATTTATGTCAATTTTGACACTATTTAGTGTTTAGTTTTTGTGAAATTCAGAAAAACATAATTACATAGAAAATAATTCCATAACTCAACTCTTTCATGTCATATTCACCTAGAAAATTCGTGGATAGAATCTAAATATTCAACTTATATTTAGTATAATATTTATAATATCAATTATTTCAATCATTCATTAATAAGATAATTATTGTGTCATCATTTATTTATAAATAAATTAAATTATATAATTTCTAGAAATTATAAATAAAATAACATTTTGTTGGAAATTTTTTTAGAATTATACTGAATATTTATATTCGAATTTATCTTATATTAAAAATTTATTATTTATTAAATATGAATTTAACACCTTTAACTCTTCTTTAAATAATATAAAATAAATTTACTAATCTGACTCAAATGGAAAAAAATAGATTTTATTTTTGTCCTAAGGTATATATTTTTTAAAACACTTATCCAATAGATTTAGGACATGTGTCAGTTTAATTTTATAGTATTATTGTATTATTTCTACCTTTAATTAACAAATTTACTTTTTACAAGGGTAAATAAAAATCAAAATTTACCATCCATAAAAAAATATTTTCAACCTATTCAATCGCATTTTACTTACTGATGAAAACCATGTCTATCGGATTTTTGAAATTCCATTCACAAAAAACTAAAAATTATGTTTTATGCAAATTTTCTAATATTCTAGATGGTGGGTAAAAGATGTTAAAAAGTTCAATAATGTTTTATATATCTAAAATTGTTATAAAAATAATTCAATGAATTACATCAGACTATAAAAATTATTATATATATATTTTGAATATAAGATAAATTTTAATTAAATATATTTATATATATGAAAAAGTCTATTTTTTCCACTATGTAGTATTTTCACTATTCATCAAAAATTGAATTTTTTTAGAAAAATACAAAAACAATTCCCCCTAATATAATTATCATATTTAGAATTCAAAAATTATGTCTATATTACCAAATTCAATTTTTATAATTTTCAATAATTACTTTTATAATTGTTCACAAATAACATAATATTTAGTTCTTTTTACGAAAGTAGTTTCTCTAAATATATAACAATTTTAACAAAACATATACTTTTCATTAAAAATATGTTATATTTATGTGAAAACATTATAAATAACATTAAAAATTTATTTTTAACTTTTCATATTACAATATTTAATTGATATAAAAATATATCATATTAATAATTATAATACAAATGAGTTGTTTCAGAGAAACTCAATCCTGCGTATTACGATAGCCAAGTCGGTGTTGCATGCAATATAAGCTATTAAATTATTTAATTAGATAACGTATAATGAAATCTTGTGGGGTTATATTGGGAGATTATATTTTTGTGTTATGTGATTAATGATGGTGAGATTTTGTGATATTTGACTCATGTCCTGGTATTGCACGAGAGTTGATTTTTCATGCATCATTATAAGAACTCATGGTTATAATGATATGTATCTATTTTGAAATGAAATGAAAAATTAGTTATGTGTATATTGTTGACCATGAATTTTTTTTATTATTGTGAAATTCTAATGAAAATTACGTCTATAATGATACTGAGAAATATTTTTTAATGTTTCAAGATTCGAATAAATATATGTCTATATGAGAAACATGATTAATGAGAATGTTCATACCCTTTTTAACCAGGTCCCAATTAAAGGATGGTTATTTATTGTGATATCATCTCATTTTTTATAGTGTGGAATGGTTGATGAAAAGATATGTTATGTGTTTTTCAAACTCCCACTTTGTAAATATGTTGTCTTTTCAAACAATATCATAAGATTCATTTTTTGAAATATAAAGAATATGAATCCATCATGATAGTTGTCGGGAGGATGTCCAGAGGTTGTGGCTAGTAATTATCCTCTTCTGTAGGAACATGAGGAACATATTTCACTTGGATATGAAGTATGGGAGAAGATCCTATTGAACTTTTATCACTTCATGTAGGCTATAGAAAGAGACCCAAGGTAGGCGGTGAAGATAATGTATAATCTAATGAGGGATTTTTAGTGGAAACACCGTATAAATTTTACTATAAAGGGTATTCCTAATGGAGAAGGATTATTGCTTATGTTAAAAAATGTGATACATTACCATTTAGAGCCTCATACTGAAGGATTGTCATGTAGGAAACAAATATATTATGAGGATCAACCAAGAACTAGAGGGACATTAGGGAAAGAACAATTAAAGGTGATGGATTCTTATTTAATGTCGTTTTGGAGAGGTTCTGGGAGAACATAATATCTAGATATTCTGTGGTGGGAGAGATAAGTTTAGTGGATAAGGTTGACTCTATAGAGTATTCATTTCATAGACTATGATAAACAATTTACATATTTGTAATGATTTTCTCTAGTTTTATAAGGGGTGGTATAACTATGATGGGGGGACATTAGTATGAGATTAAATGTTACATGAATAGTCTGGTTAACATTTTTATTTTAATGATAATTTCTTTGGTGGTTGATTAGGCTATATTACTAGGGGATACCTGAAAGAGGATTCTAATGCCTGACAAATAGTTATTAATGTAGGTCTAGATGTTCAAATACCAATTGTAAGATGTGTCACTACAACATCGTTATCTAGTTCAATGTGGAGAAATTTTCATAGAGAGAGGGATCAATTTCTCATGATCATACATGAGTGGTATATCACCAATTTGGTTCGTTGGAAAATATCCCAAGATAGTTCCCTTGACCACTAGTAGAGTTCCAGTATTTTTGAATAATTAGGCACCTACATAAGTTCTATAGATCTCATCGACCATCGAGTCATGATATATGAACTTGATAGAACCAAGGTTCTTGTTGAGAAACTTCTACACCATATCATATTCATAGTTGTAGTTATACTAGCTGAGGCAGTAGAGATAGTAGACAAAATGCTTATTAAAAATAGAACCTATATCAACAGAGTGGTGAAAACTTTGGGGAGTCATACTATATCAATGCTAAGAGGGGTATGATAGTTTTATACTGTTCCTTCTACAACTATATATAATTTTGGAGGAAAATCAAAAACTAAAGTTACTATTTATGTATTCTCTACAGTATCTAGTGTATCATTTGATACTGGTGCCTCTCATATCATTCATTCTACAGAACATGTGATTTTTTGTGATCGGTGATGTAGTTAATGAGTAGTATGGTGATGATAGACACACCTATGGGAGATCGATCAGTAGTCATTTTTAGGAGGGGGTGTCCTATCAAGGAAAGAGAGTATTGTATTGGGTGGGACATATATATTAATGACATGTAAAGATTCAACCTAATTCTCGGTATGGATGAGTTAGTCGCATTACAATACCACATTTACTTTTATCAGAGGCGATTGTATTTTACCTCTTCTATTTTTATAGTTATGTTCATCATTAAAAGTGGGATATCCTGGAAGGAAAAGAAAATCCACATACACAGTAATAGGGAGAGATTATATTCTAGTTTTCTATTCTATTTCTAGATGATAGATGTGTATTTTAGGATATCCTTCCACCTATAGTGGATCTGTATCAAGATTTCATTTGTGAATACTTCTTAGGGTTTCCACCTAAGAGAGATGTTGAATTTAACATTGAGAAAATCTCTAGGTCTGATCTATTTTCAATTCCACCATATATGAAAACAAAAATAGATCATCAAGAACAAAAGATCTAAGTGGAAGAGTTGGTGGATAAGGGGGTTATATATTCATGTACATCACCTTGGTGGTCACTAGATTTTTCAGATAATGATGATGTGACTATATTCTTGTGTTTTTATTACATTAATTTGAACAAGATTACTTTGAAGAACCAGTTTCATCTTCCACGTATCAATGATCCTTCTGACCAGTTGAGTAAACTATTTGATTTTATTGAAAATTTTGTTATTAGGGTTTCATTAGTTGGTAGTCTAGACTCTATTTATCTTGACATCTTCTTTTTGTTTTTGGTATTCCCTATTGGAGTTCAACATAATTATGTATGGGATTATGAACACACTAATAGTTTTTATTTACATGATGAGCTATATCATCCATCTGAACGAGGATCAGTTTGTGGTAGTGTTATTGACAACATCGTGGTGTACACCAATACCCACGTTGATTAATATCAACATCATGACATAATCCTAACTTCCACGAGAGAGAATTATCAATACAAGAAGATATCTATGTTCTAGTTTGAGATTGATCAGGTAAACATCATGGGTCACATCACCTAGGAAGATGGTGTGTCTTTTGATCAATAGAATATTCAAAATGCGGACTCTTGGGAGATTCCGATGAAATTAAATAATATCTATATCTTTATAGGGTTGGTTTGATATTATTGGTGATTCATTTAGTATATTTACCATTTTGAAGATCCTCTTTTAGGCTGTAACAGAAATGGATAAATTCTTATTGGAAAAAATTGTGTGAGAATTCATTCCTAGATTTGAAGAATCTTTTAAAATATATATTAATCATCATAATAAATGAGCTAGATGAGGAGTATATAATTTTTTTTGATGATTATGTGAAAATAATTAGAAAATTAATGATGTTGTGATTTTAAGTTATATAGTACTAATAATAGTTGATGATCCAAGTAGAACAGAACTACCCTATGCATGACATCGAGTTGGAAACAGTTTTTATGATATAAATTGTTAGAGGAATTATATATAATGAAAAACGTTTACATAGTATAAGGAACATGAGATATTTAAGTGTAAATTTTTTTAGTGATATTTGAAACTTTTTGTCTAGATAAGCATTGAGTATATGTAGTATTTTTATTTTAATATGGCATATATTCCTGGATGGAGGACCAGTGTTGCTAATTATTTGGGAAGGAAAACATAGAATCAGGTTGATTAGGCATATAGTACTGAGTGGAAGATATTGTCTTTACTGTCTAAGCAGATCTTTGTGGTTTAGGATATCCTGGAGCATATGACTCTCAAATATGTCTCAATGAAGACTACACATTTGAGATGGATAAAAAATTGGATGTTTAAGGGTTTCAAATGATTGACAATGTGGGAAATCCATGAAGGTGAGGAGTTATTTTCCCATTAGAGAAATGTTGAGGATGAGGTCATCTCTTTCAAGAATGAGTTTTTAGTGCATATTGTATTGTTAAAAGAGATGATGCATGTGATTTATTCCTCTAATTTAGTTGTAAATCTTGGTTTCAACAAATGTACCATAATATATGATGATTGTATTGGTGTCCAAGCATGAAAAAATTGATAGAAAGGTTCGTGACGCGATGTTACACTTATCTGTATCTGAAGGGAGAGAATCAACAAATTGAGGATTTTTTTAAAAAATTACCCATATTAATGTGATTTGGGTTTAAAGGATGAAGGAATTTGTATTAATTACATTAAATAAACCCTAGATGAATGATTCTATTTAGGTGGTTATAGAACATTTGAGAAAAGTCTCACATTTTTGGACTATACGGGATACCATCTATGTGGAGAAGATGAGAGCTATATGATTGATAGATAGTTCAAATTCATGTGTGTGCCATAGTATATTGTTTTAGAATATGAATCACAATTTACATAACTGTTATAGAGTGCAATATATAGGGCCCTTTGGACATTGGTTTTGGGGAGTTTGGATTTCCACCAACAAATAGATGGGCAGTTAGAGTATACTATATAGGTTCATGTGGATATGTTGTGTGCGTGTGTTATATACTATGAATGGTATTGGGAGATGAACTAGGATCTATAGGAAATCACCTCAAAACATATATCATTAAACTATATATATGGAACCTTAAAATTCTTTTTATGTTTGTTAATAAAGATCAACTATGTTTTGGATTGATTTAGGTGAGTCTGACTCATCAGGGCCATGTCTCATGAATGATACATAAGAGTAGGTTCAGATAATTTAAAAACATATAGATATGAATTATAGTGTAAATATATGTATGCCAATCAATATAGACAACCCCTAGTGATTACAATGGTTTATCGTGTATTCCATCAGGTGTTTTCTAGATTGGGTCATTGTAGGATATTGAGATAGGAAAAATAGAGCCCAGTTTTGTTAGACCATTTGAGGTTGTAGTGAGGATATATTTGGAGGTATGTTGATTGGATACACTATAATGACATAGTGTAATTCATAAAATTTTCCATTTTTTAAAACTTTTGAGATATAACTATTACCCCACTTATGCGAGTGATTTATATAATTTGGAGGTTTAGATAGATGTGTCCACTGATATGCATCGGACACGTGTGGTGGACCATAAATAGAAAGTATTGAGTGGAATTAAAATTCTGTTAGTTAATTTATTTTGGAAACATGACTATGTTCAATCAGAGAAAAGGGGAGTGAGATGAATATCTGTTGGCTCAATGGCATAATCATTTTTACTCAAAATCTTATTCGTGCTTGGGTGTGTAGCTTGAGAATGAACTATTATAATGTGGGGATATTTTAAAACATTGACCTTTTATGGAGATAAATTCAGAATTATTTGAGGTATTTTTTATTATAATTTGGTACGGTTTTAAATTGGGGGGACTTTGGGTAAAATTGATTAAAATTTAGGGGATAAGAACAATCCACAGTAGACGGACGATTGGCCCAAACTATTCACCCTAACCTACAAAACTAGGAAACCCTGGAAGAAGTGGAATTTCATGGCGGGCTCATGGATTACCAAAATAGGTATCCTCTTAGGAATATATGTGAACAACTATAATAGATGTTCATATTTTTTGATCATTGTTAGAGAAATTCAATTTCCCAAACCAAAAAAATGTCCACTACTTTTTATGTTGTGTGAAAATTAATTTTAAAAATAACCAAAACCATAAAACTCACAAAAATAAAACCTCATTCGACATTATTTGTTCCTTTGTGATTTTATATCCTCATATAAGAATTATATGCACTCATGATTTCTATTCATGGTGATTTGAATCCTCGATTTAAGTAATATTCCCCTCCCTGTAAGAGAACCTCATCCCACTTGGTTTCATGTTCCACTTCCATTCTACTATAATTCATGAAATGGATTTTCATCATATTTATTTTAGATATATAACTAGGATTATTGATATTGAATATTATTTTAATGATCATTATTTTTTTTATCTTTATTTAGGGTTTTTGTTTCAAATATCCACCTACATTACTCTGATGTTAAAATTACCAAGATTTCCATTGGTGAGAGTTCATCATCAATCCTGATGTAGGTGGTATATAATTTCAATTCCAAGGTCATTATATGAATTTTTCATATGTAATTGTATAATTTATAATAATTTTTGTATCAATTTTTTTTTCTTGATTGAATTATTTAATTTCGTGAATTAATTAATTGAGGAGATGTGAAATTTTGGATTTTGGGAGTTATAGATTGAGATAATTAATTTTAAAATTATTTATGAGAAATTTATATTTGATAATTGAGACAATTAATTGATGAAATAATTATGATGTATTGATATTTAGATTCAAAAAATTAATTGTTGAATTAATCATTCTATTTTCAGTATATTGATATTGATTAATTAATGGATGAGTGAACTACTGGTATTAACATACATTTTTTATAGGTTAATTAAAAAATTGGGTTTATGGGATAAAATAAATATTTAATTATAAATGAAAATTGTGTGATATTTATTTTTTGAATTCAATAATATAATTGAAGTGATTGATTACATGTATCATTAATTAATGTATTAGTTTTGATTATGTTATTGTTGAATTAAATAATATTATTTTTAGGATTAACTAAATTACAAAAAAATTAATATTATTGAGCTGTATAATTAATTTTTGAGTTAATTAAGATTATTCATGTGATTATTTAAATTTTAAATTAATTAATTTAATATTTGTTATTAGTGAATTGTTGTATTTATTAATTGAATATTTGTGATTATCTAATTGTTGAATTACACATATAATTGATGTGATTAATTAATTAATTAATAAATAAACATTATTGATGTGATTATTAGATTTTCATTTATGAAATGGAATTGTGGTGTTTCAGTAATTTTGTAATTACTAATGTAATTTATGAGGATATTTTTATTGAATTAATTATGTGATGAATAATGATAACATAATCATTAAATTGGGATTATATAAATGACAACATGTTCATTTAGATGAGAAATAAATAATGTAAAATGGTCATTATTATTGGTGAAGTATTGATGATATCATGAGAGTTCAAGTATAAATAAATAAATGGTAACATGGTAAATCAATTTTATTAATTATTTAAAATTAACATAGGAATTTAATTATGTGACATAATAAATGGTAAAAGCCGAATTGTGATACATTATATTCCATGGGAATAGTTCAGACTCCTACAACATCCGAAGAAGGTATTGATTTACTGGTTTCTATGGGAACCTCTAGATTTATGTTGTAAAGAACACAATAGATCATATTGGTGTAACTTTTTAATTATGCATTGTTTTGTATTATTTATACAATTTAATACAATATTATTTTACTAGATATTGTTTATTACGTCTATAGTGGTGGACAATTAAGTTGTACTCACACCCTACTAGGGATGCCGAATAGGAATCCAAATAGATTTCATGGTTGTAGGATAGGATGGAATCAAAGTCCATATATTAGTTGGATGAGTCTAGATAGAGGGTGGATGAGGGTACTAGATGTGGTTGAGAGACTATTTTGGATTCACAAGTATCTTAACATTTGTGTTTTCATTCTGAAAATGGGAACGTTCATTATCAACACAAATTTACTGTTCTGTTTGATATTGTATCTTCGGATTTGGTTATCATGATATGTTGGCATGTTTATGGTTATGGTCTTATATTTGGATATTATTTTATTTTCCTCTTTTATTTTAATTTAGAAAATTTTGTATTATCTCCCCATGATTGATATTAGACCATTGTTGTTATTCATAAGCCAATATCATTTGGGGAGGTTCACTTGAGGTCTTGTTGAGAAGCATCTCAGGGAACCTGTGTGTGACACCCAAGTCAGGATGTTACAATCCAAATCACAAAATTATTATTAAAGTACCCTTTTTAAAATATAAAGGTTTGTAAAATGATCGTATGGAATAAAATATAGCTACAATTATACATTGAAGTATATTAGTGGAATGTAAAAATATGGAATCAGAGGAAATGTATAACAAATTATAAAGAGTGGTGGAAGTAATTGATCACAAGTAAGTGAATGACTAATGGAATATTTAGGGAATAAAATCTATAAATATAATATTTGTATAATGGTCATTTGTATCATAAAAATTATGGTAATATGTTATCAATTTATTTCATTATCTTTATTAAAAAATTAAGGTATTTTTTTAATATATAATAATATAATATTTTTTACTTAATTGATACAATTAAATTTAATAAGATCAATTAATGTTTTTAATCAGTAAAATTCCAATTCTGGGCTTGATTGAAGAAATAAATATCCCTAAATGAATTTTTGATAGCTGAATAAATAAAATTGTGATTAATGGATAATATGATCTATAAAATGGTAAAATTTAATTCTGTATGTCTCTTAATATTTTCCAAAAGTAATATAGTTAAAAATTAATCACAAAATATAATATGTATTACTACTGGTTCGTCATTAATATTTATTTATCAATTATTTTAACAAATAACCATGAAACATTAAATATGATTTCATGTAGGCTAGTGGTAGGGGAATGACTTATCATCTTTTAGTCAAGGGTTCAAGCCCCACTGCCTATATGGATGCGGAAGGTTGTCAAACATCATGTAGGAAGTACTTTTTCTATAATAATTTAACAAAATTCACATAGTCTTCCAAATAATAATATAAGAATAATGGAAATTAAACAAATGATTGAATATCAATTTTTACAAG
Source organism: Viscum album (assembly GCA_963277665.1). Lineage (NCBI taxonomy): Eukaryota > Viridiplantae > Streptophyta > Magnoliopsida > Santalales > Viscaceae > Viscum > Viscum album. The sequence continues at coordinate 2,067,567,418 of OY728160.1, forward strand.
GTTTTTCTATTCATTGGATTTATAAAAAAGTATAATAATATATTTTTTTATTAGAATTTTTTCAAGGATCATATGAACCCTAAATGATTTCAGTTCCTTTAATTATATATCACTAAATGGTAATCAAGTTATTCAAAAAATTTATGTTCCACAAAATTATTTACACTTTCACTAAATATATCTTAAAATTAGAATAATCATTGTAGACCCTCTTAAAATAAAACCTAAATGGGTTGTTTATGGCCTTTTTCTTATGATAATACATAAACTCATAAACCCCTGATGGTACACGTAACTCTTATTTTAATGAATATGTAATTTCTTATAAAAATTAACACAATCTATATTTTTTTAGGGATTCTTATAACCAAAATACTGTTGATAAAACACATAAATATCTTCTTTAATGAATCATAGTAAATAATTACTTTGCCAATTTTATTTCAATTTAGGTCCCTCTTGGGTAAAGGGGTTTCCCTTTAGATGATTTCATCGACTCGGGTAATTCCCAAGTATCCCACATTTATGGATTCAAACTATAAGTGAACCTTAGGATGAATATTATTTACTTCTATTGTACTCATTATTTTTCCTCAATTTTTGTATATTCCACTATTATCCATCCATTTAATATATCTCCATCAAATTGAGACACTTTCTGATGTGTATCCATACACAATTATTTCCTAATTCAAGTAGACCATTATATTCTCAATTACCTCTACATGTGAAGCTCTTAAAAAACATCGTCATTCTCTATATTGTTGATTTTGGGAGTTGGTTATGGTATATGTTTGTAATAATATTTCTTGAAAACTAATTTTTCCTAGTAATGATATCTTTCACTCCAATAAATATATAAATTATTTTCTCATTGTCACAACATTTTCCATCATTTTCAATGTTAATATAATTTTTTTTGGATCCAAAAATAAAATAAAACTATTACGTATATTTTATGAAAAAAATTATAGTGATAGTGCAATATAATCATTTATAGGATATGTAAATCCTGACACATTGTTTTAAAAATAAAAACCATATGTTTATCCTTGTTTATGGATTGAAAAAATAAATTTAAATTGTTCTTAATGGGTTGAAAATTAATTTTGAATTATCATAATCATATCCCACATTAGTATCATATTAAGTGTGATGTAAGGATCATTTTGGTTTACCCAGTTACTCACAAGTCATATCTGACAAAAACCATTTAGATTATTTACCCCATGTTACATCTGTTTCAGAACCATGTCAACGTATAGTATCCAGATATGGATGTATTGTATAGAAACCCCAAATAATCAATAATTTGACAAAAAATTAGAATGTAATCTTATATAATTATTTAAATTGTATACCTTAGGGTTATCCTCCAAGAATTTGTGTTTTTTTAAATCAATTATCTAAGGTTGTTATTAAACTCCCCTAATAAAAAACTACAAGGAACCTGATCCGAGAAGCCTAAAAATGGTTCAAGCTACCATTATATTGGAATTGATATAAGGAATATCATCCTGAAGGACTTGATAAATTAGTGGTCTTGGTATGTTAGTTACATACATGATTCAAATATTATATTTTAATACATTAATTACAATAAAAAAATTAAAAAATTACAATATAATTTATTGCATAACATTTCATATTATTCATAATATAATTCCTGGAATTACTGATAAGTGAAAGAAAATTAGGGTGAGCTCAAATACCCATTAATGAATTAATTTAATAGATGACATAGTGAATCAAAAATGATAATCAGTATGGAATGAAAATAACAAAACAGACATTACATGTAATCAATAAACTAATATGAAAGTGCATAAATAAAATGGAATGATATGTAATAAATTTCTCATTAAATTTCATCAATATACTAAAAATTAAATTAATCAACATATTTTTCCAATGTGATATTATTTTTGATAGTAATAAATGAATATTATTTGATGTTAATGTATATATATCAAACATTATGTTTTTTAGTTACATGAACCATTATTATCAAGATCTATGCTCTATAAAATTTATAATATATTGGGTGAAAACTCCTTAGCTGAGGCTATCCATCAAATTATTATAATGATTCAAATGATGCATCATGGTGAATTATTTTACTAGTCTCGAATCAGTATCATGAATGTCCCAATTTGAAATCATATATTGATAAATCGATTTAATTAATGGACCATGAGCATTGAATTTTTTTGTGAAAGGATAAAGATTTATCAATATTTCCCAAGTCAGCCAAATAAATTATTATGTTATCACCATATGAAAATATGGTATATAATGTATGAGATAATCATACAAATGATAAATGTTATTTATATTTTGGAAGAAATTTATAGAGAGTTTATCAATAGATTGTTAATAACTCAAGGGGATGTTAAAGACTTCAAAAATGAGTAATATAATTGAAATATGAACACAATATTTTGCAAAATAATCATAATCCATCCCTTTCTCGTATAATTATGTTATCAATATAATGTTTACGCATGTGAATAAGATTAATTTTTTTTTCTCATTGATGATAAAAAATCATTAAAAATATTCTTGAGGAAAATATCCTTTTACTATTGTAAAAAATATTCACAGAAAAATTTCTTCATAATAACTAATAAAAACAATTTTAAAATGTATCATTAAAAAATTTCATATTATTCATTATTGGAAATATGGACATGTTGTAGGGTAATTCCTGATATGACTTAAAGAACAATCTTTTTTCATAGTAAAAAAGTTATAAAATAGTATTATTTTTAATATGTTAATAATATTCCATTGAAAAAAAATTAAAAGAATAAATCGGTAAAAATTACATTTAACAAATCATTTTGAAATTTTATAAGGAATCATTTTTGAAAACTATTTTACAATATATATTTTTTTAAGAAATAATATTTTTGACCAATGAGAGAAACTAAGATAGATTTTATTAATACATTTCCATAAAAATATTAAGTTCCAAAGAGTAAAAAAATTTAATATCGCTTTTGAAATATGATGAATAACTATATTTAAATAAAATGAATGTTATAATAATGAAATTATCATATAATATTATTTAATATATAATTCATGAAGAGACAATCTCTATAAGATTTATATTATGAAATAAACCCCAAAATGAATCACAATGTAGAAGTGATAATTAATAAATAATTGATTATATGAGTCAACTGTAAATACAAATTATAAGAGTCGAAATAAATATATAGATATTAAAAATTCATGAGACATGTATTCATATAATATTAATGACAGTGAAGATGTAATATAACCTAATGAAAAAGAAATATAGTAATTAAATTCATTTCAACTTGGTAACATTTGATTGAAATTCTCATTAAATAGATAAATAAAAATGAAACATGATAATTCATGAATAATGAATTATTAATATTTTTAAATTTCATGTTGTAAATGTATACACCGTATAATGTAGCTAGGATCATAATATTATATTATTCCTCAATGAAATGAAATTGGTATCAGATCCCATAACTTATTATTACTTCTTGTGGAACATAATTTTACCTAATATATATGTTTTTGAGAATTCAATTTATGTATAAAATAACTACATTAATATTTATTATACCTAATATGATCATTTTATAACATATTATTACACATTCATTAATAATTATCATTATATTCACTAATATGGGTAATAATTTCATTATTCATCATGTATGTTTTTACATGTTGTTATTTCATCCTCACATAGAGATCATGATTTCAAAATCTCAATAATTTAACCCATTTTGTAAATATATAAGATATTTAGTTTATATTTATTTATAATTTTTCAATTAAATTTGGTAATTCGAAATAAAATACACCGTTCTGGGAGACGGTAAGCCAAAAAAATGCATGGACCATGTTTCAATTTTTTTATCACATTAATAGAAAGAAATGTAAATGATATATATATTTATATTACTATATAATTTTTATATATATACATAAAATATTGTAATTTATTCCAATCATAAAACAATACATGTATATTGAGATCAAATCGCATCGCTTCATGAAACTGTAGTCTACTGTACACACGGATGATATTATCATATTCCAAAACATGAAAATCATAAAGGTATGTGTTATATTATAATTACATAATACTAAATAAGTGACAAATATGACATAAAATTGTATATATCATATATAAATAGTATTTCAATCATGAATCCATTCATTGAAATGTTTTTTTAGAAAAACAAATCACATCGATTTGTGAGGTGGTAGTCCTCCATAAACACGAATAATAATTTTTAAACCATTTTTTTATAATTATGAGATGCTTTAGGAATTAAAATTAAAATAACAAAAACCATTTAAATTATATATACTAAAGTTAATATATATTCCTGATATAAAAATAATTTAAATCGGTTGTGAATTAAAAAAGAACAAAAGAAATTTAGAATATTATTACCTATTATTTAGGTATCCCCCTTATGTTTTCACTAAATCCTTCATAAGATGGATTTGTTCCTCATAAAAGTTTATTATGGTGAGGTTAGGTTTTTTTGGAGTAATTTTTGTTGAAATTTTCTAATTCATTTTTATTGGTAGGTGTCAATTCGTGAGGGGAGTATGTTCCCCTAATAGTGGTGGAGGAGTGACCTTCTTGTAAATATTAAATGTAAATAATACTATGAGGTCTCCCATAACACATGTGAATTTAGTGATGAATATTTTTTTATATAATAGTGATCAATTTTGATATAAGTCAATATTATGGGGGCTTTATAGGTTTTAGGTCATCTCTCTACCTTATTGCTTGGGATTTACCCCAAAGTAAACTCATTTGTACGATAATCGATGTGATCAACAAAAACTATTTTCACTAAACAATTTGGTAAAGAATTTAGTAGACCAAACAATACATTTTAATTTTATCTAATATAAAATATTTAATCCATCTCCCCAAATTAAACTCACATAGTTTGTAACATCCTAAATCTGGGGCCACCAAAAAGTACCCTGAACATGGTTGGTCACAGAACCTGTAGTGCATTTAGCCATATGCTAGAGGTTACCAACTAGCAGCGAGGGCCATGGTGTGATAATTGAAAAAATATTCTCTCTTTGGGAAAGTATACATAGTGGGAAGAAAATAGTTAACAATAGAAGAATTAGTAATACAGTATTACAATAGTAAATAGTGTAAGAATGATTTTAATATAACAACTAGGGAATAAATAAATGATGCATAAAACATGTGTCTAAGAATGTAAAAAAACCCAATTCTAGATATAAAAGACAAAAACAAAATGTATATAAAATAATGTCAATTCCAACAGCATCACCAGCCTCACCTAGGACTCATGCTCGGAATCTCTAACAAATATCATGTTCCTGATGAAAAACAGAGCATTCCATATCTATTATTTCAACCAAATTAGCTATTTTCTTCCAAAAACATGGTCCGGAAATGGTGTGAAGAAAATACCCAAAAGGAGCCACCAAAATATATGTTGTTAATTATCTGTGAATATAAATAAAAGGCAATAAGCATAAATCAAATAATAAACATGAAAGTAGTTAAAAGTAACTAGTCCTACAGTTTTCAATTAAATTCAATTAAAATTCATTATATATTCATTTAATCCTGAAAAACATGAGATATAACATTAAATCTATATCCCATGAGACATAGTAACAACATACACCATAGAAGACCATATAAAAATTCAAGTTAGTCCATGTCAAGGCTTGTGCTTTGCCTTAGTAGACTCATCACTATCATTTTGTTATTCAGAAACAACCCTCGGGAAAAGAACTCACAGTCTAACACCCCATGTCTAATATAACAAAAATTAATTTTATAAAGACCCTCTAGGTATCTATCATGGACTATACCCTCTATTATACATAGCCCAAATAATTTAAAAATGACCCCATAGGATGCTCGCATGGTCCATACGCCTTGGTCCACATAGCATCAATAATCTATAAATAACTACTTGGGTATCTCTCACAGTCTAAACATGGGTCGATAGCAACCTGGAAGCTCTAATAGTCAATACCCCTTGGTAAGCATAACAGTAAAACATAAAAAATGAACCTATTTATGGAATCATTCATTGTCAAATTCCCCTAGGTCAAAAATTCACAATTAATATCACATACATCTCAAAAAAATCAGTAAATCCATCTAAACAACATAATATATAGGAAAAAATCCAAGCCTAAAATAAATTATAGACTAAACGGTCAAAAAAATAAATCATGGGAACCCACCCATGGGGTGTACATAATAATGTATCTTCACTTATGAAAAATTAATAACCCTTTTCTTAATCAATCTTACCATAACAGGTAGAAAACACAGTTTAATACCTAAACACGCAATACCCCAAACATTGGAATAAGAAAAATTTATCATATTTATTCCAAAGAAAATTAACTAAAGGAAAAAACCACTTACCTTTATGAAATTTGATCAATACTCTTGAATGTCATCCTTTTATGCGGCATAGAATAGCATTGAGATACAAAAATGTGAAAAATTCCCATCATTGAATAACTCACAAAAGAGGAAAAATCATGATAAAGGCTCCATGGGTATTGAGAACTCACTAGAGGGATTAAAACTCACCCGACTACATCTCAATAAGAGGTCAGATGTGGAATCGGGAGAGTTTGGAGTTTGTCGGCCCGTCGGTCGCTCTCATGTACTAACCAAGTGAAGAAGAAGACATTTCTGAGGATGAGATGTGTCCTAACTCCGATTTATCATATTCAATGAAAAATACATGGTCCGTTTGTTATATTTAATAATCATATAGTAGCCTTAACTGGACCCCACATTAATTGGATATCCAAGTCACCTACACTGCTATGTACTCGGCCGTGACACGTCCAGGACATGGTGGTACATGGTACTCTTGTACATCGTGTGTACTAATAGGTACACTTTGTGTACATATAAAATTCCAATTTATTTCTATTTCATCATAACAACTCGAAATTGACATCCATACTTGAAATGACGATCCAGGTTCTTTCAAACATCACCCTTAATGAAATGTGTCCCCCAATTTCCATTAAAATGGTGGTGAAGAAGAAGATTCAAAAAACTATGGCCACTGAGATTGTACATCAACCTATCTCTCCCATGTCTTGTCCTGGACACTCCAATTCTACTATATAACCCATTCAAGAAGAATATTCCATCTGTAGAGAACCTGTGTGATATGATCCACAATCCAAATAGTGTGTTCCTTGAAGGATGCATCCACCAGAAACTAAACCTCCATGGGTTGAACAATATCAGCCAAGTGAGAAGTGTATCGATGTGGCTCAGAAACATGAAAAACATTGCACATTGACTAATGCCTCAAATGTAGAATTAACTAATAGGAAATCGGCCTCGACTCCCTCCTAAACCTCAAACGAACTAACATATAATGCTGACTGAATCCCATGTCTCCTAATCCTATTATGTCATAACCTCAGTGTGACAAGAAAGGTAACCTGATCTCTGACCTTATAACATCCCTAATTTTATAACATATACATTCATTACATTATACACAAAAGTGATGATCTTTAAGGTTTAGTGTCTTGGAAACCAGGAACATAATACATGAAAACAATATAAAACATTATTCTTAAACACTTGAATGGATTATCCTTAATTTCATCTAAGGTTCCTTACTGAATCTCATAACCTGGGGACATACATAAAAAGAAAGGATGATCAGAAGGCCCAGTCAGGAAAACAAGAGAAACATTTTACATGTGAACTTGAGATACGTCAATAAGTTCACGAACAGAAATTTAAGGCATTATAAAGAAATCATGAGGCATATCATAAAAAAATAACATTTTTCATAACTTGAAGATGTGGTTACAACATTTAACATAGACAATCATTTCGGTTTCACCACGGTCCATCCCCAAGGTGTCATTAAAATTACCAAGGTTATTCACCAAGGTGTCGTTAAAAATGGTCACCTATAGAGATTAAGTATTTACCCAATGCATTAGAGCGCTATTAGGGAGCACCCTAAATTTGTCTTCATCATCATGTGATCCACATATATCATCATAAACATTTCATAAATAACCCATATAGCATAAAATAAATGGGTTTCATTTCATAATCATAACAATTTAAAAACGTCTTTTAAGACATGTTCTTTATGTCACGTTAAACCCACAGAAAAGGAAAGAGGGATTCATATATGTAAATCCTAGAATTTAAAATAGAACATTTTGATATATATGTGAATACCGCTGTATAATAAAGATCTTTTAGTATTCACTTAATAACATAAAATAATTTTTAGAAAAAGAGAGAGGCATTTTGAGACGAAAATTCTGCAGCATAACAGCTATGTTACAAGGTTTTAGAAAACATTTAAAAGAGAGGGGACATGGGTCTCCCACTCATAAATGATCTATAAAAATATTAGAGGGACAGAATATAAAGTATATTAATCATGGAAATTAAATTTTAAGGTCATACCATTTGAAATGAAAAACATGGAAGGAAGACAAAAATAAGATTTCTCTTATGAAAATTCCGCATCCTAACGACGTCACTTATACTTCCATAAAAATTAATTGACGAGATCAATTATAGTCTCTAATCATATGATAATAAAATATAACTATGATAGATATAGAGATCATACCACAACCTAATAAAATGTAACTTGAAAGACTTGACATGAAAATAGAACTTGAAAATGAGAACGGTGAAAGAATCCCTTAAAAATGTGGTAGCCTAACGGTGTCAATTAAACATTAATAAAATGAAATGATTAGAGTAAGATGGATTCTATAATAATATGAAAATGATAAGGAATGTAAGAGGAATATAAAATAACATCCTCCAATATAATAACATGCATCATATAAAAGAGATTACTTGAAAAGAAAGAGAGAGGTCGGATCCCTTACCTTAAAATGTAACTCTTAAAACTCCATGGTTTGGACCATGAGGGATTGGGGGAACCTTGGGAGGACTCCTTGGGAGGTAATGAGACCATATCATTATTGTGGAAGAGTTGGGAGTGAAAAATAAAGGAGGAAAGGGTGGGTATTTATAGGGAAGGTGAGGTGATACTTTCATAATTTCAAGGGACACCTCAAAAGTGGTTTTCTCAAAACCATGCGCTCTACCGGGGTATTTACCATGGAGTTAGGCCACATGGGCCCCCCAAATACAATAATTCATCACCTTTGGTCGGAAAAAACTTAAAATATGTCATGACATCATCATGATACACTGATGATGTCATTAAACGTACCGAAACCCTAAAACTGCATTTTTTACTATTCACTGAAAATTAATCTTTCTCAGAAAAATCCAAAAAATTTCACCTTAACCAAATATCGATGCTCTTATTACAAATATTAAATCCACTTTATAAAAATAATTTTCTTAATAATTTTAATTTAATTATTAATTAAAAAACACTATTCACCCGAAAAACTAATACTTGACTAATAATTTATGAAATCGTTATTTACCCATTTTATTGAATCACATTACTTAATCAAGGAGTCTAAATTATATTAAAACTTTCTTTAAGTGGGGTTACTAATCCATTTTTTCACATTTCTAATCCTAAGTGAAAAATCACTATTCATAATTTACTATTTATCAAAAATTATGTTGATCTTATTAGACTCCAAATTGATTGTTGAACACTTTTGCAGAAGACCATTTTTTGAAAATTATTACAGATCATTAATTATTTAAGGTTTACATAAATATTTTAAAATATCCTAAAATTATCCGGATAATTGAAATTTCAGAAAATTTACTAAAGGAAGAAATCTCAATTTATTCAACCCAAAAGATTACACAAAGAAGCTACAGTCTCATCGCATAGCCCCTTATAACACCAGCATATGACCTAAGTGTATGATGTGCTAGGGAGAGAGAATCTGAGGGAGGCTAAGATATCATTACCCAAGTAGTAATCTCCACTAACATGAACTTCTCCCGTAGGCGTTTCTGTTCAATCTTGACACGCTGTAGTTCGGCATGGGCTTGGTCCAAAGTGAATCCCAACGATGCCACCTCCTTCCCAAGCTCTGATAAGTGGACCTCATAAGGTTCGAGTCTATCGGATGAAGCCATCGACTCCTCTTTCTGTATTAACCATTAACATCTCTATTAAATCTTTAAGAGTAAGTTAATATACTACTCAAAAAGTTTGGGTCATTACATTCTTCCCCCCATAAGGAATTTTTTCCCTGAAATTTTATACTTGAGGCCTAGTCAAAAAGGTGAGGGTACATTTGCTTCATTGTTTCCTCAGGCACCCAAGTCACTTCTTCATACTTATGATTCCTCCACAACACTTTCAAAATGTGGGTAGTCTTGTTTCGTATAACATTGTCTCTACAGTCTGAGATCTCAACTGGCTGCTCCTCATAAGAGAGGTCATTTTCTTGTTGTACCACCTCTGGGTTCAGTACATGTGAAGGGTAGGGTATGTACTTCCTCAAGACAGATACATGGAAGACATCGTGAACATGAGCTAGGTTCGGTGGAAGTGCTAGACGATAGGTCACTTCTCCTATGCGATCAATGATTTCATAGGGGCCATTGGACATAGGGATGAGCTTACCTTTCTTCCCAAACCGCATTATTCTATTCCCTGGAGAAATTTGAAGGAATTCTTTGTCGCCAAAACCAAACTCCAAGTCCCTTTGACGGTTGTCAGCATAGCTCTTCTGACGACTCTGAGTAGCTTTTTTGTGTTGTTGGATGGAATAAACATTTATGTCATCTCTTGCACAAGATCAGGCCCAAGAAGCTTTCTCTCACCAGTTTCATCCCAACATGTAGGAGTTCTACATCGCTTTCCATACAGAGCTTCATAGGGTGCCATCTGAATACTCGAATAGAAGCTGTTTTTATAGGAGAACTCAACTAATGGGAGGTGTTGATCCTATCCACATTTAAATTCCATTTAGGATAATCTTAGCATGTCTTCGAGTGTCTGAATAGTCCTTTCAGATTGGCCATCAGTTTGAGGATGATGGGACATACAAAAATTCAATTCAGTATTCACAACATGTTGAAGACATCTCCAGAATTTTGATGTGAATCTGGGATTATGATCAGACACGATGGATAGTGGTACCCCATGCAACCTTAGCACTTCCTTTATGTATATCTTGGAAACTTGATCAAGAGATAAATCTTCCCAAATAGAGATAAAATGGGCGGTCTTGGTGGGATGGTCCACAATGAACCATATCGCATTCTTTCCTTTGGATGTTTTTGGGAGACCAGTTACAAATTCCATAGTGATAGTATCCCACTTCCATACTGGTATGGGTAGCGGTTGTAATACCCCCTTAAGAAGATGTTGTTCTGCCTTTACTAGTTGACACACTACGAACCTTGTAGTGTAATCAGCAATCTCCCTCTTCATGTTATCCCACAAATAATGATAACGAAGGTCTCTATAAATTTTAGTGCTTCACAGATGTATAGTGAAAGTAGAGCTTTGAGCTTCATCCATCAGTTCATTCTCTATCTCCAGAATAGATGGAACACATAGTCTTGTACGAAATTTCAATACACCTTCTTGATCAATATTGAAATCAGGGAACTTCCCAAGCTTTACTTCCTCAAACTTCTCATGTAGCAAAGGATCATCTTTTTGAGCCTTCTTGATCTTCTCTAGTAATGATGGTTGAGAAATAATTTGGGAAAGGGTTGATTATGTCCTTTCCATTACAATTCCCAGTCAAGTTTTACTAGATATTTAATCAAGGGATCTCCTAGGATACTCATTATTTCTATAACAACAAGATATTTCTATCTTAACGCATTCGCGAGATTATTTGCTCATCCAGGGTGATAATGAATTGAAAAATCATATCCTTTAATAAGCTCCAACAATATCCTTTGTCTCATGTTCAATTCTTTCTATGTGAAAATATACTTTAAACTTTGGTGGTCGGTGTATATATCACATTTCTCCCCATAAAGATAGTGCATCCATATCTTTATAGAAAAAACAACTGCCGCTAGCTCTAGATCATGTGTAGGATAATTTCGCTCATTAATCTTCAACTGTTGAGATGCATAAGCAATTACCTTGTCATTTTGCATGAGAACGCACCCAAGCCCTTTCATAGATGCATCGCTAAAAATAACGAATCCTTCTCCAATAGTGGGTAGTGTTAAACCAGGTGCAGTAACCAATCTCTTCTTCAGTTCATGGAAACATTCCTCGCATTCCTTTGTCCAGATGAACTTAACCCCTTTTCGAGTCAACTTGGTTAGTGGATTAGAAATCCGTGAAATGTTTTTCACAAACCTCCTATAATATCCCACTAAACCAAGGAAACTACAAATCTCAGTTACTATTGTGGGTTGAGGCCACTCCTCCACAACCATTGTCTTTGGAGGGTCAACTGAGATTCCATCATTGGTTACAATGTGTCCCATGAAATCCACTTGTTGTAATAAAAACTCACAGTTTCTGAACATTCCAAAGAGCCTCTCCTTCTGCAGAGTTTTCAAAATAACCCTTAGATGATCTTTATTCTCCTCAAGAATTTTTGAATATATCAAAATATCATCAATAAAAACTACCACAAAGTAATAAAGGTAGTCCATAAAAGTCTCTATTCATCAAATCCATGAAAATAGAAGGAGCATTAGTCAAGCTGAAGGGCATAACAGTAAACTCATAATGCCCATATCTTGATCAGAAGGCAGTCTTTGGGATATCTTCCTTCATCACCCTCAGTTGATTTTAACCAGATTGAAGGTCAATCTTAGAGAAGAATTGAGCTCCACGAAGTTGGTCAAATAAATCATCAATTATTGTAAGAGGGTATCTATTCTTCACTGTGATCCCATTCAGTTCTCTATAATTAATGCATAGCTGCATTGATCCATCTTTCTTCTTCACAATATGAACTTCTGATCCCCAAAGAGACATGCTCGGTCGGATAAACCCCTTCTCCAAAAAGTCTTGGAGTTTTTTTTAACTCTTATAGCTCCACATTCTCCATTCTATATGGGGACTTTAATATCGATTGAGATCCAGTTATGGGTTCAGTGGTGAACTCTTCCTCTCTTTCTGGGGGAGGTCCAAGTAACTCATCAAGAAATACATCAACATATTCCTGAACAATCAGAACCTCTTCAATTAATATACTCCATTTTCATTCTTCATCATCAACGATTAACTCCATAAATAATGCTATAGGAGGTTCTTCTAGATAGGGATCAGTTCGGGATATCTCTCTTTGGAAAATTATTGTTGGTCGTTCAATCAAGACTATTGATATGTCCTTACTTCTCCATTTGATTTTAGCATTATTTTTGATAGCCAGTCCATCCCTAGTATAATGTCGAATTCCAACATAGGAATGACTAATATATTTTTGATAATATTGTGCTCACTAATGTATACACTAGTGTTTCTAAACACTGTTGATGCTAGATAATCCCACATGGAGTCTTGACTGACAAATCTACCTCATGCATTTCGGGGATTGATTCTATATTCTTTGAAAACTTGGAAGAAATAAAGGAATGCGTAGAATAAAAATCAAAAAAGTAGTTTCTAGTTTTGAGAGGACAACAAGAGTACCTGCTACCACGTCATTCTGTGCTTCAACTTCAGCTGTTGTGATAGAAAAAGCACGACCTTGCTCCCGTGGCCTTTGCTGAGGTTGATGGTGATTCCCCTCTACTACACTTGGATTTGGACAGTGATAAGAAAAGTGCCCATGCAGTCCACACTAGAAGAATTGGAATTCGGGTAGGGCCAGAACCGTATTTCTTCTATTTTTAGTGTTGGGGAGTTGAGGCTTCACCTCACAAGGACAATTCCACACAATATGTCCTCCTATTCCACACTTGTAGCACTTGCCACTTCTGATAAAGCAGTGCTCCAGATGCTTCTTCCCACATTTATTGCATGTGGTATGTTTCATTTTCATTGCACCTCTTCCCTTATCAAAAGTCTTCCCTAAACTGGGCTCTAAATATCTCTTCTTGTCATTTGATTTATGAGACCATTGTGTCTCACCAAACTCTAGCTTGACTTTCATTGCACTCCGCATGATCTTCTCATTAATATCGTAGTACAGGTTGGATATATTCTTACGCAGATGATGTCTCAGTCCACTGAAAAATCTGTCAACCTTCCCACTTGGATCCATGACAAAGCTAGAGGTATATCGTGAAAGTTGGGTGAAGTTCATCTCATAGCTTCCGATAGATTCGATCTCCTTCTTCATCATCTCGTGAAACTCTTTCTCCATTATCGTTCTTATAGAACAAGGGAAATACTTATTAAAGGGTATTCCCCAGAACTCTTCCCACTCCATAGCTTCCATATCTCCTCTAGGCTTCGTGTTTTTGACCAGAGACCACCACTGATCAACTTCTCCCTCTAGGCGGTAAAAAACAAGGGTGACTTTTACTTGTTCCTAACAAAGGATTACAGAAAAGATATTTTCAATGGATCTTATCCATTGTTCCGCAACAAATGGGTCAGTAGATCCACTGAATGTTGGTGGCTGTTAACGCATGAAGGACTCAACAGAGTGTTGTTCCCTTCGTGGTGAGATTGGCCTCTCAGCTTGATTCATGTTATTAGTCATAACTTGAGTCAGTTGGTTCATCATTCGTGTGAATGTTTCCATTCTGGCTTCCATCGGAGGGCCTTCAGCACATGGTGCATTGCGGTGACTATCTGCATGGTTCATCATATTTCCCACCATTTTATAAAATAATAAAACCGTAGTGAGAAACTTATTTCATTTATGAATCTTTTAACATAGACTTCATGCTTATAAAATTACATTTCTCGATAATTCCTTAATAATGATTCATAAAAAGCTTATGATTAACCAAACATATCCCCTGGGAGTGTCGTAACCAAGAGTGCAGCAAGGACCGTTATTGTGCACCAGTTCCCGTTTGAGTATAGCTCAATGCGGTGTTTTTGGGTTTTACCCCTATGTACATCTGTTCCAGAGCCGCCTCTACCTGCTCGTATCTAGACAGGGATGTATTTGTTTGATAAACCACTTAGTCAATACTTACCAAAATACCATGAAGTTTTCCTATATTTAGAAATTTCTATATGGTTCTTCCAAAAGTTTTTATATCCTAATTTCCACAAATAACTAAGCCATATTTTGATACCAACTATAACATCCTGCATTTTATAACATAGACTTTCATTACATTGCACAAAATTGAGGATCTTTAAGGTTTAGTGTCTTGGAAACCAGGTACATAATACATGAAAACAACATAAAACATTCTTCTTAAACACTTGAAAGGATTCTCTGTAAGTTCATCCTATGTTCATTTCTACATCTCATAACCTAGGGACATACATCAAAAGAAAGGGTGAGCAGAAGGCCCATTAAGGGAAACAAGAGAAACATTTTACATGTGAACTTGAGATACTTCAATAAGGTCACAAAAATAACATTAATGTATGAGAAAGAAATCCTGAGGAATATCATAAAAAAATAACGTTTTTCATAACATGACATGTGGCTACAACATTAAACATAGACAATAATTTTAGTTTCACCAAGGTCCATCCCCAAGGTGTCATTAAAACTACCTAGGTTATTCACCAAGGCGTCGTTAAAAATGGTCATCTCTAGAGATTAAGTCTTTAACCAATGCATTTGAGCACTATTAGGGTTCACCATTAATTTTTATTTAACATCATGTGAGCCACATATATCATCATCAGAATTTCATAAATATCCCACATAGCATAAAATAAATGGATTTCATTTCATAATCATAATCTTTTAAAAACTACTTTTAAGACATGATCTTTATGTCACTTTAAACCCACGGAAAAGGAAAGAAGGGTTCATGTATTTAAATCCCAGAACCTAAAATAGAACATTATGATATATATGTGAATACCTTTTAATAATAAATATCTTTGATTTTTCACTTAATACTATAAAATAATTTTGAGAAAAATAGAGAGGCATTTTGGGACGAAAATTCTGCAGCATAACGGCTATGTTACAGGGTTTTAGAAAACATTTAAAAGAGAGGGTACATGGGTCACCCACTCATAAATGATCAATAAAAATAGTAGAGGGATATAATATTAATTATATGAATCATGTTAATGAAATTTGAATGACATACCATTTGAAATGAAAAACATTGATGGAAGACAAAAATTAGATTTCTCTTATGAAAATTCCACAGCCGGACGGCGTCACTTAAAATTCAATAAAAATTAATTGATGGGATCAAATAGGGTCTCTCATCATTTGATCATAAAAGATAAGTATGATAGATATATATATCATACCCCCACATAATAAAAAGAAACTTTAAATACTTGACCTGAAAATAGAACTTGAAAATGAGAAGGTGAAAGATTCCCTTAAAAATTCGGCTGCCTAACAGCATCACTTAAACTTTCATAAAACGAAATGATGAGAGTAATAGGGGATATCTTATCATATTAAGATGAAATGGTCAGTAAGAGGAATATAAAATAACATCCTCCAACATAAGGACTTGGATCATAAATTAAATTACATAAAAGAGATTACTTGAAAAGAAAGAGAGAGGTCGGATCCCTTACCTTAAAACGTAACACTTAAAAGTAAAAGGTTTTGACCTTGAGAGCTTAGGGAACCTTGGGAGGAATCATTGGGAGGTAATTAGACCATAGCTTCATTGGTGAAGAGTTGGGAGTGAATAATAAAGGAAAAAGGGTGATTATTTATAGGTAATGTGAGGTGATACTTTAATAATTTCAAGGGACATCTCACAAGTGGTTTTCTCAAAACCATGGGCTCTCCCATGGTATTTCCCATTGATTTAGGCCACATGGGTCCCCCAATACAATAATTAATCACCTTTGGTCGTAAAAACCTTAAATTATCTAATGAAATTATCATGACACAGTTATGATGTCATTAAACATATCGAAAACCTAAAACTGCATTTTTACTATTCACTGAAAATTCAACTTTCTCACAAAAATCACAAAATTTCACCATAACCAAATATCGATGATCTGATTACAAATATGAACTCCATTTTATAAAAATAATTTTATAAATTTTTTTGTTTAATTTTTAATTAAAAAACACTCTTCACCCGAAAAAACTAATACTTGACTAATAATTTAATGAAATCATTATTTACCCATTTTATTGAATCACATTACTTAATCAAGGTGTACAAATTATATTAAAACTTTTTTTAAGTGATATTACTAATCCATTTGGTCACATTACTAATCCAAAGCAAAAAAACACTATTCATAATTTACTATTCATCAAAGAAAATTAGTTGATCTTATTAGACTCCTAATTTCTTACTGAACACTTTTGCAGAACACCATTTTTTTAAAATCATTACACATCATTAATTATTTAAGGTTTACATAAATATTATAAAATATCCTAAAATTATCCTGACATTGGAAATTTCACAAACATCACTAAAGGAAGTAATCTGAATTTATTCATCCCAAAGGATTACACAAAGAAGTTACGGTCTCGTCACATAGCCCCTAATAACACCAACATATGACCTATGTGTAAGGTGTGTTATGGAGAGAGAATCTGAGGGAGGCTCAGATAACAATACCCTAGTAGTAATCTGCACTAACATGAACTTCTCCCGTAGGCGTTTCCGTTCAAGCTTGACACACTGGAATTCGGATTGGGCTTGGTCCAAAGCAAAGCCCAATGATGCCACCCCCTTCCCAAGCTCTGATAAGTGGGCTTCATAAGGTTCTAGTCTACTGGATGAAGCCATCGACTCCTCTTTCTGCATTAACCATTAACATCTCTATTAAATCGTTAAGAGAATGTTAATATAATATTCAAAATGTTTGGGTCATTACAGGCCTTAAACTCCAGAGGTCTTATCCTTCTTTCAACATAAGATTTATACTGATACTATGTAGTATCCATCCACTTTCCAATGAACTCAACCACTCATTGGTCTCCAAGAAAATATGAGGTCCCATCATAGTTGTCCCTTCTATCTATAGCGAACATAGGGGTGATCGAAATGGCTTACTCTAAAAAACATCATTTGTTACTATCTAAATCATTACATGAAAAATATTTTTATAAGAAAACTACACAACGAATATGTGTCTCTCCTAAGACCCCCCAAAAATTATTATGAATTCTCTATGAATGTCTTCCAAAACCTTAATCATACACTCGGACTGGCTATCTATCTGGGAATGGTAGGTTATACATAGAAGTACATATATACACAAAGCCCTATGTAGTCCCTTCTAGTCATGGTAATAAAATTGTGTGGCCCTATCTAATACAATTTAGTGGGAATCCCCATGTAATATATATTATATCATATGTACAATCATCCACGTTCTTCCACACATAAGGTTTCATTATTCTGTTGGATAAACCCTCATTATCATGTCGATAACAATCCAAACAGCGTCATTACATCAAGGGTACATCAATAATTTTGATACAAAATCCAAAGCGACATCATTCAACAACCACTTGGGAATGGGTAACTGCTATAAATGACCCTCCAGTCACTGATTCTCTGCCTTCACCTACTGACAGGTGGTACGAATCATAACAAAACCTGCTACATTCCCTTCTTGTATAGACAACAATACTATTGATGTAGATATCAGTACATCAAAGACACCGTAGGATGAGTTTCCCAAGTAGAGTCATTAAAATATTGCATAAAACCCTCCATATGTCTGCTGACACCCCTAACATCTAGTGAAAATTCAAAACATCAATGTCTTCTATGGTCCACCCAAGAGTAGGGTCCTCTCCTAACATCATCTCTCATAGGAAAAGGCCTTTATAATCTGATTTATGCCTTATTAGCACTCAATCTTGTTGATTATAGGTAACATATATAATGAAAACGAATGTATACCCTTGTCTATCATGCACCACCAAATGCATCTTATAGAACATATCCATAAGTATCCACTCACTACTAGACTCTAAAAATGCATGTATCTATGTCCTCCTACTCAATGAATCATCCACCACATTGTCTTTCCCAGACATGTATTAATGTTTAAAATCAAAAGACTATTGGTACTTACCCCAACTATGCTTTCTCGAATTCAGATCTCGTTGAGTAATGATATACTTGATTCTTTTATATACCATTTATACCACAATAATCTACTGGAAAAGATAATTTATCTAACATAGAAAATTCATGCACAACTACAATCTACTTAATATCATGTGTCATGTAATTCCTCTCTTACAGCCTCAATTATTGAGAACCATATTCAACAACTCCTTCCCCTACTTAATCACTACTCATTTCCTTATACATGATGCATTATAGTAAATGGTGTTAATCTTTCCCAGCTCTGAAAAAACCAGTATTGTTGCTGAATTCAACATCTCTTTTATCTCCCGAATGTATAAATAATAAAAATAAGTTGACAAGTAATTCAAACCCATTATAGTTAAGCTCATTAGCGGATCTAATAAGAATGAAAATATCTATTTAATTTATATGTTGTAAAAATCCATCTATAGAAAACTTTGTACCTATATTATTTTCTTCACATGATCCAAGGAGATTACATCTATCAAATTATCTGGGACTACAAATGCTCATTTTTATGAGATAACATGACCAAATAATTAATATGGTCCACCCCAAAGTGTCACTTTTAGTGTATATCATACAAATGATGCTACATCAGTGGAATATATACAATTTTAAGATGGATTGACTGATAATGTCGAGTGTGAGAGTACACCATGATTTGGTCCCCATATACTAGCACAAATGAATACATGTAGGTATGGAACACTCAGTTCATCAGTTCCATGAAAACATCTGGTGTGTTTGTGACACTTAACAACATAAACTAATACTTTTATAGACCATAAAAGCTCCAAAAGAATGAAAGAGTTATATCTAATTTTCTAATCCACAATGGTTGATAATCGGATCTGAAGTCATTCATCATGAACATCTGAGATCCTCGAAGTTTACAAAGAGACCATCAATCCTCAGAAATTGATATCAGTTCTTGACTATAACCTAGTAAATCTTTCGATAATCCACACAGAGTATGGGGGTATCATCCACCTTCATCGAAAAAAGGGCAGGTGAACCCCATGAAGAAGTACTATTTCAGATGAAAACAATATCGTACAAATCATCTCACTTCTTCTGGAGCTCAAATTTTTTTGTTTAGTCGTCCAATAAAGAGGAATGGTCACCAGTGCCTCTCCTGGCATACGATAAATAGAGAAATCCACCAAATCATTTTAGATGTGAACTAGAAAATTCATCTGAAAAACATCTCTAAAATGATCCAACACTGGATGAATATCAATTTTTGAATTCCCCTGGTCATCCAGATATTAACTAGAAATAATACATGTAATTCATTCAAAACCCCGAAGCTCGGGTCTAGCTCTACTCGCAAGGAAATTCAATTATTCCTTGTTCATAAAAGTCCCACCCTCTAGTTATGTGAAACTCACCCTGTGGGGATATCAGAAAACAATGTCTTGGAAAGGGACCAACCAGTCCATTACGATAATGACATTGAATCCTTTCATATATAAGACATAGAGGTCCCAAATGATATGACACCCACCAACATCAAGATGTAATTCATTTCCCTGACATTCTCTATCCATACTAACACTTTATAGATATTTTAACATCATAATATTCTCAAATTAATAAATTCAAAGACCAATGATCTCCAAAATGGAAACAAAAATAAATATATCGGAATTCCATTATCAGATAGAGAAGATGCCAGCAATGAGGCAGCCAAAATTTTACCTTTAACCATAGAGGTTTTGGGAACCTGATCCTCCTGGGTCTACTCCACTGCAATATTATGACCTGTATTGTGGTGCTCTGACCATTCCTAAATACTTTGAGATCATCCTCCATACTATCACTGAGAACCTATCATCTAGAAAATACGTAAATGACATCCTCTTTAGACTAAATGGAATGGAAAACACAAGTTCCCTAAATGATGAAAAAATATTGGTCATGCTCTAGAACAATGATTCATAGGATATCCCCTATCACTTGTTTCTAGTGAGAAATCCGAAAAACTGTAGAACATGACCCATCAAGCCACAAGATCAGCACTCAATTTGGGTCCCTCAGGAAATTTGGTCTCACATTCATACTCTTCCCTCAGTATTATCATACAACCAGGATAATTGAAGAAAAATATCATCAAATCCATGTATATCACATCCTATAGTGTTTTAATTGAGTAAAATCCCAGGATACTAAACCTCCCTAGCTCGTAGCTCCCAACTCACTCAAATTGGGCTCAATAATCCATGTCTGGTTTACTATATCAGTCACCAAAGTAATCCAAAAATCATTCACCTATGATAAAATGACATAGATGAGACTACCCTATAATCCCATATCCAAAGATAAATCATCACCTCTTAAAACACATGTGAAGTGAAAAATCTATATAATGAGTGATTGATTATCCATCACTGAAAGAATTCCCTAGTCCATGTGAATGAACTCATGGGATAGATCGACCCTCACTATGTTAGGGTAGAAGTAATAATTTAAGGTCATCTGAGAATACTCCAAAGTCATATCCTAATAAAGTCCCACCTGTGAGATAACATCCCACCACATATTGGATGAATCAAATAGAATGTATGATGTCCGATTCAACCTACTCTCCAGATGTGTATATATACGATCAAATAAAAAAATCATTGCCTCCAACCATTACTCTTTATCATGTGGTCCTCCATCCCTTAAAATGTGTGTGGATGATTCTATGGGGAACCCCGTCAACTCTTCCATAGTTGAGGTATGATGTGGTGATCCCTAAAAAGTTATAGTCATCATCAGAATATTTTAGGGAACTCTGTATCAGCACCTATGTCTGATATAATAGTTGGTTCCAAAGTAGGAACAACTGGAGGATCTTTTAGTAGTCCATGATCTACCATTTATGGTGTCTAAACATTTACCTATACATGGGGTAAAAGGGGAAGATTTCTTGGCGGCATTAATATACAAGGTCATGATCACACCTTAGGTCCAAAAATTTGTGTATTTTAACATAGAAGTTAAAGAATAGAATATCAGAAAGTAATCATTAATGTTTATCAAAAGAGGGTTACACATCTTCTCTAAACAATACATGGTGTGTTCCCATAAACATTTACATGGGAGTGTACCTCTACCAACATGTCCATGTAACACCCCCTACACACTACATGTTCATCTTGAGACATGACGCGTACATGAAGATTCTCTCCTACCCCGGTTCTTATACCTGGCTAGAACTACAAAGTTATCTCCTAGTGTAACACTACACAGTTTTCTTCACCATCGACACAATGTGTTTTACAATGGTTCAATATTACCATGTTGTTAGTCACATGGCTAGATATATGGTTGATTTCTATATAGTGTATAAAATTTAAACATGGCATGTTCAACCAAATTTTCATCAATCTAGATTTTTAGCCCCACTTCCAGATACAAGGTCTCTTATAGCAGAGTGTGTACTCCTAGTACAAGGTGCGTTTTATCATGATTTTAACACCTCTGTGTCTCTTACAACACATTCAGCCACATGGTCAATGAATACATGTCATGTACATACATTACATGTCATGTACTTCTGAAAAGCCATTTTTTTATAATTGAGGAACACTTGGTGTGTGTTCACAACATCACATTTTGTTTTGTCTAGGTTTATGTATAGTAAGACTCTAATTTTTTTTGGTAACACGTTAAAACACAAAATACAATCAATGTAATGAAAAATTATAACCTGTGTGAGCCCATACTACTTACTAATCAAAGATAGGAATCATTATTTACATCATAACTTGTCAAAATTCAATGAAAGATTAAACATGATCCACCAACTTCTAAACTAAAAAGGTCTATAAAAAATCAGAGTCCAATTATTGGAATCCATAGAGATGAGTTTTTACATATACCAATACCCAATAAAAATATCAGGTATTCTATCCCAACATCTTTCACATAATCATGCATATCTTTCTCAACACATATCACAACAGCATGCAATCAAAAATGCATCCTAAATGGTATTACAATAATGCATGACACGGGATCTCCAGTAACATACTATATGATGCATGTGATAGAATATAATCATCTCATTATTTTTCAATATAAGATAAACTATTATGATTAAAATAATAATAGAACAAAATAGGTGAATCACCCAATGTTGAAATCATATCAATTATAACAATTGTAAAACCTTAAAAACCAAACACTTTTAAGGAATCTTTTCTTTTCCAGGTACATGGTTTTCCTACTATCATAAAAACACATTTCCAACTAACTATTCCTTCAAATCATGGCTTATAGTATCAAAATAGTAAGGCTATGTAGAAAACAAATGCCTCTTATACCTCTTTGTAACATATCGGATCCTGGTGCCAACCAAAATTTTCCTGATCCCAGTTGGTGACATAACTTCAAGAACCTCTCCCCAAATGCCATAGGATACCGACTAGAAGCGAGGGCCACGTTTGATAAGGGGAAACAATGCTTAATTGGAAGAGTATACACTACCGAATGAAAATAGTTTAAAATTTATGAAGTTGTAATACCATACAAAAATATTTAACAAAAGATGACATATATAAATATAACAGCTGGACCATATATAAATGATGCATGTCACATGTGTCTATGAATGAATCCAAAAAAATACAGGGATGGAAATACAATACAAAAAATAGTGTACAAAAAAGTACATAAACTCCAATAGAATCACAATCCTCATCTTAGTCCCACGCTCTCCAACTCCAACAAAAATAAACTATCTTACATATTAAGTCAATTTCACTAATCTATTCCTATATCAATATACACTATTTGGGTCAAAAAACATGACCCAAAAAGGTTGTGTGATGAGTCCCTGTAGAAAACCACCAAATTAATTGTGCATTAATGTCAGGGAATATATATAACAGGTAATAAGTAGAAATGAAGCAACAAAATAGGAAGTACTCTAAAAAACAAATATTATATTTTTTAATTATATTTATGTAACATTAATTATTCATTTGTTGAATCATATAAACCTTTTGATCTACCTTAATCATTTTATTCACATTGAATTAGTAACAACAGATGTCTCAGAATACCATCTATACAATCGAGTAAGACTGAGCAGAAGCCCATGTTTTGGCTTCGTAGACTCATCATTATAAATCTATTATTCATAATGAACCCTCTGGGAAAACTGTCATAGGATAATCCCTCTAGTGTAACATTACAAAAAATCATTTAATAATGACCCTCCATGTAGATCTCATTACTTAAACCATATAGTCTATATAAAACTATTCATTTAAAAATCATTACCTTGGAAGCTCCCTAGTTCAATAACCAAAGGTTTATATATCATCAATACATTATAAACGACCACCTTGGTAGCTATCATGGTAAAAACCCTTCTCTATGACCGCCTAGAATCTCTCACATTTAATACCCATTGGTTATGATAATGGTAAAACATACATAAATGACCATATCTTGTGAGGATCTCACAGTCAAATTTCCCTTCTTCATAAAATTCATACTGCATATCAAAATAATCTCAAACAATCAGTAACTTCGTCCAAACAAAACAAGGCATGGAAAAAAGAGAATTCTGATGCATCATAGGCCAAAAGGCCTTAATCAATCAATCAAGGTAACAGACCCATGGGAATTCCTATAATAAGGTATCTAACCTTACACAAATGCAGTAACCCTTTATCTATAAATCAAGCCATAACTGTTAATAAATAGGGTTTAATTCCAAAACATGCAATAACCCAGATGTGTGTATATGACACTTTTATCATAAATAATATAATGAAAAGCAATGAAATTCACAAACTACATACCTTGATGAAGCGCGATCAATATTCTCCAATTTCGACATTTGATTCTTCCTCAAATTGTCTATATCATTAAAAATGGGAAAATTTAAAAACCATGAATGACCTAGGAAAGTTTAAGAATCCATAAGAAAGGTTGTAGGGGTTTTGAGAAATATCCAGTGGGCCTTCAACCCCCCCCCCCCCCCGATTATGTCTCAATCGGAGGTTATATAGAGCATCAGGATGTCTTGGTGTTTATCGTCCAATATGCCACTCTCCTGTATGAACGATGAGAAGAAGAATAAGTTTTCAAGGATGAGACACGACCTCGCTCTGAATTATCGAATGAAAAGAAAACTACACTAGGTGTTCATTAAATATATACTCAATTTAGTAGCCTTAATCAGCAACTCCCTTAAGTGGTCTTCCTGGTAACCTACATGGCCATATACTCAGCCATTACACGGTCAATACTCTGCAATATGCATCACTCGAGTACATTCTGTGTAGTCATAGGCACACAATGTGTACATAGAGAAATCAAAATTTTATCATTCCTAAGAAAACCAAATTATGATCTCTACCTGAAATGAAGATCTATTATATAAAATAGGTGAAATAATTTCTTTTAATATTTATCCTATTGATTTGATGACAAAGATAGGTTTTAAAGTAAAAATGTTAAAAGGTTTTATTTGTTTTTATATGAAAATTCATTATTTAGTTCATTCCAATGAAATTAATTAGATTAATATAATTATATTTTTATTATTATAAAATTATAAAATTTAAATATATAATTAATTATTATCGAATATTTATATGAAAATTCATCCATCAATTAAATTTAGTGTTGTTCACTTCCCCTCATAAAAAGATGTGTCCCAAAAAATATAAAAAATTCACTTATGGGTAATTATGTAACCATGATTTCAAAAAATAAGTTTATTTTTTCCATATAAAATTTATAAATGTTTCAAATTATTGTTTTACAATAATTACACCATTAATGAGTGAAAATTTTCTTTTTCGAATAGTACATCTTTTTATCTATATAATTTAATTTGTTTTGAAGTTATATCTATGAAATATATTTGATTAATATGAAAATATTCTTTTGAAAATATAATAAATAAATTTACTTAAAATCATTAAATAATATTATTAAATTTATTTTATAATGAAAAATTACTTTTGTGTTGATAAAAATAGTTCATTATAAATACATTTCCATAAAATTATAATTGTATTATATTTATTTCTAATTGATTGGTAATGAAGGATTTCGATAATATATTTCTTTAATTTATTTAATCCAAAACATAATAGATAATTTAATAGATAGAAGATTATTTTCATTTTAAATAATAATATGAATAATATTTGGTAATACTCAGTCTCACTTGTAATGAAAGTAATCAAAAAAACACGATATTGTGTGGAACACATGCTTACTCAGTTTTACTTGTACCAAAAGCTATGATAAGTGTTTCATATTTAATATTATATTAATAAAATTCTGTTCATTTATAATTTCAGGGTGTTACATCTTCTACAAAATTTTACACTTATTTGGACACATTGTTATCAATTAACATTGTTTTTTTAAATAAGTGAATTTGGGTTTTTACATTGGAAGACTATTTTTGTTTTACAATAACAAGACAATAAAACCTCATAACATACTTTTTTATTCTTATCAATATTTTATCCTATATATAATAAATTACAAAACCTAAGAATGAAAAAATTAATTATTAATTTAAATCATATAACATATATAAAATTTATTTTGTTGGTAATATGTTATTTATTAATCATTATGAGTATTAAATCTAATATAACTATAATTACCAATTAAATGGGAAATAATATAATTATATAAAATTCATAAAATCATATAATAATATCTTTATTAAGGATATAATTTAAAAATACGACCTAAAATGTAACACCCCAACCCGAGTTACCCAGAGTCGGTGTATTATTACATAACATTGGCATGATCACAAAAGATCAAGTCTCGAAAGTCCGATTAGTTTAGTAGAATTGTAATAACTAGATACATTCATAAAGTTTACATTACATCATAATGTGAAAACTACAACAACATCTTGACTCCATCGTCATATCCACTTATACTATCGCTGCAAGTCATTCATAAAATACTTCTTCAAATCATGGGAAAAAAACATTGAAATGGGTGAGCTCAGATGCTCAGTAAGGATAAAAGTATAACAGAAACATTCATAAATAATAATAAACATGTAATGCAATGTATAACTAAAATTCAAGCCTTTTAAACTTGAAATTCATCATAATATGGAAATGATAAAATCAAATAATGCCATTTACTTATTCACATGGATATTCTACTAGTCGAATAATTACATGCAATATCAATAACCACTTTCATAATGATGGAATGCCTTATTCCAGACTATCATAACCCCATAATAATTGACTTGTGCTAAGAGTACAAAAAATATTTTGTGAAGGCCATGTGCTAAGACACTAGTTTTTCTCATGAGACCTACCGATGCATCAAGGATCTATAGGGGAACCTTTTGAAAAGCTAGAAATATTATTTTATAATAAATTCATATTCACTTTCTAATGGCTCCAAAGTGGATTATTTATATTTTAAGGTGTTTATGGGTCTAAATACTTTCATCCAATAGATTTTAGATAGGGTTGGATCACTATATTAACCTTATCATTTATATTTAACTCTATGTTAAATAGTTTCACATTTACCATGTCACTTTGTATATTTATATTATATACTTAATAAACCTACTATATACCTCCAAGTGACCCCAAAGTGGTCTATTAATGATACACCTATCATTATATATGTCCTTTGGCTGAACATTATATTTTTAGGAATATAATATCAATTAATAATTTTATATTTGTTTTAAAAACTCTTAAGTGTCAATTTTGACACTACTGGGTATTTTGTTTTTGATAAATTCATAACAGCATTATTACTTCTAAAAAAATTATACAAACAATAATAATATTTCATATGAACCTAGAAAATTATTTTAATTTACAAAAAGTCTCAAATTAAATTTATTTGGG
Source organism: Viscum album (assembly GCA_963277665.1). Classification (NCBI taxonomy): domain Eukaryota; kingdom Viridiplantae; phylum Streptophyta; class Magnoliopsida; order Santalales; family Viscaceae; genus Viscum; species Viscum album. The sequence goes on from OY728160.1 coordinate 2,067,595,399, forward strand.
TTTTTATAATATCAATTATCTTAATCATTCATTAATACTGTAATTACGTCATCATAATTGTGTCATAAATAAATTAAAATTTTAATTGTCTAATATTTTTAAATAAAATATCATTATGTATGGACTATTTTTAGCTTTCAAATTAATATTTATAATCGAATTTATCTTATGTATGAACGTATATTAAAAATGTTTTAGTTATTAAACATTGATTTTAACTCGTTTAACTCTTATTTGAATTAAATAATAATAAATGTCCTAATCTAATCCAAGTTTACTTAAATGAAAATATTTTATTCCTAAGGGTATTTATTGTCGAGATACATTTGTCTAATAAAATTAGAACATATGTTTGGGTAATATTAATATAATTTTTACCCTTAATTACACTATTTACATTTAACCGTGGTAAATAAAAGGTAAAAATTACTATTCACCAAAAATAATTTTTATCTTATTGAACTACATTTTACTCCTTGATATTATCCATGTCTCTTGGATGGTCAAAATTCCACTAACAGATGTGGTAAAATTTAGTTTTATGTGAATTTCCAAATTCTCCTAGGAGGTGGGTAAAAGACGGTGAAAAGTTCAATAAATGTTTTATATATCTAAACATTTTCTAAAATAACTCCAATGCATTACATTGAACTTATATAGGTATTATATATCTATTATTACCTTAATTAAATTTAAATAAAATAAATAATTATTTAAATAAAAATTCCGTTTTAAACTATAATATAGTGTTTTTTGACTATTTATCAAAAATTGAATTTTATCAGAAAAATACCAAAAATTCACCTTATGCTAATTTCGATATTCTGAATCCAAAATTAAGTCCATTTTGAAAGATAAAATTTAAAAAATTTCAAAATGTGGGTATTACTATTCATAATGACTAGTTTCATTTATTGTTGTGTGCGTTAGAACTCGATGTTGCATACAACACACGCTACTGTATTATTGAAAGAGAAACGTACCCTAGAAGCTTGGGGTGTTACATTCTTCCCTCCTTCAATTAATTTCTTCCTTTAAATTTCTACAATATTACCACATGAATAGACTTGGGTGGTTCTTCATCATAAGTTCGTCGGGTTCCCAATTTGCCTCTTCTATCTTATGGTTTCTCCATAGAACTTTTACCAGACGATTCGTCCGGTTTCACAGCACTTGTTCTCTGGAATCAAGAATCCGGATAGGCTCTTAAAAATAAGACATATCAGGTTCTAGTTCTAATTTATCATAGGTGAGTACATGCATTGGGTCAGGCATGTATTTTATCTACAGTGATACGTGGAACACATTGTGGGCTTTGGAGAGACTTAGCGGCATTTCCCAACGGTAAGCTACAACCCCAATTATTTCTAGAATTTTGAAATGTCTGATATACCTGTTAATAAATTTACCTTTCATACCAAAATTTATAACTCCTTTACATGGAGATGCCTTCAAGAAAACATGATCTCCTACCTAGAATTCCAAATCCTTCCTTCGATTATCGGCAAAGCTCTTCTGTCTACTTTGAGCTGCTTTGATGTGGTTTTGGATTACCTTTACCTTTTCTATAATTTCCTCCACCGGTTATAGGCCTACAAGTTTTATTTCACCAACATCATCCCAATAGGTTGGTGTGTGACGTCTCTTTCCATACAACACTTCATTTGGTTCCATCTGAATAATTTAATGGAAGCTATTGTTATAGGAAAATTCCACTAGAGGAAAATATTGATCCCACATTCCCTGAAAGTCATGTGAGCATGATCTCAACATGCATTCTAAGGTTTGAATAGTCTGTTCTGATTTTCCATCTGTTTGAGGGTGGTAGGTACTTCTCAAATGATAATCAGTATCCATGTCCTTCTAAAGACACTTCCAGAATATTGAAGTAAAATGGGGATCACGATCAGAAAAAATCGACAGGGGTACTCCATGAAGTATCACAACTTTATCAATATATAGTCATTCTATAAGTTCCATAATAAGATTTTATTTTATAGAAAGAAAATGTGTTGACATGGTAAGATGATCAACAATAACCCATATTTCATCATTCCTTCTTGGAGTCTTTGGTAGCCCCATGACAAAGTCCATCGTAATATTATCCCCATTCCACTCCGGTATGGGAAGAGTTTGCATGACTCCACCAGGCTGTTTCCTTACAACATTCACTTGTTGAAAAAACATACTTCTTGACACAAAATCAGCAATCTCCCTCATCATGTTTTCCGACAAAAACTTTTCCTTCAAATCTCTATACATTTTGGTGCTCCTAGGGTGTATAGAGAAATTAAAGCAATGATCGTCCTCTAACGATTCCCTTTTCAGATTAGCAATATTGGGAACACAAAGTCTCTTCCCAAATTTCAAAATTCCTTCTTCATACACAATGTCTCTCAATCTCCAATCATTCATAGCTTTAATCATCTTTTTAAATTCTTCATCATCAGTCTTAGAACTCTTAATCCTTTCTAGTAAAGATGGTTTGTCAACCATTTGAAAAATAATTGATATTTCATCTTCCATGGTGATTCCCATATCCAACATTACTAGACCCATGAAAATTGGATCCCTTTCATCTCTCATAATGTTGAAAACTCCATGATATTTTCTGCTTAAAGCATCTGCCACTTTATATTCCTTCCCTGGGTGGTAGTGTATCTTGCAATCATAATCCTTGAGTAGTTCAAGCCATTGTCTTTTCCTCATGTGGAGTTCTTTCTATGAGAAAATGAACTTGAAAATCTTGTGATCAGTATAAGTCTCACATTTTTCACCATAGAGATAATGTCTCCATAGATTCAAATCAAAAATTACAGCAGCTAACAATTGATCATGAGTATGATAGTTTTTCTCATGAATTTTCAATTGTCGTGATGCATAGGCAATAACCCTATCATTCATCATAAGGACACAACCAAGTCCTTTCTTTGAAGCATCACTATAAATAACAAAACCATCATTCCCCTATGGTAGAGTCAATATAAGAGAATTGACTAATATTTTCTTTAGTTCTTCAAAATATTCTTCACACTCTTTTGTCCAAACAAATTTAACCCCTTTATATGTGAGCTTTCTTAATGGGTTAGCCAATCAGGAAATGTTCTGGACGAAACACTGATAATAACCAACTAGGACAATAAAACTACATTCCTCAGTTATACTCATCAGTTCAGGACATTCATGGATTTCCATGGTCATAGAAGGATCAACATAGATTCCTTCTTTAGAGACAATGTGTCCATGAAATGAAATCTCAGGATTCTTGAATTCACACTTGCTAAACTTCCCATATAATTCATGTATTCTTAGATTATTTAGGATAACATGCAAGTGGTTTTCATGATCATCATAGATTTTTGATTATTCCAAGATATCATCATCAAATACCACCAAAAAATCATCTAGATATTCATTGAAAACTCTATTAATTAGATCCATGAATATAGAGGGTGCATTTGTCAGCCCAAAAGGTATTACTGTAAACTTGTAATGCTCGTACCTGGTTTGAAATGATGTCATCGAAATGTCTTCCGTATTCACACAGAACTAATGGAATCCAAATCGAAGTTCAATCTTTGAAATGTATTGAGCTCTATGGTTTTAACCCATCAAATAAACGATCAATATTACTTCTTGGGTTACGTATATAATCTGTAGCATACCTTTCTAACCTTGTAAAGTTAGCCTCATACTTTGTGACATTCTCTTCCTCCTTTTGTGTCAGACTTAGAAATTACCTTTCCATATCTAGTCGATGGTCACGAGGAAAGTATTTTTCTAAAAACAGATCTTTGAACTCCCTCCATTCCATATTTGATACTTCATCATCTTCCTTCATGTTTTGAATCAATCACCACCATTGATCAGCATCTCCAGTGATGTGGTAAACTGTAATGATAACTTTTTCCCTTTCACTACTCCCCAATGCCTGAAATATTTTCTCTAGGGAACTTATCCATTGCTCAGCTACCAGTGGATTTTTACTCCCATTGAATGATAGTGGTTGTTTCCTCATGAAGTGATCTAACATCGATCGTCCACACTGCGGATCAGTGTGATCCATACGGGTAAGGTTATTATTCGTAACCTGAGTGAGTAGTCCCAGTATGGTGATTAGCTGATCAGCACCAGTTGTATCACCAGCTCCACTATAATTATCTTGAGTAGGAGGGAAATCCCTACATGGAGTGTTTGCATTGATACAGTTTCTATTTCTTCCACTAGGCACCATTTCTAAACAATAGCATAAACTAGACTAGTTTATGAATCAAAATACATAATTCCATACTTGTAAAATACTTTACATAAATATAACTATATATGGATATAATCAATAATCATAAAAAATATTTCTTTGAAAATTTATATACTCATAAACCGTTCATAATAATTTTTAAAGAAAATGAGAATTATCCCAAGTAAATCCCCCAAGAGTGTCGTAACCACGAATGTATCAAGGAACTTTTTCGTGCACCAGTTCCCGTTCGAGTCTAGTTCAAAGTGGTGTTTTCTGGTTTTACCCCTAGGTACATCTGTGGATTTATTTGTCGGAAAACACACAAAATCCCTACTAGAACAAAATTCTAGGAAGTTCTTCTATACTAATCCTCAAGGTCTATATTAAGGTTATGTGCTCTAATCTGTGTTTATCTAAATCTACCTTCCATGATTGGTACTAAACCTCCTCTGATACAAACTCTACTGCCCTAACCCCAGTAACCCAGAATCGGTGCATTATTACATAACATTGGCATGATCACAAGATATCATGTCTTGAAATAACGATTAGTTTAGTATCCTTGGAATCATTAGATAGATTCATAAAGTTTAAATTACATCAAAATGTTAATACTACAACAACATATTGTCTCCACAGTCATATCCCCTTATACTATCCCTGCAGTTCATCCATAAAATACTTCTTCACATCCTGGGAAAAAATAAAACACAGAATGGGGTTACCTCAGATGCTCAGTAATTATATCAATATAGTGGAAACATTCAAAAGAAGCATAAACATTTAAGTAAATGTATAACTAAAACCAAAGCCTTATAAACATGAAATTAAGCATAATATGGCAAAGATAAAATGAAATAATTCCATTTACGTATTAACATGTATATTCTACTAGTCGAATAATCACATGAAATATCAATAACCACTTTCATAATGATGGAATTCATAATGTCGGATTATCATAACCACATAGTCAAGGCCTTATTCCAAGACTACAAATAATATTTTGTCATGTTCGTGGGCCAAGACACTGTTTTGTCTCATGATACCTACCAATTAATCAAGGAGGTATAGCAGGATCCACCATTCACTTATTAAGTCCAATGCATTCATTATATGAACAGGTTTACTCATAATATAAACATTCGTATTAAAACTAGCATACTAAATGTCAATAAATTATTCAAAACAATGAACAGTATAAAAATAACAAATCCACTGTCAAAGATATCACAAAACCTTCAATAAAATATGAATTTTTTGTATCATAATAAATCAACTTCAAATAAGCTTGAAAACCCTCAAAGGATGTTGACATAGATGAAATAAAAACTATTTGAGAGAAATATCTCTTTTTTGGAAATCATTTAAAAGTAATATAATAATAAAATAAAACATTTACTTTGAAAATATGCATACAATATTTTAAGGGAAGAATCAATGATTTCATAATGGCAGAAAATAGCCGCATACGCCGTATAAGTTAAAAAATACACTCTTACCTTGATTCTGTCGAAAAGGTTAAAAAGGACCTTATTTTGAAAACGACAGAAAGATTCCATTATAAACATCTTATAAAAAGTCAACAAGGTTGTAAATGAAGTTAACCCATAGTCTGTAAAAATAGTAATAATGATTTGAAATACATTTTTAAGAAACATGGATGTGGATGATAAAGAGGTCCCAATAGATAATTACGTATAAACAACCTCAGATAATGAAGAGATTTTGAAATAAACCCTTACATTGTACATTTCCTTGGTTGAGGGTAGGTTAAACTCATGTATAACGGTGAAATAATTTTTATTAAATTATAAAAGAATCATATACATTAATATGATATCATATATGATCTTTTAACATTACTTTGTTAATAAAATTATAATATTATCGTCGTTTCGGGTGTTCACTTACTCATTTTGTTTTATATGTTTTGTTATATAGGCCATGTTTTTTATCCATAAGTAGTATATTATTAATATCCAGAATTATATCAAGTCCTTAAACATTATTTTTAATCATAAAATGATAATTATACTTGAATGGATAATATGGGAAGTGAATCTAACCGCGTTCGTGGAGACGGTAGTCCGTACGTACGCACGAGCGACAATATCATTCTTTTGATATTTAAATAATATATAATTGTATAGTATATAATATATATAGAATAATTATAATGATATATTTATTATTCACATGAATTACACATCATTATTATACCCATCCAAATAATAATTTTTTGAAAGACAATTACAACACGAAGTGGACACGGTAAGCCGTACGCACACACGTATGGTGACATTTCATTAAAAGGATGGATAGAATACCGATTGTGGTTGTACCATATTTTTAATAACATCACATTATATAGAAGATACTGGTTTTAATTTTTTAGAATTTGAATAACAAAGAAACAAGATGTTGAAGAAGAAAGGAACTTGAAAGAGGGTGGTGAAAACATTACCTCATCATCGAGTTCTTCCTTTTGATTTGATCAAAAGGGCTCCATAGGTTGGCTTTCTGATCAAACTAAGGACTCTAGGTTGAAGTGGGGGAAGTTGAGAGAATATCTGGGTAGGGTTTTTCCAAGGAAAATGGCTTTGATGGTGTGAATTTGAGAGAATGTTGAGTGCCCTTTTATAAGAGGGGTGATGGGCATCTTTGGAAAAGGTAGAAATATTTTTTTATAATAAATTCATATTTGGTTTCTAATGTCTCCAAAGTGGATAATCTAAATGTTAAGGTGGGGATGGGTCGAAATAATTTCATCAAATAGATTTTATATAGGTTTGTGTAAAAATATTAACCTTATCATTTATATTTAACTCTTTGTTAAATAGTTGGACATATACTATGTCTATTTGTATTTTTATATTATATACTTAATAAACATACAATATACCTACATGCAACCCCAAAGTGGTACATTAATTATAAACCAATCAATATATATGTCCTTTTTCTGAACCATAGATTTTTCGGAATAGAATATCAATTAATAATATAAAATTTGTTTTAAAAACTCTTTTATGTCAATTTTGACACTATTGGGTATTTTGTTTTTGATAAATTCATAAAAGTATTATTAATTGGAAATAAATTTATATAAACTATCCTAATATGTCATATTAACCTAGAAAATTATTTTAATTTATATAAAGTCTAAAATTACATTTATTTGGGTATTTATAATATCAATTATCTTAATCTTTCATTAATACGTTAATTACTACATCATACTTATGTCATAAATAAATTAAATTATTTAATGTCTAAAAGTAATAAATAAAATACCACTGTGTATGTAATATTAATAGCTTTCAAATGAATATTTATAATTGAATTTATCATATGTATAACCTATATTAAAAATGTTTTAGTTGTTAAACCTTGATTTTAACTCTTTTAACTCTTCTTTGAATTAAATAATAATAATTGTCCTAATCTAATACAAGTGGAACTAATTGATAATATTTTATTCCTAAGGTTGTTATTGGTCTAGATAAACTTTTCCAATAGAATTAGGCCATGTGTTAGATTAATATTAATATCATTTTTACCCTTAATTATTCTATTTACTTTTAACTGTGGTAAATAAAAGTAAAAAGTCACTATTCACCAGAAATTATTTTTATCTTATTGAACCACATTTTACCCCATGATATTAACAGTGTCTATCATATTTTCTAAATTCCACTAACAAATGTGGTAAAATTATGTTTTATATGAATTTCCAAATTCTACTAGGAGGTGGGTAAAAGACGGTGAAAAGTTCCATAAAATTTTTATATATCTAAAATTATTTTAACTAACTGCAATGAATTAAATTGAACATATATAGGTATTATGTATCTATTTTAAACTAAATAAAATTTAAATAAAATAAATAATTTTTTAAATTAAATTTCCGTTTTAAACTATAACTTAGTGTTTTTTCACTATTCATCAAAATTGAATGTTTTCAGAAAAATACCAAAAATTCACCCTAAGAAAATTTCGATATTTCGAATACAAAAATGAAGTACATTTTGAAAGATAAAATTTATAAAATTTCAAAAGGTGGGTATTAATATTCATAACGTCTAGTTTGATTGGTTGTGGTGTGTGTTAGAACTTGAAGTTGCATACAACACACGCTACTGTATTATTCAAGGAGAAGCGTACCGTGGAAGCTTTGGGTGTTACATAAAACATACAGAACAATAATTAAATAATTATTTTCAAATAATAATTCAACCATTATCATTTTCGTTGATATAAAATATTGTAACAATAAATTTTGGGCTAAAAATTAAAATTAAATTGTTGTATAAGAAAAAAAGTGTTCTCTAAAAACTGTATTTTCTTATTTAAATTCATAATATGATTAAAATTTATATTTTAATACAACACGATAATAATAGTAATTATAGTAAAATATTATTAATGTATAAAAAATATTAAAAATGGATTTCAAAAGTCATCATCTTATTTTTAATATATATATTGTCTTTTAAAAATATGTTTTTAATATAAAAATGGATTCAATAACATTTATTTCATTCATGTATTATGATAATGTCACCAATTGAATATATTATCCAAACATCAATTAATTCATTATTCTATTAACAAATATTTTACATATAAAATAATTTATGTTCATTCAGGATATAAATAGTTAAATTCATTAGAAATGTATTATAGAATTAGGGGTATTTATAGAAATTAAATAATCAATATAAATATAATAATAAACTCACAAATGAATTAATAAAAAAAATTAGGTGTCTTATTGATGAAAATTTGACATATTTATATCATGGAATTAGTGAATCAATGATTTTAAAATGATTAACAATGTGTATATATTTTTTTGAAACATAATATTTTTATTTAATAGATTATAATTAATTAAATTATAAAAAATAAAAATTATCATGAAACATATCAAAATAAATTAATATTTTATATTTATATGATTATTAGAAAAATTTAAGAGATGTTAAATAATTTTTCAATGTGGCATATAATATATTTTAATTTTAAAATAAATTATTTTTTAAATAATCAATGATTTTAATTAAAAAATAAAGTTATCATATTTAGAAAATTATTTAACAAAATATTTTTAATTTTTGAATAATATTAATTTTTTGAAAAATAGGATGAATATTAGTTATTTTTTCAAAAATAGTTGAATATTTTATATATAGTGTCATACAGTAATTTATGATAATTAATAAATTTGGAATTTATTGAGTCCAAGATGAAGTACGACAAAATTAAGAAAAAACATTCAGACCATGATACCTTATTTTGATATATTTATTTATAAAGATCAATCTATTTATATTATTTATCCAATATAATACAATAATCAATAGAATAATAAAAACAGACCTCTCTCATCCACTATAAATTCCACCCCTGACCACATATTCTCCTCCCACTAAAAAAGAATTGTTTCTTTTTTATATTCAGAATAAATTACCTTCCAAGAATGTTACCAATATAAATTCCCTTTTGGTCTCTCCAAAATGAAAAAAAACAATATTACATACGGAATTTCTCACAGAGAATATATTCAAGTGAAAAAATATGATTTTGTTTTCTTTAAATTTTCATCTTCATTTTTTTCTTTTTATTATATCCTCACCTCCACTCACCCAAGTTACGTGATAACATTATTATCTTACAAATACTAGAATTATATTATGTTAGTGGAATATCAATAATCAAGCTTCTCATATTATCCTCTTATTTAAAAAAATTAATGAAAACATTATATGTGATATATTGAGTTACATTCATAGTGTATGATGTGTTTTTAATTTCAATTATCACCCTCATGGTTAGTCATAAAACCAATACTATTGTTAAATAAAATTTTATTAAACATATTTTATTCTATATAAATTCCAGTATCCAAAATATAATCATGATATAAAAACCATATCATATGTTAATAATGGTCATAAAACCCTAAAACAAGTTAAATCAATTACCTTAATGTTTTATCTAAGGGGTAATCCTCATTTCATAAAATAAAATAATATAGGGTACATTTTTAAATTTTAAAACATATCAATACCATTTTGTTTCAAATAAGCTATTTTTCATCCATTTCACAACATAACACATATTGATCCAACCATGGAATCCTTGAAATAAACTCTTCAGAAACAATATAATAACAAAATATTATCAATAAATGGGTGTAATGATGTTATAAAAAGAATATTTAAGGTAATATAAATATAAATATAGTAATTTAATAGAATACTTACACTCATTAAATAATTAAACAATAGTTTTGATCTTGTTTTGATGAATTCAAATCATCTGTAAGGGTATTTCATTTTAGAATCCACATTAATGTCTCTTTTTACCAAATTCAAAAAGGGTGTATCATCATAAATTAAGCAAGAATAGAATATTATCTCACATTCATGAAAACATTTTGTTTTTATGTTTTATTTATAATATTTCATTTTTATTTACAAATAATTTTATTTCATTTTTAATTACTTAATATCCTTTTAAAATACAACATTTTTATCAAGAAATGTTTTTTTTAAATGATTGTATTTTATAATTATATTTTGGTTCCATAAAGTATTATTATGATAAATGTTTAGACCTGAATATCACAACAATGCATTGGTTATGGTATGTATTAAGTATATTGTACTGTTTATTCCAAGTGTAACTATGACAGTTACACAATAAGATAGTCGTTAGGGTTTCATCATATAGTAGCTATGAGTGAAATGTTGTAATGTAACCTTGTGTGTTTGAAATCATATAGTATACATAATGGTTATAATCTTAATTAAATAATTACCCATGATTCTATTATGGTTACTTAATGTTTTCTATTTTTAAGGAAATCCCTGATTTTCACTATTAATGTATATGATACTTTATGGGTGAGAAGTAAGTCCTTGTGAACATGAATTCATATTGTTTTTTAAATATTCATGATCTAATGATTTTATTACTTCTTCTTATTCCATTTACTATGTTTTTTTCTCATCCGATGTACTAATATGTTTTTCACAGGGTTTATGGATGGGCAAGATGAATTAATAAGACAAGATGAATGTTATGAAAAATATTCTTGAGGAAATTACACGTTTAAGAAAAATTATTTTGAGTAGAATTGATATTGTTTTAGTGGTACCCAAATTTTATGATTTTGGATTGATAATAATGATTTTTTTCATAATTATGTAATTTTATAAACATGAAATTTATTTTTGGACAGTTATAAAGTGAATTTTAAAATAATTTATTAAATTATAAATTTTTAATGGCTGAAACCATATAGTTTGTTTCATAAATTTTTTAGATAACATTAGGGGTTAGGAGGATATTAATTGAATTCCTTAATATTTTAAGCATACAATAATTTTTAAATGATATATCTTTAATTATTACCAAATTGATTCATCTAGGATTTTTATAATTGTATTTCTTTTCTTCAGAAGAAACTTGGAAGATAGTATATGAATGGAATAATATGGTGATATCATTCCAAATCCACATCTGGGAATTGAGGGAATTGGCTTAGTGAATTTGAGTAATATTAATGGCTTAGTGGAAGAAATATATAAATGGGGTTGCAATCCATGAAATAGAATAGAAATTTGCATCCATGAAGGACCATGATTATAGTTTTAAATTTCATGAGGTAACAACATCATGATTTCAGTGTATCTTTTGATATATTAGAGGATGAAAGTTTAATTAAAAACATTTAAATGATATTTTATTTCCAAGGGAATTTCAATAATCAAAAGGACAGTGTTTATATTTATCATTATAAAGGATAATCCAACCAATTGTGGCCAATGATAAATAGTAACATGGATTGTGAAGGTATTTATTCCATGGAACTAGATATATTTTAGAATTTGTTCCTTGTAAATACTTTTCCCAAGGTGGATCATCATATGAAGGAAAATAAATTCTTGTTATTGATACAGAGAGTGAATGATTAATTTTTCTTGTAAGAAGATAACTATAGTTGATTGTAAATGTATTCTCGAAATATTATTTTTTACCTTAATATTATAATCAATATTTTTTACTCATGATTAATGACATGATATCAAAGGGAATTGGATATTAGTGAATTAAAGAGCTATGAGAAATTGGTAGATTGTGATGAGAGGGTAGAAATAGTGTTATTTGAAGATCACTTTTACATTAAATATTAGAAAACTAAATGGAATATGAGTATGGAAATAGGTAATAATCAATCAATGACATCTAATAGAATGAAAATATTATTTTCATATTGTTGGAAGTGTGGTAAATAGAATAAATGGAAAATCTATAAAATATCCGTAAATAGTTTTTGATGTCATAAGTTTGGATGTAGTTCATGAGTGAAATGTCTTGGATTTTATGTATATAACTTTTAAATATTATATGGATTTACATAGAGACCATTCCTTTTGACATTGTGCGATTCCGAGGCTCGGATTTCTCTGAATAAATGATGGAATTATTTTAAACATTAAACAATGTGCGCGAGAAGGTTTCTTGAAAAAGCGGTATAACATATAAACAGGTCCCCCAATAAGAAATTTGAGGGCATTTTTGTGTTAAAAGCTACAATATTACCTTAGAAAGGGGTTTAAATTGACTGTCATGGGTCGGCTGAAAATGTTAGTTTTTTGAAGATTTAATTGAAAATAAAATAAATTAATAAGTTATTTTATTTTAAAATGATTCCATAATGAAATGAAACTTATTTTTATTAAATGAGTAGGAGCCTAGGGTTATAGTCATAACCCTAGAGTTTACCCCTAGAATCCTCTTGAGCATTGGAGAGGATCCAACCTTGTATTATTTTTTAAGAACACAGATGTATGGAAATGCAAGGTTCGTTACGTAGTGAGGTCGAATCCCAACCGATGACTGATATCCCTATTCATTGACCACTGATTTAGGGGATGTTATTTTGATTTAATTCTTCATTTTTCATGATAAACGATGCACATGGATTGACCCATGAAGAGGTTGATCTGCGGACCATACGTTCTGATGGGAGGGTTATTATTTTCTTTTCTTTTCTTCAGGTTTCAGATTCATGGATTTAATCCATTCTAGAATAATTTTGGTTGGTTTTATTATACATAGTTTGATTCTACTAACGAGACTGATTTCACACCTTGACAAATGACAGCGGTGGTTCGTTCCGAGATTTTCTTTGGGATTTCTTCCATTTTTTACTTGTTTTATTCATGTACTTCCTGTGGAATCAAACAACGGATCATTGTGCATCTGTTCTGCAACACAACATAACTAAAATAGAGTTCATAATTCATGAAGACCTAGAAGATGTGCAACGACTATGGAATAAAATGTATTATATCATATTGAGAAAGATTTTTCTTCAAGTGTTCACTGAACTGGTGGATTGATATGCATTTTCAGAGCAATTCGACTGTCTGAAACCAACAGAATCAGCTATGTGGTGTCTGGGAGACCGAAACCCTTGAGTTTCATGGCGATCGAGCGGATGGAGAGAAGAAGGAAGCTTCCCCCGGAGCATCGGATGAAGAACTACATTTTCTATAAATTTATTTAAGAACACAACTTGTATTCTGAAGAACACGCCATATAGGACCAACTTTTCTGCTGATACAGTTTCGCGAGGCACGAAGCGATGACACAATATGTTCCCCAAAAAACATGGAATGTGAGTCCTTATGTGGACTCAACATGTATTCCGAGTGATACACAGACACAGTACGGAGTTCACAGCCATGTCCTCCACCACACGACCAGACCAGGCCTTCTGCATAGGTAACCCTACGTACTGGTTACACGGGACGGAACCGCAGGGATAAAGCTGTGTACCTGCACACAGCCGAAAACTAGGAGTCGAACCCAATTACACAAACATAGTGTTTGATCTGTACTACATGTCATGTAATTCTCTTTCTACACAACGAGTCTTGCGACAGAGGTCGTTGTACATGAGCAGTACCTGAGATCAGAAGACATGGCGTGTGATACTTATACGCATCGTGTACTTTTCATTACATGACTTTATCTTCTTGTTCACCATATCGTAGACATGTTTTGTTTGGTACAATGCCCCTTTTTCTCATTAACCCTATAGATCATGTATCATTTCCTTCAATAGGAGTATGATCCCTTTAGTATGATTTTCCAAGATAGATTTATATATCCCTCATGGAGGGCTGGAGCGAGATCATCTATCCATTCTTGACCCCAGGTAGATTTGGGTATTGATGTGACTATCCCCATTGGGAACTGATCCTCTACTTTGCAGTAGAATCTAGATGAGTCACGATATCCACCAAGTCCATGAAAGTGATCCTCATTTGCATATTATGATCTTTCCCCACTCAATAGTGTCTTCTCAAAAAATGTGTGTATTTATCTCTCTTGAATTTTTCTGATGGACAGTACTTCATGGATGGTTGTCATCATAGCTATCTAACTCGAGGAGTGAGATGTCCCAGAAGAGTGCATCATGGAATCTTCAAATAGAATCACTAGTGGGGGAATTCAATTATGTGACCTGTATAGAGACTACGAGTCCAGTTTTTGAGTATATTAGTTTTTTATTCAACTATTATATGTTCACTGAACATATACTGTGTAAATACGACTATACATTTTCTTTGTGATTTTTTTGTGGTATTCGAGGTCCTCTACTGATTATGGTTATACTCACCCCTACATAGTCTTTTCCCACACATGTCGTGTCATGTGTTGATGAGAAGCTTTTTTTCAGAGTCTAGGGCAGACCAAGACAAGAGAGATCATTATATGTTCCCTATGGGCCATGGTGTTACTATTACAATGAGCATTAGTCCCCTTACCTCTTTGTGTCTATGGGTGGAAATTTTTAGTTTTCAGATTCTTGTTTTATGTGGGTTTGTATTTTGGCCCAATTTACATTCAGTAATTTAATTCATGTTGTACTCTGTAAGGTTGTTTTAGTTGTATGAATGCATTTTGTTCCTTAGTTTGTACTTTTACATTTCAACATTTGTGGAATTGGAGATGTGTGCATGTCTACAGGTATATATGCAATTCCTCCCATTTTTTTAATTTGCATACTTTGTGCTAGTCACTAGGCCCTGGGATATTGGAGGAGGGATTTGGGAGTTGCGGCACAGGACCCTCTGGGATGGGTCAAGACCGAGTGGTGTAAATGGTGGTCAGTTTTACCATAGAACCAAGAGTCAATGTGTTTGGTTGGGGAAATAGTGTTAAGTGTTTCGAGCACTACTTTTAGGCTAGAGACTACAGTGTTGGTACTGGCAGCCGATGTTTCCAAACAGAAGGACTCCGAAAAAATGATTTTTGTCTCGGTACATGAAAACACTAGTTTTGTGGGAAATAATTGATTGGTACATGAATTATATAAGAATGGGTTGTGTTTTCAATGTCCTTTTTGTCATTTATCCATATATACTCTTTTACCATGGTACATCTTGTTCCTTAACGGATGCCTTCATGACACATACCCGCTTGGATTCAATAGTTCAATCACCAAGATGACCCACTAAGTGACGAGGCTTCAATAAAGGCACATGTTCCCCGGGCGTTGTCTCTTGGTGGTGCACCTATTATACCAACACCTATAAGGAAGCCTGTGGTATCTACAGTACCAAATGATGATGGGCGCAGGCTAAGCACACTCATGGAGTTCCAGAGAGAGACCCTTCAGGATCTAAGGTGATCCCGAACATTAGGTGGTTGGGGACTGGATGGAGGTGGTGACCATAGTTTTTCGTCTCATGGGGAAACCGGTGGAGCATATGGTGATCCTATGAGCGATCCATCTTCAGGGATCAGCAGGACGATCATTGTGTCTGACCCCAAAGACTCACGACGAAGAGACTCTTTCGTGAAAGGAGTTTGAGAAACTCATTAGGGAGGATTTCTCAAATGTTATGATAAGAGTAGTTCTTATCTAGTTTCTTCTTCTAGTCTAGCAGTGTTGTTTAATAGTGGAAGACTATTCGTCTATGTTCACTAAAATTTCTAGAAACATGATGGATATGGTCATGGATCAGTACATTAGAGCTCAGACCTTTAATCGAGGATGATGATGGGAAATGTGAGCTAGTGTCATACCTCTATGCATTTCAACATATTCTCACCTGCTATCGAGGGCCTTGGTGATCGAGGGATTTTTGGTAGAGCAGAGACAGCTAATAATAGTTAGTAGTAGGAATACAGGTGCGAAGACCATGAAATCAAGGTGCCGAGGTAAGGTATAGGGATCAAGATGTGGGAGACGACAAAGGAGGGCACCGAAAAGGGGTTTGAAAGTCCATGGATCTTAGGACGGATCCAGTCATCTGAGGAAGTGGCAATGCTTCTTATGTGATGGTAGGGGTCATCTCTCTAGTGTATGTCTGACCCGTCAAGCTGTTGATTGGGAGGTGGTGGATGGACCACCGATGCAGAGGTAGAGATTAGTGTACACAGACCCACAAGGTGGTTGATGTGGAATATTAGAAGGGAGAGATGCAGGTGGTGGGAGACCCTTCGATCTACTTTCACCACCACCCCTAAGAGGGTCACACTAGACTCAGGGAGTAAGGGGATAGGGGTGGGGACAACTGCATGTGGTCAAGGCATATGACCCGAGGACTCTAGGGATGATCTGAGTTATGATCTATGTATTCTCTACCTTATTTGTCATACTAATAGATGAAGAAGCCAGTCATTGCGTTCTTCTCCACATGTCTTGTGTGAATCCTTCAGATTCCAGTAGAGCTGTTGACTCGATCTTTATGCTTGGAGGCATCTACGAGAGGATACACGATGATCATGCTCCTTTGTAGACAGTGTGATCATACTCTTGGAGGTGAGAGTTTTGGATGGATCCTCTTGGGGGTAGCGTCGATGCCTTTCGACATCATTCTAGGTATGGATTGGTTATCTTTGGACCTTTCTCAGATTGACTATTTCAAAATAAGGGAGCGATGTGTCCCCAGTAATGGGATGGGGTTTTCATTTTTCAGTGAAATGTAGTCCTAGGGAGCATTGAATGGGATCATATGTAGTAGGGAACAACCGATCACTTGTGAGTGGGCTAGCCTTACCCTCAGAGCAGTAGATGTTTTGAGCTTCCAGTTCCCAGCAATAATGGCAGTGTACAAGGACATATTTCTCTAATAAGTTCTAGGAATACCTCCCTACCAGGAAGTCGACATCTCGATCGAATTACACCCTGGGACAGAACCTATTTCCTCACCCGCATATCGTCTTGATCTCGTAGAGCATTGCGATCTAAGGGTGAATTTAGATGATTTGTAGAGAAAGGCTATTGTAAGACCCTGCGTTTCACCCTGGGAATCCCTGGTCCTGTTTTCCTAGAAGGAAGATGGGATTTTGAGGTTGTGCATGGATTACTGGAACCAGAACTTGGTGAGAGGGAAGAAATAGTATCCACTATCAAGTATCAACAACCACATTTACCAGCTGAGAGGAGGACATTGGTTCTCGATGATTGACCATTGGTCAGGTTACCGGAAGTTACGAGTACGAGCCAAGGATATACCGAATACGGCTTTTAGATGCTGCTATGGTCAATATGAGTACATTTTGATGACTTTCGGAATGACAGATGACCCCACATTGTTCAAGGGGTTGATGAACCAGATCATCAATCCATACATAGATCGGTTCGCAGTGGTCTTCATCAACGACATCCTTGTGTACTCGGCGTCAGAGGAGTAGCAAGCGGGACACCTACAGATGGTTCTATATGTACTACGATGGCACCAACTTCGTGGGAAGTCCACAAAGTTCTAGTTCTAGATTCAGGTAATCCAGATTCTAGGACATGACATTTTAGTAGGCGGAGTAGCTGTGGACCCAGCAATGGTGGAAAAAGTGTTAGCATGGGAGCCACCTCAGAGTGTGATGGAGATGCGGAGCTTCCATGGGTTGGCAGGATATTACCATAGATTCATTACTAATTTCACCTGTATATCATCCCTGATTACATCCTTGACTAGGATGGGGAAACCCTTCATGTCGACAGAGAAGTTCCATTTTGATTTAGAGCATTTTAGGATGATTTTGATGAGCGCCATGATCTTGATATTACCAGAGGTGGGAGTCGAGTACATATTTTTCTTTGATGCATCAGTAACATGGCTTTTTTGTGTACTAATGTCGAGATAGGCAGGTATTGCTTATGGTTCATTCCAGGTAAGGCCACTAGAGAAGAACTATTCTACCCATGATATAGAGTTAGCAGTGGTATCCTTCGGGTTAAAGATGTAGGGACAATACCTTATGGGTGAGCAGTTCATCATCTACTCAGACCATAAGAGCATCATGTACATCTTCTCATAGATGGATATTAATCTGCGACAGAGTCACTGGATAGAGTTCCTCTAGGACTATGATTTCGAGATCATCGGTACTCATGGGATGGGGATCAAGGTGAACGATGATCTTAGTAGAAGATCATGGTCGAAACTGTTGAGTGAGGTGACATAGTATTTAGCCCCATTGCGGTTATCCTTCATGGACATAGAGGATGCAACATTCCTATAGTCAACGGTCTTCACCCCTCTACTCTTACAACACGTTATGGAGGCATAACATGGGGATGTTTACTGTGAGGCATTACATGCTCAGTTATCCAGATGACATGCTATTGATTGATATTCACAAGGTGGGGAAACATACTTATTTTCATAGATTAATTGTTGTACTAGTGGCGCTGTAGGGGGAGGTCATGGTGAAGTCTCATACATCCCTCATTGTTGTACATCTGGGAGTGTAGAAGATGTTGCAGGATCTCTGGTGATAGTGAAGGTGGTCAGGCATGAAGAAATCAATTGCATAGTTCATATCAAGATGCCTTATATGCTAGCAGGTGAAGGATGAGCACTAGGTTCCAGCAATATTAGGTCACCCCCTGAATGTTCTAGAGTGTAATATGTACGAAATATCAACGGACATTGTGACAGGCTTTCCAAGAACGTTCAAGGGGCATTATTCCAACTCGGTGATTGTTTTCTAACTCATCAAGTTGGCCAACTTCCTAGCTATCAGAGAGTATAGTTCGATTGAGAGCTTGGGATGCCTCTATGTATGAGTTATAGTTCAGTTTCATGTCATCCCTAAGAAAATAGTTTCATATCAAGAGGCTCGCTTCACATATCGATTGTGGAATGGATTGCAGGATGCATTCAGGACTCAGTTACTCTTGAGCACAACATTTCATCCCCAGACCGATGCTCAGGATTAGAGGAATATTTAGGTTTTGGTGGATATGTTGTGGTTATGTATCTTGGACTTTGGTCGTAGTTGGGAGGACCACCTACGACTAGCATATTTTTCATACAATAACAGCTACCAATACTCCATTTTTATGGACCCATTCAAGGCCTTTTATGGGAGACCTTATCGGTCACCACTTTGTTGTACCCACCATGGAGAGGAAACAGTCAAGGGTCCAGAGTTGGTGTGAGGTACCAAATAGTAGGTGAAGATCATCCGAGAGTGGATGAAGATTACACAAAGCCGCCAGATCTCTTATGCTGACAGATAATGATGACCTCTGGAGTTTATAGAGGCAGATATTTTCTTTCTATGGGTCTCACCCAGATGAGGGTTATAGGGATTTGGCTTAGGTTACAAGATATATCTATGGATCATTAGACCTTTCCAAATACTCTTCAGTGTTATCATGTTTTCATACCACTTAGCTCTACCACAGTAGTTGCACCGGGTGCATGATGTCTTCTACATGTCACAGCTGAGTGGGTACATGAATGACCAAATGCATGTCATCGACTAGGGAGATATGAACATCAAGGATAAAGAGACCATTAGTTAGTACTCTATAGAGATTGAGGATCAGTAAGAGAGGATCCTTCAAGGTTGATCTATTATTTGGTGCGCATTCATTGGTACCACAAGAATCTTCAGGAAAGTACGTGGGTGTAGGACTCTCAGATCCATACCAAGTACCAACAAATTTTTGGGTTTCATTGTTTTCGATTTCTATGACGTAAAGTCCTATGGTGTGGAGAATGTAATGTCATGGATTCTCAATGTATTATTTTTAAATATTATATGGAATTATTTTGAGACCAAAACTGTTGAAAACATGCTATTTTTAGGTGCGGAGTTCCCAAAATAAATGTTTGAATTATTATAAACATTAAACAACATACACGAACGGTTTCACAGAAAAAGTGTCCTAACTTTTAAATAGGTGTCTAGATCAGAAATATGATGGCACAATTGCGTTTTGAGAAAAAAAATTATCTTTTGGAGGGATAAACAGAGACCAACATAGGTTGACTGCAAAGTTAGTTTTTGGACATTTTAAAAGAAAATAAAATAAATTAATAATTTATATTACTATAAAATGGTTCCATAATGCAATGTCGATTATTTTCATTTATTGATCAGGAGCCTAGGGTTAGAATCATAACCCTAGAGGTTTCCTCTAGAATACTCTGGAGATTTGGATAGGTTCCATCCTTGGATGTTTTTTGGTGAACGTTAAGGAACCATGAAACGTGGATCATTGGATAGCAAGATCAAATCCCATCCAACGAATGATATACCTCTTCATTGATAAACGAGGTAGGGGTTTTTATTTTTATTTAATTATTCACCATTTTTTGATTAAACGACGATCACAGATCAACCAACGAACAGGTTGATCTGCTGATCGTACGTTCTTGCAGGAGGGTTATTATTTTATTTTCATCGGGTTTCTGATTAAAGAATTTAATCCATGATACATTATTTTTTGTTGTTTTTTTCTCCATTTGATCCTACTAGTGGAATAGGATCAAGGTTGTGACGAATGATGGTGGATGTTCATTCCATGATTTGATTTTGGATTTAATAATTTTTTACTTGTTTTCTTCGCATTCTTCATGGGGGACCACACAAAAGATCGTTGTGCATCCATTATAAAATGAAATGATCCCAAATTGGAGATCTGACATCATGACGACCTAGTAGATGTGTGATGTCGATGGCAGACAATGAATCTGATCTGATCGTGAGAGACCATTCTTCAATAATTTTTCGCACAGGTGGATTGATAATAATTTTTGGAGGTGATCGGAGGTTTGAGACAAACGAAATCTAATATGTTGTGTTTGAGTTACCAAAACAATTGAGTTTCATGGTGATTAGGTAGCCATATAAATTAACTAAGCATCCCCCAGTGCGGCGGGAGAAGAACTGTGTTTTTTGGAATGTTCAGAAGAACATGACGTGTATTCCGTATAGCACACTGTGTGGGGAAGGCTCAGTGTAAGGTTGGGTTCTGTGATGCATGAAGTGTTGAAAAAATGTGTTCCCCAATGAACACGACATGTTGGTCCTTAAGAAGACTTGGTGTTTATACCGGGTGATACACATACAAGGAATGGAGTACACAACAGTGTACTCCACCACACGACCACACCAGGTTGGCTGCACGGGTTACCCTATGTACCAGTTACAGGGGATGTCATACACGGGATAAAGCCATGTACGGGCACACGACCATGTACATGGATCCTACATTAGTTACACGAAAACGGCCTGTGATTTGTACTACACACCATGTACTGACCTTTCTACATGACATGCATTGCAACATGAGTTGTTGTACATGGGCAGTACTCAAGGTCAGAAGACACGGAGTGTGAAACTTCTACACGTTGTGTACATTTCAGTACATGTCATGATATTTATGTCCACCGTATATTGGACATTATTTTCGTGGGTTAGTTCCCCTTTTTATAGTTCCCCCTAAAATCCATATATCGTTTCCTTCTACAGAAGTATGATCCCTTCAGCATGACTTTCTGAGATATAGTCAAGCATCTCTTCGAGAATCCCATAGTGAGATCATCAATCCATTCATAACCCTAGGCAGGGTCATGTATTATCATGACAATACCCACAGGGTGTCCATCCTCTACTTAGCAGGTGAATTCAGATGAGTCGAGGTATCTTCCCTGGCCCTGGAAGAGATCCTTATATGTGTATCATGATATTTCACCACTCAAGGGTGTGTTATACCTGAATGGCTATATCTATCTATCGTGACATTATCCAACAAATGGAACATATCAGACAGACATTATCAGAGCTATCAGACTTGTAGAGTGAGTTCTCCCAGAAAAATACTTCATAGAATATTCAAACTGAATCCCTAGTGGTGGAATGAGGTTGTGTGACTTGTCTTTAGAATACATGTATAGGTTTTGAGTATATCATTTTTTGTTCACCTATTATATGTTCAATAGAGTTATTATAAGTATAGATAATTGTACCTTTCCATTGTGTATTTCTTTGTGGTTTTCGAGGTCGTCTACTGAGTATTATTATACTCACCCCTGCACAGGCTCTGCCCCCACGTTTCGTGTCTTGTGCAGACGAGAAGCCTTTTGACAGAGTCCAAGGTGGACCAGGACATCATTGAGATTTTAGAGTTCCTTATATATTGTGGTGTTTCTACGGCAATGAGCAGTAGTCCTAGATCCACTTTGTGTTTACCGATATGACTTTTTAATTTTTATACTCTTGTTTCTGGTGGGATGGTATTCTGGCCTAGTTTACGTTCAGTACATTACTTCATGTCATACTCTGTTTGTTGGGTTTTGTTATATTTATTCATTTTGTTCCATAGTTGATTTTATATATTTTTTCATTTGTGGGATTGAATATGTGTGCATGTGTATAGATACATAGGCAATGCCTCCAATATTAGTAATATTTCTACTCGGTTCAAGTGACAACCCCATGGCCTATTGGAGTAGAGATTGGGGAGTCGTGGGGTTGGCCCCATTGGGACAAGTCATGACATTGAGAATATATTGTAAATTATCTTATGTTTAATTATGATAATAAAAAGTAATGTGTTATAAATTTAGTGATATAGGGAGTCATTAAAATATATTCCCTTAGAATGATCTGAATGAATGAAATAAGTGATATAACAAATATAATGGTGTAGTGAAATCTTTTCCATGTATGTTAGAAACTGTTCGTCCATCCATTGAAGTGGTTGCTAGTACATTATTATATTACTTAGCTATTTGTATTTTGTTGTTTCCTACATGTTCTACAGGTTCCTTTATTTGTAAAAAAATTTATGTCAGATTTTCAATTTCAACACAAGAAATGAAACTAGAACAAAAGGATAAAACTCCATGGGGAAATATTAAATAACAAAAGGAATTTTATGAATCTTCCTTTTTTTTGAGGAAATAAATTACCTGAATATTTTTTGTATTCCCCTTGGAATATTTTGATTTTATTTTTTATAAGGATTTTATTTTTAAATATCATTTCTATGATTGATTTTAGAGATCATGATGGTGTCTTTAATAAATAGTTATAGTTTATATAAAATAATCATCCAATATTATAGATAACACGTTTTGATTTTATTAAAATGTTTGAAGACATAAATGAATGTTATATTGCAAGTTTAGGTCAAAATAATGGATCTATTCAAACTATTGATGTGCCAGTGGTAGTATAATTAGTGAATGTTTTCCAAGACAAATTTCCTGGTGTTATACCAATTCAAAAAGTTTATTTTTCAATTTAATTATTTCAAGATGATAATCCAATTTAAAAAAACCATTAACAAATATCTCATATAGTTCTTATGGAATTGAAAAATAAGTTGATCGACTTTATTGATAAAGTCATAATTCTTATTAGCACATCATGATGTTGTTCTTTTATTTTATTCTTCAAAAATAAATATGGTTCGATGAGAATTTTCATTAATTATATTTATTTGAAAAAAAATTAAGAATATGTATCCACAACCTCATATCTATGACTTGTTAGATCGTCTCCAAGGAGCCCAATATTTTTCCACGGTAGACATGATATTCACATAACATCATATATGTGAAGGGGATAACATTCGTAAAATATATTTTGGCAATAGATATGGGAATTATGATTTAAATGTAGTTTGGCTCGAAAAATTTGCATTCTATATTAATTGATATCATGAATAGAATCCTTCATGAATATTCACATATTTTTATTATTGTTTTTATTGATTATATTTGGTGTTAATAAAATATTTTTGAGGATCATTAAAAACAAAAAAAATATTTTTATGAAAAAAAAATAATGAAAATAATTTATATGGAAATTTTAATAGATTTTATTTTTTTTTTAAAAATCTTGGGAATATTTTAATTATAGATTGAATAATAGTTGATCCCACTTAAATAAAAGTTTATTATTATTTTAGAATGCCTAAAAAGTTTATAGATATTTGTAGTATTCTGGGATTAGAAGGTGTGATTGAAATATTGTTAAACAATTTTCACTATTATCTAGCCCACTAACAATGTTGAAAAGAAAAGGGAAAATTTTATTTGGACAGAAGGATACAATGATTGTTTTCAGGGAGTGAAAAAAATGATTGGTGAATGCTCTAGTTATGGATAAAACTTTTAGAAATTGATAATTTTTTCATATATAATGATTATTTATATATGTGACTTGGTTGTGTTTAACATAGAATTATTAAGTAATTTTTTTTTGTCTTTAATACAACTAAATCCTTATAAATTGAGTTTTCTCCCACATGATCTTTAATTACAAGATGTTGTCCGAGCTTTAAAAATTTATGGACATCATTTTTATTATAAAAAATGTGAAATATATTTTGACCAAAAAAATTGGAAATTTATATTTCTGTAAAATGAAATGATAATGAGGTAGTGAATATGGATGTAACTAATAAAGGATTTTGATTACATGATCAAACCCCATCCAAGAAAAGTAAATAAAGTTGTGGATTATTTTACTAAAAAACATTATTCATCATTAACTATGTATTTATTAGATGATTACCCCTTGGTTTATGATTTGATGAATTTTGGAATAGATGTTATTGTTGAAGGAAATTCTTTTATTTTTTCTTGTGTTAGTGCAGTTTTCTCACTCAAAAAGAGATATGTATGTGATGAATAAAACCATGAGTTATAAAAAAGATAGAATTGAATAAGGAAGATATGTTTCTAGAATATAATGACGATAAATATTGTGAAATTGAATTTGAAAAGAGATTTTTCATGTATTTTGATACCCAACATCTGAATGAACTATTAAATTAAACTAATAGATCTCTGTTATAGGATCACCTTACCAACAAAAATGACGTAAATACAAAATTGAGAGAATTACTATATGGATGGTATTAAAATACATATTTCTCATTTTAAAATTAATTATATGAATTATAAATAGGATAACATAGAGTGACAATTACTAAAGAAGGTGATTTATTCATTTACAACTCTATATTGGAAATTGGATTAAATATACAGCCATTTTGTGGTGGGATTGTTGAATGATTCTTGAGGTAACAATATAATTTGGGTAATTTTTTATCATCTGAATAAATTTTCACATTTCCTTTCTATTTGAGACATGCTTTTTATAGATCATCATTCATAATTTTACCTTAAATAAATTTCAATGTTACATGTAGTGGCTCTGTCCATTTTATCTAACCATGATCCCATGTTCACTTCTATCATATAAAAAATCCATTATAAGTCGTTGAGAACTGAATTAAATCTAATCAAAGCCTTTTTTCCTCATTCAAATGGGCAGACTGAGTGAACAATTGTGACATTTTTTGAAATTTAACACACTGGTTTAATTTATTACCAAGGATGCTGGGATAATCATATTTCATCAGATGATCTTTTATATAATAATAATTTTTATTCTTGTATACATTAGTGACCATTAAAGACATTATAAGGAAATTGGTGTATGACTCCATCATTTAAGAATTATGTCAATGAAAATGGGAACAAAATAAGTATTTAAAATTTATATAAAATTAAATATGATGTATTAACAAATGATGAATACTCCAAGAATGGGGAAAATTTATACAGATAACATGACGAATGAATTTTCTTTAGAGGTAGGTGATCATTTTTTAAATAAAATATTTCCGTTTAAATGATTTATGCATTATGGTAAGAGATTAAAGATAAGTAGACAGTTCATTAGAACTAATCAAATCCTATATAAGGATTGACTTGTTTCCTATAATGTATCTCAACCTCCTTGTTTATCTCAGGAAGGCAATGTTTTTCACATTTTGAAGATAATAATGTTTTTCTCATATTCATCTCAATTATTGATCGACAATGTAGTTTAACTAGATGATAACCTTTCATATGCGGAAATTCATGTGCATATTCTTGAACATAGATATAAAGTATTATGGAATAATATAATTTAAAAAGATTAGGATTGTTAAAGAAACCACATGGTTAAATAATCCACCAGGGAATATGATAATGTAATTTTGGAATGGTATCCTCACTTTTTTAAAATGTGAATAAAGATATCAAGGATTCAATTTTCATAAATTTTATAATGTTAAATCCTAGGTTATAATAGAATGAATTTTTAATTATAGAATTAAATTGCTAAATTCATCATAAATAAATAATGAAATAAGTTGTATTTAACGAAATTCAGGAATATATCAAAATATAATTCTG
Organism: Viscum album; assembly: GCA_963277665.1. NCBI lineage: Eukaryota > Viridiplantae > Streptophyta > Magnoliopsida > Santalales > Viscaceae > Viscum > Viscum album. Next base: position 2,067,622,174 of record OY728160.1, read on the forward strand.
ACATCATCTATGAAATTATAAATAAAATATAGAATTCATATAAAGGAAATGAGATATAGTTATATAATTAATTATGTAAATATATGATATTAAATTGATAAATTAATTTTTGTTTTTTTTGTGACACATAAATTTGTATTTATGTTTTTAAATTTATATAATGATTTAAATGAATATGTATATTCATAGAAATGTTTCATATATTAATTTTGTTGTTGTTATCATACATTAGTTTAATTATATGAGACTTTAATTATTATTAAATGGTGTCATAAAATCAATTATAATTGTCAAATATTTATTTTTCAAATAACTGATGGTGTTAATTGAAAATTAAAATTTTCATTGTTATGAAATTATTTTCATAAAACAGAGTTCAATTTTTAATTTTAGATAATAAAAATGTATTATGGTTATTTTTTTGGATAGTTCTAAAATTTTAGAATTTTTAATTAAAATAAAATATGATAATTTGTAGTGTATAACAAATTATTGAATTATTTAGGCATAGATATTGTGTGGATAATGTAAGCACAAAATCACAAACAATAATTCATTATATTAATATATTTATTGAAATTATTCAATCTATAAAATGTCTTCATCAAAAAAATAAAATAATGGATAAAATATATAGAAAACACCCCTCTCATCCACTATAAATACCAAACCTCGTCACCTCTTCACCTCACTCCTCCAAATCCCATTAGATTTTTCTCCATCAAAATAATTATCAAACCAATAAAAATTCCCACCTTCAATACATATTGGTCTCATAATAATTCCAAAATTTTTTTATGTAAAGTGGATTTTTTAGGTGAAGAAATTCATGGGGTTGAATCCTTTACTATTGTTTAAATTTCATTTAAATTTATTTAAATTTAGTATATTTTCTAACCTTACAAAAATTAATGTGACATACTAACTCAAGAATATTAAATAAAATAAAATCTTGTGATTAAATGTGATATTAAACATAAAACATCTCCTCATATCCTCTAATTATAAAAAATAAAAACATTTTCCATGAGGTGTAGATTTTTCATCATCGTGGATAACATGATTTCATTTAATTTTATAACCATAAATGACATTAATAAAACAATTATTATTGTTAAATAATATTTTATTATACATACTATAAGTTATATAATTCTCTAAAACCTATATATAATCATGATATTATCCAAGATGATATATGGTCCAGTTTTCTGTAAAAACCACCGAAATAAATAAATCACTTATATTAGTGTTTTATTTAATGAATAAAACTAAAATAATTAAAAAATGATATATTGTATAATAAAAAATTGTAGAAAAATATTAAAACCCTTTATTTCTAGTTCTATATTTTTCATCCATTCTACAAAAAGACCCTTAATAAACCAACCATTAAAACCCTGAACTAAACGCAACCAAAATGATAACCAGACAAAATATTATCAATAAATTGGTAGAATTTAGATATAAAAGGATTATATAAGGTATTATAAATCTGAATATTTATATTTGTTAAATTATTTGTTCTATTTAAATCCTTATATAGGAGGTTTAAACATTTTTAAATGAAGTATGCCCCAATATAAGGGACCTCCCTTTACAAATACTAATTAAGGTCACTAATTACAAAAAACAAATTCATTATAACTTATCTGTAATAAGTCGATTATCCCATTTTAAGGATTATTAATGTTTTGATGTTTTATATTACATAATACATTTTCATATATATAATAATATTTCATATTTTTTTGTGGAGTGTTCTTTAAAATAGTTAGTTTCATCATGAAATGTTTTCAAGATGAAAGTGTTCATCTTTTATGATTTTCCTTGGTTCTTGGGGATATTATGATGAAGGGTTGGACCTATATCCTCTCCAATTTCATTCATTATGTTATGCTATAATTTTATCATAATTGTTATTAAAATTATAACTATGATGACTACACCATCTGTTATCCATGATTGTTAAATCATAAGGTAGTCAAGAGGGTTACATTATAAGGTAAACATGAGGGTTAAAAATAATATGGTAGCCATAAATTTTATAATTATATGTAACTAATTCCCTAAGGTAGTTTTATTTAATCATTTATTGTTTCTCTGTTTTATTGAAATATATTGTTTTCCAAATGTAAATTTATAATACATTATAGTTGAGAAGAATATCGTTTTTAACATGATTTTATATTTTTATAACTATTAATGACATAATAGTTTGTTTCATTATTTTTATCTAAATTTCTGAGATGTCTTTTCTCACACAAGGTTTTAAAAAAATTTCTATAGGGTTATATATTGGGTAAATGAATTTAATAATCCATGCATAATTTTGTGAATATTTTTCATGAACATATATCATGTTTTGTCAAAATAATTCTTATTTGGGATGTAAAAGAACCGTTTTGAGTATTACCCACTTTTTTAGATTTTGGGTGGATATGTATGAATCATTCCGTACTTATCTAAAAATATAATTAAGAAATATCTTTTGGAAGGTATGAAAGTTAATTCTAAAATAAAATATTATATTAAGTATTATTTATTAAATGAAACAAATAATTCACTTAGAAATAAAATATTTTATAAAAAAACAATAAAAATTTCCCTAGGATAATTTTTTATCTATGCCTATAAATTAAGTTATTTGAATATATTATAATTCCAAGATTTAATTTAAAATAAAAATCATAAATATATTTAATATTTATATCATAGGAAAATATAAATTAATTATATTAGTTTTTCTTTTTTTATAATTTATCAATTACTAATTTGATTAGTGTGAATATATTTTTCATGTAAACTATTTAATTAATAAATATAAATATTTTTTCATTTAAAAAATCACATAAAAATAAAATGTATAAGAATAATTTTTATGAAAAAATTATTATTTAATTTTATTAATGAGTTTTTATATAAAAGTTCCAATTCATTGAAGATAAAAAATTATAATTATAATGACATGATAATAAGAATTATGTAATATTGAATTTTATTCAAAAAAGTTACATTCCTTCATATTGAAGATAATATTAGGTTTATTGTTTTAGATAATTAGGATATATATAATACATAACAAAACAATATAATACAAAGAGAACACATTCGATCAGTTTCATACTTTCTACATAAAATTATTTCAAAAAATAAATAATTTAATTTTTTACGACAACACATCAGGAATTTAAAAATTTTCCCTATTAATCCCATTATGATAATTCCAGCTTATAAAAACATTTAAAATTGTCTAATGGGTATGATAATCTTTGTAAATGATATAAAGATATAGAAACTCTACGTCCATTGAAAAATAATAAACTAATTAAAATCCTTTATTTGAAACCATATCCTTTTACACAAAAAAAGGGAAAAATATTTCCATAATATGTATTATTTATTTTAAATTTAGAAAACCATTTATTTTCACTAAAACTCATAAAAAACATATAAAATACCTGTTGGTGCCTAGGTATATAACATTTAACACATATAGAACCCGTATATATTATAATTACCATATGGAAGACATCTAATATAAGTTTCTATAAAATATAATCATTACCCAATGCATTAGTGCTCTATCTAGGGAAATCCATCATTTAAACTATAATGGGATGAAATGGTGCTTTCTGAGCATACCATCAAAAAATAATTTCTAGGAAAAATATCATGAAATAAAATACTAAATCATTTAGAAAAGAAATTTAAACTCGGATCATAACCACATTTATATATTAAAATACAATTTTCATTAAAAAAGGACATATTTTTTAAAAAATAACCCTTCAAATTGAATAAATATTTTCAATAAAATTTACACATTAAATGAATGAATGATTTTATTTTATGAAAACATTAATTCCTAAAAAATAATTACAAAATTCCTACTATGGTGGAAAATTCATTGTCATTGTGTATGTTATGAACCATACATTCCTTTTTTCTTTCATGAATTTGTTTTGAATAAAACATATAAGAAAATTATTTTTGAAAAAAATTGAAGAAAAATAAAAATAGAAATAAAATTTAAATTATAATCCCTTTACTCAAATAAAAATATGAAATAATATAAGTAATATTGACATCGTGAAAATGATATGAATATTAATTCAATAAACATTCAATGTTTCCCATACCACTTTGAAAAATTGAATCATATTCTACATGTAATAAAAAAATTAATAAAGTAATTATATTTCATGGTAATAGATAATATAGGGATATATTTTAAGGCCCCAGCCTTAAACCTTACTTAATCTTGAGATTTTACATGATTACACATTGAAGATCTTTTCAGGTTTAGTGTTTTAGAGGATTAGATCATAAAACATGCATTACATTCAACATTTAAACAAAGTGGTTACATAAAAGATAGTATTCATTTTTCCCATCATCAAAAAAATATTTAAAATAAAACATGGATTCTTTCTTGACACTTCCTTGACACTATCATCATATCATGTATGTAACACCCTGAGATTTTATGAAAAATATTCGTTTTAATTTCATTAATGTCTTGTGTTGTACGATAAACCAAAAGGAGCTTTCACAACAAACATCCTTGACTTGACTTGCATTACACGCAATCACGACCTTCCTCGATAGCGTGTGTAGTACGCAATACCGAGTTTCACTAAACAACGATATGCTATTATTAAAACTAGCCATTATGAATAGTAATAACCACATTTTGAAATTTTGTAAATTTTATTTTTCAAAATGGACTTCATTTTTGGATTCGGAATATCGAAATTAGCTTAGGGTGAAATTTTGGTACTTTTCGGATAACTTTCATATTCTGATGAATAGTAAAAATTACTAAATTTTAATTAAAAACAATTTTTTTAATCGAAATAGTTAAAAGTGATAAATTTTTAATTTGAGTGGTTTTAAAGTATATTTATAATATATTTTTACAATTTAATACAATGTTGTTCATTGGATGTAATTTCACATTTAAACCAGACATAAACAAGTGTCAATCTTTTGATAATTATTATCTCTTAAAAACACGCTATTTGTTTTGACGACTGGAATTAATTTTTAAATTAGTTAATGTAACTGATATGTTTTAAATTTGGTAAAATAAACGTCATTTTTTAATTCATAATATCCAATATAGCTTAGGCCTAATTTTTGGTATTTTTCTGGAAACATTATTTTTTTGATGAATAGTGAAACCACTAAGTGGTAGTTAAAAAACTAAATTTTTTCATAAAACATAATTTTACCGATTCTGTGAGTGGAATTTCAAAATTCCGAGAGACACGGTTGATGTCAATAAGTAAAATTTGGTTCAATGAGGTGAAAATAATTTTGGTGAATAGTAACTTTTTACTTTTTTTACCACGATTAAAAGTAAATATTGTAATTAAAGGGTAAAAGTGTTATTATTATTACCCTAACACATGTCCTAATTCTATTGGATAAGTGTAATTCGACCAAAAACAACCTTAGGAATAAAATATGACCATTTAGGCCCACTTGGATTAGATTAGGACATTTATTATTATTTAATTCAAAGAAGAGCTAAAAGAGTTAAAATCAATGTTTAATTACTAAAACATTTTTAATATAGGGTTATACATAAGATAAATTCTATTGTAAATATGAATTAGAAAGATAATAAGATTTCCTAAATAATGACAGTTTATTTATAATTTTTAGACATTATATTAATTAACTAAGTTATGACACAATGATTATGCAGTAATTACCATAATAGTGAAAAATTAGAATAATTGATATTATAAATACCCAAATAAATATAATTTGAGATTTTTTATGAGTTAAACTAATTTTCTAGGTAAATATGGCATGTTAGTATTGATTTAATTAACTTTTGTCTAAGTAATAATTATTTTATGAGTTTTAAAAAAATAAACTATTGAATAGTGTCAAAATTGACATAAAATAGTTTTTAAAACAAATATTATATTATTGATTGTTATTTTATTCCTAAAAATTTAAGGTTAGGAAAAATGACTTAGATAAGGTTATATATATTAATGATAAAAAAAACTTGGGGTTCGTATGGCTTCTTATAGTTAGTTTATTAACCTTATAGTGTAAGAACACAAAAAGACATGGTAAAAGTAAAATTATCTAACATAAAGTTAAATATAAATGATAAGGTTAAAATAGGAACCTAAACTTGTCTAAATTCTATTGGATGAGAGGATTTCGACCCATCCCCACCTTAGCTTCGAAATAAATCAATTTGGAGCTATTAAAAACCGAATTTGGCTTTATAATAAAATAATATTTTTAGTTTTTCCAAAGGTGCCCCTCTCCTCCCTTATAAAAGGGCACCTCCTCCCTCTCTTCCTCACACCACTTTGCGCCTTCAAGCTCAGCCAACCCCGGAAAAATTCTCTTCTCCACTTCCCTAGCAACATCCTGGAGGTTCGAGTCTTCCAAAAAGACCAATTTTAGTGCCCTAAAAGGACATCTCAAAGAGGAGCTTCAAAGAAGAGGAGGTTCTGACACTTACGAAGAAAATCAGACCTAAGGTAAGGGAAAAATCACAATCTAATTTTTATCCGAGATTGTTATTATTTTGGAATTTACTGGGATACATTTTATCATACACATCCATGTTTTCACAATATGTAATATTTATATCCTTCTACAATAGTTTGTATCCAATTTTACCCTTCGGTGAGTTTTTAGTAAAAGATATGAAAGGAATCTTTTGTCGTATTTCGTACGAGGTACTTTTTGACTTTTCCGAAAAAGTATGAGAAGAATATTTTTTTGACTTATACGACATGAATGTATTTTTAAAACATTATTTCCAAGAAGCTTCCTTTACTTGTTTTCAAGTTTATTTTTAATCAACTTCTTTTAGTTTAAAATTGTATGACATGTTAAGAAAGGAAAATGTTTTTGAAGTAGAAAGGATATTTTCCTCAAGAATGGAGTTCAAGTGTTTTATCAAAATTATATTCCATATATGATAATATAGGGTTATGTTTATATCCCTATTGTTACATTGATTTGATTATGTTGTGATGGAATTATTTTTATGAATTCCATTATCTTATATGAATTGTTTTATGATGTCATGTTGTTTAAGAATCCCATTTTTATTACATGGGTTATGCAATGATGTATGATTTATAATTTTGTGGCACACATAATAATGGTATAATTATGATATGGGTGGGACCTATATCTCCCTACCATGCATTGGGTAAAGATTTTATATATCATGAGATAGACATGGCTGGAACGGCAGGTTAAATAGGTTCAGTGAAACAGGACTGAAACTATGACAACCCTGATTTTTATTACAACTTAAACATGCTTTAATACATAAAACTTCACTTGATCCAACAATGAAGATCGAGAGGTTTAGTGTCTTTGGGGCTTAGGATCATTACATAAAAAATTTAAACTTGATATACAACATCTTTTTTGAAAACTTCCTTTACATGACCACTACATTCCTTCATACTTAGCATTGCATGGGATAACCTGAGGACATGCATAAGAAAAGGGTGAGCTATAAAGCCCAGTAAGGGAGTAAACAATGAATAACATGAGGAGTGAAATACATGTTAGGCAATAGGTATATCAATAGAGAATAAGAGAAACATGAACATAAAGGCATGATAAAGCATGATAATCATAACATGGAAATGTGGCAACAACACTTAACATTGAATTAGCATGAGCCAAGGCTCATTGCACATGGAGCATGAGTAAACCCTCATTGCACTTGAATCATGAGTAAACCCTCATTGCACTTGAATTATCATGAGTAAACACTCATTGCACATGACGTATCATGATACTATACTTTACCCAATGCATTGGAGCGCTATAAAGGGCGCACCCTTCTTAAACATTTCATTTCATGCATAAGTGTGCCACATGGATCATAAAACATGGATTCATAAAACATAATCATTTATTCCATGATAAAGGGATGTGGAATTCATACATGAAACTTTATAATCAATAAGTAAATGTGCATAAAGGTGAATACCCTTGATGGAGAAATGGGCATGGTATTCACTACACAATGATATTGGCTTAGAAAATCGGTGTGATTTCGGCAGCGTAACAGCGTGACATAAGAATTCATAAAAAAGGTTGATGAGAGGGAAAAGGGTTACTCATAATATTTACATTAAATGGACAGTAAGGAGGTCATATAGATACATGTCTCAACAATTGAAAAGGAATTTAGATTCATGATACAAAAGTATTGCTTGAATATAAAAGAAGAGAAAAAGGTTTCTTTCGGAATTTCGGCATAGTAACGGGTGTACATGGGAGGCATTTAATGAGAGAGAAAGGGGTCTCCCATCATTCAAACAATAAGAGGGAATTATGGGAGAGGTTCAAAACCATACCCCTACATTCATAATTGAAAATAAAAGGGCAATACAACTTAAAGAAAATTGACAAAAATGAGAAAGGAAGAAAACCCCTTACATGAATGTGCGCTTCCAAAGGCTAGAGAGAGGATTGTGAGAGGCTTCTTGGGAGCTTGGGGCACCTTGGGAGGATTCTAGATAGAGTAGGTCAGAGGTTGGACGAACCTCAAGGGCTTTGAGTGAGGAGGAAGTGGGAGCTTGGGTGGGTTTATATAGGAAAGGTGAGAGAATTCTTTATTATTTAAGTTTGGGACCCCTTATATTAAAATAATCCAAACCACAAGCCATCCCATGGTATTTTCCCATGGTTTCTGGAAAAGGAAAGAGGAAAACAATATTTTACAAGTCCATGGTCCGAACGTATTAAAAAATTAGGGTTGCTTATGTGGAGGTGAGTCACACTCCCATGGAAATTAATTTAAAAAGGCAAAGTGTTGAATAAGTCTTGAGGGCTCCATTAATGCTTTGAAAAGTAATCAAACAAACCCAAAACCTCATTATTTTAATTATAAAACACCAATTGGCCGAACATAAGGATTATTGAATTTTATTACATCAACATTGGGTCATTATGATGTCATAAAACACATTATATATTTAAATGGTATTTAATTTTTACCCCAAAATTTGACTGTCTCAGAAAATTATGAAAAATTCACCGTTGGATAATTTCGACATCCTGATTTTAAAAAATAATATTTATTTTATCTAAATAATTTTCTAAATATGTGAATTTTCACTTTTAAAATAAAAACAGACATTTATATAAAAATTCACGGGTTTTGACAGAAATGGCTTCCAAACCTTAATAAAAATTTTAATTGCATTCATAAAATTATAAGATCATTTATATTTAATAAAAATTAATTTAATATTAATAATAATATTTTATTAAAATATTATTTAATTCAAAAATCCTTTAATTCAATAAAATATAATTCTTAATTAAATAATAACTAAAAACACCATTTGTACTTTAAAAACTAATTACAATGTATCAAAAAAAATTATATTCATTATTATATACAAAAAAATAATGTACATGAACATGGTGATACTTATTTGTTACATAACCCATTAAAATAGCCGCATAAGACCTAAGGGTAAGGTGTGCGATGGTGACAGACTCTTGGGGTTGCTCGGATAACATCGCTCGAGTGGTAATCTCTATCAACTTCCATTTTTCCTGTAGACGATCACGTTCGAGCTTGACTTGATGAAGCTCAGCTTGGGCTTGGTCAAGGGTAAAGCCCAAAGACGCCACCTCTTTTCTGAGCTCCGAAAAATGGGCTTCGTAAGGGGAAATTCTACTGGATGAGGCCATCACTTCCTTTGTCTGAGTAGAAATGGTTTCGTTAAAGCCTTATATTTATACTACTCAGATGATCACTGTTCAACGGCTATAAAAGTAACGGTCACAAATCTTAACGTAAAACTAAAGAAGTTGACATCTTATAATAAAAACATTTTTCATAAAGAAACATTTAACTGGATCAAGAGGGATTTTCCATTAATGAAACTTTGGGTCGTTACAACATTCCCCCCATAAAAAATTTCGCCCTCGAAATTTTCTTTTTCCCACACTAAAACAAATGTGGGTAACTTAGCTTCACCATATTCTCTGACTCCCAAGTTTCTTCTTCAAACATGTGGTTTCTCCACAACACCTTGACGAGGGGCATTGTCTTATTTCGTAGAACTTTTTCTCTATGATCTAAGATCTTCACTGGTTGCTCCTCATAAGAAAGATCGTCTTTTAATTGTACCACCTCGGAAGAGAGTACATGTGAAGGGTCTGGTATGTACTTCCATAAGTGGGATACATGGAAGACATCATGCACCTTGGCCATAGTAGGTGGAAGTGCTAGTCGATAGGCCACAACCCCAACACGATCAAGAATCTCGAAGGGGCTGATGTACCTTGGACTTAACTTCCCTTTCTTTCCAAACCTCATGACCTTCTTCCACGGAGATATGCGTAAAAACACCATGTCTCCGACTTTAAACTCAAGGTCTCTTCGACGATTATCTGTATAACTCTTCTGTCGACTCTAGGCTGCCATGATATGCTGCTGAATGGTTTTCACCTCCTCCACCATTTCTTCGACCATTTCTGGTCCAAGCAGCTTACGTTCACCGACCTCATCCCATCATGCTGGTGTTCTACACCTTTTCCCATACAGGGCTTCATATGGTGCCATTTGGATGCTCGAGTGGAAACTATTATTATAAGAGAACTCAACCAGAGGAAGATGTTGATCCCATCCTCCTTTAAAGTCCATTGAGCACGCTCTCAACAAATCCTCAAGTGTTTGGATAGTCCGCTCGGATTGGCCATCAGTTTGAGGATGATAGGCCGTACTGAAGTTCAGTTAAGTATTCAGAGCATGTTGAAGACTCTTCCAAAACTTAGAGGTAAATCTTGGATCTCAGTCAGTCACAATAGATAGTGGTACTCCATGCAACCATACCACTTCCCTGATATATATCCATGCCAGTTGATCCAAAGAGATATCCTCTCGAATAGCAATGAAGTGTGCAGTCTTTGTAAGACGATCCACAACAACCCAGATTGCATTGTTGCCTTTGGATGTCCTTGGAAGTCCAGTGACGAAGTCCATGGTGATGTTCTCCCATTTCCATTCTGGTATGGGTAATGGTTGCATCATCCCCTTAGACTTCTGCCTCTCTGCCTTCACTTGCTGACACACCAGGAACTTTGATGTATATTCAGCGATCTCCTTCTTCATATTTTCCCACCAAAAGTTTTCTCGGAGATCTCGATACATCTTTGTGCTCCCTGGGTGAATAGAGAAATTTGAACTATGTGCATCATCCAAAAGTTCCTTCTTCGGCTCTGAACTTGATGGAACACATAGTCTTTTCCCAAACCTCACAATTCCTTCTTCATTAACATTAAACTCTGAGGATTTTCCCTTTTTGATAGCTTCCACTTTTTCTTGGATTCCCGCATCATCCTTCTGAGCATACTTTAACCTTTCCAAAAGAGATGGTTGAGAAATCATTTGTGAAAGGATTGATGATGTTCCCTTCTTTATGATTCCCACGTTCATCTTCATCAAGTCTAAGAAGATTGGATCCTTCTCAATTCTCATCATTGATAGAATTTATGGATCCTTTCTACTTAGGGAATCTGCCACCTTGTTCGCCTTCCCAGGGTGGTAATGTATTGAACAGTCCCAATCCTTGTTGAGCTCTATCCATCTTCTCTGGCGCATATTAATCACTTTCTATATGAATATATATTTAAGACTCTCGTGGTCAGTATATATCTCACATTTCACTCCATAGAGATAATGCCGCCAGATTTTCAAGGCAAAGATCACCGCCGCCAACTCCAGATCATGCGTTGGATAGTTTCGCTCATGGATTTTCAACTGCCTTGAGGCATAGGATATCACTTTATCATTCTGCATCAGCACACATCCTAAGCCCTTCTTCTAAGCATCACTGATTACCACAAAAAGCTCCCCACTTGTGGGTAAAGTGAGCACGGGTGCAGTGATAAGCCTCCTTTTCAACTCCTTGAAGCTTTCTTCACATTCATCACTCCAAGGAAACTTTACTCCCTTTCGAGTTAGCTTGGTAAGAGGGTTGGATAATCGTGAGAAATTTCTCACAAATCATCGATAATATCCGGCTAACCCCAAGAAGCTACGGATATCAGTTACCGATATTGGCCTCGGCCATCCCTCAATTGCATCTGTTTTGGAGGGGTCCACAGATATCCCATTGCTTGTGATGATATGACTCAAGAATGATAATTCCTTCAACCAAAGCTCACACTTACTGTACTTTGCATAGAGATTCTCCTTGTGCAAAGTCTCTAGTACAGTTTTTAAATGCTCCTCATGGTCCTCCTTGGTTTTGGAGTATATTAGAATAACATCTATAAAGACTACCAAAAATTTGTCTAGGTAATCTCTAAAGACTCTATTCATCAAGTCCATGAATATTTCTGGAGAATTGGTGAGTCCGAAAGGCATTACTATGAATTCATAGTGCCCGTACCTTGTATGAAAAGCAGTCTTGGGGATATCTTCCTTCTTCACCCTTACTTGATAATATCTCGACCGCAAGTCCACCTTGGAGAAGTATTGTGCTCCACGCAGCTGATCAAACAAGTCATCGATTCTTGGGAGAGGATACTTGTTATTTATCGTGATTTTGTTAAGTTCACAATAATCAATGCAAAGCCGCATTGACCCATCCTTCTTCTTGACGAAGAGGACTGGTGCACCCCATGGTGATGCACTTGGGCCTATAAACCCTTTATCCAGATTCTCCTGTAGTTGTTTCTTCAGCTCTTCAAGCTCAACAACAGCCATTCTATATGGAGTCTTGGATATTGGTAGCGCCCCAGGTATAAGTTCAATTGAGAACTCAACATCTCTTCTTGGAGGAAGACCAGGAAGTACCTCGGGAAATACTTCAGCGAATTCCCTCACAATAGGCATTTCTTCAAGGGTGGTATCTTCCTTGGACTTAATCATCTGAGCCAGATATGCATGCTCATAAGTCAGTAATATCCATGCTTGAGATGATGGAGCTAAAGGAGATTCATCTTCCTCCTGACACTTGTAAAGAATCGGGGTTCGATTCTCCATATGGGGTGTGATTTCCCTCTCCCGACAATTTATGTTGGCTCTATATAAGGAAAGCCAATCCATGCCAAGAATTGCATCAAATTCCACCAAAGGGAGTATGACGAGATTCGCCGAGAAATTCAATCCACAGATTATAATAGGGGAGGACTTATACTCATGGGATGCAATGATTGCCCCATTTTCCGTACTCACCGACATCTTTACTTCCATGATTTGTGGTGGTGCAGGGATTGTTCTACTAAACTTTTGAGATATAAAAGAATGCGTAGAACCTGAATCAAAAAGTACGTTCGCTATTCATGAATGAATAACTAGCGTACCTATCACCACTTCATTGTCAGGGTTCACTTCGGTAGAAGTGATGGCAAAAGCTCTTCCTTGCTGTCTTGGAGGTTGTTGATTGCCTCCGATAACCCTTGGATTAGGGCACTGATTCGCAAAATGACTCGGTTCTTTGCATTTGAAGCATTGAACAACGAGTTGAGGTTCGAACGGAGTGTTCCTCTCTTCTGTCGCAGCCGCTGGTCCTTCTTGCTGACAGTTAATAGCTAGGTTCCCTTCTCTTCCACACTTGAAGCATTTTCTTGTCCCCCTAAGGCAATTTCCAGGGTGCTTCTTTCCACACTTTTGGCAAGTGGGGTGCTGAAATTTCTTAGCGCCGTTGGATTTATCCATCGGAGCACCAGCATTGAAGTCCACCTTACACTTCTTGTCCCCATGATACCCCTGTGATTCTCCGATCTCCATTTCAACCTTTAGGGCACATCGGACAATTTCCTCATAGCTGTCGAAGTCACGGATCGCTAATGCTTTCCGCAAGCTGGGTTTCAGCCCACCAAAGAAGCGGTCAACCATGCATTCAGGGGTAACGACAAAGCCGGAAGCGTATCGTGCAAGCCTTGTGAAGTTTTCCTCGTACGCTCCCACAGATTCTTCATCTTTCTGTTTGAGGGAAAGGAAGTCCCTTTCCATCTTAAGACGGAGGGTGCGTGGAAAATATTTATCAAAAAACATCTTCCAGAATTCCTTCCATTCCAAAGCCTTGATCTCCTCCTCAGGCTTCGTATTTTTGATCAACGTCCACCATTGATCAGCTTCACCCTCCATACGATAAGCTGCCAGGAGAACCTTCTCTTTTTCAGAGCATTGGAGGATGGAGAATATCTTTTCAATGGAGTTGATCCATTGTTCAGCAATCGTGGGATCGGATGATCCACTAAAAGTAGGAGGCCTTTGTCTCATGAAGCTTTCAATAGCAACTTGATCTTTCTTAGATGGGGTTGAATGTTCCTCTTGACCAGTGTTTCTATTCAAAACTTGAGTTAGCTGAGAGAGAAGCGTGAAAAAGTTCGCGATTCCTGCTCCCATTGGATTGGGCATCTCATAAGTACAATCACCACACTGATCTTCACAACGGTTGTTAGCCCGAGTTCTCCTATTACCGGCCATTGGCTGGAATAAAAGGAAAGTTATGGGTAACACATAAAGGGTAATCCAAAGACAAAAGTTGATGACTTATAAATAAACTTTAATCTCTTTAACTCATGAGTCTATAGGATTCAATCCAGGCTTTTCATGATCTTCCTTCTAACATATATTCTTAGGGGAATTTTTCCATTAATAAGGGTTCATACTAAGATTGTGAATTTATCAAAACATATCCCCCGGGAGTGTCGTAACCAAGAGTGCAGTAAGGCCCATTGTCGTGCACCAGTTCCCGTTCGAGTCTATCTCGAAGTGGTGTTTTCGGGTTTTACCCCTAGGATACATCTGTGCCAGAGCTGCCTCTACCTTCTTGTATCCAGACAGGGATGTATTTGTTTGATAAACCACTTACTTAGTATTTACCAAAACTTAGGGATATTTTTATTATGCTTAGTCTTGTATCTAAGGCTTTACTAGGGTTTCATAATCCCAAAAATAACTAAACCTATCCTCTGATACCAACTATGACAACCCTGCTTTTTATTACAACTTAAACATGCTTTAATACATAAAACTTCACTTGATCCAACAAAGAAGATCGAGAGGTTTAGTGTCTTTGGGGCTTAGGATCATTACATAAAATCTTTAAACTTGAAATACAACATCTTTATTGAAAACTTCCTTTACATGACCACTACATTCCTTCGTACTTAGCATTGCATGGGATAACCTGAGGACATGCATAAGAAAATGGTGAGCTATAAAGCCCAGTAAGGGAGTAAACAATGAATAACATGAGAAGTGAAATACATGTTAGGCAATAGGCATATCAATAGAGCATAAGAGAAACATGAACATAAAGGCATGATAAAGCATGATAATCATAACATGGAAATGTGGCAACAACACTTAACATTGAATTAGCATGAGCCAAGGCTCATTTCACATGGAGCATGAGTAAACCCTCATTGCACTTGAAGCACGAGTAAACCCTCGTTGCACTTGAATTAGAATGATTAAACACTCATTGCACATGACGTATCATGATACTATACTTTACCCAATGCATTGGAGCGCTATAAAGGGCGCACCCTTCTGAAACATTTCATTTCATGCATAAGTGTGCCACATGGATCATAAAACATGGATTCATAAAACATAATCATTTATTCCACGATAAATGGATGTGGAATTCATACAAGAAACTTTATAATCAATAAGTAAATGTGCATAAAGGTGAATACCCTTGATGGAGAAATGGGCATGGTATTCACTACACAATGATATTGGCTTAGAAAATCGTTGTGATTTCGGCAGCGTAACGGCGTGACATAAGAATCCATAAAAAAGGTTTATGAGAGAGAAAGGGGTTCCTCATCATATTTACATGAAATTGACAGTAAGTAGGTCATATAGATACATTTCTCAACAATTTAAAAGGAATTTAGATTCATGATACAACAGTATTGCTTGAATATAAAAGAAGAGAAAAAGGTTTCTTTCGGAATTTCGGCATAGTAGCGGGTGTACATGGGAGGCATTTAATGAGAGAGAAGGGGGTCTCCCATCATTCAAACAATAATAGGTAAGTATGGGAGAGGTGCAAAACCATACCCCAACATTCATAATTGAAAATAAAAGGGCAATACAACTTAATGAAAATTGACAAAAATGAGAAACGAAGAAAACCACTTACATGAAAGTGTGCTTCCATAGGCTAGAGAGAGGCTTGTGAGAGGCTTCTGGGGAGCTTGGGGAACCATGGGAGGATTATAGAGAGAGTAGGACAGAGGTTGGACGAACTTAAAGGGCTTTGAGAGAGGAGGAAGTGGGAGCTTGGGTGGGTTTATATAGGAAAGGTGAGAGAATTCTTTATTATTTAGGTTTGGGACCCCTTATATTAAAATAATCCAAACCACAAACCATCCCATGGTATTTGCCCATGGTTTCTAGAAAAGGAAAGAGGAAAACAATATTTTACAATTCCAAGGTCCTAACTTATTAAAAAATTAGGGTTGCTTATGTGGAGGTGAGTCACACTCCCATGGAAATTAATTTAAAAAGGAAAAGTGTTGAATAAGTCATGAGGGATCCATTAATGCTTTGAAAAGTAGTTCAAACAAACCCAAAACCACATTATTTTAATGATAAAACACATATTGGTCGAACCTAAGGATTATGGTATTTTATTACATCACCATTGGGTCATTATGATGTCATAAAACACATTATATATTTAAATGGTATTTAATTTTTACCCAAAAATTTGACTGTCTCGGAAAATTATGAAAAATTCACCGTTGGATAATTTCGACGTCCTGATTCCAAAAATAATATTTATTTTATCTAAATAATTTTCTAAATATGTGAATTTTCACTTTTAAAATAAAAACCGACATTTATAAAAGATTCACGGGTTTTGACAGAAATGGCTTTCAAACCTTAATAAAAATTTTAATTGCATTCATAAAATTATAAGATCATTTATATTTAATAAAAATTAATTTAATATTAATACTAATATTTTATTAAAATATTATTTAATTCAAAAATCCTTTAATTCAATAAAATATAATTCTTAATTAGATAAAAACTAAAAACACCATTTGTACTTTAAAAACTAATTACAATGTATCAAAAAAAATTATATTCATTATTATATACAAAAAAATAATGTACCTGAACATGGTGCTACTTATTTGTTACATAACCCCTTAAAATAGCCACATAAGACCTAAGGGTAAGGTGTGCGATGGTGACAGACTCTTGGGGTTGCTCGGATAACATCGCTCGAGTGGTAATCTCTATCAACTTCCATTTTTCCCGTAGACGATCACGTTCGAGCTTGACTTGATGAATCTCAGCTTGGGCTTGGTCAAGGGAAAAGCCCAAAGACGCCACCTCTTTTCCGAGCTCCGACAAATGGGCTTCGTAATGGGAAATTCTACTGGATGAGGCCATCGCTTCCTTTGTCTGAGTAGAAATGGTTTCGTTAAAGCCTTATATTTATACTACTCAGATGATCACTGTTCAACGGCTATAAAAGTAACGGTCACAAATCTTAACGTAAAACTAAAGAAGTTGACATCTTATAAAAAAACATTTTTCATAAAGAAACATTTAACTGGATAAAGAGGGATTTCCATTAATGAAACTTTGGGTCGTTACAGAAACGAGGAGTGAACTCCGTTCAGAAATGGACATTGTCCGCTATGATAGTCTTGGCAATGAGTCTTGACTACTAAGAAATGATTTTATATTATTATGTGTGTATGCCACAAAGTTTCATGTTTTAAGTTATGATTATTGGGATTACATTTCACTACTATGATTTATCCCATGTTATGATATTATGATCTCTTTTGAAGGATAAGATTTCCAAAATGTTATGTTCTTATGAATATGATTTGATTGATATTTATTTTGTTTAAACATACTGAGCATTTGAGCTCACCCGTTTATGTTTTCTTTGCCCCAAGATATAAATAAATGTTTTAGGTAAAAAAAAGGAAGATCTTTGTGGGAGATGTTGAAGATCTTTCATCACGATTAGAAGATTATATTCCAAGTTTCCAAAGACACTAAACTATTACGGTCCTTGTGTGTGTGTGTTTTTGTTATTTACTAAGTATTCTGCAATCGTAATGTAATGTCCATGTACATTAAGCTTCGGGTCTCTACAGTTGGTATCAGAGGAAATGTTTAGTCAACCTTTGGAAACTAGGATGCGAAAACGTTAGTGAGATCCCTAGAGATATTTCTAAGGTCTGTCTAGGGATTAGGATAAGTATATGTATAGGATATAGTCCTAGAACTATGGTAACGATCTTAGTATTTAACCTAAGATGTTACATATTGATGTTACTCCCCCTTTATTATGACTTTTGCCTCTAACACTATTCTTTTTGGGTTTTAGAAAATTGCAGGAAACAAGTTGATTCACGATAATGGAGGATATCATGGACAATGGAATGATATTATTCATGAGAAACCAAATGAAATAGGATTTGGAAGTCCAAACATCATTATTATACCGAATTAGCAATCTCATAATATGATCAATAAACTCAAATTTGGTAAGTTTCCTGACTCGGCTAATAAGAGAAAGATGGAGTTTCATGATGATCATAGAGGAAAGAAAGTTCAATTTCTCCTAGTTAAATCATGTGGGAAGAGGCATCAAGGAGAATGTTTCAAAGGAACTGGAAGATGCTTTTGGTGTGGAAAAGAAGGACACAAATCCAGTAAGTGCAAAGGAAAAGGTTCAGTTAACACCATGGATGAGGATAATAGAATTTCTACGACATCAACAATGGTTAAATGTTTTAAATGTGGAATGTACGGGAATTATGCAAACCAATTCCCTAAGGGAAAGTCTCATGAAGAGAATCAGTACGACCGTATGAGTAGTATTTATGTTGATGATGATGAAGAGACTACAAATGATATGTGAGTTGAAAGAATTGTTGAAGCTCGGTCAATGGTTTAAGAAGATAGTGGAATGATTACATGTTTATCAAGTGTAATGTTGTATAAGTAATCTCATGGTACTATAGAATAAAGAGACATCTAAGGATTGTTACACTGTTGTCCTTCCTTGATTTTTGAAAGTGTATGATTAATGGTACCAGTATCCATTAAAGGTTATTCAGATATTTTTGGAATATAGATGATATGCGCATAATGAAGGGATAAGGAGAAAATTAAATGTTTGATAGTATTCATGACCTCATGACTGATATAAGGATAAGGTTATGTCATTGTTTGAGTATATATAATTTTTGGATTTTGGTCTGTGGAAAGAGTTAACTTTTGACAGCATGCATGTTTTCACTATGGTTCAATGGGTATTCATTTTATTTCAAGATAATACATGATTAAGGCCTTTGAATGTTTGGAATGTGACCAACAAGACATATCTTATGATATATGGGGATCAATGATGGAATTAACATGCTTGTTATATGAAATCTTTGGTAGTCATTTTCACTATAATATGAGAGTGGACTGCAGTTTTATGGATAAGCCTAAAGATTGGAATGGATTATGTTGGACATAAGTTAGTATTGTTTATGGATAGAAACTTTTTTTGATATTATTGTTGGGTTGTTATAGTAATTTAGTTTCAGAAAAAGGACAACCTGCAGGACGGGCGACAGCCCATCGTGTCGGATAAGGCCGTGGGAATCGAACCCACAACTGAAGTGCGACTGGCCTTTATCTCCTACCACTGGCCTACAGGAAGTCCCTGTTTATTAGAAACTAGTATTATTATATTAATCAGTATGATATACGAAGTATAAGTCCATTTTAGGAACCATATATGATTAATCTCACTATAGATGGACTTATGTATTTTTTGATAACTTTTCTAACCTTTTGTTTGAGAGAGATGGAATGACCCATCATTCTATCACATGATCTGCTAACACATCACGAATGACAAATTAAAATTCATTTATTTAAGAGATGAAGTGTAAATTTTCCAAATAACGACCAACGGTGAGACTATACCTAAATCACGAAAGTATTTCTTATAATTCCAATTTCATCAACTTTAGGGAAACGATCTTGAAAACCAAAAAATGTTGTCCTAGTGCTCTTATATCCTATGAATCAAATGGTCCCATAGATCATCACAAATTTATGGCTTTGTGATTTATGGATTTTTCATAATCCATGTTCTCTACCACTCTACATCAGAACTTTATGGTTAGATTTTTCTTCCATATCCATATTTTCACCTATTTTCTCCTACGTGGAAACCCAGTGATGAGTTAATTTGGGTAACCGTTACATTTCATACTTGAGTTTTTAAATCCAAGTTTTGGTATTCCTTTTTACTATGTGGGTTTCTATTAAAGAAACTTTTGTGTAGTAAACCATTTATAACCCCGACGAATTTCGAGGGCGAAATTCATTTTAAGGGGGGTAGAATTTGACACCCCGAGATTTTATGAAAAATATTATTTTTAATTTCATTAATGTCTTGTGTTGTAAGCCACACCAAAAGGAGATTGCACAACACACATCCTTTACTTGACTTGGATTACACGCAATCATGACCTTCCTTGATAGCGTGTGTAGTACACAATACCGAGTTTCACTAAACAACGATATGTTATTATTAAAACTAGCTGTTATGAATAGTAATAACCCCTTTTTGAAATTTTTTATTTTTTTAAAAAAATTGACTTCATTTTTGGATTCGGAATATCGAAATTAGCTTAGGGTGAAATTCTGGTACTTTTCGGATAACTTTCATATTCCGATGAATAGTGAAATTTACTAAATTTTAATTAAAAACAACTTTTTTAATCGAAATAATTAATAGTGATAAATTATTAATTTTATTGGTTTTAAAGTATATTTAGAATATATTTTTACAATTTAATACAATGTTTTTAATTGGATGTAATTTCACATTTAAACCAGACATAAACAAGTGTCAATCTTTTGATAGTAATTATCTCTTAAAAACACGTTATTTGTTTTGACGACGGGAATTAATTTTTAAATTAGTTAATGTAACTGATAAGTTTTGAATTTCGTAAAATAAAAATCATTTTTGAATTCATAATATCAAATATAGGTTAGTCCTAATTTTTGGTATTTTTCTGGAAACATTCATTTTTTGATGAATAGTGAAACCACTAAGTGGTAGTTAAAAAATTGAATTTATTCATAAAACGTAATTTTACTGTTTCTGTGAGTGGAATTTCAAAAATCCGAGAGACACGGTTGATGTCAGTAAGTAAAATTTGGTTCAATGAGATTAAAATAATTTTTGGTGATTAGTAACTTTTTACGTTTTTTACCACGGTTAAAATTAAATAGGGTAATTAAGGGTAAAAGTGTTATTATTATTACCCTAAAACATGTCCTAATTCTATTGGATAAGTGTAATTAAACCAAAAACAACCTTAGGAATAAAATATGACCATTTAGGCCCACTTGTATTAGATTAGGACGTTTATTATTATTTAATTCAAAGAAGAGTTAAAAGAGTTAAAATCAAAGTTTAATTACTAAGACATTTTTAATATAGGGTTATGCATAAGATAAATTCAATTTTAAATATTCATTATAAATCTAATAAGATTTCCTAAATAATTATATTTTATTTATATTTTTTAGACATTAAATTAATTTATTTATTTATGACACAATGATGATGCAGTAATTACCATAATAGTGAAAAATTAGAATAATTGATATTATAAATACCCAAATAAATATAATTTGAGACTTTTTATGAATTACACTAATTTTCTAGGTTAATATGGAATGTTAGTATAGATTTAATTTACTTTGATCGAAGTAATAATTCTGTTATGAGTTTCACAAAAATCAACTATTGAATAGTGTCAAAATTGACACAAAATAGTTTTTAAAACAAATATTATATTATTGGTTGTTATTTTATTCCTAAAAATCTAAGAGTAAGCCAAATGACTTAGATAAAGGTATATATATTAATGATAAACAACTTGGGGTTAATTTGGCTTCTCATAGTATGTTTATTAACCTTATAGTGTAAGAACACAAAAATATATGGTAAAAGAAAAATTATCTAACTTAAAGTTAAATAAAAATGATAAGGTTAAAATAGGAACCTAAACTTGTCTAAATTATATTGGATGAGAGGATTTAGACCCATACCCACCTTATCTTCGAAATAAATTAATTTGGAGCTATTTATAACCGAATTTGGCTTTATAATAAAATAATATTTTTAGTTTTTCCAAAGGTGCCCCTCTCCTCCCTTATAAAAGGGAACCTCCTCCCTCTCTTCCTCACACCACTTTGAGCCTTCATTCTCGGCCAACCCCTGCCAAATTATCTTCTCCACTTCCCTAGAAAAATACTAGAGGTTTTGGTCTTCCTATAAGACCAATTTTAGAGCCCTAAATGGATATCTTAAAGAGGCGCTTCAAAGAAGAGCAGGTTCAGACACTTACGAAGCAAATCAGACCTAAGGTAAGGGAAATATCACAATCTCATTTTTATCCGAGATTGTTTATATTTTGGAATTTAATGGGATGAATTTTATCATACATATCCATGTTTCCATAATATGTAATATTTATATCCTTCTACAATAGTTTATATCCAATTTTACCCTTCAGTGAGTTTTTAGTAAATGATATGAAAGGAATCTTTTGTCGTCTTTCGTATGAGGAACTTTTTGACTTTTCCGACAAAAGTACGAGAAGAATGTTTTTTTAACTTATATGGAATGAATGTATTTTTAAACATTAATTCCAAGAAGATTTATTTACATGTTTTCATGTTTATTTTTAATCAACTTCTTTTATTTTAAAATTGTATGACATGTTAAGAAAGGAAAATGTTTTTGAAGGAGAAAGGATATTTTCCTCAAGAATGGAGTTCAAGTGTTTTATCAAAATTACTTTACATCTAAGATAATATAGGGTTCTGTTTCTATCCCTATTGTTACATTGATTTGATTATGTTGTGATGGGATTATTTTTATTAATTCCATTATCTTATATGAATTGTTTTATGATGTCATGTTGTTTAAGAATCCCATTTTTATTACATGGGTTATGCAATGATGTATGATTTATGATTTTGTGTCACACATAATAATGGTATCATTATGAGATGGGTGGGACCTATATCTCCCTCCAATGCATTGGGAAAAGATTTTATATCTCATGAGATAGACATGGCTGGAACGACAGGTTAAACCGGTTCAGTGAAACGGGACTGAAACGAGGAGTGAACTCGGTTCAGAAATGGACTTTGTTTGCTAATATAGTCTTGGTAATGAGTCTTGACTACTAATTAATGATTCTATATGATTATGTGTGTATGAAAATTTTTTTCGTGTTTTATGTTATGATTATTGGGATTACATTTCACTACTATGATTTATCCCATGTTATGATATTATGATCTCTTTTGCAGGATAATATTTCCAAAATGTTGTGTTCTTATGAATATGATGTGATTGATATTTCTTTCTTTTACCCTTACTGAGCATTTGAGCTCACCCTTTTATGTTTTCTTTTCCCTAGGATATAAAGAAAGGATTTAGGTAAAAAAAGGAAGATCTTTATGGGAGATGTTGAAGATCTTTCACCATGATTAGAAGATTATATTCCGAGTTTCCAAAGACACTAAAATATTACGGTCCTTGTGTGTGTGTGTTTTTGAAATGTACTAAGTATTCCGCAAACATAATGTAGTGTCCATGTACGTTAAGATTCGGGTCTCTACAATATTCCATTCTCTTGACCTGTGAAAAACATTTCAAAAATTTGGGATGATCAGGAAAAGCTCAGTAAGGGTGATAAAAAGTATGGAAAGGAAACACGAGTACATATATACATATGAATGAAATAATACTTTCCCCATAAAACATAATCACTTTAACATACCTCATAAAATCATGAATAAATCACAGAAATCATAAGACATAAAGGTAACTTGCAACATTCATAACATTCTTACATAGGGAGTAACCCTCTTGGTTACATTTGGAATACCCATCATAGTATATTCCCTAAATCTCTTCGGAGAAACCTTAACATTTAACTCCATTGCATTACCCAATGCATTGGAGAGCTATATCGGGCTCACCCGCCCTTATTTTATAACGGAACCACCCGTCTTCATAATAATTCCCAAGAACCATAACATAATCATAGCACATAACATAAGCATAACAGAAAGATAACATTCCCACATTGCAATAACAATATAACATTTTAAGATAATGAATCCATTCTAAAAACCATTAAAAACATTTAATAATGTGATTTTTGAATCAAAGTATCCCATACCACATTGAAGTTTTTAAAATATTAAACCATTAATATCGATATAATTAAATCCTTAAAACACTTTTGAAAACATGGATATTAATGAGAAATATTTATAAGAATAAATCATTAAAACATATAAAACGATATTTTAGTTAAATGGATTTTAACAAAATGAGAGACACTTGAATACCATAATTGAGGAATAGCATTTAATCCGAACATTATAATATCATTAGAATAAATAGATTCGTGATATAATATTCCAAGGTACAGTATATACACCATATAAGAGTGAATTGGTGCATAAAAATAATGATCTCTCAATAGAAATGTAAAATGAGATGAAATCCCTTATAAAGAAGGTATCCTTAAATTAAGGATAAATCAATATCATAATTATGTGTGACAACTATAAATACACAAAATATAAGTGGATATTAATTTTAAAACAATAAAATCTCATTCAAACATCTTCAAAGGATGACATGTTCAATTACAACATGTTGAACCCAAAGAAATCGAAGTTGGGTTAAAAAGTTCCCTTGGTAAAATTCGGCAGCCTAACGACATCACTTTAAAATTCATAAAATTAGTTGATGAGGGAAAAAATGTTATCTCGTCACTTTGACATAAAATTTACATCTATAAGGATATAGAAGAACATATCCCAACATAAAAAGATTTAAATTAAAATACATAACAAAAGAAGTCTTTTAAAAAGAGGAGGGTGAAAGTTTCCCTTACCGATTTGGGAAACATTCGAAACGTACACCCCATGAAAGAACGGTCATAAAATGAAGATGTAACTACCCATAAATGAGATTATATTATACAAATAGTAAAATAATTGGCATTACATACACCACACAAAAGGAAATAGTGGCCAATGTAGCATGAATCTCACAGGAATAAAAAGTGGGATAAAACTCTCCTTATGAAAATTCGGTAGGCTAACAGTGCCACATAAAACATCCAAAAATGGATTGATGAGATAAAATAGGGTATCTCATCATATTAATATAAAATTTACAGCATGTGTAATATAAAATAACTTCCCCCAACATAAGAAAGAGTATCTTAAAGTTCGTTACATTTAAAAGAGTACTTAAAAATAAAGAGAGAGGTAGGATCCCTTACCTCAGGTCCGACTTGACTCGATCGTTCTTTAACCTCCCAAATAATAAACCTGAGTTAATTTATACTTGATTAAGAACCCTTTTAATTTTCATTATTCCTTTTATATCACTTACTACAATACTATGATCACTATGTAATTATTTAAGTTAATAATGGTTGTTTTGTAGATCATTGCTACTGGAGTCCAAAATAAACTCTTTATAATTACATGTTGTTCATGTGGTAAAATATATATTATATCCAGAGTTATATTAATTATTTATATATCATATATTTCATATATATCCATTATATACATGCATTTATAATATTACATAACATTTAGAGGTAAGAAATGAAATGCACCGTTCATGGAGACGGTAAGCCGTACGTACGCATGAACACTACTTCCATTTCTATTTCATATTTAATGGAATTAAAACATAATGATACATAATAGTATTATAATTCCAGTATTGTATCATATATAATATCATTAAATCTATCCTTTATACGTACCACATATGGTATTAACGAATCAAATCACTTTGAGGGGGCGGTAGTCCGTACGTCCTAAAATGAAGATATCACATTTAACCATAATGGAAACCATTAATGTATGCCATAAATGAAAAATATTTAAGCTTAAGTAAAACATAAACATATTATATATCATATATAAATATATTTTCTTCTTAATGTCCACCATTGAGGGTGTTAAAAGAATATTGAACAATCATCGTTTCATGAGGCAAAAATTCACCATCCACAGAAACAGTATGTTCTTTAACCATTAGATGTAAGTGTGTGTAAGTGTATCTATAATACTTATTATAAAAACATTCTAGTATATTGAAGATACTTTATTTGTTACAAAAGGAATGAATAAAAATATTTTAGGGGGTTGGAGAATAAAAATAAAACAAAAGAACACAAGTGAAGACATTATCTTAAAATCGGGTATCTCTCTTTGATTTGAGCCCAAAGGATTCCTTGGGAAGCCTTCTGCCCAATGTGAGGCCTCTAGGAGTAAGAGAGGTATGTGTAGAGACAAAATGAGCAGGGGTTGGCCGATCCAAAGGCTTGAGAGGTGTGGGTAAGGTTGTAGATGTGGGGGCCTTTTATAAGAGGAGAGGAGGGACACTCTTGGAAAGTTTCAAAATGTTACTTTATTTTCAAATGCGTTTCGGATTTTAAAGGGCCCACATTGATTTATTTCAAGGATAAGGTGGTAAGGGTTCGAAATATATTCATCCAATAGGTCTTTCACAAGTGTATGTTATAGTTGTAACATTATCTTTTCATTTTATTGAAATCCTTTATTAATGAGGTAATCGTTGCATCATGATGATGTCATAAATAATTTAATTTATTTAATGTCTAAAAATTATAAAAAATATATCCTGATGTAGGAAATCATTTTATGTTTATAATGAATATTTATAGTACAAAATATTACTTTTATATCCCCATTTAAAAAATGATTTAGTAAAACAACTCAGGCTTCTGACATTTTCATTTTAACTTTAAATAAAAAGTTATTTATGTCATTTTCCAACCAATGTGGCTCAATGGGGTCCCCAAGTTCACCCATGGGTTGTTTTGGTCGGAAATGACACATCCAATGAGGGTATGGAATGTTTCTAGGTCATTTCATATTATTAAAACATTATTTTTACCTTAAATTACACTAATTACTTCTAATCGCGATTAAAAACCTAAAAGTTACTATTCACCAAAAAATTATTTTAATCCCATTGAACTAAATTTTATATCCTAATGAAAAACAATTATGTAATATTTTTGAAATTAAAATCACAGAAGTGGTAACATTTCATTTAAATGAAAAATCAGTTTTTAAACTACCACTTAGTGGTTTCACTATTCATCAAAAATTGAAGTTTTTCAGATTAATACCAAAAATTAACCCTAAGATATATTTGATATTATGTATTCAAAAATTATGTCTATTTTAAAAAATTCAAAACATATATGTTGCATTAATTAATTTAGTAATTAATTCTCGCTGTCAAAACAGATAACGTGTTTTTAAGAAACAATATCTATTAAAAGATTGACACTAGTTTAAGTCCAATTTCAAAGTGAAGTTAATTCCAATGACTACCATTAGATTAAATGGTAAAAATATATTCTAAATACACTAAAATATAAATTAAAAATATAATCTATCCATATAAATAAATCAGATTAAAAGGAGGTTTTGAATTAAAATGCTACATTTTCAATAAAAATGATCTTTATTGGAAAAATAAATGTTTTTTTACACAATGTAAATTTTGATGTCCAGATTCTAAAGAAGGATTTTATTTTGTCATATACAACTTATAAAACTGTCAAAAGTATATTTAAAATGTGTTCTCCATCAAAAGGAGGTTAATCGACCTTTCAAAGAATTTTAGAAGATTTATGCTTAAAATATGATTCATTTTCATTTTAAGCCTCCAACATTTATTGGATAAAAGTAAAAATATTTGACAAACATATATAATAATTTTGTAGTTAGTTCTATTCATTCCCGCCATTACAACGGCTAGGCGTTAACTACCTTTTAAAATAATATCATTTTATTATTAGAGTGCAACGTAAGATTTCAAAGAAACTCATTGTTGCGTATTGGGTCCGCCCTCAATCATAGAATTCCCTTTAAAGTAAAATTAATATTTTATTCAAAAATATGTATAAATATGAAAATTTCATATTCTTTATTTACCTGGGGTGTTACATCCTTCCCCCCTTTTGGGAATTTCGTTCTCGCAATTTTAAAATTGGGCTTGGAAGCTTCATTGAAAATCCCAAATCGGAACAAGAGTCAGTAAAACTATCACTTTAAAAGAATGGGAGAGAAGTAGAAATGTCACCCGAGTTAACCCATTCTAGGATTCCACGTATGAAAATATGGATATGGAGGTAAAAACAAAGGGTCATGTTCTGATAGAGAGTGATAGTAAACATGTCTTGGAGAAATTTAACAACATGAAAATCCCAAACTTGTGATGGGTTAAATGGTATTTGATTCCCTAGTAGGAAAAATTAATAGACAAGATTTTTGTTTTATGTTACTTTTTATTGAGGAATTTTTTTATTAGATTAACTAAAACATAAGGAATAATACTTAATTGTCATGTTTACTTTCAACTTTTACTATATTTCTTAAATGAACTCATATTTTCTCCAAAAGACAAGTATTTAGGATGACTTGTTCACATTAAGAGAACTATAATCAACTTCTAGAGAATCAGCTAATCCACAAAAGAGATCTACATACTTCCCATGTCTTTAGACCATAAAAAAACTAAAACCCAATGTTCAACAAACACAATTCAATAAACATCTATCCATAAAATTCTACAAATTAAACCAAACTAAGATTGAAACCTAATTCTCTGAAGGATTTACTCACATAGTCTCCTAAGATAAATCTTAACATTTTTCTCCAAAATATCATCAGTTACTCTTAAATTCTCATAATGAAAAGTAATTATCCTAATCACATATCCTCAATGATAGGCTAATCATTTCTATTGATAACCAAAAAAAATCAACTTACTCTTAATTCATAAAATCATCTAACTAAAAAGAATCATTCAAACAAACCAGGGACTTCACGTAGTCCAGTGGTAGGCGATAAATACCAGTTGCACTTTGGTTGTGGGTTCGATTCCCGCAGCTTCATCCGAGGCGACGGGTTGTCACACGGTCTACGTGTTTTCCCTTTTCAAAAACAATATAATTTTATAACATTCCTCAAAAAGAGATAAATTCATCAAAAATAACCATAACATATTTTTACCAAAAAGGTTATCTGATAACTTCCATTTTGCAACCCAATATGTATTAACTAGTAATTTCCTCAAAATCAAGGATCATATAAACCCAAATGCTTCTTTATAACTATATCCAAAAAAGAAAGGAGAATTATTCCTTGAATAAAATTTTCGTATATCAAACATCAGGGTTACTATAAAAAGTCTTCTAATGTAACCCCATCATCAAAAGAGACTTAATACATCTAAGAATTTTACCATCCTAAAATATACCATAACCCTTGAATCCCATATATGATGACTTCTTACTCATTCAAAATTCTTCAGGATCCATTAGACATTCCTTTTCAACATATTCTGAAATAATTATTTCCTACAAACAAAATCATGAATCATATCCTAAGATTCCAATATTTGGAAAACATATGTTAAGATATAATCCATACCTTTCATTCTTCATTGTCAGTTTCTTCATCCTCAATCGAAATGGCATTAGGTATTGGTAAATGAATATTTTTACGATCTTAGTGACCCCATTCCCGAAACTTATTTGTAGGACATGTGTTTCCATAATGACCTTGCACACCACATTTGGAACATTTAATTGATCCTTCAAGAAAGAACTTTTTTCCCTTTCCTAGATTCAACTAGATGCTTCCTTTTTCCATGGCAGGTTCTTGATTTATGACCTTCATTTCCACATCTATATCATCTTTCTGTCCCATTGAAACATTTTCTTATGTGTTTCTTTCCACATATTTCACATATAGGTTTTTGAACATAGTTACCTTTATGATTATTACCTGAACATCCGTAGGGATTTGTTTCTTGCATACACGATTCCTTATAAAAATCACTATTGTTCAGGTGGTCAATCATGACTCCAGATAGTTGGTTGAGGATAACCACAAGAGTTCTCATTGCAGCTCCCATATCATTCAGTTGTTCTTTCATAAAACTGTCACAGTTTTCTTCAAATCCACTGTTACTTTGTGCCTGCTAGATCCAGCCATTTACTAAAACCAAAAAGGTCAGTGTGAGTATATCAGTAAAATCATCAAATAAAAAAGAAGAAGATAAACACCAAGATATACTTATCCAAGTTATCTCAAACTCATTCTAACTTTCAAAAAAAATGATTACTCCATCTAATATACTAACCATTGTGGTTATACACAACTTGTAACTTTTTCTTAAACAACACTCTAACCTCTAAAGTTATCTAAACCGACCTCTCATACCAACTATAAGGACCTAGCCTTAAACATTACTTAATGTTGAGTTATTAAAAGATTACACATTGAGGATCTTTTCAGGATTAGAGTTTTAGATAATTAAATCATAAAACTTTCATTACATTCAACATTTAAGCAAAGTTGTTACATAAAATATAGTATTCATTTTCCCCATCAACGGAAACATATTTAAAATAAAACATGGATTCTTTCTTGACACTTCCTTGACACTATCATTATATCATGTACCATTCCCTTGACCTATGAAAAACCTTTCAAAAACATGGGATGAGCATAAAAAGCTCAATAAGGGTTATAAAAAGTATGGAAAGGAAACATGAGTACATATATATATATCAATGAAATCATACTTTACCCATAAAACATAAGCACTTTAACATACCTCATAAAATAATGAATAAATCATAGAAATCATAAGACATAAAGGTAACTTGAGGCATTAATAACATTTTTATGTAGTGAGTGACCCTCTTAGTTACATTTGGAATACCAATTATAGTATATTCCCTAAATCTCTTTGGAGAAACCTTAATGTTTAACTCCTTCGCATTACCCAATGCATTGGTGATCTATATCGAGCTCACCCGCCCTTATTTTATCACGGAACCACCCATCTTCATAATAATTCCCAAGAACCATAACATAATCATAGAATATAACTTAATCATAATGTAACGATAACATTCCCACATTGGAATAAAAATATAACATTTTAATATAATGAATCCATTCTAAAAACAATTTTCTAAACCATTTAAAACATTTAATAAAGTGATTTTTGAATCAAAGTGTCCCATACCACTTTGAAGTTTTTAACATTTTAAACCATTAATATCCATATAATTAAATCCTTATAACCCTTTTTAAAACATGGATAGTAATGATAAATATTTATAAGAATAAATCATTAAAACATTTAAAATGATATTTTAGTTAAAGGGTTTTCAACAAAATGAGATACACTTGAATACCATAATTGAGGAATAAAATTTAATCAAAACTTTATAATATCATTAGAATAAATGGATTCATGATATAAATTACCAAGGGACAGTATATACACAATATAAGAGTGAATTGGGGCATAAAAACAATGATGTCTCAATAGAAATGTAAAATGAGATGAAATCCCTTATAAAGAAGGTATCTTTAAAGTAAGGATAAATCAATATCATAATTATGTGTGAAAAATATAAATACAAAAAATATAACTG
Organism: Viscum album; assembly: GCA_963277665.1. Classification (NCBI taxonomy): domain Eukaryota; kingdom Viridiplantae; phylum Streptophyta; class Magnoliopsida; order Santalales; family Viscaceae; genus Viscum; species Viscum album. Next base: position 2,067,653,785 of record OY728160.1, read on the forward strand.
GATATTATGTGTAAAAAAATCAAAGTTCATTCAAACATATTCAAAGGATGACATATTCAATGACTACATGTTGAACCAAAATAAATCAAAGTTGGGATAAAAAGTTCCCTTGGTAAAATTCGGCAGCCTAACGGTGTCAGATTAAAATTCATAAAATTAGTTAATGAGAGAGAAAATGGTATCTCATCACTTGGACATAAAATTTACATCTATAATGATATAGAAGAACATATCCCAACATAAAAAGATGTAAATTAAATGACATAACCAAAGAAGTCTTTTATAAAGAGGAGGGTGAAAGGTTCCCTTACCGATTTGGGCAACTTTAGAAATGTTCACCCCATGAATGAAGGGTCATACAATGAAGATTTAACTACCCATAAATGATATTATATAATACAGATATTAAAATAATGGGCATTAAATACAACACACAAAAGGAAATAGTGGCCAATGTAGCATGAATCTCACAGGAATAAAAAGTGAGATAAACATCCCCTTATGAAAATTCGGCAGCCTAACGGTGCCACATAAAACATCCAAAAATGGATTGATGAGATAAAATAGGGTCTCTCATCATATTAACATAAAATTTACCGAAATTGGAATATAAAATAACTTCCCCCAACATAATATAGAGGAGCATAAAGTAAGTTACATAAAAAGAGTACTTAAAAATAAAGACAGAGGTAGGATCCCTTACCCCGGGTCCGACTTGACTCGATCGTTATTTAACCTCCTGAATAATAAACTTGAGTTAATTTCTACTTGCTTAATAACCTTTTTCAATTTCATTATTCCTTTTATATCACTTACTATAATGCTATGATCACTATGTAATTATTTAAGTTAATAATGGTCGTTTTGTAGATCATTGCTACCCGAGTCCAAAAAAACTCTTTATAATTACAAGTTATTATTGTGTTAAAATATATATTATATCCAGAGATATATTAATTATTTAGATATCATATATGTCCATTATATACATGAATTTATAATATTACAAAACATTTAGAGGTAAGAAATGAAATGCACCGTTCATGGAGACGGTAAGCCATACGTACGCATGAACACTAATTCCATTTCTATTTCTTATTTAATGGAATTAAAACATAATGATACATAATAGTATTATACTTCCAGTATGGTATCATATATAATATCATTAAATTTATCCTTTATACATACCACATATGGTATTAACGAATCAAATCACTTTGAGGGGGCGGTAGTCCGCACGTCCAAAAATGAAGATATCGCATTTAACCATTATGGAAACGATAAAGGTATGCCATAAATGAAAAATATTGAAGCTTTATTAAAACATAAACAGATTATATATAATATAAAAATATAGTTTCTTCTTAATGGCCACCTTTGATGCTGTTAAAAGAATATTGAACGATCATCGTTTCATGAGGCAGAAATTCACTATCCACAGAAACAGTATGTTCTTTAACCATTAGATGTAAGTGTGTGTAAGTGTATATCTAATCCTTATTATAAAAACATCCTAGTATATTAAAGATACTGTATTTTTTACAAATGAAATTAATAAAAAGAGTTTATGGGGTTGGAGAAGCAAAATAAAGCAAAAGAACACAAGTGAAGACATTACCTTAAAATCAGGTATCTCTCTTTAATTTGAGCTCAAAGGATTCCTTGGGAAGACTTATGCACAAAGTGAGGCTTCTAGGAGTAATAGAGGGATTTGGAGAGACAAAATGATCAGGTTTTGTCTGATCCAAAGGCTTGAGAGTTGTGGGTAAGGTAGTAGAGGTGTGGGCCTTTTATAAGAGGAGAGGAGGGACACTCTTGGAAAGTTACAAAACGTTACGTTATTTTCAAATGAGTTTCAGATTTTAAAGGTCCCACATTGAAGTATTTTGAGGATATGGTGGTAAGGGTTCGAAATATACTAATCCAATAGATCTTTGACAAGTGAATTTTATAGTTGTTCCATTATCTTTTCATTTTATTTAAATCCTTTATTAATTAGGTAATCACTACATCATCATGATGTCATAAATAATTTAATTTATTTAATGTCTAAAAATTATAAAACAATTATCCTGATGTAGGAAATCTTTTGATATTTCTAATTAATATTTATAGTAAAAAATAGGACTTATATATCCCCATTTAAGAAATGATTTAGTAAAACAACTCATGCTTGTGACATTTTCATTTTAAGTTTAAATAAAAAGTTATTTATGTCATTTTCCAACCAATGTGAATCCATGGGGTCCCCAAGTTGACCCATGGATTTTTTTGGTCGTACATGACACATCCAATGAGGGTAGTAAATGTGTCTAGGGAATTTCTTATTATTAAAACATTATTTTTACCGTAAATTACACTAATTACCTCTAATCGCGATTAAAAACTTAAAAGTTACTATTCACCAAAAAATTATTTTAATACCATTGAACTAAATTTTATATCTTAATGAAAAAATGTATGTCATATTTTTGAAATTCAAATCACAGAAGTGGTAACGGTTCATTTAAATGAAAAATCAGTTTTTAAACTACCACTTAGTGGTTTCACTATTCATCAAAAATTGAAGTTTTTCAGATTAATACCAAAAATTAACCCTAAGATATATTTGATATTACGTATTAAAAAATGATTTCTATATTAAAAAATTAAAAAAATATATGTTGCATTAATTAATTTAATAATTAATTCTCGCTGTCAAAATAGAAAGTGTGTTTTTAAGAAAAAATATCTATTAAAAGATTGACACTAGTTTAAGTCCAATTTCAAAGTGAAATTAATTCCAATGACAACCATTAGATTAAATGGTAAAAATATATTCTAAATACACTAAAATATAAATTAATAATATAATCTATCCATATAAATAAATCAGATTAAAATGAGGTTTTGAATTAAAATGCAACATTTTCAATAAAAATGATCTTTATTGGAAAAATAAAAAAAATTACACAATGTAAATTTGGATGTCCAGATTCTAAAGAAGGATTTTATTTTGTCAAATACAACATATAAAACTGTCAAAAGTATATTTAAAATGTGTTCTCCATCAAAAGGAGGTTAAACGACCTTTTAAAGCATATTAGAAGATTTATGCTTAAAATAGGATTCATTTTCATTTTAAGCCACCAACATTTATTGGATAAAAGTAAAAATATTTGACAAACATATATAATCATTTTGTAGTTAGTTATGTTCATTCACGCCATTATAATGGCTAGGCGTTAACTTCCTTTTAAAATAATAATATTTTATTATTATAGTGCAACATAAGATTTCAAAGAAACTCGTTGTTGCGTATTGGGTCCGCCCTCAATCATAGAATTCCCTTTAAAGTAATATTAATATTTTATTCGAAAATATGGATAAATATTAAAATGCCATATTCTTTATTTACCTAGGGTGTTACATCCTTCCCGCCTTTTGGGAATTGCGTCCTCTCAATTTTAAAATTGGGCTTGGAAGCTTCATTGAAAATCCCACATCGGAACAAGAGTCAGTAAAACTATCACATTAAAAGAATGGGAGAGAAGTACAAATGTCACCCGAGTTAACCCATACTAGGATTTAAAGTATGAAAATATGGATATGGAGGTAAAAACAAAGGGTCATGTTCTGATGGAGAGTGATAGTAAAAATGTCTTGGAGAAAGTTAACAACAAGAAAATCAAAAACTTGTGATGGGTTAAATGTTATTTGATTCCGGAGTAGGAAAAATTAATAGACAACATTTTTGTTTTATGTTACTTTTTATTGAGGAATTGATTTATGAGATTAACTAAAAGATAAGGAATCATACTTAATTGTCATGTTGACTTTCAACATTTACTATATTTCTTACATGAACTCAAAATTTCTCCAAAAGATGAGTATTTAGGATGACTTGTTCACATTAAGAGAGCTATAATCAACTTCTAGATAATCACCTCATCCGCAAAAAATATCTATATAATTCCCATGTCTTTAGACCATAAGAAAAACTAAAACCCAATGTTCAACAAATACCATTCAATAAACATCTATCCATAAAATTCTACAAATTAAACCAAACTATGATTGAAACCCAATTCTCTGAAGGATTTAATCACATAGTCTCCTAAGATAAATCTTAACATTTTTCTCCAAAATATCATCACTTACTCTTACATTCTCATTCTAAAAATTAATGAACCTAATCACATATCCTCCATGATAGGATAATCATTTCCATTGATAACCAAAAAAAATAAACTTACTCTTAATTCATATAATCATCTAACAAAAAAGAATCATTCAAACTAACCAGGGAATTCACGTAGTCCAGTGGTAGGTGATAAATACCAGTTGAACTTTGGTTGTGGGTTCGATTCCCGCAGCTTCGTCCGACGCGACTGGTTGTCACACGGTCTAGGTGTTGTACCTTTTCAAAAACTATATAATTTTATAACATTCCTCAAAAAGAGATAAATTCATCAAAAATAACCATAACATATTTTAACCACAAAGGTTATCTGATAACTTCCATTTTGCAACCCAATATGTATTAACCAGTAATTGCCTCAAAATCATGGATCATATAAACCCAAATGGTGCTTTATAACTATATCCACAAAATAAAGGAGAATTATTCCTTGAATAAAATTTTCGTATATCAAACATCAGGGTTACTATAAAAAGTCTTCTAATGTAACCCCATCATCAAAAGAGACTTAATACATCTATGAATTTCACCATCCTAAAATATACCATAACCCTTGAATCCCTTATATGATAACTTCTTACTCATTCAAAATTATTCAGGATCCATTATCCATTCCTTTTCAACTTATTCTGAAATACTTCTTTCCTAAAAACAAAATCATGAATCATATCCTAAGATTCCAATAATAGGAAAACATATGTTAAGAAATAATCCATACCTTTCATTCTTCATTGTCAGTTTCTTCATCCTCAATCGGAATGGAATTAGGTATTGGTAAATGAATATTTGTACGATCTTAGTGACCCCATTCCCGAAACTTCTTCTTAGGACATGTGTTTTCATAATGACCATGAACACCACATTTAGAACATTCAATTGATCCTTCAAGAAAGAACTTCTTTCCCTTTCCTAGAGACAACTAGATGCTTCCTTTTTCCATGGAAGGTTCTTGCTTTATGGCCTTCATTTCCACATCTATAGCATCTTTCTTTCCCTTTGAAACATTTTCCTATGTGTTTCTTTCCACATATTTGACACATAGGTTTTTGAACATACTTACCTTTGTGATTATTACCTGAACTTATGTAGAGATTTGTTTCTTGCATACACGATGCCTTATAAAAATAACTATTGTTCAGGTGGTCAATCATGACTCCAGATAGTTGGTTAAGGATAACCACAAGAGTTCTCATTGCAGTTCCCATATCATTTAGTTGTTCTTTCATAAAACTGTCACAGTTTTCTTCAAATCCACTTTTACTTTGTGCCTGCTAGATCCAGCCATTTACTAAAACCAAAAAGGTCAGTGTGAGTATATCAGCAAAATCATCAAATAAAGAAGAGGAAGATAAACACCAAGATATACTTATCCATGTTATCTCAAAATCATTATAACTGTCAAAAAAAATGATGACACCATCTAATATACTAACCATTGTGGTTATACAAAACATTTCACTTTTTCTTAAACAACACTCTAACCTCTAAAGTTATCCAAACCGACCTCTGATACCAACTATAAGTCCCTTGCCTTAAACATTACTTAATGTCGAGTTATTAAAAGATTACATATTGAGGATGTTTTCAGGATTAGAGTTTTAGAGAATTAAATCATAAAACATGCATTACATTCCACATTTAAACAATGTGGTTACATAAAATATAGTATTAATTTTTCCCATCAACGGAAACATATTTAAAATAAAACATGGATTCTTTCTTGACAATTCCTTGACACTATCCTCATATCATGTACCATTCCCTTGACCTCTGAAAAACCTTTCAAAAACATGGGATGAGCATAAAAATCTCAGTAAGGGTTATAAAAAGTATGGATAGGAAACATGAGTACATATATACATATGAATGAAATCATACTTTACCCATAAAACATAAGCACTTTAAAATACCTCATGAAATCACGAATAAATCATAGAAATCATAAGACATAAAGGTAACTTGAGGCGTTAATAACATTCTTATGTAGGGTTTGACCCTCTTGGTTTCATTTGGAATACCCATCATAGTATATTCCCTAAATCTCTTCGGAGAAACCTTAATGTTTAACTCCTTCGCATTACCCAATGCATTGGAGAGCTATATCGGGCTCACCCGCCCTTATTTTATCACGGAACCACCCATCTTCATAATAATTCCCAAGAACCATAACATAATCATAGAACATAACTTAAGAATAATGTAACGATAACATTCCCACATTGGAATAACAATATAGAATTTTATGATAATGAATCCATTCTAAAAACCATTTTCGAAACCATTTAAAACATTTAATAAAGTGATTTTTGAATCAATGTGTCCCATACCACTTTAAAGTTTTTAACATTTTAAACCATTAATATCCATATAATTAAATCCTTATAACCCTTTTTAAAACATGTATATTAATGATAAATATTAATAAGAATAAATCATTAAAACATTTAAAATGATATTTTAGTAAAATGAGATACACTAGAATACCATAATTGAGGAATAAAATTTAATCAAAAATTTATAATATCATGAGAATAAATGGATTCATGATATAAAATAATAAGGGACATTATATACACAATATAAGAGTGAATTGGTGCATAAAAACAATGAATTCTCAATAGAAATGTAAAATGAGATGAAATCCCTTATAAAGAAGGTATCATTAAATTATGGATAAATCAATATCATAATTATGTGTGACAAATATAAATACAAAAAATATAAGTGGATATTAAGTGTAAAAAATTCAAAGGTCATTCAAAAATACTCAAAGGATGACATATTCAATGACTACATGTTGAACCCAATGAAATCAAAGTTGGGATAAAAAGTTCCCTTGGTAAAATTCGGTAGCCTAACGGTGTCACATTAAAATTCATAAAATTAGTTGATGAGAGAGAAAATGGTATCTTATCACTTGGACATAAAATTTACATCTATAATGATATAGAAGAATATATCCCAACATAAAAAGATGTAAATTAAAAGACATAACCAAAGAAGTCTTTTAAAAAGATGAGGGTGAAAGGATCCCTTACCGATTTGGGCAACTTTCGAAACGTACACACATGAATGAAGGGTCATAAAATGAAGATGTAACTACCAATAAATGAGATTATACTATACATATATTAAAATAATTTGAATTACCTACACCACACAAAATGAAATAGTGGCAAATGTAGCATGAATCTCACAGGAATAAAAAGTGAGATAAAAATCCCCTTATGAAAATTCAGCAGCCTAACGGTGCCACATAAAACATCCAAAAATGGATTGATGAGATAAAATAGGGGCTCTCATCATATTAACATAAAATTTACAGAAATTTTAATATAAAATAACTTCCCCCAACATAAGAAAGAGGACCATAAAGTAAGTTACATAAAAAGAGTACTTAAAAATAAAGACAGAGGTAGGATCCTGTACCCCGGGTCCGACATGACTCGATCATTCTTTAACCTCCTGAATAATAAACTTGAGTTAATTTATACTTTCTTAAGAAACTTTTTCAGGTTAATTATTCCTTTTATATCACTTACTACCATGCTATGATCACTATGTAATTATATAAGTTAATAATGGTCGTTTTGTAGATCATTGCTACTTGAGTCCAAAATAAACTCTTTATAATTACAAGTTGTTAATGTGGTAAAATATATATTATATGAAGAGTTATATTCATTATTTAGATATCATATATATCATATATATCCATTATATACATGAATTTATAATATTAAAAAACATTTAGAGGTAAGAAATGAAATGCACCGTTCATGGAGACGGTAAGCCGTACGTACGGATGAACGCTACTTCCATTTCTTTTTCTTATTTAATGGAATTAAAACATAATGATACATAATAGTATTATAGTTCTAGTATGGTATCATATAAAATATCATTAAATATATCGTTTATACGTACCACATATGGTATTAACGAATCAAATCACTTTGAAGGGGTGGTAGCCCGCACTTCCTAAAATGAAGATATCGCATTTAACCATAATGGAAACCATAAAGGTATGCCATAAATTAAAAATACAGAAGATTAAGTAAAACATAAACATATTATATATCATATATAAATATAGTTACATCTTAATGTCCACCTTTGGGGGTGTTAAAAAAATATTGAACAATCATCGTTTCATGAGGCAGAAATTCACCATCCACGGAAACAATATGTTCTTTAACCATTAGATGTAGGTGTCTGTATGTGTATCTATAATCCTTCTTATAAAAACATCCAATTATATTTAAGATACTATATTTGTTACAAATGAAATGAATAAAAAGAGTTTAGGGGGTTGGAGAAGCAAAATAAAACAAAAGAACACAAGTGAAGACATTACCTTAAAATCATGTATCTCTCTTTGATTTGAGCTCAAAGGATTCCTTGGGATGCCTTATTCCCAATGTGAGGCTTCTCGGTTTACGAGAGGGATGTGGAGAGACAAAATGATCAGGGGTTGGCCGAGCCAATGGCTTGAGATGTGTGGGTAAGGTGGTAGAGGTGGGGGCCTTTTATAAGATGAGAGGAGGAGCACTCTTGGAAAGTTACAAAATGTTACTTTATTTTCAATTGATTTTCGGATTTTAAAGGTCCCAAATTAATGTATTTCTAGGATAAGGTGTCAAGGGTTCGACATATACTCATAAAATATGACTTTTACAAGTGTAAGTTATAGTTTTAACATTATCCTTTCATTTTTTTTAAATCCTTTATGAATGAGGTAATCGCTGCATCATCATGATGTCATAAATAATTTAAATTATATAATGTCTAAAAATTATAAAACAAATATCATGATGTTGGAAATCGTTTTATATTTCTAATGAATATTTATAGTCAAAAATAGGACTTGTATAACTCCATTTAAAAATTGTTTTACTAAAACAACTCATGCTTGTGACATTTTTAATTTAACTTTAAATAAAAAGTTATTTATGTCATTTTCCAACCAATGTGGCTCCATGAGGTCCCCAAGTTGACCCATGGATTGTCTTAGTCGTCCATGAAACATCCAATTAGGTTAGGAAATGTTTCTAGGTCATTTAATATGATTAATACATTATTTTTACCATAAATTACACTAATTACCTCTAATCACAATTAAAAACAGAAAAGTTACTATTCACCAAAAATTATTTTAATCCCCTTGAACTAAATTTTACATCCTAATGAAAACCATTTATGTCAGATTTTTGAAATTCAAATCACAAATTTGGTAAGGTTTCATTTAAACGAAAAATTATTTTTTTAAACTAATACTTAGTGGATTCACTATTCATAAAAAATTGAAGTTTTTCAGAAAAATACCAAAACTTCACCCTAAGATATATTTGATATTCTTAATTCAATAATGATGTCTATTTTACAAAATTCAAAAAATATATGTTGAATTAATTAATTTAATAATTAATTCCCACTGTCAAAACAGATAGAGAGTTTTTAAGAAACAATATCTATTAAAAGATTGACGCTAGTTTAAGTCCAATTTCAACTTAGAATTAATTCCAATGACCAACATTATATTAAATGGTTAAAATATATTCTAAATAAACTCTAATATAAATTAAACATAAAATCTATCCCTATAAAAAAATCAGATTAAAAGGAGGTTTTGAATTAAAATGCAACATTTTGAATAAAAATAATCTTTATCGGAAAAATAAAAAAAATTTACACAATGTAAATTTTTAATGTCTAGATTCTAAAGAAGGATTTTATTTTGTCATATACAACATATAAAATTGTCAAATATATATTTAAAATGTGTTCTCCATCAAAAGGAGGTTAATAGACCTTTTAAAGTATATTAGAGGATTTATGCTTAAAATTGGATTCATTTGCATTTTAAGCCTCCAACATTTATTGGATAAAAGTAAAAATATTTGACAAAAATATATAATCATTTTGTAGTTAGTTCTGTTCATTCCCACCATTACAATGGCTAGGCGTTAACTACCTTTTAAAATAATATCATTTTATTATTAGAGTGCAACGTAAGATTTCAAAGAAACTCATTGTTGTGTATTGGGTACGCCCTCAAGCATAACATTCCCATTAAAGTAATATTAATATTTTATTCAAAAATATGGATAAATATGAAAATTTCATAATCTTTATTTACCTATGGTGTTACATATATAATGGAAATGATGATGTATTTACCCATTATAAGATAATAATGATTATTACCATCCTGAAATGGCTCAAAAAAATAGATTGAGATAAAATATTTTACCTCGTATATAATATATCATTTATGTCTACCTCATCCTAAATAATATTCATATGTTAATTATTTTCTTTATTTATAGAAATCATAATGTTTATTAATAATTTTATCATACCTATTACAAAATTGTAAACCACTACTTAAAGAATTATATTTATATCGGGTGTTTTTATCGTATTTGATTTAGGTGCTAGAAATGACATTGGTAGGTAAAAATGGTCAATTTGGTTATTATTAAAACATATAGAGAATTTTAATCTTGAAATAATTAACATATTTACAAAGAAATAAATATTCCGAAACCAATAATGGATGATGGTTATGAAAAATTATCTAGAATTACAATATTAGAGACGACAGTCTGTATGTACCCATGTGTAAGATTCATATTTTTGAAAGATTAATACGTAAAGAATTTATGTAATATTTATTTTTCTATAATGATTTTTATATCATAAATTCCATGTTATTTAATTTTATATATTTATGTATATAATTATAGTGATGTATGATGAATCACATCGTGTCGAGGAGGCGGTAGTTCATACATCCACCAACGATGTTATAATATTTTTAGTGTTTGGATAAGGTAATAAAAATATTATATATTATATATCGAGAATTTTTTTTAATATTATATATTTTCATTTATGGCATGTATTTTTAATTAAACAAAGCCTTAATACATTCCATGTTATTTGCGGTCATATAACATGGCATTGGTTAGGAGTAGTCGTCATGTTCACAAATGATGATATCATATTTTCAAAAAAAAATATAGAATGAATGTATGTCTGTCTACAAATTATATAATTATTAAGAAATAAAAAATATCATATTTATATATATTATATAATTTTTTCTCTATAATAAGTTCTATTTACAATAGGTGGGATCTGAAAAAATCGACGACAACTTTTCATAAGGTGGTAGTTCGTTGTACACATATTGTATTATCGTTTCAAATTTCATGGAAGATTCTGTAGGAGAACATATGTAGATAATCATAAAAAATATAAATATTGTTATTATACTTATTTTATTATATAATCATGGAATATAATAATTTAAGGGGTGTCGAATTTTATAAAAAAATTCATATTGAAGAATGGTTCCTTTTTTAGGTAAATCCTTTTGGATGGAGCTAAATGGATTCCCAGGTTGGATTTATTCCTAATGTGACAAATATAGGTTTAGGATATGTAATTTTTAATATTATTAGGTATGGATCATGAGGACACAATGGGGATTTTTTTTAATAAGTGATAATTAGAGAACTCCTTTTATAAGTTTGCTAATTGACACAATTGTTATTCTTGAAAAACATTTGTGTCCTACGATTGTTTTATATACCCTAAATGGGAAACAAATAAACCATTATAGAGCCATAGAGGTGTAATCGGTTAAATAGGGGAATTGAATATTTTTAAGACATGTTTTGGGTTATATTTACTATATATTTTTAAATATTAATCTTGTATTAGCCTTGTCCTCCCCAATCACTATAATTAATTTTAATTAAATTCAATAATAATCATTGTAAGGAAAAAATATTTTAACATATTATACATTGAGATTTAATCTTATTCCAAATATTTTGTTCAATTTTCAAAATCTCTATCAATTATTTGGAAAAGATTTATTTAAAATTAACAACATATACAAGAAAATAATGGGGTTTTTTATGTGAAAATTTCCAAACATTTTCAATAAAATTATACATAAATTCAATGTGTGATTATTTCTAGGGACCTAAAATAATTTAAATAGTATTAAATGGATATAATTCTCCTTTATTGAAATTAATATAATATATATATATTATTTTAATGAATAAGTATTTTTTAATTAAAATTAATTAATATTTATTATTCTAGAAAATATGAATGTACATATAAAAATAAAAAAACGCATTCAAAGAAAATAATAATATCGAACATTAACAATTAAATTATATTTTTTGTCTAAAAATTAGATTTTTTTGAAATTTTGATTTAAAATATGTGTGCTTAAAATAGTTATTATAACTATAGTTACAAATAAATATCTTTTTATTATTAAAATAAAATTAACTCTTTTTTTAAGACTATAAAATTTATTGGATAATTGTCAATAAATTTTATAAAAAAATGCAAACATCATATAGTTAGTCAGGTTTATTACTTTTGATTCAATGTTTAGTTGATAATGTATATATTAAATAATAATATTAAAAACAAGTTATTGTTCTATATAACTTCATCTTCCGTGCAACATAATGATTTGGTTAAACAAATTGTTATGTGTAATGTATGATATTGGAAATATCATACCTTTTATGGTAAAACTACTATCTAGTTAACAAATATAAATAAGTAATATAAATTATTATTTGATCACTACATTGGATGATACATCCTTCAACCCTTATGGAAATTGAGCCCTTGATATTATATTCTTTATCAAATAAGTGGGGATATTTTCCCTCATATCATTTTAAGATTCCCATGTTTTGTCTTCTATAATATGGTTTTCCCATTAAACCATAACCTCGTGAATTACATTATTCCTCAACATTATTACTTTTGGTTCAATAATATGAACTGGATATTCATTATAAGAATGTTAATATTCCAACTATACTACATCAGTTCTTAAAATAATACATAAATATATAACATACAACCTTAATAATTAATAATGAAATATGTTTTGTGCGTAGGATAACCATAAATCTAATTTAACTTGATAGACAGATGATCTATATTTTTATAGGATTATCAATGATCCAATGAGTCATGGAATCATCTTTCCATTCATAAAGAAATTAATCACAATTGTCTAGGGAGATTATTTGAGAAAGACATTATTACCAAACTTGAACAGAAGATCCGTATTCCAGTTAGCCTCATTTCTTTTCTGCACACTATATGGTTCCCTCTTGAGTTTTTGATACAACTGAGATTTATCTTCAAATTCCTATACAAATTTTGGTCACAATAACATTCTTTATCCAACACATCCCAAAATTATGTTGGTTGAAACATCTATACATATAATGCCTCAATGGGGTCAATATGTATACTAGGATGAAAACTAGAATTATAGGAAAACTCATCCAATGTATTATATATATTAAAAATTCCCTATAAATCCATCATGTATGAATAAAGCATATCTACCAAGGTCTGAATCATCCTCCTAAAATATCTCTCGGTTTGATGTTGTAAACATGTACTAAAATTTTATTCAACAAACAACAACTTCTAAATTCAATTGGAATAATTTTATTTGAACAAGGGATCAATGTCTAATACAATGAAGACAAACACTCCATGTGATCTGTAAATATCCATTAAATTTATTCCTGAATGCTTCCATTAAGAAATTATATATATAAATTGAAGAAAATATGTATATTTAGATAATCCATAGAATATAACCCAAAACACATGACTTCCTTGATATGTCAAGTGTATGGTACTTTAACCCATGAGTTTTAAACTGGTGGGAATGATAAGTGATTTCCCTGTCAATGTGAATCTTGACATAACAAACTCCTTTTAATGATGAATATTTTTAGATGAAAAAATCATCATTTCTAGATGGATGGTCCAAAAAAGGGCATTAACCAATCTTATTTATAGTTTCTAAATGAACATCACATTAACATGTCCAGATAAACCTATCTCCCATTCGTGTTAATATAGTTAGTGGGACATATAACCATGATCATAAAAAAATAACTTCCTGATTAATATTTTATTCCATTAAAACTACAAATATTAGTGACATTAGTATATCTTTAACAATATTTAAAAACTTTTGTTTTAGAAGTGTCCACATGAAATCCCTATTTGAAAACAGTTTGTCCATGGAATGAAATTTATTGCAACCAAAATTCAATATTAATAAAAATTCCTTATAATTTATTTTAATATAATGTTTTTAAAATTATACATAACTACCTTTCATGTGCCTCATGATTTTATAATATAAAATAATATAACCTTTATACTCAACCACAATCTTATTGAAGAACAATTTTTTTCTATTCAATGTATGAATGCCATTGTAAATGTATATTAAAATCTTCCAATTACAGTGAATAAATCCATGTAAATTCAATAATATTCCTAACAATTGGAAAACACCTATTGGATTAACAAACAATATTTTATATATCAAGAGTTAATAATTTTTTATCTGAGAAATACTTGACATAAAATATCATCATAGGAAATTAATCCATCCATCAAAAATAACATGTTTATATGTTCCTATTAATGATATGTTTCATTGTCGTGTAAAAGTATCCAAAATAATCATGTTTAATTGTGGTTGATATGGTTTCCCTCTTTGATGGACAACACCACAATTTTTATCCTATAAAAACTAATCCAAATATTTAAAATACCCCTATATTCCAGTTACAAAAATTTTAGGATGATGATTTAGAATGATATTTTCCTCTTGGTTCCATCCCACAATAGTTTCCATATTTCCTGTATAAAAATAAATTCGGAATAGACATAGGTTATGTGGTTAAACATTTTAATAATTAAATTATATATCATTTTCACACAAATATAATTTGATATCTTCCCATGTAATGTAATTTATAATACCCTATCCTAAAAAGTTGCCTAAATTTACTATTTTTACCAAATATAAGGACTGAGTCATTAAAATTACATAATCATTATATTTAATACAATAAATAACTATATTTCACATTAAATATTTGTTCAATAATAGAGAAATATCTAATTCTTATATATCGAATAAATAAAAAACAATATAATACAAAGTGAAAAATTCAAATAGTTTTCATTTTCTGACCATATAAACCATTTATTAAATAATTCATGATTTAATATATAAAAATTCTTTATGCCCTTAAAAATGAACTATTCTAATACCTAACACATCATTAAATACTGTGAATTTTTTTTCAAAATCTTAAAATGATCATAAAAATCACATTAATTTATATAAATAATAATAAACGATTCATCGATTTATAAAAAATAAAACCGATAAAATATCATTTCATCATTGTATATCATTTTCCCAATAATTATATATACTTATTTAACAAATATCATTTATAACTCCTTTTGAAAAAAATATTATTATGAAAACTAATTAGAAAAAATTGAAAATTAATGTATATACCTTCAGGCAGCATCACATTAAACCCTTACCAAAAGCTTATAAATCCATTACAAAACCCTTACATATGGTAATAAATAGACAACAAACTTTAAATATAATTAAATATAACATATAACCATTTCCCAACATATTGGCGGACTATCTTAGGACACTCATCATTTATGCTATAACAGAATAAGATGGAGCTATCGGGATGAACCCATAATTTATAATTTTAATGAACTGTAATAATAAAAAATTATATATCTACATTTGAAAAAAAATATCAACTTGAATGGAAATCACTTTCAGATATGAAAATACCATTTTCATTTAAAAAGAATAAATTTAATACAAATTACTCATTTTTTTTTGAAAAACCCATTTTCATGACCAAACAAACCAAAATATGGAAATAATATTTTATTTTAGAAATTATAAATTATTATAAAGGAATCAAAAATAAAATAATGTTTTTAATTACATAAAATTAATTAAGGATGTGTATATTAAGAATATAACATTCATTTTTTCTGTTGTCAAAACAACATAAATATAACACGAAAAATATTCATTTCAAATTAATTTTAATGAAAGAATAAAAATATATATAATTTTATTTATAATCATTTTAATGATACGAACATATAAAATAATATTAAAAATATTTTTCATGGGGAAATTTATTTGAATATTACATCATAAAACATTTAATGTTTCCTCTACCACCTTGAATGTTTAAATCCTAATACCAATGAAATAGTAATCTTTATCAAAAAAATTAAATAACATGAAAACAGGTTAAATATAAATATTGAATTAAAAGTGGTATTTATATATCTAATTTAAGAGAAAATTTGTTTATATCATCAAGAAATTACTCAATATAAGGAGATTGAGATGAAATCCATTAACTTGGATCTGACTTGTCACTTTAGTTTTTATTTTTCAAAATAATAAACTAATTTAAATTATTTAATTTCATTATAACCATTTTCCATTTTATAATTATATTTAATTAACTTATTTCAATATTTAAAAAAATATATAAACAAATATGTTTACGTTGTGTGTGCTGACCATATTCAGTTTATGTGTTAAAAACGACTTTGTTGGTCAAATAGAGTCAACCATCTCATTATTGAAACATATCCAAATAATAATCAAGGAATAATTATAATATTTAAATCAAAATAATATCTTTAAAACAAATTATGAATTATGGTTACGAAAAATGACCCAACTTTACAATAATGGATATAGTCATCCATACATACTGATGCGTAATGTTCTGAATTTTCAATGATCATTATGGAAAGAATTTAATTAAAATTTATCATTACATGATTATAATTCTATATTAAATAACATGATATTTAACTATATATAATATTATATATAATTCTTGGGATTAAAAAGGAATCACATTACATGGATTATGCATTATTCCATAACCACATGAATGATTATATCACTATTTTAATGTGTCAAATTACACAAAAATTATAATGATAAATTGTATTTATAGTTATGTAATTATGTCATGAATGTAATATATATATCATATATAACACATATTCTTAATTTAAAACATCTGTTTTATATTCCATGTGATGTGTGCACATATTACGTCGCTTTAAGGATATGGTAGTCCACACGTCCACATACGATATTGTTGTATAATGAGATAATGCAATCAATTAATTTATTTGAATATAAATATTTTATATTTTTCATGAAATCATAAAACACACACATATATATATTATATTATATCATTTTTTACATCATAATTCCCATCCATGAGTGGTGGTAATGAAAAAATGAATGACATCATTTCCTGAGGTGGTAGTTCCCTATACACTAATGGGGATTTTATAACATATTTTATAAAAGTGTGTGTTAGTGTATATAGAAACCATAACATAAAAAATATAAATAAATTTACTATAATTATTTTTATATAATACTGGAGTAATATGAATTTAATGGGAGGTTAAGAAACAAAATATAAATTCATGTTGAGGAATGTTACCCCATTTCTTAGTAACTCCTTTTGGATTGCATCAAAGGGATTCCTAGGAAGGATTTCTAACCAAAGTGATGACCCTATATTTGGGGTTGGTATTTTGTGATATTATTTTTTATGGTTTTAGTGAGCAAAATGGTACTAAGATATGTGAATAAATGAGAAAGATAGGATTCCATTTATATGTTAGGAAAATGTCACAATGTATATTCATGAAAATATTTGAGAGGTCCTAATGTTTTGGATGTAACCACATGGTTTAAAATATACCATAATAGATACTTACATTTTAAATGATAAAAAAATTAAATTTTTTTATATATGTAGATTCTTTTTAATATTTTTCCCATGTATAGTTAATTATTAATCTCTTTTTTCCAAAATCACTATAATTATTTTTAATTATATTATCTAAAAAATTTCATCAAAAAAATTGATTACCATATTATAAATTAAAATTATTGTAATATTATAGATGTAATACATTTATTCTAATTACAATAACCAAAAGGGAATAAATGAATTTATAATTAATCGAACAGACGGGATTAAAATATTGTTTTTAATATAAAAATTTCCAATTATTTTTATGTTTTTATATATAAATTCCATGTTAAACTAATTAAACTTAATTAAAATGGACTATGTTATATAAAATATATATAATAATACTCTATCACTAATTATAGAAATAGTTTATTTAATGATATTATTTTGATGAAAAAATATTTTTTTTAATAAAAAATCATTTTTATTTACTATTCATTAATATATGAAAGTACACCAAAAGATATTAAAAATACACCCCATGTAAATTTTTATATCCTGATTTCAAAAAGTATTATTCCTTATATATATATAAATTTCAATAGTGTCAAAAAAAATTTAGAACGTCTATTCCCTGAAAAGGCATTAAACGTACCTTATAAAAATAAACTGATTTTTTTGAATAAATTTTTGTTTTTTCATATTTTTTTATTATCATCATTTTTGGATAAAATTATATTATTTTTAAACATAATTGTAATCAAAATATATTTTCTCCAATTATGTCCCTCCAATTCAATGTTTATGTGAAAACATCAATTTTATAAAAATATTGACAATATAATATTATTCTAAATAATTCAATCATTCATGAAACAAAAGTAATTGGAGATACTTATTATTGGGTGTAATGTATTAAATTTGATATTAAATAAATGTTATGTTAAAATTTTAATCTAATTTAAAATAATTAATAAATATGAAAAATAGTTTAGTATCATTTATAGGTATGATATAATAGTTGTGTAAAATATATCTGATGAATAAAATTTTAAATTAATAATTACATATTTATGTCATCTTAATTTCTTGTTAAATATCCCCTTATGAACACAAGGTAAAATAAATTTATTTGGTAATATCATATGGTAGTAATTTTTTGTGATTCCACTATCAATGATCTTATGGAAATTTTGAGAAGTTCAAAAAGATACCGCATATGATTCAGTCACAGCGTAATTATAGGAGTTCTACTTGTCTTGGTTTATGGAATAATATAGTGAATAATTAAAATTTCATTTATTTTAATGTTTCTTTTAATAGAATATATCTATTATATATAGTTTTAAAGGAAAAATCATAAAAATTTAAGTGAGTGAAAAAATATCATGGAGGCTCTAAAATTGAGAAAGTTAAAAAATTACGCAAGTCAGAATAAAGGCATTTTACATTTGTCCCTAGTTCGAAGAGGAACCATTTCATTAGGAATAGTGTTGTTGTGTATTCTCCCTTATTCCAACCCCCCTTTGTTTTTAAGTCCATCTGCAATGTGATTCGCCTCCCGGAAGGTGTGTTTGATAAAGTAGTTCGAGAAGAGATCTTGTAAATACAATTTATAAATACAGAATCCTTCATCATGGAATTGATTTTTGTCACAACAAAGACAGACCACATATAAACCATGATAGTGTAACCCAGTTTTGAGATTACCACATGTGTGACAAGACATTTTTATCCTTCCATTGATATAGAATTTCCATTCCATGACGCAAGAGTTCACCTTATATGTGATAAATCATGTGCAATGTGGGAGGCCCAGGGTTATTCCCAAAACATTGGAACACTAGGATACATAAAAGGTAGTTCTCCCTCTCTGAGACCAAGGTAATTAATAGCTAGATCTTCCTTATCGCTGTGATATTTTTTCCAAAGTAAATAAAGGATTTATTCCAGCTTATTTCTTGCCTAGACACCTTCTCATAATGTAAGAGTGATTCTCTAAAATGAGTGATATTATTTCTATCCCCCTAAATACATAGGACAATATCATCACCAAAAAATAAATGATAGGGAGTAGAGATACCTCTAGCTACTTTGATGGTTTCAGGTTTCCCATTTTCCACCATGTTGGTACGGATTCTTCTTAGGTAATCCTCAGCAATTTAAAAAATAATTGCAATGAGTGGATCACCCAGTCTCACACCCCTTGAGTAGGTGAAAATATCAGGCCGGTGTCCCATTAAAAAATTGAGATGTGGGAAGATTCCATCAAACTTGTAGTCCATTGAGAAAAAACCTCACTAAATACAAATATGAGGATAATCTATTTAATAATGCCCCAATCCATTGTATCAAAATCATTTCTTATATCAAGCTTCAAATCCACATTCCTACCTTGCGTTGTCTTCCTCCGAAGATTAAAGCATTCTGAGGCTGTGAGCAGGCAGTCTTGTATATTCATGCCTTTAATGAAACCAATTTGGTTCGAGGAAATAATTTTTTCAATCACCCGATAATGTCTATTATCCAAGAGATTTGTAATGATTTTGTGTGTGGTATTCACGAGGGCTGCTGGTCTGAATTGGCCAATTTCACTGGAATTTTTCAACTTGGGGATAAGGGAAATAAATTGGGAATTGAAACCTGGTGTGAACGTCCCTCCATTTAAGAAGTGTTTGACAAGTAGGCATACCTCATTCTGGATGATATCTCAATAGCTTTGGAAGAAGAAGATGTTGAATCCATCAGGGCCAGGAGTGCTCTCTTTTTTGAGACCAAACACTGCCTCTTTGATTTTACACTAAATCAGAAGTGCTATGAAAAGATGATTGTCCTCCTCAGTGACTAATTTATGAATTATTTTTTCTCTAATAGGCTCAGATCTAGCCCTCCCATTGAAATGATTCCTGTAGAATGAGACAATATGATCTGAAATACCATGTTTACCATCCAGTATTCTATCTCCATTCTTTAGCAGGGAATGGGGTCTATTCACTCTACGGACCGATTGACGGTTATTGGAGAACATTGTGTTTCAATACCATTCTTGAAGCCACCTGATTTTGAAAGAATAATTTTTGATATTGTCCCTGACCATAATTAGGTTATTCAGATCTATGGAAAGGTCAATCTTAGGTTTCATGTCCCCTGGGATGTTGTCTCTAGTGTCCTCTACTTGTATATAATGAAGGGAGTTATCGAGTCCTTCAATTTCAACATCCATTATTCTGAACCTTTCTTTTCTCCATTCCCTAATCTTTATCTTAAGAATTTTATGTTTGGAAATACATATCAAAGGCTTTCCATTGCACAACATTAAACCCCACGTCTCTAGAACAATTCTTAAGAATTATAGGATTGAGGGAAATGCATTAATGAACCATAATTTTCTACCCACCTTCCTTCCCAAGAAAACTAATAAAAAGATATTGATGGTCAGAGTTAATTTTTACAATTGTAACACATGTGATTTATTTCCAAGAATCAATAATTTTTTGATTAACAAAATCCCAATCAATTTTACTTGCTCTTGTTCCATTGAGATTCCTTCTATACCATGTGTATTTACCACTAATGTGGTTAAACTCCACTATTACCACTTTCTAAATACATTCCCTAAAATCTCTTGTAGAGGTGGAATTTTTAATCGGGCCCATTTTCTCATCCTCGTGAATAATTGAGTTGAAGTCACCGATGAAAATCCATAGATCTGAGATGCAATCCTCCAGCTATTGGGTTTTCCCCAATAGAATCATCATGTCCATGTGATAGTTATGATCGTACACTATTGAGAAGAAAAATCTATATCCACTGTCCATGAAACTACATGTTATAATCTAATTGTCCAAATCTATAATCATTAGAGACTCTACATTGTGATAATTTAGAATCCAAATCCAATCTTAATTCATACTAGCACCATTGGTACATAGAATGTTATATCCCTTACTGCAGAAAAAATTTCCTAGATTTCTGGAGTTCATATTAGGTTCCAAAATTCCAATAATCTCTAGTTTTTTCCTTCCATCAAGGAGCCTAAGAGATCCTTATGTGGCAGAGTTGGCTAGACCCTAGTAGTTCCAGAAGATAATTCTCATTTTGGTGTTGATTTGGAGGCCAAAACTCCTTTTTCACAATGTTTCTGGGTTATTTTATTGTTAAATCTACTTGAAATGAAATATCCCCCAAATAGTACTCCTTGTTGTCCAAACCATGCTACTGCTGAGGATTTCCTTTTACCTCTTTGGTCATCCTTTCCATTACCCCCCATGCCTCACCATTCTCTTTGAAGTGGACTTGTTTTTTGGTCAACACTCCCTCAGTAACTGAATCTTCCATCATCCATTCTGGTTGGTTATCAAGTAGGTATGGATGAACCTCTAATTCAGCCTCAATTATACTGATAGTGAATTCCTAAATTTTTAACTCCTGAACCATGTTTCACACCTCCGAGGAGAGTGCCAACATCTGTTCATTTGTGCTGTCCAAAGGCCCGTTATCCCCGATAGCATACTAAAGATTAATGTTTTCTTACAGCATCTATAAGGCCCCAGCCTCAAAACTTACTTAATATTGAATTAAATTAATAATTCACATTGCGGATCTTTTCAGGTTTAGTGTTTTAGAGAATAAGGACATAACTATTACATCTCAAAATATTACAAAGTAGACACTTCTACTAAGTTTCCATAACAATAAGATCTCTTAAAAAGAAACATGTCTAGTTCCATGTTTTATATAGCATGAAATTCCCTTGATCCCATCCTTGACCCTACTCTACATTATGTCCTATGAAAATCATTTAAAAAACATGGGGTCAGCATAAAAAAGCTACGTAAGAGATACACAAGGAATGAAAACTGTTAGTTTTTTTCAATACCACAATTAAACCATGTATACTTTATCAAAGAAATAATTTTCACCTTTATGAAGTAGTAAAAACCCTTCACTGAATAAAAGATCATTACATACCCTTTTGTAACCAAAACATTACCATAAAACCCATATAAAGAACACATAACATATAAAGGTAACTTGGTACATAAACATACTTAAATGGAATAACCATACGATCGACCTCCACACAAATCACTTAATGGAATAGCCATACGGCCGAATTCCATACCCAATGCATTAGAGGTTATAACGTAACCACCCATCTTGGTATTCACAACACCACCCGTCATATGGTTTATCACGTAACCACCTGTCAAATGTCCAAGTACCATTATAAAATCATAACAATTATAAAGGATGTAAAACATTTCCACATTTCAATCAAGATATATCACTTAAATATATTGACATAAAAAAAATCCATTATAAAAAACCTTTTCAATACCAAAATACATAAAAGAGTATATAGTATTTATTTCATTTTAAAAACATTATGACTTTTTGAGGAAGCCAAAGACCAAATAATACTCACGGTGACAGAAAAGGTCGTTTTCACCGCATACATTAAAAGAAACATTCCCTTTTGTCGTTTTGTAAAACACTTCGTAGAAAAAGATTACTTTTATATAAAATTAAAAGTCAAAGGGGTTTATACACCATATAAAATAAATCCTTGTATTAGAACAAAATATGCCTCAATGAAAGGAGATTGAGATGAAGTCCCTTACAAAGACAGTATCCATGGATTAAGGATAAATCAATTAAATAATTATGTGTGACAAACAGATACACCAAATATAAATGGATATTAAGTGTAAAAAAATAAGAGGTCATTAAAACATATTAATATAATGACATATTCAAGGAGTACAAGTTTATCCCAAAAAATCATAATTGGGTTAAGATGTTCCTTTGCAAAAATTCGACAGCCTAACCGCGTCACTTCAAAATTCAGAAAATGCGTTGATGAGAGAGAAAATGGTATCTCATCACTTGGACATAAAATTTACATCAATAAGGATATATAAGAACATATACCATAATAACAATATGTAAATTAAAAGACCCAACAAAATAAGTCTTTTAAAAAGAGGATAGTGAAAGGTTCCATTACCGACTTGGGTATCTTACGAAACATACACCCTATCACGACCCGCCCTCGGGGTCCGTGTCGTGACTACCCCAAGCCCGCCTTCCATAGGCCAGGGGCTGGCGACTAGCACCAAGGCGTAAATCCCGATAAAAAGGGAAGGCATTGCCTTTGTAAGGTAAACAAACACCACAGAGTAAGCAAGCGGAGAGTAAACACTAAACAAAAGCAGAGTACAACTGAAAGTGCGGAAGAGTAAATGGGCCAGAATACAAACCCAAAACTGAAAGTAAAGTACAACTTGAAAGGGAAAATAGCAACTGAAAGTAAATGCCGCTACACCGAGCTGTCCACTGGAAATCCCACCTGAAGGGTGGGTACAGATAGCTCCTCTGCTCCACAGGTCCCGCCGTCTGCTCCGTGCACGTACCGCCCAGTGGTCCACCTCCGGGTACCGTCCCGCTCTGCAAGCCTCAGCTAAGGTCAACGTTGTCCGTCGTCTACAACCAACACAATGTTGTGCGGGCAAAGCCCGTGCAGGGGTGAGTATAAGCTACTCAGTAGGGACCCCGAGACCCCTGAAGGTCTCTCAAATCCACAAAGGGTAAACCACGAAGAAAGGTGTAATCACGAAGTAACAACCGATACTGCTTAGGTATATGCCCATACATATACCTAAGTCATCAATTCAAATACGCTCCAACCTCTGAGCCCAAGTACAACTCAGTCCACACAGGAAAGTAAACGTATTCCACACAGGAAACCAAAACGTAATCCACACAGGATTGCACAACACAATCCACACAGGAAAGCAACAGGATTCAGCTCACACAGGTATACTTCTTCAAGGACGATAAAGATGATCACTGATCCATCTAAGTTGTCGGACCCACGAAGGATCGATAGGTAACTAACCCCCGCAAAGACCACACAGGATCGGTCCCACACAGGACCTGTAGGCGCTGGCTCACACAGAACCGCTAAGCGCGGATCCACACAGGATCGGACCCACACAGGATCGGGCCCACACAGGACCTGTAGCACTGATCCACGTAGGATCGCTGAGTGCTGAAGTCGTCGTTGTCGAATCCACACAGGATCTCTGTACTGTAGTCGTCGCAGTCACAGTAGCAGTCGTAGCAGTAGTAGTCACAGTAACAGTCACAGCCAGCACTAGGGTTCCCGCACACAGCAAGCTCGTTCGGAGGGTCCGCTCCACGAGCCGAGAGGCTGATACATCAACTGTCACGAAGACCAGTGTTGATGTATCCAAAAGTTCCGTATCGTCAACAGGAACTCAACGCAACAGACGGCGCGTCGATCGGACGCCCGGTCTGAGAGTTATTGGCATTTTCGTCTCCGGGGTCCGGTTGGTTTTTAAGGCAAAACCAACCCGACCGTACTCCACCTGCGTCCAATCCTTGGGCGGAGTATGCCAAAAGATCCGTCTCACTAAGAGGAACACAACGCGACTGACGGCGCGTCAATCGGACATCCATAGCTCAAGATATGAGCGTTTCCGCTCTGAAGGCCCGGTTGGTTTCGTGAACGAACCAACCCGGCCGAACTCAAAGTAATCCGAAATCTTGAGTGCGATATATCGAAATGACCGTCTCAATCCAAGGATCGCGTTTCCGCAGACGGTTCGTCAATCGGAGGTCCGAGGCTCAAGTTGTGGACAAAAGACCGAAAAATATTCGAAACGGGGGGGTCCGGGTCCGGGCCGACCCGGCCCGACCCCCCCCCCCCCTCGGGCGGTCCGGTGGCGCGGTGGCGCGGCGGCGCGGGGGCCGCGGCGGCTTGTCGCCGCAAGGAGGCTGCGCGGGGGGAATTTAATTCCCCCGCTAATTGGATGGCGGCGCGGCCTTTGTGCCGCGCCCTTTGCAAGAAAACGGCCCCCGCACGTGGGGGCCGGCTGGAAATAAAACCGGGGGGGGCTGCTGCCCCCCTCCCTTCATGGAAACCGCCCCCCTCATAATGAGGGGGGGTTTTGAACGTTGGCTGGGGAATTAATTTTCCCCGGTTTAACGTCATCCGGCCGGCCAGCTGGCCGGCCGGTTTTCTCCAACGGGACCGGAAATTCCGGTCCCCTCTTCGGCTTCCGACGCCGGCGGCCCGGCTGCCGGTCTTCTCATCCCGCCGCGGCCCGGAACCGGCCGCGGTCTCCTCGTCCCTCCGCGGCCCGGAACCGGCCGCGGTGTTCGTCGTCCGGCGCGGTGCGACGGCACCGCGTCCCTTCGTCGTGCCTTGATTCCTTTCAACGCGGCACGACGGCGTCGCGTTCTTGAAGATTCTTCCTCGGCGTGGCGCGACGGCGCCGCGTAAAATAATTGCACGATTATCCGCGTGGTGCGACGGCACCACGCCACTTTGCTTCCACCCGCAAGAATAAACAACAAGAACGATGGAGGGGGGGGGTTCGGCCGTGTTCATGCGGTCCGGCCCCCTCACGTTAAATAAATAACGCATCTTAAAATAATCCAAAGCCACACGTTAGACTTGCTAAAATTCATGATCAAAAATAGAATAACTAAACAATAATCAACTACCCCTACCTCGGGTATAAGGTTCGAAGATTGTCAACGTTCCGCGGAAGACGACGTCGCGGAGGTCGGGCGTCGCGGTAGCCGTTCGTCAAATCTGATGACGAAGGGATGCGTCCGAAGAGACACGTCGTTGGCGAAACTTCTTATGTCGACGAAGGGAATCCGAGGAGGAAGCGGCGTTCCCACTCGTTGACACGGAAGACGAAGAAGAGCGGAGCGGCGTTCTTCGTCGGGACTTGAGCGTTCTTCGTCAAGTTGAGTGTTCTTCGTGATCTTCGTCAGAGATGAAGAAGAAGAAGAAAAAGCTCTCCACCTCTCAAGAAGACAAACAATTAACCAAAATAAAATAAGACAACATCTTATTTTATTAACACATAACACACTAGAATTTCAAATGTTTGAAATTCAAAAGGATTAACTCCCATAATTAAATAAGTAACTCATGTCATTTAATGAGGCGTTAAGGGAGTTGAGAGAATATGAAAGGTTTAGGGGTTCGTGTGGGCCCCACCACACTTAATCCTCCCAAGCGAGGTTAAGTGGGTGTGGGTCCCACTTCCAACCCCCTTTGGTAGGTTTTATCAAGTTATAATAAAATTTGTTCTTCACAAATTTTATTTAACTCAAACTAAAAACCCCAAAACAAACTTTCAACCCGCAACAAACACAACTTCCGAAAAGGTCTCTTTAAGCGAATATCGGTGCTGCGAGTTCATCGGTGCCCTCGGATTTCAATTCCGAGCACCGAATCAAAAGTTAGGAAAACCCGCTCGTTCGTTCACTGAACGTACCCGAGCCAAACTTCAGAAATTAATTCCGGGCACTCCGGGCCTCGGAATCAGGTGCCGTCTGAAACCGCGCTCTTGTAAAATTCTAAAGAAAATTAAGAAAAAAAATTCCCTTGAATTTTACGGGTCTTTACATTACTCCCACCTCAGGGCTTTACGTCCCCGTAATGATACATCAAAAACTAGGGAAACAAATGAGGGTACTGAGCACGCATCTGAGCCTCCCGCTCCCATGTGCTCTCCTGGAGATTCCCGTGCTTCCATCTGATGCGCACAAGAGGAATCGATTGCCCACGCAGGACCTGCTCCTGTCGATCCTCTATCTCCACCGGGACCTCTGTAAAAGTCGCCCCATCGTCAACGTCAAGCTCCCCATGATCAATGATGTGCGTCGGGTCGTGCACGTATCTCCTCAGCTGGGATACGTGGAAGACGTCGTGCACCCGGTGCAACTGAGGTGGTAGAGCCAGGCGATAAGCCACCTCGCCAACCCTGCTGAGGACCTGGAAGGGTCCGATGAAGCGTGGAGATAACTTGCCGCCTCGGCCAAATCTCCGAATACCACGTCGAGGTGAGACCCGCAAGAAGACGTGGTCGCCATCCTCAAACTCCAGTGGCCTCCGCCTCCTGTCAGCGTATGACTTCTGCCGGCTCTGAGCTGTCCTCATCCGCTCCTGGATGACCTGGACCTTCTCTGTCATGGCCTGGACCATCTCTGGTCCCACCAGTGCTGACTCCCCAGGGTCAGTCCAGCACAAAGGAGATCTACAAGGTCGGTCGTACAACGCCTCGTACGGTGCCATCCCGATGGTGGAGTGGTAGCTGTTGTTGTACGCAAACTCCACCAAGGGTAGGTGGTCCTCCCAGCTACGACCAAAGTCGAGGACACATGCGCGGAGCATGTCCTCGAGTGTCTGAATGGTCCTCTCCGTCTGACCATCCGTCTGAGGGTGAAAAGCGGTGCTAAGACGTAGCTGCGTCCCGAACGCCTCCTGTAACCCCTTCCAAAGCCGGGAAGTAAAGCGGGAATCTCGATCGGAGACGATAGATGATGGCAAGCCATGGAGCCGCACAATCTCCTGAACATAGAGATGTCCCAAGCTCTCTACTGAGCCCTGCTCTCTGATGGGTAAGAAGTGTTCCGACTTGGTGAGTCGGTCAACAATCACCCAGATGGAGTCGTGACCTCTGGAAGTGCGTGGAAGTCCAGTCACGAAGTCCATAGATATGCCGTCCCACTTCCACTCCGGAACCTCCAAGGGTTGTACCAAGCCTGCTGGTACCTGATGCTCTGCCTTCACCTGCTGGCAGGTGAGGCATCGAGAAACGAACTCTGCTACTGCCTTCTTCATGCCCGGCCACCAGTGTTGTCGTCTGAGGTCCTGGTACATCTTCGCCACTCCAGGATGTACCGCCAAAGGAGAAGTGTGAAACTCTCTCAGCACTTCCTCTCGCAAAGCAACTGGTACCATGGTACATCCTCTGAAAAGGATTTCGTGCTCTGCTCCAAGGGAGAAACCATCAGGTGCCTGTCCCGAGGATATCTGTGCACGCCGTGTCTCACAGTCAGCGTCCTCACGATGTGCCTCCTTGACCCGCTGTAGTAGTGGAGGAGTGACTGTGAGAGACTGAAGAAAGGCTGCTCCATCTCTATCCACGAAGGATATCTGCAAAGAGGCTAGCTGCTCCGTCGCCTCCTCAAGTAGCTGAATGCCCGTCCTCCTGCTGAGGGCATCGGCTACTACGTTCCCCTTCCCAGGAGTGTAGACTATCTCAAAGTCAAAGTCCTGGAGGAACTCGAGCCATCACCGCTGTCTCAGGTTCAGGTCCTTCTGCGAGAAGATATACCTGAGACTCTGATGATCAGAAAAGACTATAAAGCGCTCGCCCATCAGGTAGTGTCCCCATGTCTTCAGAGCGAAGACCACTGCTGCTAACTCCAGGTCATGGGTAGCGTAGTTCTACTCATGCGGCCTCAACTGACGTGATCCATAGGCGATCACTGCCCGCTCCTACATCAGAACACATCCGAGTCCGGTCCCTGATGCATCGCAGTAGACTACGTACCCTACTCCCTCTTCAGGCAACCTCAAGATAGGTGCACTAGTCAATCTCTGTCTCAGCTCCTGGAAGCTCTGCTGACATCTGTCTGACCACACGAAGGGTTTCCCCTTCTTCGTCAAAGCTGTGAGTGATGCCGCAACTCTAGAGAAGTCTGGCACGAATCTCCGATAGTATCCAGCTAGTCCCAAGAAACTCCGAACCTCAGTCACGCTCCTGGGTGGCTCCCATGCTAACACAGCCTCAATCTTCGCGGGATCCACTACAACTCCCGCCTCAGAGATAACGTGACCCAAGAAGTGGACCTCACGTATCCAGAACTGGAACTTCGAGAGCTTACCATAAAGCTGGTGCTCTCGGAGTGTGTCTAGTACAACTCGCAAGTGATAGGCGTGCTCCTCCTCTGTCGTAGAGTAAATCAGAATGTCGTCGATGAAGACCACGACAAACCGATCGAGGTATGGCTGAAAGATCATGTTCATGAGAGCCATGAACACTGCTGGAGCATTGGTTACACCGAAAGGCATAACCAAGAACTCATAGTGGCCATACCGACATCTGAAGGTCGTCTTCTGCACATCCTCGTCTCTGACTCTGAGCTGATGATAGCCTGACCTGAGGTCTATCTTCGAGAACCACCGTGCTCCCTTGAGATGATCAAAGAGGTCATCAATCCTCGGTAGCGGATACTTGTTCCTCACTGTCACCTGGTTCAGGCGACGATAGTCAACACAATGTCGCAAGCTCCCGTCCGCCTTCTTGGTGAACAAAATCGGGGAAGCCCAGGGTGAAACACTGGGTCGGATGAACCCCTTGCCCTGCAAGTCTTCCAACTGTACCCGTAGCTCTCGAAGCTCGGCGGGGGCCATCCGATATGCTGGAGTGGATATCGGGGCTGTCCCGGGGTACAAGTCAATATAAAAGTCTACCTCTCTGCGAGGAGGTAGCCCTGGAACATCGTCGGAAAAAACGTCCGCAAACTGATCCACCACTGCAGGAAAACCAGGACTCCGCACGTCAACTGCTCCAAGGATGAGGCTAGCCAACTGATGAGTGAAGGGCTGTCCTCTCCTCCGCGGAAGTCCATCCTGTGCTGCTAAGGCTCCCTTCTCGCCGGTGAAGGTGAACCTGCTCCCGTCGGTGCGTACACATCGCACCTTGCGCCTAAAACAGTCAATCTGTGCATGGACCGTAGATAGCCAATCCAAGCCCAAGATGACGTCGTAAGGCCTCGACGCTGCTACAAGAAGATCCCACCCGAATCTCTCGCCTCCTAGAGTAAGCTCACACTGCCGGCACCAGTGCGTAATCGTCGAGTCTGCTCCCGTAGGAGTCTCTAGCCGTAAGGATCGAGCCAACGGCTCTGTCGAAATATCCGAGCTCCGAACAAGGGCAGCGGCTATGAAAGAGTGACTCGCTCCTGTGTCTATAAGAACTGCAGCAAGGGTGGAGTAGACACAGATAGTACCTCGAATCATCTCGGGTGCGCCGTGGTCGTAGGCCTCTGCTGCCTGGAGCTGTGCCTGTCGCTGCCCGCCAGCTCCCTGTGGTCGGGGTGGACCTCCTGGTGGTGGTGGTGGCAGAGCCTCAAAGCGTCGCCCACCACCGGCTGCTCGTCCAGCTCCTCTGCCTCGTCCCCCTCCTCCCTGCGGACCGCCACGGTCGACCCTCTGCCTCTGCCTCGGTGGTCCATCAACTGACTGCTGCTCCTCGGCACGGCGGGTCGGGCAGTCGCGAGCCATGTGGCCCTGCCCGCCGCATGAGTAGCACTGTCTGCCTCTCGAATGACTGGCTCCTCACTGTGTGCCCCGCACTGCTGAGCCAGTGCCCTGAGATCGTCTGCCCGAAGGTCTGGTTTGTCTGGACCCCTGAGTCATCTGTCGACTGCCTGCTGCAGATGACTCTGCCACGTGCCGCCCTGCGGTGGGTCGCTGTGCTGGTATAGACTCAGCAAGGAAGCTCTCGATCAGAAGGGCCCGCTCCAGTACTCCTGTCTGAGTCGGTATGCTGAGGGAGATCAGCGATGCCCTGATCTCGTGTCTCAAACCCTTCTCGAAGGTCCGGGCCCGGAAGAATGGGTCCCGTACCATGTCGGTCGAGTAGCGCGAGAGATCGGTAAATCTCGCCGAGTACTGAGCGACCGTCATGCTGCCCTACCGCAGCTGTAGAAGCTCCTGGATACGCACCGCACGAAGGGTGGCTGGGACAAACTCCGAGCGGAAGAGGCTCTCAAAGTCCGTCCAAAGTAGGGATGCCTCATCGTGCACCTGGAGCATCAAGCTCCACCATCGTCCTGCTGCTGCGTGTAGTAGGCTCGCAGCGAGGATCACCATGAGGTCTGCTGGTGTCCTCACTAGCCTAAACACTCGAACCACTGCCTCCAGCCAGTCCTCTGCTGCCTGGGGATCCGTCTCCCCGCAAAACCTGGGCGGTCGCTGGCGCTGAAACTCATGTAGTGTGCTGAGGCGACGTGCATCGTCAGCGGCTGCTGCTGGAAGCATCGGGGGATCGACGGGTAAAGCTACCGCTGGTGCCACTACTGGCAAAGGGCCCTGCACCGAGGCCTCGTCGCTCGGTGGGCTGTCGTCTCGCTCGACTCTCGGAACCCTAGCTGGCTGTCGTCGTGGGGCCATCCTGAAAAGGAAACAGGTGCGCCATGGTTAGAACAGTATACCTGGTGAGCTGATATAAGTAATCACAAAGAAAACTTTGAAACACACACGCAATCAATGTTTTCGTGCATTAAGTCGTAAATCAGAAGTCAGGGTCATGGTGTACGGATACCTCGGTCGCCGCACCAACACTGGACTCCCTGGACTGATAACCACACTCAATATGCAAAACATTATTGCTTCACATAGAAAAGATCAGAGTTTGCGGTAGAACCGAACTCCTTTGATACCAATTTGTCACGACCCTCCCTCGGGGTCCGTGCCGTGACTACCCCAAGCCCGCCTTCCATAGGCCAGGGGCTGGCGACTAGCACCAAGGCGTAAATCCCGATAAAAAGGGAAGGCATTGCCTTTGTAAGGTAAACAAACACCACAGAGTAAGCAAGCGGAAAGTAAACACTAAACAAAAGCAGAGTACAACTGAAAGTGCGGAAGAGTAAATGGGCCAGAATACAAACCCAATACTGAAAGTAAAGTACAACTCGAAAGGGAAAACATCAACTGAAAGTAAATGCCGCTACATCGAGCTGTCCACTGGAAATCCCACCTGAAGGGTGGGTACAGATAGCTCCTCCGCTCCACAGGTCCCGCCGTCTGCTCCGTGCACGTACCGCCCAGTGGTCCACCTCCGGGTACCGTCCCGCTCTGCAAGCCTCAGCTAAGGTCAACGCTGTCCGTCGTCTGCAACCAACACAACGTAGTGCGGGCAAAGCCCGTGCAGGGGTGAGTATAAGCTACTCAGTAGGGACCCCGAGACCCCTGAAGGTCTCTCAAATCCACAAAGGGTAAACCACGAAGAAAGGTGTAATCACTAAGTAATAGCCGATACTGCTTAGGTATATGCCCATACATATACCTAAGTCATCAATTCAAATACGCTCCAACCTCCGAGCCCAAGTACAACTCAGTCCACACAGGAAAGTAAACGTATTCCACACAGGAAAGAAAAACGTAATCCACACAGGATTGCACAACACAATCCACACAGGAAAGCAACAGGATTCAGCTCACACATGTATACTTCTTCAAGGACGATAAAGATGATCACTGATCCATCTAAGTCGTCGGACCCGCGAAGGATCGATAGGTAACTAACCCCCGCAAAGACCACACAGGATCGGGCCCACACAGGACCTGTAGGCGCTGGCTCACACAGAACCGCTGAGCGCGGATCCACACAGGATCGGACCCACACAGGATCGGGCCCACACAGGACCTGTAGCACTGATCCACGTAGGATCGATGAGTGCTGATGTCGTCGTTGTCGAATCCACACAGGATCTCTGTACTGTCGTCGTCGCAGTCACAGTAGCAGTCGTAGCAGTAGTAGTCACAGTAACAGTCGCAGCCAGCACTAGGGTTCCCGCACACAGCAAGCTCGTTCGGAGGGTCTGCTCCACGAGCCGAGAGGTTGATACATCAACTGTCATGAAGACCAGAGTTGATGTATCCAAAAGTTCCGTATCGTCAACAGGAACTCAACGCAACAGACGGCGCGTCGATCGGACGCCCGGTCTGAGAGTTATTGGCATTTTCGTCTCCGGGGTCCGGTTGGTTTTTAAGGCAAAACCAACCCGACCGTACTCCACCTGCGTCCAAGCCTCGGGCGGAGTATGCCAAAAGATCCGTCTCACTAAGAGGAACACAACGCGACTGACGACGCGTCAATCGGACGTCCGTAGCTCAAGATATGAGCGTTTCCGCTCTGAAGGCCCGGTTGGTTTCGTGAACGAACCATCCCGGCCGAACTCAAAGTAATCCGAAACCTTTAGTGCGATATACCGAAACGACCGTCTCGATCCAAGGATCGCGTTGCCGCAGACGGATCGTCAATCGGAGGTCCGAGGCTCAAGTTATGGCCAAAAGACCGAAAAAGATTCGAAACGGGGGGGTCCGGGTCCGGGCCGACCCGGCCCGACCCCCCCCCCCCCTGGGGCGGTCCGGCCGGCCGGTAGGCCGGCGGCGCGGCAGCGGCGCGGCGGCGCGGGGGCCGCGGCGGCTTGTCGCCGCAAGGAGGCTGCGCGGGGGGAATTTAATTCCCCCGCTAATTGGATGGCGGCGTGGCCTTTGTGCCATGCCCTTTGCAAGAAAACGGCCCCCGCACGTGGGGGCCGGCTGGAAATAAAACCGGGGGGGCTGCTGCCCCCCGCCCTTCATGGAAACCGCCCCCCCTCATAATGAGGGGGGGTTTTGAACGTTGGCCGGGGAATTAATTTTCCCCGGTTTAACGTCATCCGGCCGGCCAGCTGGCCGGCCGGTTTTCTCCAACGGGACCGGAAATTCCGGTCCCCTCTTCGGCTTCCGACGCCGGCGGCCCGGCCGCCGGTCTTCTCATCCCGCCGCGGCCCGGAACCAGCCGCGGTCTCCTCGTCCCGCCGCGGCCCGGAACCGGCCGCGGTGTTCGTCATCTGGCGCGGTGCGATGGCACCGCGTCCCTTCGTCGTGCCTTGAATACTTTCAACGCGGCGCGACGGCGTCGCGTTCTTGAAGATTCTTCCTCGGCGTGGCGCGACGGCGCCACGCAAAATATTTGCACGATTATCCGCGTGGTGCGACGGCACCACGCCACTTTGCTTCCACCCGTAAGAATAAACAACAAGAACGATGGAGGGGGGTTCGGCCATGTTCATGCGGTCCGACCCCCTCACGTTAAATAAATAACACATCTTAAAATAATCCAAAGCCACACGTTAGACTTGCTAAAATTCATGATCAAAAATAGAATAACTAAACAATAATCAACAACCCCTACCTCGGGTATAAGGTTCGAAGATTGTCAACGTTCCGCGGAATACGACGTCGCGGAGGTCGGGCGTCGCGGTAGTCGTTCGTCAAGTCCGATGACGAAGGGATGCGTCCGAAGAGACACGTCGTTGGCGAAACTTCTTATGTCGACGAAGGGAATCCGAGGAGGAAGCGGTGTTCCCACTCGTTGACACGGAAGACGAAGAAGAGCGGAGCGGCGTTCTTCGTCGGGACTTGAGCGTTCTTCGTCAAGTTGAGCGTTCTTCGTGATCTTCGTCAGAGATGAAGAAGAAGAAGAAAAAGCTCTCCACCTCTCAAGAAGACAAACAATTAACCAAAATAAAATAAGACAACATCTTATTTTATTAACACATAACACACTAGAATTTCAAATGTTTGAAATTCAAAAGGATTAACTCCCATAATTAAATAAGTAACTCATGTCATTTAATGAGGTGTTAAGGGAGTTGAGAGAATATGAAAGGTTTAGGGGTTCGTGTGGGCCCCACCACACTTAATCCTCCCAAGGGAGGTTAAGTGGGTGTGGGTCCCACTTCCAACCCCCTTTGGTAGGTTTTATCATGTTATAATAAAATTTGTTCTTCACAAATTTTATTTAACTCAAACTAAAAACCCCAAAACTAACTTTCAACCCGCAACAAATGCAACTTCTGAAAAGGTCTCTTTAAGCGAATATCGGTGCTGCGAGTTCATCGGTGCCCTCGGATTTCAATTCTGAGCACCGAATCAAAAGTTAGGAAAACCCGCTCGTTCGTTCACTGAACGTACCCGAGCCAAACTTCAGAAATTAATTCCGGGCACTCCGGGCCTCGGAATCAGGTGCCGTCTGAAACCGCACTCTTGTAAAATTCTAAAGAAAATTAAGAAAAACA
The DNA here is from genome assembly GCA_963277665.1 of Viscum album. NCBI lineage: Eukaryota > Viridiplantae > Streptophyta > Magnoliopsida > Santalales > Viscaceae > Viscum > Viscum album. The sequence continues at coordinate 2,067,689,338 of OY728160.1, forward strand.
ATTTCCCTTGAATTTTACGGGTCTTTACACACCCCATGAAAGAAGGACAATACAACATTGATGTAAATAATAATAAACAAAATTATAATACACAAAGACTAGAATAATGGGTAGTACATATTCCACTGAAATACAATTGTGGAAAATGTAGCATAAATCTCACAGGAATAAAAGTTACGTGAAAAATCCCTTACCCAAACTCGGCAGCCTAACAGCGCCACTTTAAACATCCAAAAATGGACTGATGAGACAAAATAGGGTCTCTCATCATATTAAGATAAAATGTACCAAAATAGGAATATAAAAGAACATCCCCCAACATAACAAAGAGGAGCTTAATATAATTGACATAAAGGAGAGTACTTAAAAAGAGAGAGATAGGATCTCTTATGAAAATTTGGCAGCTTAACGGCGCCACTCAAAATGTCCAAAAATGGATTAATGAGAGAAAATAGGGTCTCTCATCATATGAACATAAAAATTACAGTAATAGTAATATAAATTAACATCCCAATAATAATAAAGATGACCTTAAAAGTAATGACATAAAAGAGTGTACTTAAAAAGAATGAGAGGGGTAAGATCCCTTTCCTCAAGTCTAACTTGTCTTGTTCGTTTCTTTATATTCCTGAATAATAAACATTGGTCAATTTATAATTTCATAAGGAACTCATTTAAATATTATTATTCAGTTCATAGCACATATTATAATGTTATAATAATTGGTTAATAATGTGAGTTCATATCATAAGTTTTTGTCGATGTTTGTTACATGAGTCAAAAATGAACTTGTTTAAAAATGATTGTTTGTGTAGTTATAATTAAATCATCTCCAGAATAGTATTAATGATTTAAATATCTTATATATCCTGTAAATATTCATTTTATACTAGTCCATAACATTTGGAGATAAAAATAAATGAAATGCACCGTTCATGATGACTGTAGGTCGTACGTACGCATGAACGCTACTTTCATTTCTTTGTCATATTAATGGAATAAAAAATAATTTAGAGATATATATATTAGAATTACAGTATAATATAAATGTTATATAGGTCACATATGTTCATTAATTTCATTCTTTATACATTCCATGTACTGCATGAACGAGTCACATCACTTGTGGGGGCGGTAGTCCACACTTCCTCGTATGAAATTATCGAATTTGCACAACATGAAAAGAATAAAGGCATGTTTTAATTATAAAATTCAGGAGAATATAGAAAACATAAATACCATATATATCATATATAAAAATATAGTGACATCATAATGGACACAATGAATGGTGTTAAGAGAATATTGAACAATCATCATTTCGTGTGGCAGCAATTCACCATCCACAGAAACAGTATGTTCTTTAACCATTAGATGAAGGTTTCTGTAAGTGTAGCTGGAATCCTTCTCATAAAAACATCCTAGTATATTGAAGATACTGGTGTTGTTACAAAATAAATGAATAAAAAGAGTTTTGAGGGTTGGTGAAGCAAAATGAAACAAAAGAACGCAAGTGAAGACATTACCTAAAAATCGGGTAACTCTTCTTGATTTGATCGCAAAGGCCTCCATGGAAAAGATTCTTCCCAAAGGTGAGGATTCAATAATGAATAGGGGGATGTGGAGAGATGAAATGGCCAGGGTTTGGCCGATCCAAATGTTTTAGAGGTGTGGGTACAGTGGTAGAGGTGGGGGCCTTTTATAAGAGAAGAGGAGGGGCACTGTTGGAAAGTTATAAAATATTACTTTATTTTAAAATGATTTTCTGATTTTAAAGGTCCAAAAAGGAAATATTTCGAGGGTAAGGCGATAAGGTGTCGAAATACAACCATAAAAAAGGTTTTTTACAAGTTTAGGACTTAGATTTTACATTATCTTTTCATTTTATTTAAATCGTTAAATAATGAGGTAATCGCTGCATCATCATGGTGTCATAAATAATTTAATTTATATAATGTATAAAAATTATAAAAAAATATCATGATGCAGGAAATTTTTTTATATTTCTAATGAATATTTATAGTCAAAAATATGACTTGTATAACCACATTTAAAAATTGTTTTAATAAAACAACACTTCTTTGTTACATTTTTATTTTAACATTAAATAAAAAGTTTCTAATGTCATTTTCCTACCAAAGTGGCTCCATGGGGTCCCCAAGTTGACCCATTGATTTTATTGGTCAAAAATGACACATAAAATAAGGGTAGGACATGTGTGAAGGTCATTCAATATTATTAAAACATTATTTTTACCTTAAATTACACTAATTACCTCTAATCGCTATTAATAAAACATAAAAGTTACTATTCACCAAAAATTATTTTAATCTCATTGAACCACATTTTACTTCCAAATGACAACCATGTATGTCGGATTTTTGAAAATCAAATCATAGAAGTGGTAATGTTTCATTTAAACGAATAATCAGTTTCTTTAACTACCACTTAGTGGTTTCACTATTCATCAAAAATTGCTGTTTTTTAGAAAAAATACCAAAAATTCACCCTAATCTATATTTGATATTCCAAATTCAAAAATGAAGTCTATTTTACAAAATTAAAAACATATAAGTTGAATTAATTAATTTAATAATTAATTCCCGCAGTCAAAACAAATAGCATGATTTTAAGAAACAATATCTATTAAAAGATTAACAGTAGTTTAAGTCCAATTTCAAAGAGATATTAATTCCATGACCTCCATTGGATTAAATAATTAAAATATATTATAAATACACATTAATCTCAATTAAAAATATAATCTATCCATATAAATTAATCAGATTAAAAGGAGGTTTTGAATTAAAAGGCAACATTTTCACTAAAAATGGTCTTTATCGGAAAAGTAAAAAAAATTACGCAAAGTAAATTTTTATGTCCAGATTCTAAAGAAGGATTTTATTTTGTCAAATACAACATATCAAATTGTCAAAAGTATATTTAAAAAGGGTTCTCCATCAAAAGGCGATTAATCGACGTTTTAAAGAATATTAGAAGATTTATGCTTAAGATTCATTTGTATTTTATGCTTCTAAATTTTATTGCATAAAAGTAAAAATATTTGACAAAAATATATAATAATTTTGTAGTTAGTTCCGTTCATTCCCACCATTAAAATGTCTAGCCGTTACCTACCATTTATAATATTATTATTTTATTATTAGAGTGCAATGTAAGATTTCAAAGGAACCCATTGTCCCGTATTGGGTACGCCATCGAGCATAGCGTTCCCTTTAAAGTAATATTAATATTTTATTGAAAAATATGGATAAATATAAAAATTTCATTTTCTTTATTTACCTGGGGTGTTACATCCTTCCCCCCTTTTGGGAATTGCGTCCTTGCAATTTTAAAATTGGGCATGGAAACTTCATTGAAAGCCCCACATCGGAGAAGGAGTAAATTAAACTATCACTTTATTAGAATGAAAGGGAAGTACAAAGGTCACCCGAGTTAACCCATACTAGGATTCCATGTATGAAAACATGGATATGGATGAAAAAAATAGAGGTTCATGTTCTGAGGAAGTTTGATAGAAAACATGTTTAGGAGAAAGTTAACCACAAGAAAATCACAAATTTGTGGTGGGTTAAACGGTATTCGATTACCCAGTATGAAAAGTTAATAGAAAACATTTTTGTTTTAAGTTACTTTTCATTTAGGAATTTATTTTTTTGATCTTAAGGAAACATATTTACTTGTCAGGTTTACTTTCAAAATTTACTAGATTTCTTTCACAAACTCATACTTTCTCCAAAATACGAGTATTTAGGAAGACTTGTTCGCATTAAGAGTACAATAATCAACTTCTAGAGAATCACCTATTCCCCAAAAGAGAACTGTATACTTCCCATGCCTTTAGACCTTAACCAAAACGAAAAAAAATTTAGTATGAGATTAGATAATACCAAAAAAAGATAATCCTCTATAAAAAATTCTATTCTTAATCTCCAAAATTTGTCAAAAAATATCCAAAGTTCAACAAAGACATTCAATAAACATCTATCCATAAATTTCATCAAAGTAAACCAAACTAAGATTGAAAACCAAATCTCTGAAGGATTTAATCACATAGTCTCCTAAGATAAATCGTAACATTTTTCTCCAAAATAACCTTAGTTACTCTTACATTCTAGTACTGAAAATTAATTAACCAAATCACTTATCCTCTATGATAGGCTAATCATTTCCATTGATAACCCAAAATCAACATACTATTAATTCATAAAATTATCTAACTTAAAAGAATCATTCAAACTAACCAGGGACTTCATGTAGTCTAATGGTAGGCGATAAATACGAGTTGCACTTTGGTTGTGGGTTCGATTCCCACAGCTTTGTCCGACACGATGGGTTGTCACACGGTCTGCATGTTGTCTTTTTTCCAAAACTATATAATTCTTAAAACATTCCCCAAAACGAGATAAAATCTTCAAAAATAACCATAACATAATTTAACATCATGATTATCTCATGCCATTCATATTCCATCATAATTTATAGTAACCCATAATTTCCTCAAAAGTAAGGATCATATAAACCCTAATGGTTACCTTTATAATTATTTCCTGAACTTCTATGTCAAGTTGGTTCTCTCTTACACGATGCATTAGAGAACTCACCAAGGTTCAAGTGGTTGATCATGACTCCTGATGGTTGGATTAGAATAACCACGATATTTCTCATTGAATCCCCCATTTCATCCAGTCTCATAATCAGAGAACCACCACAGTTTCCCTAAAACCCATTTTCACATTGGTGCCTACTAGATCCATCCATTTACTAAAACTAGAAATGTCAGTGTGAGTATATCAACAAAATCATTTTGTACTAAAGAGGAAGGTAAACACTAATATACACATATCCAAGTTATCTCAAAATCATTTTAACCTTCAAAAATAAAAATTAAACTATCTAATATAATAACCATTGCGGTTATCCACAACTTGTCACCTAACACTCTAACCTCTAAAGTTATCTAAACCAACCTCTGATACCAACTATACGGCCTCGTCCTTAAACCTTACTTAATATTGAATTTAATGAATAATTCACATTGAGGATATTTTCAGGTTTAGAGTTTTAGAGAATTATAACATAACTATTACATCTCAAAATATTACAAAGTAGACATTTATAATAAGATTCCATAAAAATAACAACTCTTAAAGAGAAACAAGTCTAGTTCCACGTTTTATATAGAATGAATTTCCCTTGATCCCATCCTTGACCCTACTCCACATTATGTCCTGTGAAAAACATTTAAAAAAACTTGGGATGAGCATAAAAAGCGCAGTAAGGGATACACAAGGAATGAAAACTGTTCGTTTTTTTCAAAACCACATGTAAACCATGTATACATTATTAAAGTAATACTTTTAACCTTTATGAAGTAGTAAAAACTCTTCACTGAATAAAATATCATTACTTACGCTTTTGTAACCAAAATATTACCATAAAACCCATATAAATAACACATAACATATAAAGGTAACATGGGACATAAAATACTGAAATGGAATAACCATAAAATCGACTTCCACACATATCACTTAATGGAATAACCATATGGCCAACTTCAATACCCAATGAATTGGATGTTATAACATAACCACCCATCCTGGTATTCACGACACCACCCGTCATATAGTTTATCACGTATCCACCCATAAAATGTCCAAGTACCATTATAAAATCATAACAATTATAAAGGAAATAAAACATTTCCACATTTCAATCAAAATATATCACTTAAATATATTGAAATAAAAAAAAATCATTATAAAAACCCTTTCCAATACCAAAATTCATAAAAGAGTATATGGTATAAATTTCATTTTAAAAACATAATGGCTTGTTGAGGAAGCCAAATTCCAAATAATACACATGACAGCGGAAAAGGTCGTTGTCACCGCGTACGTTAAAAAAACATTCCTTTTAGTCGTTTTCTAAAACTCTTCGTACAAAAAAGATTCCTTTTGTATAAAATTAAAAGTAAAAGGGGTTTATACACCATATAAATGAAATCCTTGTATTAGAACAGAATATGACTCAATGAATGGAGATTGAGACGAAGTCCCTTACAAATACGGTATCCTTGGATTAAGGATAAATCAATTACATATTTATGTGTGAAAATGGATACACCAAATATAAATGGATATTAAGTGTAAAAAAATCATATGTCATTCACACATATTCATAGAATGACATATTCAAGGAGTACAAGTTTATCCCAAAAAATCAAAATTGGGTTAAGAAGTTCCGTTGCAAAAATTCGACAGCCTAATAGTGTCACTTAAAAATTAAAAAAATGAGTTGATGAGAGAGAAAACGGTATCTCATCACTTGGACATAATATTTAAATAAATAAGGAAATAGAAGAACATATCCAAACATTAAAATATGTAAATTAAAAGACCCAACAAATGAAGTCTTTTAAAAAGAGGAGGATGAAAGGTTCCCTTACCGACTTGGGTATCTTACAAAACATACACCCCATGAAAGAAGGACAATAAAACATTGATGTAAAAACTCATAAAAAATTATATTACACAAAGAGTAGAATAATGGGTAGTACATATACCACTCAAAGAAAATTGCAGCAAATGTAGAATAAATCTCACGGGAATAAAAGTGAGATGAAAAATCCCTTACGAAAACTCTACAGCCTAACGACGCCACATAAAACTTCCAAAAATGGATTGATGAGATAAAATAGGGTCTTTCATCATATTAAAATAAAATTTATAGAAATATGAATATAAAAGAACATTCCCCAACATAACAAAGAAAAGTTTAAAAGAATTGACATAAAGGAGAGTACTTAAAAAGAGAGAGATATGATCTCTTACGAAAATTCGGCAGCATAACGGCGCCACTCAAAACGTCGAAAAAATGGATTGAAGAGATAAAATAGGGCATCTCATCATATGAAAATAAAACTTAAAGTAATATTAATATAAAATAACATCCCAATCATATGAAATATGAGCTTAAATGGAATTACATAAAAGAGTGTACTTAAAAAGAATGGGAGTGGTAGGATCCGTTACCCCGAGTATGACTTGTCTTGTTATTTTCATTATATTCCTGAATAATAAACATTGGTCAATTTATAATTGCATAAGGACCTATTTTAAAGATTATTATTCAGTTCATATAACATATTATAATGTTATAATAATTGGTTAATAATGTGAGTTCATATCAGATGTTTTTGACGATGTTTGGTACATGAGTCAAAAATGAACTTGTTTGAAAATGATTGTCCATGTAGTTATATGTTAATCATCTATAGAATAGTAATAATGATTTAAATATCATATATATCCTGTAAATATTCATTTTATACTACTCAATAACATTTGGAGATAAATAGAAATGAAATGCACCGATCATGGAGATGGTAGGCCGTACATACGCATGAATGCTACTTTCATTTATTAGTCATATTAATGGAATTAAAAATAATTAAGATATATATATATATATATATTAATTACAATATAATATATATGTTATATAGGTCACATAAGTCCATTAATTTAATTTTTTATACATTCCATGTATTGCATGAATGAGTCACATCACTTGAGGGGGCGGTAGTCCATAGTTCCTCGTATGAAATTATCGCATTTTCACAACATTAAAAGCATAATGGCATGTTTTAAATATAAAATTCACAAGAATATAGAAAACATAATTACCATATATATTATATATAAAATATAGTGACATAATAATGGCCACCATGAAAGGTGTTAAGAGAAGATTGAACAATCATCGTTTTGTAAGGCAGGAATTCGCCATCCACAAAAACAGTATGTTCTTTTACCATTAGATGAAGGTGTGTTTAAGTGTAGCTCAGATCCTTCTCATAACAACATACTAGTATATTTCAAATACTGGTGTTGTTACAAAATAAACAAAATAAAAATAGTTTAGAGGGTTAGAGAAGAAAAATAAAACAAAAGAACACAAGTGAAGACATTACCTTAAAATCGGGTAACTCTTCTTGATTTGAGCTCAATGGCTTCCTTGAAAAGGATTATTCCCAAATGCGAGGCTTCAATGATGAATAGAGAGATGTTGAGAGATAAAATGGGAAGGGGCTTGCTGATCCAAATTCTTGAGAGGTGTGGGTAAAGTGGTAGAGGTGGGGGCCTTTTATAAGAGAAGAGGAGGGGAACTCTTGGAATGTTATAAAATATTACTTTATTATAAAATGATTTTCGGATTTTAAAGGTCCCAAAAGGATATATTTTGAGGCTAAGGTGATATGGTTTCGAAAGACACCCATCCAATAAGTTTTTTACAAGTGTAGGTCTTAGATTTTACATTATCTTTTCATTTTATTTAAATTGTTAAATAATGAGGTAATCGATGCATCATCATGGTGTCAAAAATAATTTAATTTATTTAATGTCTAAAAATTATAAAAAAATATCATGATGTAGGAAGTGTTTTTAGATTTATAATTAATATTTATAGTCAAAAATATGACTTTTATCACCCCATTTAAAAATTGTTTTAGTAAAACAACACATGTTTGTCACATTTTTATTTTAACATTAAATAAAAAGTTGTTAATGTCATTTTCCAACCAAAGTGGCTCCATGGGGTCCCCCAGTTGACCCATGGATTTTCCTGGTCAGCCATCACAAATCCAATAAGGGTAGGACATGTTTTAAGGTCATTTAATATTTTTAAAACATTATTTTTATCTTAAATTTGCTAATTACCTCTAATCGCGATGAATAAAACATAAAAGTTACTATTCACCAAAAAAATTATTTTAATCTCATTGAACCAAATTTTACATCCTAATGAAAACCATGTAAGTCGGATTTTTGAAAATCAAATCACAGAAGTGGTAATGTTTCATTTAAATGAAAAATTAGTTTCTTTAACTACCACTTGGTGGTTTCACTATTCATCAAAATTGATGTTTTTTAGAAATATACCAAAAATTCACCCTAAGATATATTTGATATTCCAAATTCAAAAATGATGCCTATTTTACAAAATTAAAATCATATAAGTTGAATTAATTAATTTAATAAATAATTCCCGCTGTCAAAACAAATAGCGTGTTTTTAAGAAACAATATCTATTAAAAGATTAACACTAGTTTAAGTCCAATTTCAAAGTGAAATTAATTCCAATGACCAAAATTGGATTAAATGGTAAAAATATATTCTAAATACACATTAATCTCAATTAAAAATATAATCTATCCATATAAATAAATCATATTAAAAGGAGGTTTTGAATTAAAATGCAACATTATCACTAAAAATGATCTTTATCGGAAAAATAACAACAATGTATAGAAAGTAAATTTTGATCTCCAGATTCTATAGAAGGAATTTATTTTGTCAAATATAATGTATAAAATTGTCAAAAGTATATTTAAAAATGTTTCTCCATCGAAAGGTGGTTAATCTACCTTTTAATGAATATTACAAGATTAATCCTTAAAATTGGATTCATTTGCATTTTACGCCTCTAACATTTATTGGATAACAGTAAAAATATTTGAAAAACATATATAATCATTTTTTAGTTAGCTCCGTTCTTTCATGTGATTACAATGGCTAGGCGTTAACTACCATTTAAAATAATATTATTTTATTATTAGAGTGCAACGTAATATTTCAAAGGAACTTGTTGTCGCGTATTGGGTACGCCATCGAGCATAGAGTTTATTTTTAAAGTAATATTAATATTTTATTGAAAAATATGGATAAATAAAAAAATTATTTTTCTTTATTTACCTGGGGTGTTACAATATCTCCTCTTCTTCCACCATATCGGCCCAATACATTCCCACTATTTTCGAAACACCTGTCTCCTTGACAGGCTTCTTTCCTTTTTCTTATGCCCCTAGAGAACCACTTCTATGTGGAACATCTTTCTAGAATGATACTGATTGAGTCTATATTACTAGTTTTTTAACCACACAACAAGCATGGAAGTCATGACCATCCATTTTACAATGATTTCAAAATTTATGCAAATTCTCAATATCAAAATTTACCTCCAATTGGTGACCTTTCACATCCAGAAAAATTCAATCAGGTGGCTTCAATTCCATGTCGATTTCAATCAGGACTCACGCATAAAGACCCATGTCTCCATTTATAGTGCGTTGAACAATCTTAAGTGGAGCTCCAATTTTTGAAGCAATGTCATTTAGGATCTTCTGTTGCCAATAAACCCACGGTAACCCATTGATCCTTGTCCAGACTTGTGCCATCGAGAGTCTTTGTTTGAATGGTTTGAAATTTGAATCCCATTGCAACAGTCTCACATAACATATTTTTAAACATAAATTCCAAATCCTCTAGACTGTGTCAAGATCCAACTTACTATCCAAAATAATATGATAGTACCCCCTTCCAATCAGAATAATCCTCCACCGTGAGAAGTTACATAATTTATAGATTCTCATATTTAGATCAAGAATCGACCAAGGGCTCATACCTTTTTCAAAAGATGTTCTCCCCAACACTGAAAATCTCCACATCACCATTCACTACTGTAGTGCATCTTGGTCCACCTCCACCATGACAAATCGATACCCCGATCGTTTGAGTGTCATCTCAAACATAGGAAACAATGTATTTTACCCTCCCATCAATACCTCCGCAAAGGAGACAACCTTTCTAGATGAAGCAGTGACTCCATTAGAAGACACCGTGAAAGACCACTCACATTCCTAATTGAAGCAATGCATTCTTGTAGCTTTTAGTGTTACATTATACACCCAAAGTAAAATTTTCTCTAATAACTATAATTAATATTCAATACTAAATTATATTATATTTTCATAAAATAAAGAAGAAAACTTATTTGATTTATAAATTTGTATCATCCTCTGTAACATTGATATGTCTATGAATATAATTTTCTCTTTCATAATAAAAATATAAAAATATATTGTCTCTTCCTAGCAATATTATATAAGCATCCCACTTGATTATGTATGGAAACACATAATTCTTAATTAGTTTTTAATGATAGATCATATTAATCATCCCAAAAATATATATTTATATATATTATTCAATGATGATTCTTAAACATTGTTAAGAAATATATTTTTTTATCTACACATAGTACATGAATTTCCAAATTCCCAAAAAAGTATCTAATGGAATACAAAATAAGGTGTGGGTCCTACATAATCCCGTTAAACTTTATGGAGATTCATAATATATATATATAATAATGATAATCAAATTATTTTATATAATTAAATATCTAATAGTGGTTATAAACATATATTACTATATACATTCATAAAACATTAGTGAATAAAAAATATATTATATATTATATTTCTGGACATTTTAAAACCCTCATTATGATGTATTTTTTTTGTTATTTTGGTGTAAATATTAATATTTAATAAAATGAACACTTATTTATGGTTTTTTGTTTATTCATAATGGTGAGATATTTTTTTCAATCATTAGGTGGGGGTAAAATCGATTTCACTTTTAATGAAGAGAAGATTTTTTTTCAAGAAGTCATGTGATCAATATAGACCATTGGTCATGTAAATGATTTATATGACTAAATAAGACTTCAAGTGTTTATTGATAAATTTTATTGGTTTTTGTAACTAATTCATGTGGCCAAATTGTTCGTGTATCTGAATCATGTTGTCATATTGTTCTCATAGAAGATTATGGCAGTCCAATGCTTCAACTAACTAGTAGACTTATCTGATTCATGCAAATTTCCTCCTGATCTATTTGATTCAGTGACCTAAGAAAACTATGCAGTTGAATCTTCCATGTAAACAATTCACATAGCCTATTTAGAGAAAATGATTATTGGGATCCTCATCACTATTTTCATTGTAGTATATTATGTGATGTCCCTATTATAATGTACAATATGAAAATCTCAGTAGTTATTAATGAAGAAATATTCTTTTATCTGGATATTTTTATATCAAATAGAATACTGATTCTTGATTCATTAGGGGTTTTTATGAAAGTATTTTAAACAAATTTGGGTGATTTTATATGGGAGTTAATTGGGGAACCTCTAGAGTATTATAAAAAAATTGTTTATTGTTATATATTGTTGATTTTTTAGGGGTCGGTTAATTGATATGTTTCCCCTATATAATCTATGTTTGATGAGATTTGTTAGTTTATATTTTTTAATGTATGAGATTGATTCACATGATGGTAGTGGTGATATTATATATCTCATGAGGCTATGTTACTTTATAAAATCATGATATAGCATTCTATATATTATATTGGTTTTGGCGGTTTGTGTTATATAATTAGGACAGGTGACCATAATTGAATAGTTAGACATTTTAAGGAGACTTTTGAGGATGTGGAAGGATGGAACTGGTGTATCCTGATAATATTGTGTCTTACATTTAACTATATGCCTCATGAAATGTGATTTACACACCAATATTGTATTAACTATAAAATATGTTTATCATCACCACTCATATACTTTTTTATTCATAGTTACATGTCAACAGACTGACCAAAACATCATCTTATTTGAATATAATAGATCATTATTAAAATAGAGTTCCAAAGAATGTACAGATATGAATCATGATTCCATTCATAGTACACTATTATTTTGTTTTCAATTGATTAATTTCTTTTGAATTTAATAATATCATTGCATACACCAGTTATAAATATTTACACTTGTTAATGATTCATTGGTGGATTATGCATGAGACTATTACTAAAACCCTATAATGGAATCTCGCAGCATGAGAAGGAATTTTTTATCATTATTTGAGTAAGGTAAAGATAACCATTTCTAATGATTTTGTAGTGGATAATTGAGCTTGTAGTATAATGGGAAAGACTTTTATTGAAAATATTATTTATTTTATTTATTTAAATGAAATTTATTTCCATATCCTTCATTTCAATGATTTTAAACCATTTATTAGTTGAATAAAATTTATAATAACATTTGTTTTCTGCATTGTAATGTAATTTTTGGATTTATTATTTATTCAAATTTAATATTATCATGCAATGATTGATACTTAGTGTACTTTCTCTCCCATGACAGACTTATGACTCTATAGATAGAAGAAAAACTCTTGTATATAGTGAGGAATAAATGAATCATTTTGGAACACTAGATCATACCAAGTAGTTTAGGGATAGGTGAAAAAAATAGAATCATTGAATATTTATGGGTTTTATTTTTATATTATTCTAGGACATGGTTTAAGGGAGATATCTGTGTGGGACTCATGTGATGAATTTTAAATGTTCATGGCCAAATAATATATATAGGATATTAAAGTTACCATTTACTAGATTTATGATATTATTTCATTAGGAAATTGGTTTTTTGGGGGATCATAATTGGTAATATAAATTCACATTCCTTACATATACATGTTTTTATAATAACTATTAGTTTTATAATTGTAGACCCCGGAAAACGCATCCCCAAAATTTTCCAAATGCTTCCATACATGATCCAAGATCGTAGTCCATTTCGCAATCTTCGATTTGGTAGGTCGTAGGGCCCGAACGGAGCTACGGATTAGGAGTTATGGACGTCTGAAGATGGGCTGGAAATCTGGTTCGCGAAGCCCATTCGCAAAGCCCCCTCCGTGATCGCGGAGCGCCGCTGCGAAGCAATGAGGCGAGAGGCTCCGCGAACCCATTTGACATTTTCGATGCGCCGCGAAGACCCCTCGTGAAGCACTAATGCGAAGCACCCGTGCAACGCGGTCCCACGAAGCCCCGCCGCGAAGCGCCCCGACCATCGCGGCCTCACGAAGCTCCAGAGGCGGTGATGATCCGCGAACGCATTTGACGTTCGCGAGCCGCCGCTAAGCTCCAGAGGCGGTGATCCTCCGCGAACACATTTGACGTTCGCGAGCCGCCGCGAAGCTCCGGAGGCGGTACCTCTCCGCGAACGAATTTGACGTTCGCAAGCGCGCCGCGAAGCTCCTGAGGCGGCGCGGAAGTTCTTCTTCGCGGCGCCCCTGCCAATAAATACCCAGCTCACCCCCCTTCTCGAGGAGCACGGCCACGGCCACTTCGCCCCTTGGGCAGCCGAGCGGAGCTCCGCATTGCGGCTCCACGAGGCTATGCTCCGCGAGCAGCTTCCTTCGCGTTGCTGCTCCGCAAGTCGAGACTCCATGAGGCCATGCTCCGCGAGCCTATCATCCGCGATGCTGCTCCGCAAGACCAAGCTCCGCGAGAGCCCTTTTCTCCACGAGCCCTTGTTCCGTGATGCTGCTTCGCAAGACCAAGATCCGCGAGACCCCTTTGCTCCGCGAGAGACTATTGCTCTGCGAGGCCATGCTCCGCGAAGCTGCTTCGCGAAGACCTATCCTTCGCGAGGATCCCACCTTCGCGGCCTCGCGAAGCTCCAGAGGTGGTCATGCTCCGCGAACGCATTTGACGTTCGCGAGCCACCGCGAAGCTCCATAGGCAGTGATCCTCCGCGAACCCATTTGACGTTCGCGAGCTGCCGCGAAGCTCCGGAGGCGGTACCTCTCCGCGAACGAATTTGATGTTCGCGAGCGCACCGCGAAGCTCCTGAGGCGGCGCGGAAGTTCTTCTTCGCGGCGCCCCTGCCTATAAATACCCAGCTCACCCCCCTTCTCGAGGAGCACGGCCACGGCCACTTCGCCCCTTGGGCGGCCGAGCGGAGCTCCGCATTGCGGCTCCGCGAGGCTATGCTCCGCGAGCAGCTTCCTTCGCGTTGCTGCTCCGCGAGACGAGACTCCATGAGTCCATGCTCCGCGAGCCTATGCTCCGCGATGCTGCTCCGCGAGACCAAGCTCTGCGAGAGCCCTTTTCTCTGCGAGCCCTTGCCCCGCGATGCTACTTCGCGAGACCAAGCTCCGCGAGACCCCTTTGCTCCGCGAGAGACTATTGCTCCGCGAGGCCATGCTCTGAGACGCTGCTTCGCGAAGACCTATCCTTCGCGAGAATCCCACCATCGCTGCCTCGCGAAGCTCCAGAGGCGGTAATGCTCCGCGAACGCATTTGACGTTCGCGAGCCGCCGCGATGCTCCAGAGGCGGTGATCCTCTGCAAACCCATTTGACGTTCGCGAGCCGCCGCGAAGCTCCGGAGGCGGTACCTCTCCGCGAACGAATTTTACGTTCGCGAGCGCGCCGCGAAGCTCCTAAGGCGGTGCGGAAGTTCTTCTTCGTGGCTCCCATGCCTATAAATACCCAGCTCACCCCCCTTCTCGAGGAGCACGGCCACGGCCACTTCGCCCCTTGGGCGGCCGAGTGGAGCTCCGCATTGCGGCTCAGCGAGGCTATGCTCTACGAGCAGCTTCCTTTGCGTTGCTGCTCCGCGAGCCGAGACTCCATGAGTCCATGCTCCGTGAGCCTATGCTCCGCGATGCTGCTCCGCGAGACCATGCTCCGCGAGAGCCCTTTTCTCCGCGAGCCCTTGCTCCGCGATGCTGCTTCGCGAGACCAAGCTCTGCGAGACCCCTTTGCTCCGCGATAGACTATTGCTCCGCGAGGCCATGCTCCGCGAAGCTGCTTCACGAAGACCAATCCTTCGCGAGGATCCCACCTTCGCGGCCTCGCGAAGCTCTAGAGGCGGTGATGCTCCGCGAACGCATTTGACGTTCGCGAGCCGCTGCGAAGCTCCAGAGGAGGTGATCCTCCGCGAACCCATTTGACGTTCGCGAGCCACCGCGAAGCTCCGGAGGCAGTACCTCTCCGCGAATGAATTTGACGTTCGCGAGCGCGCCGCGAAGCTCTTGAGGCGGCGCATAAGTTCTTCTTCGCGGCGCCCCTGCCTATAAATACCCAGCTCACCCCCCTTCTCGAGGAGCACGGCCACGGCCACTACGCCCCTTGGGCGGCCGAGCGGAGCTCCGCATTGCGGCTCCGCGAGGCTATGCTCCGCGAGCAGCTTCCTTCGCGTTGCTGCTCCGCGAGCCGAGACTCCATGAGTCCATGCTCCGCGAGCCTATTCTCCGCGATGCTGCTCCGCGAGACCATGCTCCGCGAGTGCCCTTTTCTCCGCGAGCCCTTGCTCCGCGATGCTGCTTCGCGAGACCAAGCTCCGCGAGACCCCTTTGCTCCGCGAGAGACTATTGCTCCGCGAGGCCATGCTCCGCGAAGCTGCTTCGAGAAGACCTATCCTTCATGAGGATCCCACCTTCGCGGCCTCGTGATGCTCCAGAGGCGGTGATGCTCCACGAACGCTTTTGACGTTCGCGAGCCGCCGCGAAGCTCCAGAGGCGGTGATCCTCCGCGAACCCATTTGACGTTCTCCAGGTGCCGCAAAGCTCCGGAGGCGGTACCTCTCCGCGAACGAATTTGACGTTCTCGAGCACGCCGCGAAGCTCCTGAGGCGGCGCGAAAGTTCTTCTTCGCGGCGCCCCTGCCTATTAATACACAGCTCACCCCCCTTCTCGAGGAGCACGGCCACAGCCACTTCGCCCCTTGGGCGGCCGAGCGGAGCTCCGCATTGCGGCTCCGCGAGGCTATGCTCCGCGAGTAGCTTCCTTCGTGTTGCTACTCCACGAGCTGAGACTCCATGAGTCCATGCTCCGCGAGCCTATGCTCCGCGATGCTGCTCCGCGAGACCAAGCTCCGCGAGAGCCCTTTTCTCCGCGAGCCCTTGCCCCGCGATGCTGCTTCGCGAGACCAAGCTCCGCGAGACCCCTTTTCTCTGCGAGAGACTATTGCTCCGCGAGGCCATGCTCCGCGAATCTGCTTCGCGAAGACCTATCCTTCGCGAGGATCCCACCTTCGCAGCCTCGCGATGCTCTAGAGGCAGTGATGCTCAGCGAACGCATTTGACGTTCACGAGCCGCCGCGAAGCTCCAGAGGCGGTGATCCTCCGCGAACCCATTTGAAGTTCGCGAGCCGCCGCGAAGCTCCGGAGGCGGTACCTCTCCGCGAACGAATTTGACGTTCGCGAGCGCGCCGCGAAGCTCCTGAGGCGGTACGAAAGTTCTTCTTCGCGGCGCCCCTGCCTATAAATACCCAGCTCACCCCCCTTCTCGAGGAGCACGGCCACGGCCACTTCACCCCTTGGGCGGCCGAGCGGAGCTCCGCATTGCGGCTCCGCGAGGCTATGCTCCGCGAGCAGCTTCCTTCGCGTTGCTGCTCCGCGAGCCGAGACTCCATGAGTCCATCCTCCGCGAGCCTATGCTCCGCGATGCTGCTCCGCGAGACCAAGCTCCGCGAGAGCCCTTTTCTCCGTGAGCCCTTGCTCCGCGATGCTGCTTCGCGAGACCAAGCTCCGCGAGACCCCTTTGCTCCGTGAGAGACTATTGCTCCGCGAGGCCATGCTCCGCGAAGCTGCTTCGCGAAGACCTATCCTTCGCGCGGATCCCACCTTCGTGGCCTCGCGAAGCTTCAGAGGCGGTGATGCTCCGCGAACGCATTTGACGTTCGCGAGCCGCCGCGAAGTTCCAGAGGCGGTGATCCTCCGCGAACCCCTTTGACGTTCGCGAGCCGCCGTGAAGCTCCGGAGGCGGTACCTCTCCGCGAACGAATTTGACGTTCGCGAGCGCGCCGCGAAGCTCCTGAGGCGGCACAGAAGTTCTTCTTCGTGGCGCCCCTGCCTATAAATACCCAGCTCACCCCCCTTCTCGAGGAGCACGGCCACGGCCACTTCGCCCCTTGGGCGGCCGAGCGGAGCTCCGCATTGCAGCTCCGCGAGGCTATGCTCCGCGAGCAGCTTCCTTCGCTTTGCTGCTCCGCGAGCCGAGACTCCATGAGTCTATGCTCCGCGAGCCTATGCTCCGCGATTCTGCTCCGCGAGACCAAGCTCCGCGAGAGCCCTTTTCTCCGCGAGCCCTTGCTCCGCGATGCTGCTTCGCGAGACCAAGCTCTGCGAGACCCCTTTGCTCCGCGAGAGACTATTGCTCCGCGAGGCCATGCTCCGTGAAGCTGCCTCGCGAAGACCTATCCTTCGCGAGGATCCCACCTTCGCGGCCTCGCGAAGCTCCAGAGGTGGTGATGCTCCATGAACGCATTTGACCTTCACGAGCCGCCACGAAGCTCCAGAGGCGGTGATCCTCCGCGAACCCATTTGACGTTCGTGAGCCGTCGCGAAGCTCCGGAGGCGGTACCTCTCCGCGAACGAATTTGACATTCGCGAGCACGCCGCGAAACTCCTGAGGGGCGCGGAAGTTCTTCTTCGCGGCGCCCCTGCTTATAAATACCCAGCTCACCCCCCTTCTCGAGGAGCACGGCCACAGCCACTTCGCCCCTTGGGCGGCCGAGAGGAGCTCCGCATTGCGGCTCCGCGAGGCTATGCTCCGCAAGCAGCTTCCTTCGCGTTGCTGCTCCGCGAGCCGAGACTCCATGAGTCCATGCTCCACGAGCCTATGCTCCGCGATGCTGCTCCGCGAGACCAAGCTCCGCTAGAGCCCTTTTCTCCGCGAGCCCTTGCTCCGCGATGCTGCTTCGCGAGACCAAGTTCCGCGAGACCCCTTTGCTCCGTGAGAGACTATTGCTCCGCGAGGCCATGCTCCGCGAATCTGCTTCGCGAAGACCTATCTTTCGTGAGGATCCCACCTTCGCGGCCTCGCGAAGCTCGAGAGGCGGTGATGCTCCGTGAACGCATTTGACGTTCGCGAGCCGCCGTGAAGCTCCAGAGGCGGTGATCCTCCGCAAACCCATTTGATGTTCGCGAGCCGCCGCGAAGCTCCGGAGGCGGTACCTCTCTGCGAACGAATTTGACGTTCGCGAGCGCGCCACGAAGCTCCTGAGGCGGCGTGGAAGTTCTTCTTTGCGGCACCCCTGCCTATAAATACCCAGCTCACCCCCCTTCTCGAGGAGCATGGCCACGACCACTTCGCCCCATGGGTGGCCGAGCGGAGCTCCGCATTGCGGCTCCACGAGGCTATGCTCCGTGAGCAGCTTCCTTCGCGTTGCTGCTCCGCGAGCCGAGACTCCATGAGTCCATGCTCCGCGAGCCTATGCTCCGCGATGCTGCTCCGCGAGACCAAGCTCCGCGAGAGCCCTTTTCTCCGCGAGCCCTTACCCCGTGATGCTGCTTCACGAGACCATTCTCCACGAGACCCCTTTGCTCCGCGAGAGACTATTGCTCCGCGAGGCCATGCTCTGCGAAGCTGCTTCGCGAAGACCTATCTTTCGCGAGGATCCCACCTTCGCGGCCTCATGAAGCTCCAGAGGCGGTGATGCTCCGCGAACACATTTGACGTTCGCGAGCCGCCGCGAAGCTCCAGAGGCGGTGATCCTCCGTGAACCCATTTGACGTTCGCGAGCCGCCGCGAAGCTCCGGAGGCGGTACCTCTCCGCGAACGAATTTGACGTTCGCGAGCGTGCCGCGAAGCTCCTCAGGCGGTGCTGAAGTTCTTCTCCGCGGCGCCCCTGCCTATAAATACCCAGCTCACCCCCTTCTCGAGGAGCACGGCCACGGCACTTCGCCCCTTGGGCGGCCGAGCGGAGCTCCGCATTGCGGCTCCGCGAGGCTATGCTCCGCGAGAAGCTTCCTTCGCGTTGCTGCTCCGCGAGCCGAGACTCCATGAGTCCATGCTCCGCGAGCCTATGCTCCGCGATGCTACTCCGCGAGACCAAGCTCCGCGAGAGCCCTTTTCTCTGCAAGCCCTTGCTCCGCGATGCTGCTTCGCGAGACCAAGCTCCGCGAGACCCCTTTGCTTCGCGAGAGACTATTGTTCCGCGAGGCCATGCTCCGCGAAGATGCTTCGCGAAGACCTATCCTTCGCGAGGATCCCACCTTCGTGGCCTCACGAAGCTCCTGAGGTGGTGATGCTCCGCGAACGCATTTGAAGTTCGCTAGCTGCCGCGAAGCTCCAGAGGCGGTGATCCTCCGCGAACCCATTTGACGTTCGCGAGCCGCCGCGAAGCTCCGGAGGCGGTACCTCTCCGCGAACGAATTTGACGTTCGCGAGCGCGCCGCGAAGCTCTTGAGGCGGCGCAGAAGTTCTTCTTCGCGGCGCCCCTACCTATAAATACCCAGCTTACCCCCCTTCTCGAGGAGCATGGCCACGGCCACTTCGCCCCTTGGGCGGCCGAGCGGAGCTCCGCATTGCGGCTCCGCGAGGCTATGCTCCGCGAGCAGCTTCCTTCGCATTGCTGCTCCGCGAGCCGAGACTCCATGAGTCCATGCTCCGCGAGCCTATGCTCCGCGAGACCAAGCTCCGCGAGAGCCCTTTTCTCCGCGAGACCTTGCTCTGCGATGCTACTTTGCGAGACCAAGCTCCGCGAGACCCCTTTTCTCTGCGAGAGACTATTTCTCCACGAGGCCATGCTCCGCGAAGCTGCTTCGCGAAGACCAATCCTTCGTGAGGATCCCACCTTCGCGGCCTCACGAAGCTCCAGAGGCGGTGATGCTCCGCGAATGCATTTGACATTTGCGAGCCGCCGCGAAGCTCCAGAGGCGGTGATCCTCCACGAACCCATTTGAAGTTTGCGAGCCGCCGCGAAGCTCCGGAGCTGGTACCTCTCCGCGAACAAATTTGACGTTCGCGAGCGCGCCGCGAAGCTCCTGAGGCGGCGCAGAAGTTCTTCTTTGCGGCGCCCCTGCCTATAAATATCCAGCTCACCCCCCTTCTCGAGGAGCACGGCCACGGCCACTTCGCCCCTTGGGCGGCCGAGCGGAGCTCCACATTGCGGCTCCACAAGGCAATGCTCCGCGAGCAGCTTCCTTCGCATTGCTGCTCCGCGAGCCGAGACTCCATGAGTCCATGATCTGCGAGCCTATGCTCCGCGATGCTGCTCCGCGAGACCAAGCTCCGCGAGAGCCCTTTTCTCCGCGAGCCCTTGCTCCGCGATGCTGCTTCGCGAGACCAAGATCCGCGAGACCCCTTTGCTCCGCGAGAGACTATTGCCCCGCGAGGCCATGCTCCGCGAAGCTGCTTCGTGAAGACCTATCCTTCGCGAAGATCCCAACTTCGCGGCCTCGCGAAGCTCTAGAGGCGGTGATGCTCCGCGAATGCATTTGACGTTCGCAAGCCGCCGCGAAGCTCCAGAGGTGGTGATCCTCCGCGAACCCATTTGACGCTCGCGAGCTGCCACGAAGCTCCGGAGGCGGTACCTCTCCGCGAACGAATTTGACGTTCGCCAGCGCGCCGCGAAGCTCCTGAGGTAGCGCGGAAGTTCTTCTTCGCGGCGCCCCTGCCTATAAATACCCAGCTCACCCCCCTTCTCGAGGAGCACGGCCACTGCCACTTCGCCCCTTGGGCAGCCGAGCGGAGCTCCGCATTAGGGCTCCGCGAGACTATGCTCCGCGAGCAGCTTAATTCGCATTTCTGCTCCGCGATCCGAGACTCCATGAGTCCATGCTCCGCGAGCCTATGCTCCGCGATGCTGCTCCGCGAGACCATGCTCCGCGAGAGACATTTTCTCCGCGAGCCCTTGCTCCGCGATGCTGCTTCGCGAGACCAAGCTCCGCAAGACCCCTTTGCTCCGTGAGAGACTATTGCTTCGCGAGGCCATACTCCGCGAAGCTGCTTCGCGAAGACCTATCCTTCACAAGGATCCCACCTTCGCGGCCTTGTGAAGCTCCAGAGGCAGTGATGCTCCGCGATCGCATTTGACGTTCACTAGCCGCCGCGAAGCTCCAGAGGCGGTGATCCTCTGCGAACCCATTTGATGTTTGCGAGCCGCCGCGAAGCTCCGGAGGCGGTACCTCTCCACGAACGAATTTGAAATTCGCGAGCGCACCGCGAAGCTCCTGAGGCGGCGCATAAGTTCTTCCTCGCGGCGCCCCTGCCTATAAATACCCAGCTCACCCCCCTTCTCGAGCAGAACGGTCACGGCCACTTCGCCCCTTGGTCGGCCGAGCGGAGCTCTGCATTGCGGCTCCGCGAGGCTATGCTCCGCGAGCAGCTTCATTCGCGTTGCTGCTCCGCGAGCCGAGACTCCATGAGTCCATGCTCCGCGAGCCTATGCTCCGCGATGCTGCTCCGCGAGACCACACTCCGCGAGAGCCCTTTTCTCCGCGATCCCTTGCTCCGCGATGCTGCTTCGCGAGACCAAGCTCCACGAGACCCCTTTGCTCCGCCAGAGACCATTGCTCCGTGAGGCCATGCTCCGCGAAGCTACTCCGCGAAGACCTATCCTTCACGAGGATCCCACCTTCACGGCCTCGCGAAGCTCCAGAGGCGGTGATGCTCCGCGAATGCATTTGACGTTCACGAGCCGCCGCGAAGCTCCAGAGGCGGTGATCCTCCGCGAACCCATTTGACGTTCGCGAGCCGCCGCGAAGCTGCGGAGGCGGTACCTCTCCGCGAACGAAATTGACATTCGCGAGCGCGCCGCGAAGCTCCTGAGGTGGCACAGAAGTTCTTCTTCGCGGCGCCCCTGCCTATAAATACCCATATCACTCCCCTTCTCGAGGAGCACGACCAGGACCACTTCGCCCCTTGGGCGGCCGAGAGGAGATCCTCATTGCGGCTCTGCGAGGCTATGCTCCACGAGCATCTTCCTTCGCGTTGCTGCTCCGCGAACCGAGACTCCATGAGTCCATGCTCCGCGAGCCTATGCTCTGCGATGCTGCTCCGCGAGACCATGCTCCGCGAGAGCCCTTTTCTCCGCGAGCCCTTGCTCCGCGATGCTGCTTCGCGAGACCAAGCTCCGCGAGACCCCTTTGCTCCGCGAGAGAATATTGCTCCGTGAGGCCATGCTCCGCGAAGCTGCTTCGCGAAGACCTATCCTTCGCGAGGATCCCACCTTCGCGGCCTCGCGAAGCTCCAGAGGCGGTGATGTTCCGCGAACAAATTTGACGTTCGCTAGCCGCAGAGAAGCTCCAGAGGCGGTGATCCTCCGCGAACCCATTTGACGTTCGCGAGCCGCCGCGAAGCTCCGGAGGCGGTACCTCTCCGCAAACGAATTTGACGTTCGCGAGCGCGCCGCGAAGATCCTGAGGCGGCGCGGAAGTTCTTCTTCGCAGCGCCCCTGTCTAAAAATACCCAGCTCACCCCCCTTCTCGAGGAGCACGGCCACGGCCACTTCGCCTCTTGGGCGGCCGAGCGGAGCTCCGCATTGCGGCTCCGCGAGGCTATGCTCCGCGAGCAGCTTTCTTCGCGTTGCTGCTCCGCAAGCCGAGACTCCATGAGCCCATGCTCCGCGAGCCTATGCTCCGCGATGCTGCTCCGCGAGACCAAGCTCCGCGAGAGCCCTTTTCTCCGCGATCCCTTGCTCCGCGATGCTGCTTCACGAGACCAAGCTCCGCGAGACCCCTTTTCTCCACAAGAGAATATTGCTCCACGAGGCCATGCTCCGCGAAGCTACTTCGCGAAGACCTATCCTTCGCGAGGATCCCACCTTCGCGGCCTCGCGAAGCTCTACAGGCTGTGATGCTTCGCGAACGCATTTGACGTTCACTAGCCTCCGCGAAGCTCCAGAGGCGGTGATCCTCCATGAACCCATTTGAAGTTCGCGAGCCGCCGCGATGCTCCGGAGCCGGTACCTCTCCGCGAACGAATTTGACGTTCGCGAGCGCGCCGCGGAGCTCCTGAGGCGGCGCAGAAGTTCTTCTTCGCGGCGCCCCAGCCTATAAATACCCATCTCACCCCCCTTCTCGAGGAGCACAGCCACGGCCACTTCGCCCCTTGGGCGGCTGAGCAGAGCTTCGCATTGCCGCTCCGCGAGGCTATGCTCCGCGAGCAGCTTCCTTCGTGTTGCTGCTCCACGAGCCGAGACTCCATGAGTCCATGCTCCGCGAGCCTATGCTCCGCGATGCTGCTCCGCGAGACCATGCTTCGCGAGAGCCCTTTTCTCTGCGAGCCCTTTCTCCGCGATGCTGCTTCGCGAGACCAAGCTCCGCGAGACCCCTTTGCTCCGCGAGACACTATTGCTCCGCGAGGCCATGCTCCACGAAGCTGCTTCGCAAAGACCTATCCTTCACGAGGATCCCACCTTCGCGGCCTCACGAAGCTCCAGAGGAGGTGATGCTCCGCGAACGCATTTGACGTTCGCGAGTCGCCGCGAAGCTCCAGAGGCGGTGATACTCCGTGAACCCATTTCACGTTCGCCAGCCGCCGCGAAGCTCCGGAGGCGGTACCTCTCCGCGAACGAATGTGACGTTTGCGAGCGCGCCGCGAAGCTCCTGAGGCGGCGCGGAAGTTCTTCTTCGCGACGCCCCTGCCTATAAATACCCAGCTCACCCCCCTTCTTGAGGAGCACGGCCACAGCCACTTCGCCCCTTGGGCGGCCGAGCGGAGATCCGCATTGCGGCCCCGTGAGGCTATGCTCCGCGAGCAGCTTCCTTCGCGTTGCTGCTCCGTGAGCCGAGACTCCATGAGTCCATGCTCCACGAGCCTATGCTCCGCGATGCTGCTCCGCGAGACCAAGCTCCGCGAGAGCCCTTTTCTCCGCGAGCCCTTGCTCCGCGATGCTCCTTCGCGAGACCAAGCTCCGCGAGACCCCTTTGCTCCGCGAGAGACTATTGCTCCGCGAGGCCATGCTCCGCGAAGCTGCTTCGCGAAGACCTATCCTTCGCGAGGATCCCACATTCGCGGCCTCGCGAAGATCCAGAGGCGGTGATGCTCCGCGAACGCATTTGACGTTCGCGAGCCGCCGCGAAGCTCTAGAGGCGGTGATCCTCCGCGAACCCATTTGACATTCGCGAGCCGCCGCGAAGCTCGGGAGGCGGTACCTCTCCGCGAACCAATTTGACGTTCGCGAGCGCGCCGCGAAGCTCCTGAGGCGGCGCAGATGTTCTTCTTCGCGGCGCCCCTGCCTATAAATTCCCAGCTCACCCCCCTTCTCGAGGAGCACGGCCACGGCCACTTCGCCCCTTGGGCGGCCGAGCGGAGCTCCACATTGCGGCTCCGCGAGGCTATGCTCCGCGAGCAGCTTCCTTCGCGTTGCTGCTCCACGAGCCGAGACTCCATGAGTCCATGCTCCGCGAACCTATGCTCCGCGATGCTGCTCCGCGAGACCAAGCTCCGCGAGAGCCCTTTTCTCCGCGAGCCCTTGCTCCGCGATGCTGCTTCGCGAGACCAAGCTCCGAGAGACCCCTTTGCTCCGCGAGAGACTATTGCTCCACCAGGCCATGCTCCGCGAAGCTTCTTCGCGAAGACCTATCATTCGTGAGGATCCCACCTTCGTGGCCTCGCGAAGCTCCAGAGGCGGTGATGATCCGTGAACGCATTTGACGTTCGCTAGCCGCCACGAAGCTCCAGAGGCGGTGATCCTCCACGAACCCATTTGATGTTCGCGAGCCGCCACGAAGCTCCAGAGGCGGTACCTCTCCGTGAACGAATTTGACGTTCGCGAGCGCGCCGCGAAGCTCCTGAGGCGGCGCAGAAGTTCTTCTTCGCAGCGCCCCTGCCTATAAAAACCCAGCTCACCCCCCTTCTCGAGGAGCACGACCACGTCCACTTCACCCCTTGGGCGGCCGAGCGGAGCTCTGCATTGCGGATCCGCGAGGCTATGCTCCGCGAGCAGCTTCCTTCGCGTTGCTGCTCCGCGAGCCGAGACTCCATGAGTCCATGCTCCGCGAGCCTATGCTCCGCGATGCTGCTCCGCAAGACTACGCTCCGTGAGAGCCCTTTTCTCCGCGAGCCCTTGCTCTGCGATGCTTCTTCGCGAGACCAAGCTCCGCGAGACCCCTTTTCTCCGCGAGATACTATTGCTCCATGAGGCCATGCTCCGCGAAGCTGATTCATGAAGACCTATCCTTCGCGAGGATCCCACCTTCGCAGCCTCGTGAAGCTCCAGAGGCGGTGATGCTCCGCGAACGCATTTGACGTTCGCGAGCCGCTGCGAAGCTCCAGAGGCGGTGATCCTCCGCGAACCCATTTGACGTTCGCGAGCCGCCGCAAAGCTCCGGAGGCGGTACCTCTCCGCGAACGAATTTGACGTTCGCGAGCGCGCCGCGAAGCTCCTGAGGCGGCGCGGAAGTTCTTCTTCGCGGTGCCCCTGCCTATAAATACCCAGCTCACCCCCCTTCTCGAGGAGCACGGCCACGGCCACTTCGCCCCTAGGGCGGCCGAGCGGAGCTCCGCATTGCGGCTCCGCGAGGCTATGCTCCGCGAGAAGCTTCCTTCGCGTTGCTGCTCCGCGAGCCGAGACTCCATGAGTCCATGCTCCGCGAGCCTATGCTCCGTGATGCTGCTCCGCGAGACCAAGCTCCACGAGAGCCCTTTTCTCCGCGAGCCCTTGCTCCGCGATGCTGCTTCGCGAGACCAAGCTCCGCGAGACCCCTTTTCCCCGTGAGAGACTATTGCTCCGCGAGGCCATGCTCCGTGAAGCTGCTTCGCGAAGACCTATCCTTCGCGAGGATCCCACCTTCACGGCCTCGTGAAGCTCCAGAGGCGGTGATGCTTCGCGAACGCATTTGACGTTCACTAGCCACCGCAAAGCTCCAGAGGCGGTGATCCTCCGCGAACCCATTTGACGTTCGCGAGCCTCCGCGAAGCTCCGGAGGCGGTACCTCTCTGCGAACGAATTTGACGTTCGCGGAGCGCATCGCGAAGCTCATGAGGCGGCGCAGAAGTTCTTCTTCGCGGCGCCCCTGCCTATAAATACCCAGCTCACCCCCCTTCTCGAGGAGCACGGCCACGACCACTTCGTCCCTTGGGCGGCCGAGCGGAGCTCCGCATTGCGGCTCCGCGAGGCTATGCTCCGCGAGCAGCTTCCTTCGTGTTGCTGCTCCGCGAGCCGAGACTCCATGAGGCCATGCTCCGCGAGCCTATGCTCCGCGATGCTGCTCCGCGAGACCAAGCTCTGCGAGAGCCCTTTTCTCTGCGTTCCCTTGCTCCGCGATGCTGCTTCGCGATACCAAGCTCCGCGAGACCCCTTTGCTCCGCGGGAGACTATTGCTCCGCGAGGCCATGCTCCGCGAAGCTGCTTCGCGAAGACCTATCCTTCGCGAGGATCCCACCTTCGTGGCCTCGCGAATCTCCAGAGGCGGTGATGCTCCGCGATTGCATTTGAAATTCACTAGCCGCCGCGAAGCTCCAGAGGCGGTGATCCTCCACGAACCTATTTGACGTTCGCGAGCCACCGCGAAGCTCCATAGGCGGTACCTCTCCGCTAACGAATTTGACGTTTGCGAGCGCGCCGCGAAGCTCCTGAGGCGGCGCGGAAGTTCTTCTTCGCGGCGCCCCTACCTATAAATACCCATCTCACCCCCCTTCTCGAGGAGCATGGTCACGGCCACTTCGCCCCTTGGGTGGCCGAGCGGAGCTCCGCATTGCGGCTCCGCGAGGCTATGCTCCGCGAGAAGCTTCCTTCGCGTTGCTGCTCCGCGAGCCGAGACTCCATGAGTCCATGCTCTGCGAGCCTATGCTCCGCGATGCTGCTCCACGAGACCAAGATCCACGAGAGCCCTTTTCTCTGCGAGCCCTTGCTCCACGATGCTGCTTCGCGAGACCAAGCTCCGCGAGACCCCTTTTCTCTGCGAGAGACTATTGCTCTGCGAGGCCATGCTCCGCGAACTTTTCGGGCCGGGATGCCGGGATTTTCCATTGCGCCCTTATGCGCTCCCACCTACCACCTATGGAACACCATGGTTTGAGATACTCCTCCACACACCATGGAACACCTTGAGTTGACATATTCCTCTTGGTTTCATTCCATGTCGTGAGTTGAGATTCTCATCATCAATTCCCCGGGTACCTTGAGTCGAACCATTCCTCAGGTAACTCCTCTAAACCCAATAACTTGGATCCTATGCCAGGTTCAACCAGAAAGGGCCGCCCCTTGCGTAAGTCCCAACACCAACCATTTCTAGGCACCTTCTGCCTAATAGTCCTACCTACAAGACTATAAACTGTAGTATTCTCCCTATGTTCCAAACATAGGATGCCTCTTTCCCTATACGAGAGATGCCTTATGCTCCAAGCATGAGATGCTAATAGTCCTATCTATATGACTATAACTATAGTAATCCTTATGTGCCAAACATAGGATGCCTCTCGCCCTATAAGAGAGATGCCTTATGCTCCTAGCATGAGATGCCAATAGTCCTACCTACATGACTCTAAACTATAGCATTATACCTATCTAACAAATGATAGGATGCCTCTTGCCCTAAACGAGTGATGCCTTATGCTCCTAGCATAAGATCCCTAATGCCATGTTTACAATGGCATAGTTTCAAGAGCGTTGGAATCCGTTCAAACATTCCAACACTCCACCCCACGCTTTGCGTGTCCTTCATTCGGATCTGCATCCATTTCCAAAGTCCGAAGGGACCCCCTAACAGTATGGATGGTAGACCCATGGTCCCCCTGCTGTCTTGGGCCAACGCCCCAAAAGGCTTCGGGTGACACTTTGAGGTCCTGTGTTTCGAATACGGTCAGTAGTCGACCCCTCATTTGTTGTTCCCACCTCAGGCTAACGCGATAGGATGTTGTGTTTCGAACATGGTCAGCAGTTATCCTCTATCGCCATGCCACTCTCATCGCATTCCGAATGCCAGGAATGTGATTAACACTTTTCATGTCCCTTTGTTTGGGCTGATTCCAACGCCCTTGGCGTTATCCCGCTTGTGCACTTGCGCATAGGCACATACCTCAACCCACTAGTGAGTTGGGATTCCCTCATGGCCAGACATGAGGAAGACATTACGGGAAGCTCCCTAGAGTAAGCCCCATTCACCAGTGCCGCTCCATAGCGGCACCCAGGCAGCTTCTTGCATAAGCCCCATTCACCAGTGCCGCTCCATAGCGGCACCCGGGCAGCTTCTTGCATATTCCCCATTCACCAGTGCCGCTCCATAGCGGCACCCGGGCAGCTTCTTGCATAAGCCCCATTCACCAGTGCCGCTCCATAGCGGCACCCCGGGCAGCTTCTTGCATAAGCCCCATTCACCTGTGTTGCTCCATAGCGGCACCCGGGCAACTTCTTGCACAAGACCCATTCACCAGTGCCACTCCTTAGTGGCACCCGGGCAGCTTCCTAGCCTAATCCCCCCATTCACCATCTCCCCTCCATAGCGGCACCCGGGTAGCTTCCTTGCGTAAGCCCCGTCCACTGTCGTGATCCCAATCAGCGGTAAGCCGTTGCGACCCCCATTCAGCAGTAAGCCGTTGACATCCCTATCCAGCGGTAAGCCTTTGCGACCCAATCCAACGGTAAGCCGTTGCGACCCTATTTAGCGGTAAGCCGTTCACACCCAATCCAGCGGTAAGCCGTTGAAACCAACCAATTGGCGGTAAGCCGTCATCGGAAGAACTACATGGTCTTTGATCCATGTCAAGGCATGGTACGTAGGAATCCTCTTCAAGGCTCAAGCCCGAAATCATCATCATCCATTTCATTGGGCCTCCATCCTGGAGTAAGTCCCAACACCATGGTCCGCCCAACGCGTAAGCCCCTCTTCGCTTCTCACGGACGCACCCTTCGCGACGTGATCGTCAGGTCCTTGCAACCTCTTGTTTCTCACACCGAGCATGACTCACGTTGGCTTAGAGTGAGCACCGACCCTGACCCCGAATATTCCCTAATGAACTACAAGGTATTTGATCCATGTCAAGGCATGGTACGTAGGAAGCCTCCACGAGGTTCAAGACCAGCCGTCGTTCTTCCACGTCGGGTCTCATTCCCGTCCAGCATGACGTTAAACTGCACGTTCCCTTGCGAACTATGAGGACTTTGATCCATGTCAAGGCATGGTACGTAAGAAGCCTTCATGAGGTTCAATCCCACAAATAGTGGACCCCCCGGGTCTACTTTCACGTCGGTTCACCGACGGACTCATTCCCCTTGAACTACGAGGTCTTTGATCCATGTCAAGGCATGGTATGTAGGAAGCCTCTATGAGGTTCAAGCCCACCCATCTTTCACGTCGGGTTTCACCCCCGTCCAGCACGACGTTAAACTACACTCCGGTCCAGTGGTAAGCCATTGCAACCGAACCCATCTTTTGAACTACGAGGTCTTTGATCCATGTCAAGGCATGGTATGTAGGAAGCCTCTATGAGGTTCAAGCCCACCTGTCATTTCACGCCGGGTCCCATTCTGGTCCAGTGGTAAGCCATTGTGGCCCATCCTATCCGAACTACGAGGACTTTGATTCATGTCAAGGAATGGTACGTAGGAAGCCTCCCCGAGGTTCAAGCCCAACTCCCATCAGATTAAGGTCCCTCACTTACGTCGATTCGCCGACACCCACCGCCCGTCGTTTGTTCACGTCAGGGTTCACTATCGTCCCACAAGACGTTAAACTGTATTACATCTGATCTACAAGGCCTTTGATCCATGTCAAGGCATGGTACGTAGGAAGCCTTCCCAAGGTTAAATCCCACCACCCATCGGACCAAGGTCCACTTTCACGTCGGTTCACCGACAAAGCCCCATCTGAACTATGAGGATTTTGATCCATGTCAAGGCATGGTACGTAGGAAACCTTCCCAAGGTTCAATCCCAACACTAGTAGACCCACGAGTCTACTTTCACGTCGGTACTCTGACGATGCTCATCGGGCCAAGGTCCACCTTCACGTCAGTTTATCGACGTCGTCCCGAACTACACAGACTTTGATTCCCTGCCACGGGGATACGTAGGAAGCCTCATCAAGGCTCAAACCCAACTTCACTGTCACCCCTGCGATGGTCCCATTTCACCCTCCTTCCACTTCATTCATCCATCCATCACCCATCCTGATTCTCACCTGGGCCGTCACATCCCGGTGGGATCATGCCATCCACCTCCTCGCTGCTCCTAGCGGCGCATGGGCCTCTTTCCACGTGTAATCTCCATCATATCTCTGGGTCGTTGTCCTCTGTGTACACCCCGATTCATCACCCTTTTCCCCTCTAGGGAGTGCACCACCTTGGATCCGTCCTCATTGGACGTCCTGATCACCCTCATTCCATCTCCGTAAGACGTTAAACTCGCGGCCTACCTTGTGATAAACATTAGATGCCTGAGGAAAACCTCCGATGGAACGCCTTTGGTGTAACCGTCTCTTCTAGACGTTAATCTTGAAACATACCCTGTGTTAAACACAGGAAGCTGAGGAAAACCTCAGATGTACGCCTCGGGTTCTGTACTCTTGAGATGCCCTCTTATGAGGAAGAATACAGGTTCCCATATGTCCACGCACCCAGAGATTCCCCGACATTCCTGATGTTGCCGTCTACTCCGACCGAAGGTCGCTACCATGTCAAGACCCTATGGAAAGTCTTGAAGGAAGTATTGTAATTAACCGACGTCCATGAAAATATGGCACTAGGAATGAGATTCACGAACAATGTATTAAATCTATGAGGGAGACCCGGACTAGGTGATGAGTTCCGAGGAGGAATCCACGGAAGGAAGAACCGACATCCCATCATCCTGTTTCAATCAAGGAGAAGACGTACCTGAACAAGGAACGAATGTCGCCCGCCTTTGGAAAGCGGTAATGCGGGGCAACAAGCTACGCATCCTCCACGGACGGATGCGCGCTCCCCGTCTAAAGCGTCGGAAACAATAATTAAATTACATTTTTACACAATATAATGGGATATTTAATTTTTTGTGTAATATTACATTTTTTGTTTTTGTATAACACTATTAAAATTACATAGCTGAACTATTCATGATTTTTGATTATTTTGTATACATGAATATTAAAATATGTCTGGATAGAGAAAATTTCTTAGTTCTAGTAGAGTAGTACCATATTTTATGGGGAGGTGACAAGGAACAACATGTTGGGATCCATTAGAGTAGATATGATATAATGTAATTTTAATAATAATTATCATTGTATTAAATAATATTTCACCAAAGAAATTATTAATAGGACACCCTATGATCCATTGATTTGTTGAAGAGTTCACACATACACCCACTTCCATCGTTCAGAAGAAAGGACCAATTCATTTATGAGTTTTCACATTGTTTTCATTCATGTTAGGGGATCAACAATGTAAATTGTTGACTATTCTAAATAATTGTACGATGAGAATTATTTATCATTAAAGTTTATTGGTATACCTTTAGAGGTAGAGGAAATAATATTAATTTTAAATAATATCATCATTATGGTATGTATCTCATAGGATTTCAGGGTTATGCATCATACCTTTATCCTTTAAGAAACTATTTTAAATGTGAGGGATGTTATCCTCTTAAGTATAAGTAGACGTGGACTCATGTGGGTCAAATTAATGGACCTACTATTATAATATTTCTTTCTAAAAATTATGATACTATACCAAAAATCTAATTCAATAGATCTTCATTTTGGAGTGATGGTGGTGTCTTCTTAATTAGAATGCTTCATAATGAATCATCTCTTTTATCCTATCTCGGTAGTAGATGATGTTTGGAAATCCATAATGATAAATATTTTATTAAATCATATTTGAAAATATAGGTTATGTATTTGATTTATAACTTATACATAGGATCACATTCAGTCCATGTGACCATGAATGGATTAGAAGTAGATTGACCAGTTCATTTCCTTTCACCCTTCATTATAAAGAGGGGTAGATATCCGGCAAATGTGATGAATACTACCTAATTTAGATGGAATATGATGGAAAGGGATATGGATCATTATTATATCATATGGGTTATGTCATATATAGATTCATCAGAAAAATTTGGTGGATATCCATAGTTATACAATAAAATGGTGACACACAATCATATGATATTTTCTAAACCTCTATGAACATGTTTTAATTTTAGAAAATGGGTAATCATTATTTGTATCCATAAACTACCTTAACATCACGGTTCAACAAATTACTGATAAAATAATAAATTTATACCCACATATCCCATCACGGTCCGTTGTAGTTGGCTCAATTGATGACATTAACTAGTAATGTATCTTACGTAATGGACTGTGCATCTGAAGTAGGGCATGTGTATTCCACAGTATGGAAATTAAAAAATGGCTTTGAGGGGCTCTGAAAATTTGTACATATTATTTTGATCATGTCTAAATTATCTACTATATATTATGATACTAATTCTTCATATTTTATAATATCAATAAATATTTGTGGTACATCACTTAACCAAAAAGTTATCCATTTAATTTACACTACATGATTCCCTTTTTCTAATGAAATTGGACAATTGAAAACTGTTCATATAGTGTTATATAGTGGTATCAAGATATAGAAATCAAATTAAATTCATGATATTGATGTTTTTGACATTCAATATGATTGTAATTGTGGAATGGCTTGATAATTTCAATGTTAGTATTGATTTATATGGAATAATAGTGTTTTTTAAATTTCCAAGAGGGAGATGTACATAATTTCCAAATAATTTTAACCATGAGAAAGAACAGTTATTCCATACATATGTTATTTTGTTCTTAGATTGGTTAATATTTAATTCTTATCTCTATCAACATGATCAATGATTTCCCCCTAAATATTTCATATAGACCTGAATAATTATAATAAATTATTTTTGAATTCAATTGAAAATTTACTCATATTGCATGATTTTACTATAAAACCGTGTTTGTATTAACATATCATCTAATTTGGACACCTTGTTGTCCTATAGTGTAGTTCAAGATAATGGATTTCAATGGGAATATTTTTGACATAGGGTAGAAATGATTTATCACACCATGTACTTTATAATAAGGTGATACAATATTGTTCATAATATATGGGTATGGTAGTATAGAAATACACATTGATTAATGGAAGGTAAATGAGGTAAAAATAAGACATCAATTTCCTTAAACCGATGATTTATTTTATATATTATCCGGATCCTTGTGGTTCTCCGAGATTGATCTTCAATTGATCTTTGAGTATTTGTGGGTTTGAGAGAGTAAATCACAATGATAATAATCCAAAAAATATATGGTATAAAAGAGTATGTTGTGATGATGTGTTGATTTTAAAATGTGCCTTAATTTTTCACCTATATAATTAATATGAACATCCACCTAAAAATATACTCATTCATCATTGTTTGTTTTGATGATATACTCATCATTTAACCAGAACTATAGAATCAACACAAATAAAATAATATTATCATGGGTGTGGTTCTAGATAATCATATTTACCCCAATCATTAAAATTATTATATCTATAGTTGTAGGGTTATGATCATGGTGATTGTGTTTTCCAATATAATTATATTTTTCTACCAAATGAAATGGGGGAAAAGGATGGCTGGGAAAAAAACCAATAACATTTTAAATAGAATGAGATGTTTTCAATATAAAAATACATACATAAAATATATTAATAAATACACCAGATTTTCAACATCCATGACCTTGATAAAGAAGAATGTAGTTTTGTTTTACTGGTCAAACTAGTTTGATTTAACTTTTCAAGAGATATTGTTGATGTTGACTATAGCTCCACAACTAATTCTTCTTTACATTGGGATCAGATATGAAGTTTTTTGTAATTCATTAGGAATTGGTTTAGAAGCGGTACAAATTTATAGGGATTAGGTATTTATTTATGGAATAGATTTTTTTTACATTCAATTATGCATGACTATCCTAAAAATTATCATGACCTTGAAACACCATTCCACTTTCTGAGGGGTTTATGACACTATCACTTCAATAAGAGGTTTTTATGCACAAGAAAAATGTACCATTTTTATATATTCACATAGAGGGACTTGATTGGTAGGTATATTCATTAGGGTTATTAACTAGAAAGATTTGAATTTTTTGGGGTACGCATCTATAAAATTGGTAATCCTAGATAAATATTATAGCCAATGATGCAGGCTGAGGAAGATATAGGTTTGAGGCATTCTGAGGATAAGTGGAGCGTTTTGACTTGTTTGTTGATATGGTGGTAGATTTAAACTGAGTATTAGGGGTCTATTAATTTTTCTCTTATGATGGTGAAATATTATTTAGTGGTCAAAGAAATTTATAGTTATGAATATAACATATTTTTTTATAATTTGAGAAAAACATGCTATAGGGCGTGGATACCCAATTGATCATTGGAAAATGAGGATGTAGGAATTATACCCATGGGATTATTCACATATTATTTCATATTGATGATTTGATTATTGAATTATATACCTCTAGTGGGGTGGTCCATGCTGGGGTGATGATTATTTAAAATAACTTTTGGAAAAGGCTCTGTTGTACATCGATTAAGTGTGACATCATTATATTTGATTCATAATTACATTACTTATAGAGGGTATGGGAATATAACCACTGTCAAGTGGGATTTCCAAATAAAATCTAGATCCCTTGTAGATGTCTAAGGAATTCATGCTGGAAATTTTAATGGGGTTACCCCGAAACCTAATGAGTTGGGACACTCTCTAGAAGAATGAATATTGGTTGATGAATTAAATTTAATTCTATCTTAATATATATAATAATTTACTATATGGGATTTTAATGATTTATTTTTTAGTTATAATGTTTTTAAGGATTTCATAAATCCCTAGTGACTCAGTAGATATTGATCACATTATGCCATCATCTGAAATATGGAATTTTATAGTGAACTATTCCCATATATGAGGATGTGAATTGATCTTGTGTAATATGAATTGGTTGAACTTATATATTTTTTAGATCTTATAAATGTGATTCTAACAGGATTCCTTTCAAATGAATCCTTCTGAAACTCTATAAGGGAGGCCATGTTTTCTAAATCATTATTGGCATTAGGATGGTGAGGTAGTGGTTGTGAGTAAAAGATTTGTTCAAGTGGACTATAATCTATAGAAATTAATTTAGAATAGGATTATCACCACTTAAAAAATAAAGATCTTTTATTTTTGTTGTAGGAAGATGAAATTTCAATTATTTGTTGGCAATCAGGTTTTATTGGGAGGGTCATCTTGGTTAATCGATCATTATTTTTAGAATCCTGTTAAATTGGATGAATTCTTTATCATACCCACTAATATCATATATGGAACTAGGACATTGAAATACAATATATATCGTTCTTCATTCTACCGAGTTATGGACAATGTGTGTCATGTGTCATATCTTAAAAAGTTCATCCATGATCTTGTGAAATTCATGTTTTGGGAGGCTGCTGAGCTGGAGTTGGATGCATTTTTTGATGATAGTATTATGTAGATTGTAGGCCATAAAGAGATTATGTTCCTATGGAAGGGAAAACAATTTGTTCGAATCCATTTTTTGCATTGTTGGATCCATGAGTAGGCAAGGGAGTGTTGGTATGATGGTTGATCATAATCGTATGACTAGTTTGACCAAGACAGCTATAGATACTTTTTTATGATGGGATGTTTTTTGAGGGGAAAAATCTAAAAATTTCAAATTTATAAATGTTTTAAATAAATTATATGGTAATAATTTATATGTAAATTATTCTTAAATGATAATTTTGAATAAATTTCCCCCATATACATGATTTTAAGGTGTTTTATAAAGGTGAACCTCGTTTTCTAAGGGTCACATGGGGTAAAAGTCTAATGGTATATTCTGTATATGGATAATAACCTTTATTAATTAATTTTACTAATTCAAATAGATATATAGATATATAGATAATTTATAATATTCTAATTATTAATCATTTCCAATTATCATAGATGAATGGTTCATACTTTTGATTCACAAAGTCCAATTGTTCAAATAGAAAATTCTCGTAGCCGACTGGTTCACATAGATGAATAATGTGATTTAATAGTTAACATGAATGAAAAAAAAGAAAATTAATATATATAGTTAATTCATGTATAATATTCAATGACATATGGAAACCACATAGGTGATTCATCAATGTAGTTAATTCATACAACAATGTCAATGATATTTCTTATTCAGTACAAAATATTTTATGGTTATGCATTTTATTGGGGAAGTTATTAGATATTATTTAAGTCATATAATCCTAAAAAATAATCAATTAAAAATTATTTTGTGATAAATAT
Organism: Viscum album; assembly: GCA_963277665.1. NCBI lineage: Eukaryota > Viridiplantae > Streptophyta > Magnoliopsida > Santalales > Viscaceae > Viscum > Viscum album. Next base: position 2,067,726,133 of record OY728160.1, read on the forward strand.
ATTTTAGATTCTTGTCAAATATCGATTCCACAGTCTTCATGGTTTTTTTTCATTTTGGGACAAAACTGTTATTTTAATGAGAGATAATTTTAGAATTACACGATTCAACAAAAAGGAATATCTAATATGTTATGTTATATAGTTATATATAATTTCAGAAATTCTTGAAGCAATCTTGTCCAATCCATTATTTTTAATGTTTTAAAGTAAGCAATTAATTTTTCCATCGAAATTTCTTACCCTATTCTGTTCGATAATAATTAGAGATATTTTTTTCAGGATTTTCGATTCCTCCTTATACTGATATGAACACTTACATGGGATTAAATTCATTTAAGAATCTCCCACCACGATTCATATTTATTGATTTCTTTAAAGAAAAATACTAATGATTCGTAGTGTGTTTGTTGGGATAATGTATACATTGAATTGTATTATAATTATTTTTTCACACAATTATCATTAATGTTGATGTTCATTACATTGATGTAGGAGGTTTATAACAATATAGGAATCTTTTATTCACATTTTGAGATGATAAAATATTCAATGTTATCTTGGATTTTGCTCCCATTGATAGTGATTTCATGTGGGTTTGGTTATTTTTGTGTTTTACCAATATGATCATTATTTAATGGTATTTTTTAGATTAAAATGATTCTATTATTGATGATTATTCACACTATCATAGTCATGCTACATTAAAAATCTTGATATAATGCTTCAAATTTCTATCATTAAGTAAATATTAATGTATTATCATAATTTTGGAGTATTATGACTATTACAAATGAAATGTGGTGTCCAGGGTTTAATTATGTTATAATTTCAACGTAAATGTGATGTGAAAAAAATGATGATGATGTTTCATGATATCCTTTTTCATCAGACATAACTCAATGCCTTGAGGATTCAATTTTTCATCGTTATTATCGATGAATTTTGTATTATGAGTAGTTTTCACATGTATGTTCATGTTAAATATATTCATCGTGGTTATATTCTTGAAGTAAACTCTTCTCATTTTTATTTTTTGGATTATTATTTTGGCATATAGTAGATAAATATATAAGCATGACTGATGGGGGTGTTGATTTTACCTGTATTCTCAATTATTAATTCAAGTGCTTCTTGTAATGTTATTAATATATTATAATATTGTTTTATTCATATACACTCATTATTAAAATGCATTTTTGGTGTTATATAGGGATCATTACTGACACCCTATATGGTTATCTTGATAAGTGGGTACTTTTTATATGAATATGATTAAATGAAAGGAACCTATAGTGAGTGAGTGAGCTGCAAATCATTGATCTTGTATAAGACTATGATAGACTATGGATGAAAAAAATTGGATTTTATATATTTACTTATTGTTTATTACCCCGGGCTTCCTTTCCAAAATACGATCCCATTTTTTTTAAAGGACATGTATGTCATCATTCCTTTTCAACATGTTATAATGATTGATGTATTTATTATATATTTTTCATTAATATCATCTTTTAATTATTCAAAATTATGGTATAGTCCCCACACTCATGGTTACAGACCCTCACTAATTGTCAGAAACTCCATTCTTATGGTCAAGTGTGAAAGAGATCAAGTAGCACTTTATTATCATTCAGTTTGGGGTTCTACATCTTAAAACTACATAATTATCACTACCCACAATAAGAATAGTATTTATAATTCATTTCCAATCAACAATGGTCATATAAGATGATTTTGTGGATTGTAATCTTAATTACAAATTTTTTTCTCACAATTTTTTATTGTTAAAAAATTAATCATATAAAAAATAAAATTTTATTATTAATAAATAAAATAATTTTATTTTTATTCATCTTGTAAAATAAATTATTATTTTTCATCACCATATTTTTATTAGATCCCTCTTTCATCATAGATAAAACAAATTTATTTCCTTTACGATATTATAATCGTGGCATATAGCAACATTTGGGACTTGAATGTAATTTAATATTATTTCCTTTATTATATTCATCACCATAACCTTACATAAGTCTCCTTGAAAATATTTTGACGTATGATTGGAATGTCAACAAATCCGTTCTTATTAGTCACAATAATTCCTATTTGGGGTTTCATAATATAACTATTTCTCACTCCAACTATCATCCTGTTATATTTATCTAGTGGAAAATCATTTCTTTATCCTTCATATCACTTTTTAAAATGGATTCTTGTTGATAAATATATTAATGAAACAAAAATGGGTTAAATAATTGATGAATAAATAAGAAATATGATAATTATTCAAAATTATCTCATCAAAAACACATTCTCAATATGTATTAATATTTAAATACATGATATTTTATTCTGTTCAACCAAAATCACTCACAATAATGTCAATGATTCGTTATGATGGGTGGTTTCATGGTTCTAAATATAAATACACAACATAATAAATCATTCATAATGGTTCACCAAGATAATTTTATTTACCAAATCATATACACTGGGAGTGTCATACCATGCGTGTCATTGGGCCATTCTTTATACGAATTGGTAATTGAATGTATTCCCAATATGTTGTTTTTAGATTAATCACACCATGCTTCATCTATTCTACATACTAAAAATATTTACAACATTATAAAACAAAATTATTTCTAGAAAAACCAATATCATTACTTTAATAATTTTTTACTTGTATTCCTATACACATACATGGTACAATGAATTATTAATGGTGTTTTAATTAATTTTATCTTATCATAGTACATGAAATAAGTAAACTAATACCCAAAAAAGCTATACCCCTAAATTAACATAATTATATTATCTGAATATAAATAGTATTTGGTTTTACATCATTACAATAAGATAATCACTATAACAATAAAAATCATCTAAAAACTACAAGAATTAATGTTTTAGTGACATAGAGGACTAGATATATATGTTTTTTTCACAATAATTGTGTACATTCAGGTATAATTGACCTAAACTAATATCCATTATACATATCCTCTATTTTAAATTCATAATATAAAACTAGGGAATATAAACATCAGAATGTGTTTTTCTAAAATGACCATTAATGGAAAAAATATAATTGCATCATTATGGATTATATCATACAAATAAGATAATTTTTTAAAGGAATTAAATTGTTATTAAAAGATATTGGAACCATAAGAGTTATCCATGAGTAAAATAAGCAGATAATTATGAACAAAAGATACTATAGAAAATTTTAAAATAAAGATGACACAATAAACCTGACTCATGGGGCATAATATTTTTATGGAATTTAATTACAACATATTATTGAGACAAATAGAAAAATATTATTTTAAAGGACATAATATTTTTGGAATTATAAAATTGTGAAAAAATATATCCTTAGTTTATATAGTGAACATAAGAAATCCTCACGATTAATGTTTTCATTAAAACAAATATTTATTTTTCATGATTAGAAAAAAAATTACACAAATAATATCCTTTAATAATGATTTATAAATCCATAAACAATTCGTCAATGCGAAATATATGATCCCACCATTAAATTTCTAGTACATTTGTGTGCCAAATGAAATTAAGAATGAATCCTCTAATACTGAATCCAATAAAAATAAAATAAGGTTTGTAACATTTTCCAATGGTAAATAAATAAAAACATAGTTAATTGGATTAATGGATACTAGAAACATAGTCACATTAAATATGTACATCATAAGATAACATTTATACTGATTCATAAAAAATAAACAATCAGAGTTCTAAATTTTAAATTGTTGATATAGGAGAATAATGAAAATTTAGAAATATAGAATCATGTTATAACATCTTCATAAAGATAAAAAATTAATATTTAATATCATGAAATTAATTTCATATAGGTAAAATGTTACAATTTTAAAAAAAGTAATTCTAAATAATTTATACATATGAAATACAAAATAATATTTCTATATGAAATATTCATTGTAATATAAAAATATTAATATGATAGGGAAATAATTTTTATCAATTGGAAAATTATTTTTTCAAATCCAATTTAATAAAATCAATAAATTATTCAATTGATATAATATAATGAGAAATTTTAGGATGTTCAAAAAAAATTATGTATTTCAAAATGTGGAAAGAGAAAATTATCACATATGGTGAACATATTGATTGTAGGAAAAAATATTTTTTATAGAATTGTAATTAATAGTTAAATCCCAAAAATAGTGTGAAAGTACTTCATCATTGTAAATACATGGAAATTTTAATATTTTTGTCATAATAAAATAATTTAATATGATGAAACTATATTAAACACTTTTTTAGGAAATAAAAATTATGACCAAATAAAAGATATAGTTTGAAGAGGAAATCGATACAACGTTAAAAAAAGTAGTTTAAAATCAATGTATTGTAGAACATTAGATAAATTTAAAAATAAAACAAATTTTATGGAATTTTAAAAAAAAAATACTTTTCTGATACATAAATACTAAAAAGAGACAAGATTTGAACATGGATAGTAACTCTGTGAATCAATATTGAGTTGAAAACCCCTTTCTGTAGGTATTGATTAATTTTACATGGGGAGCTGACTTCCAAGATAATCAAATTATATTTATATAAAACAAACATATGAATTTTAAAATATATACTTCACTATAATTATTCTATTTAAAATCAATTGTTATTATTATATTAAATAGTCGTATCTTATATCGGTTAACTGATTTTTTTATAAATATATCTATTACATAATTAATACATTGATCATAGTAAATGTTGTTCAAAAATAGCTTCATAATATCCAAAATTATTTATTGAAATATTTTTTATATTTAATTATCATAAAAATTATATATTTCCAAAGGATTTAAAAAAATGTACTTAATAAGAAATGTGGGTTGATTTATCTATATATGATTTTTATGGTTACAATTAAAATTTATAAAAATTATCATGTCTACAATTTCACAATTTATCTTTCAAAAATAGTTATAGTTGCATTTATCTAAAATTTAAAAATATATATATTTTAAATTCAATCATGTCATGCAGTATTTTTAAATGGATTATTTTATTCTATACCAGAATTAAACCATATATACTAGGGCGATTCCATCATTTTTAATAAAATGGTATAACTAATAAATAAAAAAATTAATTATTAATTCAATATAATATTATAATTAATTTTATATTTTCTCATTAAATAATTCATTTAAACCATCCATATATTTTGACTATGAAAAATATAACAATTCATTCATAGAGGTTATTTTTGGACAAAATACATATTGAGAGTGAAAGTTTATAAATTTTTTTAGGATATATGGAATGTGTTATTTCATTAGTATAATAAAATTTAATAATGTTAATTTTTTTGTATAATTATGTCATGAATTTCAATTTTTGTAAGGAAAATTTATCATAAAAATAAGAGAGTACAATTAAAGGGAATTGCCTTTTCCCAAGGATGTCCTACCATGTGTAACATATTAAGGCTCATTAACATTGATAGATAGAAAGTAAAAGTATTACAGTCATGGGGTGAGAAATAGTGAGATCCCTAGTTAATGTGTTGATATTACTAATTCACTACAACATATGAACATATGTGATGTGATTGGTTCCCTTTTGTAAGTAATGAAAATGAATCTTTTTTGAATTCATGTAACATATCAATTATTCCATTAAACAATTAACAGTGAAAATAGATAACAAATAAGGAAATAATTTTGTGGATATGGGTCTGTTTATATAAATCTTAAATAATGTATTTAGAAACATGAATTAATTTTTTGAGTTTTTTCAATAATATATCTTCACATAACATTTTTTCCATAGATGATATTTTTATAAAAAATAAAATTTTAAATTTGAAAATATAACATTACCACTCTATAAATGTTTCGTTTAGATAAATCTATAATTTTATTTCTTTTAATCCAAAAATTTTTAATAAAAATTTATCGTTGACAATAAAACATCCAATAAACAAAAAATATATCTCTCATTGGAAAAATAATTTTTAAAAATTATGTACTCGAAATATTATATAAAATAAATTAAATAAAAATGTGTGATATTATATTTATGAACATGTGTATATATCATATCAGTAGCATCATATAAAATAAAATTTTAAAATTTTAATATAATCATTATACAATATTAATAAATTAGTTTTATGACAATAACCCTTTCACCATTATCATAATGAATATGTTTTAAATTATAAATCATAATATTTTTATAGAAAAATGAAATTTTAAAAATTCAATAACATTACCCATTTAATATAATATGAGTTAAAAATTTATGTTCTTTAAATTTGCACATTGGATGACATATATTATTTGAATATGAGGGAAAAAATAATTTTTAGTGATAAATATTACATATGATTCCAAAATTTGCAACGTGATTTTAATAAAGTCAAAATAAAATTTTTATATTAATATTATTTTTTTATTAAAAAAATATTTATATAAAAATAGTATAAACAATATTAACATTATTCTTTTATTATTAAAATTATATATTTTTATTGTATTATCAAAATTTATTTTTTTTAGATTTGGTCATAAAATAAATTATTTTATAATGAAAATATTAAAAATCCCTCTATAATATTATTATATTCCCCAAAATTAATTTATTTTACTAAATTAAAATATTAAATTTAACAATTATATAAAAACCTAATAATATAATGGAAATTGATTTCATTGACAAACAAATTTTTTATCTATTAACAATTATTACTTTAACACAATTTTAATTACCAATTATATTATTTATAATATATTAATAAAATCATGTTAATATCCAATACAAAATATTGTTAGATTCGTTATATTTTAAATTTAAAATTTCAATTTCAGAAAAATAGATTCTAACGAGTAATATAATCTTTAGTAATTTTTTAATGGAACTATTAAATACTCATTCTTTCATATTAAAACGGTAATATGATAATTTATTATACTAAATTTAAAAAATAATTTATTTAATCAATTATTTCATGATTAAATAATACTAATATTTAATTATAATACCCCTCATGATCTCTGTGTAAGTCCTAATCATATGGTATATTGTAATGGTAGTCTTGAGTGGTGTTTTCATATGCATATATATAATGTTAATCTAATTGATTTTGGTCTTCTTTCACATAATATTTCTACTTAGCCTTTAATATTTTGTGTTCACAATAATATTTTTTCTAGATATATCATTAGTGAAGATATCCCTTTCCATGCTCAGAAAGATGAACATCATATGGGAGACTACCACTACACTATAAAATTTAATTCCATTATTTTTTACATTATATGGTTACTTCATTTTATACCCACTTATTTAATTTCAATATTTAAATGTTAAAATTTTAAAAAATTAATTTTATATATCATATATAATATTTATTTTGTGGGAGCATGTGAAATATTATTTTTTAAATACATGATTAAAAACCATTGAAGTTTTTAGTGGTTCTAGAATATAACGTCATTAATATAAAATATATTGAATTTATATCATTCAATTTAATTTATTGATAGTTCATTTTATATTAGTATCCCAATGAAAAAATATATTAAAATCCTTGATTGTTGTTTGTATATTTCTCATGAATAAAACAATTTAATTCCACTATACGTTTCATCTAGGAGTGCAATTCTTCCATATGTTATTGAATTAGATAATATTGAGTTAATAAATAATTATTCATTTTTAGGTATTATATTTTGACCCCATATACCCAAGTGAACTCCTCCTAGAAATGAATTGGGAGAACTATGATAACAAGTTTTTATATATAATAGCCTAGTGGTTGAATAATAGAACCAATTCTACATAATATACCCAATTAGATATATTACCCTCTATGAAGGTTGAGGAGAGACAGATAAGATAAGGCCCCCATGAGTCTAGATTATATGAAATTAATTAACAGATACACAAACATGCTTGTAATTTCATATAGTAGATATAAATAATTAGGAAATTCCAAAGAGATAAATAAAATCTTTTCTATAAACTCAATGAAAAAAATCCTAGTCATCTCCATGAACTATTTATTTTTATTCCTATTAATAAATAATTTATACTCTCATGATAAATAGTTTAAATTTATTTGGTGTCATTTTAACAGGTTTGTTTAGTAGCATCTTCCTCAATTACTCGCATGAAAAAATAATAATGTATAATTAATCCTCTTGAATATGAATATGAATGTAACTAATTTCAATTAATATATATTATATTCCCATCCACAACTTGAATCACAAAAAATAGAACACATACTTGTAATAGTGTAACGTTAAATATAATATAAATATTTCGTCTTATCTATATAACATCCCAAATGGTTTTTTACCCCTCCCTGAACATCCCATGTCATTGGCCATATCTATCTAAAAACTCTACATGTAAAAATACACATGGAAACTATATCATATGATTCTCCTTGTGAGAAGAATAATCTCATCATCAAAATCCCAATATTAATATATTTTCAATGATTTTTTGGAAACCACCTTATCCCGAATACTATGTATTATACATTATGACAACATTTGTCATTCACAATATACTGATAAGAGTAATATGGATACTCTATCTAGTGATACATGTGTGTAAGAAAACCAGAAACCACCACATACCTCTATAAACATATATCCAAAATTATCCATTATTCATATTATCCATCCCCCCTAACCTAGATATTGGGAAAAACATGCTCCATAGTCCACTAGTGTTGGTATCCATGCAAATATGGGTGGGGTAGTGTATGAAATAATATAAACTAAAGAGTTAATATCTCACACCAAAAAATGGAAAACAGCCATCCCATAACCTCAATAATAGTTTTAATCTCTGAAGAATCTGTTACCTCCACTATTAACTATATATATTGTACTAATATAAAAAAATAAATAGATATTTTAATAATTCATGATATAAACATTTATTATTACACAATTACCATATAAATATTATGTCATATTGGAATAATCCGACCTATTACAAGATTCATCAAAGATTATTTTCATTTTAAAAATATGTTAATCCTTCAACTCGCATGTTATTTAACTTAACAATATCATTACATAATCCATAGTACTCTATGAATCATCCAATGTTGAAATATAAGATTTATAACTACGAAGAAGTTGTTGCATAATGAAGTGGGGAAATGAATATTGGGAAACAAGAAACGAAAACATCATTCTTATAAAGGTGAGTTCTTAAAAATATCATCCCATAAATATTCATAATAATAAATGGGAATACTAGATTTAACGTTGTCATTTAGTACAAGTGCTGTGTGCAACACAAAAATGGATATCCCTACCTATTCCATCATGTTGGGTTACAACCACTACAATAATCCCCAGAAAAACAACATATATATCAAAAATTCTCATCCCAAATCACATTTCAGATAAATTAATTAGAAAAAGAGGAAACACATAGGGTAACATGAAAAAATTTATTAATAAGGCATTTATACAATAGAATGAAGAATCATGCCTTTATAAGGAAACATGTGCAGTCAAGATGTACCATATATATTTATTGAACAACCAATTGTTTACTATCATTAGTTAAACAAATAATTTATCATAACTTACAAAAACATGAAACCTAATTCAACAACTATAAATAGATTATAACATTTTCTAATAATATATTATTCATAAATACTATTCCATTCAAAATAAGAAAAACACAATCAAAATTAAACATTAATATTTTATAATTTAATATTCATGAATTACCATATTTAAATTAAATGTAATGTTTCATGGAATACGAGTCATGGTAAACCATAATATAAACAATGATTTTGAAATACATATAAAATAAATAGTCAATCGATTAAAATGAAATTCACACATGAGATCACTACAATACAAAACCAGTTATCTATATAGTTATGTTTTAACCGTTATTATGGTTAAATATATTTTTAACCAATGAGATAAATTATGATTTATTTATGAATGAAAAAATTGGAGATCTATTGAATTCTTAACATCAAGAAATTATATTTCAATAAAATAAGAACACAAAAAATAAAAATAACAGTGATCAACACTCCCATAATGAAGTGATAGTCCCTAAATCACCACACCATGAGCACAAAAAAAATTAAATCCATTTAAATTATGGTGATCAAACATGACATTATTGAACAATATTATGAGAGAAAAAACTAAACATCAAATATACCTTAGGAGAAATAGTGAAAACTCACCTAAGATCACTATATATCGAATCTGAAAAGCTAGAGATTGAAACCATTAATACATGATTTATTTTACAATGAAAGATAAAATTTTTATAACTACGTATTATGGGAAATATAGGTAATTAGATGAAACCATTAGTATAACTCTTTATATAGAAACTCATTTTGGGAAATTTTCTAGGAGTGGATTTGAAATTCTAGTCCTGAAAGTATCATCTTGTTAATAACTCAAGAATCACATCACTAATAACTAATAAACATGGATTAATTCAAATAGACAAATTTTTGTTCATCTCCCATATTTATAGAGATACATTCAAAAAATATGAAAATATTCCATTTATTTCATGAACATGAATTCTTGGTCAAAAATATCACCCCAGAATCACCACTACATAGGATACAAAAAACATTTTGTCTATGAAATTTTCACTTGGATCACGATACCTCTAATAAAATCAAACATCAAAACGATAAAAGGACTGAGATAAAAGGTTATGATCAATTGTATAAATTAATACTAAAATAATTCTCTCCATCTAAAATTTTAAAAATTCCATTTTTATAAGACAAATGACTATTTTTTGGAACACCCCCTGAGATACATATCATTACACATTCCATAATAGAAAAAAATCACATTACATAGATGAATATTAAAAAAAATCATTTAACATTCTATTAGGGATTCAACTAAAAAATAATATGAATGCTATAAAAAAGTGTGAAGAATTAAAGAACAATCCTATAAAACATATATAATTATGATAATTAGAAATATAACTGAAATTAATAATCACCTATAAAACATTTCTAGTTACTAATAATTTATTTTCAACTCACATTCTTAGGTTTACCACTTCTTACAACTGTTCCCCCATGGACATGAATTTATGGTATAACACACCAATGAAAAAACATATTCAAAATATATGGTATTTAAATGGGATAATAATCAATGATAAAACCACCATAAACATTTATATCAGCCCAATAAATGAAATTATTATTATAATTATGATATGGTAATATCTATGACCCACGAAAACATCATGAATCATGATTATTTATGGTATATATGCTACTAACACAAAATAAATACAACACATGCAGTCAAATAAAATTCAAAATAAAATTTTGCGGATATTATACTCTCACAGACAAACATACCCTTTCAAATATGTAGAGCTATACTCAAAAAAGGCCATTAGAGACCGCCCAGCGACCGCCATTGGGGGTCGCTTCTGCGCCGTCGCTGTAGGTCTTTAGCGACCGCCAATGGCGGTCGCTATAGGTGGCCCAAATGCCGCCGTAAGCGACCTCCTGGTGGTCGCTGTAGGCTGACTTGCGGGCACCTTTAGCGACCTCCATTGGCGTTCGCTAATACTGCCCGGACGGCAGGCTAGAGCGACCGCCAATGGCGGTCGCTATAGGTGGCCCAAATGCCGCCGTAAGCGACCTCCTGGTGGTCGCTGCAGGCTGACTTGCGGGCACCTTTAGCGACCGCCATTGGCGTTCGCTAATACTGCCCGGACGGCAGGCTAGAGCGACCGCCAATGGCGGTCGCTAATGCTGCCTGGCAGGCAGGCTATAGCGACCGCCAGAGGCGGTCGCTAAACTTGAATTTTTTTTAAAATAAAATGCATACCATAATAAATATATATATATATGTAAATATATTTATTAAATCCAATATATATATATATAAAATAACGAAAATATTGATATATATAATATTAAATAAAGTATGTATATTTATTTATTAAATAATATATATTTATATATATATAAAATAATGAAAATATTTATATATATAATATTAAATAAAATATTTTTCATTTTTTAAATAAAATGTACAAATTGTGTTTTTTTCTTCACGGTGGAAAAGCAGACATAAAACAAAGGTAACAATCATAAAAAATGGAAAACAATTAAGCGCGCGCAACACTTAAAAACGCATAATGAGCCCTACCGCGCACACCGCACATCCGATTGGCGTGCCGTCTGCGCGTACATGTCACGAGTAATAATTAGATTGTTTCCCTGTTATTTCAGGTCAATCCGATGTGGTCCGCTATGATTTTGAGCGTGAGACGCCCGTTTTGACCGTTTATGACACCGGAACGGCGTTCCTGGTCACCACGGGCACACGGTACGGCCGATTGATGTGTTTTCTGTTCGAACACGTCACAATTTACTCACCCTTTGATGTCGTCTGATTTCAGGTCATTTGGACCTCGTTCGGCCCGTTTGGACCCCCCACGTGCGTTTATCAAGCGCGCGCAACACTTAAAGAACGTATAATGAGCCCTACCGCGTAGACTGCACGTCTGATTGATGTGCCGTCTGTGCCTACATGTCAGGAATAATAATTAGATTGTTTCCCTGTGATTTCAGGTCAATCCGATGTCATCCGCTATGACTTTGACCGTCAGACGCCTGTTTTGGCCATTTATGACACCGGAAACGCGTTTCTAGTCACCACGGTCAAACAACACATCTGATTGATGTTCCGTCTTCTCGAACACGTCAAAATTCACTCACCCTTTTATTTCGTCTGATTTCAGGCCATTCGGACCTCGTTCGGCTCGTTTTGACCCCCCAACGCGCCATTTCAGCGCGCGCCGAGCTGCTGAAAATGACGAATTCGGTCGTGCCGCGAGCACCGCATGTCTGATGGACGTGTCGTCTCCTCCTGCATCTCAGGAATAATATTACTATTATTCTCGTGTGTTTTTAGGTATTTCGAAGCACGTTTTCTCCGAATTCGACCACCGCACGCCGTTTTGGTGTTTTATGACTCCGGAAACGCGTTTCCGGCCTCCGTGGTCAAACGGAACCTCCGATTGACGTGCCGTCTGTCCAACCATTTCAGAATTCACGCAACGGATGTTGTCGGGTGGTTTCGTGGCATTCAGAGGTCGTTTAGGTGGTTTTGACCCCCCAACGCGCCATTTCAGCGCGCACCGAGCTGCTGAAAACGACGTATTCGGTCGTGACGTGGGCACTGCATGTCCGATGGATGTTCCGCCTCCTCCTATATCTCAGGAATAATATTCCTATCGATCTCGTGCTGTTTCAGGTCTTTCGGAGCATGTTTGCTCTGAATTGGACCACCGCACGCCGTTTTGGGGTTCTATGGCGCCGAAAACGCGTTTCCAGCCGTCGCGGTCAAACGACACCTCCCAATGATGTGCCATCTGCTCTACCATTTGACAATTCACGAACCGGCTGTTGTCGTGCGGTTTCATGGAATTCAGAGGTCGTTCGGGTGGTTTTGACCCCCCAACGCGCCATTTCAGCGCGCGCCGCGCTGCTGAAAACGACACATTCGGTCGTGCCGAGCGCACCGCACGTCCGATGGACATGCCGCCTCCTCCTGCATCTCAGGAATAATATTGCTATCGTTATCATGTGGTCTCAGATCGTTCGAAGCACGTTTGCTCTGAATTGGACCGCCGCACGCCGTTTAGGTGTTTTATGACTCTGGAAACGCGTTTCCGGCCTCCGCGGTCAAACGGAACCTCCGATTGACGTGCCGTCTGTCCGACCATTTCAGAATTCACGCAACAGATGTTTTCTTGGGGTTTCGTGGCATTCGGAGGTCGTTCGGGTGGTTTTGCCCCCCCAACGCGCCATTTCAGCGCGCGCCGAGCTGCTGAAAACGACGTATTCGGTCGTTCCGCGCGCACCGCACGTCCGATGGATGTGCTGCCTCCTCCTACATCTCAGGAATAATATTCCTATCGTTCTCGTGCGGTTTCAGGTCTTTTGGAGCACGTTTGCTCTGAATTGGACCGCTGCACGCCGTTTTGGTGTTCTATGGTGCCGGAAACGCGTTTCCGGCCGCCGCGGTCAAACGTCACCTCCAAATGATGTGACGTCTGCCTGACCATTTCACAATTCACGCACCGGCTATTGTCATGCTGTTTCGTGGAATTCATAGGTTGTTTGGGTGGTTTTGACCCCCAACGCAAATTTCAGCGCGCGCCGCGCAGCTGCAAACGACACATTCGGTCGTGCCGAGCGCACCGCACGTCCGATGGATATGCCGCCTCCTCCTGCATCTCAGGAATAATATTTCTATCGTTATCGTGCAGTTTCAGGTTGTTCGAAGCATGTTTACTCAGAATTCGACCGTCGCACGCCGTTTTTGTGTTTTATGGCTCCGGAAACGTGTTTCCGGCCGCCGCGGTCAAACGAAACCTCCGATTGATGTACCGTCTGCCCGACCATTTCAGAATTCACGCAATGGATGTTGTCGTGCGGTTTCGTGGCATTCAGAGGTCGTTTGCGTGGTCTTGACCCCCCAACGTGTCATTTCAGCGCGCGCCGAGCTGTTGAAAACGACGCATTTGGTTGTGCCGCACGCACCGCACGTCCGATGGACGTTCCGCCTCCTCCTGCATCTCAGGAATATTATTTCTATCGTTCTCGTGCGGTTTCAGGTCATTCGGAGCACGTTTGCTCCAAATTCGACCGCCGCACGCTGTTTTGGTGTTTTGCGGCGCCGGAAACGCGTTTACGGCCGCCGCGGTCAAACGGCACCTCCGAATGACATTCTGTCTGCCCGAACATTTCAGAATTCATGGAACAGATGTTGTCGTTCGGTTTTGTGGCATTCAAAGGTCGTTCGTGTGGTTTTGACCCCCCAACGCGCCATTTCAGCGCGCGCCGAGCTGCTGAAAACGACGCATTCGGTCGTGCCGAGCGCACTGCACGTCCGATGGACGTTCCGCCTCCTCCTGAATCTCAGTAATAATATCCATATCGTTCTCGTGCGGTTTCAGGTCATTCAGAGCACGTTTGCTCCGAATTGGACCGCCGCACGCCGTTTTGGTGTTCTATGGCGCCGGAAACGTGTTTCCGGCAGCCGCGGTCAAACGGCACCTCCGAATGACGTGCCGTATGGCCGACCATTTCAGAATTCACGTACCGGCTGTTTTCGTGCGGTTTTGTGGCATTCAGACGTCGTTCGGGTGGTTTTGACCCCCCAATGCGCCATTTTAGCGCGCGCCGCGCTGCTGAAAATGACACATTCGGGGGTGCCGAGTGCACCGCACGTCCGATGGATGTGTCTCCTCCTCCTTCATCTCACGAATAATATTCATATCGTTCTCGTGCGTTTTCAGGTCGTTCGGAGCACGTTTTCTCCGAATTGGACCGACACACGCCGTTTTGGTGTTTTATGGCGCCGAAAACGCGTTTCCGGCCTCCGCGGTCAAACGACACCTCCGATTGACATGCCTTCTACCTGACCATTTCATAATTCACGCAACGGATGTTGTCGTGCGGTTTCGTGGCATTCGGAAGTCGTTCGGGTGGTTTTGACCCCCCAACGCGCCATTTCAGCGCGCGCTGAGCTGCTTAAAACGACACATTCCGTCATACCGCGCGCACCACACGTCCGATGGACGTTCTGCCTCCTCCTGCATCTCAGGAATAATATTCCTATCGTTCTCGTGCGGTTTCAGGTCGTTCGGAGCACGTTTGCTCCGAATTCGACCGCCGCACGCCGTTTTGGTGTTTTATGGCGCCGAAAACACGTTTCCGGCCGCCGCGGTCAAACGGAACCTCTGAATGATGTGCCACCTGCCCGACCATTTCATAATTCACGCAACGGATGTTATCGTGCGGTTTCGTGGCATTCGGAGGTCGTTCGGGAGGTTTTGACCCCCCAATGCGCCATTTTAGCGCGCGCCGAGCTGCTGAAAACGACGCATTCAGTCGTGCCGAGCGCACCGCATGTCTGATGGACGTACCGCCTACTCCTGTATCTCAGGAATAATATTCCTATCGTTCTCGTGCGGGTTCATGTCATTCGGAGCACGTTTTCTCCGAATTGGACCGTCGCACGCCGTTTTGGTGTTCTATGGCACCAGAAACGCGTTTCCGGCCGCCGCGGTCAAAAGGAAACTCCGAATGACATTCCGTCTAGCCGACCATTTCATAATTCATGCACCGGATGTTTTCCTGTGGTTTCGTGGAATTCGGACGTCGTTCGGGTGGTTTTGACCCCCCAACGCGCCATTTCAGCGCGCGCCGCGCTGCTGAAAACGACACATTCGGGGGTGCCGAGCGCACCGCACGTCCGATGGACGTGCCGCCTCCTCCTGTATCTCAGGAATAATATTTCTATCATTATCGTGCGCTTTCAGGTCGTTCGGAGCACGTTTTCTCCGAATTGGACCGCCACACGACGTTTTGTTGTTTGTGGCGCCGGAAACGCATTTCCGGCCGCCGCGGTCAAACGGCACCTCCGATTGACGTGCGGTCTGCCCGAACATTTCAGAATTCACGCAACGGATGTTTTCGTGCGGTTTCGTGGCATTCATAAGTCGTTAGGGAGGTTTTGACCCCCAACGCGCCATTTCAGCGCGCACCGAGCTGCTGAAAACGACGCATTCGGTCGTGCGGGGGGCTGTACGGGGGTGCGGGGGCTGCACGGGGGTGCGGGGGGGCTGTCCGGGGGTGCGGGGGGGGGGGGGGGGGGGGGGGCGCTGTACGTGGGTGTTGGGGGCTGTACGGGTGTGCGGGGGGCTATACGGGGGTGCAGGGGGGCTGTCCGGGGGTTCGAGGGGCTGTACGGGGGTGAGGGGGGATGTACGGGGGTGCGGGGGGGGGGGGGGGGGGGGGGGGGCTATACGGGGGTGCAGGGGGCTATACCGGAGTGCATGGGGGCTGTCCGCGGGTGCGGGGGGGGGGGGGGGGGGGGGGGGGCTGTACGGGGGTGCGGGGGGCTGTACGGGTGTGCGGGGGGGCTATACGGGGGTGCGTGGGGGCTGTACGGGGGTGCGTGGGGGCTGTACGGGGGTGCGGGGGGCTGTATGGGGGTGCGGGGGGGGGGGGGGCTGAACGGGGTTGTGGGGGGCTGTACGAGGGTGCGGGGGGGCTGTCCGGGGGTGCGGGGGCTGTACGGGTGTGCGGGGGGGGGGGGGGGGGCTGTTTGGGGGTGCGGGGGGTTGTACGGGGGTGCGGGGGGGGGGGGGGGGGGGTGCTGTCCGGGGGTGCGGGGGGTTGTACGGTTGTGCAGGGGGCTGTTCGGGGTGCGGGGGGGTTGTACGAGGGTGCTGGGGGTTAAAGTTTTTAAATGCACGCCTTAGATAATATTAGCTATCATATAATAAACAAGAAAAGAATGAAATTATAAGTACACAACCTTCTAATTTAAATTAAATTAATACATACAGTACATCAATGTCAACCCCACCAGTAAAAACAAAAAACATATCTCGTGAATATATGATGTGTCATGCGTTGTCATCAATGCTACCTCCTTCTGGTGGGTCAGGGGCTTACAACAAATAAACATTATAAATATTTTAATAACAAAAATAATTTAAATTAAATAAATAAATACAGTATATACCTGCGTCGTATGATCCCCTGCACCATCAGCTCGATGCACACATTCCCGTAGTGCTCTAACCTCAGCTGTCAATTGCGCATTTGCCTCCCCGGAAGCGCGCAGTCGTGCCTCAAAATCTGACATCTGCTGTGTCATATGAGCAACAGAAAGACCGACAACCGCAGCGCGTGACACTACAGAAGAGGAATCCCTACTCCATAGGTCAAACTATAGCCATGCTCGTCCCGAACGACAATGCGATAAAAGATCTCATCTCGTCGCATGGGAAGCTGTCGCTGGTCCTCTGGCAGATTTTCTAACTCAGCGTCAAATTGATCCTGTGAAATATTTAAATATATATAAATATATATATGTTAATATATATATTTCTGTAATTATTGGTAATTACAGACACTTACTATCAATGCTGCAACCTCTGGATCATTGCGATCTCGAGTCCTCATCCACACCGACATTTTATCAGTTGTTGCACCTTGCTCTCGCAACTGTATATTAAAATAATATAAACACAAAACCATATTAATTAATAAATTAAAAAATGAATAATATATACCTCATGTTAGATCTGAGACACGTGACGAGTCCCGAGCCTGTGAGGTGGTCCCTGCAACGCTCGATTCTTAGAATGGCGTGTTGACACCTCCTACATTCAATTCATTAAAATTTCAAACAAATCACATATTCTTGAAAATAGATATACACCAAAATAATTATTATACAAACCGCAACACCCTCAGTTGTCCAATATGCAACCAAGTCACGCCACTGAGCCGGGAGGACACCTGTCGGGACTTTTTCCAACATGTCTAGGGCGCACCCATATTTGGTACCCAATGGTCCCTCTTCACTTTGCCTTTATAATCTTTCCACATCTTACGTCATTTTCTCATACACACGGGCCGAAACTCTTCAGGGCCTACTTTCAAATTTTTCTATAAAGAAAATAATCAAACATATTAGTATTCTTTATACATAGAAAATAAAGTAAAATGATTTTCTTACCTGAACCTCCCTCCATAGACGATCTAATGTGTCCTGAGGGATAGAAGCCCAGTCACGCGTGGTCAATGGAAATCGATGTGGGTCACGTATGATATGTCCTAGCTGACGAATAAATGCCAGGGAATTCAGTCCCACATGATGAAAAACCTCACCAAATGAAACATCTATCGTCGTGTCGGAATTCCATGATAATATGCCACGACCAGGGCCTCTCCTGCGAGGGGAAGAAGCAGCCGAGTCTGATCCTGTTGAAAACAATTTTATATATAAATTGAAAAATGTTATATATATATATATGTATGTATGTCAATTACATAAAAAATATAGACAATGACATTCAAACATACCTCAACCCTGAGACATAGATGCCTCAGATAGATGATGTGGATCTTCTGCCTCTTCCCCTGACATGTCTGCATTCATAGAAAACCTCAGTAATGAGTCCAAAGTGTTTAAAAGATAAATTGGATTTTTCTTAAAAAATAAAACTTGTACAACTATTAATCAAACAAAAAATGGATTAAATAATTAGTTGTGAATGAATTTTAAAAAATCAGAAAGTTAACAAAACAGATATACAAATCATGTACAAAACTAGTCAATGCATTGCCAAATTTCAGATAGAACTAATAAAAATTCAAGCAGCACATGAATCAGATGAAGAATACCTCAAAGGGATGATACACCGACCATAACATCAATAAATCAAGAGTAACAACAACCTAAATATTTATGATTGAATTAAAACTTAAAAAAGTGAGGATTAAAACTTATAAAGATTTATAAAATGATTAGATAATTTATGATATCCTACAACATTCTACTGAATAGCGAGAAAACAATTATACCTTTCATTAAGCATGAAAAACGACCGTTTCTCCTTCAATAGCCGCTCTGACCCAATAAATATCTTCTTCACGTTGAACTACGGTATGTTGATCAAGTTGTTGGTAAACAAACGGAACAGTCTCGGGTTCATCTTCTTCAAATAAAAACACTCCTCGTCGAGACAATTTGACAACAACTTGCCAACTTGGATATGAAGGAAAAGTAACGAAGAATACTTGTTCCACTTGTGATGTCAAAATGAAAGGTTCATTCTCAACTCGTTCATTATTTTTGTATAAAATATAGTTAAAATTCACCAATGAAAACTGATATTGATCGACTTTACATCCACGCACTGGATCAACCCAATTACACATTAACAATATGTACTTCAAACCGTGTGTGTATACAACTTCAATGATGTCTATCAATTGACCATTGTAATAACCAGAATCGACAAAGGGACAACCGATGCCACTGTTTTGTGTTGCTCGTTTGTCGTCAACATCTTTAATGCGAAATCGAAAACCATTAGCATCAATAGCTTTATAACGACGAGCTGTTATAGATGGACCCTCAGCCAGTTGGATAAATACTTCAGGTAGCATGGGGTCCCCTAACTCCCTCAGCTTACGAACCTACATAATTTATAAAAATCAATACTGATATATGCAGAAATAATTAGTATAATACGTCACTCATAATAAAAATCAATTTATACATACATAATCCTTTATCCAATCATGAAATGACGCATAATGAGATTGTTGAATTTGGAACTCAGTCGCACGATGCATCGCTTCTTTTATCTCATTAATGTGTTTCTTGCAAATGATAATGCGATGTTTAAAAGATCATCTTATGCAAACAAAACATGTAAAAGTTATACAAGCACATTGATAAGATACTTACTGCATTAATGGTGCAACTGATGGAGTATTGAACAAGATATATCGATGTGCTTGTATCCACTCGATGTTGTCCATATCAAATGTGGTTCCTTCTCCAACTGGACCATCATGAATCCGAGAGGGCTTATCTAATTTTGTTTCAACATCCGTAAGATATTCTGTACAAAAGGTAGTACACCCATCCATCAAATAACCATTGGCTATTGATGCCTTTGGATGAGCTCTATTGCATACAAATCTTTTCAATGTACTCAAATACCGTTCAATAGGATACATCCACCTGAATTGCACTGGACCATCAGCCATTACTTCATCAGTTAGGTGCACTGTCAAGTGGACCATAACATCGAAAAAAGAGGGGGGGGGGAAGGTTTCTCAAAGTGACAAAGCGTAAGTACAATTCGGTCCTGCAAACTTTTTAAATCACTCATTCGTTGATTTCTTAAACAAAGCTGTCTAAAAAAATTACTCATCTCAATCAAGGGATGAACAACATTGGGGGATAAACAATCACAAATTGCAGTTGGAATCAACTGATGAAGTAATATGTGATTGTCATGACTTTTCAACCCTTGCAATGTCTTGCTCGTCAGATTCACACGCTTTTAAATATTAGAAAAATAACCATCAGGCACCTTGACCATCTTCAAAATGGAAAGAAATGTTTCTTTCTCCTCTGTAGTCATCGTATACTGTGTAGCAGGCATATATTCCTTGTTTCCCTCAGCTGACTGTAAATGCAACTGTTTCCTTAAACCCATTTCTTCCAAATCACGGCGTGCATTAACATGGTCCTTTGATTTTCCACTGACACCTAAAATGGTCCACAATATGTTATCAGAAACATTTTTTTCAATGTGCATGACATCCAAATTATGCCTCAACATGTTAGTTTTCCAATACAGAAGACTATAAAAAATACTTTTCTTTTTCCAATTGTGACTGCACGCCTACCCGCAACACGAATATTACATACTGGAGGAGCCACCAAATCCTGAATTTCATATACCATGCGGATGTTTTCTTCCTCAATCTGCGATAACATTTCGACTCCTGTCATGATCTTTGGTGTTGGGATGAACTCTCTAGAACCATAAAATGTCACTCTGTCATTTCTGAATCTGTGCTGAGGAGGGAGAAAACGCATGTGACCCATGTATGCCCATTTTTTGGAATGTTTAAGCCATACAGATTTTTTACTTTTATTGCAACATGGGCAAGCAAATTCCCCTTTCGTACTATAGCCTGATAAATTTCCATAAGCTGGGAAGTCATTGATTGTCCACAATAAAGTAGCATGCAGTTTGAACATTTCATTCGTTTCACAGTCATAAGTCATCACACCATTGCCCCAAAATTCATTCAACTCATAAATCAATGGCTGAAGGTAAACATCAATCATATCCCCCGGACTTTTAGGTCCATTAATAAGAGTGGAAAGTAATTTAAATTGTTGCTTCATACAAATCCACGGATGACGATTATATGGAACCAACACCACGGGCCATGTGCTATGAGTTTCACTAACGATAGACTTGAATGGATTGAAACCATCTGCTGCCAATCCCAATCGGACATTACGAACATCTTTAGCAACGTCGAGATGTCTCTTATCAAATTCCTTCCATGCATGAGAGTCTGCCGGGTGGGTTAACATATCACTTTCATGAACTCTTTCTGCATTCCATCTCATTAAATTCGAAACTTTAGATGACATAAAAAATCTTTTCAACCTGGGTTTAAGGGGAAAGTAACGCATTTTCTTTACGGAAATTGGTTTTCCCCTGTATCGCAATCTGACTTTGATGAGTATTATTTCCCCTGTTCTCTTTCCACCTGGAAGCACCACAAACCGTACAAATATCCAAATGGGCAGTTTCTTTTCTAAAAAACATACAGTTGTTTGCACATGCATATATGGTCTCATATGTAAAACCTAAGTTCTCTGTCAACTTACGAGCATAGTAATACAACTCAGGAATCTTAGCATTGACATGAAGAACGTTTTTCAATAAAACCAAAATCATGTCGAATGATGTGTCTGACCAATTATTCAATGTCTTCAAATGCAACAACTCCACGATAAACGACAGTTTATTGTAAGAAGTACATCTAGGATATAATTCTATTTTCGCATCATCAAGTGATTCATAAAACCTCCTCGAATCACGATCTGCACCAGAGCGAAGATTCATCTCACCGGTCTCATGATTCTGGATGTCAATGCCTTCAGGATCAAACCCACGTACCATTTCTGAAAACATTTCATGCATTGGATCAGTCATCCTTGCATCAACATCCATCTGAGCTGCATCTGTATTTTGACAACGAACATATTCTTCTCCATGATGAGTCCAACACTTATAATTTTTCAGAAATCCATTAAAGAAAAGGTGCTCCCTCACAGTATCTCGTGTGTATTGATATCTGTTAGCACATTTTCTACATGGAAAACTAATATAGTCACTTCCAAATCCTCTCGTGAAGTCCATAAACTGCATAATTCCATTGATATACTCTCTAGACGTTAGATTTGGAAGATTAATCCAAATCTTATCCATAATAAGATCCCTATAACAAACATTTACATAAGACTTATTACATTTTCATTTTTGATATCCAATATATTTAAAATAAATACTAACTAATTTTTTGTGAACCATTTATAAAATAATAATGTAAGTGAAAGCCCATGTCATACCTGATTGCGCTACATACCTGGAAGGGAGGGGAGACGACGGCGGTGCTTTGAGGGAGAGGAGCGGTGGGGAGCCGGAGCCGGAGTTGTTTCGGTGAGGGAGGGGACGGTGAAGGAGGGGACGGGTGGCGGTGGTGCGGCTAGGGAGGGGACGAAGACGAATGGTACGGGGGTTGGTGGGGTGCAGGGGGGGGGGGGTGTTCGGGGTGCTGGGGGGAGGGAAGAGGGGTCGGAGGGCCGAGGGCGGAGGTCGGAGGCCGGAGGGGCTGGAGGCCGAAGGTCGGAGGGCTCCCGAGGGCGTCCGGGCTGCCGAAGGCGGGTGGCGGGAGGCCGTAGGGCGGCCGTAGGGCGGAGGGCGGCCGGATACGGAGGGAGGAGGGTGGCCGGGGAGGGCGGGGACGGCGGATGGTGGTCGGAGGGCTGTTGGAGGGCTGCCGGGCTGCCGGAGGCGGGTGGCGGGAGGCTCGAGGGCAGAGGGAGGTCGCAGGGCGGCCCCAGGGCGTAGGGCAGCCGGAGCCGGAGGGCGGAGGACAGCCGGAGGAGGGCGGGCCGGCAGAGGGAGGTCGGAGGGTAGCCAGAGGGCATCCGGAGGGCGGCCGGAGGGCGGAGGGTGGCCAGAGGGTGGCCGGCCAGAGGGTGGGCCGGCGGAGGGTGGGGCTGCGGAGGGCGGGCCGGCGGAGGGCGGGCCGGTGGAGGGCGGGCCGGCGGAGGGCGGGCCGGCGGAGGGCGGGCCGGTGGAGGGTGGGCCGGTGGATGGCGGGCCGGCAGAGTGCGGGGCGCCGGGGGGGGGGGGGGGGGCGGGGAGGGCGTGCAGCGGGGGGGGGGGGGGGGGGCACGATCGAGTGGAGAGGGGGGTGGGGCGCATAAGCCCCTTATTTTTTTAAGGAGGCTTAGCGACCCCCAATGGCGGTCGCTATAGGTAACAGGGCTCAAATGCCCTGTTTTCTAGTAGTGGAGTAACTATCATTCTCACATGATCTATAAAATCAAACAACATAGGTATCCTCTTATGGTCAGAACTGGAATTTTTATGATCTAGTGATTCCTTTATCATCTAACAAATCAAATTACATATCCCTATTATAAATGTCACTAGTTATAACTTAGAAATTACAAGCTCCCCATCTCCCATTTATTATAATATAAAATTTAAACATCACCCACAAAAATCATTATATAGTGGCATACCAATGGTGGAGTGTAATATATTATTGTCAGAAATATTGACTAAAGGGATGTGTCACACATATGACCTGAATAATATAATACATCAATGAACAACATTATTTAATGAGTACATATTTTTTATATGTTTTGTGATCAATCTATTGTTGAAAAAATGTGCCAACGAAAAAACTGAGCTTCAAAAGAATACATGAGACCTCTCCACGCAATATAGGTATAATAAGGACCATTATTAGACATAACTGTCTTCATGAATCCTTGAATCCTCACCTCATAATCTAAAAATACTTACAAGGAACCCTAAATATATTAGAATCTTTGATTTATAATAATTTAGTACATATTTAAAAAAATTACACTATTACCCAATTACATAGTAACAATCCAATGATTGAGTAAACTTTTTATTATTACCATCAAAATAAAATCCCTATAAAAATGAGTTATATATAATGTGTGGGGAATCCATCGGGGACATAGTTATATTATACACCATTCGAAAGTCTAATCATTTGGAAATAAAATATACAAGGTAAAACATTAAGCCAAGAAACTATAACATACCACTTAGTGATTTATAAATATTTTTCAATAATGTTTGTATCATTAAGGGTGAGTGATGTGACGCATGAGGAAATTCCCAAGGGAATTATGATTTAATAAATAGCCTCCACTATAATTTCACTCATGATTGATATCCTTTATCCATCAATCATAGGAATCCCAATTGGAAACATGACACCCCCTACCATCAAACTTAGAATCCCCCAATTAGGACTCATCCAACCCATTCACTAAATATTACTTTATTTTCACCTGAATAATGAAACCTCTTCCAATATCCTCTCCCAAATAAATATGGTTTAAAAAAACGAATCCTTCACTCCTAATGAATAACTAAATTCATTAATGGTATCACTCTATCACTTCATTATCACTGAATTAGCTACTATATTATAGAATCATTGGGTATAATAAATATATTTTCCATGATTATATGAATTCCACATAAAATCATCATCACATGTTCAGGAAATAGTTGGATAAAAAATACCTCATGCTCTTTTGATTAAGGGGAACTTAAAATCATCATCAAATTAGATTATGTCACCACAACTTCAGTGAAAAAATTATTCCAATTCATGATTTTTGGGAGAATAATAATAATAATTTTGATGAAATTGTCAAAAATTATATGATAAAACATCCCATTACTAAATTAACACACAAAAATTCATTGTCGAAAAATATCGAAGTAATCCTGAAACAAAAATCCTTCACCTAGAAAATGGATAACTGAGTTTCCAGACCAACATTTACATGAAATCGCAGAATGCTACTTGAAACAGATCATTCCATAATAAAACATGATCCATTATGTTGATGGATTTCATATTTGTCTCAATCCACAATAATTTGGTTATGCGCCTTAAATAATATATATAGAATGATATTTTAAATAATATAATTCAAAAACATTCATTTTTGTTTCCAATGAAATGACAGTCACAATCTTCACAAGATTAATTAATATCAATATTAGGAGGTAAAACGCCTCAATAATGTGTTTCCATGATCCTATAATTCAATCTTAGATTGAATCCTAAAAAATGTTGGTGAATAACTTCCAAAATGGATTGAAGATACTTTTTATGCTCATCATCATATGAATATTATATTAACATATAATATATATATACCACAACAATCCAATTCAAAAAATCTGTAAATAGTAATATCAATATCCCCATAAATAGAGAAAGGGAATTCATCCCAGTGAAAATAATTAAAATGTACTCATTTATCATATAATGACATGAAACAACATTCTTTGATACATCCTCTTCCATCAACCATTTATGGGTATGTACATTCCAAAAATAGATCGTTTATAAAAATATATCTCCACCTAGATATGTGAAAAATTAAAAAATATATTATGTTGACTGTAGTGATTATTCACTTAAACATAATTTATGACACAATAATCAATACATAAACAAAGAATACATTTTTTCATCATTTAAAAAAAATTATGAACCCCATAAAGTTATGCTCTGCTAAATAATAAATCATTAAATTGATCCTCAATATATTTTTATAGCCCCCCAATATTTAATGCACAATGTTATATGAAGACATCATGATTAGAGACAAACCTGAAAACCAATATTGTGGATTCTCTCACCATTAATCAGGGAAGTGACTTTGTTCTCGTTATAGAACAATATATTCATCTTAATGGATGTCGTGATAATAGAGATCAAATATATCCAGTCCGTGCCATGGATGATATCCTATGGTTACATCAATAAACAATGAAACTACATCCAAAGAGTGCGGAATCCATAATAGTACTCACAATATATATATATATATATATAAATTATTAAAACATTCTTATCTATGAACTTTCAACATTGAACCAATGGAAAATATTGGTCAATCCAATTATGGTTTAAATGGGTAAATCATGGATGGTGAAATTAGGGTTTTTTAGTTCCCAGACCAAATGAGGATTGTATTAATGTAGAAAACAACCATATGGTACCTATAATGACATCTAGATCACATATATCGGTATCAATTTTTTATACATACTTCCAATAAATTCCATATATACTCTCTAACCTCTATAATGAACACTACCACTATCATTACAATCTATCTATTGATGATTATCATTAGGAGATATCTTCTACTTGTCCCATCATCACACCACCAACTATAAATTGAATAATTATTCTCTAGGTGACTTATTTAAACCCATTATAATGATATATCATGAATTGAAACATTATCTAAATGTTCTATTCTCAATATTTTTGAGCATTTATACTACTAATAAACTTTTCCTATTAAAGATTAATTATTTAATCTATTAGAATAGACTTAAGAGATTTTCACTCTAGCTATGTAAGATAGAGAGGGTAGAAACCAACAGCCAAATATTTTAAAACCCATATTTAAATGAAAATTGTCATGACCCATCCCAGTGGGGCCTGTGAAGGAACTCCCCAATCCAGCCTCCAATAGGCCAGGGGCAGGTGACTAGCACCGAGTAGGCATGCCACTAACATGGGCGGCATTGACTATAAACCTTAACATACACACACACAAGCACACATCTCCAAGACCACAAAGCTACAAATTAAAAAACTACTGAAAATGGAAATGCATGCATACACTAAAACCCCAACCAACAGAGTACAACAAGAATGTAAAGTATAGTAATGTAAAAACTATGGTCCATAAGTAAAATACCACCAAATGAAAGTCGGAAACAAATTCCAACCTGTAATAATGGTACTGGGATTGCAATCCATAGCCATAGGAACACCCCTCGGCCTCCCTGATCTCACTGAGCATCGTCCGGTCCTGGTCCACCTAGAATCTGGTCAATGGCTCGCTCATCTGCACCAGACACGACATGGCGGGAAAATCCCATGCATGGGTGAGTATAACCATACCCAGTAGGACACCTCGAAAACTAAAAAGAATAAAAAAAAGGAAATACCACAAATAAATGATAAAGTCAGCTCTACACAGTATATATTTACAAAACACATAACAATAATATCCTGATATACTCATAAATGATCGACTATCACGAAACCTCCACTAATATATAGCTCCAATATTCCACTAAGCAAGTAACTTGGAGAAAACACTCCTATGTCTAAAGAGGGAGATACGAAGTACTCATTCTGAGATAACTCACTCCATAAGTACTTAAGAATATGATATATAGATGATGATCACAACCAATATCTACAGGGTGATTCCAAAAACTCAGTCCGAACAAATCCGCTAAGTAGAGGATCGATGCCCAGGTAAAGTAGGTATCTTCGATACCAATAACTCTACCTAGGGTACCAGGAGGGAATATAGGATCTAACTCTAAGCCTCACAAAGGGGATTCCAACAACTCCATTCAGGAGGTCTTGCTGAAGGGATCATACTCATGTACGTAGAAAATGATACCAGAACCCTTCAGGGGAAAGACCAAGGGTATGAACCCTACGAAAGCTAGCCCATGTCATGGAAGCAAAATGACTCAAGCCATGTATAATATGTTACATCGAGTATAGTAGGGTTACACGCCGTGTTCAATGACTGTGGGTACTGCTCGTGTAAATTTCTCATCTCATCCATCCAAGCTGTGTAAAACTCAACTATACGGAATGTAGAAGGATCACACGCCGTGTTCCTTGACTCCAGGTACTGCCCATGTAAACAGCTCGTATCATTAGGCATGCCATTTAAAAATTAACTACACAGCGTGTAGAAGGGTTACACACCATGTCTGAGTGTCTGAGGTTCGCTCCGTTTAAATTGGCCTTGTTCCCGTACACTACTGCAACTCATGTCGCTCTTCCCGTGTACCAGAACATGGGGAATGCCGTGCATCTGGTCGGGTCTGGCTGGAGAAGGGTATACATGTCGTGTCCTTGGTCGTGTACCCAACACATGTCAGTTTCCTCCCGGAGTATACAACAGGTGTTCGGCCAACAAACACACGCCGTGTAGCCCATACTACACGCCATGTAGTTGGGATTTCTCCAGAACCATCATCTTCCTCCTCGCGCCATGGCCGGACCTCCGGATTCACATTATTTCCTCCATTTTCCCTGAAACTCGAGATCTC
Source organism: Viscum album (assembly GCA_963277665.1). Taxonomy (NCBI): domain Eukaryota; kingdom Viridiplantae; phylum Streptophyta; class Magnoliopsida; order Santalales; family Viscaceae; genus Viscum; species Viscum album. Next base: position 2,067,755,026 of record OY728160.1, read on the forward strand.
GAGTCGCCTCGTCATTGTGATGCCATATCCATGGGTTTTAGACCTTCGATCGGCTCTAAAATCCGATTTCTGTCACCTGTATGGAAATAGTTCGAAGAATGATATCTTATGATCTGCTTCGATCCGTCCATCGCCACTGTATTCGCATCCCTGTGGGGTTTTCCCAATGCCAGATCTTCAATTTGGGATCGTTGTGTCACACAAAGGATTCACAACGATCCATCATTCATATGTCTATGATGAACTCAAGGAAAACACATGAAATAGCAAGACATCAGGGAATAAAGGCATAACAAATTGACAAGGATGAACCTCGATCGATGTTCATGTCAAACATGGTTCATCACTTTTAGAAGTCTCAATGAAACCAAATAACTTTCAATAAAAAATCCGCTAAATCCTCACAGTCTCCCATCCCATAAAAATGATCGATCTGTGGGATAATCTGTTCGTGGATTTGTCAGTGTTCTTCCTAAGAATCATGAACATGGAAGAAATCACAAAGAGGTCAAACATCCTACTTGGATCAGCGGTTGTTGTTTGAATTGATCTGGTCGTCGCATCATCGTAGCTGACGAAACTCGTCACAAAGGTCGTCGCCACATTGGGAGATTTCCTCCAGATCTTTCCAGAGCCTCCAGGGGAAATATAGGATTACGAGATTTGTAACCCTGATCCCCTATGAAATAATTATATTAAAAATTCAAAATTTATTCAATCCAATAAGATTTTATAAAATATTTTTATTAAATTTTTTTTTAAGGTTACGTCCAAATACTAGATTTCACCACTGACCTGCGCCAGCCAATGTTAGGCCTCTCCTAAGGTAAAATCACTTCTCTAAATGCAATGGTCCCCTCAAATTTCTGATTCGAGCACCCATTCATGAGTTATTCCACTTTTTCAGGAAAACCACATGCGCACATTATTTAATTATTTAATTAAATTAAAACATTTGATCCGGGCTCACCGGGCCTCAGAACTGCACGTCATCTCAAAGCCTGGTCTCAAAAATAATTCCCATATAATATTAAAATAATACATGGAAAAATCCAGGATATTAAATCCTACCCACCTTAGGGCTTTACGTCACCGAAAAGCCAAAACAAAGGCTACTCAAAATGATGTGGGTACGGTGCATGGATCTGAGCCCCCCGCTCCCACGTGCTCTCCTAGAGATTCGCATTCTACCACTGGACACGCATGATGGGAATAGAATGACCATGAATGACCTTCTCCTGCCAATTCTCGATCTCTACAGGGTACTGCACAAAGGACTCTCCATCATCGATGTCCAGCTCGCCCTAGTCGATAAGGCGTGATGGATCATGCACGTACTTCAGTAGCTGCGACAAATGGAATACGTTGTGTACCCGGTCTATCTGAGGATATAGAGCCAAGTGGTACTCCACCTCAATAACTTTAATTAGAATCTGAAAACGTCCAATGATCCTCAGATATAGCTTACCGCCTCTTCCAAATCTCTACAACACTCATCGAGGTGAGACCCGAAGGAACCCATGGTCTCCCTACCCAAACTCCAAGGGACTCTGTCTCATGTCGGGATAAGACTTATTTCAACTTTGTGTAGTCTTAATCTGCTCCTGGATGACCTTCACCATCGTCGTAGTTGCTTGCACCATCTCAGGGCCCATGAGTAATGGCTCTCCTGGGTCATTCTAGCAAAGTGGTGACCTACAAGGCTGCCCATACAAAGCCTAAAATTGTGCCATACCAATATTGGACTGATAACTATTGTTATAAGAAAATTCCACCAGTTCTAGGTGATCCTCATAGCTATGATCGAGTTCAAGTATGCAAGTTCGTAGCATATCCTCCAGAAATTGTATAGTCTGCTCTGTATGTCCATTAGTCTGAGGATGAAACACTGTGCTCAAGCATAAGTGATTTCAAAAAGCTTCCTACAATCCCTTTCACAAACTGGATGTGAAACAAGCATCATGATCTGAGACAATCGTAGATGGCACTCCATGAAGTTGAACTATCTCTTGCATGTAGAGGTTTACCATGCTCTCTACTGAACTTTGCTCTGGTATGGCTAGGAAGTGGGCCTACATGGTGATTTATTCTACGATCACACAGATGGAATCACGTCCCTGGGACGTTCATGGAAAACCTGCCACGAAGTCCATGGATATCCCATCCCACATTCACTCTGGCACCTCAAGGGGCTGAGTCAAACCTGGTAGAACCTGGGGCTTATCCTTTACTTGCTGTCATGTAAGGAACCGAGAAACAAACTCTGCCACACTCTTCTTCATTCATGGCCACCAGAACTGACATCAGAGGTCTTGATACATCTTTTCCACCCCTGGATGCACCACCAAAGTAGAAGTTTGTAAATACCCCAGAACCTCCCCCTAGAACCTCTCTGGCACTACTATGCATCATTTGAAAAGAACAATGTGCTCTTCACCTTTTGAATATCCATCTGCAGCATCACCTACTGATATCTAAGCACCTATAGTATCTCATCTGGCATCCTCGAGTTGTTCCTCCCTGGCTCGATGTAAGAGTGGAGGGCTAACAACCATCTATTTAATGTATGCTCCCTCATCTCTATCCACGAAGGAGAATGGTAAATATGATAACTTACTCATCACCTCATCCAGTAACTATGAACTGGACTTCCTGCTAAGAGCATCTGCCACAACGATTCCCTTCCCGGGAGTATAAATGATCTCAAAGTCGTAATCCTAGAGGAACTCAAGCCATCACCTTTGTCTGAAATAAAGATCCTTATAAGAAAAGATACATCTGAGAATCTTGTGATCAGAGTAGATGATAAAATGCTGGCCCACCAGGTAGTGCCTCAACAACTTCAATATGAAGACTACCGCTACTAACTCAAGTTCATGGGTCTCATAGTTCTGCTCGTGTGGCCACAATTGATGTGCGCCACATGCAATCACCGCTTGAATCTACATCAGGACACAACCATGCTCGGCTCCTGATGCGCCGCAGAACAATACGTACTAACATCCACTTCTGGTAGTCTCAAGATAGAGTCGCTCATCAGACATTGTCTCAACTGCTGAAAATCCTACTGGAATCTCTCGGTCCACACGAATGGCTTCTCCTTTCAGGTCAAATATCTCCTGGTTGATGAAATCCTGGAGAAATCAGGAATGAAAATCTGATAGTAGCTTGGAAACCCAAGGAAACTCCACTCCTCTATCAGGCTCTGGGGTGGCTCCCATGCTAACATTGCCTCTACCTTGGCTGGGTCCACCAGTACACCATCTGCCGAGATAATGTGTCCCAGAATGAGGACCTCCTGTATCCAGAATTGATACATCGAGAGTTTCTCGTACAACTTGTGCTCTCGTAGTGTGTCTAGAACCATCCATAGGTTCCTCGCTTGTTCCTCCTCAGACGTAGAGTACACAAGGATTTCATCGATGGATACCACCATGAACTGATCTAGATAGGGCTGAATGATCCAGCTCATGAGTCTCATAAAAATTTCTGGGGCGTTCGTCACGCCGATGGGCATCACCATGTACTCATAGTGACCATAGTGACATCGGAAATCCATCATCAGTATATCCTCATCCCGTACTCGGAACTGGTGATAGCATAATCATAGATCAACCTTTTAGAACCATCATTCCCTTATTAACTGGACGAAGATGTCATCGATCCTCGGTAGTGGATACCGATTCTTCACAGTCACCTGATTCAAGCGCTGGTAATCCACACACAGCCTCAAGATCCCATCTGCCTTCTTGGAAAACAACACTGGGGGCGCCTAGGTTGAAACAATGGTTTTCTCGAAGCCCTTCCTCATTAATTCTTCCAGTAGCACTATCAACTCATGAAGCTCTGTATGATCCATCTGATATTCTGATGCTTATTTCGGTGTCATCCCAGATTACAACTCAATGCATAAATATTTCTCCCGGTGTAGAGGTAGCCTGGGGATATCCTTTGGAAAGACGTCCTCGTACTCAGCCACTATAGCTAGAAACTGGAATCTCGTAACATCTACTGTGACACGGACTATTCTAGACAAATGATGCGAAATACCCTATAACTTCCAACGCACGAGTCCATCCTGTGCTTCCATGGTCTCCTTTTCACCGAAGAAGGAGAACCTCATTCCATCACTCCAGACACACCACCCCGTTCACCTAAAATAGTAATTATGGGCCTGAACTATGGATAGAAAATCCATACCATGAATGAAATTGTTAGGCCATTATGCTACCACAATTATTTTCCAACCGAAACTCTCAACTCAAAGGGTTAGGTCACATGGTCTACAAAGATGTGTGATCTCTGAATCTTCTCCAGTCGGTCTTTCTAAGCGTAGGGGTCGATTCAACAACTCAACTGTAATTCAAGGTCTCGATCAAGATAAGCATGAAGAAATGAATGACTAGCTAATGAGTCTATTAATACGACATCCAATGTACAAAAGACATAGAATGTACCTCTAAAAATAACAGGAGTACCTGGGTCATAAGCCTCTGCTGCCTGCAGCTGTCCCTACCACTGTCCACCAACTCCCTGAACCTAGGGTGGACCTCCTGGGGGTGGTGGTGATAAAGGGTCAAAATTCCCACCACCGCCAGCTCCTCTACCACGAACTCTGCTAGGTAGATCTGACTGCTCCACATGATGCCTCTTCCTTGGTGGTTTATCCACCGCTCCCATGTAAGTAGTATGGCGGGTCAGAAAATCATGAGCGAGATGTCCCTAACCATCACATGAGTAGCATAGCCTCTCTCGGGGCTATCTAGATGAACCCTGTGAACCATGCACAAAAGATCCTCTGTCCTGGGATATGCTTTGAAAACGTCTCCCACACCTGGGTCCCGGACGTTGGCTCCCAAATACTGAGGTCTCTGCTCTAGCTTGCTAACTACTGACAACTGCTGACTATATCTACTCTTACAATAAGCACTCGACCACAAAATCCCACTCAAGAACCCCATCATAAGTTTGAATTCTCATAGGGATAATTCTAGCTCAGATGTCTCGGCTCAAGCCCCACTCAAAAGTATGAGATCTAAAGTACTGATCCCTGACCATATCCATCGAGTACCATGAGAGGTCGGTATACCTCAATGAATAGTCAGCCACCATCATAGTCCTAACTGAAGCTGAAGATGCTTCTGTATACATACATCTCTCAGGGTTACCAATGAAAACTCCTCTCCGAAGATATGTTCAAACTCTGACCATGCATGATTTGTGTCGTCGTGAGTTTGGATAACCAAACTCCACCATCTCCATGCCGAACCCTGCAGAAGACTCAAAACTAGGATCACCATCTGATCTGCTAGTGTTCTGACCAAATAGAAGACTATGGCCATTGCCTCAAGCCAGTCCTCATTTCCTTGAATGTCAGGCTCACCTTGAATCCTGGGGGGACAATATCATTGATTCTCTTGGAGTGCACTCAGCCTGCGCTCTTCCTCTACTGCTCCACTTGTTGTGGAATAACTGGCACACCACATGAATGTAAAACAGTGGGATCTAGTCCCTGTATCGAAGCTTCATCACTGAAGGGGTCATCCTTGTGATCGAGCTGCTAGATCCTAGCAGGTGCACCTCATAGAGGAATCATGTAAAGAAACAAGATGTATCACAACTAGTGAGTATATCTAGAGGGCTGACTCAAGAAGTACATGGAAACCACAACCCATTCCTATATAATGCATGTATGATTATTTTCCCCTGCAACTAGTGTCCTCATGTTTTGTGTCGAAAAGAAAGTTATCAGAGTCATGGTGTATGGATACGTCGGCCACCCGTACCAACAATGGGGTACCTATCCTGAAAGAAAACTCAAAACACTTAACACTGTTTTCACTTAACCAACTCCCAGACTCTCAGTCCTATGGTAGAACTGACCACCTCTGATACCACTCTGTCATGACCCATCCCAGTGGGGCCCATACCGAAACTCCCCAAGCCCGCCTCCAATAGGCCAGGGGCTGGTGACTTGCTCCAAGTAGGAATGTCACTAACATGGGAGGCATTTCCTATAACCATGTACACACACACACACACACCTCTCTATTCCCACCTAGCTGAAATTTAGAAACTTCTGAAAATGGAAATGCAAGCATACACTAAAACCCAATCCAATAGAGTATGATAGGAAGGTAATGTAATGTAATGTAAAATCCCTTGGCCAAAAGTATAATCCCACCAAAGTATTGTCTGCAACAAAGTCCAACCTATAAGAATGGTTTTGGGACTGTAATCCATTTCCATAGGAACACACCTCGGCCTTCCTGATCTCACTGAGCACAGTCCGGTCCTGGTCCTCCTAGAATCCTGTCAAAGGCTCACTCATCTTCACAAGACACAACACGTGTGGGAGAAGCCTATCTAGGTGTGAGTATAACAATATCCAGTAGGACACCCCAAAAACCAAAAAAATTCAACAAAGTAAATACCACAAATAAATGATACAGTCTGCTATACACAGTATATATTACAAAACATATAACAAAAATATCATGATATACTCGTACACGATCGAATATCACAAACCCACCACTAAGATCCACTCGATGATTCCACTAATCACGTAACCAGGGGAACACACTCCTAGGTCTGAAGATAGAGATATGAATTTCTTTTTCCACGAGAACTCACTCCACAAGTACTTATGAATATGATCCTCATATGAGGATCACAACAAATAGCTATGGGGTGATTACAACAAGTTGGCCTGATCTAATCCGTTAAGAAGAGGATCATCCCCTAGGTAAAGTAGGTCACGTTGATACCAAAAACTCTAACTAGGGTACTAGAAGGGAATAGTGGATCTATCTCTAAGTCTCACAGAGGGGATTCTAACGACTCTATTCAAGATTTCCTACTGAAGGGATCATACTCATGTTCGTTGTAAATGATACCAGAAACCTTCATGGGAAAGGCAAAGGTTAAGAACCCTAAGAAATCTATCCCAAGTCAGGGAAAACAAATTTATCATTCCATGTATAACAGCTTACACGGCGTGTAGTTGGGTTATACATCATCTAATTTTACATTGAATACTGCCCATTTAAACGGCCCGTGTCATCCATCAAAGCTGTGTAAAACTCAATTACACGGCACGTAGAAGGATCACAAGACATGTTCCTTGACTTTGGGTACTACACATGTAAACAACCCGTGTTATTAGGATTTTTGTATAAAAAGTTACTACATAGAGTATAGAAGGGTCACACGATGTGTCCGAGTGTCTGGGGTTTTCTCCGTGTTGGAAAGCCATGTGCCCGTACATGGCTTCAACTCATGTGATCTTCCCATGTACCAGTACACAGGTTATCCAGTGCATCTTTTCAGGTCTGGCTGGAGAGGGGTATACATGCTGTGTCCTTGGATGTGTACCCAACCCGTGTCCGTGTACTCCAGGAGTACACACCATGTGGTCTGCCGAAGTACACATGCCGTGTAGCCCATACTACATGTTGTGTAGTTGGGATTTCTCAAGAACCATCGTCTTCCTCCTCGCACCACGGTTAGAACTCTTGATTCGCGTACTTTCCTCCGATTTCTATGAAACATGAGATCTCGAGTCACCTTGTTGTCGTGAGGCCGAATCCATTGGTTTCGGGCCTTCGATCGGCTCTGAAATCCGATTCTATTCAACCATGCGGAAATAGTTCTAAGAACGATATTATCTGATCTACTTCGATCCATCCATCACCACCGCAGTCTCACCTCTGTGGTGTTGTCCCGATGCCAGATCTTTAATTTGGGATCATTGCATCGCATAACGGATGCATAATGATACATCGTTAATATCTCCAAGAAGAACGCATAGAACACACACAAAGAACATGAGAAATCAGGGAATAATGGAAAAATCAAATCAAGAGGGATGAACCTCAATCTATGTTCGTGTCGATCTTGGTTCATCGACATTAGAAGGCTAAACGAATCCAAGTAACTTTCAAGAATAAATCCCCAAAATGCCCGCAAAAGTCCATCTTGTAAAAATGATCGATCCGCGAGCTAATCTGTTCGTGGAATAGTCTATGTTTATCGTAGTAATCAAGAACGAGGAAGAAATCACAAAGATGTCAAACTCCCTTCTTGGATCCACCGTGTTTGTTGGAAAAGATCTCTTCTTTGCATCATCATCGCCGAGGAAACTCATCAAGAACATTGTCACTGCATTGGGAGGTTTCATCCAAAGCATTCCAGAGCCTCCAGGGGAAATTCAGGGTTATGAGATTTGTAACCCTCATCCCCTGTGAAATATTTATTTTAAAAGATAAAAGATATTCTTTGCACCAAAATTTTATAAAATATTTTTAATAAATATTTTTTTACGGTTACGTCCAAAAACTAGATTTCACCACAGACCTGTGCCAGCCGATGTTAGGCCTTGCCTTATGTAAACTCGCTGCTCTAAACACAATGGTGTCAACGGATTTCTGATCCGAGCACCCATTCAAGTGTTATTCCACTTTTTTATAAAAACTACTTGTGCACATCAATTAATTATTTAATTAAACTCATACATTGGTTCTGGGCTAACCGGGCCTCGGAACTGCATGCATGTTCACGCTCCTTTTTCGTCAAAGAGTCCAAAGGAATGTAAAAGGAAATAACTTAGCACAAATTGATTCATCCTTTGATGAAAATATCAAAAATCAACAAAGGGATGAAAAAGGAGAAGATTTCCCATAAGTCACACAATTGTTTCTCATAGTCACGCAAGTCCACTTGCGAGACGCATTATGGTCGCACAAGTGACTTGTGCGACCTAAGTGATAACCGCCTGGGGTCTTCTCTTGCATATAAATAGAACCAGTGGGACCCCCATTTGGGAGGATATTTTTTTCCAGAAATTCAGATTTGAGCTCCTGGCGCCCTAGTCTCTTTTCAATGCTTCAGAAACACTTCTAAGGTAATTTCTTACCTAGAATGGATGATCTAAAGAGGGGGAGGAAGGCCTAAGTGTTGAAACTCATCAACACTTGCGCACATGGGTGGATAGACCTTAAGGGAAAAGGCCACACTTGCATACTGCCTTACTCCTTCAATAGAACATGCGCACACCACTTCTGGAAGAACCTCAAGAGGATTCTAAAGGCTTTAATCAAGAGTCGCTCAAGTATTACCCTATTGTTTAACCATTACGCAGGTACCCATGTGTCGCGCATGTATACTTGCATGACGAGGACTTTGCGCGCCCACACAGTACCTGCGCGCCTACCCGGACTTGCACGCCCCTGCATTTTTGGGTGCCCTTCTAGCCCATTTCACCCCTCTAAAGCCATTCCACCTCTTCTAATCAAGATTAAATCTTTAAGACACTCTTCAAACCATTTATGTCATGATTTCATGATTTGGATTCTTTATTTGAAAGGAACTCTGTGGAATATGTCTCAAAACCTATTGATTTATACATATTTATGTCACTAAAAAATTGAGATTTCATTCATTCATCCTCATCCTTTAAGATGTTAGAACCCCTTAATCTGGGCCTCCTTTTCAGGAATAATCCCCAGTCATAATTCTCAAATCTAGGCATCCTCCTTAGGAGTAATCCCCAACAATAATTCTTTTAACCAGGGATTCCTTTTCAGGAGTAAGCGCAAGTCTGAAACATGGGCATCCTCCTTAGGTGTAAGCCCCAAGTCCCTTAATTTTTCAAATCTCTTCACCTGGGCCTCCTTTTCAAGAGTAAGCCCCAGTCTTAATTTCTCTTAACAAGTACTAATTTACCTTTGATCTGGGATTTCTTTTCAAGAGTAAAACCCAATCATAAGTCCTCTCCTAATTTGGGCCTCCTTTTCAGGAGTAAGCCCCAAGATAGAGTATTTAAAATCTCCATGAAGCACATATACCTTTATGGACCCTTCTCCTGGATTTCTTCCCTAAAGTAAATCCTAACCTTCATTAATCTGGGCAGTCATACATACATAAGCCCCACATTATTTCTTATGATTGCATATTTCATGGCACAATTGTCTAATTTTTACCAATACCTCTTGTTTCTCACATCGAGCAAGACTCACGTGAGCTTAGAGTGTAAAAGTAAAAATGAAATCCTTCTTTGAGTCAAAAAGCATAGACATCAAACTCCCTTACTCGAACTATGTGGGTTCTGATTCCTTTTCTAAATAAAGGATACGTTGGTAGCCCGTCTGTGCGTTCGATCCCATCTCTGAAATAATCCATGACTGTCTGAATGATAATAAACTTCAAGTTCCCCACTGAGTGGCTTTAAAACATGCATGGTAATCATAATAACCATGATACTTCTATATAAATGTTTCTAAGGGTACCATTGACCAATAATATCTAATAAATACAGATGATTCTCTATCGATGAAGAACCTTGAATACATATAAATGATTCTCTAAATTTCCTACATATCGATCATTGATTGTCGGATCTAAAGAAAAACTCATTTTATATTTGGTAATGTAAGAAGGATTCACGAACATAACATAAAACTATAACGAGATTCCTGGAGTAGACAATAATTCCTCTAAAAAATGTGTGATGAGTCTGACCTCCCATCCTCTCGACCAATGAAAATTCCTAAACCTCATCAGTCCATAAACTAATGAGCACCTACCTTTGGAATGTAGGTCCGAATTGATGTGGAATCATTGGATGTTTCCGGTTTTATGAACAAACCCATTAGAAACCGATCGGAATGTTTGAACCTCCTATCAAAAATAGGTAATCCCAGATATCCGAGGGGAAACAAAAATGGTGAACCCGACGTGAATCCTTAACCAAGTTAAAATAATGTTTTACCCAATTGTTAGGCCACTATTTAAAACTCAATGAGAGGGACAACAAAAAAAATCATTGAAAAATGTGCTAATCCAAAAGATGTAGTGGCTTAATTTATCTTGATTACATATATTAAATCAAATAGGCACTCTTTTCCAAGATCTTCTGCATTTCTAGAATGGCTACTCTCAAGTTCACACATGTGAATACTACTGCTGCAAATCCCACCGCTACTACTCCTGTTGGATCATCATCCGTTCTAAGGACAATATCACCTACTCAGCGTCCTCAACACTGGGTATCAAACATGCTGGTTAAGGAGTACCGTCAACACGGTACCATCCCAACTCTGGAGGCTGCCCGAAAAGCCCTCCAAGTAATCAACTCACATCACTCATCCGGACAATGACAACCAGTGATAAAGAAGCAGGTGGTGCTGACTACCTTCTCCAGCCGTTTCAGGTCGTTATCCCCGGAACGAAATCACCATTCTCTCCATAATTCTGGGGAGGTGAATGAGAAGGTCCCTCAGGGCCTTAATTCAAACATACAAGATTCCTTCCTGAGGGTTCCCACCAATAATCGCCGCCAGACTCGTGTGGTAGTGCACCCTCATCATGATGAGGGTACCGACTCCAGGCATTCAGCTCAGGTTCCTCGAACACAAGAAAGCAAAAAGAACCACCAGAGGTGGAATCCGGTCAACAGTGAGCATGTTCTCATCTCTGCCATCTCTGGAGAATTCCACCAACCTAACTTGGTGCCAATCAACGAGCGGGCACATACACCTTCCCGTTTTAATTCCGCTGTCCTGCAGACTCGTCTGGCGGCATCACAACAATCCTGCCAGGAAATTCCGGTGGAGTACTATAGGCAGGAACATACACCTATTTATACATCATCTGCTAGTCAGCAGGCCTGTCTGAATACTTATGATGGATCTCATAAACCACGTTTGGAGAAGTGAAATCAGTAGGCACATACACCAACTAGTATTTATCAAGCCTACCAACAGTCTCGCTTAGTATCGTTCAGAGAAATTAGTTGGAAAGCCACGACAATAAATAGGAGGCATACTCAACTCTATGCCCCCACACTTGAGTACTTTCAGGATTCACTGACAGGAAAAAGAGGACATGAGCTGGCACATACACTTTCTCCAAGCCCTAAATGGACATATATTCCCGTTCCGACAGCTGAAGTCACCAAGAATATTCTATCAATGGTGAAAGAGCAGAAGTAAATTCCTTCTCATATTCTGGATGCCTGCCAGGATATTATAACAACTTCAACATCATCTCAGGGAAAGACACATAAATCTATCCCTACCAGTGGAGTGACACATCAACAATTCACTCTAAAACAGACACAAACATATGTTCGAGTCGAAGAGGGTTGTGGGGAATACTCCCCCATATCATATGGACAACAAAGTCAGGAACATACACCTGATTTGAGTAGAGATCGTCAGCCTAACATGTCCATATTTCCTGATTTGTCATATACACCTGCTCAGAGCAGCCACTTTCGTCAACAAGTGGTTTCCAAGTAGAGTAAGAACGCGTCTAAGAAAAATAACCACCCAACAATGTCAGGAGATCAAGAGCCAATCTTTAACAAGGCCTTGCTCGATGCTGGAGTTCTTCAAGCCCTTAGACAATTATCTGTTGAAATTAAAGATTCTACTCCCTCATTTACCAATAGTGGGAACATTAATTCAGAAGGTCTTAAACAGACACTTCCTCATGAAGGCTTGCTTCATGACAATTCAGTCGATATCGAAGTTTCATCTTCAGATGAGATCCATAGGAACCCTTTGTGTGGTTAGAAGACCAAGGAACAAGAGATCTAATCTTTTGATGTAACCCATTATGGTGGTCCTCCCCATGATGCTGAATTTCTCTGCGAACGTCCTCTCCATAGTAGTGATGCACATTGCCCGGAAATTGCTCCAGTGGACAATGTAGTGCCGAGAAAACCCTCTTATCTTGAGGCACTTGAAAATGTGAAACCAGTCATGTCTGAAGCTTCATCGCTAGAAGGTGAAATACTTTCTCAATCAGAAGATAACCCAGGGTGTTGGTCATTTTCCGAACCACCCCAAAGTCATGAATCTTCTAGTTTCATCAATGATTTCCCTACCAATCCTGTCGAATCCAATGAAGCAATAAGGAAAAACCAACTCTGGTCAAATCAAGTAGAAGAATCATCATCAAATGATAAAGATGAAATGCCGAACATGAGAAAACAACTGGTGAAAGGTGAACTGCCAGTCATGTTTTGGCCTCTGGTTGACTCTTAGTATAATATTACAGAAAGGTTGACCGAAGATGAAATTCATGATATTCATCTCAAAATATGGAATACTCTTTGTCAGTCAAAAAAGAAAGTATTATCTTATGATGAATATGAAAATCATCCTATGATAATAGAAGGGATACAACGTCAGATTGATTTGGTGTCTCTATCAGTCTCTCGATATCCGAAGCCTGAAAAGTAGTAGAGATCCCTTCAACGTTCATATGTTGGCACACTAAGAAGATTGCGTCAGTTAATTGCCATTGACCCATCTGTTATTCGTGTCAGAGGATGGGGTGTTCATGGAGTACTCTATTTCATGGTGCTCTCCAGTTAGCAAAGCCCGTCGAAAATGGTCTCATGCAATGTTATTTCCCATGACCGGCCACAGTCAATGGTCTTTGTTTGTAATAAAAATCTTTCCCAAGAACAGGCTTCAACTAGTTCCTCTCAAAATCAAGAATATAGAGAACAAGTTGTTGAATTAATCTTGCATCAAGAAAACGATAATATTAAACAGGCCTCTCATTTGGAGAAAGCACGTCACCAAGTTACAGAAGTGTCAGAAATCATCCAACGGTCTTTTGAATCGGGTGATAAAAGCGGATACAGGTTAATGCATCCAACTAATTTCCAGACTATGGTTCGCATGATCAGGAGGACTATCATGAAAGTCTCAGACATAGCATGTCAAGATCCACCCCAGCTTACCAGACTGGGGACTCTTTTAAATCAACCCTCGGAATCAACAAATAGGATTCGAGGACTTGAGCGAGAACAGTAGGAACATCCCCAGTCCACTAGACTGGGGACTTTTTCAAATCATCAATCCCCTCCTCAGAGAAAGTATTTCTTTTCTTAATTGGGGAAGAAACCTCAAGAGTAACGAAGAGAAAAATTATCAGGAGATTCCCTCCAAATTACGGTTCATCAAGAAGTTTCTGAAGGATCGAATCAATAAAAGGCAATGTCTCATAAAAGGCATGGAAGAAGACAATATCACAGAAATGATGATAGAAGGGATGAAATGAGTTTTGAATTAATCAATGTCATTAATGTCGTTGTTTCTAATCCACCAATAAGGCTCATTCAGGGAACTCAGATGAAGAGGTTCCTGCTCAAGATGATGTACGCACTGATACAAATGAAGAAGGTGTGCATACATGAAGTCAAAGGATTACTCAGAACCTAGGTAATCCTTCGAGTAACCCACTTCCCCCTCTCCGAAAAAGATCCAACAAAGGGAAGGAAAAGAATAAGGTTATATATCCTTCCTCTGGAGAAGGTCAATCGCTCTCACTAGAGCAATGGTTTGCACAACAGGAGGAGGAAATGAAGAAATTCAGAAGGTTTAATGCAGAACTACTTCAGAGTAGTCTTCTTCTTAAGCATGATGGAGTCAGTCAGCCAAAGGAATTTGTTGCAGCTACTGAGATGGATCAAGAATATCTTCCTATATCAGTACACCGTCATAGGTCTAATCCTACGGGTCAAGTGCCAAAACCGTTGGAAGTGCTACCATCATTTGCAGCACCAATCGCTACATCTGTCTAAGCTCCAGTCATTGCACCTACCCAAGTCCAAGTTCAACCGGATGTTTTTCAAAAGTTAACAACAACTATTGAGTCATTGACAGCTCAGTTAGAAACTATGTAAGTGAAACGTCCGCAAGTTCAACTAGAAAATAAAGTTTACCCTGAATGGGTAGATTCAATTTCTCCTCCATCCTGTTTTGGGAACTCCGTATTCCCTATTTTCAATGGATCAGGCTATCCTGAACAGCATTTGACGCATTACGTGTCTTGTTTCGATCCTATGATGGGAACTCCGGAGCAGCAAGAAGAAGTGAAACTAAAATGCTTCAGGCGAACCTTGCAAGGACCAGATTTTGTTTCGTATACAATCTTGCAATCCTAGTCAATTACCGGATGGGAGGATCTTCGCCAAAAATTTATCCTCGATCATACAAACTACAAGCAAATGTAGAATGAAGAGGTCTCTCAATTCATTTCTCGATGGAAGGGATTAACATATTCCTTGAGTTTAGCACTCCCTCAAGAGGAATTGTTTCCAATTTGTGTGGAAACTCTGCATGACGAATTACGCACGCCGTTAATCCCTGTGAAATACACATGAGGGTTTTGAGACCATACTTCAATCGCACAGCAGATTGAAAATTCCCTTATACAGGCTTCGGAAAAATCTCATTTAATTCCATCAGCTCCAGGATGGAGAATGGGTAAAGTAGAAACTACTACAGTTATGCTTAAACAAGCACAGGTACCTGTTTCTACCTCAAAACCTTCATCTTCTCGAAGGGCTCCTTCTTCTGAGTTCCAACAACAAAGGCCTTTTTTTCAGACGATCAAAGAGATCAAAGACGAAAACAATTTGAGGATCTGAAGAGAAAAACACTCTTTCTGAAATAAACAAGTTCCTGGTTATTTCATTTCAGCTCTAGAAAAAAATTTGCTTCAATTCCCAATGCCCAAGAGGCCAAACAAGAAAGGAGATGAAGACCTTCCCAATTATTTCCCTTTTCATCAAATGTTGGGGCATCCCATCCAGGAGTTGTTTGTCTTCAAAGACCACCTGCAAAAGATGGTCAACTCAGGACAAGTCACATTGAAAGGCTCCTCAGCCCAGGTAGCATGTGTCACTACTACAGTTCCAGAGGAAGAAGGTGAATGGAAAGAAGTCAAAAGCAAAAATGCACAGAATTATGATGATTGGATGGTCAGAAAGACAATCAATCAAACTCATTCTATTTTGCGAACACAATTAGAGAAACCAATTGTGTCTTCTACCATGAATGTTGCGGAAAAAACCTCTTCGTCAGAGGGAAAGTCCTCAATGAAATGGAATGATTCAAAGAAACAAAAATAATCAGAAGAAGAGTATGTGTCAAATCCTATGTTGTCTTTGACTTTGGCGGACTTCATGCAATCTACTTCAAAGCCACGGGCACCACACCACCAAACGGCACAGCCTAAATAGGCTAATCAGGAAGAGTCTTCCTCAGACGAAGAGTTAATCTTTGGTTCTATTAATATGATTCAATTAATAGATCCATATGCCAGTTTTAGTTTATATTTCAATGAGCCTAAATTCCCTGTATCAAATAGAGGAATCAAAGGAAGTTCCAGGGGCTCAGGATACAGGGGAAGACATGGATCTTTTAGAAGACACTATTTCAATTCTACCGCTGCTAGAACTGTATACGCAGTAGAAACTCATGGTAGAGCTCTTCAGCGAGCTCAGTATGAACAAGAATGTTCTTCTACCAATAGAAAATTCTGTCCTGGCACAATTATTTTGGAAGACCGGTTGATGGTTCCATCTTCTTCCTCTCAGAAAGTAAATGGATCTAATCGGTCTAATCTTCCAAAACCAGGAATATTGCCAACTCCTATCCCAATACAAGATGCATCAACATCCAAAGAATCTTCTTCCAATGTACCTACTAAAACTCATATTCCTATTGGGAAATGCAGACCTCTGGATCAAAAGTACGAAATATTGAAATAATTGGCCCAAGTACCAGCCATGTTATCAATTCTGGATGCTCTGAATGTGTCAAATGATCTTCGGGAAGCACTCATCGAGGCTTTGTCATGTCCTCAAGAGTTTGAAACTAAAAGTGATGCAGCTGAAGTCTATCACATAGAGATTAATGCTATAGAATTATATGTAATAATATCTTTTACTGATGAAGATGAAGATGACGTTGTGCATGAACATATTAGACCATTGTACTTGTCTGGAAAGGTCATTGGTGTGGATGTTCAAAGAGCTTTCATTGACAATAGTTCATGAGTCAAACTCTTGCCCATTCGTACACTTCGTTGAATTGGGCCTCACAGAATCTGATTTATCTCCTTCCCCCATGATGCTACAGGGCTATGATAAAAATGAACAAGAACCACTGGGTGAAGTTACACTCAGAACTAAGTTTGGAGATCTTGTATCCAATTCAGATTTCATGGTTGTTGATCAGGACACAGCCTTCAACATCTTTCTTGGAAGACCCTGACTTCATCAACATGCGGCTATCCCTTCATCATACCATGGATGTATCAAAAATTGTTTTGATGGTCAAGTTGGGACATTGTATGTTGATAAGGCCCCATTCAAGACATGTGATTCTCAATACATTGAGGCGGAATTCTATCACATGAAGAAAAGGGAGAAATCCATAACAAAGGATATTACCAATGTTAATGCTCCATATGGTTTGGAAAAAATTCCAGTAAATCCATTTACACATGTGAGTACAGATTATGTGTTTCCTATAAGTCAAATTGACAAGATAGACCCTAATAAAAATACTCTTATGGAAATCTCTATAATGTAAATTACGGCAATCGAGCCAGGAAATATGGGAGAAATTATTAATCTACCAAGCAGTGATGAAAACACAAATGGTGACGTCTTTATTTCATCTGCTGAAATCCAAGAAATCTATGCTTCACCAATTAGGGTAGAAGAAGTTATAGCAAAATCGGAGGTGAACAATGATGTTGATTCTTAATCCATCATCTCCACTTAATTACCCAAAGAAGACCCTTCATCATCAATCGGGTCAGAAATGGAAGCTTCATCTTCAAGATATGAAAATTTTGACATCTATTTGGATCATGATAATTATACTTTATCATATACCATGCATGTAGAAACGGAAGAAATAACACATGAAGAAGAAGAAGAGGAAGATCTCAGAGATGCTCCTCTAGCATTTGAAGAGGGTATCTCTACCACTGTGGATGAACTCAGAGAAATAAATCTGGGTATAAAAAGAGATCCACACTGAACTTTAATCAGTGCGGCCATGAATCTTGAAGAGCAAGAGATGTATATTTCTTTTCTAAAGAAAAATAGAGATATATTTTCCTAGAACTAGATGGAAATGCCCGAGCTTGATCCTGATGTAGCTACTCATCATTTGGGTTTACCAGAAGAACATCGAGGATTTAAGCAAGCCACAAGAATAACACAACCAATTTATGCTTCCAAAATTGAAGGTGAAGTGGATAAGATTGTCAAAGCTAACTTCGTCAGAGAAGTTCAATATCCCAAATGGTTGGCTAATATTGTCTCTGTAAAGAAAAAGAACGGTCAAATTAGAGTTTGCATCGATTTCAGAGATCTTAATCGACATTGACCTAAGGATGATTTCCTAGTTCTGATTACAGAACTTCTAATTGATGCTACAACTGGCTATGAATCAATTTCCTTCATGGATGGATGTTCTGGATATAATCAGATCCGAATGGCCCAGAAGATGAGTAATCTACAGCCTTCAGAGCCCCTCAAGGTGTGTTTTTCTACCGGTTAATTCTCTTTGTCTTAAAGAATGCAGGTGCAACTTATTAGAATGCCATATATCGTATCTTCAAACCCTTCTTAAGGAAGTTTGTTGAATGCTATGTAGACAATTTCGCAGTTAAATCCAAACAACGTTCTAATCACTTGGATGATTTGGAAGTCATATTCTGCAAGCTTCGACAACATAATTTGAATATGAACCCCTTAAAATGTGCTTTTGGGGTAACCTCAAGAAAATTCCTCAGCTTTGTTGTACGCCATCGTGGTATTGAAGTCGATCCTGAGAAGACCAAGTCAATCCTTGGTATGTCACCTCCTCAAAATTTGAAAGAATTAAGAGGCCTTCAAGGACACTTAGCCTATATTCGGCTTTTCATTACCAATTTGGCGGGAAAAAGTTTACCCTTCACCAAATTGATGAAGAAGAGTGTCACATACCAATGGACTGAAGAATTTCAAGAAGCATTCGATATTCTCAAGAAACACCTCTTGAGCCCACCGGTACTCATGCCACCTATTGAAGGAAGACCATAGATCCTCTACGTGACAACTCTAGAGAGATCATTGGGTGCCTTTATTGCTCAAAAGAATGATGCTGGGAATTAAAACAGTCTATACTATCTCAGTCGAACCTTTCTTGAAGTAGAAACCCGGTATTCAAGTATTAAGAACTGGTGCCTAGCATTAATCTTTGCAGTTCAGAATTTGAGACACTACCTGCAACATCACGAGGTCCAATTGGTATCTCGCAATAACCCGCTCAAATTTATCATTGGTCTTCCAATTATTACATGATGTCTTGCAAGGTGGGAAATTATTTTGCAGTAATTCGACATTCAGTATGTGTCTCAAAAGGTGATAAAGGGCCAAACTCTGGCTGATTTCGTGGCTGAACACCCTTCAGTGGAAGATACATCTTCAGATGTTGAACTCCCTAATGAGAAATTCTTCTCTATTCAAGAAAGTCCTCAGGCATGGGAAATGTATTTTAATGGTGCTTCCAGAAGTCCAACAGGGAGGAAAATGGAAAATCCTAAATTTGACAATGTTGGCTTAGGAATTGTGCTCATTTCTCCAGAAGAGGAAGTGTTACCTTATTCCTTCTTATTGTGGGAAGGTGGTACCAATATTGAATCAGAATACCAAACTCTCATCGTAGTCTTGGAATTAGCGCTTCAAGCACAAGTGAATCACATAAAGGTGAAAGGTGATTCAGACCTGGTAATTAAACATGTTAATGGGGATTATGCCATCAAAAAAGAAGAACTAATCCCTTTGTATGATTACATCAGAGTGTTAATGGATGAATTCCCTTTGGAACCGACATTTGTTTATATCACAATATCACAAAATGCTCAAGATAATGCATTGGATAATATAACCACAGCTCTGACAGATCCAAATTGGGACGAGACAACCATTAGTATTTCCCACCGTCGTGAAATTTCACCTTATGTTCGAATCAGAACAGAGTAAATTAATGAAATTTGTCCCATTACTGAACCGTATGGTCATACTATAGGATGGATGTCACCTATCATGGAATACCTTCAAAATGGAACACTTCCACCTGATAGAGCTGAGAAAGAACAAATCCGGCGACGTGTGGTTAATTTTACTCTTTAAGATATCCAAGATCACCTAGGGAAAATTATCTACAAATGTGATTTTGATGGAGTTATCTTCAGATGCATTGATGGTGAAGAGACAATGGCTGTCATGAAAGAAGTGTATACAAGAGTCTGTGGTGCCCACCAGTCTGGACATCGACTGTCTGATCAGATTTGATGGCATGGATACTTTTGGCCTTCAATGATACGAGATTGTGTCTATTTCACAAAGAAGTGTTATTCATGCCAATTACATTCCAACTTCATTCATCAACCTCCAGAGTTGCTTTATACAGCTAAATAATCATGGCCATTTTCCACATGGGGAATGGATGTGGTGGGACCTTACCCTTCGGCTACGGCCAAGTCATTTATGTACATTGTTACTACTACTGTCTTCTTTTCCAAATGGGTAGAGGCAATACGTCTCAAGGAATTTTGTTCTAAATGCGTTGTTAGCTTCATCAAGTCTAACATCATTACCAGATTTGGTGTCCCTCATACCATATTGACAGACAATGGCTCCAATTTCTGTTCATCCGAGGTCAAGAAGTTGTATCAATAATAAAACATCAAATCCAACCATTCATCTCGGTATCATGCAGCGGCCAATGGCCAGATAGAAGCCTTTAACAAGAATCTTTCAAATATACTGCAAAAGATGGTGGATAAAGATAAGAGTTCATGGCTTGATAATCTCTTTCATGCTTTATGGGCTTATTGGACTACCACCCGCACTACAACTCGTTCAACTCCATATTCATTGGTATATGAAATGGAAGCCATCTTTCCCATTAAAGATCAACTACCCTTGCTCAGAGTTTCCATTTGTGATCAATCATCTACAGATGAACAATCTCAAAAGCGATTGAATGAATTGGAATGGTTAGATGTGAAAATATTGTGCGCTTTTCACCACATGGAAGTCTATAAGAATCGAATAGCATGAGATTTAACAAAAAATTTCATCTTTGTTCATTCACTCAGGGATAATTGGTATTAGTTCTCAGAACTTCAATGATACCAGGAAAGAAACCTCCCAAACATGAGCCAAAATGAGAAGGACCTTATTAAATACATAGGGTCTACTCCAATAGAGCTTATTCATTAATCTCGATGGATGGAGAACTCATCACTACTCCAACTTGCCATATTTTTGAAGAAGTATTTTGTATAAACTGCAAAGTACCTACTTTTTCCTTATTATATGATGTTAAACTATACAACAATAGTCCAGTATGACCTTAAACTTCAACTTGGTCCAACATAAAGTTAAACCATGTCCCCCTTGGTCTGGTATGACCTTAAACTACAACTTGGTCCAACATGACGTTAAACTGTGTCCCCCTTGGTCCAGTATGACCTTAAATTGCAACTTGGTCCAACATGACGTTAAACTACATCATCAACGGTCCATGCATATGACCCTAAACAATTTTCATGTCCCTTACGTCCAGCAAGATGTTAAACTATGACATCCTAACTACATGATGCTAAACTGTACAGAATGTCCATGATACGTCCTACATGACATTAAACTGTGTTTTTTCCCTGCTACATTACACTAAACTCTGAAGCACCAATAGTCCTAACTGAAAGACTTGAAACTGCATAGTCCCTTTATATGTCCCACATGACATTAAACTATGCATTGTTAAGGTTATTGTTACCTCTTGTTTCTCACACCGAGTATGACTCACGTGAGCTTAGAGAAAACCTCAACCATAACACTTTCTTTGGGCTGCTAACCATGTGTAAGTCCCAACAACATCATTTTTAGGTCATTTTACCCCAGAAAAACTTGATCATTAATTCATTCTTTAATTTAACGACACAGAATTTGATCCTTGCCTTCTAGGCTGTGTTTGTAGGCATCCTCCCAAAGTTCAAGACCAAAACCAATCTCTTCACATCTGTTCACCTCTAGCTCATACGATGTTGATTCGTGAAACCGCCCTTAGAATCAATACCTTTACATTGGTTCACTTTCGTCCTTGTTATATGATGATAAACTATACAAAACTTTTCTCTAGTATGAAAATAAACTACACTATTATTTGATACCCTCACCTTAGAGGGAACCATTATTTACATTGATTTTTCAATCATGTTTCATTTCGAAGACTACGTGCATACATGGAAACGCCCAAACCTTTTATCTTGGGTTAAACCATCATTGTACTAAAGTCCCCTTTCACCATTCATATGTAAGAACCAAATTTGTAAAAATGGTATTTCAAGAACTATGTGGGATTGATTCCCATCCTTATGGGATACGTAGGAACGTTTGAGTGTCCCTTGAATCCAGCCCCAAGTCATTGGGCCAAACCCCAAATTCCACTTTCAGTCCCTTCGCTGAAAAGTCCCCATGAAAACAGACACTGTGTATTTCTTAAAATGGTCCAAACTCTATGACCCTAAACTGTGATTTCTAATCCTTTTGTCCCACATGATGTTAAATTGTATTTTAAGAACTACGTATGAGCTTGATTCCCATCCTTATGGGATAGGCAGTGAAGTCCAACATTTCAATTCAGGACCCAGCCACAACATGATTATGGTTAGCATTGATCTGTGTATCTCTGTATACATTGAAAAATATCCATATTTATGTGTCATAATCATCACCTTAAATATTTTCAGATCCTCATAACCCTTTTCACGACTTCCAGTCAAAAAAATGTCAAACTTCTGAGAGTTATTTTGCCTAACTATGCAGTATGTGCCCATAGGCGGCCTTGCATAAACAGTCTACATAACAAACTTGTTAGCCAAAAGATACTATTATTTTACTATGCATCCAATGACCTTAGGTGGCCCTGCATAATTCAACCCCCTAATGGGTTTTTCGGATAGTGGTAACATCATTCTTGGGAAGAATGTCTCTTTTTTCCTTATTTGTCTTAAATGACAGTATATAGGGATCCACAGAAATAGCCATCCTTAACATATTTGTCCCATATCTTTTTTCATGATCTAAAAGTATTCTAGTCTATGGTTTATATTCTCCTTCCCTAAATTTGGGTCATACCTTCGTAGGAGTGATATTCATTCAGTTCTTCGATAATCTTGTTTGGAAATATCTTCTCCATATTCAAGTACCTCTTTCCATACAGAAAACTCTATACTTTGGATGATTTTAATCTCCATAAACATTCACTGGCTTTTAGCACTAGGAAATTAAATTTATAAGATTTATTTTTCCTGACTATGCAGCACGTGCCCATAGGAGGCCTTGCATAAACAGTCTACATAACAGACTTGTTAGACAACAGATACTATTTTATTTAACTATGCATCCAATGCCCTTACGTGACCCTCCATAATTCAACCCCCTAACGGGTTTGTTAAATAATGGTAACCTCATTATTGGAAACTACTTCTTCTAATGCCTTTTGGCCCTTTTCATGTCACTTCTCAGATTCAAATATTATTAATTCATAGCTTACATATTTTCCCTCATACTTGAGTATGTTAATATGTTTTTAGATGAATTTTCAAGGAATTGAGTCAATTCTAATCCATTTCGGTCAAAGATATTTCGACCTTAAACATTAGCCTTTTTATGTCCGACGTGCATGAATGTAAAATGCCCACAAAAGACAAGGGAACTCTGAATAAAATTCAAGTTCCCAGCTCACTAAACTTTCATTTTGTATGATTTAGGTAACATTGAACAATTAAAAGGTTTTAAGTTTGTAGGGTTATTTACAATAATCCTATTAAAAATCAAACTATGCTTACTAGTCCCATTGGCTTAGGTAAAATCTAAAGATTTTAGCAAAAGAGAATACAAGTACAAATAAGTGAAGGTGAAAATGTTTTTCATTGATGCACAAGAGTTATAAGGACATCCACATACTAGAGCCTCTTCTATTTTTCATGAATTACAAGAGGCTTTCAACATAACTCTTCATTTGATTTTTGGCATCCCGAGCTTCACCACTAACCACTTGGAATTCATTCATTCAACTGGATACCATAAGAGATGCAGTGATACCTGGTCTTCATGGAACAATTGTAAAAGAATGTTCTTGAGTGTAGTTTGAAAAAATTTTTTGCTGATCAAACAGTGACTCTGTTTTTGTCCAAGAGACTTGGAATATGGATACATGGATTTGAGAATGGAGCATTGGAAGTAAAGAGCCATTTGAAGAGAGTACTCTTTTCAGATATTGCTCTAATGCCATGTTTGTCCTCTCTCCACCAACCGGCAGTGGATAACATTTCAGCCCATGGGTTTTCCATTTTCATATCTGCAAGGAAATGACATGGTGGAATTTGAATGTTCACACCATTGGTGTTTCTCTTAATGCATAGCATAACCGAAATGGAGGAGAAGCAGTGCAGCTACATTTCAGGCATATCGTTCTTTGTATCTAGAACATTGATTCCTTACAGATGACCATGACCACACAGGGGAAGATAGATTCTCTTTGGGAAATTAAGATGATATTTCTTCAAGTACTTAGCCAAATCTGGGAGAGTATTCTCAGAGATATCATAGTAATCATGGCCAATGATGTTCATCATGTCATCAATCCGCTTGCTAGACATTCTAGCAGTCGTTCCAATTCCCTTGAGAACTATTAAATCTACACAGAGGATGAATAATTAACGCTTAAGTAAGTTGATTTTTCATAAAATTTGTGAAAGAATTAGAAAAAATGGAAAAGGATTTAATGTGCACAAGTCTAAGACTTGGCGCGCAAGTATGGAGGTGCCGTGCAAGTATTTTGGTGTGAAAGTACCACCACACAAGTCAAGATACTTTGACAGCAGCGCGCCATCAAGGAAACACTGGAAAATAGAGAAACCTACGCAGCTAAGGTGACATGTGCGATGAGAGCACGACGGTTTGAAATCCAGAAATCCAGATGCTTTGTACAGAAGTGAGGCCCTCTATTTATAGACGCGGCTAGGACCCTGCGTGATCAAGGGACGTATCCCTGTGCTCCAGAGCCTACGCACCCAAAGCTCATTTGGGTTCCCTAACCTTGTGCACCGACTTTCCTTTGGACTTCTCCTTTTTCCTCAGAGTGACATCCTCATTTCTTTCGGATCCAAATCTGAGTGGGGTCTTTTGTTGACACTCATTTTTCTTCACAGAGTCTAAGGGAATGTAAACGGAAATGACTTAGCACAAATTGATTCATCCTTTGAAGAAAATATCAAAAATCGACAAAGGGATAAAAAAGGAGAAGATTTCCTATAAGTCGCGCAAGTTTTCCTCATAGTCGCGCAAGTCCACTTACGCGACACATTACGGTCGCGCAAGTGACTTGCTCGACCTAAGTGATAACCGCCCGGGGTCTTCTCCTGCCTATAAATAAACCCTGTGGGCCCCCCATTTGGGAGGATTTTTTTTCCAGAAACTCAGATTTAAGCTCCCAGCGCCCAAGTCTCTTCTCAAAGATTCCGAAACACTTCTAAGGTAATTTCTTACATAGAACGGAAGATCTAAAGAGGGGGAGGAAGGCCTAAGTGTTGAAACTCATCAACACATGCGCGCCTCAGTGGCCAGCCCTTAAGGAAAAAGGCCACACTTGCGCGCACCTCTTCTGGAAGAACCTCAAGAGGATTCTAAAGGATTTAATCTATAGTCACTCAAGTATTACCCTTCTGGTTAACCATCGCACAGGTACCCATGTGTCATGCAGTTATACCTGTGCGACCAGGACTATCCGCGCCCACACAATACCTGCGCGCCAACCAGGACTTGCGTTCCCCTGCCTTTTTGGGTGCCCTTCTTGCCCATTTCACCCCTCTTAAGCCATTCCACCTCTCCTATTCAAGATTAAATCTTCAAGACACTCTTCAAATAAATTTATGGCATGATTTCCTGATTTGGGTTCCTTATCTAAAAGGAATGCTATGTAATATCTCTCAAAACCTAGTTATTTATACATATTTATGTCACTAAAAATTGAGATTTCATTCATTCAACCTCATCCTTTAAGATGAGAGAACCCCTTAATCTGGGCCTCCTTTTCATGAATAAGCCCCAGTCATAATTCTCAAATCTGGGCATCCTCTTTAGGAGTAAGCCCCAACCATAATTCTCTTAACCTGGGCTTCCTTTTCAAGAGTAAGCCCCAGTCTCAAACAAGGGTATCCTCCTTAGGAGTAAGCCCTAAGTCCCTTAATTTTTCAAATCTCTTGACCTGGGCCTCATTTTCAAGAGTAAGCCCCAATATTAATTTCTCTTAACCAGTCCTAATTT
This sequence comes from Viscum album, assembly GCA_963277665.1. Lineage (NCBI taxonomy): Eukaryota > Viridiplantae > Streptophyta > Magnoliopsida > Santalales > Viscaceae > Viscum > Viscum album. Next base: position 2,067,781,232 of record OY728160.1, read on the forward strand.
AAATTTGATCTGGGATTTCTTTTCAGGAGTAAGCCCCAAGTTAGAGTATTTAAAATATCTATGAAGCACATATACCTTTATGGACCCTACTCCTGAATTTCTCCCCTAAATTAAATCCTAACCTTCATTTATCTGGCCATTCATACATACATAATCCCCACATTATTTCTTATGATTGCATCTTTCATGGAAAAATTGTCTAATTTTTACCAATACCTCTTGTTTCTCACATCGAGCATGAATCATGTGAGCTTAGAGCGTAAATGTAATTATGACATCCTTCTTTGAGCCATCAATCATAAACATCATACTCACTTACTCGAACTACGTGGGTTCTGATTCCTTTTCTATACAAAGGATACTTAGGTAGCCCGTATGCGGGTTCCATCCCAACTCTGTAATAATCCATGTCCTTCTGAATGACAATAAACTTCAAGTGACCCACTGAGTGGCTTTAAAACCCGCATGGTCATCATATGACCAAGAGACTTCTATATAAATGTGTCGAAGGGTACCATTGACCATGAATCTCCAATAAATACATATGATTCTCTATTGATGAAGAACCTCGAATACATATAAAAGATTCCATAAATTTCTTACATATCGATCATTGATTTTCAGATCTAAAGGAAAACTCATTTTATATTTGGTAATGTAATAAGGATTCACGAACATAACTTAAATCTATAAAGAGAGTCACAGAGTAGACAATAATTCCCCTCAAAAAGGTGTGATGAGTCCGACCTCCCATCCTCTCGACCAATGAAAATTCCTAAACATCATTATTCCATACACTAATGAGAACCTACCTTTGGAAAGTAGGTCCGAATGGATGTGGAATCATTGGATGTTTCCGGTTCTACGAACAAACCCGTTAGAAACCGATCGGAATGTTTGAACCCCCCATCAAAAGATGGTAATCCCAGATATCTGAGGGAAACAATGTCGTCTCAAAGCCTATTCTCAAAAATAATTCCCATATAATAATAAAATAATAAATAGAAAAATCTGGGACATTACAAAAATTGAATCTTTTTACTATATCACGCTTATGTGAATAATCATTCTAACTCCCCTCTCGACACGGTCTATTCCTAGATAATGTTTGCTAAACAACATCTACTTCCACCACCACCTATTTCTACAACATATATTGAGTGAAAAATTTCATAATTTCTATACGAATATCTTCTTATAAATTTAGTATACTTGCCTCCTCATCAATAACTAAGTAAAAATTATATCATATAGGGTTCCTTACAGAGATACCAATCAACCACACATTTCAAAACACTGGTTTAATGATCTCTCCCAAACAACTCAAATATTAATCCATCACCCATCATTAATAACTCCTTCAAAACACCATGAAAACTATATCATTTCTTGAACCATTGGAAAGAAATCATCAAATCATCAACACCCTCATATCTAGATAATATCAAGTTAGTAATCTAGTTACGACCACACCACATTTATTATGTATTATACCTCAAGACATTATAGACTATACAATACAATTATATGATAATAATTATTATATTATATTTGGGGATGCAGGTATTTTATTTGACCACAATCCGTTACATCTGACACCACACATATATGGGACTATATTAAATGATTATTATAACATGTTATACTATTAGTATAGTAAATTTTATTCTAGTGTGATGTCATCCATATATCCTAAGTAGAATGAATTCTAGAAAACTATATCATTTCTTATACCATTAGAATGACATCATCAAATCATCAACACCCTCATATCTAGATAATATCAAATTAGTAATCTAGTATTTAGCACACCACATTTATTATGTATAATACCTCAAGATGTCATAGACTATACAATTCAATTATATGATAATAATTATGATATTATATTTGGGGATGCAGGCATTTTATTTGACCACAATCCATTACATCTCCCACCACACATATATGGGAATGTATGTAATGATTATTATAACACATTATACTAGTAGTATAATAAATTTTATTCTATTGTGATTTCATCCATATATCCTAGGTAGAAATAATTTCAGAAAAAAAACTCAAGACTCCACTAATATCGATATCCCAACAAACATGATTGGGTTATAAAAATGAAATAAAATTAAATACAAAATATATAGATAAAAAATTTAATATTTGAAACATATAGAATAAAAAAACTATTGTTGTATTATTTTAGTAGCAAGGATTTTAAAGAATGTATATCTAGTAATCACACAAAATTGTCATGATATTATAATTTTATTAAAGATTTTAAAATTGTAATTTTACAAAAATAACAAGACAATTACTTAACATATAGATATAATTGAATTTCATACAATGTTCCACAGGAGTTATTAGTATAACATAATTATTTTAACCCACCAACCACATGGGGTAAGGCATTTATCATTACTTGTACATAATTTTAGGTATTGTTGGATTCAATTTACGCTATAGTAAATGATGCAAAACCATGAAGAACCAACTATATAAAGAAGTGGGAAATGGAATGAAAGGAAAAATCTATCCAAACATGTAACCATTAATAATTATTATATAATAAGGAATAATACCATATTATTACACATTAATCTGCGGGAAATACACAGATCAACCAACTATATTTCTCATTGGTTTATATCAGATGATAATATGCTCATCACTATTCGTCCTTCTTACATAGGAGACAATTTCGACCACCATGCTGAGAATTTAACATATATCGATATTTCACACAGTAATAAATAAGAATTATAAAAAAAATGACCCAAAAAACATAAAATCCTTAAAAACAACATTTAATAATCCATATGAGAACAAGAATAATGGAATCAGGCATTCAAATTCCAACAAATTACTCAACCACAAAAATATTTTTTTATAAAAATAATAATTGTTTATTATTGTTAACTAACTAATTAATTTATCACTTGATATATCGATATGTAACCTATGTAGAAAATATTATCATATAATAAAAAATTAATCAGGAATAACTAGTAAAATATAGTTATATCAAAATATAAAGAATACTAAAAATAAGTAATTTTATTTATCCTTTAATCATTAAGAATGAAAATATTTATGTGTTTTATCCTCTTTAAAAAATATTTAATTATTATAAATTTCACAAAAAAAATCAGAGCATTATATTGAGAATCAAGAGGCCAAATGTTACCACTACAGAACCAATTAATGATACCTCTATAAAAAATACAACACATTATTTAATTATATTTTAATCATAATTATGGTTAATTCCAATTTGTTAAATGATAATGTATGATATATTTTTTATTTAATAAGAAACAAAGATAAACAACAAACCCTATTCCTTATAGAATTCAGCATTCATTACACAAGAATGATATAAAAACACAGTTATTTGATCTCCTATCCAATAACGGAGTCAAGGTCCTAAAGGAGTCTCACTATGAATAACACAATAAAAATTGAAATAAATCTATTTGAATGAAGACGTTCATATTTCATCTCATGGAATGTTTTCATGGGGGAAACCTACAAATGTAGAAATTTAAAATATACAAATATGGAAAACTCACCTCAGATCAACACAAATAAAGCTTGGGAATTCAGAGATCAATCCCAACGAAAAGGATATTATAAAAAATATAAATATAACAAAGAGAAGATTAATATTCATGGGAAATAAAATTACTTAATTATAAATGAAGAGTAAAAAAATTATATGAAGTATTTTGGGATAAAAATTACACCATGAACGATTCATTCAAATTGGTATGGTTTCAAGTCTAAGAACCAACAAGAAATGCCTTACTAAAATCATGTAAACTTCTATCAATTAGCATCCTAAAAATCATGACTGTGTGAAGATTTCATTGTCATTGATTTTAAAAAAATAAACAGATCATCCCTTCACATCATGAATAGATTATTTAATTCAAAAATTACATACTATGAAACACCAGTATATAATAAAAAAATTAATATTTGGGTAGTGAACTTATCTTTATCATCATTAAATATAATCAACATCGTGAATTCTATATTTTTTCTAAATATACTTCCCTAGATTCATAAAAAGTATCCTAAGAATCTCTGAAGAAATACCATCATAAAAAACATGCGAATGAATAATCCTAAATTATTGGTGATTTTTTTTATTATTTTTAATAAGTTTATATATTCAAGTGACTCAATACATTTTTTTATGATAACTATTATTTAATTTCTAAATGATAACAGATCTTACATAAATACAATTTCATTTTATTTTATAATTCTTAGAATTATTTGAATTAATTTCTATAATATTTAAAGTTATAATTTCCAAAATATTATAATCATTTATTTGATACCAATAATAAAAAATCATGTCTCTTATGAATCCCATAATATCTAGATGGAATATATCATTATGGGCTTATAATGAAAATAATATAATAACTAAAACCTCCTAGTATTTATTTAATTCTATATTAGGTTCCCACATATCCATTTATTCTTATAATATTACATAGGATACCCTTTGAGTATAGGTAATGAAAAATGTGATCTTAAAGTAAAAGTATGGGAATACCTAATCTGATGAATTATGTCAGGTAATACTTATATATAAATATTCAAATAATAATAAAATAAAAGATAAGGATCATATACATTCACATTAAATTATAAAAAGTATATATGATATCATTGGACTACGAAATCATAACAAAATAGAATAATATAAAATATGTTATTATAATCATAACATTAGGATAATAGCCAAGAAAAAATAATATAGTATTCTAATTTAATTATCTATCCATGGTAAATAGTATATTACCAGTTAAATGAATCACCTAATGCATTGGAGGCATGTAATTATAGTTTTTTCTATATCATTATTAATATATACATTAAGAAAATGAACTACATAGAAATTATTCATTGTGTATAAGCATATAAAAACTAATGAAAATGGAATGGGTTTTATAAAATTGTCATAATGGATAAGAGATTAAAATATTATAATGATTATAACGATATGTTTTATTAACAGTTATTAGACACCAATAAATAAGAAATGATTTTAGGTCATTGAATTAATGTTATATATAATTGAATCTTTAAATTTGTGGAATATATATGTGAAAATATTAAAACAATATATGGGTTATTATAAAAATACATTGGATCTTCGAGTAGGGATGGAGAATAAAAATATTCATACTAAAAAAAAGAACCCAAATATATTAATATAAAACAAGGATTGTACATATAAATAGTATCATGTTACGATTATTATATTGTATAGATCATGAAAAGTTATATGAGGTAAACATGTTCCATTCAAAAGATTTTTAAAAAACTGAATTTAGAATGCAAATTGAAGAAGATACATTACCACTAAATAATATGGGAAAAGTAAACAATGTATTCATTTAAGAGACACATACAATTAAATTTGGATAATTTAATATGAAAACGAGATAGGTAAATGGAAAACATTAATGATATTAGGTATTCAAAATGTAGAGAGGGAGGTTTCAAAAATACTATAACATAGGTTCTTGACTATTTCAATTATGTATATTGGATATCTGAATAAAAATATTTTTTTTTGTTTTTAGAACTATTTAAATGTAAATTATTTTTAAATGTATATTTTTTATTAAATTTCAATAATTATATAGAAGTAGTTTTATCAGCATTTTATAGTATTTTGATCAGCATCTCAAAAAAACCACTTCACTAATTTTACCATAGATCTTGGATTTATCAAATTATTCAATTAAATATTGTATGATATTATTTATTATTTTATATTATTCCATTAGAATTTTTTAATAAATTAAATTTTTAGATCAAAATATGATTAATGATTCAAAATGTGTCTCATTGAAAATTTATTACACTCTAAAATAAACCATAATCATTTCAATAATATATCGTCGGTGTAGTGATCTAATGATATTCCCATAATGTTAAGAGTCTCATAAATAATTTATATTTTCCATTAAATACTTTTTATAATCCACACATCATATTTTTCGGTTGGGAAGGAAATATGTTGATCATGTAGGTATTGAACCGACTATAATATGACTTTTTTTTAATTTCATAATAAATTGAGGGACAAATTGATAATTCATATTCTTTTATCATTAAAAAAATTTATTTTATTTATCGTATATATTTTATTATTTCGATATGGATGGATGAAATACTACATTTTGGAAAATATGAATTGAAGATAAAAAATTTGGTAGATAATGTATCTTATTCCTTTGTAATTCACTACTAAGTATCAACCTTAGACACCCTAATTTGTTCATTGGGGAAAATAAGGATTACAAAGTCATGCGATATATTGTTTTAGAAAAATTATTATAGGTATTTGAGAAGGTAATGTAATTTTAGATCCATTGGATGGGGGCTAGTGAAGGGTGCCACTATTAATAGGATGATAAAAATATTTTTAATATAATATTCTTAATTTTTTTGTTTTATCTAATGTATGTAAACTGGGATGATTCTTGATACTATATAAATAAATTGGTGGATGTGAGGATATGAAATTTTTTTCATACAATACACATGATGTAATTAACCACGTGTATTTCATAAAATATATGAATTCATAATTTTAAATAATGAATTATTATTGAGAAAATCAAAAAAAAAATTTAGAGAAGCACCAAACATTTATAAAAATGAATGAAATGATTTCAAAAGTAACATCAATTTTCTAAAAATTATATATATAAATGCAGGAAAATAATTATTTATTTGACAATAAGATTTTCAGCACCTATGAAATTTTACAGCGGTTTCATAAATTTAATTATTATATTAATAAAAATACATATCATGTAATGAAATAATTTTTTTTAATTAATTATTTTTTAGAACATATAATACATATTTTATCAAACAATATAATTTTGATTTACATGTTTCGTTGAATAATTTTATCATATATAAAAAATTATTACAATATTGTATATTTTAATAATAATATATTTATTATATATAAGGGAAAAATATTATTTCACTATTCCCCAAGGAATGATTCAATATTAATGGTCCAGATAATATTTATATTGTAAGATCACAATTTATATGGTCGTAATGAATTTTTAAGTAATTTATTAACCCCATATTAATATCATTAATCAAAATATTATATTTAATATGGGGTTAAATTTTTCATTATAATATATTAAAATATTGTTATTAATGTTTTCCAACTTTTTAAACATTTGTTCATGAGTGATATTATTCTATAGGTATAGAATTATAAAAAATTTAACAGTTATAGATATTAACATTATATTATTAATTTCAAAACATCCAAATTTTATGTGTATATTTATTATCAATATATAATGATGAAATTAATATAAAAAGTTTATGATCATGAAATATCTATTAGCTATTTCCTTGTTTAATTTTTCATGGAACTCTATTTATATTAATTGATGAGTGGTTTCATCAGAATTTAAGGATAGTCAAGGGTTTCTCATGAGTTCATGACAGAAAAATTCGTAAAATAGGATTCACTATACTAGAACCATGGTTAGAACATGGTTAGTACTAAACATGTTCCTTAACCATGAATCATGTAAGTGAGGATTCATAGTTTAAAAACAAATCTAGGGGAACTTGTAAACATTTAATTTTTTGACAATGCAACATGAATGGCCTTGGAATAATTTGAAAAAAAATGTGGGATCTCTATGTTACCATGAAATCCAGCCCCCCCCCCCCTTGACAGAGGGTGGCCCACAGATGGGGCACGGTTTCTCCAAATTTTTGATGAAAACATTCCCCTACATAAATGAAGGAATTTCCAGCTTACACCCATTATGTATTAAAAGTTCTTTCAACATTTTCTTTAACATTCAATATCGATTGGGAATGATTTGAAGCCAGGTGTTCCCACATATTTCTAAAATTATACTCCATTGATTTTCATTCCTTGGATGTGTCTATGGGTCCATATAGAATCAATGGGTCATTCTATCAATCATTATTATTATATTTTCTATAATGGATCTGGTATTGTTATTCTTTTCCTTATAAATTCCTTTAATCATTGTATTGTATGAAATTATAAGATTATTATTTTATGATAGTTTGAGTTTTAATCAATGGTTACAGATATGTAATCACTTCTCTATGAACATCATGTTATGGTGTAAAAGTTATATCCCATGGTATTGATGTTTAGTTTATGTGTATGTAGTTGTAAAATTATTACTTTGTGTTTCAATTATGAATCCTTGGTATGATGTGATAAATTAGCTGTTTCGATGGATTTTTGAACACCTCAGGACCCTTATTGGATTTGTTCAATTTTAATTGACCATTCCTATCATCATCGATGGGGTGTGACACTTCTATAAACATGATAAATATGTTGGTAATTTATTTATTGAAGGATTTATGAGATTATATCAATTTAATGGTTGTAAACATGTTAATATGGGGTAAAGGGTTGTGTTTTTACATATTTATGTTAAATGGGTTTTTTCATATATATCAGTAAATGATAAAAACGATTAATGTGGTTTGTCCTTGTGTTTTATAAAACATAAAGAGGTGAAAATGGTTTTATTGGTTTTAGAAGGGTGAAATGTCATTATGATAAGATTCATAAATATTTTTAAAATAATAATTAATGGATTTTAGTTAAATATAATCACGAATCATTGATTTTTCATCATGATAAATATGTTTATGTTGATGAGCCCATGAAAATTTGAATTAAAGGTAGGTTGGGATGTTGTATTAATGATCCTCTCCTATGTGTGTGATATAATGACTCTCTCAGATACCAAATTCATACTAAATAATGATTTAACAGCTGATTCTCTGGACTCTAGGGGTATGGACATGACATTCAATATAATGGTTTGGATGGTCAGACATGGGGATTAGAATCCCCATTTGATACGTGGAATATTGGTCCTTTTTTATGAACCAATGACCCCTTTGACACATAGTTTAAATCATCATCATTATTATAAAGAAGGGTTCATGAGTATAGGTGACACTCAGACAATGAACAGGTGTGTTTAATATTTATAAAGTTAAATAATGAAAAATAATAATTACCGCCATGACATTGTTTTTTGTACTTCAACAGAGAGTATGGTAATAATATATGTTTTTGTAGAAAACATTTGTGGTGGCCGAATAAGTTGTACATCCAACCATCTGGGCCCATCATTGTTTACTTGATCATACATCATGATTTCATGATTCGATAACAGAAAAGGTCCTCTAGTATATGGTTTATAAATGTGGGAGCATGGAAGAGGGTATTAATCCTACTGTCAATACCGACCACGGAACATCATCAAGGTATATTTATTTTCATTTTAACTTCCCAATTGTATACTCTCATTAAATGTAGTATTTTATAATATTTTTTCAGTTAGTACATCTATGGTTGGGAAATTCAGTATGTGTTGTTTTTAATTAATTATTATTTCATAATGATCATTATCTTGATATCCATTTTTTTACTACTCCATTAAACATGGTATAGAATATCAACAGAATACATTATACCCTAAATACTAGTCCAAAGCATCTCGAATACGGGGAAGAATTCTTGTGGTTAGGTACTACACTCCATTAAGTCATCAATTAAAGTCAAAATTGATCTAAGACATTACATATTGGAATAAAAGGGTTTTTGGTTGAATTAGTATTTCATAATTGAATATTAGAGATTTCGATGTCTCTATCCTTGTAAATTATCTCTTTCATGGGAGTATCTAATCCATGTGTAGGGAAAATCCATGTTCCATCTGTGTTATTATTTTTGTTGATGTTATATTTTAATGTTTCAAATATTTTCACATTGACTAATCCACATATGTTTTCATTTAATTAATTTTTGATAATTTACTCATTGAATTTTATGGAACTAGGTTTCTATACAAATGAATCTTTCACACACATAGTAATATTTGTGATATACATCATTTTAGGAACACATATAAATCTGGTATTTTTTTAGGGGAATTAAAAAACTATTTTGTATAGTTTCGGTTTTTAATGGGTTTTAGATGGCAATGTTTAATGTTTATCAAATTAGACATGTTAAAATAGAAATTGATAAAATGTTGTCCTGATAAAGATATGTAATTTTTTTTAATTGTGATGTGTTGAATTAAAATGTTGAAAATGTTTCTTAAATGAGGATTATATACATTTTTGGGATGTGAATTGGCTAAAATAGTATATTAGTAATTATTTTAAATTATGTATGTTTTATTTTCTCCAAATTTACCACGGCCATGTATATGGATAGTTGAGTGTAGTAATGGTGTGGTGATTGTACTGTCTGTAATGTGGTTTTTAGATTATATTTTTTGTAGTTGTGATCAATGTATTTTATTATTATATGAACTACATCGACATTTTTATAATTTTTAGTTTGGAATTATATTGAAATTCAACCGTGACGAAGCATACTAGTTAGGTGATAGGAGGAAATACCATGAAATTATCCCTTAGTAGTATGAATAGAACCTCCATTGATTATATATGTCGTATAGGAATATTAATTCCATTATAAATATTCCAATTTCATAAAAAATATTTAGAGATAATTTGGGTGATCTATGTTTCATATTTTTGAAGGATAAATAAAGATTCGGTCATATCACCTCCTAAATTTACATGTGATGGTAAGAATAAGGTAACTATGTTTTGGATTGAGTCCATTCATATAATACTAGATAACATGAAGTATTATCAAAATAAGAGGGTCAAATTGGAATTATATATGTTATGGGGATATATAAAAACTATTGGGATATCCTATATTGGGATGATCATCAATACGTAATGGCATTGATTGTCTTCTAGGAGATGTTCCAAGAGAAGCATTGCCATAATAAACTAAGGTAATGAAAATATGAACAGTTTATACACATAAATCATTTATATTATATTGTGATTGATGGTAATGACCGCTTGAAATTTGAGAACCATTTTTTTATGTTATCAAGAGTTGAGGTAGAAACAAAATGAATTTTATATAAGGAAATATAAGAGTTATAATTTCTTATGTGATTTTAATTTATTTGTTATGGTTTGCTGAGGTTTTAAATCATTATATCCTATTTGATGGGATCCTATTTGATGATTAGTGTGGTGGAAAGACGGTTTGATCTTGTAAATCTGGGCGAATGACATCCGGTAGTAGGATCCACCATTATCATATTTCTTAGCAGAGTTGTGATTGAAAAGGTGTCTAAGTATGAGAAATTGTCTCCTATGGGAGGTAGTTTATTCATATAATTTCAGTGTTGAATTCTATGAAAGATGAATAGTCACTGTCTTAATCTAACTATAGATATCCATGAATGAGGTATTTTGGGTATTATATTGTGGTTATGTAGGAACCCAAAATAGGTAGTATGTGGGGGATGATTCAAGCTAGAACATAGCAAATGCATTGATTCTTCTACCTCGTATCAGTATCCATGTTAGAGTAATATTTTAAAAAATGGTGGAGGAATTTTATGTGATATAATGGAAAAGAGAAAACATATAATTATGGTAGTGTAGCACCAGGAACATAGACCAGATCCAAGGGTAGAGGCACTAGTCTGTTTCATGATGTTTAGTATGCACCAGGTCAGGGTAAGGCCAAACCATAAATTGTTCATAGGTTGATTTATATTGAAAATAATTATCACATATAACCTTTAGAACTTGTTATATGTATATTAAATACATTACAAAAACACAATATTGAAAACACTATTATATTTCTATTATATGAAACATTGAATCATAAAAAACTAGTGTCTATGTAAACAACATCATCTCCCACCATGACCGTCATAACTAAAACATTTATAACATATATAATAACAGTATCATCATATAGTACTTGTGGAATGAAAAAATTCAAGTTAAATCTCAAATGCCAATTTAGGTTAAACAAGGGAGAGATTTAAGAATAACGTGAACATAATGGCATGAGAGCATAATCCTGACATTTGAAAAACATGCCCTGCATATCGAAGAAAACAATCCTAAATTATGGAATAGATATTAGAATTAAATAATACATGAAATATAAGGTAATCTAAGAACATAATCTAAGATAGAAAAACAATTTTTATTTAAATAACCCATCCACTAAAAAAATTGTATAAAAACTGAATTTTTTATAATGATTTTTATTGAATATGAAAAAGATATTTTATATAGAAATATTGAATGAAAATAACAGTCTTTGATATGGTAATACACATTCTTATCATAAATATTAAACAAATTATTTCTTTCACAATTTCATTAAAATACCAATAGGATGTTTTTTGTAAATAACTTGATGATTCCATTAAATTTAATTTTGTTACAAAATTATAATGTTTTAAAAATCAATTTAAATATAATCGGATAATAAATAGACATTTAAATCTTTTTATAAACCTTTGTTTTGAAAGAAAATTTATTTCTAAATGAATATTGAAATAAAATCAAATTTTATTAAAATATTTTTATCAATTATTTTAATTACCAATTATTATGAAAATTGGTAATATTACATAAAAATATAATTAATACATATAGGATAAGAAAATTAATTATTATATTTAAATATGGATCATATGACTCTCTCATTATAAACACAATCACAAACAATACTGATAAATTATTAGATTATAACATAACATCATTAACACATTAGTAATTTTGAATTATAAGACCCATAAATTAATAACCTAAATGGGGACATAAAATATCATGATGATATATCAATTCATGAAATATAATTAAAATGGTCCATTATTTACACCTCTTCAAATAATATTGGTTCATAACATAATATATGTCTCAATAAGAAAAATTGAGATAGAGATCCATTAACACTATTGTAATCATTAAAACCGTAATACCCAATATATAATAACCATAGATGAAAAATTAAAAATCAGGATTATAATTGGATTCATTTCTTTTATAAAAAAGGGGACATATATTCCACATAGAAATGAAATGAGTGGTTAATTTAGACATGTCTCTAGTAATTAATAGAGAGGATTGAAATCCATTACCATAAGTTTTAACTTCCACTGTAAAAATTCAAATATCTTGTGTAATAAACATATGTTTATAAAATTACTATTATAATAACATATTTTATTTTATTTTTTCCTATTATTACTTATTTATTTACAATTACATATTAATGTTACGTTTCTGTTGATAAACATGTCGTTTTTCGTACATGTTTTGATATTTTATTTTTGGGACTCATAATTTTATCATTAGTTTATCATATCAAGATTTATAGCTATGTTATAAATATCAAATATTCTTTTTATGAATTTATTTATATTAATCCATAATATTAACAACAGAAAATATAATACACTGTTCACAAAGACTATTAGATGTTTGTACACATTAATGTTGTTTCCTTTTTCAAGTATTGGGGAATGAAAGAAGATTATGTGATATGATATAACTATATAATAATTTTTATTTAATATATCTCATATATTTTCAGAAACCTAATCCCTATTTACTTCATCCAAATAGTTAGTCAATCTCCTTGCTTTGCATGGTGGTAATATATCATACACATGAGTGATGTTACCATATTCCCAAAAAAATTGGGTCGTATGAAGGTATGCTTGATAAAATAATTAATTAAGAGTAATAATAAGACATATATAATTTATTAATAGTAAAATTATTATTATTTACATCCTTGATATGAGGTAATTAAAAAATAATTGACATATATTTTCCAGGGAATAGTCCTCCGTACACATGAATGATTTTTTATAATCAATTCGTTGGATTTCAAGAATTTTGTTGTTAATTAAAATAATAAAAAATAATATTATATTAATGATAAATATGTAATTATATAAGAATAGTATAATAATAATGAATATTTTTGAAGGAATACAAAAAAATGTTTGTTGATCAACTTTACCACTTCTTCATGTATCATATTTAGGTTTAAACCAATTACCTTCCAAGGATGGAATTATATCCAAAATAAGGATTCTAGTATGATATTATATATTTTGTGAATTTATTTGGGTACTTAGTGAATTTTTTTTTATTATGGTGTGAAGATGATATGAGTGGGATGACCATTTATATGTGAGGTGATTGGAACACATGTAATTTTTTTAAAAGAATGAATTCCATCATCATTTTTTGAGGATAAATTGATCCCAAAGTGGACCATTCTTGATAATTTATGATATAAGGTATAATAATGTTAGGACACATAGTTTTGTATATTTTTTGGGTAGTTTTTACCTGGTCACATTTTATTTTATCCCCTTATTCTTTCACTTGTTACACTTAAAGTAGAAAATATTTTGTTTATTTTTACTATTTAGTTTGAATTTTATAAAAATATTATATTATATAAATTATACTCATCTAAATTTTTTTTACTTCTATTTTAAAAATAAACTTCATAAAAGTGAGGACATGTATGATATTATTATTCATGCGAACCTGGTGAGTGGGGTTCTAATGAGAATTTGTTCATCTATTTACAATTTTAATATTTAAATTTATTATAAAAATAATTAAAATTATATAAATAGTGTTAAAATAATTATAATTAATTTTTTTTTCTTTAAAACAAATTTCAAATATAATATATATTTATAAATTTGTAAAATGAAAAATTAGTTTGAAAATAAATTTCTATATTTCACACTATTTTACAACAAATATTACATTTCAAAATAAATCCAATAAAAATGCACATATGATAATTTTGACATGGTGATTTAAAAAATAATGTTATTACTATCAATTTTGATTCATAAAAGTTTTAAAAATTCATTTTCATATTTTTACCAAAATGAAATTAAGCGAATGATTTTATAAAAACTAATTTGTTGAATACATAATATCATATTAATGAAAATTTAAAAAACAATATTAATATGTTTTATTTATATAAAACCATTATAGAAAATATTCAAAAATTATAAATTATTTCTTGACATTCTGTGATTAATGGAAAAGTTATAATGTTAACTATTTAATAATAATATTAATAGTTTATCATGGTTTTGTTAGAACTTAGGGTTGCTTGTAACATAGGTGAACCCATAGTTTTGTGTTGCACAAGAATATCGTGATTTCTTATATAATGAAATTTGTCAAAAAAATTATTTGAAAAAATAATTCTTTAAATATAAATGTATTACGTTATACCCTCTTTAATATGGTATTTTCCCTTGAAAATAATCTCTCCAATTAAAAAAATAGAGGATAAATATGCATCATCATATACATAAATTTTTATGTAACTTCATCAAAACTGTGTTTTCACCCATAAAGATGATATATGTGAGTATTGTAATATAATATAAAATTCTATATATGATTGATAATTTCAACTAATTATTCATAATAACCAATATCTTACTGCAGTGTTATGGACACTTAGTTTAGTACATGTAAATTGGCAGGTTTATACTTCCTCATGAGTTTTACATAGAACACATTGTGGACTAAATATTTTTTTTTGATGTTCAATGATGAATGATGTGGTCTTGATGTGATCAGTAATATCAGTGGGAATGAAATAGAAAGTTCATAGTTTCCCTTTCTACCAAATTATCATAACCTTTTTCAATGTAGAAATTCAATGAAACTGTTTGTGATAGACATCAAATTCTAGATCACACTAGCGATAATCTGTAAAACAATTATTTCGAATCCTTGAATAATTTCCCTATTACTAAATGGAACAAACATTATCATCCATATATATATATATATCTTCTTTTCAAATAAAATTATTTACCCTACATAATTTTATCACATTGGATATTTAGTTTTTTATATACAGTTCTTTATAAAAAGAATTCCAAAATAATGAATAATAAAAATTTGTGTGGGGAAACTAAACTACTCTTAGGTGTTGATCTGATCCACCATTAAGAAAATGAACAAGATCCAAATGTAATATATAAGGTTTTAATTGTGCTCTGACACTGATGAACTATCTTGGGATGATATGTAGTGAAAAATCTCGTCCCCTTTTCAAGAGTTTACTGAATACATCTACATGAAATTTATGTAAATATCAGATACTGATCAGACAAAATGGAATTTGGTACTCATGGAAATAATACCAAATCCATAATTTATATCCTATAATGTTTACCTAACAATAATAATTCATTAATATATGTTATGTGTGTTGAATTTTTCAGGAAATAAGCTACAAACCATATTGTATTATCCCTATTAAATACATTGGGGATTCTAATGAAAAACCCATAGGGATGTTTTCTCGTTTCCATTTTGTTATGAGTAATAAATGTAAAATCCCTTTATAAATTTAGATTTTAGACTTATCTTGATGGGACATCAAGAACCAAGATAAAAAAACATTGGTTTCCCTCTTCATGTCATCACTCCAAAATTATCCTTTCAGAATAATATACATATCTATACTTCCCAGATTAATATAGAGTGTTTAAATATAATATTTCTCTAACAAATACATCTACAAATTAAGCATGGAAGGAAGAAATAGACATTTCCAAGACATTTTTATTCCATGATAATAAAATTATATCTATTGAACATTTCTATCCTTAAATTTTAGATTTAGATTTTACTTATATGCCTGGGTAATCCTTACATAGATATATGGTTGAAAAATAAATTATGAAGGACAATAATTATCCCCAAATTTCTGGACTTATAAATATATCATTTGAAAATATTGAAATATTGTATCTTTTGTGACACCCAACATGGATAATATTGAATCATTATTTTGGCTCAATCCATCAAACAAATTAATAACTTTCATTTTATTCTAATATATTTAGAATTCATGGCCATTAATCGGCTGTAACCATCTTCCTTAGTTAATATTAAACTATTTTTGTTAGAACAACTTCATTTATCTTTTATAATCAATAAATGTATCAGAATTTTCTCGATATTAATAATTCCACTCTATCATAATTGAAAAAATTATCACATCTAACTCTAAATAATGAGTTTGTTAATTTATCTAATTTATCATAATATTTCTTCATGAATAACCAAAAACAATGTCCTCATAAAAAATAAAAAAATCCTAGAAATTTATATTAATCACCAATATATATTACTAACCATTCCCCACTAATGATTACTGTAATATTATGTAAGCTGACTAATCTCCTCTTTAGTTTCATGAAATTTTCCTCACATTATTCTCTATAGAGGAACTTCACTCCCTTCTATGTTAACAATTTATGTGGGTTTGATAGTCATGAAAAATTATCAAATTAATTTTAATAATATCCTAATAAACAATGGAATCTATGGATATAATTCACCAATTTTATTCTAGGTTAATATAACGAAGCCTCCTTCATTGATTAATCATCCAATAAACTCACTCATGGGGGAAAATGTCATAGAAATAAATCTATTTCACCAAAATTCATACATTATAAATTTATCATAACAATTATCCATGAATGGGTTATTTAGTATAATTCCTTACTAGTCTTCTTTATCATACAATATCTTTGAATATAATATAATATAATATATTAAGACTAAAAAACTAAGGAGGGTTATATCTAATGACTCTATTAATTAAATCCATGGACATAGTGGGAGAATTAAAAAGATCAAATGACATCACTATATATTCATATAAACTATAATTTGTATGGATTGTCATTTTTGGAAGATATTATTATTTAACAATCATTTATGATATGCTAAATCATATTCAATCTCTAAAATGTATTGAAATTATTTTACTTAGTGAATCAATTCATCAATACAGGGAAGAGGAAACTTTTTATTTATCATGATTTTGTTTTTATCTTCACAAATAATGTAGAGTCATCTTAATCAATAAATGTTATTTAAAAATATTGTTTTAACACATTTTGATAGATAGGGATGAATGAATATTTTCTCAAGGTTGTATAGAGTTTTTTTCTTCAATTCAAGTAACTCTATCTATTCCATTCTATAAGTAGTTTCTAAAATTGTTATAGAAACATGCATAAGTTATGTTGGGGAAAAAATTCCAATTTTTGATGAAGGATGGAAATCTCTTAAAAATGAAATTAATAGATTAAAAAATATTTTTCTTGTTCTTGATGAAGTGTTTCTTCCCAAAAATTTGAGATAAACACTTCATAAAAATTTGTATTACATCTCATATATTGGATGTGGTCACCCTAATAATTTTTTACTTAATATAAGATTTATATAAGATCAAATTTTGCTTAATAATATCAAATATGTCTTACCGTATATGATAATTTATGTGGTATTTTTGTTGAGATATCCATTACATTCCCATGATAACATCAAATACATCGAGTGGAAAATACGGGGTTTTTAGGAATCACATTCCATCCTACATTAACTGGATATGAATTAGATATTGGAGAGGTGTTCATCGTAACATTATGGGTTTTCAAAATTAATTACACATTTAATAATATTTTTTGGAATATTTATACACTTATAAATTTATTTATATATTAATTAATCAATAGATCCAATGTAAAATAAGACATTACTTATTCTAAAATGCATGATATGAGTACCTCTCACCTCTTCGTTATCACACACTATCAGAAATAGTGATCATATGAGAATTACATTTTTCTCTTAGTTGAAGTGTTTTTTATGATATATCATCATCATTATTCATTCGATTTGGGAATTGTTTTTGCATAATTCCAATAATCAATGAATTTTTTACATTAGGGTATTGGTGTTGAATTCTATTCTTTGCACGTTATTGGAATCATTAGCTAAATTATATCCATCAATTCAGTAATCAATTTATTGTTGTACTTCCCTTTAACAATTAAAATTTTTCCACACTACATAAAATAAGTTACTCTATTATTATTTCCACATATTTGTATTAAATTAATATTCATATTGTTCACTCTAGGGTTTATATATATTCCATTGAATTCCATTCAACTATTCTTACAAAAACCATGATATTTATATATAAATCCAACTTACATTTTGATCATGATTGAAAATAAAAAAATCTCTTCATAAATACTATATAATATTATGTCTAACAACCATTGTAGAATTATTTTCATGTAACTGATCAATCGATCAATATTAAATTGGTATTGGATGATATTAATAAAATCATATCTCAAATGTCTTGTAATATTTTCCCCTAAAGAAATGAAATATTCGTCATCTTTCTTTATTAAATCAACAAACATGTTCTACACCATATTAAGAATAATATGAGGATAACAAGTAATTATAAATAAACAAAGGTACTCATTCAAATATATGGATTCAATTTCATCATGTTTCCTCATGTATTTGATAATTTTTCATCATTGATCCACTTCACTTTCCATATAGATGAATAATGAAATTCTCGTGGTCCAACAACTATAGATGTGAAAATATCTTTTCATTCATGCTATTTAATTATTTAGAAATAATAGGACCAGAAAACACTCTATGAAAGGTAGAATTTTCTTCATGGGAGACATCACTGAATATTTTTCCCTATATTGTCTATTTGGTAGTCTATCAGGATTAAATTGTTGAGATTATTGTCTTAACATTGAAATAAGATTTTTTATTCCATCACCCACTATATTTTTATTCATAAGATTAATGTAATTTAATTTTCTATTCACAAAATATTAAAATTATATCATTAGGTTGTTTTTTCCTAAAAAACATAAAATGTTGTTTATGGAAAAAAACTACAAGCGAACCACAAATCTAAGAAATATATCTTTTATTATGAAAAAATGACACTACCATTTTTATATTACACTATAGGTTTAATTAATTTCATTATTGTTCATAGTATAATAAAATCATTTATGGGGGTTGAAATGAATCCAGGAATTTTTAATGCATCTTACTAGGAAGTGTCAATGATTTTTTGAATCATGGCCCATTTTCATATAATAGGGGATGATGGAGTCTAGAAAAATTAATATTTTTAGGAGTTATTACATTTTGGTACATATATTAATGTGAACATCAGCATGTACTACTGAGTAATGGATGTAATTTCATTAAGACCATAGATTTAATCCTTCAACAAAACTCCATCAAATTTGCTTATACATTAAATAATCCTTAGAAATATACTCAGACATGTCCTTTGGGATCTCACATTCCTTTTATCATCCTAGATTTAAATGTTTAACTAAATATATCTTATTATATCAACTATAGAGACCCAATATTATCATTAATTGATATTAAATTATTTTTTTGAATATAGATTACATTAGACAAAACCACAATAGAGGAACAAAATATATTTGTGTCTTTGGAAAATATGGAACAAAAATAAAGTTCCATAAGACAACTAAGTAATCTCTTATAATTAAAATTATAACTACGATCATTCATAGAAAATTCATAAATAATGAATTTATTCATGTAATATGAAATAGAAAAATATTAACGGGTGAGATTATATGCTCATTATGGGTAATAAAGGGAGATACATAAGTATAACATGATCAAAAGGGTATAAGAACTACAAAATAACATTAAAACCCATATTATAGATATAAAAATAACAATCGTGGGTTATATAATAAATATTACAAGTACATGAGACATGAATAATAAGGGAATCAAATAACATGACCCATCAATGGAAAAAAATATCATAATACATATATTTGTTTAATAAACATAAAAATTGAAAATAATTTCCAAATTATTCAATGGTAATTTCCAAGTCTATAGAAGTGGAATGGTTTTAATCTTCAAAATATAATGGCAATAATTGTTAACTCATAAGAACAAAAAGAGTGACAATGTCCCTTAACGAAACAAGTTCACACCTTATCGTTGTAATACAATAATCACACCTATAAATCATTAACAAATTACTTATTGGATGATATATGTCCTACCCATATCATGAAAAGATTTACACACATTTGTTCAACAAGATAATAACAAATTAATCATATCATAACATATTTAATTAAATGGGATTCATAATAATTTTTAAATTTATTCATATAGTTACCAATGGAAAATACAGTTTGGTTTAGAGGAATTTTATCATTTATAGTCCATGGAAGGGAAAAATGTTACATAAAAATCATTAAATTCTAAAAATAAACCATTAAAATAAGATATAAGTATTTTATCCTTGGATAATATCCTGGGTAGGTCAAATTTAACATCAACATATTATATCATTAATGGAAACAAATTTTGATCGATCATTTAAAACATTTATTTATGAATATATTCATCCTTATTTGAAAAAATGTTTTTGAAACCCTAAAATATATGAAAATAATTTTCGTTTAATATAACCATTAAATCACAAAAAATATTCTTGATTGAAAATAATGTTCATGATGATGAAATGTCTTCTTCATCCCAAACAAATTAAAATGAAAACATTCATATCACATTTTTTAAAGAAAAATAGAGATTTTTTAGAAATTGACATAAATGTTACCTACGTAAAATTTCTATATATAATTAAAACATGTTTAAATAATTTTAATTAAAATAATTTTAGAAAAAATGAAATTATTATAAAATAAAATGTTTTGGAATAAAATAGTTTTTCATTAGAAGATAGAAATAATATCCACTTTTCTTAAGAGATTTGTCTTAACTAATTTTTGTAAAAAATATTTGAATAAGATTTTAAACAATTGAAGCATAATTAAATATAATAGGATAATAAAATACAAGATTTTCGTGAGATATTATTCATATAATTTTATAATAATAAAAAAAATTCAATAAATGATGAGAACAAAACATTAATTAATCCACACATTGGTAACATTGAATCATACTCCCCATGAATTAATAACATAAATTGAACATAGAATACCATGATGATAAATCAATTCATCAAATTACATGTACAATGGGAATAATATTCACCTCGTGGAAGAATATATGTGCTTATCACAACATATAAGTCAAAGAAGGAAAATTGAGAATAAAATAACAACCTAACTTAGTTTTTATTTGATTCATAACACCCAAGAAAATATAACCTCAAATTTAAATTTAAATATCATTAATATAATGTGATATTTTATATAATATTTCAATGGTGTCGCATAAACAACCAAAAAATGAAATGAGTGATAAATTTGAATATTTCTCCGAGAAATAAAACTAAGGAAAGAATTCCATTACTGTATGTTCTGAATTTCATCATACACTAATATTACTTATAAATAATAAGTATAAATTTATTATAAATCTATTAATGAACCAATTTTATATTTATAATAACATATATATTTTTTCTTTTGGCCTTTCTTACCCATTTATTAACTATTCAATGTTATTGATATGTTTCATGTGATAACTGTATTGTTTCTCACAAATTTTTTCATTTTTTATTTATGTGACATGTAAATTTATTTTTATTTTATAATATCCACAATTTAAATGATGATTTAAATATAATATATATTCATTATAAATTTATTAAATGTAATCTATAAAATTTTGTTATATAAAATGAAATACATTATTCAATGACGTGGTAGGTTGTACTTATGCATTAATAATGTTTAAATTTTCTAATTGGATTGAATTAAATAATGGTAACAAAAACATTATCATTATAAAATAAATATTATCTAATATGTATCATATATTTTCATTTAACCTGTCTTTATTACCTTCTATGTATTGTGTGAATGAATCACATAACTTCATGTGGTGGAAGTCAACCATACACATTAGTGAGATTATCATATTAAAATAAATTATAATATGGTGGTATGTAAAATATAATAATTAAAAAAGATTAATAATATCATAAATATAAAGTATAAAAATAGAAATCCACCATTATGTCTTTACATTACATGTGGAAATGGAAGAGAAAATGATATCGGTTTATGCGGCGCTAGCCCACTATAAAGACTAACAAAAATTGTGTAACCCATTTGATGAATGTTTTTATGGTCATATGGAATTAAATTAATATAAAAACATCTAAATATATAGATTATACTGAGGTTCCCGAATTATAATGGTACAATAATAATTGAATTATTTTCAGCAATCAATACAAAACTCTCAATGATGAATGTTACCTCCTCTTCAAGTATCCTCTAAAATATATCAACAAAAGAATTCCATTGATGGATTTATGTACAAAATAAGTATATTAGTATTATGTGATGTAAATTTTAATTGTTTTCGTATATTATTTTCTAAACTAATTGGGTTTTAATGAATTAAATATATTTTCCCTATTTGTAGTATTCATTTTAGTCAAAATTTAGGTTTCTAATATTATATTATATAAATTAGTTGGAAACCAAAAAACAAATCATGGTTTTTTAGTTTCATAAAAAATTGTTTAAATTCATAATATTCAATTAATCCTAACGATACAATGAGAAAGTGGGCGATAAAAGATAAAATGTTCAATGTATGCAATTATTTTATATAAAAAATCAATATGAACTTGATTCCAATGACCTAAATAGTATTTATATATTTATTCTAGAACTTTTTTTAATAAATATAATTTATAATTTAATCAATTATTATAATTAAATTAAAATAAAACATAATATAAATGTTAAATTTTAGTAATTATGAAAATTCATTAAATAATATAACATTATAAAAATCCAAAAAATTATCCCTCAATTTTTAAATGATTATTTGAAAAATAAAATTACGTATTGAATAAAATTTATAAAATTATGAATCATCAATTATATTATGGTTCAATTATTTAAAAATATGAATATAGTTTTAGAGAATTATATTTTCGAACCATATAATGATATTATCAACAATTATGTCCATTGATATAAATACATTTTTATTATATATAAAAAATTATACATAATATTTAGAAAATTTATTAATATTAATCTCATTTTTTATCATCTTGTTAATAATGAGAATATATGAATTATAATATTAATAGTATATCATGGTATGATTAAAAAGATGTATTCTGTGTAATACAGTCTAACATAGTGTTTAATGTAAAAGATGATTATCTTGTTGTTTCATGTAAACAAATTTATAAACAATAATTTCTTTATTTGAAAAGTAATACTTAAAAAAATCTATATGTTATTTTATTATAGTAGCATAAATGCATTCTAGTAGTTTTTCTAATGCACATTCCTTTAATTCCTTTATATCTGATCATTTTGAATGTTTTTTTGTATAATAGTGCACTTTATGGGTGCAGTTATATCAGTTGACACAAAATTCTAAGAACATATTGAATTTATCTATTAATATATGGAGTGGTCCCTTATGGTTGTTGTTTATAGTATTCATCTGTAATTATATATTCTTGTAATGAAAATTGTTGAATTGATATTGGGAATGGATATGTTTTGTTCATACAAGGAACATAATGAATGTTATTGTGTGAGAGTGTGTTTTAAGTCACATATGGATATCATTAATTCACACTAAGGATAATTAGATGACTTAGGTGTCCCTCTAGGTCCAGTGCATCCACAAATGGGTGTGCTCATGGATCAAAATGTGAGTTTTTTTCATGATGATCTGGGTGTGGAAGATAATGTATTCCCTTTAATGGGAGATCAGTGATATAGTATTTTTTCAAAGGAGTTATCAAGGATTCCACCTGAGTTGTATGCTTTGTTATTTGTTTAGCTATTTCCATGAGCTAAACTTGTTTCTATTCCTCCATATAGTTTTTGACCAGAATAACTACAAGAATATAAAACATTATTGGAGAAATTAAGGAATACTGGTTTTACCCAAATGAGTATGCCACCAAAAAGATCTATAATTTTTTCAATGATGGTAGATTTAACATTTAAGTACATTGTCAAATACATAAATTCAAACTGTATGATTATTATGAAATGTAATATTTTTTCGTGATTCACTACTCATATTAACCAGCTTGTGTGTTCTTGTCTATTTTCCAAAATATATTTTAGTTTATGGTATCATTAGCTACATGTGAGATAATATAATATAATAAAAAATTCTTTTGGAATTTGATATATTATATATGAATTCAGTGTGATTCATTTTAGGTTGATAAACACACCAATTGTGTTTATGGATTTGATTATCCAAATTATTCAAGTGTACAGAGATTAATATGCAGTGGGTTTTGTGGATGTTATCTAGATGTAATCCAAGACTCTAGAATATCATGACTAACAAATTTTCATTGGTTGCAGTACATTGATAGATAATCATTTACATACGATTATATCTTGGTGTCACTTATCTATTGAAATGTAAAATTTTCTAGGACACATTATCATAGATGAAATTTTTATAGTGTACCTATAAAAAGTTCAAGTAGTGGCATATTAGTTTTATACAAATTTTTTTTTTAAGTATATTGGATTTTTAGTTTAGAAGGGTATTAACAGGGGTTCTTTTATGAATTATATTACATCTTTGTTATAGTCTAATTCATGGACAACAAGTTCATATGGTTTTAATGGTATAACTCATGTGAGAATGAATTCCCAAAATTAATGGTGCCTTTGACCTCATCATACAATTCTTATCTTACCTGTCCTAGCTAACGATTATACTCTCTTATGTAATGCATCGGGGATCAGGATTTGGGTATTGTTGATGCTGGAAAAATGAGACATCTAATACAGATCAAAATTGTCTATAAAACATGAATAAAACCGTAATTCACATGATCTAGAGTTTTCTATAGTGATTTAAACCTTGAAATGCTGGGTCAGATGTCTTTTTGGTGAAATTTTTTATTTTACACTGAATATAAGACACATAAAAAATATCCAATCATTATTTTCATTTTCAGAAATTTGGAAGGATTGATTAAATGTATTATTTTTTAATGATTATGCTTGTACAATGAGGGAAGGTAATGATGTTCTAGATTCTTTCTAAAAAAATATATAGACTCAAGATGTTTAAGGGACTAGTTCGTAATGGATGATATTGATTTTATTTGCTAAGATGAATCTAGGATTTTATTAGGTGCATAACCAAATGGAAGCTGTGTACTTTTTTGTTTAGAGAACTCCTAATAATAGTGTGAAGATTGTTAAATTGTAGGATTTTTAATATCACACAATGAGATAGTTTTTTGATGGTGGGGAGATACATTCTGATTTCTCAAATTAGGAGGTTAGGATTATTAACATTAGTTGTCTTCTTATTAAGGATAATATTATACCAAAAGAGATTATGAATGTGTTTTATTCTCAAACTGCATGGTTCACCCTTATTTTACAAAAACCTAGTGATATAATCATAGATATTATAGGTGGCTAGGAATGAGAAAAAATATATAATAGGTATTGTGATATTATGATACACATGTCAGTAGGATAATGTGATTCATCAGTGACCTTCTAGAAATCAACATCAATTTCCGATTCTTTAATTGAACTGGGATGATGTATCGAATTATTTATTGGTACATCATCAGAGTAAACATTAGAATAAGGAAATTATTTGTGCAGTTTTTTATCACTTTTGAAACATATGTTTTTTTAATTTTAACGACCATAACTATGGACTTGATTAATGATGTGTGTGTCCATAAAATAGTATGTTTTAATGGGGTATCTTTGATTATTTTTCTATATATTAACGAAATTACTTCATGAATTAATATATAATTTCAGAAGGTGTGGTATAGTGATGTATTTATTATTTTGTAATATCACCCATAAATATACAATAAATAAAAACAAAATATTATGGTTCTATACAAAATATTATGTGGATGTGTAATTGAATTTAGTGCATATTTGGCGTAACTAGTTTTCCTCATTGAGTTCTCTAAGAAAATATTTTTTTCAAAATTGGTATCCTAACCTATGGGGATTCCTATGGTAGTCCATGTAGATCTATTTTATGTTTGATTGAATTTGGGAAAACGATTGTAATGGGAGTAAGTCACATGGAATGAACATTGTAGTGGGTTTATTTAGTTTGTAAATATATTGATGAGGGATAGAGTTGATTAATTAAATATGATGATAAACATCAGTTATCTATTGATGTTATTGTGGGTGATCATGTGATTCATTGTGTTTATTTATAGATTGGGTAGCTATTTAACATGGAATCTGGGCATGATGGCACCTTGGTATACCTGTCCATTTGAGATTGTGTAGAGGATCAGAACAGTGGTGTAATGATATTCTCTTCGATAATATTATAACGGTGTGTTGGATATTTTTATTATATTATAACATTATTAGTATCTCCTTTTTCCATATTATCTTATCGATGAAGATGATTTTGAGATCAAGGTTGATGTGTTCATTAAATACCATATAGTTCATGTTGTGGTTAACAATGAGGAATTTTTATAGGGTAATACCATTCCATTTCTCCATGTTATAATGAAGTATGGCTGAGTATATATCAGTAAATTCAATATTGATGCATATATATGGTCTTAGTGATTGGACATTATTACCTTAAAGTCATAGACAATAATCGGAGTGTATCTCGAGGCTGAGCTATTTTGAGGTGTAGAGTTTGTAAGATCCTTACCTTTCACTGTGGTTCATCCTTTTTTAAATTTTTATATAGAACCCTTTATGTTAGTTAGCTTGATAGTAACATAGAATATCATGGGACTCTATGTTGTACAATGTGATGAAGACATAAAATTGGATGTAAAAAAAATAAATTAGAGGATGGACTGATGTAATATGATTAGTACTAACCCGGAACCATAACCAGACATCCTATAATGGGATGGTGAATAGTTGATAATTCATCAAAGGGACTTTTGGAAACCATGTAGAATTGTATATACACATATAAAAATCCTCTATATGGTTTGTAAAATCATTCAGCCTCACCAAGTGACCAAGCACACTTTCCCCCCTATTGTATATATAGTGGAAGATTGTTGAGGAACGGTTTGGCCAATAGTGTGACCAAACCATGAGATTCATTAAAATAATAAATATTGAATTTTCCCATAATGAATTATTATTTATTAATATATTTTGTTCACTTTACAATCTCCATGGACATGAGTAATGATTTAGAAGCACCTCGTCTTACAATGATCTTTCTTGGTTTTCAGTAATAAGTAAATTCACTATTCAGATCAAATAGAATCTATGGTTTATTCTATAAATGTTATTTATTCATTTTTTTAATAGAGTAATTACATAATTATTGATATCCTTCAAGATCTAATATGCCCCTTTTTCCCAATGATAAGTTTTTATAGATGTGATTGTAGTTTTAGTTTGAATCAATGGCTAATGATAAGAGAGATATTGACTACGAACATAACATATGTTGTCTATAAGTGATATCCCATACTATTGATGTATAAATAATTATGTATCTGTTTCATTTTGTTGTTTTAATTCTAATATTAATCCTTTTTATGAATTTTTTCTATAAATGGATAGTTAATCACCCTAGGATTCTCATTTATTTCAATTATTGTAGATTAAACTATTCATATGGTTACACAAGGAGTGTTTAACTTAATTGAACATAAGAAGTTGATAAATGATTAGTTGAGGTTTGTATGATATTAATTCATCTTTTATACTGATAATAATACAATAATATGATAAATGCTATTTTCTCTTGAATTGAAAAATATATATGAATTATTTATTTATAATTTTTAATTTATAGAAATGAATAATGGGGTTTATCCATATAGTTTTTGGGATTGAAAAGAGTTAAAATGGTTGAAATTTTTCTTGAAGCGTAAAATTGACTAACAATGGAAGATAGAAACATAATAATTTTAATGAACCATGGAATTGAGATAAATTAAATGGTTCATCTATGATTACTTTGTTTCATAAAATTGTTAATGTTTATGAGACCACTTAAAATGTGACCCAATGGTTGGTTGAAATTCTACAATGATGCTCCTATTCCATGTATAGGCTTGATGGATGATTAGAGCTACCATAATAATTGCATGTTTCAAATAATTTAATAAAACTATAGAATCTAATGGCAGGGACAAGGAATTAAATATCATGGTTTGGATGTCCAAAAATGGTGTTCTGAATAACAGTTGGATACTTGGACTCATGCTCATTTTTGCGAAACTGTGAACCCTTTGACACATGGTTCAGAAAACAAGCATTTTGTATTATGTTTTATGGATGAGAATGGGTGATATTATAATCTAATAAATGTTTTATTAATTGAAATATTGTTATATATTGAAAAATATTATAATAAATTCCTTGTATTTATTATTTTTGACTTCAAAATACACTATGATTAGACAATATTTTTTTTAAAACCATTTGTTGTGGCTTATTGATTTGTAATCCAACCCTAGTCAGACCTATTTTGGGTACTCATAATAAATTCAAGATTTTTGGGTGTGGATTATTGAAAAGGAATTTTAGTATATTCTTGATACATGTTGGATCATAGAAGAGGATAATATAATTATTTCCTGGACTCTACATATGAATTCATTCGTCTATCATTATATTCAGTTTACCTTTCACATAGTATAATATCAGGGCAGGGAATAATGAACGAAGTTGATTTGATAATTCTTCAAAAATTTGGTAATGAGGTATGTTTAATATTGGTATTTATTATTATTTCATATAGTTCATTATCATGATTTCAAATGATAGATTACACTAATAATGTGAGGATTATATCACAACACATTAAATTAAATACTCATTGATTTTTGGTAGCCTATAATGTACATGGGGACTCACCTGTGGTCATGTACTAATCTAGATAATTCTATTGGTTATATTATCACCTAAGAAAATATGTATAAAAAATATTTTCAAAATATTATTTTTTGGTGAATATTCTTTGTATTAAAAAATTTGAAAAAAAAATATTTTTCCAAAATAGAAGATTAATTTATAATATTCTTTTTTATTATAAGACTCATATGTGATCTTTTTACATGTATATAATCCCCAATTATATCAAAAATAATTATCACATCCTTGTGATCTATTAGTGTCCCGCATCATTGGACTGCCCATGCATTGGCACCACTGAGTCCAGCATTCTCTCCCCACTCTTGAAATTATCATAATTATTAAGTAATGAAAAAATTCATAAAAATGATCTTGTCATAAAAAAATAATTATTAATACATCCTTCACCCATTATGTAAAAATATGGGATTTAATCATCATAAAATTTTCTTAATCTATGTTATATGGTCTTATAACATTACTCTAATCGAGGAATATAACTAATTTCATTTGTCTAGTTTAATTGTATTTGTGAAATATATAATTTGGGATCAGACGCAACAACAACAATTATTCATCCCCTAGGTAATACTTCGTTATAGCCCTTAAGTTCAGTAGAAATATTCATTTTAATCTATATCAGAATGGTTTTCTCCAAAACACAATATATCATTTAAATGAAAAAAATTTCTATCTTGAAGGAACATATTACATGTACGACATCCCTCTTAATTATCGATATTCCATATTATTTTTTGATCCTCACCGATTCATATTTCTCATTGTAATCTATTCCTCATGAATTTTAATTCCGAATGAACCAATAACCCTTCACATGTCATATTCCTTGAGGGAAACAACATAATCTCCCATCTCCATAAGAACAAATAGATTGAACAAAAAAATTTCATTAATACATTAGTACCACTCCGACTATTTGTACGCATTTTTTTCATATTATTAAAATTTTCATGATCATATACTTTTATAATCAGTCCTTTATGAATGTTCTGATAATATAGTCATGTTATTTATGGTTTCACGGCCATAAAATGGTATGAATTGGTCCTTGTTGAATTCTTATATAAGGGATGGAATATCCTATTATGTGGAACCAAAATAAAGGATTTTGAATTATTGTTATAAAGATTTATTGTAATTACCTCTAATATTCCATAGACAAGGACCAAAACACTTACTTCAAATCATAATGGTAATACATTAAAATGCTTTAATAATTATGGATTCAAACCCCAACAACCACATTCATATAATGGATGACATAATCTATATTATATATGATAATGGTCATGTCATATGGGAACAAATAATATATATATGAAATCTCATTGATGAATAAACATTAAAATATATAGATGTACACATAGATTTTTTATTTTTATTAGATCATTAGATTTGGGTTAACTACTCCCACAATATGAATTGTGTGGGATTATTGAATAACAGTAGAAAAATAAAGAGACACCTATACTAATAAATTAATCCCCAATAAATAGTGTGATAATCATGACCACCTATTTTAGAACCCATAGATTCATATATTTTTTCATCAGCATAATCTAATTTCTTAAAATGCATGATCAACATGCAACAAGGATTTCTAATGAATTTAAATATAATTCCTATATTAATATTTAACATGTGAGTTTTTATGTATCCCTTAAACAAGGAATTATGATTATAAATAACCATATTTTTTATATTAATTATAATGTTTTGATAAATGGTGATAAAAAGTACTTAATTTATATTCAAGACTACATATGTTTCATAAATTATACTTTCTCAAAAAATGATTTTATTAATTTTAGTAACAGAATAATAACAGTAATTTTTGACAATTTTTGAAAACATATTTGAAATAATGAAATTATTTTTAATAAAAATTTAGAATTTATCTTATGGGGAATATTGGTGTTTTTTTAAAATATTATTTTTTCAATGAATAGTAAAAAATTCCTTTTATAATTCAAAACTACCTTTTTGATAAAAATATAAATAAGGATTAAATGGGATTTGAAATGGTTAGAAAATTTATATAAGTAGAATAATTTTTTTAATAATCCAAATAGGTCATTTTAGTCAATTTCACATTGAATTCTGATTTAAAACCCTTTCTTTCATTTTATATATTACTCTTTACAAAACCACTTTTTATCGTGTCATTTTATTTAATTTTAAATTAAAATAATCCAGAACTATAAATTGAATCGAGAAAATTATATTATATATTTCAAAATATAGAATAAAATTTTATCTAATAATTTTCCATAATTCTTGAACAAAATGAATTGTTAATATTGTACAAATTGTGTATCACAATTATGGATTAAACATGTTAGCTATGGTTTAAAAAAATGAGAAGCTGTGAAATTAACAATAATTGAATAAATAAATAATTGAATAGTAATATTTCAAATTATCACTTATAAAATACAATAATAAACCATTTCTTATCCATGTGTAATATGAAAAATTTGGGAACACATTCTAATATTTATAAAATCCATGTGTATCTTCACCCCTCTTATAAAAGGCCACTCTATCTACTCTCCTCCTTACAAGTCCATGGCCCATTAGTATGAAAAATACATGCCCAAATATATTCACTACATCCAACTGAACTCTCAATATTTATTATTATTATTATAATACACTCTTATGATGTTTTTGGGTATAAACCAATATAGGTTCTCTGAATAATATGTAATATTCTTAAACTTTTGTATTTATATTATTTATTCCTCCAACTCATTCCATTATTCTTATAATATGATGATATAACAAAAATGTTTTATCCTATATAATGATTTTTTTATAATATAATAGCATATATACATATTAATTTCCATAAAATAGGAACCAAAATTGTCACATTTATGTATGATGGAAAACCTCATCATGAAATGATGTCTTTTTTTTCAACACCACATATAATGTATATATAATTATGGATTTATTATTTATTTAATATTGTTACATTATTTTTATATTTGTGGAATTATAATATGAATTTGTCTTCTTTCATTCTGACACATTATAATACTGTAACACCACTCATGTGTATGACAGACTACTACCTCATGAACTGAAGACAGGTGTTTTTCCATTATGTTCATCATGGATGCTAATAATTTTAGATTAAATAAAAATATATAATAATTTTTATCATAATTATAATTATATTATTCTTATATCATATATAACTTCTTACTTTCTATTCCATTGGGGATTCAATATTTTCTTTTGTGTGTATATCTTAAAATATCCCCACAAAGCGAGGTCATTCTCTTTTCAAAAATGATTTTCATGTTAGGTAATTATGTAATATTTTATTAATATTATATATATATATTAAATAAATTATTTTTAAATTTTTATATACTATTCACATTTATTACCTTTCATATGTTGAGAAAATGGAATCATCGTCTATGTATACTTATGTACTACCATTTTCATGAATGATGCATTTAATTTTCTATCTATATCTTTAATTGATTAAAATATAATATATATTTAATAGATTATATATATATAATTTTTAAGAATTTATATATTATGTTACCATGATAAAATTATGGGGAATTAAAATAACATATCAAAAATGATGAAATGACACTATGTAATTTCAAAAAATGTGATTATAACAAGTAGTTATTAAAAAAATGGTAATAAAAGGTCTTAATAAAATAATATATTTCATACTATATATATGATGTATTAATTAATAAATTTATTATAAAAATATATTTATTATACATGAGGTTTTATCATGTATGATGGAATTATTAACTTTGGCAAAATGATTTAAACCTCAATTTTTTATCATCTAGACTCACTGTATTATCTACCTATCCTATTTTAGGTAGTGTATGAATAGACCCTTTTATATGTAATATCATAATTTTATTAATTCTCGTCATATTTCTAGATTCATTAATTTTTCATCTTTCGTGTGGATTATAATCAATATTCCCAATAATGTAAGCGTTTTGTGATACCAACTCGTAGTTTAGGATGAATTTTTTATGCCCACAAATCTAGTTATGATATATTATGATCCATATCTAAATAAAATCAATAATTTTTCTAATTTTTTTCATAATGATTTTACTCGTGTTCCATTCATTTTATTATTTATATGTGATCAATTTTTTTAAAAAATATTTTTATGAAAAAGTAGCTTAATGTCACAATTAGTGCGAGAACCCTCTATCTTCCATATCAATGATTTAAAATTTTAATATTAAAATTTATATTATTAATCTAAAATTATTGTTTAATGTAAAATTTACCCATTTTACTTATTAAAAAAAATTCTAAAAAATAAATCTTCATGTTTTTTTCCTAAATTATCAAAATTTTATTTTTAAAGAAAATTTGAAGGGAATTTTTTTAACATGTATAACATGAAAATAATTTACATCCATGCATTGTTTTTAATGATTACATTATATGGTTCAATGTGTATTTTAAAGAAATTAAGTATTGAAAAAATTAGTTATTTTTTTTAAAAAATTAATTTATTTTCAAATATATATGGTTATTTTTCTATGTAAATGCTCTATATGATCTATTAAAATAATTTTCCATCAACGATGAAATATATTGTCGTTATTTATGATTTATTACAGTTATCATAAATTTATCCAATTCGTTTTCTTTCTCTAGATGATTTTTTATGATAAAAACTAATTTATGTAATATGGTTCCCTTCCAAAGGTTATAAAATGATAAAATGACTATGAACCCCATATTTTTTTCATAGGTTATGATTGGATAAAATTATTAAATTTATTATAAAACAAGTGAAATTTAACTTGGAAAAAATGAGTTGAAATTTTTATGAAAATGATTTATAATCGTGGGTTCTAATATATGGAATTGTTTTTATCTTTTAGAATATGTATCCATGTTATTCATTATGTTATGGGTGGGACATTAACATTTTACAGTAAATTTTTAATATATTGGAATATCATGATATATGAAATCATATAATTGGGGATAAAAACATATTATTAAAGGAATTTTTCTACTATGATTATATAAATACTAAAACATGATTACTATGTTGATTTTAGTAGTTACCCAATTAATCTCAGATAGACCTTGAAATGATCCACAACTTATATGGAAATAATTTTATATGCTAATGTGTTTTCCACAATGTGATTTTTATGTCAATATTTTTCTCTCATGTCTCAAATTACTTTATCCCCATATGCTTCATGTATCAGGAACTATGAGTCTTAATTAAATATATAAATATTATTATCATTAATATATATGATATGGTGTTAAAATATTATCCCCATAGTCTCATACACTTGTGATTAAATTATTATTTTTATTTCCATTTGTTATATACACTAAAAATTGAGATTCCCATTATTATATTTAATTTACCTATGGTTTTATTATAGTTCAAATGTGGGATATATCAAAGAATTGTTTTCGATAGGAATAACAATGTGGGAGATAATGTAGAACTATAATGAAGAAAATATTTATGGTTCCATTGTTATAAAGTCACTATACCTTTACACTCCTTAGGGATGTGTTTGTGTATTATAAGGTATATTCATTAAAAATATTTTAATATATATGTAGGAACAACATGGTTTGTTTTATTTGACACTATAATATTTGATAAGATATCTTTGGGAAACTAGGATAAGAAATAATTAGTTTGGAACTATAAAATAATCCTAAGAATATAGTAACATACTAATATTAGGTAAATGATTTTATTAGTTGTTTACCTTGAAATATATCCCTATATTGATATAAAATGTAGATTTGTTTTAGAACATATATATCTATTGAAAAAAATTGGGCATCTTTATTGAATCAACCATTACTAGGTAATGATAATGGGCCTTACTACACATTTTATTTTTACACTATTTGGACATGAATTGGTAAATTTATGTTTTCATCATGATCCATAACAATTGATTGGAATATATTATTACCAGAAATAACCTAGGTCAAACAATAGGTGGCATATGTTTAAAAAATCTATCTGTATTTAGCCATCGTATACATTATTTTTCTTTACAAGTTTTCTTACCAATATTATTATTATGGCTTTCACAATTATTTTTTAATTTTCATATGGATTCCATATAATGTAAATTAGTAAATGATGATTGAAATAGAAAATGAAATTATTTTCCTCAAGATAAACTCAATGTTAATGGAGTTTCAATAAAATAAATCATGGACGTTCTCATACATCATTCTCAATCAATAACCAACAATAAACATCAAAATGATAAAATGAGGAAATAAAATCATATAAAATTCTATATGAGGTATCATTAACCATGTTATAGATAATTTTTCACCCACAAGTCACTATTTAATGCATCTTTAAGAATGAAAATATATTTTTTATTTTACAGTTCATGTAACATGAAAATGTCATTTTGGTAGCCAATAATTTGGAAGGAGATGCATATTAATAGTTGACTAATATAAAGAATATTATGAAACCATTTGTAACTAACTCAATACATTTGTATGATTTAATGATGTTATTTTTCATTATGTGAATCCCCCACATCCTTCATTAATAAATAGAGATGAAATATGTTGTACAAATGATGAAGGTGCGTAATTCCATCAGTATATATGAGGAAAATTTTAAATTTTAGGAAATTTAGACATCTAGAATTATCCTCCAAAATAAATGTATTGATGATAGATTATTTAGTCAAATAAAAATAGTCTCTCAAGGATGTTATCAATTTGGTATATCAGCAGATGTTAATAAATACTTTGATTTTATATCATGATGGAACTGATGATTTTATTTCAAGGGAAAAACTATGATCTATAGAGGGAATAATATTATCTATTATCCACACAAAAAATGTTACAAGCTACACGAAAGATACAATTTTATGGGAATATAAAGTGATTTATTTATGGCAGGGATGGTATTTGGAAATTTAATGTTGATGTGATGTGAAGAAGTTAAATAATGATTTTAAAATATAGAAATATACATATACTAACCGAAAGACAATAAATTATTTCAAATAAAATAAGTATGAGAACTTTTAAAATATTTTACAAAATCTAGAGGTAGATTGTGATAACTGAATTCAAAAAAATTATCATCCTGGGGAAATGTTGAAATTCCATGTGATTAAGATTTTTAAAGAGGTTTTTGATAATGATAAGATGAGTTACATACTTAAGATCCACTATATAACTTCAAATAATATATTTAGATATATATATAACCATTATTTTATATAATATGAATTTTATAAGGATTTAATGATGGCACTCACATGGTTAGTTGTTGAATTTACAGTGAATAATCCAAATACAACATCAATCACATCTCAATAATATGATTCCTCTCAAATAGATGGTTTTGGGAATTTGATTCTTGAAATTGAATGAATATTATTTTGGTTGAATTTAACAGTATCCTAGTCTTATATTGGATTTTTCTAAATAACATCCACAAAATGTTTTGAGAAATGGAAGTCACATTTTATTTTTTAATCCATCCTATGATCATATATCAGTACAATGATAAATATGGTCATCTGAGAGAAATCACATCCATTATATGGTTTTCTATTCATATTTTAAAGGATAAATTATCTTATATTATTGGATGGAAAATCAACAATGATGATGTTCTAGTTTTGCAGTTGTTTGTGGATTTTATTTTGGATGAAATTTTATAGTCTTCCCCCAAATTGTGATGTTTATTTTTCAATCAAAGTCATACCAAGTGCCACACATAATTAAATGATGACATATAGAATATCCCTAATTATGGTATAGAAATTGTAGAAGAACCTATAAGATTATCATGAAAAATGGATTAATGAAGAAAAGTGTTTCACCATGTGTGCACCCATTCTATTTTTCAGGATGAAAAATAGATCCATGGAAATTTTCATTGATTATTGGGACATAAGCTAGAAAAAAATAATGATCATGTATCCTCTAAAAAGTATTGATGACTTATTTGATCATGTGTGTGGATCTCAAGACTTTTCTAAAATTTCCCTTCGTTATGGATATAAAAATATGTATGATATGAATGAGGATATAAACAATAATTCCTTCTATTAAAGGTAATGATACTTTGAGAATATGTTGTATCCATTTCTCGTTACTAATTCTCCAGATATATTTATTTATTTAATGAATAATTTATTTATATATTACAATTATTAGTATGTGGTTGTCTATAGAGACTATATTAATATATATTTAAATTTGAAATAATGATAAAGAATATAAATTTATAATTATACAACAATCTCAGAGGAAGGATATATTATATGGAAAAATTACAATGTGTGAATTATTTCTATAAAAGAGTTTATTTTTGGGTGTATAATATCACAGGATGGGGTATTAGTGGTCCATAAATGATAGAGGCTTATAAAAATTAGAACATATATACCAAAATGGAAGATATAAAAAAAATTCACTGTTTTTATTGATATTATTGATTATTTATTGATGATTTATTATTGATATCAAATCCACTCATGTTTTCAACTCATATTGGAGACATTCTCATTTTAATAGATTAATGAAAAGAAAATTTTCAAGTAACTGATGTGAAGATTACTTATAACAATTGTGATTACATTAAAATATAGTGGATAATGTTAAGAAACCACCAGCGATGTATACTAGAAATTAATGGGGTGGTTTGTTATACAGAAATACATGGTTATAGATTATTCGTCTTGAATATTTATGGTTTATGAGAAAAATTATAGAACTCATGATTTGTAGTTAGTTACATTATATTTTAATTATAGATTTGTATCCATTACAATTATGTGGAATTTTGTGATATAAATAATAATCAATTTTTTTAATTTATATATCCTCACAGAAGGTGTTGAAATTAATATTGAGAATACGGTAAGAAATGATTAATTATTATGATTTAAAAATTCATTACCACCTTTGGAAAGAGAACTAGGTGGCCATATTACTGAATCAGAGGGCTCACAACTGCATATCTATGGTGATAATCAAATAAGATCCTATATTTATTGAATTTTTTGGGTGGTACTAGAAATATTTAAGGAATGGGAGTATTATTTGTTTACTCAAATTAATGTTCAAAAATTTATTAATTTGATGATTGAAGAGGTGTGTAACGATGATAAAGAGCTTCATAGGATGATGAGATATGATTCATAGTTTAACATTAATTGTAATGGAATGTTCTGGTTAAAGAATAGTTTATGTGTTACACCCATATAATATTTGAAGAAGTATTTTTTAGTAAAGTCTCATATTTCATTGTTTACAATAGATCATGGATGTATGGGGATTCATATAGATTTTAAATACAATAATTTATGGGATATCATGGTGGGAGAGAACAAGGATTTTCAATCTTGATGATTAATGTTGTGTAATAGTAAGGAAGAGATAAAAAATTTATGGTGTTTTTAAAATCATAACCAATACTAGAATTGAAATATGAAATCATCAACATGGATTTTTTAGCACCCCAAAGCAACTAATAGAAACAATTTTGTATGGGTTGTAGTCTAATTTATTAAAAATCAAAAAACATAATATAAATAATTAAATATTTATATCCAATAAGCATTAAAGAATATACATAATGTAGTTGGTCAGAATTCATGGATTACCACATCACATTAGTTCTGATCTGGATCAGAGGTTCACCGGGAATTTTTAGTTAATTTTGTAGTAATTCATTGATATTGAGTTATGTTTCATAAATGAATATCCCCAACATATAGATGGTCATATTGGGATATAAATTAATACCCTATAGGATATAATGATATCATTTTATACGGTTTTATTGTTGGTTGGGATCAACACGTTCCTCTAGATTAATATTAAAATAATACTATTTTTTAAATGATTATTCATATAGATTCTTTTCAATACTTCTGCATAAATGATTTTATATATCCAATATCCTTGAATTATGATATAAAGGTAATTATTTTGGTCCCTGAGATTGATTGGAAATGGTGTACAATGATAAAGTGATTCAACAAACACGTAATGGGAGAATGTAATCAAAATAATTATTCGTATAATCATTTACATGTTGTATAATTTGAATGTTGCTAAAATGTGTCTCTATGAATATCAACACTGAATAAGGAAGTGTTATTTTTATATAATTTAATATAAAGACATAGTTATATTTTTCAATCATAAATTTATTATCATAATTTTAAGGTACTATATAAATTGATGCTTTGACAAATCATATCTCCACTCCATGATGTGGTCCATTTATATCTTCTAAATAATTCATTAACGAACCTTTACTTTTATTGAACTCATATGATAAAAAACTGGTTAACGGTATTTTATACATGGAATAATTGGATGATATTTTGGATCGTGTATTGAATTTTCTATGATACAATACAACTCACATGTTAAATATTTTGTTGTGAATCCACCTGTTTGTGGAAGATACATGTGAAACATAAGATGTAATTACTTAGAAGTATCCATGGATGTTTTAATCGGTTTTATGAAATTTATATGGATAAATTCAATTCAATGGGTTTTAAATATAACGACCGCTGATTTTATGATATATTTTTTAAAATAAATTTTATTATATTGATATCATACAATACACACAACACTGAGTTCGATCAACCTGATATATAATATTTATAATACTATTTATCATGGATGATATGACTTAGATGATACAAATATAAGTATTAATAATTATAAAATATTATATATAATTTATTTTATATTTCAAAGGAATTTTTACAAAATTAGTGGATATTTTTTGTAATAGACATTATATGTTTCAAAAAATGAATTTTATAATAAAGTGATTTTATTTCTATTCTAAAACAAGTAAAAAATGAAAATATAAAAAATATTGTATTTTTTTTAAATTAATATAATTTATATGATAAACCATTTAAAATTTTCTTAAAGTATTTTTTTGGATTTAATAGATATGATTAACATTAAACTAAATTGTGTGAAATTCTATTTTTCATTAAAAAAACTCCTATTCAACTTAATGTATTTCTTATTTTAAATTTTTTATATAAAGGTATAAGAATTAATATTAGATAATATAAACTGTAATTAGTAATAAAATTTTCATTGTAATCAATTTCATGATAAATTTTGAAACATCATATTTTTAAAGATTTAAATATTTTCTCATTGGAAAAATAATTTTTTATCACATCTAATAGATTAATTTTAAATTAAATTATACATCATAATTGAATTGAATTTGAAAAAAGCAGTTATTATTTTTTAATTAGTATAATTAAAATTTTCATATAAGTTATGACAGATTTATTTCCATAATTAATAGTTAAACTCATAAATATTAATTAATGTGTTAAATGTTTAATTGGCTTTAATGATGGGTAAAGTAAAAAGATAATTGGTAAAATCTAGTGGATACTTGTAGAAAACCAATGTTTTATAAATATTTTCAATATACATCCTATTTTGTTTGGTAAAAAACTATTTCTAATTCTTTTATCATGTGAAAAACGTGGGTAAACTCTATTATTCTCAAGAATTCAATGTGTGTCATCCCGAAAACTTATAAAAGGCCACCCCCTTTAATATTATATTCTAAAATTAGAACCCCATTTGATTAAAAAAAATACCCATATATATTTACAAATTTCTTATAAAATTTATATAGAACTTATCTTGATTAGGAAAACAACATAATAAATATTGAGTTATATGCCCAAAGTAGTTCTCTGATTAAGTGGTAAAAATAAAAAACTTTTGTTATTATAAAATATCTTCTTAACCAAATTTTTTTTATTGAAGCATTATAATATTATTTTCATATATTTTGTTTATATAATGTAAATTTCATTAACTATATCACTTTAATCTTCATTCAAAAGTGAAACAAAATCGTTGATAATTATACTTCTGAAATTATGATATCATAGATACCACCTTACTTTTCATTATAGGGGAGATATGATAACGTCTTTTTTTGTATGGTGGACTTCTTCCTCATGAAGCTATGTGATTATTTTATCACTTAAAATTTTAATGGATGATAATTAAATCACATTTAATAAATATATGTTACATATATATAATGAAAATAATTATTTTATATTAAAATATTATTAACCTTTCATTCATTTAATCAGTTAAGATTATAGAAAAAACATTCCTGAATATATATTATTTATCATTTCAAAAATGGTTTATTTAATTTTCTATCTAAATAATTTATAAATTAATATAAATACATATATAATGAATATATATGATATTTTTATCCTGATTAATTTTAATTATATTATTCATCCATGAAAAAATAAAAAATAAAAATATACCTAAAAATAAATAAGTTTTTTGCATTTAACATGATTTTAATATGGATTATGTAATAAAATGTAATAAAATAACATAAGAAAATAATATAAGGTATGATATATATATATATATATTATTTTAATATTTATAGTGAAATTAAATTTATATAAATATGGTCCAAAATTGTATCAATGAAATCAATAAATTAGATATGGGGTTTTTGTATCCAATTGTTTTCATTTTTACAAACACTATTTTAATCACCAATAATTTTTAATGAGTTGTTTATGAATCCCCTTTGCAATGAAATATATTTCATTTAATTATAATAATGATATTTTATTTTTCATTTAATTTTATTCTTTGATGTGGATTATGATTTATTGTAATCATTTTGGTCCGGGTTTTATGATACAATTTCATCCTTACTTTTTATTTTTTATCATCGTGATTCTAATGATGAAATATTATGATCCATGTTTGAAAAAGACAATGAATTTTATTACATAATGGTCATGTAATGAAAATAATTTTAACATTAATTTTCATCTCATTATATAGTCACGAGTTCTAAAAAAATTAAGAAAAATAAATATCATTTTTATCTTCTTTGAAAAAATAATTTTTCATAAAAATCATTTAATAAAAAACTAATACATTGAAATTAATTCTCTCTGATTATTTTTTAAAGAAATTTTTATCCAGATTTTTCATTTATTAAAAAAATTTATTAAGAATATTTATATTATTCTACAAATAGTGAGCATTTTTCTTTTACAACAAATGATTAAAGAATATTTGTATTACCTTATACAACATGAAATAAAATTCCATCTATCCATAGAAAATGAAAATTTAACTAATCATCTATATGTTTGAAAATTATTTTTTTTATTGAATCACGTTTGAATTTTTTTTATTTTTGGAAAACATATTTTTAATGTGAAAAGATTTTTTCCTCATGAATTACACCATGTGATCATTGAAAATCATTTTCCATCATTGATGGAATTTTTATGTTACATATGTTTTACTAGGGATTTGATTCATTTATAAAATTATATTTATTTAATATTACTATTTATGATTTTTACTAAATGATATTTTTTAACACCATTTTTCTTCAATAATATATAATAATATAAAAATAAAAACAGACTTAATAATTATTCATTGATTATTCATTGATGAAATGATAAAATTATTTTGAAACCTAATTCATTTCCATGGTTTATGATATGAATAATATTTCATGAAATCCATTTCATCTAATATGTATTAATTTAATTAATTTGTATGATCCTATGGCACAAGTATGTTTTATTTTCATTATGTTATGAATTGGAACTCATTTAACCACTAATGTATTGAGTGACGTTTAAAATTTCCTTTGATTATTTGGATTGAAATAAAAAGTTATCACATTTCAGTGGAGAAATTTTTCCACTGTGATTGTATTGGGAGTGAAATTATACTACTACAATGGTACGGGGAATGAAATAATTCTATTATTATTTTTATGGAAATGATCCTTGAGTACTAATGAAATGATTTTTTATAATTCTGTGAATGCAATAATTTTATGTCTTATGTCAATGTTATTCTGCTAGAGAATATATTCTATTATTTCCTTATGATTAATACATCTATAACATCTAATATTATTTCTATGAATCAATATCTTGGTATTTTATTTCCAAGGTATTATATTCATATATTATGCTCCTGTTCAAATAACCTTATCCATATTTTATATTTAAATATCTATCTTTTTACTCTTATTGAGCATCTGAGATCACACTTTTGTACCCTTATTTTCCCTTAGTTATGACGATAGGTATTAGATGTGATATTTATATAGAGGGAGTTAGTTATAGAGAAATTTTGGGATTATATTTAGAAATCTTAAAAACTAGAAACATATGATTCCGTTCATCCAATGAAATGATACTTTTATGATTCACAAGTGTGTGTTTTTACAATATAATGAATTTACATTAAACAAATATAATATATATTTATGAAAATCATATGTCAATATACCTATCCACTTGTCTAATTTCTATAGAATGT
Organism: Viscum album; assembly: GCA_963277665.1. Taxonomy (NCBI): domain Eukaryota; kingdom Viridiplantae; phylum Streptophyta; class Magnoliopsida; order Santalales; family Viscaceae; genus Viscum; species Viscum album. Next base: position 2,067,825,364 of record OY728160.1, read on the forward strand.
GTTGTTAGTAATTTTTAGTGACCACCTATCCTTATAATGAAATCCATCATACAAAAAAAAGATCCACCATAGTGCACATTAAAAAATTGATGAATCCAAATAATAACCATATTCATGTGTATTTCATTCAAATATTGAATAAAGAAACACCTTCTATAGCACTGTATATATAAACCAATAATTAAATAGTAGACATTATGTGAATTCATTATCTCTGAATGTTATTGGTTAAACATAACCTTCATTGTGATGCTTCATTAATTATTTTCATTTAATATCTCAATAACCATCATTGAAATTTTATGAGCCTATAAAATTACCCATAAAATTCAATGTTATGGTAGAATTAGATTTAATATTTAATTTTAAATAAATGGGATAGAGTTTTATCTATAATGGATGTCCATAGGGTGATATGAAACCAAGGAAACATATGTTAGGATGAATTTATATAATGGTTATTGAACTATTAACAAAATGATGTTGTCAAAAATTAAATAACTAAGCCACTATGTACTAGATTCAGTGGTATTACAATATCATTTAAATTGTGTCATTCACACTATATAGGTTTCATAAGAGAGATCATATTTTATGAATGGAAAAGGAATATCATTATAATAGATGGTTGTCAATAATTATGTATAACTATTGGTCACCTTGTAATGCTTCAAGAGCTCATCCTTGTGGTGCTTGAACTCTTATCCCCTTATGTTCAGGCGGTAGAGATATATGAAAAAAATTTCCAATCTTAATCAATGATCTATTAATGAGCCCCAATATGTACCAATGATGTACCCAATATAATGAGACCCCATTACATAAGAACACATATTATGTATTCCCAAGTGAAATAAAACACATTCAACTAGACCTAGGAATCTAGTAGAAGATCATCATAGGGGATGCTTTCTTCTATAGGGTTGGAACATGCATGGTTTCATATTCTCATTAATGAATCATTTGAGTTCATACTCGAAGAAACTAAAGAGATGAACTATATTCCTACTCACACTATGTGAGGCTATCATTATAACATTTCATCATTTAGAAGAACATTTCATCATATTCCTAAAATTACTAGTTTCCATTCTCATATTCAACCACTCACTAACATAAAATGAGCACGTTATTATATCATAGGGACTACAAATTTTTTAACCAAAATTACCACTCTCATTTAGGAGGATAATTATTATATTATAGTTAAAAAAATTATCAATGGTGGGATGATATACCACCTTTTATTGTACATCACTAGTGAAAAATTATTAGGATTATTGGGAATTATCAAATAAAAAACCTACCCTAGATCCAGATTAACATATAAAGGTTAAAATTTCATGAAGTAAATATTTTAAAATCCCGTCAATATAATTTTATTGGATTATTCTAGTAATCACTATAGATATTTCTCAAATTTATGATCTATTTATATTTTCTCTATAGAATATTTTTACAATAACTATATAGCATTCTTATACACATAACCATGTTTGCATGATCCAGTGGTATTCCTTGATGCCGCATAATGGGATGTTTCATAGGTACTTGTCCTCATCTTGCTATTCTATCTTATTTTTCTGATACCGAATAAATATCATTATTGGGACCATATCAGTCTAACAATTAATCAATGTTAGTCGTGATAAAATATTTTAATTGAATTAATGTAAAGTCATTATTATTTTACAATAATTATCATATTGTCAACTTATAGAGATCATTTATATAATTTTTTTTCCATTTATCATGACCACTAATATTAAATTCGATAAATGCGTGATCAATTAGACACTAAGACAAAGAGGGTCTCATTATGGGAAATATATGATTTTGAAAATTCTCATGTTCCCTTCAAAGTGAATGATATTTTCATTCAATTTAACAAAATCTTATAAAAAAATAATAATATATTTAATAAAAAATAATATGGTATACAAACAATGATGATGTAATTCATTCTTATAATATCGATATATAAAACTCCCATGGTATTCCACATTGTACCAGACTTAAAGGCCCTCCAAATAGAATTACCATGATGGACACTAGAGGACCTCTGTATAGGGGAATATTTGGGTTATTCCCTATGATATAACGATCAATAATAATGAAGTTCCACCCAATAATATTACCTATGTGTATGTTAAAGGATTAGTACCTTCACATTAAATCCAATCTAGTAGCTCTGAAGGTCTTCCACAAGGAGACCAATTCTATGGCCCAACATGCAATTACATGTAATATTTTTATTATTTTGTTCCCCTTATAACATCCCATTTCATACTTCTTGTATATTTGGTTGAAATGAAATAGTCCTGGATTGATACACAAAACACATCCACAGTAACTAGTTACATATCATCACCTAAAATGGATAGTATAGTGAGAATTTAATAATAATTGCCGCATAAAAATCCCTTCTCCTATATAATTGATAACGAGGTCCCAAATAGTGAAATTTTCCATTGTAATGGGTTTGGAGAACAAAAACTATGTTTTGATTTTTTTATGAGACACAGATCTCCACAGATAATTAATATTAATTTGATATTTATAATGAAACGGTATAGGATAAATCTCTGGGGATGGTATGTTCCATTACCAATTATAATTACGATTTTAAAAATGAAATATATGAGGAATGTATATTTTTTTAGTGTTAGGACTTGTGGGAAAGACTAATACTCATCCCAACATATATAAATGAAATTATTAGTACACCAAACACATAATATAGATTGGATATCATTGATTTCTTGTTGACTTAACTAGAATCACTATGTATTGAAACCCACTTTCAAAAATGAGACACAAAGGACATTAATATAAATGTATCAACATCATATTCTTCTTTTGTTGGATAATAAAAAATCCATAATTTATTAGATATAAAATATATTATTTATGAAAAAAAATCATTTCACATGTTGGTCAATGATGTCCCCAAGGACTGTATCAATGATTATCATACTATAGTCTCTAGTTTTAGTCCCATGATCCACATACAATCTCTACTAAATAAAAATATTTCTAACCATATCAAGTAGATATAAATAGTATTATATTTGTCAATTTTCTATTAGTAAGATTATACATATGGATTCCCATATATAAAATGATCCTCTGATACGATGAAATAAAAACTCATATTTATTGAGTAACAAAATGCGAAAAAATATATTTCACATGAAACATGAACTACAGAATAAATATATTTGGTTAAATACATAAACTAATTTTAAATATTCAGTATCATATACATAAACATTTTTATATAATAATCCAAAATCAACATGGCTCTTGGATTTTTACCATAACAACCATAACTGACCTAAAAAATCCATAGTGATCATAAAAGGGATAATGATAGAGCCATGATAAACCTAAGTCGTATGCATTATTGTATAATTATCCCATTATACCTATAAATTAGTAAGTAAAATACAAACTAAGATCAACATAATTAAAATACCCATTTTACATTATTTTGTGGGAACAATTTTTTTCATTAGGGTTATGTTAATTGATATCCACTATGTAGTCCATCATGATTACTCACCAAAATTCAATTTAATTATAATATAAGGAGAAAATTTCTTGTTTTTTTCATTGTAATTAATAATTATCCATAATTAGGTGGATATAAAGAAATATTACAAGCATTCCCCTAATTGAATTCAATGGATAAAACCCCCATTTCAAATATGAGGCATATGTGTTACCTAATGTGTGTTTATTATTAGTGAATACTAGAGATATAAAACAACTAAAAAATATATATTACGATGCATAAATAGAGATTAATGTTAAATAAATATATTCTCATACCTATATATTGAATTTATTATGTGAACAACATGTGTATTCATATCTTTAATAGCCAACTTAAAAGATTGTAGTTATTGAAAACTCTCCAAAAAACAATATCTATTTGATTTGAATAAGGATAATGTGAATCTCATGGCTAGATCCCACCAATCACTAGATGAAGATAATAATATCATATTTAAATATTTGATATCTCATTTTCAACAATAGTTAGTGAGATTAATATATAATGAGGAAAAATTACACTGAAGAAATATAATTTCTAAGTAAAACATTCAAAAGGATCCCTTATCCATCCTCTAGTGAAAAACCTACAGGAGGATAATTAATTAAAATGATGATAAGACATCAATAATATAAATATAATTATGAATATAAATTTATTTTCCCCAATACCATATTCTAACAACTATTTGGAAGTCATGGATTTGGGTGATCTCCAAAATAAAACTAATAAGGCTACACATGACTGGCTCAAATTTGAAATTAATTATTAGAATAGGATATATAATAATATATAGGTTCATATAATTCATGAAATTGTGGTTATAATTTGTTGGTAGTCCCTCTTTAACTCATTGAATCCAATTATTCCATAACCAATAAAATAAAATATATTGATGGGAAATGTTCACTAGTTAATTCATAGATAAATATAAATTATATATGGGTGGGTGTGACTTCTCCTCCTACCATCATTTGGAATCCAATATTTAGGATAATTAATTTATTCCTACAATTAGAAAAACATATTCCACAATACAAATAATATTTTAATCCATATATGGGAACATTATAGTTGATGGATGTTTAAAAACACACTTGAAATATGAAGAACATGAAAGTGAAAAAAAAATTCCATTATAAAATTACTATTAAGTCAGTCTTTTATAAACTGGGATGAACAATTCTAATATACACATTATTAGTTGAAGTCTATTCTATGACTAATGAACCTCCCTGATCATCCAATAAATAATACATATGAAAATGAGAGGGTCGTTGATTATATTTTTAAAATTTAATGGATCGTTATATTATATGACAATGTTGTTACGAAAAATATACAATATAAATTTCCATTGAAAAAATCTATGATGAGTTGAATGTTATGATACACTATTTGAAATACATTCCATTATATTTTGATTTTTTTAGTTTCAATATTATTTAATAATGATATATAGTTTTCTAATGTCAAGTCTCGACTGGTGTTCTGAGCCCTTTAGAATAAATTATATAATGTTGAGATCAAAACATTTAAACTGAAGGTAGTATCTGTATTGTATACGAGACCTAATATAATGAAATATTATTTTGTCCCTCACTAGGATTGAAAAAAACAAGGATAATTCCCATGTTAGGATTTTCAATTTCATTGTCCATACAATACAATTGAGGATCTAAATAATAATGACAATTAATTCCGTTTAAAAATTCCCAATATATTCCATCACTCAAATAATGAATAAATTTTCAAAAATTATAGAATCCAAGAATCAAACATAAATCTATATTAATTTACACCATTAATATTTCCCATTCCATCATATTTTATTGAGAAAATAATGATTTAATCAACAATATCAATGTAATACAATTTTGGGGTTACTTGGGTAATATGAAATTTAGATAACCATCATAAATGGTGATTTATAAAAATATAATTCCAAATTAGGTGGAGTAAATATTCAATAATTCATAAGAATTAATGGATAAATTTAATATAAATAAATGACTATAATTTTTATAATCTAGGTGTACTCTATTCTCAAACATCAATTGGGCCAACCATCATTAACCCTATCTTCATTTTCATTACCACAAATGACATCATCTTCATCCCAATCTCTAATAATATTACATATTCATCACTAATTGATAATCATGGGGGATTAATATAACATATTGAAATTTAATGATGTACCGAATCTCATATACTTCATTCCAGATCCAATGGGAATACTTCCATTATCCTAAAAAACAATTAGTATAGAGAAAAAAGGTAGGATCCTTAATATTGTAGGACCCAACATTTTGTTATGTTAATATATTTAACATAATAAATCCCTTTATGAATTAAAATGTTCATATAGACCCCAAAGGGACATCTATAATCAATTTTGTGGTCAAAAATCCAATCATTATTAGGAAGATGATGTTGAAAATGTCCTAAGTGAAAATTTAATTTTAAATCCTAAAGTGATATTATAAATATATTCCCCACGAAAAATAACATTTCTGATACTTGAAGTAATAACATTTATATCCTCACACTATAATTTCCTATTGAAATACATAATATTTGATGATATAATTAAAAATCTGTTGTTATGTGGTAAAAATAATATTATTAAATTCATAGATCATCACAAATAATAAAACATTAAATGATTAAAAAAATAATAATTTAAAAAAGGAATTCAATTAGTAATAATTATATATTCAAATCCCATTACTAGAGTATATCCAAATTTTATGAATAATAAACCCATATCCTAGATTTATATAATATTAGTATAATTGTCCCATTTCAATAAGAACCCTCAATTCTATATGTAGTTAAACAATACAATGATTGTAGAGGCAAACATTGAGTCCCTATTAATATATGAAATGTTCAAACATGATTTCTCTATATCAATGGAATAAATTTTGAAACTATTCATATATGGTGTCATGAATTCATGTTCTACAATGAACATGAAGTTGATGCTTCAATGGAAGTACATATTTGATGCTTATACATATATAAAAATCTAGATGAATATAACATCCTGTGAGAATTAATTGATAATGGTTTTTGAACAACCACATTCTAGTCTAACCAATCATCCATATCATATGTATAAACATAAATTATCTCCCTCTAACATAATAATTAATATAAGTGACATGAGTGGGTATATACTACTAAGATGAATAATTATTAGAACCCTATTTAGATACCTCAAATCCAACTCTATAATCATTTTTTCCTATTGGATACCATCTACGATAAAATTCTAGTACGGTTATTTGTTAATATTAACATAGAAGTTCCCACATAAAAAAATAAATTCATTAAGTAGTTTTTCTGTTGATATGATATAATGTTGTATAATAATAATTATTCCTTTGAGTCTTGCAAATTTTTATATATAAGAAATATTATAAAAATTATATGTGAAATTACCAGTTTTAGAAAATTATAATTTTCATTAATAAACCTAGTGATTTTTAATTGTCTATAATTAGTCAATTTGAGTGATGTAAATAAACAATACATGATTTATGTCAATCTAATTAATGAAATGACTATTGACAACGGTAATCAATGGGATATTTCTGTCTAAAATGTGATATCATATAATATGATCTCTATATAAGCATATAATCAAAATAAAATATCCTCATGGATGGTCTATTAATATCAATGAAAAAGGCTACCACACCATCCATGTATATATATCATTCCCTTAAAGAACCTACTATCTAGTGATTTTTATACTAATATTCATTGTATATAACTCAAATATGTTTATGAAATCTACACATTCCTTCAATGAAAAAAAATTTAATGATTCATTTGAAGATGTTCTAACAACCATATGATATCTATTGTTTTAGTCAAATATAACAGTTCATAGGAGAAGAATTATTTTGAATATTATAGTAATTCCCTAGATAAGTGTACAAAAATTATTTGTAAATTCAGTACATATTTTCTTATTTTCATCACTAAATTATTTTATCGTGTATATCAAAAATTTAAAACATTTCTATGAAACATATTTTTGATCACAAGACACTCCCAAGTTTTCTAAAATATATTGTAATTCCCACCAATCATCCAATTTCGTTTATAAAGGGATCAAATAGAATATTGTTGAAGGTCTTTGAGATTCCCCATAAGAATTTAAGGGATTAATATTAAAAACATCAAATGATCTATGATTGGTTAATATGTCTATATATAAATATATGAATACTATGTTGATTATATCTTCCATAAATATCAAAATAGGTATATCAACTATACGGATAATTAGTAAGATATATTTTTAATAGATACACATTTAGATTCTAATATTTTATTTTGATGATCATAAACATTATTTTTGATTAGAAATAGATCACCATGGTTATAATAGGGAATCCATGTGAATTCAGGCATCAATATCTATAGTGTAATGGGATGATGTATAAAACATATCAAATTCAAATTGATTTTGGTGGTTCGGTATGGGAAATTATATATATATTTATATCGCAAATAAAATGAATTGGAATATATGGGTTCTTTATTTATTTAGGTATATCAAAAATCATATAATAAATGTTGTCTTTATAATCCCAATAATGGAGATATTTCATTAGTGAAACTATTTTTATATAATCTATATAGATATATTATCTTTTTGAAAATCAAAATTTATTTTTAAATAAAAAACAACAAAACATAGTGAATATGGAACGCCTAAAATCTATATATGTGGTAACATAAAGGAAATTTATAATTTTCATATTACACCATTATATAAATAATGTTAACCTAAAAAATAAATAATCATTCCTCAACATCCCCCCTTTCAAAAAATAATAATGAGTTATGGAGAATCATTTCACATCTCATTAAAATATTCCAAGTTAATAGAAAACTAACTTTACATTTGAATAATCATTATAAAAAAGATAATGATTGAGAATCTTTTTAGGGTGATCATTTCCTATAATATTTTTATATATATATTAAATACATCTTATATTAGAATAGTTTTAATTCTCATAATAGAGGTCTTCTAAGTATTTTTCTATGTTGAAAAAAATGAGAGATCGATGCCGACTCTATTTGTATAGAGGTATGATTCAGTAATGGAAAATTGAAACTCTTATCGTAGTTTTATAATATTGGATTATTAGATTTGATATTACTATATTAGTAAAAACATCCTTATATTGATCACAGTGGAGACACATTTGAGACACTTCCTACTATATATTTTGGTATATTTCTTCTCTTATATAGATTCTTATACATATATCTTCAGTATTTTAATTTTATCTCAAAATCATGAAGTATGGTATTTCATTCTATTTAAATATTATATTTGATTATTGTATGAAACTGTATGATTTGTTAGACATCTTAATTTTTGACCCATCCCCATAATGTGTTTCAATTAATATAGATCACCATGAAAAAGTAGGTTTATCAGTTAATTACACACCATATATATATTATATGTAAAATTATGGCATCACTTATATCTTATAAACAATAATGATGTAAATTTTTTATCACCGTAGTAATTAATGTTAAATTTTTATTGTGGATTAATAAAATGTATCTCTTTGATATTTTTTCTTACGATTGTTGGTTACTCTAAAAAAGGTGTAGAATTCAAACCCCTCATTTTATTTGTAAATCAAGAACTAGAGATATTGATGAATGATTGGAACATCTGAGGTGTATTAGGGATAATGATTTTGAGATGTGTTTTTATGAAATATATTATGATTTAGTGATATATCAGAAATCATGAAAATATACATTGGTCGTTGGATGAAATAGCCTCTGAACCCAAATTGTCTCACACATCCACATCATATAGAAAGTTATTAAATGAATTGGATAATATATCCAAATACCAGTTATGAAAACATTATGTAAATATAATCATCCACATCAAAATCCATATCGTTTATTCTTCATTATAGTGATTTTAATGAAATTAATGAGATTAAAAACAACATAGGTTCATGTTAGATTATAGCCTCACTGACATATTAAATACTAGTGTGGTTGTCTCCCACATATTATTTAATTTAATATTGAGACAAAATTATTGATTAAGATGTAATTTAATTGATATAGAGAATGTTTGAAAATTTTATCTTTTATGATTTCAAAAAAATAATAGAATATATTCTATATATGATGATTTGTTGGAGTTCTCTTTTCCATATTAAAGGATGAGATAACATCATTATCCTATAGGAGACCATAAAGACACATTTGGCGATCAACTATCATGATCCAACCACTTCAAAGAAATTAGTAAACATGGAAATATGTGTACATTAGAGACACATGCATTCATTGACTTCACCATGTGTTTTATTGTTATTTGATACTTGAAACTATCACTCCTTTACACCTAGAGATATTTTAAACATTTATATACTCATGGTAATATCGTTAATGGGAATTAATGTCATAGATATATATCAATCATCTATGACTTGAATAATAATTTATATATTTATTAGCATTGAATTCTTCCCCGAGTTTTAGGACGATGTATCCCTCAATGATTTTGGGAAACATGTAGTCATCCAATTAATGAATACAAAAAAATTATGTTATTTAAAATACCTCACAAAATATTTATGGTTAAATACATGAAAATATGTTATTCTTTCATGATGTTGGGATATTAAGAATACAATATTCAATACAGAACCACTTCCAACTATAATGAATTGGAAAATGGGAAAATACCATATTATAAAAAGACACAATCTATTTATATTAAATATATGGTGGACATGGAAAATTTTAGTATATAAAAAAACTCTTCCGTTATTTATGGTATTAACACATAAAAACTTATACTTGAACAAATACAACCTCGTATTCAAAAGAATAAGGGACATATGAAGTCTCTATAATCACATAAAATTTCATTATCAATTGATTGTCCAATGATTGGATGTCAATGATTTTATTAACTAAATTGGATGTACATATGGGAAGAATTTTTTCACACCAAGAAGCCTAAATAATAATAATAATTTAGTTATCCAAAAAAAATTGACAAATAAATATCTTATCCTTATGCACACAAGGTTTATTAGAGCTTAATTTGAGCGGAAAAATTATACATTGGGAGAATACTCAAACACATAATGATATATTAATGAGGGTTATTTCATATTTAATATATACTCCAATGTAGCTTACAATATAGTCATGTCGGATGATGATTTTCTCCCTATATGTATAGGGAAAAATTTCCCAATGGGGTTTTATTTTTGGAGGAAATAATCCTTCACAAAATCATTAAGGCATTACATGAATAGAATTTTAGTTTTCCATTAAGGTGGTATCACATTGGACTGTTGGGTATTTATGATTAGTGGAAATTTCATGATTTTTTCCTATATAATGTTATCTAATAAAATCATTACATAAAATTAATTTGAATATATATGATCATAATTTGATGAATTTTGGTAAGATTGAAGTAGTTCATGAGGAGGATTCTATAATGTAGTAAGTAGTTCATAGGGATCAATTCCAAGAAGACAGTAGTTAGTGAGGACAATTAGTTAAAGTGAATTTATTTGATCAATACTATGCAACTGAAAAAGGAATGCACAGAAGATTTATTCAATGAGACATCATCCATAAAAAAACAAGGGGCGGTCCAAAAATGGTAAAAATAATTCAACAATATACTCATGCCACTCGGTGAAACATAGTGCATAGAGGATTTTTGGTAGTTCATAATGGTCGCATGCAGATTCATGAATGGTTAAAATAACATTACAATGGGACTAAAAAATTTCTATAATGAATTTAATTTAAGATAATACTAAGTATACCTGGTATTTTATCATCTAGGTGAAAACAATACTTCCTGGCTCACACATATGAGTGTGAAACACTTCTGAGTTATTCAGAACAACATTAGTATATAATATAGGATTTGTGGGAATACATTTGTTGAGAGATTAGTGATATTTTTAATTGTGATTCGATGTACACCATGAAGGATAATAAGTAATCTTCGAACATTATAAAGGATGTCATCCTAGGAAAAGAAGTGATCCAGTCTGAATATTTTATTTTTTCAATGATCTTTAGTGGAATTAGTAAATTTGTAGATTGTCATTGTTTTTTATTTAGAAATATCCTAGTTATGTTGAAAAAAGATAAATCATTTTTCCTAATTCATGTAGTCATTTCTTTCAATAAATTTTTATAAAAAAGATAGACCCAATTTTTTTTATGGAACTGGATTTGAAGGGGAAATTGATTTAATTTTTTATACCCTAATTACCCCTTTATAGAATTTAAATTAGCTGTGATAACACTTGTTATCATGTGGAAATGTTGAAAATTATTTATTCTGAATTGTTAGAAGTAATTGATGGTTTATATCGCAATTGTATTCTAATATATGATTCAAACAATTATCAATTACAAAATAATTAGATACAAAACTAATTCCAAACATTACTAATGGATTCCCTTAAAATAGTGATGCGTGGAATATTGTATTATATAGATTGTGGTGCTTTATTATGAGATGAATTAAGAAAATTGGAAGTTGACGCGAAAGGAATTAATGCTTTATATAGATCCCTATCAAATAAAAAATATTCAATGATGAATTCATGTAGACATAATATGATAGACCAAAAAATGATTATCAATATTTATAAGGGTCGATCAAAAGTTAGAGAAGCATATCATTAGGTAATATGAAACTTGTATGTGGATGTGATAATTCATGAAAATGAGTCTATAGATTGATTCTTTGATGAAGAGAATCATACCATGGAATACATGAGTGGTCATAGAGAAACTATTGAAGATGTAAAAATTGTAAAGGGCATCATGAAAATGCATCCACCTCAGTTCAATCTGAATGTTTATACATTAGAAGATGATGATATAAATTATATAACAATGTATTTATTATAGTGTAATCGTGTTGCCTCAAAAATGCGAAATTATGATGATGAGTCTATTGAAAAATGGAATTCAATTGATGTGGAATTTAGGGATATGAATAAGCTCACCATTGATGATATAAAGGAATATGAAGAGATGGATGTGGTGATGTGTTTCATTTCCTCAAACATCCAAAGAGGAAAAGGTACTTTTAATGGGAAAATTCCATATTCATTCTTTGGATGTTGAAAGGTTAGACATATTACTACATGTTTCTCCATAAAGATCCATTATAATGAAGAGGATGAATTTTAAATTCCTATGAAGATTTATTCAGCCTATGTGACACATACGAAAATGTTTGAGGAAAATAAATTGAAAATTAGAAATATTATTTTAAATTAAGATGTTACATTAGAACAATTTGAGAAAGAATAGTTAGAGGAATTCAAGGATAATGGGGACAGTGCTGTTGTGACAGTTGATAGAAATTATAAAATTAGGTACGAAAGCAACAATAAAGAAGGATAATTTAAATGAAGTGTTGAACATTAATTTTAATTATAATATGATCTGGAGGAAATATATGTTTTTCGATCTAAAATGATGAAACTCAACAAAGTTGTTCATGATTAACAACTTTATTTTACTAAGGAGAAATAATAGAAATATGAGATGATAGATGGAATTGACTAGATTCAGTCATTAAGAATAGATAACTCTAATTGAATCAATGTGTATATCCTCAATGTGGATGAATAGGAAAAAATGATATATGGGTAGAATTAAATAATGAATGATAAAGACATAAATATTTAAAATGTTCAGAGGGGTGTTATTAGCCATTAAAATAAGTGAATGATTAACATAATTTTTATAAAATAATGATTTTTTTTGAATAAAATGGGATGTTATATTTCAAATTTGTAGTGCAACAGACAATGGAATGTTAGGAGAAGAAAATGATACATATGAATTTTAAATGTGTTGCTAGGATTGATTGAAAAAATAAAGTACTAATGATTGATGAAATAATAGAATAAAATACCCAGAAATTGATGACTGATTTGGGTATGAATCTAAATAAAATGATTAAAGAACCCAATGGAAAATTAGTAATACAGTAGTGACAAAAAACTATGCACCTCGCACTAGATGTTATTGTTTTAGAATAATTAGACACTTTTAAAATGTTTCTTCCATAACCAAACTATAGAAAAAGGAATAATATCGACCTAGTTAGTCATTCAAAACTCATTATTATAGAGTATCATTTAATTTTAACTCTTTTAGGTGTGGAAGAGTTATACACATGGAATGTTATTTCTCATAAAAAATTAGGATTACTGTGATGAAGAAGGATGAATATTTTCATAGGAATCATGTAAATGTTTCATTAAATGAGATGGAAAGAAAAAATGGAGTTGTAGCCCTGTATGGTGAAGCCATTCCAACATACATATAAGATGATGATGATCATAAATTAATACCATTTATGATGTCAACAACATGGATCAAAATGAATATAGATGAACATGTGGTGGTCACAATTATTTTTATCAGTTTATTAGATTAAATTGGAATATGGATTATTTATTGTTTATTAACCTAATATATTAAATAATATATGCTACTGTTGAAAAAAATCATATATGACATCGATATATTTTTATGATTTGTTAATGATGAAGACATGAAATATATTGGATCAGGAAAATGGAATATTGAGAGAAATTCCATAGACGTGATGATATTATGGTTATTGAGAGTATCAACCAAAACATTGTAGGTTTATGTTAATTGTGTGTCTTGGTACATTCCAAACATTTTTAAATGCTATTTTTTCATTAAGGAAAAATATGGTGTAGTTGTTTTGTAGAGAAAGAGTTCAAAGGGGAATCTATAAGATGTATTTTGTGAAGATGATATTTGGTTATTTCCAAGGAAGAAGAAAAAATTTTATGGTATAAATATCGTTGTTATTTCATCAAGACAACTTTATATGATCTGGTTAAAAGTGATTCTTCTCTAGACAATTCTATTTTATCATGTGATCATACCCAATGGTGTGATCCTTGTCAAAAAAGGAGTGTCATTCAAATTACATATAAGGAAAAGGATAAATAGTTAACAAAATAACATTAGTTGATAAATATTTATGTGTTAATAGCTATTTCACCTAGGAAAAATGATGATAGGAAATATTTTGTTCACTTAATTGATGAATTTAGCATAGTGGCACAGGGTTTATTCATCACTCAGTTGTCTGACATGTATAGTTAAAAAAAAAATTTGAATAAAAAATTGAATGGTATAAGGTCATATAATCAATAATATCCAATCATATATTAAAATGATGTTTATAAATAGCCATGTAGAGGATTTTCTCATGAATCATGGGATAAAGATCCAATTATCAAAAGTACTAACTCCACATAAAAAAGAGTAGTTGAGAGAGGAATTCAAATTTTCAACAATATGGAATGAAAAATACTAATTGAGAAGGACCGTCTAGAGAATCTTTTGTTATAGGAAATTAATAAATCACTATATACATTGAATAGGTTTTTATTATGTCCAAATGAACAGTATGTATGAGATATGAATGGAAATGAGATAATATTGATGTTTTTTTCTAGTCTTTAGGAGTATGTGTTTCACTCAATATAATAAGAAACACATTATTTTTAAATCATATGCATGTTAAGGGATGTTCAATGGATACTCAATAAAAAACCATGAATATAAATGTTTTAATTGGTGTTTAGGAAATGTAGTTTAATAAAATGAAGTAACTATAGATGATAATGAGCAGAATATTCAAAAATTACCTGATTATTCTCGAAAGGATAGTGATAGAGAGATAAACATCTCAAAGGATGTTCTATGCCTAGAGGGTGATTCAGAAGAATATTTATATAATGAAAATTATGATCATAAATTATTATATAAACAATGAATAAATAAATGAGACAAAATTGATAAATAGAACATAATTGTAGATCATATTGCTAGAGTGATGACTGTGAGGAAGACGACTCTACCAAATGCATTATTCTTATCGAATGTAGAATCTAAATGTTTTTGAAGATGTAGTTGAAGATAACAACTAGATTCCAGCTTTGTAATACAATATTTACAAATTATAGAAGAATCAGGTAGAGTGATTTTTTTAAGGACAATAAATATGAATGTAATCAGGATAAAATGGGTCTTTGACAACAATATGAATTAATATGATGTCGTGATTCCAATGAGAAAATGGTTAGTGTGAAAAGGATACTCCAGAATAGTGGGTATTTATGATGATGAAAAATTTTAACATATTTTAATGATAGTGAAAATTAAATAATTCTTATCCATATTAGTGAAAATGAATGTAATTATTTTACATATTGATATAAAGTCATCATTTTTAAAAGGGGTTATAAAATAAGAATCTTATACTGAGAAAAATTCAATTTTCTCAATCATTAGGAGGAGAATATTGTTTTTAGCTAAAAAGGGAACTATATGGATCAATGAATGCATTGATATTGTGCTATTATAGGTTTGATGATTTTTTTTAGAAGTTCCATTTTTCAATGTGGTGTAGTTGATTATAAAATATATGTAATTAGTTATAGTGATAAATGTATAATAGTTATGGTATATTTCAATGCCATATTATTTTTTGTATAGTATTAATCTTAGTATTATAAAGTCACATAATTCAAGAAAAGTAAATTAAAAATCTCAATGATCATTGAATAAAAAAATTCAGTTTACATGTTGTAAGAAAAATAATGTCACATGAATTTCCAATAAAAATATTATAATGAGGGTTTGAGAAAATTTAGAATATATAATTCTATTAAGATATAGAATCTTGCAGATACCCTGATTAAGATTTCCAGATATGATAAAGGCAAAGAAAATAAATCCACAGAGTATAGGAAAATCATTTGCAGTCTATTGTACATGGAAATGATAAGACATTAAATTGATTATTAAACATACCAATTATAATTATATCAATGAATTTCTAAGTAAATATAGATTCTAGTAGTGATAATTATACATCAGTATAATATGGGAATGGTCGATATCGGATTAATGTAAAATTATAAATCTCTGCAAGAGTTATGAATCTATATTGATGATGATTGTGATGGATTAGTAAATGAGAATAAATCATCATATGGGAGAGAATTATTTCATGGTTTATTGATTATTAACATTATATTAAATAAACATGATTTTTTTACATTGAGCACCCTAGAAAATGAATATATAGAGGCTACTCAAATAAAAATATACATGTTGTGGATGAAGAAGCAGCATGATTATATTATTGATGATGTGAATTCTATTATTGGAATACATTGAGAATATTATTTTCATATAATCCATATAATAAATCCTTTCTATATCTCACAAAAAATCATTAAAATGAATTATCATTTTTTTCAAGAAGAATGTTGATAATTGGATTCTGATGTTTCTTTATGGTAATAAAAAACTACCTATTTCAGATACATTGGTGATGGCCTAACCCATATCACTATATGAATGGAATAAAATGACTCTGGTTGTTAATTTGAATCCCCTCAAATGAAAATTTATGGATGTGAGACCCCATCTCCCTAATGATTGGTGAGGATTTTCCAGATATGAAGATATTTTCCCAACCCTATTGTATACCACAATGAAGTGAACCTAGTGTTATTTGAAAAAAGGGGAGAACATGTTTTTATAAAAAGGGAAAATTTTCATAATTATGGATAGGGGATAAGAAGATATGGGGAGTAGTGAAGTAATGTTAAGTTTAAATATGATTATGTTAAGTGTTATCAATTGATGGTTATAAATCATGACTGATGGGTTTTTTGATTAATGATGATTAGTATTTATTAAATTATTTGATTCACTAATGAATACTCCCGACTAATATTAGTTATCATTTTGATTAGGGATAATGTGGTCTTAAAGAGTGTGTTGAGTAAATATTTTATCACTATCATAATTTCAAGATGGTAGTTATATTAAAATATAGAAGAATCCATAATGCGGTATAAAAATGTATATATTTGTAAAAAATCCAATATATGGAGATTTTTTTGGAAAAATTAATTAATGGCATCATCTTGTTGTTTTGGGGTGATTTTTTTTATGAATAATACAGATGATTTTTTTAATATTTTTCTTATTTCAAAAGTAACTATTCAAGGAGGAATATTTTCCAATTGAGTTCTGATATTTTTCCTCAAAATATAAATTTTGATTTAAGGAAAAGGATGATTTTATTTAAAAGATTTCACATACCACATTTCACGGATAGTGAAGTGTGGAGTTTGAAGAACACATAGTAGTGAAACTATTCTATGAATAAAAAAAGAAGGTATATAAACAATGAATCTTGGTATGCGAAACATGTAGAAGAATTAGTTCATGATAGGTTTGTTGTTAGTGAGATTCGTTTTGTTTTTTGGACGCTCTTCATTTTCAGAATTTATGTGGTGATTTTAGGTTCCAACACATGTTTTCCATTTCAGATTACATCATTTACCAAAAATGTATTAAGGCACTACATGGACCAAATAGAAGATCATGGAAATAATTCTAATACATCAAAATTTTTGATATTTGTGATGGGTGGGTTTTGTGTGATATATTTTCATATACATATGAACCTACTCACCTCATTATATAGATAGAATTTAATATGAGAATACCAGCACTAGAATAATTTGGGGATGTTCAATATAGTTTTCTATGGAGTACACCTTGAAAAAAGTTGTAGTTCAAGAGAAATCAATTCTCTATAAGATGTACTTAATGATGATAGGTTATAAAGGTGTTTTCTAGGATTTATAGATCACAACTAAAAATGGATTGGAAAATAGAGGTGGTTCATGAGGCACCAACCATATGAGAAGAGGGATAACCTATAAATAAAAATGTAAGGGATAAAGCACTCATGCCACATGGTACAACACAGTTGAAATATGATTCAAGGTAGTCTATGGAGGTTTCAAGATACTTCTTGATGAGAAGAAATAATTTCTTAAACTATATTTTTAAAAGACAATATTTCTTGGAAATGTTTATTTCATCTATAGGGTAAAATAGAGACTTCATGTAATAGACATAAATGTATGAATCAATTTTTAGGCCATTCAGAACAATGAGAGATTCTCCTAGAGGATCAGTGCACACATGTCTGCAGAATAGGTAGTGAGATTTCGATTGTTATTGGTTGAATACCATGAGGGATAGTGAGTATACTCTAAACAATGTAAAGGTAGTGATATTGGGAATATATGTGATATAACCAAAACATTTTATTTTTTTAGTGAAACATTGTGGATTCAGTATATCATCAAAAAGTCATTGTAATCTCACTAGACATATCCCGATAAGGATGAACCATGTTGTGTAATTATTCCTCATATATGTTTTTATATCTGTTCATAGATTACAATAGGTAAGAGAGGGAATAAATTAATCATTACAATGAATGAAGATCTAATGAGGCAATTTATATAATATATTATACCATGATACACCCCCCTATTTGGTTATTGGACCTTAATGGGATTACAATATCCAGAAATGAAAAGTACCTTAATAAATAAATTTCATTATTTACCAAAAAATGATAATACCATATATGTTAAAATATAAAATTTACCTTTACATATCCAATATTTATGTTAATATAAACTTCATAGAAATATATTCCTTGTTTTATTATTATAAACTATAAATCACATATGTCCCAGCCATGTGACCATTGTATTTATTTTATTTCATCCTCAACACATGATTTTAATCAAAACAAAAAATGTATTATTATGAGATAATAAAATTAATGAAACTTACCATATCCAACATACCATAAAAACTAAATTGACATAAAATTTTGTTGAGATATTTTTTCGATACATAATATCCAGATCAATATTGGAGCTCTCGGTGCACATATGTTTCTCCATGACAGTTTCCATGGACAAAATAAATTTTTGGAATATATATAATGTATTTTTCATTAATATTCCAATATTATTAATTAAAAATTATCTTAATCATTATTACATCCTCATGTTCCCTAAACATAATCTCTATAACATAATTTGTTCTCCCAATATGGCCAGGTTTTGTCCAACGACCCATATTCTAGGATCTTATAAGATTTATATGTGGCTGCATTCATATCCTCACATGATATGTAGTAATTCAACTACCACATATCCGTTGAATAGTTAGAAATTGTTGTCACACCCCCATGTCTTGATGAATAATTATTCATATATTCATGTTGGGGTCTATCCCACTTGACAATATTCTAATATTACATTATTTTTCACATAGCCAATGTATACCCAAATTATCTTTTATGATTTTCCTCTTCATATGTCATTACACAATGAAATGATTTATACAATGTCTCTTATCTTTTCATTTTAATATATTTGGTACACCATGCATGACATTATAGTTCTCAGAGGGGTCTATTTTGTAAGACATATTATCACTACATGTGAACCTTCTCTATGTATGATCATCAAAATATTATGTTTTATCCAGGAATATATGTGTTAACAATTATATCCCTTATATTAGAGTGATTCTTCATAGTGATATGTCCATTAATATATATATATATATGAGGATATCCATTATCTAGTATGACATGATATAAATATATTTCATCTCACAAATGAGCCATAATATATATGAAATATTCCTTTTTTGAGATCCTCATTATATATCAATAAATATCATACATTATTTTCCCATGTTATACAATGTGAAATTTCATGGATTACAGTCCACCCAAAATGAGAGTAAACAAGTTTCAGTTGTAAATCCCACAGCTATGAAACATCGATACATGAGATATTAATATATATAAGGGTGCATGATATAATATTTAAATAATTATCATAACATTTAGAAAATAATTCCTTTGTTAGTTCTAATTTTAACCCTCAATATTTCATTGAGATATTTCCATGGTTAAAATTTAAGGAACATATTTCGATTGCAATTCTATTTATAGATAAAATTCTGTAATCCTTCATATTGGCTACATATATCATAGGATACTATTTTTTGGAAACTAAGTGTGACATGATTCTAATTTCACAACTAACGAATAGAATAAAGATTCTATTAACAAGGGGTAATCATATGATCTTGTTAATATTCAACACCTCCCTAGTGTATTCTTTCACCATTCATTTCATGTCATTCTATATCAGACTCAGTAGTAGTATGGAATATATTTCAAAATTACTATATGATGTTGGATTCATGTTATTTCAGGATACATAGTGAAATTAAAACAATATAAATCAGACCCAAAAACAAATAATTAACCACTTCAAACATAATTTATAAAAAAATTTATTTTACACTAAGTACCAATTAACGACAGATCATTCTAATAACTTTTTAAACATCAATTTCAAATACATTAAATATAATGTTTTAGGTATAGTAATTATCAATAAATTTAAAATATATATTGGTAATTACTGTACTAAATAAAAATAGTATCACTCCTTGAAATTAAATTATTAATTACTTTTTATTATTTTATATGTTTTATTTCATTTATATTTTATGTCTACATAAATTTAAATTTTTTAAATATATTATATTTCCATCATAAGTTCATTATTAATGTTCTATTTGATGAATCCATTCAAAATATGTGAGTGTGGTTCTACAATTTTTTCAAGTAATCAAATGGTTGTTGATGGGGTTATATAACCATGGTCCCTCAACATATAGGGTTACCATATCCACATGTAGAAGGAAAATGGTCTATGAATTTTGTTTCCTAACATTCTTCCAAACCATGCAATGTGTCTACGGGCCTAAAATTTTGGAAATCATGATTAAGATCAATTAGAATAATCATAAAATGGAGTTATATTACTCAATATCACCATCTTATTCTGGATACCCAAGAGGTGCTCCTAGACATAATCATAGACTACTTCCTCTCCCCATATTTTTGTTGGATTCATCTATAATTCAACATACAACCATTCGATGTTATGTTTCCCAATACTTTGTTCTATTCCATTATTTTTATCACATTTACATATATCCCATATTGTGTATCTTACATTATCAATCCCTAACATGTAAAATGTTTCTAGAATATTATTGTTTTCTATGGTATGTGATGACATATTGGTGCCTCTTTCAGAAAACAATTAGCAATGATGAGGGATTTCACTCTATTTAAGCTTTTTATTTTGTTTTTTTGTTAAATTTTATATCTAAAATTGAGATTTTTATTTGTTTCGTTATTTTCTATGGTGTTTGGGACTTCATCAAGGTGGGAGAACCCCTACAGTTCCAATGGTATTGATTTTCTTCTAGCTTTACCCTTATTTTGGTGCCTATATTTTGGAAACATATTTTTCATATATCAATATCCTAATATAATATATATTGTATAAAATTTATTTATGTGTAATTTTAGAGTGAAAAATTATTTTTTTAATTTCAGATATATATAAATTAATTTCTCCAACAAATGAATTTGTGTTATCTTTTTTCATAAATAATTCATATTTTATTTATAGGAATAATATGATTGTATTTTAATATTTATTTTGTGTTTTTTATATGGTTCTATGGTTATTGATGAAAATTTGGACATGATAAATTTGTTTACAAGGAATTTCTATTATTTTCATGAAATTTTAAATATTAACTTAATATTCTGAATTTAATAATAAATAAATATTTTATCACTTGAAAAATCACTTACTCCCACACTGGATATAAAAAAAATTAGATAACAACTATATTGGTGTCAGAAACAGTCCCCATGAGGGTTTCCGAATTTTCCAAATAATGAAGACATCGATATAAAAATTTATTAATGTATACAAGTATAATAAATGAGGTGTATTTTAGATTTATATTTTAATAAAGAGTTTTCAATTAAAAGGAAATATTTAAAAAATAATTTTTATATCTTGGTTGGATCCATTACATAAATTTTTAAATCCATATTTGAATTGATTGAGATGTGATTATGATATTTAGTGGAAACATTTTTATTCGTAATGATATGTGATTTTATAGATACCCTTTTCCAATATATAAATTTGTTTTTATGTTAAACTGTGAAATTTAAAATTATTATTGTGTTTTATAGTTATTTAATTATGAATATTTTTCCAAATTTTTTGGGATCATTTGTTCTATGTTTTTATAACATTGTTCGGGATTGGCTACAATTACTATGTTTTTCTATCGGAGGTCTGTGTATAATTTTTTATGGTCAGTTTTGTTTTACTATCACTTTCCCCTAATTGTGGGTTTCCCTAGATTGTTGAATTAGCTCTATGTTTACCCTTTCATTATATATAATTTAAGTTGTTTTCTATTATGCACATTTTATTGTATTTTGAATATATTTTTCATCATGATTTAAATTAGACACCCTATCATTTCTTCAATTTATTATTATTTTTTCCACAATTTATCTACATAAAAATGAAATTTAATTTTATGGTTTATTAAATATTCATTTAAAAAAATATAACTATATTATTTTTGAAATGGTACTTTTTCTTGACATCAAATTTAATGATAATATTTCAATTTATAATGCATTGATAGAAATAGAATGTATATATATATATATTTTTTACATGATTTATATTTATTTTATGTAAGTTATTATAAAAAACTATTTTTATAATTCATTTTCAAACTGTTTGAATACATATCGTATTTTTAAGTCCATTTCATAGGTTTTGGTCACCTACTAATGTTATTGTTATTATTACTCATGATTATAATTATCAATTTTTGTTTCTTGCCATAAATTTTATTTTATCATATCCAATGATGTGTTGACGATATATTTGTTATATAGTTACTTTTAAAGTCACATGGAATAATTTTTTTTGGTTTAAATTAATTTTTATATTATTTGTTTTCATTCATCGTATAGTATTATAATATATATATATATAGATATTATTATTATTATATGGGTGTTTAGTAGTGGAATGGAGGTATAATTAGTTTTATTTCAAATATATAGAGATACTAGGGTAGTAGAGGTAATAATTACTGTATTTTTCTTTTTTTAATTTTTTAATACTTTTATATTATAAAAATTATACATGATTGGATGTTGGTTATCGAAATTTGGATATGTTATTTGATACATTAATTATTTTTTCTTCATGTTTTACAAATACATATTTATTATGAAAAATAATTTTCACTTGTAAAATATGACTCACAAGGAACGTAGTGCAAACCAGGTCTAATAGAGAAATTACTATAGGGATTTCATGTGCTTCCTAGAGTTCATAATGTATTGATAAAATGGTCTCATTCATATAAAATTTCATTATCGCACATGTTACTAGGAGGAAATTTATTTTAGAACTAATTTATTTATTTATGAATTAATGGATTCTTTATATTGGACTATGATTACATGATATGTACAAATAATAAAATTTTAGACAAAAAATTAACTTTCAAAATCCTGAGTATCACTGGGAATTTTAGATTTTATTCTATTCATTTCATTGTTCTATAATTTTTTCAATATGGGTGATAAAAAGGGTAGTGATCTAGTGGATCATGATGAAAAAAAGGGAGTTTCAAGACACATGAATCTGATGATCAATGCCTATGATAATCGCTAGTGAGGATTTTTCTATTAGTACATTGTCTGCAGTGCCACATGACTATGCTATACACTGAAACTAGTCCCCTTTAAAATATATGTGTTGGATACTATTTTTTTTAATATGACTTATTATGTCACAACACATCCCTCGGGGCCCGTGTCGTGACTACCACAATCCCGCCTTCAATAGTTCAGGGGCTGGAGACTAGCACCAAAGGCGTAATCCCTTAAAACTGGGAAGACATTGCCTTTATAACCTATAAACACACACACACAAGAAAGCACACAGCTGGAAGAAACACCAATCAAATTTTATAACAAAAGTGTGTGGAAATTAAAAGTAGAAAGAATACATGACAAATAGTAAAGGTACAAGTATAACTAAAATGTTATACAACTGATGAAAGAGAAATTGCAGCTACTGGATCATCCTCCAGGATTCCTACATGAATGGTAGGTACAAATCACCTCCTCAGCACTCCACGTCTCTCAGTTTCCTCTAGGTACCAACATGTCATATGGTCCACCTCTAGGTAATGTCTAGTCCTGGTACTCTTAGCCTCAGTCAGCGTTGTCTGTCATCTGCATCCAACAGAACAAGGTGCAGACATATCCCGTGTAGAGGTGAGTATAACGATACCCTGTAGGGACCCTGATACCATCTAGGTCTCAAAAAATTCATCAAAGATAAAAAAAGAATGAAAGAAATATATAACCCTACTTATTTATATTCCCATACATATACCTGTGTGATCAAGTGATCCATCTCAATCATGAGGAAATCACAGAATAACTGACTCAACTCAACCAGGATTTTATTCTAGGTGTAGTATTAATTGACATTCCCAGTCACATTATCGAAACCTCAACTGCAGGAGAACTTCTCCATTTTCGAGTACAGTGGGCCTACTATGATACCAAGTTCACTTCACACTAACCTATGACTACTGAGGTACTCCTCCTGTCGGGTACCGTGGATCTGCATCATCACCAAGCACACTCCCCACTGTGGGTCTTTCGTGTCACCAAGTGCACTCCCCCTCATAGCATGCTGAGGTGCTCCTCCTTTTGTGTACCGTGGGTCTGCTGTGACACCATGGAGCTACCCACTATGGGTCCACCGTGACACCAAGTTTCTCCCAACTGGGCTAGTAGAGTCACTCCGAGTCAAAACTGACAGCAGTCATCAGGTATCAACCAGTTACTAGTTCTACGCACTATACTCGCTCGTCTCTGGGAGGATCCTCTCCATGAGCTACTAGTAGATACTCTATCTACAAAAATGTCCCATGAATATGTATCTCAAAGGTCCACCACACTATTGGGGTCTCAAAGCAATAGATGGCACGTCAATAGGAAGCCCGGTCTAAGAGTTATTGGTATTTTAGTCCCAGGTTCCAGGTTGGATTAATTTTAAATTGAACCTTACTATTTCCCATATCAATCCAAAACTCCAGTGCAGTATATCAATGGGCCTCAATTCTATGAGATTTCCATCTCCACTGACAGTTGTCAAATGGACATTCGGTGCCAATGATATGGTTGATGGAGCATATATGGGTCGTCGGGGGTCCGGGTCTGGTGTGACCCGGTCGGACCCACCAGGCCTGACCCATTGTGTGGGCCAGCCCGTTGGGTTCAGCCCGACCTGCTGGTCTAATTCCAGAAGTCTGTGATGGGTAGAAGAGAGCAATGACGGCGCAAACAGGTCGTGAGGGCGCGGACTGGACGTAGGTCGGCACGAGGGAATTTCATTCCGGAGGGCGCCGCGAGGGTCGCCCATCCCGAAGAGTGTCGCGAGGGAGGCTTGTCCCGGGGCACGGGGCCGGTTCGGCTCTGAGGGCCTCGAGGGCGTGGCTCAAGGTGGCTCGACCTGGGGGATGGGTGGCGTAGACAAGGTTGATTTGACTAGTGGTTGGGACAACCTGGGGCGGTTCAGCCGGGAAGCTGGAGCGGCTGAGTTACCTGGCCAGTGGATGGTGCAGCTAGGGTGGCTCGGTCGGGAGGTCGGGGTGACGTGGCTGGGGCCTGTTCGACCAAAGGGTGGCGCGACCAGGGTTGGTTCAGCCGGGAGGCCGGAGTAGCTGGGGTAGCTCAACCAGGGTGGCTCGGCTTGGAGGACGGGGTTACTGGGGCACGGTACGGCCGAGGTACATCGTGGCCAGGGTGAGGTGCAGCTCTAGGCCGTTTCGTCCGGAGATTATGTGGGGCTGGTTTTGTAGGGAGGCCGGGGCACCGTGGGGGAGGCACGGGTCACGGAGGCCATGTGTGGTGGCACAATTTCCTTCATCACCTTCGTCAGCTTCCTCCATTTTAAAGAACAAAGATAAATAATAGATGGGATACTGAGAGGATGACGAAGTTAGTTTGGCCCACAATCTCCGCATTAGTGTGGTAGAAAAATGTTCCCAAGAACGAAACACATAAAACCCTCCTGCAAATATTCTTATCAACCTGGAAAAGAAAACAATGTTCTTAGTTGTGAAGAGATAATAATAAATCATTTAACCCATACGAAGTATGGTTTGTTGACGATGCTAAGGAGGGATTTTCGGTCCTCGAAGGTGTCCCACGTCAGTTGCCTCCACAAGGTGCTTCCATGGAAGAGGTTGAAAATGATCCTCACTGGTGTTCTTCATGGAAGAAGTGTTCTTTATTGGAGAGCGTAATCCAATATGTGTTGGGTGTCACGTCACATAACCAGCACTTCGTCGCTTGATGAAGTCGTCTCAAATACTCCTCCAAATATCCCAATTATGTTGTCATAATAAAGTGGTGCGTTGTCACAATTTAATGTGGAGGAAGTCAAAAGGCTCATCCAAATTAATTAGGGGGGTTTATTGTTTCTCTCAATTTATGGGGGGTTTTGTCCCAGGTGGTCCCCACTACCATATCCTCAAATGGGAGGTTATGGTTTGGGGGATCCACACCACCATAACCTCGCATGAGAGGTTAAGGTTCGATGGTCCCCACAACTCAACTTCCACATGGAGGTTTAGTTCCGATGGGCCCACCTCTTAACACCCCCTAGGTGTTGAAAATAAAAATAAAAATGGCATACACTTTTTTTTAACAAGATAAACCCAAAAAAAATCTTTCACTCTTGACCCACTGTTATCGATGTGAAAGTCTCTTTAATAGAATATCAGCACTGCAAGTTCAATGGTGCCCTCATATTTTAATTCCGAGCACCAGTTCAAAAGTTAGAAGAACATGCTTGCATATTTACTGAACGTACCCAAAAAAACAACAGAAATTGATTATCAATCGGTGGAAATTCATTTTAATCTCCATAAAATGGAGTTTTGTATTTTTTTTAAATATATTAAATTTTTTATATAGTAATTTTTAATCATTAAAATTGTTGTAAAAATAAAAAAACATTTTTCTATGTTGAAAATGTTTTATTTTAAATATTATTGGATGAAGGAATTCATTTTTTTATAATATTTTCTACAGATGATATATGGAATATCAGTTTTAAATTTTTCGAGATTTTTTAATTAATAAATAAAAAAAGTTAGGTTTTAAATTTTTTGGGGGTTTATAATTTTTAAAACTCTATTGTTTTTTAAATAGTGAAAATTAAACTTACAACATATTTTAATTAATTTGCTTTTGAATTTTTTATGGGAGTAATATTATGAAATTAATATAAATGGGTTAAATAGGAATTTGGTCATGTTGTCAAATTTATGAAGCATTATTTTCATATAATGTTATTATATTGTTTCACATTACCCTCCTCGAACAGTTTGGTTGAAAGTGTTGAGATTTTTTTATCAAGGATTATATCATCCTCTTATCTCAATGTAAATCTATTTTATTATGAGGATGGGTTTTTTACCTTGGAGACATGTCATCATATATCCTATAAAGGGTAGTGTATAGGGATCTTTTCTTCGAAATCATTTCCTTGGGGCAACTAATGTTTTATTTAGTGTATTTGGTTTTCCTTGAATTCTCTCAAATGTGAGATTATTTCCTTGGATATGTGTATGTCGTAGTGATTTTTTACATTACAAAGGTTTTGTTTGAAAACATTCATTTCCATGTGATTTTTCGTTGAGGGTATTGGAAATAGATGTCTTGGATTAATTTAGGGGAACCATTGACAGTAGCATCCACTTATATAGATTGATACCTAATTGGAAACATTATTAGTTGGATGGGTTTAAATGGGTTTCAATGTTTCATCTATGAATCCCCATGATACCATGTCTACCACCATTTTTCTATGGATATAATTTTTTTCCATGTTCTTGAATTTATTTTTCACTATGTCTATAGTAATGTATTTTTTTCACACATTTTTCCTTCATTGGTCAAGCATCAAATGGGGATTAGATATAGATATTAAGTATTTCTCTTATTAATGTACTTTTTTATTTTTATCAGTATACATTGTGATTATTCATTCCCATTCCATGAATTTTAGAATCACCTTCCTTCAATTAGGTTACCTCTTCCTTATAGTTATTTTTGCCTTGTCCTGACCCACTGAGGACTGCATGGATAGAGGACAGATAAACCAAAACTACCCTAATACCACTTCCATGATCAATGGGAATTCAAAAATCACCGAGAATGAATATCTGTAATGGGAGGACTTTACATAATTTACAAATACGCATACATACACATATCCTATCACGAAAAATGCTAAAATGTAAATAAAATTATAACAATCCAGGAATATATCTAAAACCTCACTATCATTGTTTTACAAACATATACTAAAAGTGATAATGGTGGGAAATAAAAGGACAAATAAATTGGAGAAAATACAACATGTTCATCATGAATGTACTATTATCAAATTAATCCTCTTAGAAAACACCTCAGTATTTCAATCACAAACTGTGCTACACATTACCAAATCCTCCCAGTACACCAAAAATGTGGCCATCATCTACACGAGTCATTAAAAGTGAGGCTAGGTCCCATATTGGGGTGAGGAAAAAATACATATCAGGTAACCTTGAAAACACAAAACATAATTTATCATGTGTATTCAACTCAAAAAATGAGTATATAAACCAAAGAAAAATCCAAATCCACATTGAAAAAACATCACACCACTATGTTGTCCCAACAAAACATCCAACCAGAAGAATATCCACAAAGCTTAAAGGAATTTATAAATATACGAGAATCCACTCGATTATCCATGGTATCATCGATGTTGTTCTACAATGTTGTAATGATCATTGATCCTCAACCTTGAAAAATCCATAGTCTGTGAACATCTCAACAAAACGAAAGTGGATCACACAGCTGACTGATAGTTGTCACCAAAAACCAAATCTAGATCAACCATCTATGTTGTGTAACATATTAAAATTATACTATAAACCCTATTTAATTTGAAATCTTGAAAATTTATCAACACCCTATGTAAGATGTCCATGTCGATTCTAGGAAACCTTTATGGGTATAATAATGAATGATGGTTATTTATGCTTCGATATCATTTAGGGGAAACAAACAATATATCTGATTCAGAAATTATATAGGTGATTACAATCATCAATTTTGGATGAAATTTCCAACTATACCCTTGATGGAATCATCCAAGTAAACACTATTATCTAATAATATTCCAAATTGATGACAATAAGGTATCCAAAAAAACCCTCAATGGTGGTAAATGGTGTGAACTAGGGGAACACATTGTTTCAAGGAAACACATGATTTTAAATTTTTATTCCATCCCATAAATATTTTTTATCTCTATTCACACTTCATTTATGTAAGGATTAATTGAATGTAGATGTCTTCATGAAAATAGAAATTGCTATTTTTTTGTGCCCATGTACATATATATTTTCCCTTGTACAAACCCTTGTACACCTGACCATGAGAGAGGAAATGTCTATACTAAAGTAATATTACCATTTCCACGTACCCCATCCTTACCATTATTATATATCCTCTTATATAAT
Organism: Viscum album; assembly: GCA_963277665.1. Taxonomy (NCBI): domain Eukaryota; kingdom Viridiplantae; phylum Streptophyta; class Magnoliopsida; order Santalales; family Viscaceae; genus Viscum; species Viscum album. The sequence goes on from OY728160.1 coordinate 2,067,855,476, forward strand.
AACAAAAATTAAATCTATGTTCACCCTTTATTTCAATAGGGTCACATGACGTTTGATATTTTCTTCATTGTGTAAACTACAACGCTACAGCTAGGGCCCACATGGCATCTGATCCCGAATAACACAATATAGAAAAAAAAAATTAAAAGTCATAATTTTATAGTCTATATTTTTTTTTCAAATTATAGCCATCATTATTCCATCTCAGAATCATGGATATAAGGTCATATGTTCCTCCTATCAGAAGAAATCTGCATTCATCCTTCGAGTATACTTTTAAAATTCCATAACCAATCTATTTCATGGCAACCACACATTGAGACATGAATAGTGTAAACCATTGTTCCTTTATGATGTATCTCAAATAATACTCTATTAGTTTCTCTACTTGATCACAGACTATTTCATTAAACTAAAATATGGTATGATATATCAGGCCAACAAACTATAGAAAAAATATCATATACCTGGTATTCATCAACCCACTGGAAAAATAATTTTTCCCTGATGAATATCTACATAAACTTGGTAGAAATCCATATCCCCAGGACATAATTAATAAACCATATCCTTTTATCATTTCATAATTTTTTATCAAATAATTATATGAACAAAGAGGGGAAAATCACAGAATAATTTAAATCAACCATATATAAACAAACCATCACAGAGGGAAAGAATAAGTGTTTCTAAAATATATAATAATTCACAATTAAATAATTAGTGGTATGGTATAAGATGATTCAAATATCATAAAAGTAGTTTTGATCGATTTTTTATGAAAAATGTTCTTGTGTTTTTTTCATTGGAATGATACAAAATCTCCAATGGAACATTGATCCACAATCTCAATTAGATATGATCCTATATTTCAAGGATCCACCAGTAGCTCCTCTCCAATAGAATTTTTCAATCCCTAGTGTACGTATTTTACCATTGGGATTTGAGAATATAAATTAATAAATAGAAGATTCTAGGGTTCTTTATATAAATAGAAATATAATTTAATAAAAGTAATTTCTTTTAATATTTATGAAAGTGTTATCAATTTGATAAAATTACTAATGATAACAAAGATTATATTGGGACTAGGTTAAATCCCAATATCTAATATCAATAAATGGTTTATATTTATAATCATATCCTATATTTGGGAGTAATTATACTTTTTAGGAAAATTTAATATGGATGATATTTATATTAATGATATTTTTCAATAATAAATTCTGGGTTCACTATTCCTTAAAATCTTTTGTCATATTAGAACATGAATCTGATTGTAATACAAAAAAATATTTTTAGCAATACAGAGGAGACCATAATCATTATATTCACCCCAGAGATTGGATTTTCATCTTTGAAAAAGAACATATCAAAATTTGTAGGGTAGTGGGCTCACATATGGGTCTCCCACTGCCTAGTGACCTCGATAATATCACTATAATACAACTCAACATGCACTATAGAAATAGATCACCAATGATATATCTTGTCCTACCAATCCTCGAAAACTAATAAGTACATAGAAAGGTTTTATACATCCTCAATGTTTATCGTGAATTTTTCAATATTATGTTATGGTAAATGATCGTACCTCCTCATCCACGACACATGAGAGACATCATGTACATGTCAAACAATGATGGTATATCTATGATGTATTCCACCTCACCCACTCTACCATCTATTAGTAAATTTCTAATGAATCGTTCCGATTAAATTCCACTTTAACCAAATATTTTTTAAAAAACATCTAGGTTAGACTCTTTGAGACCCATGGTATCCCTCCTAAAACATTTAAGTCCTTATTTATTAGTCCTCATAAGACTTTTTTTTATATAAAGTTATCTATCATTTATAGATGATTTGAAACATATCGATAGTATCGTGGACCAACTCTAGGCCCATGATTGTTGACTATACTTGACCATTCCAATAAAGTGATGACCAATATAGTCACCCATAAAATTCCTTGAATGTCTCAATAATAATGGTGTAATGGTAGAATTTTTTTATGACGACATTGAAAATGATATTTGATCCTTATATATATCGAAAAAACCCACGCATGGAATAGGAACCAATTTTCTCTAAGTAATGAATGTTTTTCTCAGTATATGGATGATAGTGTTGGGGGGAAAAACTATTATCAAATAAAATTGAGACCCATAGGACTCTTACAATCCCATATATTGTCATATCATGAACTGATCATGGTGATATGAAATGATCATTAAGGAAACTCCATTAATAAGGACAACCTCCTGCACATAAATTAATCTTATTCCCTCTACTAAACTCTTCTGTTGAATTGACAGGATGTGAGATGACTAAGTGTGTCATTCTAAAAACACTTAGATAAAATCATGTCGACTATAAATTCATGGATAAACTATATTGATGTACTAGTATATCCAATCCCCAATCAACTATAGAATATCTAGGTGTTTAGAAAACCCTACAAGAACATTTTGATCATGCACCACATACTCCAAGTAATGTATTGATAGAAAATTTATGCAATTCCTGGATGCCAAAACTAGTGTCGCAGGTCCTGGTAAATCTTTGACACACATGGATGTACCATAAAAGGAGATGAATTAAAAACTATCAATTTCTCTAATAGAAATTCCTTTAGTACCATCATCCTTCCTATAAAAATTCTACCATTATAAAAGATTTATAAAATCAATAAGGAACATGATTTTTGGATATATTAGTACATAAGTAATCATAGTTTGGTATCCCCATGTAAGTCTTCCATATAATTTTTTAAAATGTGGATGGTTATGAAATTAGTATAATGATATTAATTACAATGATTGTATAATAATGAAAACTATATTGAGGATTACTACAATTTTGGATTAGGAAATAATTATGAACAAGACCTCTCACTGAGAGAATCTACCACTATATTCCACGTCTATGGACTATCGAAAAACTCATGGTCATATTCCTTGATGATATGTTGTCATACTCTAAATCTCATGTTATGATCCTTCATAGAGAATATATATATTATATTCCTATGTTTGTGATATATGATAAATCAATCTTCAATAATGTAGTTTATTCATATCATCTGGGAAAAAAATACTATTGCGCGCTCAATATAATAGGTCACATAATTCATCTCAACCAGTCTCAACAAACATTACCCATAGTAAATAAATTTCTCCCACCACATCAGAATACAACCTTGTCTTATCCCTAAGTCCCCACCAAAGACTACATTCCTGACACTATCCTCTAGTAAAATAATTATAAGGCCCATCAGCAACCTTTAAATGAAATCAAAAATTAAAAAAATACATTCACATTTCCATACATAGAAAAGGATAACCCATTTAGTTCCACGATATCAATAGTGATTCAAATCAATTGAAATTGGTTACAAAACCCTGATACTACCCTACCAACCCATTGAAAAAATGCACCTCAATAGGACATATTGGTGGCTCCTAAGAAAGCACTACCTCTACCAATGCTGGACATATTGAAAAATCATCCATTCTGATGAATTTTCATAAGATGTAAACTTATTAAATAACAAAAATGATACATTAAGAGATTCCTATATTGTTGTTAATCATAGAGACTTTTCATAGCCGTCCTGAAGTTCCCACATACACTTACTGAGACTAAATGTTTACTACAATTGTAACGACACTGAAATTAAAAGGAAAATTATTTCATAAATAATTTAGAATTTTATGAGTATGTTTCTTCTGACAGAACGTGATTCTGAGTCCCGGTGTGCTCGGATTCAATTTCCGAAGTTCATCTCGAGTACATTCAGTTTACGAACGATGGGATTTTTCTATCTTTTGAACTGGTGAAGGGAATTGAAATATGAGGGCACCGATGAACTCGCAGTACCGTTAATTGCTTAAGAGGACCTTTACCAAAGATGTGTTCACACGAGAGGAGAAGTTTAAAATTTGTGGATTAAATGAGAATGGAATAAAATTGTGGGAAAATTTTATTTTTATACATAATGTGGTTAAATCCTACTTGGGAGAGTTGGGATGGGACCCACAAGCTTTTAACTACCCATGTAAGGATATTTGTGAGGTAGGGCCCACACGAGCCCCAACCTATCACATTCCCATAACTCTCATAAACTACCCCTTTAATCATGAAAACTCCCCAAAATTAAAGTGGACCATTCCTCTCCCTCTATCACTTCATTAATACTTTCCAACCTATCACATAATAAATTAAAATCTTGATTTAATTAATTAAGTGAAATGGATTTTGAATTTATGAATGCTTGGAAAGACTAAATAAAATAAGGATAAGCCTTATTTTATTTGGGGATTGGCAATTGTGGGGTTAGAGAGAAATTAGGAGAGTTCTTGGGTTTTGAAGAATGGTTCTTGTCCACTGTTGAAGAACGCCAACTCTCTGACGTAGAATATCAACTCGACAACCCCTGTTTCTCCATCCTATTATTCCTCCATTGCAAAAGAGGAGACACCGAAAAGGGATGTCTCTAGACACAACATGTCTTCTATTCTTCACTTCATGACAAAATAGGAGACAACACTTCCTAGAGGGCACACCAACGAAGATGAAAACGTCACCATCATCAGAATGTGTCTACCATGAACCTTATACAAGGTATGGTGATTTGTTACAATTTTTATTTGAATAAAAATTGTTTTTTGTTCTTCATGAAACTTTGACAATCTTTGGCCGATTGTTACCGCCTAATGCAGAGGGCACGGGCCAAACAAACACGGCCCAATGACCCTTCATCGTTTCTTGATCTTTTTGGAATTGGCAACCAGAGGTTGGGAAAGAACGGTTCCATCGCTCTGTGCTGGAAAAATGGGAAAGGAAGCATGCATCGTCACGCCGGATATGTGGAAGGAACCACGACCCGTTACAGGGGCCGCTTCAGTGGATGAACCGGCCAGCCAGTCGGCCAACAGGGTGGAGGCAATCCACGGCACTAGGACGGCGCCACGCTAAGGAACCGGCCGGACGGGAGGATCTGGAGAGCGGTGCCAGGAGGGCGCCACGCTGGAATACCGGTGGCCTACCTTTGCAGGTCGTTAGCGCTAAAAGGCTAGCCAATTCCATTAGGCACTGTCGGAGGCCATGCCCCCACCTCGGACTGCTCGGCTCACTGGCCGAGCCAGCCAGGCTGCACGCCCAATCGGGCCGCGCCCTGTACAGTCAGCCGCACCACTTCGGGTCGGAACATGCCCCTTTGGGACATGATGCGCCATTTAGGGCTGAGTTTCATTTTCCATCAGACTATTTTGACACCCCTTCCGGGTCGGACCCATCAAATTGGGTTTACCCGACCCATCGGCCCACTGGGATAAACGAACCGGACCTATTATTCACTTAAACGTGAATAAAATAAGTAATGTGCATCCTATAGATGCACCGTCTGAGGCACTGAGATTCTTTTGATGAGACGGTCCTTTTGCGAAACTCTAAGTGAGTTTTGGATGAATTCGGATAACAGCCGGGTATGGAATGAGCATTTTTTCAACAGGGCCCCTGGAACAAAAAAGACAATATATCTCAGAACGGGAGTCCGTTTGATGCATCATCTATCGTTTTGAGTTATTTTTGATGAAACGGAACATTGGGATACATCAAATATAGACTTCGTGACAGTTGATGTATCGCCCCCTTTTTACTCATGGAGCGGGCCCTCCCGAAATCGAGTACGCTGTGTACGGGAACCCTAGAGCTGCCTGCGACTATGACGATGATGATGATTGTTCCTGTATCCAACATGGGTCCGGTAGCGAGGATGACTGTACATGGATCATCCATGGGTCCAACAGCGATGATGACTGTACTTGGATCCTACGTTGGTTTGGCAAGGATGGTTACTGTACTTGGATCCTACGTGGGTTCGGCAGCGATGACATCTATACTTGGATTCTATGTGGGTTCGGCAGAGGAGATGATTCAGAGGCCACATCCATCATATCCAACCCACTTCTTGAGTATTATACCTGTGTGATATGAATATTGACTTTCAGCCATTATCATCGATGTGATTGACATTCTTTTCTGTGTGGACTCGATTGTGATTTCTTGTGTGGACTGGGTTGTGCATTCCTATGTGGATTGGGTTGTACTTGGGCTTGAGAGTTGGAGATGAACTGGAATTGATGAATTTGGTATATTTATGGGCATATACCTATGTAGAGTTGGTTCAGACATCATGTTTTTTCGTTCCTTTGTGGTTTATCCCTTGTGGGTTTTGGGAGACCTTTAGGGTACTCAGGGTCCCTACGGAGTATCGTATAATCCCCTCTGCACGGGCAATTCCCGCACTACGATGTGTTGGATAAAGATGACGGACAACACTGATCGTGGTTGAGGCTTGTGAAGCAGAATGGTATCCATAGGAGGACCATCTGGTGGGATGTACATGGATCGTACAGACAGACCTGAGGTACTGACATGACTATCAGTACTCACCCTTCGGGTGGGATTTCCGGAGGACGACTAGGTGGTTTCTATTTTATTTTCATCTGTTGTACATTCTCTCTCATTTTTACTGTACTTACAGTTGATTTTGTATACTGGCCCATTTACATTCCAGTACTTACTATTGTGCTCAGTTTACTTGGTGTTTACTCTATCTTGTGTACTCTGTTTTTTATATTCACTTATATAAAGGAAATTCCTTCACTTTTATTGGGATTTACGCCTTTGGTTCTAGTCTCCAGCCCCTGGCCTATGGATGGTGGGCTTGGGGTAGTCACGGCATGGGCCCCGAGGATGGGTCTTGAAAAATTTGTATCAGAGGAGTCGGTTCTACCACAGAACATTGGACACTGATAATTTCATTCTGTGGAGAAATAGTGTTAAGGGTATTGAGTGTGGTTATCAGTCCTGGGAGTCCGATGTTGGTGTGGTGTCCGACATATCCATACATCAGGACCTTGACTTCTGATTTCTGACTCAGTTTAGGAAAACATTGATTTCATGTGTGTCTCAAAGGTTTTCTTTGTAATTACTTTGTGTCATCTCACCAGGTATATTGTACTAACATTGGCCTAGATGTTACTCTTCGAGATGGCCCCGTGAAGGCAGCCAGCTATGGTTCTGAGCTACGTGCGTTATGGTAGCCCACCGAGAAACAAGGCCTCGGTGGATGTCCCCATTACAGCAAAGGCACCAGAAGTACCTCTACCCACTGGGCCACCGATACCACCATCCCCAGCAGTGGAGGTTGCATGCATCTTGAGTGCACTGTATGTGTTTCAGTGATAGAGTCCACCTAGGATCCATAAAGAGGCAGACACTCAGGCAGCAGAGGATTGGATGGAGGCGATCGTCCGAGTCTTTAGATTAGTAGGGACACCATCTAACCTTATGGTGATCCTTGCGGCGAGTCTCCTGCGTGCAGTAGTAGGTAGATGGTGGAGCTTGATACTCCAGGTGCAGGACGAGGCATCACTTCTTTGGGTGGACTTCGAGAGCCTCTTCTGCTCAGAGTTCATTCCTGCCACCCACTGTGCAGTGCGCATCCATGAGTTATTACAGCTGTGTCAAGGAAACATAACAGTAGCCCAGTACTCAGTGAGATTTACCGACCTCTCGTGCTACTCCACAGACATGGAACATGACCCATTCTTCCAGGCCTGACCATAAAGCATGGACTGAGGACAGAGATCAGTGCTTCGATGATCTCCCTCATCCTTCCAACACATGAAAGAGTACTGGAGCAATCCCTTATTGTGAAGAGATTCCTTGCTGAGCCTACGCCAGCAGTGAGGCCTACTATAGGGAAACATGTAGAGGAGTATTCTGCAGTCAACATTAGACATATGTCGCAGAGGTCCATGTGGACAAGGCCATTAGGTGGGAGACCACATGATACTGGTTCCAATGTGTGGGGCCTATGCAGAATAGCCAGTCATACGAGAGGGAGACAGTGCAATGCATGTGTCGGGTAGGGACACATATCTCATGACTGCCCAACCCGCTATGAAGAGGAGCAACAGACGGTTGAGGGACCACCCATGCCGAGGCAGAGGTTCGATAGGGGCGGTCTACATGGAGTAGGCAGATGAGGCAGAGGAGTTGGCCGAGCAGCATGTGGTGGATGACGCTTCGAGGCTCTACCACCACCACCACCAGGAGGTTCACCCCGACAACAGAGAGCTGGAGGACAGAGGCAGGCTTAGCTTCAGGCAGTAGAAGCATATGACCACGAAACACCTGAGATGATTTGAGGTACTATCTATGTCTACACCACCCTTTCTTCGGTTCTTATAAACACAGGAGCGAGTCATTCTTTTATTGATGTTGACCTTGTTCGGAGCTCAGAGATTCTGACGGAGCCGTTGGCTCGAGCCTTACAGTTATAGACTCCTACGGGAGCAGACACGACGATTACACACTGGTTCCAGCAGTGTGAGATTACTCTAGGAGGCGAGATATTCATCTGAGATCTTTTTATAGAGGTGTCTAGGCCTTACAACCTCTTCTTGGGTATGGATTGGTAATCTACGTTCCATGCCCAGATTGACTGTATTAGGTGCAATGTGCGGTGTGTCCGCACAAATGGTAGTTGGTTCACTTTCACTGGTGAGAAGGGAGCCTTTGCAGAGTAGGATGGACTTACATAGCGGATATGGCAGCCGATCACCCATCAATTGTCTAGTCTAATACTAGGAGAAGTTGATGTGTGGAGTTCGAGTTTTACTATTGTGGGGGATCAGTATGCAGACATTTTTCCTGAAGACGTTCCAAGACTACCTCCTTACAGAGAGGTAGACTTCCACATAGACCTGTACCATGGGACAACCCCGATATCTACTCTATCATATCAGATGGCTCCCTCCAAGCATTGTGAGCTACAGGTACAGTTGGAGGATTTGTAGGGAAAGGGATTCATCTTCCCCAGTGTTTCACCCTGGGATTCTCTGATTTTATTCACCAGGAAGACGAATGTGAGTTTATGACTATGTGTCGAATGTCTTCTCCTAAATCAGGTGACCTTAAAGAAAAAGTATCCTCCCCCAGGGATTGATGACCTCTTTGATCAGCTCAAGGGAGCATGATGGTTCTTGAAGAAAGACCTCATGTGAGGCTATCATCAGCTCAGAGTTCGAGATGAGGATGTGAAGAAGACGGCCTTCAGGTGTCGGTATGGCCACTATGAGTTCTTGTTTATGCCTTTCAACATCACCAATGCTCCAGTAGTATTCATGAGTTTCATGAAAAGAATATTCCAGCCTTACCTCGATCGGTTTGTTGTAGTCTTCATCGATGACATACTGATTTACTAGACCACTAAGGAGGAGCACACCTAACACTTACAGGTTGTACTGGACAAACTTTGAGAGCACCAGCATTATGGTAAGCTCTCAAAGTGTCAGTTCAGGATTCGATAGGTCCAGTTCTTGGGGCAACTCATCTTACAGGCTGGTGTTGCAGTGGACCCAGTGAAGATAGAGCCGGTACATGCTTGGGAGCCACCCAGGAGCATGACGAAGGTGTAGAGTTTCCTAGGTCTAGATGGGTACTATCAGAGACTTGTTTCAGACATCTACAGAGTTGCAACACTGCTTTTAGAATTGTCGACGAAGGGGAAACCCATCGTGTGGTCAGATAGATGTCAGTAGAGCTTCCAGGAGCTGAGACAGAGATTGACCAGTGCACACATCGTGGGGATACCTGAGGAGGGTGTAGGGTACATAGTTCACTGTGATGCATCAGGGACCAGACACTGGTGTGTCCTGATGCAGGAGTGGGCTATGATCGCTTATGGTTCAGAACAGTTGAGGAAGAATGAGCAGAACTACGCTACCCATGACCTGGAGTTAGTAGCCCTGTTCTTCGCCTTGATGATGTGGCGGCACTATCTGATGGGAGAGCACTTTTCAATCTACTCTTACCACCAGAGTCTCAGGTACATCATCACGCAGAAGGACCTGAACCTGAGACAGTGGTGATGACTATAGTTTCTCCAGGACTATGACTTTGAGATAGTCCACACTATTGGAAAGGGGAACATAGTAGCGGATTCTCTCCACAGGAGATCAGGCATTCAGCTACTTTGAGAGGCAACAATGCATCCAGCCGCATTGCAGATATCCTTCATGGGTAGAGATGGAGCAGCCTTTCTACAGTCACTCACATTCACTCCTTTACTACTTCTGGGGGTTAGAGAGGCACATCATGGTGACGTTAACTGTGAGACATGACATGCTTAGATTTCCATAGGGCAGGTGCCAGATGGATTTTCTGAAGGAGAAGTGCACATCATCATCTTTTGGGGATGTACCATGGTACCCATTTCAATGTAGGAGAAAGTGATAAGGGAGTTTCACACTACCCCTTTTGTGGTATATCCATGAGTGTAGAAGATGTACCAAGATCTCAGACGACAACACTGGTGGCCGGGTATGAAGAAGGTTGTGGCAGAGTTCTTTTCTCGATGCCTCACCTGCCAGATGGTAAAGGCGGAGCACTAGGATCTGGAAGGTTTGGTGCATCCCTTAGAGGTCCCAAAGTTGAAGTGGGATGGGATATCAATGGATTTTGTGACGAGGCATACACATACTTCAAGAGGGCATGACTCCATCTGGGTGATCGTCGACTGACTCACCAAGTCAGCCCACATCCTATCTATTAGATAGCAGGGCTCAGTGGAGAGCTTATGACGCCTCGACGTTCAGGAGATTTTATTGATTCATGGTGAACCATATACTATCATCTTCGATAGAGATGCTCATTTTACATCCCAGATTTGGATGGGGATTCAGGATGCTTTTGGGACGCAGCTACATCTGAGAACTACCTTTCATCCTCAGATAGATGGCCATAAGGAGAGGACCATTAAGACTCTTGAGGAAATGCACTGTGCATGTGTCCTCGACTTTGGTAGTAGCTGGGAGGATCACCTACCATTGGTGGAGTGTGCATACAAAAACAACTACAACTACACCATCAGAATGGGACCATATAAAGAATTGTATGGCCAACCATGCAGATCACCTCTATGCTAGACTGACCCTGGGGAGCCAGCACTCGTAGGACCAGAGATGGTTCAGTCTATGACGGAGAGGGTGCATATTATCCAGGAGAAGATTAGGACTGCAAAAAGCAGACCGAAGTCCTATGCTGATAGGAGACGGAGACCACTGGAGCTAGAGGATGGAGATCACGTTTTCTTAAGGGTCTCACCATGGTGTGGATTATAGATATTTGTCCAGGGATAAAAGTTATATTTTCACTTCATCAGAACATTCTAGGTCTTCATCTGGGTATGCGGGGTGGATTACTGTCAGTCCCTTCCACCTTAGTTGCACCGGGTGCGCGAAGTTTTCCACATATCTCAGCTGAGAAGATACGTGCACAACACGACTCACATAATTGACCATGGGGAGCTGGACATCAATGACGAGGCTATATTCATAGAGGTTCTAGTGGAGATTGAGGATCGATAGGAGCGGGTCCTATGTGGATGGTCGATTCCTCTAGTGCGCATTCATTGGCAGCACATGAACCTCCAGGAGAGCACATGGGAGCGGGAGGCTCAGATGCGTGCTCAGTACCATCATTTGTTCCCCTAGTTTATGTTGTTTCATTATGGGGACGTAAATCAATATAATGGGAGTAATTTAGAGATCCGGAAATTTCAAGGAAATATTTTTCATAAATACTTTGGAATTTTACGAGTCTATGACTTCTAACGACACTTGATTCTAAGGCCTGGTGTGCCCAGAATCAATTTTTGAAGATTAGCTCGGGTATGTTCAGTAAAAAAATGATCAGGTTTTTATATCGTTTGAACCGGTGCATGAAATTGAAATTCGAGGGCACCTATGAACTGGCAACACCGACAATTACTTAAGAGGACCTTTACAGATGATGCATTTTCACAGGAGGAGAAGTTAAAAATTAGTGGATTAAATGAGAAGTGAATAAAATTGGGGGAAAATTTTATTATTATATATGAAGAGGTCAAATACTACATGGGGGAGTTGGGATGGGACCCAGAAGCTTCTAATTACCCATGTATGGATATTTGTGAGGTGGGGCCCACACGAGCCCCAACCTTTCACATTCCCATAACTCTAATAAAATCCCCCTTTAATCTTGAAAACTCCCCTAAATTAAAGAGGACCATTCCTCTCCCTATCTAACTTTATTAAAACTTTCCAACCTATGCCATAATTAATTAAACAACTCTTGATTTAATTAATTAAGTGAAATGGATTTTGAATTTTTGAATGCTTGGAAAGATTAAATAACATAAGGATAAGCCTTATTTTATTTGGGGATTGGAAATTGTGGTGTTGGGGAGTAATTGGGAGAGCTCTTGGGTTTCAAAGAATGGGTTTTCTCCTTTTTTGAAGAATGCCAAATCTCCAACGAAGAACATCAACTCGGGGACCCGTATTTCTCCATCACCTTCCTCCTCCGTAGCAAGGGAGGAGACACCGATGCGGGAACTCGCTAGCAACGATGCTTCTTCTATTCTTCTCTTAGTGACAAAAGAGGAGATGGCACTTCATCGGGTGCATACCGATGACGACGGAACAACACCATCATCTGACTCTTGTCATCCGGGAACCTTATAAACGATATGGTGAATTGTTCCAATATTTATTTGAATAAGAATTGTTCATTGTTCTTCGTGAAACCTTGATCATCTTCGGCCGATTGTTACCGCCTAACGCGGAGGAAATGGGCCGAAAAAACACGGCCCGATGACCCTCCATCATTTCTTGATCTTTTTGGAATTGGAAACCGGAGGTGGGTAAAGAATTGTGTCGTTGCGCCATGCCGGAAACATAGAAAAGGAAGCCGACACCATCACGCTAGCTATGCGGGAGGAATAGCGGCCTGCTACATGGGCCGCTTCGGCGGAAGAACCGTTCGGCCCATTGGCCGGCCGATAGGAGGCAAACCGTGGCTCCAGGAGGGCGCCATACTAAGGAACCGGTCGGCCGGGCGTAGCTAGACCGCGACACTAGGAGGTCGCCGCACTGGAAGACCGGAAGCATGCCTGTGTGGGCCACATGCACCAGAAGGCCGGACGACCTAGTCGTCTGGTTTGGGAGGGTAGAGCCTTATGGCACCGCCGGTTCGGGTAGCCAGGGGCCACGCCCCCCGCCTCAGACTGCCCGGCCAACTGGCCGAGCCTGTGAGGCCACGCGCCCAGTCGCGCCTTGCTTGGCCGGGCTGAAACCCTTTGGGTCGGGCCGCACCACTTCGGGCAGGGATGCGCCCCCTTGGGGCCTGGCCATGCCCTTTCGGGACAAGTTGGGTTTTATTTCGGACCGGTCTGACACCCCTGCAAGGTCAGACCCGTTAAACTGGGTTATCCCAACCCGTCGTCACACTGGGCTAAATAGACCGAGCCCATTATTCACAAAAACATGAATAACGTAAGGACCACACATCTGATTGACGTGCCGTATACGGAACTGGTATTCTCTTGATGAAATTTTCCTTTTGCGATACTCTAAGGGAGTTTTGGATGAATTTAGATATCATCCGGGTTTGGAACGAGCATTTTTTCAACCGGGCCCCTGGAACGAAAAAGCCAATATCTCTCAGACCGGGCGTTCATTTGACACGCCGTCTATCGCTTTCAGTTCTTTTTGAAAAAACGGGACGTCAGGATACATCAACTCTAGACTTCATGAGAGTTGATGTATCGACCCCTATTTACTCGTGGAGCGGACCCTCCCAGAATCGAGTATGTTGTGTGCGGGAACCCTAGAGCGGGTTGTGACTGAGACGACGATGACGAATGTACTTGGATCCTACGTGGGTTCGGTAGCGAGGACGACTGTACTTGGATCCTCCGTGGGTTCGGCAGTGATGACGACTGTACATGGATCCTACGTGGGTTCAACATCGATGGTTATTGTACATGGATCCTTCGTGGGTTTGGAAGCGATGACATCTGTACTAGGATCCTACGTGGGTTCAGAAGAGGAGATGATTCAGAGGATACATCTATCATCTCCACCCCTCTTTGTGAGTAGTATACCTGTGTGAGGTGAGTCTTGACTTTCAATCATTATCGTCGAAGTGATTGACCTTTTTTCCTGTGTGGACTAGGTTGTGATTTCTGGTGTGGACTGGGTTGTGCTTTCTTGTGTTGAATGGGTTGTACTTGGGCACGTGAGTTGGAGCCGAACAGGAATTGATGAATTAGGTATATGTATGGGCATATACCTAAGTAGAGTTGGTTGATACTTCGTGTTTGTATTTTTCTTTTGTGGCTTATCCTTTGTGGATTCTGAGAGACCATCGGGGGTAACAGGGTCCCTATTGAGTATCGTATAATCACCCCTGCATGGTTAATGCACTACTAGAAAACAGGTCATTCGAGCCATGTTACCTATAGCGACCGCCAATGGCGGTCGATAAGACTCCTTAAAAAAATATGGGGCTTCCGCCCCCCCCCCCCTCTCCACTCGATCGTGCCCCCCCCCCGAACCCTTCCCCCCAGTCGCCCCCCCCACCCCCCCCCCCCCCCCGCCGCCGCGCGCCCTCCCCACCGCCCCGCCACCGCACACCCTCCCCGCTGCCCCAACGCCGCACGCCCTCCCCGCCGCCCCGCCCTATACCGGCCCGCCATCTGCCGGCCCGCCATCCGCCGGCCTGCCCTCCGTCGGCCCTCCCTCCTCCGGCCCGCCCTCCGACGGCCCGCCCTCTGCGGGCCCGCCCTCCGCAGCCCCACCCTCCGCCGGCCCGCCCTCTGGCCGGCCACCCTCCGGCCACCCTCCGCCCTCTGGCCGCTCTCCGGCTGCCCTCCATCGGCCCGCCCTCCTCCGGCCGTCCTCCGCCCTCCGGCTCCGTCCGCCCTACGCCCTACGGCCGCTCTGCAACCTCCCTCTGCCCTTGAGCCTCCCGCCACCCACCTCCGGCATCCCCGACCTCCCCGGCCGCCCTCCGCCCTCCGGCTCCGGTCACCCTTCACCCTACGGCTGCCCTGCGGCCTCCCGCCACCCGCCTCCGGCAGCCCGGAAGCCCTCAGGATCCCTCCGGCAGCCCTCCGGCCTTTGGCCTCTAGCCCCTCCGGCCTCCGACCTCCGCCCTCGACCCTCCGCCCCCTCGTCCCTCCCCCCAACACCTCTAACACCCCCCCTAACCCCGCCAACCCCCGTCCCATTCGTATTCGTCCCCTCCCTCGCCGCACCACTGCCACCCGTCCCCTCCTTCACCGTCCCCTCCCTCGCCGCACCAGCTCCGGATCCGTCTCCCCACCGCTCCTCTCCCTCAAAGCACCGCCGTCGGCTCCCCTCCCTTCTAGGTTTGTAGCGCAATCAGTTATGACATGGGCTTTCACTTACATTATTATTTTATAAATGGTTCACAAAAAATTAGTTAGTATTTATTTTAAATATATTTGATATCAAAAATGAAAATGTAATAAGTCTTATGTAAATGTTTGTTATAGGGATCTTATTATGGATAAGAGTTGGATTGATCTTCCAAATCGAACGTCTAGAGAGTATTTCAATGGAATTATGCAGTTTATGGACTTCACAAGAGGATTTGGAAGTGACTATATTAGTTGTCCATGTAGAAAATGTGCTAACAGATATCAATTCACATGAGATACTGTGAGGGATCACCTTTTCTTTAATGGATTTCTAAAAAATTATAAGTGTTGGACTCGTCATGGAGAAGAATATGTTCGTTTTCAAAATACAGATGCAGCTCATATGGAAGTTGATGCAAGGATGACTGATCCAATGCATGAAATGCTTACTGAAATGGTATGTGGGTTTGATCCTGAAGGCATTGACATCCAGAATCTTGAGACCGTAGAGATAAATCTTCGCTCTGGTGCAGATCGTGATTCCAGGAGGTTTTATGAAGCACTTGATGATGCGAAAACAGAATTATATCTTGGATGTACTTATTAAAATAAAATGTCGTTTATCGTGGAGTTGTTGCATTTTAAGACTTTGAATAATTGGTCAGACACATCATTCGACATGCTTTTGGTTTTATTGAAAAAAGTTCTTCCTGTCAACGCTAAGATTTTTGAGTCGTATTACTATGCTCATATGTTGACAGAGAACATAGGTTTTACATATGAGACCATAGATGCATGTGCAAACAACTGTATGTTGTTTAGAAAAGAAACTGCCCATTTGGATATTTGTTCAGTTTGTGGTGCTTCCATGTTGAAAGAGAACAGGGGAAATAATACTCATCAAAGTCAGATTGCAATACAGGGGAAACCGATTGTCGTTAAGCAAATGCGTTACTTTCTCCTTAAACCTAGGTTGAAAAGATTTTTTATGTCATCTAAAGATTCTTATTTAATGAGATGGCATGAAGAAAGAGTTCATGGAAGTGATATGTTAACCCACCCAACAGAGTCTCATGCATGGAAGGAATTTGATAAGAGACATCCCGACATTGCTAAAGATGTTCGTAATGTCCGATTGGGATTGGCAGCAGATGGTTTCAATCCATTCAAGTCTATCATTGGTGCAACTCATAGCACATGGCCTGTAGTGTTGGTTCCATATAATCTTCCTCCGTGTCTTTGTATGAAGCAACAATTTATATTACTTTCCACTCTTATTGATGGAACTAATAGTCTGGGGGATAAGATTGATGTTTACCTTCAGCCATTGATTGATGAGTTGAATGAATTTTGGGGTGATGGTGTGATGACTTATGACTGCGAAACGAATGAAATGTTCAAACTGCATTGCTGCTTTATTGTGGACAATCAATGACTTCCCAGCTTATGCAAATTTATCAGGCTGGAGTACGAAAGGGGAATTTTCTTGCCCGTGTTGCAATAAAAGTAAAAAATCTGTATGGATTAAACATTCCAAAAACTGGGCATACATGGGTCACAGACGTTTTCTCCCTCCTCAGCACAGATTCAGAAAGGACAGAGTGACATTTGATGGTTCTAGAGAGTTCACCCCAGCACCAAAGATTATGACAGGAGTCGAAATGTTATCGCAGATTGAGGAAGAAAACATCCACACGGTATATGAAATTCAGGATTTGGTGTCTCCTCCAGTACGTAATATTCGTGCTGCAGGTAGGCAGCGCAGTCATAATTGGAAAACGAAAAGTATTTTTTATAGTCTTCTGTATTGGAAAACTAACATGTTGAGGCATAATTTGGATGTAATGCACATTGAAAATAATGTTTGTGATAAGATATTGTGGACCATTTTAGGTGTCAGTGGAAAATCAAAGGACCATGTTAATTCACACCGTGATTTGGAAGAAATGGGTTTAAGGAAATAGTTGCATTTATAGTTAGCTGAGGGAAACAAGGCATATATGCCTACTGCACAGTATACGATGACTACAAAGGAGAAAGAAACATTTCATTCCACTTTAAAGATGGTCAAGGTGCCTGATTGTTATTCTTCTAATATTTCAAAGTGTGTGAATCTGAAGAGAAAGACATTGCAAGGGTTGAAAAGTCATGACAATCACATATTACTTCAGCAGTTGATTCCAATCGCAATTTGTGAATGTTTATCCCCCAATTTTGTTCAGCCCTTGATTGAGATGAATAATTTTTTTAGACAGTTTTGTTTATGAAATCAACGAATGAGTGATTTAAAAAGTTTGCAGGACCGAATTGTACTTACTCTTTGTCACTTTGAGAAAATTTTCCCCCCATATTTTTTCGATGTTATGGTCCACTTGACAGTGCACCTAACTGATGAAGTAATGGCTGCTGGTCCAGTGCAATTCAAGTGGATGTATCCTATTGAACGGTATTTGAGTACATTGAAAATATTATTACGCAACAGAGCTCGTCCCAAGGCATCAATAGCCAATGGTTATTTGATGGATGAGTGTACTACCTTTTGTGCAGAATATCTTATGGATGTTGAAACAAAATTAGATAAGCCCTCTCGGATTCATGATGGTCCAGTTGGAGAAGGAACCACATTTGATATGGACAACATCGAGTGGATACACGCACATTGATATATCTTGTTCAATACTCCATCAGTTGCACCATTAATGCAGTAAGTATCTTATCAATGTGCTTGTATAACTTTTACATGTTTTGTTTGCATAGTATGATCTTTTAAACATCGCGTTATCATTTGCAGGAAACACATTAATGAGATAAAAGAAGCAATGCATCGTGCGACTGAGTTTCAAATTCAACAATCTCATTATGCGTCATTTCATGATTGGTTCAAGGATTATGTATGTATAAATTGATTTTCATTATGAGTGATGTATTATACTAATTCTTTATGCATATATCAGTATTTATTTTTATAACTTATGTAGGTTCGTAAGCTGAGGGAGTTAGGGGTCCCCACGCTACCTGAAGTATTTATCCAACTGGCTGAGGGTCCATCTATAACAGCTCGTCGTTATAAAGAAATTGATGCTAATGGTTTTCGATTTCGCATTAAAGATGTTGACGACAAACGAGCAACACAAAACAGTGGCATCGGTTGTCCCTTTTTCGATTCTGGTTATTACTATGGTCAATTGATAGACATCATTGAAGTTGTATACACACACGGTCTGAAGTACATATTGTTAAAGTGTAATTGGGTTGATCCAGTGCGTGGGTGTAAAGTCGATCAATATCAGTTTTCATTGGTGAATTTTAACTATATGTTATACAGAAATAATGAACGAGTTGAGAATGAACCTTTCATTTTGACATCACAAGCAGAACAAGTATTCTTCGTTACATTGCCTTCGGATCCAAGTTGGCAATTTGTTGTCAAAATGTCTCAGTGAGGAGTGTTTTTATTTGATGAACATGAACCCGAGACTGTTCCATTTGTTTACCAACAACTTGATCAACATACCATAGTTCAACGTGAAGAAGATATTTATTGGGTCAGAGCGGCTGTTGAAGGAGAAACGGTCGATTTTCATGCTTAATGAAAGGTATAATTGTTTTCCCACTATTCAATAGAATGTCCTAGGATATCACAAATTATCTAATCATTTTATAAATCTTTATAAGTTTTAATCCTCACTTTTGTAAGTTTTAATTCAATCATAAATATTTAGGTTGTTTTTTACTCTTGATTTATTGATGTTATGGTCGGTGTATCATCCCTTTGAGGTATTCTTCATCTGATTCATGTGCTGCTTGAATTTTTATTAGTTATATCTGAAATTTGGCTATGCATTGACTGGTTTTGTACATAATTTGTATATCTTTTTTGTTAACTTTATGATTTTTTAAAATTCATTCACAACTAATAATTCAATCCATTTTTTGTTTGATTAAAATTTGTACAAGTTTGATTTTTTAAGAACAATCCAATTTATCTTTTAAACACTTTGGACTCATTACTGATGTTTTCTATGGCTGCAGACATGTCAGGGGAAGTGGCAGAAGATCCACATCATCTATCTGAGGCATCTACGTCTCAGGGTCGAGGTATGTTTGAATGTCATTGTCTATATTTTTTATGTAATTGACATACATACACACACACACACACATATATATATATATATAACATTTGTCAATTTATATATAAAATTGTTTTCAACAGGATCAGACTCGGCTGCTTCTTCCTCTCATAGGAGAGGCTCGGGTCGTGGCATATTATCATGGAATTCCGACACGACGATAGATGTTTCATTTGATGAGGTTTTTCATCCTGTGGGACCGAATGCCCCGGAATTTATTCATCAGCTGGGTCATATCATACGTGACCCACATCGATTTCCATTGACCATGCGTGACTGGGCTTCTATCCCTCACGACACATTAGATCGTCTATGGAGGGAGGTTCAGGTAAGAAAATCATTTTACTTTATTTTCTATGTATAAATAATACTAATATGTTTGATTATTTTCTTTATAGAAAAATTTGAAAGAATGCCCTGAAGACTTTCGGCCCGTGTGTACGAGAAAATTCCATAAGATGTGGAAAGATTATAAAGGAAAAGTGAAGAGGGACCACTGGGTACCAAATGTGGGTGCCCTAGACATTTTAGAAAAAGTCCCGAGAGGTGTCCTCCTGGCTCAGTGGCGTGATGTGGTTGCATATTGGTCTACTGAGGGTGTTGCAGTTTGTATAATAATTATTTTTGTGTATATATATTTTCAAGAATATGTGATTTGTTTGAAATTTGAATGAATTGAATGTAGGAGGTGTCAACACGCCATTTTGAGAATCGAGCGTTGCAGGGACCACCTCACAGGCTCGGGACTCGTCACGTGTCTCAGATCCGACATGAGGTATATATTATTCATTTTTTAATTTATTAATTAATATGGTTTTGTGTTTATATTCTTTTAATATACAGTTGTGAGAGCAAGGTGCAACAACTGATAAAATGTCGGTGTGGATGAGGACTCGTGATCGCAATGATCCAGAGGTTGCATCATTGATAGTAAGTGTATGTACTTACCAATAATTACATAAATATATATATTAACATATATATATATATATATTTAAATATTTCACAGGCTCAATTTGAAGCTGAGTTAGAACATCTGCCAAAGGACCAGCGACAGCTTCCCATGCGACGGGATGAGATCTTTCATCGCATTGTCGGTCGGGACGGGCATGGCTATAGTTTGACCTATGGAGCTGGGATTCCTCGTTCTGTAGTGTCACACGATGCGGTTGTCGGTACTGCTGTTGCTCATATGACACAGCAGATGTCAGATTTTGAGGCACGGCTGCGCGCTTCCGAGGAGGCAAATGCACAATTGACAGCTGAGGTTAGAGCACTGCGGGAATATGTGCGTCGAGATGATGGTGCATGGGATCATACGATGTAGGTATATACTGTATTTATTTATTTAATTTAAATTATTTTTGTTATGAAAATATTTATAATGTTTATTTGTTGTAGGACCCTGGCCCACCAGAAGGAGGTAGCATTGATGAAAACGCGTGACACATCATATATTCATGAGATTTTTTTTACTGGTGGGGATGACATTGATGTATTGTATGTATTCATTTAATTTAAATTAGAAGGTTGTGTACTTATAATTTATTTCTTTTCTTGTTTATTATATGATAGCTAATATTATCTAAGGCGTGCATTTAAAAACTCTAACCCCCCGCACCCCCGTACAGCCCCCCCCCCCCCCCCCCCCGCACCCCCGAACAGCCCCCCGCACAACCGTACAACCCCCCCCCCCCCCACCCGCACCCCTGGACAGCCCCCCCGTACCCCCGTACAGCCCCCCGACACCCCCGTACAGGCCCCGGCACCCCCGGACAGCCAACCGCACACCCGTACAGCCCCCCGCACCCCCGGATAGCCCCCCCCCCCCCCCCCGCACCCCCGTACAGCCCCCCCCCCCCGCACCGCCGTACAGCCCCCCGCACCCCCGAACATCCCCCCCCCCCCCCCCCCCGCACCCCCGTACATCCCCCACACCCCCCGGACAGCCCCCCGCACCCCCGTATAGCCCCCTTGCACACTCGTACAGCCCCCCGCACCCCCATACACCCCCCCCCCCCCCGCACCCCGGGACAGCCCCCCCCCCCCCCCCCCCGCACCCCCATACAGGCCCCCCCCCCCCCCTGCACCCCCGTACAGCCCCCCGCACCCCCCGGACAGCCCCCCCGTACAGCGCCCCCGCACACCCGTACAGCCCCCCGCACCCCCGTACAGCCCCCCCGCACCCCCGTACAACGCCCCCTCACCCCCATACAGCCCTGCACTCCCGTACAGCCCCCCCCCCCGCACCCCCGTACAGCCCACCGCACCCCCCGAATGTGTCGTTTTCAGCAGCGCGGCGCGCGCTGAAATGGAGCGTTGGGGGGTCAAAACCACTATAATAACGTACGAATGACACGAAACTGCACGACAACAGCTGGTTCATGAATTCTGAAATGGTCGGCCAGGCGACACGTCATTCAAAGGTTCCGTTTGACCGCGGCGGCCGGAAACGCGTTTCCGGCGCCAAAGAACACCAAAACGGCGTGCATCGGTCCAATTCGGAGAAAACGTTCTCCGAACGACCTGAAACCACACGATAATGATAGGAATATTATTCTTGAAATGCAGGAGGAGGCAGCACGTCCATCAGATGTGCGGTGCGCTCGGCACGACCGAATGTGTCGTTTTCAGCAGCTCGGTGCGCGCTGAAATGGCGCGTTGGGGGGTCAAAACCACCCGAACGACCTCTGAATGCCACAAAACCGCACGAAGACATCCGTTGCATGAATTCTGAAATGGTCAGGTAGACGGAACGTAAATCGGAGGTGCTGTTTGACCGCAGCGGCCGGAAACGCGTTTCCGGCACCACAAAACACCAA
The DNA here is from genome assembly GCA_963277665.1 of Viscum album. NCBI lineage: Eukaryota > Viridiplantae > Streptophyta > Magnoliopsida > Santalales > Viscaceae > Viscum > Viscum album. The sequence continues at coordinate 2,067,877,714 of OY728160.1, forward strand.
AACGGCGTGCGGCGGTCGAATTCGGAGCAAACGTGCTTCGAACGACCTGAAACTGGACGATAATGATAGGAATATTATTCTTGAGATACAACATGTGGTGGCACGTCCATAGGATGTGCGGTGCGCGCGGCACGACCGAATGCGTCGTTTTCAGCAGCTCGGCGCGCGCTGAAATGGCGCGTTGAGGGGTCAAACCCACCTGAACGACCTCCGAATGCCACAAAACCGCACGACAACATCCGCTGCGTGAATTTTGAAATGGTCGGGTAGACGGAACGTCAATCGGAGGTTCCGTTTGACCGCAGCGGCCGGAAACGCGTTTCCGGCGCCATAAAACACCAAAATGGCGTGCGGCGGTCCAATTCGGAGCAAACGTGCTCCGAACGACCTGAAACTGCACGAGAACGATAGGAATATTATTCCTGAGATTTAGGAGGAGGAGGAACGACCATAAGACATGCGGTGTGCTCGGTACCCCCCGACTGTGTCGTTTTCAGCAGTGCGGCGCGCGCTGAAATGGCTCGTTGGGGGGTCAAAACCACCCGAACGACGTCCGAATGCCACGAAACCGCACGAAAATAGCTGGTGCATGAATTCTGAAATGGTCGGCCAGACGTCACGTCATTCGGATGTTCCGTTTGACCGCGGCGGCCAGACACGCGTTTCTGGCGCCATAGAACACCAAAACGGCGTGCGGCGGTCCAATTCGGAGAAAACGTGCTCCGAATGACCTGAAACCGCACGAGAATGATAGGAATATTATTACTGAGATGTAGGAGGAGGCGGCATGTCCATCGGACGCGCGGTGCGCTCAGCACGACCGAATGCGTCGTTTTCAGCAGCTCAGCGCGCGCTGAAATGGCGCGTTGGGGGGTCAAAACCACCCGAACGACCTCCGAATGCCACAAAACCGCACGACAACATCCTCTGCATGAATTCTGAAATGGTCGGGAGACGGAACGTCATTTGGAGGTTCCGTTTGACCACGGCGGCCGGAAACGCGTTTCCAGCGCCACAAAACACCAAAACGGCGTGCGGCGGTCGAATTTAGAGAAAACGTGCTCCGAACGACCTGAAACCGCATGAGAATGATAGGAATATTATTCCTGAGATGCAGAAGGAGGCAGCACGCCCATCGGACGTGTGGTGCATGCGGCACGACCAAATGCTTTGTTTTCAGTAGCTCGCCGCGCGCTGAAATGGCGCGTTGGGGGGTCAAAACCACCAGAACGACCTCCGAATGCCATGAAACCACACGACAACATCTGTTGCGTGAATTATGAAATGGTCGAGTAGACATCACATCAATCGGAGGTGCCGTTTGACCGCGGCGGCCGGAAACACGTTTCCGGCGCCATAAAACCCCCAAATGGCGTGCGACGGTCCAATTCAGAGCAAACGTGCTCCGAACGACATGAAACCGCACGAGAACGATAGAAATATTATTCCTGAGATGCAGGAAGAGGTGGTATGTCCATCGGACGTGTGGTGCACTCGACATCCCCGAATGGGTCATTTTCAGCAGCACGACGCGCGCTGAAATGAAGCGTTGGGGGGGGTCAAAACCTCCCGAACGATGTCCGAATGCCACGAAACCGCACGAAAACAGCCGGTGCGTGAATTCTGAAATGGTCGGATAGACGGCACGTCATTCGGAGGTGCCGTTTGACCGCGGCGGCTGGAAAAGCGTTTCTGGCGCCATAGAACACCAAAACGGCGTGCGGCGGTCCAATTCGGAGCAAAAGTGCTCCGAACGACCTGAAACCGCACGAGAACGATAGGAAAATTATTCATGAGATGTAGGAGGAGGCGGCACGTCCATCAGACGTGCGGTGCGCTCGGCACAACCGAATGTGTCGTTTTCAGCAGCTCGGCGTGCGCTGAAATGGCGCGTTGGGGGGTCAAAACCACCCGAACGACCTCTGAATGCCACAAAACCGCACGACAACATCCGTTGCGTGAATTCTGAAATGTTCGGGCAGACGGAACCTCATTCGGAGGTTCTGTTTGACCGCGGCAGCCGAAAACGCGTTTCCGGCGTCACAAAACACCAAAACGGCGTGCGGCGGTCCAATTCAGAGCAAACTTGCTCCGAATGACCTGAAACCACACGAGAACGATAGGAATATTATTCCTGAGATGCATGAGGAGGCGGCATGTCCATCGGACGTGTGGTGCACGCGGCACGGCCGAATGTGTCGTTTTCAGCAGCTCGGCGCGCGCTGAAATGGCGCGTTGTGGGGTCAAAACCACCCGAACGACCTCCGAATGCCACGCAACCGCACGAAAACATCCGTTGCGTGAATTCTGAAATGGTCGGGCAGACGGCATGTCAATCGGAGGTGTCTTTTGACTGCGGTAGTCGAAAAGGCATTTTCGGAGCCTTAAAACACCAAAACGGCGTGCGGCGGTCGAAATCGGAGAAAACGTGATTCGAAATACCTGAAACCGCACGAGAACGATTGGAATATTATTCCTAAGATGCAGGAGGGGGAGGAACGTCCATCAGATGTGCAGTGTGCTCGGTACGACCGAATGTGTCGTTTTCAGCAACGTGGCGCGCGCTGAAATGGCGCGTTGGGGGGTCAAAACCACCCGAACGACCTCCGAATGCCACGAAACCGCACGACAACAGCCGGTGCGTGAATTGTGAAATGGTCGGGCAGACGGAACGTCATTTGGAAGTGTCGTTTGACCGCGGCGGCTGGAAACGCGTTTCCGGTGCCATAGAATACCAAAACGGCGTGCGGCGGTCCAATTCCGATCAAACGTGCTCTGAAAGACCTGAACCCGCACGAGAACGATAGGAATATTATTCCTGAGATGCATGAGGAGGCGGCACGTCCATCGGACGTGCGGTTCGCGCGGCACGACCGCATACGTCGTTATCAGCAGCTCGACACACGCTCAAATGGCGCGTTGGGGGGTCAAAACCACCCGAACGACCTCCGAATGCCACTAAACAGCACGTCAACATCCGTTGCGTGAATTGTGAAATGGTCGGATAGACGACACGTCAATCGGAGGTGCCGTTTGACCGCTGAGGCCGGAAACGCGTTTCTGGAGTCATAAAACACCAAAACGGCGTGCGGCGGTCCAATTCCGAGCAAACGTGCTTCGAACGACCTGAAACCGCACGAGAACGATAGGAATATTATTCCTGAGATGTAGGAGGAGGCAGAAATTCAATCGGACGTGCGGTGCGCTCGGTACGACCGAATGTGTCGTTTTCAGCAGGGTGGCGCGCGCTGAAATGGCGCGTTGGGGGGTCAAAACCACCCGAACGACCTCTGAATTCCACGAAACCGCACAACAACAGCCGGTGCGTGAATTGTGAAATGGTCGGGCAGACGACACGTCATTTGGAGGTGCCGTTTGACCGCGGCCCAGCGCCAAAGAACACCAAAACGGCGTGCGACGGTCAAATTCATAGTAAACGTGCTCCGAAAGACCTGAAACGACACGAGAACGATAGGAATATTATTCCTGAGATTCAGGAGGAGACGGAACGTCCATCGGACGTGTGGTGCGCACGGCACGACCGAATACGTCGTTTTCAACAGCTCGGCGCATGCTGAAATGGCGCATTGGGGGGTCAAAACCACCCGAACGACCACTGAATTCCACGAAACCGCACGACAACATCCGTTGCGTGAATTTTGAAATGTTCGGACAGACTGCATGTCAATCGGAGGTGCCGTTTGACCACGGAGGCCGGAAACGCGTTTCCGGAGTCATAAAACACCAAAACGGCGTGCGACGGTCGAATTCGGAGAAAACGTGCTCCGAAAGACCTGAAACCGCACGAGAACGATAGGAATATTATTCCTGAGATGTAGGAGGAGGCGGCACGTCCATCAGACATGCGATGCTCGTGGAATGACCGAATGTGTCGTTTTCAGCAGCTCGGCGCGCGCTGAAATGGCGCGTTGGAGGGTAAAAATGGGCCAAACGAGGTTCGAATGGCCTGAAATCAGACGACATCAAAGGTTGAGTGAATTGTGACGTGTTCGAGAATACGACAAATCAATCAGATGTGTCGTTTGACCGTGGTGACCAGAAACGCGTTTCTAGTGTCATAAATGGCCAAAACGGGCGTCTGACGGTCAAAGTCATAGCAGACGACATTAGATTGACCTGAAATCACAGGGAAACAATATTATTATTATTCTTGACGTGTACGCACAGATGTCACGTCAATCAGACATGCGGTCTGCATGGTAGGGCTCATTATGCGTTCTTTAAATGTTGCGCGCGCTTGATAAACGCGCCTGGGGGGTCCAAACGGGCCGAATGAGGTCCAAATGACCTGAAATCAGATGACATCAAAGGGTGAGTAAATTGTGATGTGGTTGAGCAGACGACACGTCAATCGGCCGCACCGTGTGCCCGCGGTGACCGGGAACGCCGTTCCGGTGTTATAAACTGCCAAAACGGGCGTCTCACGCTCAAAATCATAGTGGACCACATCGGATTGACCTGAAATCACAGGGAAACAATCTAATTATTATTCGTGACGTGTACGCACAGATAGCACGCCGATCGGACGTGCGGTCTGCGCGGTAGGGCTCATTATGCGTTCTTTAAGTGTTGCGCGCGCTTAATTGTTTTCCATTTTTATGATTGTTACCTTTGTTTTATGTCTGCTTTTCCACCGTGAAGAAAAAAAACAATTTGTACATTTTATTTAAAAAATGGAAAATATTTTATTTAATATTATATATATAAATATTTTCATTAATATATATATATATATATATATATATATATTATTTAATAAATAAATATACATACTTTATTTAATATTATATATATCAATATTTTCGTTATTATATATATATATATATTTTATTTAATAAATAAAGATATATATATATATATTATGGTATGCATTTTTTGTAATTTTTTTTTTCAAGTTTAGCGACCGCCTCTGGCGGTCGCTATAGCCTGCCTGCCATGCAGCATTAGCGACCGCCATTGGCGGTCACTATAGCCTGTCGTCCGGGCAGTATTAGCGACCGCCAATGGAGGTCCCTAATGGTTCCCACGAGTCAGCCTACAGCGACCGCCAGGTGGTCGCTTATGGCGGCATTTGGGCCACCTATAGCGACCGCCATTGGCGGTCTCTAAAGACCTACAACGACGGCGCAGAAGCGACCACCAATGGCGGTCGGTAATGGCATTTTTTTAGTAGTGATGCCCGCACTATGTTGTGTTGGTTGCAGACGACGGACAACACCGATCGTGGTCTAGGATTGTGGAGTTGGACAGTATCCATAGGTGGACCATCTGGAGGGATGTACACGGTGCAGACGGATAGACCTGTGGTACTGACAATATTATCTATACCCGCCCTTCAGGTGGGATTTCCGAAGGACGACTAGGTGGTTTCTATTTTATTTTAAGCTATTTTACTTTCTTTCTTAGTTGTACTATACTTTCAGTTGGGGTTGTATACTGGCCCATTTAAATTCCAGCACTTACTTTTGTACTCAGTATACTTTGTGTTTACTCAAGATTTCATAATCTGTTGTGTATATTCACATACATAAAGGCAATTCCTTCCCTTTTATTGAGATTTACGCCATTGGTGCTAGTCTTCAGCCCCTGGCCTATGGAAGGAGGGTATGGGGTAATCACGACACGAGACATGAGGACGGGTCGTGACAACAATTCCATTGATGATGCCCACAAGAAACATATCAAAAAAAAAAATTACCAATTAAAAATTCCCAAATTTTTTTTATAGGTATTTATAAGATAGGAACCCATAAGATCCAATAATGAACATGGAAACATTATGATGTCTTCATTATAATACCACCATCTAGAACTCTTATCTTGTTATATTCTGATTTAATTTCAATATAAAGAAAAAAATCCAATCTCCTATTAACATATAGAATAGGTATTAGATCCAAGCTGTTATAAAATTATTCTTAAATTTCATGTAGATAAATCGTATGTTATCCACACATATCCTCATGCTCCCATATTCCCTCACAGATAACATTATTGTTGTTATTTATGGGGAATCATTGAGTCCTATGAAGCCTATTTTCGATAGGTCCTATAACACCAAAATTGTCCCATGAATCTATGTGGGAGATATACAATATTCTATATTTGATATCAGAGACAACCCGAGGTGTATGTAAACGAATTATTCAAACTCATATTTTGGATGTAAGTATGGAACATCACTACGAACAATGTCCTAGTACTCTTCGACAATGGTAGGAGATTTGTTGCACATATCTCACACTACACGAAAAATCATTCATTAAAACAATATATTAATTGGATACATCCTCCTAATAATAATCCCAACCTACTATATCATGGTCTCTATTTCCCCAAAAACAAAATCATTTTTATATCACTAGGGAAAAAACAGATCCACTACAGAAAATAGTCAACCTAGGCATGAATTGTGCATAACTAGTAAATACATAAGATAACTCCGTAATGATTAATCATTTCTCCAATGTGATCTCATTTTAATATCTCAACTACAATATTAGGATAATGCTATCAGCAGATGTTTGTAATTTTTATGGCATGCCTATTCAAAGGATCCAAGCATTAGGGTTGATCCAAGGGTTGAACCATAATTTTTATGTAGTATACCATAGAGGTTGGATGAATAGAATGTCAATAGAATGTGTTTATAAATATAACATCTATTGTATAAAAGACACATATTGTACTTCATATCCTCTTTAGAGCCTTGGTTTCATACACCTCCATATCCTGTAACTGTCCCCATACCTGACCACCAGCTCCCTCTACCTGGTGTGGACATTATAGGGGTGGTGGTGTAATTTGGTCATACATTCCTCCACTAGATAATTCTCTATCTATACCAATGTAATTTCTACCATGTTGCCGAAATCCATGCTCCTTTATTTGTCTCTTCCTGGGTGGTCCCTCAAATACCTCTAGATCAGTCATGTGATAGGTTGGGAAATCTATTGTATGATGTTACTACTCATAAAAGGACGAAAAATCATTATAATATGGATTACTTGAGCTATATTTATATTGTTTCATTACAAATCCTTTGTAATGGTACTTTCTCCTAAAGCATCTAACAATTAGAGATTCAAGTTACCACTATGAACAACATGCAACCGAGGACTCATCTCCTGTGTTCCCAATTCTAGCATATATAATCACTATCTCATATACCAAGAACCTATTAACTACTATGTCCCACTATAGATCTATATAATAGATGGGAATTATGAATGATATCATATAAACAATGAAATAGTGACACATGATATAATAAATGGTATGTATGCTAAGAATATATCTTACCCCATATATATGGAGTACTAAGAGAGATATATAATCCATGTGGAATACTCTTCCATTGTCGTAATTCCCCTTTATAAATGTATAAACATCTAGGTGATTATTAATTAACGAATTTATGGACAACCCCCCCCAGGGATTCTCAAAAACTATCAAAAAGATAGATGTGTTTTTGGGTGACTGTGTCACTGGATTATACCATCATGTATTGGATCCCAAAATATATCTCCCCTTGAGGACTACCATATGTTCTTTCAGCATTCCCCCCAGGGTCGAATTCATGAGTGATTATATCTATCCAATCCTTAAATGTGTATAGGTTTACCTAGCACTAAAACCCTGAAATTAGCTACCTATGGATCTAATGTACAACACTCAGCCTATGATCATACTGAGTCTGTACTAACAATGGTAATTGATTATCAAACAGTGGTGTTATAGAAGGAAATCCAACTGCTGATACAATCTTTTATGCAAGACCTTGAAATAAATAAATATTATATAGAAGATCATCTTTACTATCATATAGTGGAATCCTTACTTGATATCATTATATATTGATCCTAAAATAAATAGGAAAACAAAGTTATAATGAATATAAAGACATATTACTCTATGTGGACATAGAAAATCCAAATCAATCCAATATGATGCATATACCAATGATATTTCTAGAAGATAAGGTCCACATCTACTGAGTTAATAATATGTTTTTTAGAGTACAGGTCAATTGATACATCATTCACCGTAATAACACTATCGTCCATATCATTTAATATGAACTCGAAATCTATTATCATTATTTCCAAAAATCCCAAAAAAATATCACATACTCCATCACTAAGGTAGAACTGACTTGTCTGGTACCACTATTTCATGACCTGGCCCAGAAAGTGGCCTTTACAAAATTTACATGTACCCAGAAATACATATCCAAACCTATAAAATGATGAAAAATAAATAAACTGGTAATAATTATTTCATAAATCGATGTGAACAAAATATGAATATATCCAAAATGTACTAAGAATGACAATTTGGACTAATACAAGCCCATAAAAAATCATTGAGAGTCAAGAATTATTATATAGTATGGAAGAATAGTAATGAATCCACCCAAAAAACTAATCATTATGTACTTCCCAATCTATGATCCACCTACTCCCATTGCTCTGAGGACACTGTAAAAATAACCACTGTCTGCCTAAGACATTCCTCAAGTGGAGAAATCCCATATAGTAGTGAGTTTAAAAATACTTAGACGGGCATACTAAAAAGAATAAATGAAAATTTTCAATATTAGTCAAATCCTAACAATAGTATAGAAACCGAATAAAATAAATGACATACTAAGGAATTACACCACACCTCTTTGAGGCCTCAACCAATCTTCTAACCATTTGATTATAAAGAAATCTTCAATGAAATTTAGATTCCTCATGTACCCACTCCATGATCCATGCTATAAATAATGAAATTAAACTAATAGTTCAGGTCCATGGTATGAATGAATAAACTCAACGATTTATAATGATTTCTACACACAGACTGTGTATAATACCCAATAATACTAGGGGATGCCACAAAACCAATCTTGATCCACTATTTTTATAGTGGATCGCATGATAATGATATTGTTAAGACAACTAAATTTAAATACTAAATGGGGTATTTATTCAATGCATTACGTAGTGAATCTAATTAAATGAATCTAAAATATGTTATAAAAAATAGTGATATAGGATCACATGTCAGTATCAAATATGTATAACAGAAACTCTATTTATCACTCATCCTCTAGAGGAACCCAAAATCTAGAACTACGAATGTAATTATATACTACAACCTTATAGGGAAGATCCATGGGAACACAATAAATTTATACTTATCCAAACTAATTAAAATAATGTCCCTAAACATCCCTAAATTTGGAACATATCATATACTATTGGTATAAGACGTATCTAGAAACCTTTTGGAATGCTGTGTGTTTTCCTCTCACATGAAATTTAGTTGTTCATTTAATCATAGTCTATATATGGATATATATTGTTTAGGTAATTTATGAAAATATATTGGATGTCTTTTAATTCCTATATAATTCTTTTTGTGCCCATGTACTAACTATTTCACACCTTCTTGTGCCAAAATACACCTGTCCATATCCGAGTACACGGCTCTGCCGATGTAATATGACCATCTCCATATACCATGAACTACCTATTGAGATATATCCTTTGAGAAAAGTGTTGGGAATCCATAATAGGTCTCCCAACATGACATAGGTGTGACATTGTGTGTGATCTTTTCTTCATCATGGAAACCCAAGAACTACCGTTAGGGACCCACACAATGTGTAATCCAAGAAGACATACCACATCACTTGTAAATTTTTAGATCACATGAGTTATACTCCACATCAACTCCTCTATTAAATCCTAAATTTTTATAGATGTGGAATATGGGATTTTTGGTTGCCTATCCCTCTTGTCATTGAATATGGGAATATAGACATCATATTCTCTCAGAAAATGTCACCATCGGTCCACGCTATCTACGAAAATCATTGATCCATGAAGAATGAGAACTATAATTATGTAATAATCTATATTTAATTATAATACATCATCATAAATAATTTATGAAATATGAATTTTTTTAAAAAAAATCCATGTTATTGATCTATTTCATTTAAGGATGCATGCACAACGATCATATTCCCAATATTCGTCTAATTGAGGGTCACTGAAATTGCCTATAATGAATGTTTGGAGGAAAAGTAGAGAAATAAATAAAAACCCTGAGGAATGAACCATGGTATTTTGTGTTTCAACTATGATTTTTATATAAATATGTGAAAAATGAAATGATGATCATTAAATAATTAATTCAACCATAAATTAGTAAATACTCGTACTGAGAATCAATTATTTCATATGGAAATGATCCACATTCGAAAAGGGATAATGAATGAGATGAATGGAAAATAATTGAATTTCCAAAATAGTTATTTAATTGATCTATAATGTACAAATGTTATACATTTTCATCATTTGTGAGATCCAGGAACTCCAATGGCAGAGTGGTCCTAGATACCGAACAGACCCAATGTCATCTACCAATGATCCTCTAATGGATCCAATACATTAGATCCATTCAATACATTGGTAATGGGGTTACCCATAGTGATATATAGAAATATATATTGTTAAATATTATATTCTATTTCTATATGTAAATATATATAAGTAAATTAAATAAATTTATTTTGTTTATTATTTTCATTCACAGTTTCAAATTAAAGAAATACCCAATGCTAAAATAAATAATGTTACACTATGGGTAAATAATATTAGTTAAACTCAATGGACGCCATAGTTTTATGATATGAGAATCTTTTAATTTTTTAACAAATATTCATGAAAAATACATGTGTAGGATATTAATATTTTAAATATATTTTAAATAGTAATTATATGATCATTGGGCCTCAAATCATACATCACCTCATTGCGTGGTACCAAAAATAATCCATATAATATTATGAAGGTATATATTGAAATATAAGTGATATTTCTATTTTACCATATATACCTATTTTTTATATTGGAATACTATAGTGGTAGGGTAAACACCATTTGTGATCTAATTTTGAGATTACAAATTATTCATATATTTATAAGCTATTTTCATCTGAATTATATATATAATCCATCAGTATTCATTGACTCTATCCCTTGTTAACATTTTTATTCTATGTATATCATCATTTATGGAGATTATCATTATATAATGAACCCACAACATTCATTATGGTTTCCTTTATTTCATGATAAATAATGTAGAAATATTCTCTTTGAACACATCTATGACTTTTTGTGCTACTAAAATTATAAATCTATGAATTTTTAAATTTCAATATAGTGACTACCATTTTTAATGTATTTTATTATTGTTTTAAAAATCCATATTATTTTCCTAGACATTGATCATGTTATTCTGGTTAGATCGTGTTATTTTTCTAATCAATCATTTCATCAAAATATTTTTTAGGTGAACGGATAATTATTATTGTGATATTTTCACACATAAAAAAATGTTTATTAATTAGTTATTATTATGTAATTATATATATTCTTTTTAATGATTTAATTTTCAAACCTGCATGATTTGCAATAAATTTTTTTAAATCTTGTATAAGTATACATTTGGATCATGTTTAGTCTAAAAAGTAGGAAAACCATGTAAGGGAGCCTGATGTTTTTTAAGATCCAACACATGGTTGGTGCAATGTTTCCATAATCATTCCCCAAAACCATTTAGGGTTTTCTATGTCAACAGGCATATGAAAAACGGTTGAGGAATATATTTTCAATCCATGTGTCCAATACATTTTCATTATCTTTGGGATAATTTTTTTATCTATTTCACCCATTATATAGATGATACTCTGTATAGGTTCTCTCCCTTGTTATTAAACAGTAACTCACAAACCACCTAATGAGATCCCATATTTATGTGTCTCTTACTCATAATACATTACATTATTATAATTTCATGTACATGTTTACATGAGGTTATCCTATTATTTGAATCTCTATATTTTATTCTTTTTTTATCTATCTTTTTATTGATTTTCTTGTCTTACATTATATGTGAACGACCTTGGTGAACTGTAATATTATTTGGGTATTTTTTGAATCTTTTTTATCTCTTGTTAACGTTTATTTGATAAATATTCTTATCATATTCATTAATGTAAATGAATTACATTCATTTTATGATATTATTTGTACTTTTCCTCATATTTTGTTGATTTATTTGGTGATTTTGCGATTTTTCAGTGTCCCATTATTTTCTAGGTTGACTCGGACCTCACAAAGGCGTTTTAGTGAATATTTTATCAAAGGTAATGAATATGGGTTAGATTAAACATGTTTCATGGATTTAAATCATATAACTATGTTTTTATTTAACTTTTAACCTGCTTATATTTTTATAACTGGATCATATTAAATATATATAGCGGTTCATGAAAAGATAAAAATACATAGCTTGAATTTATTATTAAATTAAATTGTTTCTACACTAATTATAATTTTAATAAATATATATAATTTAATAATTATTCATTTTTTATTTTTATGATAGGTGTAATTGAAGTTTTAATTGGATATTTAGAAATTCATAAGTCATATTTTTGGCATATAATGAAATCTGTAGATGGTTTCTTTGTTTTATATGGATTTTTAATCCTCTATTAGAAATTCACTATGTCAACATATTAGTGTAAAAGGTTTGATAATTAAAAATAGGGATCAATAAATTATATTTTATGACATCATTAGTTTTAAAAATATATATGGATGAACCCACATATATACATATTTTCCCAATTCATTTTTTGTTGTGTGAATTAGTGAAAAAATAATGAAGTATATATATTAATGTGTGAATAAATACATGTATAATATTTGTATAATATTTAAAAAATATAAATGAACATCTTGTTTTCCATTGAAATGATTTATTATAATGTTTTATAAAAAATATTGTTGGCTAGATTTTATCATTTTAAAAAATCATCAATCCATACTTTTAGTTGGTTATGATCCATTAATGTTCTTTGATACACACTTTGCTAATGGGCGTGTTGTGGGAATATATGTTTTCTAGTCTATGTAGTTGACATGGTGTGATTGAGGTAAATTATTGAAGTTATTATTTTTTCATTTTATTGATATATTATTATATTTATGTTCCATCATCCATGGAAACAAGGGTTCATAAGATATAGTATTAGGATTGGAAGGGGATCCCATTCATTAGAAATTCCGAGTGATGTATGTGTATTAATTCCAATAGAAAATAATTTGTTACTATCTAATTAATCTAATCTAGGGTTTGTCTAATTATTAACCTTTGTTATAGAATTTCCAAAAGGATTAATGAACCTTTTGGAATTTTTCCATGATTTAAATTCATATTTATTTCTTTAAGGTGTTTCTCTATTATTTTAATTACACTATCAACAAATAATAGGATTTTAATATTTTTTAAGACTCAAATTATCTCCTTTAAATTTAAATATTATTGAAGTGAATTGTAAAATATTCATTAAAAGTTATATAAATACTTGATTTATAAGAAAGGGGTTGGAAAAAATAATCATTTCAAATATATTTTATACATTTAAAATATTAAAAGTTATAACTAATGTTAAAAAAACATTATTAAAATCATTATATAGTATTTATGAAAGGATAAATATACATTAATTATTTATTTAAAAATTAGTTTAATAATTATATCCTATATAAATCTTTTAAATTGGTTATGGTTACCTAGAGTGCCTAAAATGATTATTTATAATACCAGTCGTTAACATTTTCAGTATTAGGTCCATACTTATCTTATATTCCAAACCAAGTGTCGATGTGGTTTAATTTGATGGATAGGTGATGTAATGTCACATGGGGGTATGATGTTGGTTTGTATTATTTTTTTTGTAGGTGTCAATGATCTCATTGTCAGGATAACACATTTACCATCTTCATACAGATCGATGATTTATATATTCTATGGGAGAATTGAATGGTACAATACTGGGTTATGATTTTCTTTGCAGGAGAGAGATACCATGGTATGGGATAGATTAGATAGAATATATTCATTATAAAACCAATATTTACATAATAATTATATATTTTAAATTGATTATTTGATATTTAATGGAAATCCAATAAATTGATGGGTATTGAATATATTTTATTTGTTATTTGATACATATTTTCTTTAAATACTTTTTCTGAATGAATTCATCATATGTGTTAAATATGATGCCTACATTACATGACACCACCCTATAGTGATCATGATTTAAACACATGTATATAATGTTTTAGATTAAGTATATAATTAATTTAAGGCTTCATCTAGTTCATGATAATGTTATATCACAACATTATATTGTTTATGATTTTTTCTTTACACTACAAACTTGGGTAATTTGTTTGTCTTATGGGATCCATAATTTTTTTCTATTTACAAAAATAATATATCAATATGGACCCTAATGTTATAATATTTTTATTGATAAAACTGTGTTTATTATATATATATAAATCATTTTCTTTTGATTCAAACACAATATATCATCATTTATATCATCGTAATTTCATATTAGAACATTTTTTCACTATTATTTATTTATCACTATATATTTTTTCTAACCATTTCCTAAATATTAGTTTATGTAATATGACTTAATACTATTATTATCCTTCCCTGAGATGGTTAGTACGATTTTATGAATATCATTTATGTATACGATAATTCACAAAAGAATTACAGAGTATCTCACCTTGTTGTCCAATGATAGTGACAATATTCTTAAGAAACATATAGCTTTAAAATTATTTAATTAAAATATATGAACCAAAAATAGGGAAAACTATAATATTTAAAAAATCCTTATTTTTGTTGAGTTTAACTCACCATTTATATTTTATAAACATTCGCATTTAATGGTAACCATTATATTGCATTAATCACCATGATTGATGATACAGATTATAGGAACATTATTCCCAAAAATAGAAGCACACAAATGTTAATTCAAGATGAAAAAAATAATCATCTACATAAGAAAATGTCATGGTTTCTATCACCAATTCAACAATTTTCAAGATATAAGAAAAAGATTGAGTTAAAAAAGAAAATAAGAAAAATTATTATGTCCCATCATTCATTATTTGAATAATTCATTTGTTGATTGTCACACACACCATTCATGAAAAATATTAGATTAGTATTCTTGAAAATCTACCACAATCAAAATCAATTATTTTTTTCTCATATACCCTGACCATAAAAATGGGTTTCATAGATGGATACTTATCCTGTAGGGAGATCGATAATTTCTTGAATGTCATTCCATAATAAATACACATCATTATAAAAATTATGAATAATAAAATATCATTAATGGATGTTGTTAACAAGTATATTTAACACTAGGGGACACCACCACATGGAAATTTTTAGGCGTACATATTCTATAAAACCATCCAAGATGTATCATACAACATAATGAGAATCTATTATAATCTATAAATTACTCAATAATTTCATTTACCAAACATTCATTTTAATGTGTAATGTTTTAATTTCTATCATAAATGTTTCATCCCACCATTTCCTTATTCAAATTTTTAGTGGTAGGAATTAAAAATTCCATATCATATATATTTTATTATATTTTAATTCCATAAATTTTACAAAATACAACATCTCACCCATATTAAATGGAAGAATATTATCTCCCAATAATAATTAAATGGTGTTCCTCATCATATTACCAAAAACCATATAATGTGTTCATCCTCCCCAAAATATATTTGACCACATTATATTATTTTCTTCATTGGGTAACAATATATCGTATTAAATAGAAGTCATTGTCTTGTGTCCGTAGACTATTTGAAAAGATTATCCATCTCATGTGACCCAAAATCTGGGGACATAATATTTTGGGAACAAATACATAATGCTACTTGATTCCACTAATGTTAATATATATATAAACACTAGGATAAAAATTCTCATTAGGTATTTACTTACCCCTACTAAACTAAATTTCTAATATCTATGGTCAATGCACTCTAACAATAAATATAAAATATTTTTTTAAAAGAAACATGGGATTATAATTTTTGGACCTTCCCCATGTGGATTTCAATTATAACATTGGATTCCCCATTCACATTGTGTTTTTTAATTAAATGTCTACTAGATAGAATGATATACCTTTTGGTCCATTATATCTAACCTGAATACCCAATAATTTTTTCCTAACATGAATGTACTTAAAATATATGAAAAAATATTCAATATTCTTCTAGGGTGAAAATATAAATCATATCTGACGATAAAAAATTATGTATTGAATCATAATTTCTAGATCAAAAAAGATATTGGATTGATTTAAATATGAAAATTATTATTGAAAATAGGTACAAACATGTCATTTTGAAAACTAATAAATGGTGGCTGGTGATAAATCCATTATCCTACCAACATTACCTCATCCAGACAAGGATTAAGGAAAATGATTTACTAGTTACATTGAAGAAAATATATTTTTTCCAACTATATATAACATTAAAAGTCATGATACTCACTCTACAGTTACTAATATAAGAAAAAATTGGAACACTATTATGCGGCAACTGAATTTTAGTTTAGATAGCAATGGAGTAATTTGCGTGGACGTTTTTTTGGGGTTCAGAAGCACTATATACCATTATATGAATTAATCCATGCCCCAATAGTGATTTTCATCATGCTAATTCAAATGTAATTTATTTTGTATTATATAATATTTAATTTATGGTGATGGTATATGTTTGACTATATTAAACATTCATAAAACCATGAATGAAGTACCTATACTAGGAGTAATCATGTTATAAATGTGAACGGTTTCACATTAACATATAGTGATTCTATTTATTGTATTATATATGAGAATTCAATGACCATCCTATAATATCATCTCATTGATGAAAAAATCTTTCACATTGGAATCTACCAATATTAATTTATAGTGAAAGTAAATATACCATTATATGAATCCAATATTTAATTACATATGATTTGAATTTCTGGTATAATAAAAATTTATATCATATTAAATATTTCAATATAGACCTTGAATATATTTATATTTTGGCCTCCCATTTTCCATTTTTAAACACATATCCATTATATAATATTTTTATCCAAGATACTTTTTATAATATATTTTTTAATAATAGGAAGTAATTAATCCATTATCCTTAAATGTTTAGTGAATTTACCTATCATGATTTGATCCTAAATATTATTTTAGTATTTTTAAGAATTGTACATCTGAGAGTTAAAAATATGAAAATTGATAATATTATGGTACAAGGAAATGTTCTCATTCATTGATATCAATTTAATCTATGAGAATATAAATTTTTTAATTAATTATGTTATATAAAAATAGATGTTCTTGATGTATTATACGATGTATCATCATATAAGGATTCACATTTATGAATCATCACATACTCTAACACACAAATCATCTAAAATAATTTCTATATAATTGTTGTTTTTCCTCAACAGTTGGCTATAATAATTTAGCATTTCAAAAAATTACACGCATAAATATTCGAATTATTATACTAGATTTTTATTGGAATATACATCTGGTATGATGACCCCATGACCATGTTGCAGTTGGGAAACATTCTTATGGTCTTAGACTACCAATTTCCTTCGATATATTATGTATTTTATCCACAACAGTTCCCCAAATCAATGATTATAATCATTATTAATTTATGTAGTTATGAATATTGATAATTTGGATATATATTCTAGAGTTAAAAGCATTAACTTGATTCCATGTGACAAATATAATGAATTGGTCACCTCATCCATGCTAGAATGGTTGAAATAATTATTATACCCACCAATATTTAAAGTGAGAAATATGTGTTTAGGGGGGATATATCTATCCACCATTCCGAATGAATGATTCTTGTATATTAGTTTATAAATCATCCACAAAAACCACTAAAATATTAAATGTAACTTTTAGTGTTATTCAAATCCGAAATCAAATGAAATTATACAGATCTACATATAATCATTGAGTAAATAAGTAATGGTTAGTTCAGAATTAATGCCTCTATGATAAGATTACCCCAAACCATTCTGTATCTCCACATCCTTTAATAATTTATATTAAAAACAATTGAGTAAATTTAATTTTTTATTTCTTACTTGTATTTTATGTATTACATCCAAAAAATGTTATTTAATACCCTTATGATGATATCATATGGTTGACGTGTGAATATCCACCTTAATACATTAGATCATTAACCCCTTATAATATTTCATACACATAATAAGGATGATGTGGTTTTGATTATTAAGGTATATCAGAAATGTGGTTGGATGATGATTTTTCCATATATGGATGAATTACACCATCTAATAAAGACACAATTATAGAAAGAACACATGACTGTGTCACCAATGAATCAGAACCAATGAAGGATGTATTTAGGGGAAAAATTGTCAATTGAACTATAAAATCAAATAAAAACAATAAATATACATATATTTAAATAGAGACACACTGATCGTAGTTCGTTTTACAAATGAATATCCAACCATATCTAGAATAAAATATTTTCAATCATGGTAAATAGTTTAAATTAAATGATAGAACAACCATATGAATTAATTATTTGATCT
Organism: Viscum album; assembly: GCA_963277665.1. Taxonomy (NCBI): domain Eukaryota; kingdom Viridiplantae; phylum Streptophyta; class Magnoliopsida; order Santalales; family Viscaceae; genus Viscum; species Viscum album. The sequence continues at coordinate 2,067,896,332 of OY728160.1, forward strand.
AATAGCTATAGTGTTTCATTCATTACCTATTTATATGGACCTCATCAAAGAGTGTAAGGTTTATTTTATCCTCTATATTTGACTTCATAAGGTAAATTGAAATTAGACCGATTTTAATCCCATTTATCTTGTTAATGTGATGTTATAAAAAATTGGTCATTTCAAGAATATAAATATTTTCTACTAGGAGTGGTCGAATAAAGATTATTAATCATATCTCATATTACTGAAAACCAATTCATGGTTTGATCATATAATAAGAGGAAAATCAGAGATGATATCCCAAGTATTACCTCTATTGGATTGATGATCATTTAATACATATGCCTTTCCATATCATTATGGCCTATTTATTGACTATGAAATTCAAATTATTACTCAGAGAAACTTAAATCCATCTTACAATATACTTTAGTTATTTGATAGTAAACTCTTCAAAATAATTCCACTAAAATGGCCGATGATGTAGATATTAATAAATGATTGAATGTGATGTTTAAATTTGATTTTTTCTCAAATATTCTTGAAAAAATCCTTGATCGATCTCATCATCATTACTTGTTGAGATGTGAACTAATATCTATAGAATTTATTATAAGTAGGACCTAATATTTTATAATTAGTTTATCAGGGTGACATGGTATTTGTTAAATTATGCCCCCAATTTTGTGTGGTTCTCATATGTATGGTCTTTATTTTATTTCATGTGGACAAAATGTATTCAAGCAACCATACCTCATTTATGTGTATACTAGATTTCCATGGATTATATGGTGAATCACCATGGGACCCACTCGATGAGAAAATAGATATATATCATTAATATGAATCAGAATAGGTACACCCATACATGTAATTTAAAATGGTAAATGTAGATGTTTCCCTAATTTTATTTGAACCAAGAAATGTAGAGGCTCTATCAAATAAATTTTATATTCTATTATTCATTCATTCATGATAACTTATCGCTAATTAACCAGTAGTCAACAGTTTAAATATTCCCTAAGGTATGATATAAACTAGATTCCCATATTAATCTGAATGAATGTCCAAATCATCATATTTGGTCAAATACCAGAGTAAATTGTAATCTGTGAGGAGATTTATGATGATAAATATCACATGCTATGTCAGTAACATAAATAAATATTATGAAATAAAATGACATCACTCAGCTTGTAATCATTTAGATGTCGCAGTTCAATAAATCAATATGCATATAAACATCATAAAAATTTATAATATACATATAATCATAAGATTATACCCCTTCACTCAATAATACTAATATAGAATCATGTAAGGATTATAAATATAAATTTGATTAATGATTATATATTTTTCTTCATTGAATATTCTTGTGGGGGAATTTTATTAGGAACAAATTATTTGGTTTTTTATATTATATATTTCCAAAATCTTAATAATTCAAATATGTATTCATTAAAATTTTTATGATTTTGTGATTGGTTATGTATTGGTAATACATGATGTGTTCGATGTTCATGTATTCACAATGTCATATATAGGCCTTAAACATTCCATAAAATATATGTTCAGTAACAATGGGAATGAATTGAGGCCACATGGCCTTGGGCCTTCAGGCTATGTATTGGGTCTCCCTCTACCCTCTAAAGAGGTCTTTTCTTTCATAATAAATTGAGGCTTCGGCCCCAACCTTTAAAAAAAATAACGATCATGAACATGGCCTTCCATTCATAGCTACACTAAATCGTCAAATATATTAACCAATCACTAGAATCTCCAAACTAATATTTATATGGTTTAGAACAATGATACCATCATAAATGTATCTACATTTAGTATAATTCATGATTTATGTACACATAAGAGTAATCCAGTGATTTAAATTTCAATGAAGTCCAATGGGTAGACTAAAAACCCCTTCAAGTAATGACAAGATAACAGTATACATTGAAGAAACATAAATTTATTGAAAATATGTGACAACTTTGACACCAATATCATAGAGTTAGTACTATACTTTATTAAATTTCCTTGGATAAAAGATTTCAAACCTAAATACATTATCAATTTAGCATTTTGGGAAACCAATTTATCTACAATATTCCCTTATTATATTTGGAGTTGAAAATAAAACATAATACATAAAAAAGATAAAAAAACTACATTCTTGAGAACTCATTCAAATTTAACATCATCATAATGTGGGGGAAGGAAAAAATGAGGTTAAGCATAGAAAATCAGTAAGGGATAAGTACAGTGAAAGATATCAAGAATCAATAATGAAATATAAATATGGAAATGTACGTAGTCAAGAACCTGCTATTTCAATAATTAGATAAAAATTAATCAATAATGTATAGTAAATAACTGAATGATCAGGTTATTTAATCAATTATATGAGTATGAAATTAATCCATAGAATTTATAATATTGAAAATATCATGGATACTAGAAACTAAAATTTGAATATATGAAATTTATACATATTTTATGTCATTTTACTAGGATCATGATAACATTAGCATGATTTTATTACCTAAATAATGATTAAATAATTGTCGATAGAAACCGATCTAAGTTGGATAATTTATTCATCTCATTAGACCACCAATTCATCGAGGGTCTGGAATTAACTGATCCCAAACCCATGTAATGCATGTCCATATAATTATTCATTTATAAAATGATCATTTAATTTCATTAACATAGTACCATATAAATTTTCCATATTGGGTAAAGGATATAGATTAAACTATGTTTCCCTATTAAATGAAATAAAAATCAAAGTAAAAATAATATGTAAAAATTGTATGAGGATTTAAAAATAATCATATCCCTTATAAATGAATTTGAATACTTATGTTAATGTAATGAATAGAAAAAAGTGATTAAAATAATGTGAATGATTCAATAAAAAGATAAAAATCAATAATGAATGTGAGATATCAAAATAAAATTTATTTTTTTGGTTATTTAAATAAAATCCAATGGAATTAAATTACTGAAATATAATCTAAAATTACTAATAATATGAATTATTGGAGATATTTCATGTCGATGGAGTATAATGTACTTCATATAAATATGTATGTGTGCGTCATAAAAGACAAGTCTCAGTAGAATGTAAATATTGTTGAAATACCTTACTTTATTATTCTATGTGGTGGAATTCCCATTAACATCATTTTTATTTTCTTTTAGACGTATCCATAAAATTTTATAATAGGGAATGCAATACACAATTCACTTATATAAAAGCTTATACGTATGAATGATTGTCATTTCTTTTTTTACCTAATTGAATAATGAAATATATATATATATTCATTAAATTGAAAATATTATTTTATATATATGAGATATTTTTTACCAACCTTCCATAACACTATCTATTAAATGTGTTAACAAGTCACATCTCTTTTCGATTCGGTAGTCCACTATACATATTGATGATGATTTCATAACTCATTTATTGGAATTTTTTGAATATATAGGTAATATCCTTAGCATATAATAATATCATTATATTGAATATACTGAGGATATTATATAATCAATATACATGATGAATTGAATGACATGTATGTGTAAATAAAATAAAATTTATTTTATTTAAACAATATCTCTTCTTATGGAATCCTCCTCACGTTAGAACTAATTTTATCCAAAAATTAATTTATTCCCAAGATTAGGATTATATGATGCATTTAATGAATTCTAAGAGTAATTCGCATAGGGAATGTAAGATCTATAGTAGTTGGATAATGTTAATAATGGGGATAGAGAGGCCTTTTATTAGTGGGCTAGAGGACACACTTGGAATTTGTCAAATAAAGATAATGATACCATTGTTTTCAAATAAATGGTGGATTAAAAATTAATAAAAAATCTGTCACAAGGGTAATATTAACTACATATGGATATAAAATGGTTTAGAGAATGTTTTGGGAATGTTTTATAACTTATATTAATTGTTTAGCAACAATGTTAATTTATATTTCTCTTAATAGATGTACTTAATATTAACACCAATCACTAATAAAATTTCATATAAATTAATAATATATAATTATAAAATAAAAATTATATTAATTCAAAATATGAAACATGTTTAATCATATTTTAATCAATAATGTTGATTAAATTAATTAAAAATATTTCCCTCACAGATGACAGAAATGTGGGTTTTTAATGATAAAATGTAAAAAATTTCTCATCATATATATCTATAAATATATTCGATAAAAAATGATTCAATTAATCTAAAATGGATTAATATATGTGTATTTTATTTAATTTTAAAATTATAAAAAACAAAAATACATTTTAACAATAGATATTATTCATAGGAAATGTGTATTTTCAATTAAAATTCTGTATTTAGCATCATTAAAAAAAGGATTATCCTAAGTACATTACCAAATATTCCACCTCAAATAATTTTGAAATTACTGTTGAAATAAATGATGTTTATTTTATATATAATTTTTTTAAATGATTCTTGTTTTTAAAAAAGAAGAACTATTAAATGTTTTATAACATCCCCTTTGAAAAATACAGCATTTATGAGTAATATTAGATTTTATATTGTCTTATACATATAAATTATATTGGAATAATTTTAATTAATTATTTAATATATATTATAAAAATTATATATTGACCATTCAATAATATTAACTAATTTAATATATTATGATTAAATTCTATTTGTGCATAAAAATAGTTCTTTATAAAAAGAATTATATACAGTTGCATTTTATATTCATTTCTGAATAATTGGTAACCATTGAATTATACCACATATTTCTATAAATTATATAATAATAATTATAACATATGATTTAAATAATTAGAGAAAATTATCATTTTAATTGTTAATTGTATTTATTTATACTCCTACTTTCATGTAACACATCCCATAAAATATAGTCATTGATGAATGTAATTAATGATAACTTTGTATTGATTTCAAAAAAAATATTGACAAATTTTAAAATATTCATAAAGTAATATATTTTAATTTCGTTGGAAATTATATTCTTCTTTCCCATAAAAACTTAATCATCATAGTTTTGGGGGTATTAAGTTATAAATAAATGATGGTAGTTTTTTTTCATTATAGCATTTGGTTCCTTTGTTGATTCTTCCATTTTATGATTACTCCATAGTATAATTACGTGGAAAATCATCCGACTACTTAATACATTCATTTTTGTATCAATAATCTTCATGGATTCTTCATTTTTTGATAGATTCGATTCTATATATATCACATCAATTTTAAAAATATGTGTCATCTCTTGAATGTTCTACCAAAGTAAAGATACATGGAACACATCATGTCCTTTTGAGAGGTTTTTATCATTGTGAAACATTAGGAGACAACTCCAACCCATTCATGAATTTTAAAGGGTTTGATGTACCAAATGGCTTGTATCCATTACTTGTCAAAAATTATTAAACCCATCAATGGGTATACATTTATATAAAAAAGTTCTTCCACCCGAAATTCAAAATAATTTCTCTAATTATCATAATAAGTCATTATACTTTATTTAACTAAATTTATGTGAGCCTAAATAACCTTATGATTATTATTGTCTCTCTATCACGTTCTATTCCAACAATTTTTCATTTACCAACATCATCACTTCTGGTGGGTGTATGACAACTCAATCCATATTATTCATTATATGATGTCATCTAAATACCTAAAAGGAAAAAATTAATGTAAGAAAAGTATTTTAAAGGTATACATTAATTTCACATACATTAAATGTCTATTAAAAAATAACTCATAAATTATTACATTGCTTTATTTTATATTTTCGACATTCCTTTTATTTTAGGATTATAGGGAGGGATAAAATGAATCTAACTATCAAGATCCTTCAAAAGAATATTCTAGAATTTTGATGTAAAATGAGGATCCCTACTAGATGAAAATGAACAAGGTGTTACATATAGTATGAAAAGATCATGAATATAGATCCTTTTGAGGTTTAAAATAGGTAAATATTATCCTATTGTAACATCCCAGGTAAATAAAGAATAATACATTTTCATATTTATTAATATTTATGAATTAAATATTAATTTTACTTTAAAGTTATTGCTATGTTCGATAGAGTACCCGATAAGCAACAAAGAGTTTCATTGAAATCCTAAGTTGCACACTAGTAAAAAAATAATATTATTTTAAACGGTAGTTAACACCTAGCCGTTGTATTGGCGGGAATGAATGGAAATAACTAAAATATGATTATATATGTTTGTTAAATGTTTTTAAATTAATCTAATAATGGATAAAGGCTTAAAATAAGAAAAAATTCAATTTTAGGCATAAATACTTTAATATTCACTAATGGTCGACTTATCGCCTTTTCATGGTGAACCTTCTTTAAATATTTTTTTGGTCACTCTTATACAGTCTATTGGACCAAATATAACTCTTATTTAGAATCGGGACATCAAAATTTACTTTCTGTAAATTTTTGGTATTTTTCGGATAAAGTTCATTTTTTAATGAATAGTGAAAAATGTTGTATTTTATTTCAAAACCTCTTTTTAATCTAATTTATTTATATTATTAGATTATCGTTTTAATTGGTTTTAAAGTAAATTTAGAATATAAATTTATCATTTAATCCAATATTGGTCATTGGAATTAATTTCACTTTGAAATTGGACTTAAACTAGTGTCAATCTTTTGATATATATTTTTTCATAAAAACACACTATTTGTCATGACAACGTGAATTAATTATTAAATTAATTAACGCAACTTATATGTTTTTAATTTTGAAAAATAGACATCATTTTTTAATTTGGAATATCAAATATATCTTAGGATGATGTTTTGGTATTTTTCTGAAAAACTTCAATTTTTGATGAATAGTGAAACCACTAAGTGGTACTTAAAAAACTAATTTTTCTATTAAATGAAATTTTACCACCTCTATGTTTTGAATTTCAAAAATCTGACATACATGGTTGTCATTAAGAAGTAAAATTCAGTTCAATGGGATTAAAATAATTTTTTGGTGAATAGTAACTTTTATGTTTTTAATCGCGATTAGAGGTAATTAGTGTAATTTAAGGTAAAAATAATGTTTAAATAATATGAAATTAACATGACACATGTCCTAACCTTATTGGATGTGTCATTGACGATCAATAAAATCATTGAGTCAACTTGGGGATCCCATGGAGCAACCTTGTTAGGAAAATGACATTAAAAACTTGTTATTTAATGTTAAAAATAAAATGTCACAAACATGAGTTGTTTTACTAAAACAATTCTTAAATGGGGTTATACAAGTCAGAGTTTTAACTATAAATATTCATTGGAAATATAAAAAGATTTCCTACATCATGATATTTTTTTATAATTTTTAGACATTAAATAAATTAAATTATTTATGACACCATGATGATGCATCGATTGCCCCATTATTTAACAATTTAAATAAAATGAAATGATAATGTAAAATATAAAACCTAAACATGTCAAAAACCTATTGTATGGGTGGATTTAGAACTCTTATAACCTTTTCCTCTAAATATATAATTTTGGGACCCTTTGTATCCGAAATTCATTTTATAATAAAGTATCTTTTCTTAACTTTCAAATAGTGCCCCTTCTCTCCTCTTATAAAAGGCCCCCACCTCTACCGCCATACACACACCTCTCAAGCCTTTGGTTCGGCCATTATCTGATATTTTTGTCTATCCACATCCCTATATTACTCCTAGAAGCCTCACTTTGGGAATAAGTCTTCCCAATGAAGCCTTTGAGTTCAAATCTAAGAGAGTTACCCGATTTTAAGGAAATGCCTTCACTTGTGTTCTTTTGTGATATTTTGCTTCTCCAACCCCCTAAACACTTATTATTCAATTATTTTGTAACAAATATAGTATATTAAATATTCTTGGATTTTTTAATAAGAATAATTAGAGCTACACTTACACACACCTACATCTAATGGTTAAAGAACATACTGATTCCGTGGATGGCGAATTTCTGCCTCACGAAACGATGATTGTTCAATATTCTTCCAACACCATCAAAGATGGCCATTATGATGTCACTATATTTATATATGATATATAATATGTTTATTTCTTCCTTAATCTTATGTATTTTTCATTTATGGCACACCTTTATGGCTTCCATTATGGGTATACGCGATATCTTAATTTTAGGAAGTGCGGACTACTGCCCCCTCAAAGTGATTTGATTCGTTAATGCCATATGTGGGATGAATGAAGGATGGATTTAAAGTTATTATATATGAATTTATACTATAATTATAATATTATTTTATATCATTATTATTTCACTCCATTAAAGTATGAGATAGAAATGAAAGTAGCGTTAATGTGTACGTACGACTTACCGTCTCCATGAACAGTGCATTTCATTTCTTATCCCCAAATGTAATTTACTATTATATGTACATATATATAATGGATATATATGATTTATGTTACATCTAAATGATGAATATAATTCTGGAATTAAAATATAAATACCTCTCATTTAGTTTTAATTCCATTAATATGACAAAGAATGAATGTAGCGTTCATGCGTACGTACGGCTTACCGTCTCCATGAACGGTGCATTTCATTTCTTACCTCTAAATGATTATGTAATATTATAAATATATGAATATTCTGTATATATATGATATATATGATATCCAAATCATGAATATAATTCTTGATATAAAGATCATTTGACCACACGAACAACATGTAATTGTAAAAAGTCCACTTTCGACTTAAGAACCAAATATCAACAATACATAAATTATTAACTTAAATGATTACATTATGATTATAACATTGTAATATGTGATATAAAAGTAATAATGAACTTGAAAAAGGTTCTTAAGGTAGTATAAATTAACTCATGTTTATTATTCAGGATGTTAAAGAATGATCAAGTCAATTCGAACCTGAGGTAAGAGACTTCATCTCAATCTCCTTTCATTGTGGCATATTTCGTTTTATACACAACTTTATTTTATATGGTGTATAAACCCCTTTTACTTTTACTTTTATACAAAAGGAATCTTTTTCTACGAATCATTTTACTAAACGACAAAAAGGAATGTTTCTTTTAACGTATGTGGTGACAACGACCTTTTCCATCGCTGCGAGTATTATTTGGTCTTTGGCATCAACAAAAAGCCGTAATGTTTTTAAAATGAAATAAATACCATATATTCTTTTATGTATTTTGGTATTGAAAATGGTTTTTATAATCGATCTGTTATGTCTATATATTTATGTGATATGTTGTGATCAATGTGTGGAAATGATTTCTTTCCATTATATATGTTTTATGTCTTATGATTTTATAATGTTACTTGGACATTTGACGGGTGGTTACGTGATAAACCATATGACAAGTGGTGCGGTGAATACCAAGACGGGTGGTTACGTTATAACCTCCAAGGAATTTGTTATTGATGTCGATTTTATGGCTATTCCATTAAGTGATTGGTGTGGAAGTCGACCGTATGGTTATTCCATTTAAGTATGTTTATGTCCCATGTTACCTTTATATGTTCTGTGATCTTTATATGGGTTTATGGTAATATTTTGGTTACAAAAGGGTAAGTAATGATCTTTTATTCAGTGAAGAGTTTTTACTACATCATAATGGTGAAAAGTATTACTTTGATAATGTATACATGGTTTACTTGTTGTTTTGATAAACTAACAGTTTTCATTCTCTGTGTATCCCTTACTGAGCTTTTTATGCTCACCCCAAGTTTTTTGAAATGTTTTTCACAAGACTTAATGTGGAATAGTGTCATGGATAGGATCAAGGGAAAGTCATGCTCTAAAAAACATGGAACTAGACATGTTTATTTTTAAGGGTTTTTATTCTATGGAAACTTAGTAGAAGTGTCTACTTTGTAATCTTTTGAGATGTAATAGTTATGTCCTAATTTTCTAAAACTCTAAACCTGAAAAGATCCTCAAATTGAATTATTCATTTAATTCAATATTAAGTAAGGTTTAAGTCTGGGGCCTTATAGTTGGTATCAGAGGTCATTTTAGACAACTTTAGGAGTTAGAAAATTGTTAAATTATAAATTAATTTATGGTATGATTGAAATGATGTAGAATTTAATGATTACCATGATGCTTCTCCTAAGATATTTCTCTGTTAAAAATGGTTGTTCGTAGAAGAAACAGAACAACTTTTTTAGGAAGCCATACAGAGGGAAATGACCTTTCAAATCAGTATCCTGAGATAGTCAGAATAAGAACTAAACAGTTTGTTTCAGTGATGGCTCAGTTGACTCAGGTTACTACCGAAGGAGTTGAAAAGAAGATTGGTGAATTCTCCAGTTTTGGAACTTCCTTCTAGGAATGGTGAGTTTGTTATCTACATTGATGCTTCATTGAAAGAAATTGGGTGTGTCCTTATGCAGAATGATCAGGTAATTGCTTATGCTTCACATCAGTTGAAAACTCATGAGGTAAATTACCCTACACAAGATTTGGAATTAGCTGCTATTGTTTTTGCTCTAAAAATTTGGAGGCATCATTTTTATGGACTAAAGTGTGAAATATATACTGATCACAAATGTATTAATTATATATTTACTCAGAAAGAATTGAACATGAGACAGAGGAGATGGCTAGAATTAATCAAGTATTATTATTGTACAATTCATTACCATTTAGGAAAAGCAAATAAAGTGGTTGATGCTTTGAGTCGAAAAACTAATGCTTCATTAAAAATGTTGCATTTGGAACATGATCCTTTGGTTAATGATTTGATGAACTTTGGCATGGAATTTGTTTGGGCAGGATGTCCTTTTGTTTTGTTTCAGGTATCAGTGAAATATTCTCTATCAGACAAAATCAAGCAAGCACAGAAGAAAGATAGTGAGTTGCATAAAAAGGTAGAGTTGGTTCAGAAGGGTAAGTTGCCTGAATTAAATATTGATAATGATTGTGTATTGAGATTTGGGAAGAGATTGTGTGTGCCTTGTGATTCAAAATTGAAGAGAGAGTTGTTATCTAAAGCTCACAGTTCTCCGTTTTCAGTTCATCCTGGCGGTACTAAGATGTACAGTGATCTGTGGGAGTATTACTAGTGGGATGGAATGAAAAGAGATATGCTGATTTTACTGTGAAGTGTTTGACTTGTCAGCAGGTTAAAGTAGAGAGGCAGTTACCGAAAGGGATGCTTCAGCCTTTACGAGTGCCAGAGTGGAAATGGGAAAACATATCCATGGCTTTTTTGTGGGATTACCGAAGACATCTCGAGGTAATAATGCAATCTGGGTTATTTTTTATCGCATGACTAAATCTTCTCATTTCCTTCCTATTTGAGATACTTTATCTCTAGATCAACTTTCTCGATTTTAGCTTAAATAGATAGTGAGGTTACATGGAGTTCCCCACTCCATTTTGTCTGATCGTGATCCCAGGTTTACTTCTAACTTTTTGAAAGGCCTTTAGAAGTCGTTGGGTTCTGAATTAAATTTTAGTACAACTTTTCATCCACAATCAGATGGGCAGTTAGAACGAACAATTCGGACCTTGGAGGATATGCTATGAGCTTGTTCTATGGATTATCAGGGAAGTTGGGACAAACATCTTTCTTTGGTTGAGATTTCTTATAATAACAGTTTTCATTCCAATATACAAATGGAACTATTTGAGGCATTATATGGGAAGCGGTGTTGAACTCCTGATTTTTGGGATGAAGTGGGTGAAAGGAAGCTAATGGGACCAGAATTGGTAGAAGAGATGGTAGAAAAAGTTCAGTTGATTCAGAAACACATGAGGACAACTCAGAGTAGGCATAAGAGTTATGAGGATAACCGGATGAAGGATCTATCATTCGAGGTAGGTGATCATGTTTTTCTCAAAGTTTCCCTGTCGAAAAGTGTGGTGCGATTTGGTAAGAAAGGAAAGCTGATTCCAAGGTTCATTGAACCATATGAAATTTTGGAGAGAGTTGGATCAGTTGCATACCGAGTGGCTTTACCTCCGAGTTTATCTCAGGTATACAATGTTTTTCATGTTTTAATGATGAGAAAGTATATGCCAGATCCATATCATGTTTTGAGCCTAGAGGTAGTTGAGTTGGAAGAGAATATCTCTTATAAAGAACAACCAGTACAGATTCATGACCGAAGAGAGCAAGTGTTGCGAAATAAGGTAATTCACCAGGTAAAGGTTTTGTGAAAAAACCATATGTTTGAAGAGGTAACATGGGAATCTGAAAATGCTATGAGGGATAAATACCCCCACTTATTTTGATAAGTGAATAAAATTGGGAGGACGCAATTCCCAAAAGGGGGGAAGGATGTAACAATCCAGGTAAATAAAGAATAATACATTTTCATATTTATTAATATTTATGAATTAAATATTAATTTTACTTTAAAGGGGTTTCTATGTTCTATAGCTTACCCGATACGCAACAAAGAGTTTCTTTGAAATCTTATGTTGCACACTAGTGATAAAATAATATTATTTTAAATGGTAGTTAACACGTAGCTAGTGTATTGGAGGGAATGAATGGAAGTAACTAAAATATGATTAAATATGTTTTTAAATGTTATTACTTTTATCCAATAATGGATAAAGTCTTAAAATAAGAAAAGAATTAAATTTTAGGCATAAATACTCTAATATTCACTAAAGGTTGACTTATCCCCTTTTCATGGAAAACATTCTTTAAATATAGTTTTGTTCACTCTTATAATTTCTATTGGACCAAATAAAACTCTTATTTAGAATCCGGACATCAAAATTTACATTGTGTAATTTTTTGGTATTTTTCTGATAAAGTTCATTTTTTAATGAATAGTGAAAAATGTTGTATTTTAATTCAAAACCTCTTTTTAATATAATTTATTTATATGATTAGATTATCATTTTAATTGGTTTTAAAGTGAAATTAGAATATATTTTTACCATTTAATCCAATATTGGTCGTTGGAATTAAATTCACTTTGAAATTGGACTTAAACTAGTGTCAATCTTTTGATATATATTGTTTCATAAAAACACGCTATTTTCATGACAACGGGAATTAATTATTAAAATAATTAACGCATCTTATATGATTTGAATTTTTTGAAATAGACATCATTTTTGAATTCGGAATATGAAATATATCTTTGGGTTATGTTTTCATATTTTTCTGAAAAGCTTCAATTTTTCATGAATAGTGAAACCACTAAGTGGTACTTAAAAAACTGATTTTTTGTTTAAATGAAAATTTACCACCTCTGTGTTTTTAATTTCAAAAATCCGACATACATGGATTTAATTAAGAAGTAAAAAATCCGTTCAATGGGATTACAATAATTTTTTGGTGTATAGTAACTTTTAAATTTTTAATCGCGATTAGAGGTAATTAGTGTAATTTAAGGTAAAAATAATGTTTTAATACTATTAAATGAACATGAAACATGTCCTAACATTATTGGATGTGTCATTGCCGACCAAGAAAATCCATGGGTAAACTTGGGGACCCCATGGAGCCACATTGGTAGGAAAATGACATTAAAAACTTTTTATTTAATGTTAAAATTAAAATGTCACAAACATGAGTTGTTTTACTAAAACAATTCTTAAATGGGGTTATATAAGTAAGATTTTTGACTATAAATATTCATTGGAAAGGAAAAAATATTTCATAGATCATTATAGTTTTTTTATAACTTTTAGACATTAAATAAATTAAATTATTTATGACACCATGATGATCCAACGATTACCTCATTATTTAACGATTTAAATAAAATGAAAAGATAACGTACAATCTAAGCTCTAAACATGTAAAAAACCTATTGGATGGGAGGATATATAACTCTTATCACCTTATGAACTAAGTATATAATTTGGGGACCCTTTTTATCTGAAAATCATTTTATAATAAAGTATCTTATCTTAACTTTCCAAGATTGCCCCTCCTCTCCTCTTATAAATAGCCCCCACCTCTACCTCCTTACCCACACCTCTAAAGCCTTTGGTTCGGCCAATATCTTCTATTTTTGACTCTCCACATCCCTATATTACTACTAGAAGCCTGACTTAGGATAGAAGTCTTCCCAAGGAAGCCTTTGAGCTCAAATCTAAGAGAGTTACCCGATTTTAAGGTAATGTCTTCACTTGTGTTCTTTTGTTTTATTTTGCTTCCCCAACCCCCTAAAATATTCTTATTCATTTATTTTGTAACAACTAAAGTATCTTAAATATACTATTATGTTTATATATGAATAATTCGAGCTATACTTACACACACCTACATCTAATGGATAAAGAACATACTGTTTTCGTGGATGGCGGATTTCTGCCTCACAAAACGATGATTGTTCAATATTCTTCCTACACCTTCAAAGGTGGCCATTAAGATGTCACTATATTTTTATACGATATATAATATGTTTATTTCTTCCTTAAGCTTCTGTATTTTTCATTTATGGCACAACTTTATGGCTTCCATTATAGGTATACGCGATATCTTCATTTTAGGAAGTGCGGACTACCGCCCCCTCAAAGTGATTTGATTCGTTAATGCCAAATGTGGGACGTATAAATGATGTATTTAAAGTTATTATATATGATGTTATAATGGAATTATAATATTCCTTTATATCATTATGATTTCACTCCATTAAAGTATAAGATAGAAATGAAAGTAGCGTTCATGCGTACATACGGTTTACCGTCTCCATGAATGGTGCATTTCATTTCTTATCCCCAAATGTAATGTAATATTACAAGTACATATATATAATGGATATATTTGATTTATGTTACATCTAGATGATTAATATAATTCTGGAATTCAAATATAAATTCCTATCATTTAGTTTTAATTCCATTAATATGACATAGAAATGGAAGTAGCGTTCATGCGTACGTACAGCTTACCGTCTCCATGAACGGTGTATTTCACTTCTTACCTCTAAATGATTATGTAATATTATAAATACATATATATGATGTATATATAGGATATATTTGATATCCAAATCATGAATATCATTCTGTATATAAAGAACCTTTGACCACACGAACAACATGTAATTGTAAGAAGTCCACTTTCGACTTAAAAACCAAATATCAACAAAACAAACATTATTAACTTAAATGATTACATAATGTTTATAAAATGGTAATAAGTGATATAAAATTATTAATGAACTTTAAAAAGGTTCTTAAGTATGTAGAAAATAACGCAAGTTTATTATTCAGGACGTTAAAGAACGATCGAGTCATGTCGGACCTGAGGTAAGGGACTTCGTCTCAATCTCCATTCATTGAGGAATATTTCATTTTATACACAACTTTATTTTATACGGTGTATATACCCCATTAACTTTTACATTGATAAAAAAAGAATCTTTTTCTATGAAGCATTTTTCTAAACAACAAAAAGGAATTTTTCTTTTAATGTACGCGGTGACAACGACCTTTTCCGCCGCCACAAGTATTATTTGGTCTTTGGCTTCCTCAACAAGCCATAATGTTTTTAAAATGAAATAAATACCATATACTCATTTATGTATTTTGGTATTGAAAATGGTTTTTATAATCGATCTGTTATGTCTATATATTTATGTGATATGTTGTGATCAATGTGTGGAAATGATTTCTTTCCATTATATATGTTTTATGTCTTATGATTTTATAATGTTACATGGACATTTGACGGGTGGTTACGTGATAAACCATATGACAGGTGGTGCGGTGAATACCAAGACGGGTGGTTACGTTATTACCTCCAAGGAATTCGGTATTGATGTCGATTGTATGGCTATTCCATTAAGTGATTGGTGTGGAAGTCGACCGTATGGTTATTCCATTTAAGTATGTTTATGTCCCATGTTACCTTTATATGTTATGTGATATTTATATGGGTTTTATGGTAATCTATTGGTTACAAAAGGGTTAGTAATGATCTTTTATTCAGTGAAGAGTTTTTACTACTTCATAAAGGTGAAAAGTATTACTTTGATAAAGTTTACATGGTTTACTTGTTGTTTTGATAAAATAACAGTTTTCATTCTTTTTGTATCCCGTAATGAGCTTTTTATGCTCACCCCACGTTTTTTGAAATGTTTTTCATAGGACATAATGTGGAATAGGGTCAAGGAAGGCATCAAGGGAAAGTCATGCTATATAAAACATGGAACTAGATATGTTTCTTTTTAAGAGTTTTTATTCTATGGAAACTTAGTAGAAGTGTCTACTTTGTAATCATTTGAGATTTAATAATTATGTCCTAATTCTCTAAAACTCTAAACCTGAAAATATCCTCAAAGTGAATTATTCATTTAATTAAATATTAATTAAGGATTAAGGCTGGGGCCTTATACCTATAACATGTAAATATAAATATTTTGTTAGGAAATCAATGATAACCCATATTGAATCATTTGTTCTTGGATACTTTGGATTTCCTATGATAAATTCCATTTTAATTTCATTTCATTTATAATAACAAATATGAAGAGGATTCATGAATCATTTATGATTCAATTTCTTGTATTTTAATTGTCGATAACCCAATCATCTAGACAAAAAATATCTAATTTCCCACTTCATGTTATCCACAATAATGTTCATTCACATCCGTAAACATTTTTTTTGATATGTTGGTGTATAGAGAAATTTGACCTATGTGTATCATACCATAATTTCACTTCAAGCTCATATATAGAGGGAAGGCATAATATCATTTTTAATTTTTTTATATAATATTTAGTGAAAATTCAATTAATTTACTCCCATTCAATGATTTTTTATTCTTCTAAATGTTTTCATCAGTATTTTGGGAATTATTTATCTTCACTATTAACGAAGGATTATCACAAATTTGAACAATTATTAATGTATCCCCTTACTTATAAAATTTCATATTCCTATTTATTATATATAAAATCATAATATATTTTTCAATACCCAATATGGTTATAATTGAATGATATTTATTACTCTGTGGAACTAGTTCAATATTTCCTTCCCTAGGTAATAGTGTACTGAGGAATCATAATCCATGAGTTTATCGAGCCATGGATTTTTTACTGTATTTTTCACTTTCAATGTAAATATTTATTTCTCTATTATATAATCCATGTATATATCAAATAATTCAACATAGATATAATTTATCCAATTATTAAAAGTGAATATTATAACTTCTAACTGAAGACCAGGGGTTGGGATGTTCTGTTCCTGAATATTTTTCTAAATAGATTCATATGCTATAACATTATAATTTTGAATTAGGAAAAAATGATATTCCTGCCTTTATGAATCAGTATATGTCATAAACCCATCACATACATATGGTTGAGTTATAATCAATTCATTAACCACTCTCCTTATTAGTTCGTCAAATATTTCTTCACTATAGATATCCTTCTTTTCATAAATTACCATTTCATCATTTTAATATTTTACAACATAATAGAGTTACAATGATGGGATATAATGTTATAGTTCCGAATATTTTTACAATACATAAAAATTGAATAATAAGATAGATATATATTTATTTAAACATATCTTTATTGTCCATATTAATATCATGTTCTCATTAGTAAATGTAGTTGCATGAGGATATAAATCATATAAAGGGTGGGGTAAAATCACTATAAGATGATGAATAAAAAACATGAATATATATAAATTGGGTGGGAATAATCATCTCCATCATAAAATAAGAATAGGGTCAACGTCATAGTCATTGGAGGAGTCAATATTATAATTCATAGAAGGTGTTATGGAATATAATTCAAGCATCCTTACTTAGTGGTCAAATACCAAAAATCGATATGAAGAATGTGTCCATCATATTAATGCATTACATATGTGAATAATTACAACATAACAATTATGATATAATATTAACTATTTTTTATTCATTGTTGAAATTAACTCCTAATATATATAAAATTATAAAATGCATTAGAGTGCTATATAATCAGGTTCCCACCCGCCACATAATAACCTTTACATAACCATGAAAACCACATTGAAGATATGTCAATCATGACTGAAAAATAACCAATCTCAATGAATGGGTTTCATAAGGATTTGAGAAATAATTTATTAATGAATAAATTAGGGGTTACAAAATGATAAATTAAGATCATATTCTTTTTCATAAATTATCACTCTGGAGTAAATAACAAATTAATTTAATAATGTCATGATGTGTTTTGGAAATAAGAGTTCATTTTGAGAATCATTATATTTGTCATAAAATCTACTTTGGAAGAATTTATATCCTCAAAAAATAAAATGGTGGACTAATTAATTAAAATATACAACATATTAAAGGGATATACATATAGAAAATCATTATGAAAGAGGGAAACATAATAAAAATAAGTTTTTTTTAGAATCCCATTATCTTATGTCTGGATGCATTAATCAATTGTACTAAATATTTTGGAAAATTAAAGTAGATTCACTAATTACATAATTCAAAAATTATTATATAGGTATTTTATATATTATAAATTTCTTAATATCAAATTTGGCCAATTTTATGGGCTATAGTGGTCAATTTCATCGTTTAGGGTGCATTTGTTTTCCTAGTTTCACAATTGATCTACTTTGATATAATTATAGAAATTCATGTTAAATGATAATAATCATCCCGAAGTGAAATTACTTGTTATTGATGAACATATATATAGTTAAATGGTATCATATATAAGGTTTTATAATATTATGATGATTCATTTTATGAAACATTAATAATAAACTTTTAGTTTATATTGGTGGGTTTTCCATCCATTAGGAAAAAATTATGTTTTATTAAATATTATGATTACAAATTTGTTTCTAGATATCACAAAAATTATAATATGAATAGTAAAATTATTTTTAACAATAACAATAATTACATTCCATTCCTTGACTCTGATATTTGAAAATGAAAAATCATCATCCATTATGGTGGTTAATCTACATATCACAAGTTATATTTTAATTTTTTAGACTAAAAGGATGAGGGGAAAGATTTGATGATGAATATTACATTAACAAAGTAAAATTATAGAATACATATGATTTGGTTAATAACGTTACTCTTTGTATATGTAATGCAGGGAGATAATAAGAATATAATCAAAATTAAAACGGAAAGATGGTCGATTTTAAATCATGAATACCATCTTCCTGAGAACCTATTTATGGAATTGGTATTAGTATCTTGTTGACACTAGTAGCTAGTAGACAAAGATATGAGTATTTAGTATTGAATTTGAATGTATTTAAAAAATATTAATTCCCTAAATGATTTTAGAAGAATAGGTGGTGAGGGTTTTATTTATAACAGTGGATAGGGGTCTTTTGTTCTACATTCATCATTTTTTATTATAATTCTGAATTTCACTATATGTTTTGTTTATTATTATAAAGAAAATAACTACAAGAAATATGGGCTTTGAGCCCCTTTACCTATAGCGACTTCCATTGGCAGTTGCTATAGGTAACCAATAGCGACAGCCACTGGCGGTCGCTACATTTCCCTAAAAAAGGGGCTTCTGCGCCCCCCCCCCCCGAACCCTCCCTCCCCTCGCGAGGCACCCCCCCTGAACCCTTCCCCCCTCCCAGTCGCCCGCGCCCTCCCCGTCGCCGCGTGCCCTCCCCATCGCCCCTCCCTCCCCGTCACCCCGCCCTCCACCACCCCCACCCTCCGACGCCCCGCCCTCCACCGCCCCGCCCTCCACCACCCCGCCCACCGCCGCCCCTCCCTTTTCCGCCTCACCCTCCGCCGCCTCGCCCTCCGGCAGGATACCCTCCGTCGGCCCCGCCCTCGGCCGGCCGCCCTCTGGCCGCCCTCCGACTGCCCTTCGGCAGCCCTCCGCCATCCCCACCCTCCTCTGGCTGCCGTCCGGATGCACTCCGCCCTCCGGCCGCCCTCCGCCCTCTGGCTCCGACTTCCCTCCACCCGACGACCACCATCCAGCCTCCCTCTGCCCTCGGGCCTCCGTCAACCCGCCTCCTACAGCCCAGCAGCCCTCGGGCAGCCCTCTGACAGCCCTCCAGCCGCCCTCTGGCCTTCGACCTCCGACCCCTCCCACTTCCGACCTCCACCCTCGGCCCTCTTCCCCCTCGTCCCTCCCCCCTAGCACCCCGAACTCCCCCCCCCCCGCACCCTGCTAACCCCCGTCCCCTTCGTCTTTGTCCCCTACCTCGCCGTACCACCGCCACTCGTCCCCTCCTTCACCGTCCCCTCCCTCGCCACACTAGCTCCGCCTCCGGATCCCCACCGCTGCCTCTCCTCTCCCTCCCAACACCACCTTCAGTTCCCCTCTGTTCCAAGTTTGTAGCGCAATCAGGTATGTCATGGGATTTCACTTACATTATTATTTATAAATGGTTCACTAACAATTAATTAGTATTTATTTTAAATATATTTGATATGAAAAATGAAAATGTAATATGTCTTGTGTAAATTCTGTTATAGTGATATTATTATGGATAAGAGTTGGATTGATCTTCCAAATCAAACGGCTAGAGAGTATTTCAATGGAATTATGCAGTTTATTGACTTCACCAGAGGATTTGAATATGACTATATTTGTTGTCCATGTAGAAAATGTGCTAACAGATATTAATTCACACGAGATACTGTGAGGGAGAACCAATTATTTAATGGATTTCTACAAAATTATAAGTGTTGGACTCGTCATAGAGAAAAAAAATTCGTTGTGAAAATATGGATGCAGTTTAGATGGATGTTGATGCATGGATGAATGATCCAATGCATGAAATGCTTACTGAAATGGTACATGTGTTGGATCCTGAAGGAATTGACATCCAGAATACTGGGACCAGTGATATAAATCTTCTCTCTAGTGTAGATCGTGATTTGAGGAGGTTTTATGAAGCAATTGATGATGAAAAAATAGAATTATATCCTGGATGTACTTCTTACAATAAATTGTCATTTATCGTGGAGTTGTTGCATTTTAAAACTTTGAATAATTGGTCAGACCCATCATTCGGCATGCTGTTGGTGTTATTGAAAAAGGTTCTTCCTGTTGATGCTAAGATTCCTGAGTCGTATTACCATGCTCATAAGGTGATAGATAACTTAGGTTTTACATGTGAGACCATAGATGCATGTGCAAACAACTGTATGTTGTTTAGAAATGAAACTTCACATTTGGATATTTGTACGGTTTGTGGTTCATCCAGGTGGAAAGAGAATAGGGGAAATCAGACTCATCAAAGTCATATTGTGATATAGGGGAAACCGATTGCCGTAAAGAAAATGAGTTACATTCCCCTTAAACCACGGTTGAAAATATTTTTATGTCATCTAGTGTTTCTAATTTACTGAGATGGCATGTAGAAAGAGTTCATGAAAGTGATATGTTAACCCGCCCGATAGACTCTCATGCATGGAAGGATTTTGATAAAAGTCATCCCGACTTTTCCAAAGATGTTCGTAATGTCCAATTGGGATTGGTAGTAGATAGTTTCAATCCATTCAAGTATATGGTTGGTGCAACTCATAGCACATGGCCCGTTGTGTTGGTTCGGTATAAACATCCTCTGTGGATTTGTATGAAGCAACAATTTATATTACTTTACACTCTTATTGATGGACCTAGATGCCCGGGGGATAAGATTGATGTTTACCTTCATCCATTTATTGATGATTTTAATGAATTTTGGGGTGATGGTGTGATGACTTATGATTGTGAAATGAAAGAAATGTTCAAACAGAAGGCTGATTTATTGTGGCCAATCAATGACTTCCCAGCTTATTCAAATTTATCAGGCTGGAGTACAAAAGGGGAATTTTCTTGCCCTTGTTGAAAAAAAGTAAAAAATATGTATGGTTTAAGCATTCCAAAAAATGGGCATACATGGGTCACAGACGTTTTCTCCCCCCTAAGCACAGGTTCAAAAATGACAGTGTGGCATTTGATGGTTCTAAAGAGTTCATCCCAGCACCAAAGATCATGACAGGAGTCAAAATGTTATCACAGATTGAGGAAGAAAACATCCTCATGGTATATGAAATTCAGGATTTGGTGGCTCCTCCGGTACAAAATATTTGAGCTGCAGGTAGGCAGCGTATTCAATCTTGGAAAACGAAAAGTATTTTTTATAGTCTTCCGTATTGTAAAACTAACATGCTGAGGCATAATTTGGATTTCATGCACATTGAAAAAAAAATTGTGATAACATATTGTGGACCATTTTAGGTGTTAGTGGGAAATCAAAGGACCTTGTTAATCCACGTCGTGATTTGGAAGAAATGGGTTTAAGGAAACAGTTGCATTTACAGTTAGCTGAGGGAAACAAGGAATATGTGTCTACTGCATAGTATACGATGACTATAATGGGTTAAGAGACATTTCTTTCCATTTTGAAGATTCTCACGGTGCCTAATTATTACTCTTCTAATATTTCAATGTGTGTAAATCTTACGAGAAAGACATTTCAAGGGATGAAAAGTCATGACAATCACATACTACTTCAGTAGTTGATTCCAATAACAATTTGTGATTCTTTATCCCCTAATGTTGTTCAGCCGTTGATTGAGATGAGTAATTTTTTTTGGAAAGCTTTGTTTAAGAAATCAACGAATGAGTGATTTAAAAATTTTAGAGGACCAAATTGTACTTACTTTTTGTCACTTTGAGAAACTATTTCCCCCCTCATTTTTAGATGTAATGGTCCACATGACAGTGCACCTAACTGATGATGTAATGTCTTCTGGTCCAGTGCAATTCAGGTGGATGTATCCTATTGAGCGTTATTTGAGTACATTGAATCGATTTGTACACAACAGATCTCGTCCAGAGGCATCAATAGCCAATGGATATTTGATGGATGTGTGTACTACTTTTAGTGCATAATATCTTACGTATGTAGAAAAAAAATTAGATAAGCCCTCTTGGATTCAGGATGGTCCAGTTGGAGAAAGAACCACATATGATATGGACAACATCGAGTGGATACAAGCGCATCGATATATCTTGTTCAATACTCCATCAGTTGCACCATTAATGTAGTACGTATCTTATCAGTTTTATTGTTTAACGTTTACATGTTTTGTTTGCATAAGATGATCATTTAAACATCGCGTTATCATTTTCAGAAAACATATTAATGAGATAAAAGAAGAGATGTATCGTGCGACTGAGTTGCAAATTCAATAGTCTCATTATGTGTCATTTCATGATTTGTTTAAGGATTATGTACGTATAAATTGATTTTAATTATGAGTTAAGTATTATACTAATTTATTTCTTCATATATCATTATCGAATTCTATGGATTATGTAGGTTCATATGCTGAGGGAGTTAGGGGACCCCACGCTAACTGAATAATTTATCCAACTGGCTGAGGGTCCATCTATAACAGCTCGTCGTTATAAATCTATAGATGCTAATGGTTTTCAATTTTGCATTAAAGATGTTGACGACAAACGAGAAACCCAAAATAGTGGCATCGGTTGTCCATGTGTCGATTATGGATATTACTATGTTCAATTGATAGACATCATTGATGTTTTATACACACACATGTTGATGTATATATTGGTAGAGTGTAATTGGGTTGATCCAGTGCGTGGATGTAAAGTCAATCAATATCAGTTTTCATTGGTTAATTTTAACTATATGTTATACAGAAATGAACGAGTTGATAATGAACCTTTCATTTTAACATCACATGTGGAGCAAGTATTCTTCGTTACTTTGCCTTCGAATCCAAGTTGGCAAGTTGTTTCCAAAATGTCTCGTTGAGGAGTGTTTGTATTTGAACAAGATGAACCCGAGACTATTCCTTTTGTTTCCCATCATCTTGATCAACATACCGTAGTTCAACGTGAAGAAGATACTTTTTTGGTCAGAGTAGCCGTTGAAGGAGAAACAGTCGATTTTCATGGTTAATGAAATGTATAATTGTTTTCACGCTATTCAGCCTAAGATATCATAAATTATCTAAACATTTTATAAATCCTTGTAAGTATTAATCCTCACTTTGGTAAGTTTATTCAGTTATAAATATTTAGGGTGATTTAACTCATGTTATATTGATGTTATTGTTGGTGTATCTTCCCATTGAGGTATTCTACATTTGGTTCATGTGCTGCTTGAATTTTTATTAATTTAATTTGAAATATGGCTATGCATTGATTGGATTTGTACATAATTTGTATATCTGTTTTGTGATCTTTTGGATTTTTTAAAATTGATTCACAACTAATTATTCAATCCCTTTTTGTTTTATTAACAAATTAAAAAGTTTGATTTTTTTTAAAAACAATCCAATTTATCATTTGGACACTTTGGATAGTCCCCTTACTAATGTTTTCCATGACTACAGGCATGTCAGGGGAAGAGGCTGAAGATCCACATCATCCATCTGAGGCCTCTACATCTCAAGGTCGAGGTATGTTGGAATTTCATTGTCTCTATTTTATATGTAATTAATAAACATATATATATATATATATATATATATATATATATTTATAACATCTGTCAATTTGTATACAAATTTTTTTTCAACAGGATGAGACTTGACTGCTTCTTCCTCTCGCAGGAGAGGCCCTAGTCGTGGCATATTATCATGGAATTCCAACACGACTTTTGAAGTTTCATTTGATGAGGTATTTCATCCTGTGGGACTGAATGCCCCTGCATTTATTCGTCAGCTGGGTCATATCATACGTGATCCACATCGATTTCCATTGACGACGCTTGACTGGGCTTCTATCCCTCAGGACACATTAGATCTCCTTTGAAGAGAGGTTCATTAAGAAGACCGTTTTACTTTACTCCCTATGTATAAACAACAAAAACATATGTGATTTTGTTAATAGAAAAATTTGAATGTATGTCCCAATGAGTTTCTGCCAGTGTGTATGAGCAAATTCCGTAAGATGTGGAAAGAATATAAAGGAAATGTCAAGAGGGACCCCTGGGTACCAAATGTCGGTGCCCCAGACATTCTGGAAGAAGTCCCGAGAGGTGTCCTCCCAGCTTAGTGTCATGATTTAGTTTCATATTGGTCTACTGAGGGTGTTGTGGTTTGTATATTTATATTGGTATATATATTTTCAAGAATGTGTGATTTGTTTGATATTTGAATGAATTGAATGTAAGAGGTGTCTACATTCCATTATGAGAATCGATCGTTGCAGGGACCACCTCACAGGCCCAGGACTCGTCACGTGTCTCAGATCTGACATCAGGTATTTATTATTCATTTTTCAATTTTTTTTAATTAAAATGGTTTTGGGTTTATATTATATTCATATATATTTGCGGGAGCGAGGTGCACCAACATATAATATGTCGGTGTGGATGAGGACTCGTGATCGTAATGATCCAGAGGTTGCAGCATTGATATTAAGTTTTTGTACTCATTACCAATACTTATATAAAATCTGTATATTAATATATGTATATATATTTAAATATTTCACAGGCTCAATTTGAAGCTGAATTAGAACATCTACCAGAGGACCAGCGACAGATTCCTATGCGAAGGGATGAGATCTTTCATCGCATCATTGGTCGGGATAGGCATGGATATAGATTGACCTATGGATCAGTGATTCATGGTTCTGTAGTGTCACACGCTGCGGTTTTCGGTCCTGCTGTTGCTCAGATGACACAGTATTTATCAGATTTCGAGGCACGGCTGCGGGCTTCCAAGGAGGCAAATGCGTAATTGGCTGCTGAGGTTAGAGAACTTCAAGAATATGTGCATCCAGGTGATGGTGCTAGGGATCATACGACGCAGGTTTATACCATATTTATTTATTTAATTTAAAATATTTTTTTATGAAAATAATCATAATGTTTATTTGTTGTAGGCCCTGGCCCACTGGATGGAGGTCAGTGATGAACATGCATGATGCCTAATATACACGAGGATTGTTTCTTCTTTTAATGGTGGGGTTGTTATTGATATTTATGTTGGGTTTCTCGTGAGTTTTTTTGTGATTTGGGGGTATCATGTGTGTTTTGGCCTCATGCAATGTTTGTGTGCACGAATTGAGAAATAAACATGAAACTGATTATTGATTTGGATATTTTTTGTTCATTTAATTTTCTATGATTAGAATTTCATGTTATGTAATATTTTTGAAAAAAACACGTGATTCCTAATATAAATCATTAAACTTGTTTTTGATGAATGCGCTGAGTTCACTATTTGTAGTCCCCGACCTACCCCAGACAACCCTCCCCGAACTCCAGACAGCCCTCCCCGCACTCCGGACAGCCCTCCCTGCACCCCAGACAGCCCCACCGCACCCCAGATAGCCCCCCGCACCGGACATCACTCCCCGCACCCCAGACAGCCCTCCCGCACCCCGTATAGCACACCCCCACCCCAGAAAGCCCCCCCCCCGCACCCCAGACAACACTCCCCCCCACCCCAGACAGCACTCCCCGCACCCCAGACAACCACCCCCCCCCCCCCGCACCCCGGACAGCCCTCCCCGTACCCCGGAGAGCCCTCCCTGCACCACGGAAAGCCCTCCCCGCACCCCGGACATCCCTCCCCGCAACCCGGACAGCCCCCCCCCCCCCACCTCTCCCCCCTGCACCCCAGGCAGCCCTCCCTAAATGTGGGATAGCCCTTCATGCACCCCGGACAGCACTCCCGCACCCCGGACAGCATTCCCCGCACCCCGGACAGCCCTCCACGCACCCTGGACAGCCCGCCCGCACCCCTGACATCCCCCCACCCCGGACATCCCCCCCACACCCCGGACAGCCCTCCATACACTCCAGAAAGCCCTCCCCGCACCCCGGACAGCCCTCCTGCACCTCGGACAACATTCCCCGCACTCTAGACAGCCCTCCTCGCACCCCGGATAGCCCACCCGCACCCCGAACATCCTTCCCCGCACTTCGGACAGCCCCACACCCAAGACAGCCCCCCCGAACCCCCGACAGCCGTCCCCGCATGCCGGATAGCCTTCCCCGCACCCCGAACAGCCCCCCCCCCCCCCCCCCCCCCCCCGCACCCCGGACAACCGTCCTCGCACTCTGAAAAGCCCTCCCCACACCTCGGACAACCCTCCCTCAGCCCGGACAGGCCCCCCGCACCCTGGACAGCCCCCCCGCACCCCAGACAACCCTCCCAGAACCCCGGAAAGCCCACCCCGCACAACAGACATCCCCCGCGCACCTCGGACAACCCTCCCAGCACCCCGGACAACCCTCCCCGCACCCCAGACAACCCTCCCTCAACCCGGACTTCCCTCCATGCACCCCGGAGAGCCCCCCCCCCCACCCCTCCCCCCACCCTGCATCCCGGAAAACCCTCCCCGCATGCCAGACAACCCTCTCTGCAACCCTGACAGCCCTCCCGCACCCCGCACATGCTTCCCCGCACTCCGAACAGCCCTCCCCGCACCCCAGACAGCACCCCCCAACCCCGGACACCCCCCAACCCCGAACTTCCCCCCGCACCCTGGACAGCCCTCCCCGCACTCCGGACAGCCCTCCCCGCACCCTGGACAGCCCACCCGCACCCCGACCGGCTTCCTCGCACTCCGGACAGCCCTCCCCGCACCCCAGACAGCCCTCCCGCACTTCGGACAGCCGTCCCCGCACTACGGACATCCCTTCCCGCACCCCGAACAGCCCTCCCTCAACCCAGACAGCCGTCCCCGCACTCCGGACGGCCCTCCCCGTACCGCAGACAACCCTCCCGTACCCCGGACAGGCCCCCCGCACCCCGGACCGCCCTCCCCGCACCCTGGACATCCCTCCTCGCACCCCGTACAGCCCTCCCCGCACCCCGGACATCCCCCCCACCCCTCCCCGCCCCCTACACCTCGGACGGCCCTCCTCGGACTCCGGATATCCCTCCCTGGACCCCGGACAGCCCCCCCGCACCCCGGACAGCTTCCCCGCAATCCAGAAATCCTTCCCGTTGTGTGATTTGTGAAATGGTCGGGCAGACAGCATGTAAATCGGAGGTGTCGTTTGACCACGATGACCGGAAACATGTTTTCGGTGTCACAAAACACTAAAAACGGCATGAGACGGTCTAATTTAGAGGAAACATGCTCCGAATGACCTGAAACCACACGAAAACATTATGAATATTATTCGTGATGTGTATGATGAGACGACGTGCCCATCGGACGTGGGGTGCGTGCGGTATGGCCGATTGTGTCGTTTTCGGCAGCTCGGCGCACGCTAAAATGGCACGTTGGGGGGTCAAAACCACCCAAAAGACCTCGGAATGCCATGAAACCGTGCGACATCAGTTGTTGTGTGATTTATGAAATGTTCTGGCAGACGGCACGTCAATCAGAGGTGTCGTTTGACGGCGGTGACCTGAAATGTGTTTCTGGTGTCAAAAAACACCAAATCGGCGTAAGACGGTCGAATTCGGAGATAAAATGCTCTGAATGACCTGACAAAACACGGAAACATTATGAATATTATTCTTGATGTGTAGGAGGAGACGGCGCGCCCATCGGACGTGCGGTGCGCACGGTACGGCCGATTGTGTCGTTTTCAGCAGCTCGACGTGCGCTAAAATGGCGTGTTGGTTGGTCAAAACCACCCGAACGACCTCATAATGCCATGAAACCGTACGACAACAGCCGTTGTGTAATTTGTGAAATGGTCGGGCAGATGACACATCAATCGGAGGTGTCTTTTTATGGCGGTGACCGGAAACGCATTTCTGGTGTCATAAAACACAAAAAATGGTGTGAGAGGGTCGAATACGGATAAAATGTTCTCTGAATGACCTAAAATCACATGAAAACATTAGGAATATTATTTTTGACGTGTAGGAGGAGATGGCATGCCCATCGGATGTGCGGTGCGTGCAGTGCGACCAATTATTTCATTTTAAGCAGCTCGGTGCGCGCTAAAATGGCGCGTTGGGGGGTCAAAACCACCCGAACGACCTCGGAATGACATGAAACCATACGAAAATAGACTTTGTGTGATTTTTTAAATGTTCGGATAGACGGCATGTCAATCGGAGGTGTCATCGGATGGTAGTGACTGGAAACGCGTTTCCGTTGTCAAAAACACCAAAAACGGCGTGAGACGATCGAATTCGGAGAAAACGTGCTCCGAATGACCTGAAACCATACGAAAACATTAGTAATATTATTATTGACGTTTAAGAGGAGACGACGCGCCCATCGAACGTGTGGTGCACGTGGTACAACCGATTGTTTCGTTTTCAGCTGCTCGGCGCGCGCTAAAATGACGCGTTGGGGGGTCAAAACCACCCGAACTACCTTGGAATTCCATGAAACCATACGATCACAGCCTTTGTGTGATTTGTGAAATGGTCGGGCAGACGGAACTCCAATCGGAGGTGTCGTTTGACGGCGGTGACTGGAAACGTGTTTCCGGTGTCCGAAAACATGAAAAACGGCATGAGACGGTCGAATTCGGAGCAAACATGCACCAAATGACCTGAAACCACACCAAAACATTAGGAATATTATTCGTGACGTGTAGGAGGAGACGACACGCGCATCGGATGTGCGGTGTGCATGATACGGTCGATTGTGTCATTTTCTGCAGCTCGATGCGATCTAAAATTGCGTGTTGGGGGGTCAAAACCACCCGAACGACCTCGAAATGCCATGAAACCATGCTACAACGTCCGTTCTGTGATTTTTGAAATGGTCAGGCATACGTCACATCAATTGGATGTGTCGTTTGATGGATGTGAGCAAAAACGTGTTTCAGGTGTAATAAAACACCAAAAACGGTGTGAGACGGTCGAATTCCGAGAAAACGATCTTTGAATGACCTGAAACCACAGGAAAGCATTAGGAATATTATTCGTGACATGTAGGAGGAGACGAGGCGCCCATCGGACGTGCGGTGCATGCGGTACAGCTGATTGTGTCGTTTTCAGCAACTCGGCGCGCGCTAAAATGGCGCGTTAGGGTGTCAAAACCACCCGAACAACCTCATAATTCCATGAAACCGTACGAAATCATCCGTTGTGTGATTTTTAAAATATTTGGGTAGATGGCATGTCAATCGGAGGTGTCGTTTGACCGCGGTGACCGGAAACGCGTTTCCCGTGTCATAAAACACAAAAAACAGCATGAGATGGTCGAATTTGGAGCAAACGTACTCGGAATGACCTGAAACCACACAAAAACATTAGGAATATTATTCGTGACGGGTTGCAGGAGATGGAGCGCCCATCGGGCATGCGGTGTGTGCGGTACGACCGATTGTGTCCTTTTAAGCAGCTCGACGTGCACTAAAATGTCGCGTTGGGGGGTCAAAACCGCCCGAATGACCTCAGAATTCCATGAAATCATATGAAAACTATCGTTGTGTGATTTTTAAAATGTTCAGGAAGACGACACATCAATAAAAGGTGTAGGTATAGCCTCCCCAACGCTCTCACCCACCAACCTCCTCTGTGTACCGTCTCATCATGAAATCCACCTCCGTGTACTGACTTGTCATGAGGTCCACCTCCGGGTATCATCCAGTCCTTGTACACGCGGTATCTGTATGCGATGTCTGTCGTCTACATCCAACACAAGGAGGTGTGGGAATAGCCCATGTAGGTGTGAGTATAACAATATTCAGTAGGGACCCCAAGATCCCAAGGTCTCAAAAAATCCAACAAGGATAACCACAAAGAAGGATCTCAACAGATAACCCTTACTTAGGTATAAACCCATACATATACCTAAGTTATCATGTAACCCATCTCAATCAATAGGAAAGAAAAAGGGTATGAAATCAATGGATAACAACTACTTAGAAATATACGCATACATATACCTAAGTTATCAAGTGACCCACCTAAATCATGAGGAAAACACAATGTCATTGACTGAGCTCAAACCAGGATTTTCATTAATGGTATTAAAACCACAACTGCTGAAGAGCTCCTCCTCTGATGAGTACGGTGATCCTATCATGTCTCTGAGGCACTTCTCACTATCCTTAGATTACGGAGGTACTACTTCTGTAAAGCACCGCGAGTCTTCCACCCAAACACAGTAGTGCTACCTGCCATGGGTCTGCCACCTCAAAAAGTATTTCTCCCCCTCATAGCCTATAGAGGTACTCCTTATGTCATGCACTGCGGGTCGGCCACACAAACAAAGTAGTGCTCCCCGCTTTGGGTCTACCACCCAAACACAGTAGTGCTCCCCACTGGGCTATACAAGTCACTTCGACTCGAATCAGACAAGAAGTCATCATGTCTCAGCGAACTACAAGGTCTCCATACATTGTACGCTCGTCTCCGAGAGGGTCCGCTCCCCGAGCTACTGGCCGATACTTCCATGTGTCACGTAATCTCATGTGGAATTATCTTAGAGGACCGCCACATCATAGGTGTCTCAACGCAATAGACGACATGTCAATCGGACGCCCGGTCTGGGAGTTATTATCCTCCTAGTCCCGAGGGCCCGGTTGGTTTCTTGTACGAACCAACCCAACCGTATCGCAACTATACCCCAAACTCTCATGGGGTATACTCAAAGGAACAGTTTCTCAACATGATATCCAACGTCGCTGACGGTTCGTCAAAAGGACGTCCGGTCTGAGAGTTTTTAACTTTTCCATTCTAGGGGTCTGGTAGGATTTCGGGTACAATATAACCCGGCCATAATCCAACTGCATCCAAACCTCAAGTGAAGTAAAATAAAAGAACTTTTTCACAAAGAGAAATCCAAAAAAGTCGACAACACTTCAATCATATGTCTGGAGCTGAAGTTATAAATGATTCCTCTCCGAGCGTCCGGTTGGTTTCGGGTTCGAACCAACCCGGCCATTCACAAACATTGCCGAAATCATGAGTGTAATATACCGAAACGACTGTCTTGATCCAAGGGATCCTACACAATTGACTTTGAATCGATTGGAAGTCTAGAACTCATGTAATGGGATTTTAACTGAAGATGGACTGAAAATATGGGGTCTGTGACCGGTCCGACCCGACCCAACACCCCCTGGGTCTGCCCAACTCAGGGAAACCCAAACCGGGTCCAGGTCTGGCCCGGAAGGGCATGGCCCGGCCCTTCCGGCGTGGTCCGGCCCGACCGGCATGGCCCAACCCACGTGGCACACCCCGGCCTAGCCGTGGAAGCTGGCTCGGCCCGCTTGGCCCAGCCTAGCATGCGAAGCGGGGGGGGGGGGGGGGGGGGGTTCTTCCCCCTTTTGATTGGACCCGGAAGGACTTAATGTCGCACCCCTCAAATTCGAAAGGGTAAATCCATTCCGATTGAATTTTTTCCATAGCGGCTCAGCCGCGAAGGTCTTATCTGGCGGCGTGCCGCCGCCATTCACCGGCACCGCCGCTGCTAATTTTTGCGGACCACCGTACGCGCTCTGGTGGTCCGTTTCACCTGCCTTATGTGCCTAAGGTCACCTCTAGGCCCAAAAATCATTGTGGAGGCTTCAAATCACCATTGCAGCCCCATTTTTCATCTCCCGACAATCCGCGCACAATGAAAAACCAGTGGAGGGTCCGGGATTGTTCGTTATCCCATGCCCTCCGTGTTAGACGCTCATACCATTGTTCAACAAATAAGAACGCCCAACATAGAGGGTATAATTCATATAATTAGAGTTATAAAAAAAACAACCCCTACCTTGAGAAAGATCTGTGGTAGCTGAGCATCGTGGAAGACAGTGTCGCAAAAGGGTGGACATCGGCTCCTTGATGTCGTTGTAAGGTAAGAGATGATGGTGATGCCAGTCGTTGTCGTTCGTCGCTTTTGTAATGTTCCTTTGATCCTGGATCGAGCATTGTTTATTGGATCCGACGTAGGGAAGACGTTGAAGTCACCATTGTTCATTGCGCCCACACGATGGTACCGATACAGGCACGTTCGTTGGTGTCTCGACGGAGTAGATAGAGCCTCGGTGGTGGTGTAACAATTGAGGAAGGCGTGGGAGGAAAGGAAGGTGAGGAAGTTCTCCAGCGGATCCCCCTCCCATAAAAATGCTCCCCCCTTAATAAAATATTAGATTTGGTTAATAGTTTCATTAACACATCAATTTCAAAATTCTAACACCACATTAATTAAATTGGAGGATTCAATTATTATTTAAGGGGTGTTCATGAATTAATGGGAGAGGAGAACGTGAAGAGGTACCATAAATGATGTGATTAATCAAAATTTAACAAGAGAGCTTTAAAATGGGTGTTTATGAGAGTTATAGAGAAGGTGATGAGCTTGGGTCTCGTGTGGGCCCACCACACTAAACTCTCCCATGGGAGGTAAGGTGGGTGTGGGCCCCACCTCTAACTCCCCTTTTGTAGTTTAATAACCACAATCTATAAATAAAAATGTAAACACATATTTTTATTAATTCCTCAAAAAAAAATAAGAAATTAACCTCTCCTCACGTCAAAACGCAACTACAGTAAAGTTATCCTTAAGCAATTATCAGAACTGTGAGTTCATCGGTGCCCTCAGATATCAATACTGAGAAATGGTTCAAAAGATAGGAAAAAACTTCTCATTCGTTCACTGAACGTACCTAAGCTAAACTTTGGAAATTGATTCCGGGGACACTGTGCCTCGGAATCAAGTGTCTTCAGAAGCCACATACACGTAAAATTACAAACAAATTAGGAAAAATAAATTCCTTGAAATATCAGGGTCTTTACATCATCATTATATGGAAAATATAAAACAAAATAATTCAATTTACTTATTCACATGGAAATTATACTAGTCGAATAATCACAACCAATATCAATAGCCACTTTCATAATGATGGAATGAAAAATTCCAGACTTCATAACCACATAGTCAAGGACTTTTTCCAAGACTACAGATATTATTTTGTCAATGCCTTGGGCCACGAAACTAATTTGTCTCATTCTACCTACTGATGTATAGAGGAGCTATAGCAGGATTCTTCCATCATTTACTATGTCCAATTCATTCCTCATATGAAATGGTTCAAACATAACATAGACATTAATATTAAAAATAGCATAAAAAATGTCAATACATTATCCATAAACCATGAATTGTATATGAATATCACAACCACAGTAAAACATATCACAAAAACATTAATAAAATATATAATATTTGTATCATAAAAAAACAACTTCAAACAAGCTTAAAATCCATCAAAGGATGTTGAGATAGATGAAGATGATTTGTAAAACCGTTTGAGAGAGGTACCACATTTTCATTAAAGCATTTAAAATTCACACAATTATAAAATATTTAATTAAAAATTGACTTTTGAATCAGAGTCCCACACCAGATTGAATCTTTTTAAGAGAATTATCATTTCATATCATTCATTCCCATTTTAATAAATGATTAAAATAATTTTTAAAACATAGACATTAATTAAAAATATTTAAAAAGATAAAACACAAAAACATTTATTATGATGGTCTAGTTATATACACCCTCCAAAAAAACCGTAAAATATATCTTTTTATTTTTTTATGAAATTTGGAAATCTATGATAAATATGTCTTAGTAAATACTTATACATAAACAATCATGGTTAATAATGATATTGAGGGAATAATCCTTACCTTTTACTTTTCCTTGGTCAAGGATACTTTAAAATTAAATATAATTGATACATAAAGGTTATTAATTTTTACAAGAACCATATACATAAATATGATATCATATCTGATATTCTAATATTTCTTTGTTAATAATATTTTAGTTGTATCATCATTTCGGGTGTTAACTGATTTGTTTTCTTTTATATGATAGATTATGTAAGCCATGCTTGAAATTAATAAAATGATTTAGATTCATATACAGAATTATATTATGTTCGTAAACATTATTTTGAAAAATAAAATGAAAATTATTCTTGATTGATTACGATGGGGAATGAATCTCATCACGTTCGAGGAGATGGAATTCTGTACGTACACCCGAGAAACAATATCATCATATTAATGGAGAAATATTATGTAATTAGATTGTATATCATATATATAGAATCATTAAATAGTTATATTTATTATTTAAATCATTTATACTCATTATTATACCCATCCAAATAATTAAGTGTTTGAATAACAAAATACAACATGATGTGGAGACAGTAACAGTACGTACACAGCCATGGTGACTTCTTCATTCATATTATGGATAGAATAATGAATATGGTTGTACCATTTTTATAATAACATCATAGTATATAGGAGATTCTAGAGATATTTTTTAGAATGGAAACAAAAAATAAATCAGAAGTGGAAGAAGAAAAGAACATGAAAGAGTTGATTTAATATTTACCTCTTTTTCGGGTTCTTCCATTTTATTTGATCAAAAATGCTCCATTGGTTGGAATTATGACAAAAAAAGGAATATAGGAGAAGGGGAGGAATGTTGGGAGCATATTTTGGTAGGGTTTGGGCGATCCAAATGGCTTTGGAGGTGTGAATTTAAGAGAATGGGATGTTCACATTCATAAGAGAGGTGAGGGTTACTTTATGAAAATATGGAAATATTATACTATAATAAAATAATTTTATACATAAAATGGCTCCAAAATGAATTATTTATATTCTAAGGGGGGTATGGTTCCAAAAAATTTCAACAAATATATTTTTGATAGGTTTAGCTCATCATATTAACCTTATCGTTTTGATTTAGATCTTAGTTTAATAGTTTGACACTTACCATGCCTCTTTTTATTTTTTTAATATGGTTAATAAACATAATATAACAAGACAAGAGAAACCCATGTGGTTAATTATAAATATATATAAACTTATATGATTCATTTGGCTGAAACATATATTTATAGGAATATTGTATCAAATAATAATATAGTATTTGTTTTAAAAACTCAATTATGTGAATTTTTACATTATTTAGTATTTGGTATTTGTGAAAATCATAACAGCAAAATTAATTCTAACAAAAAATATTTAATCTAATCTAACATGTCATATTAACCTATAAAATTTGTGTATTTTATCAAAAGTTTCAAATTAAATTTATTTGAATATTTATAATATCAATTATTTTAAACTTTCATTAATATGGTAATTACTGCATCATCATTGTGTCCAAAATAAATTAAATTATTTAAAGTATAAAATTTATAAATAAAATATCATTATGTATGAAATAATTTTACATTTCTAATTAATATTTATAGTCTTATTTATCTACTATACAACCCTATATTAAAAATGTTTTGGTTATTAAACATTGAATTTATCTCTTTTAACTCTTCATTAAATAAAATAATAATAAATGTCCTAATAAAATCTATGTGGGAAAAAGATGATCATATTTAATTCATAAGGTTGTTTTTCGTCGAATTACAATTATCTAATAGAATGAGGACATCTGTAAGGGTAATTATGATATCATTTTTACCCTTAATTAACCTATTTACTTTTAATCAGGGTAAATAATAGTCAAAAATTACTATTCAACAAAAAAAATTTCATCTAATTGAATTACATTTTATATACTGATATCAATCATGTCCCTCAAATTTTTGAATTTCAACTCAAAAAAGTGTTAAAATTATGTTTTATCCAAATTTGAAAATTCTTTTAGAAGGTGGGTAAAAGGCGGTAAAAAGTTCAATAAAAGTTTTATATATCTAAACTTATTATAAAATGACTCAGATTAATTAAATGGAACATATATAGGTAATATGTATCTATTTTTATCTAAAATAAATTTAAATAAAATATATAATTATTTAAATTAAAAATTTGGTATTAAACAATAATGCCGTGTTTTTTAGTATTCATCAATGTTTGTAAGTTTTCAGAAAAATACAAAAAATTTACCATAAGATAATTTTGATATTATGAGTTCAAAAAAGAAATTGATTTTGAAAAATAAAATTAATAATGTTTTAAAAATTGGGTATTACAATTCCTAACTCCTAGTTTGATTTTTCATGGTGTTTGATAATCATGAAGATTCATATAATGCAAGATGTTGCATTATTTCAAGGGAAACATATCGTGGAAGGTTGGGGTGTTACATTCTCCCTTCCTTAAAATATTTTCATCCTTAGAATTTATAGAATATTACTGTATAAAAATATTCTATTTGTTATTCATCATAAGTTCCTTTGGTTCCCACATTGCCTCTCCAACTTATGGTTTATCCATAAAACATTTACCAGACGAGTCGTCAAGTTTCTAAACACTTGTTCTCTGGTATCAAGAATTTTGATAGGCACTTGACCATAAGAAAGATTAGGTTCCAATTCAATTTCCTCATAGGTGAGTACATGTGTTGGTTTAGGCTTGTATTTTTTCAATAGAGATACGTGGAACACAGTGTGAGCTTTAGAGAGACTTAGCCACATTACCAAATGGTAATCTACACCCCAAATTCGTTCTAGAATTTTGAAAGTTCTGATGATTCTATGACTCAATTCACCTTTATTACCAAAACGTATAACACCATTTTATGGAGATACCTTATAGAACACATGACCTCTTACATGAAATTCCAAATCCTTACTTATTTTATCAGCATAGCTATTTTTCCTACATTAGGCTTCTTTGATGTGGGTTGGGATAACCATCACCTTTTCCATTGTTTCCACAACATGTTCTAGGCCTATGAGTTTTCTCTCACCAATATCATCCCAAAAAAGTTATTGTGCTACATCTCTTTCTATATAACGTTTCATACGGTTCCATCTAAATACATGAATGGGATCTATTCTTATTGTAATATTCTACCTAAGGTAAATATTGATCTAACATACCTTGATAGACAAGTGAAAAGAATCTCAACATGTCTTCTATGGTTAGAATATTCCATTATGTTTGTCCATTAGTTAGAGGGTGAAAGGAAGTGCTCAAGACATGTTCACCATCTAGTTCCTTCTTAATACATTTCCATAATAATGATGTAAAATGGGTATCATGATCCGAAACAATCAATAGGGTAATCCATGATTTCATACAACATTATATATATATAGAATTTCCATATGCTCAAGTGGTAAATCATCTCTTATAGAAAAAAATGTGCTAACTTAGTAGGACGATCAACAATGACCCATATTGCATCATTCCTTCCAAAATTCATTGGTATCCCCATGACAAAGTTAGTCATAATATTATCTCATTTCCTATCATGTATGGGAAATGGTTTTATAAATTTTATAGGCTGTTTCCTTCCATATTTCATTTTTCAATAAACCATACATCTTGACACAAAATCATAAATCTCACTCTTTATGTTGTCTGACCAAAAATATTTCATCAAATCACTATATATCATTAAGCTCCTACTATGTATATAGAATTTGGATCTATGAGAATCATACAACAATTACCTTTTTGGGTCAGGTATATGGGGAACACAATTTCTCTTCCCAAATTTCAAAATTTCATCTTCCTATATTAAGTCACTCAATCTCCCATCATTTATAGCTTTAATCTTCTTTTTCAACTCCTCAGCATCAGTCTTAGAACTCTTTATCCTTTATATTTAAGATTGTTTGGAAACCACTTGAAAATGTATTGATCATTCTCCTTCTATGTCTATTCCCATATCAATCATTACTAGATCCATGAAAATGGGATCCCTTTCCACATTCATCTTGTTAAAAAATCCATGATCTGTTCTAATCAACACATTTTCCACATTATATGTCTTCCTTGGGTGGTAGTGTATAGTGCATTAATAATACTTAAGTAGTTCCGTCCATCTAATTTGCATCATGTTGTGTTTTTTTGTGAGAAAATATACTTCAAAATCTTGTGATCAATATAAATCTTTAATTTTTCACCATAGAGACAATGTCTCGATATTTTCAGAGAAACGATTACAGCTGTTAACCAAATATCATGAGTTGGATAGTTTTTCACATTAATTTTTATTTATCCTGATGCATTAGAAATAACTCTATCATTATGCATAAGGACACAACCAAGTCCTTTCTTTGAAGCATCACAATAAATAACTAACCCATCATCCCATGATGGTAGAGTAAAGATAAAATAATCGACTAACCTTATTATCAGTTCCTTAAAACATTCTTTACACTATTTTTTCCAAACAAATTTAACCCCTTTATGAGTGATCATGGTTAATGGGTTAGCCTACCAGGAAAAATTCTAGATGAAGCATCAATAATAAGCTATTAAGCCAATAAAACTATGTACCTCAAGTACACCCATTAGTGTTATCCATTCTTGGATTGCCTTGGTCTTTGAAGTATCAACGGAGATTCCATCTTTAGAGATAATAAAACCAAAAAAATAAATATCTTGAATCCATATTTCACACTTTCTAAACAACCCATATAATTCATTTCCTCTAAGATTCTTTAAAATATTGTGTAAGTGATTTTCATGATCATCATAACTAGTGGAGTATATCAAGTTATCTATAATGAATACCCCTACAAATTCACCATGAAATTCAGTGGAAATTTTATTCATTAGATCCATAAAGACAGAGGGTGCATTAGTCAATCCAAAATGCATTATTGTAAACTCGTAATTCCCATACCTGGTTTGAATTGTTGTTTTCAATATGTCTTCCTTCTTCACACACAAATAATGATATCCATATCAAAGCTCTATCATTGAAACTTATATTTCTCCATGAAGGTGGTCAAATAAATCATCAATGTGAGGTAGATTATACCTGTTCTTTATAGTTATTTCATTGATCTCTCTATTGTCAATTCAAAACCTCATAGATCCATATTTCGTGTTAACAAAAAGTATAGGGGATCCCTGTGGAGAAACACTTTGAAAGTAAATCCCTTGTAACTCAATTACTCTAGTTGTTTCATTAGTTCCACTAATTATAAATGGGCCATTTTATAAGGGATATTTGATATGGGCCTTGAACCAGGAATTAAATCATTGGAAAACTCAATTTCTCATTATGGAGTATTTCCAGGTAAATTCTATTGAAACACATCAACATATTCTTGCATAATATGTTTTTCCTCTATTAGAAAATTATTTTCCTCACCCATAGTTTTTCATTCTATTCTTCCCCAATAATTGAATTTAGTAGAGCCACTAGGGGTGGATCTAGACCAGAATCAGACGGTGACATTTCTGCTCTACGGACAAGGTACTCTTTATCATCATCGAAAATTTTAACCTCTTTCTTCTTACAATAAAATTTCACATTATGTTCCGAAAGCCAATCCATTCTGGGAATTATATCAAATTAAATCACGGGTTTGACAATGAGATCAGAAGACAAAAACTATTTATATTCCCAAATGGGAACTAATCCATAAAACATTGATGTGATGATACTTTCATTAGGTGCCTTGACAAATAACTCCCTTGTTATGTCAAATTGAAAATATCAAATTTTCATAGAAAATTGGGAA
This sequence comes from Viscum album, assembly GCA_963277665.1. NCBI lineage: Eukaryota > Viridiplantae > Streptophyta > Magnoliopsida > Santalales > Viscaceae > Viscum > Viscum album. Next base: position 2,067,936,650 of record OY728160.1, read on the forward strand.
GATATGAAATAATGTGATGATCCATAATCAAACAAATCATCAACTAAACTTGAGTAAACTATTATATTACCTTCCAATATGTCTTTTAGAGCTTCAATCTCAGTAGTAGTGATCGCATAAGCTTGGTCTTGATCCCTTGAGCTTTTCTGAGGTACTCACCCTTGGCACATAGAACATTCATTTCAATAACACCCTTTTCTCTACAATTGTAGCATTCAACATTGAAAGACTCTTTCTTCCCCTTCGAATCACAAGCTCGATTGCCTTTTTCACCATACATTTAACAAACTCTTATTCCCTTCATGCATGTACCAGGGTGTTTCCTCGCACATTTATGACAAGATGGATATTAAACTATTCCCTTCATCACCTTATTTAAATTTCCAGAGTGTTCTGCATAAATTTTTTATCTCTTGCTTTGATTTAATGTCATATGACTTAGAGAATTCATTTTCTTTCTTGATACCACATGAGATAATATCTTCATATGATGATATGTATTGGGAGACTAATTATCTACCGAGAAATGGTTTTAACCCATAAAATAATTAGTAAATAATACTCCTTGGATTATGTATATAATATTCTTTATGACTTTTTAACCTTGTAAAGTTGGCCTCATACTTTGCGACATTCTCATCCTCCATTTTCCTCAGACATGGAAATTGTCTTTCCATATCTTCTCGATGGTCATGAGTAGATTATTTTTCCAATTAAAAATCATTAAACTCCCTCCATTCCATGTTCAATACTTCTTTATCTACTTTTGTGTTTGGTATTAATGTCCACCATTGATCTACATATCCCGTTAGGTGATAAAGTGCCATGAATGTTTTTTCCCTTTCACTACTCCCAAAAGCATTAAATAATTTCTCTACGGAATTTATACATTGCTCACCTGCTAATGGATTTTTACACGCATTGAATGTAGGTGGTTGTTTTCTTATGAAGCGGTCTAGCATTGATCATCCACGTTGTTGATCCGGGTGCTCCATACGGGTAAGGTTATTATTCATAACCTAAGTGAGTTATCCCAGTATGATGATAATCTGATTAGTACCAGTTGCTTCACCAGCTCCGCTATAATTACCTTGAGTAGGAGGGAAATCCCACATGGATTTCATGCATTGATATGGTCTCCATTCCTTCCACTGGGTGCCATTTCTAAAAAAATGGAATACAATAGTTTAGTTAATGAATCACAATACATAATTACAATGTTGTAAAACACTTAACATAAATTGAACTGTTTATGGATATAATCCATAATCATAAAAATGATTTCTTTGTGGATGTATACACTCATAAACCATCCATAATAAGATTTAATGAAAGTGTGAATTATCCTAAGCATAACCCCCAGGAGTGTCCTAACCATGTGTGCAGCAAGGCCCGTTGTCGTGCACCCATTCCCATTCGAGTATAGCTAAATGTAGTATTTTTAGGATTTACCCCTAGGTACATCTATTCCGGAGCCGCCTCTACCTGATCATATCCATCCAGGAATGTATTTCCTGAAAAAATCACAAAATATCTACAGTACCAAAATTCTAGGAAGTTCATCTATACTAATCCTCAAAGTCTATCTTAGGATAATGTGCTATAATCAGAGTTTATTTAAATCTAGTTTGCATGGTTTGCACTAAACAGCCACTGATACCAATTGTAACGTCCAGACCCTAGTTACCTTGAGTTTGTGCATTAGTACGTAATATTTGCATGATACAGGAAATCATGTCCCGAAAGACCGACCGGTTATGTAGCTTTGGAACTACTAGATATATTCATATTTTTTACATTAAATCATGAAATAAAAACATCAACTACATTTTTTACCCGTTTTAAAAAACATATATCATTATCCAATCTATATAGGTCAACCATAAAATACATCTTCTAATTCTGGGAAAAATAATCCATATAGGGGTGATCTAAGATGCTTAGTAAGGATAACAAAATAGTAGAAATATTCAAAAATAAGAATAAAAATTTAAGGAAATGTATAAGACTAAAAGAATATCCTTTTAAACATAATCATTATCAGAATATGTAAAAGATAAAATCTATAAAATTTCATTTAATTTTTCACATGGATATTCTACTAGTCGAATAATCACATGCAATATCAATAGCCACTTTCATAATGATGGAATGCATAATGCCAGACTTCATAACCACATAGTCAAGGACTTGTGCCAAGACTAAAAATAAATTTTTTTAAAGGCCTTGTGCCCTGACAATAGTTAGTCTAATGAGACCTACTGATGCATTGAGGAGCTATAGTAGGCTCACCTTCCACTTACTATGTCCAATTCATTTCTCATATGAAATGGTTTAAACATATCATAATCATTCGTATTAAAACTATCATATGAAATGTCAATAATTTATCAATTAAACACGAATGGTATAAGAGTAAGACATCAAAAATAAAACATATCACATAACAATCAATACAATATGGAATATTTCTATCATAATATATTAACTTCAAATCATCTTAAAATCCATCAAAGGATAATGACATAGATGAATACTATTTGTAATACTCTATGAGAGAAATATCCCTTGAACATGAAATAATTTAAAAGACACACATTTATAAACGAAGTAATTTAAAATATATTTTTGAATCAAATTGTCAAATACCACGTTGAAACTTTCAAAGAGATTTATCATTTCAAAACATTCATGTTTATAAAAATAAATTCTAAAAATAAATTTGAAAACATGGACATTAATGAATAGGATTTAGACATATAAATATTTAAAACATTTAAAATATTTATCTAGTTAAATATACCGTCCCCTAAATCCTTAAAATATTTCTTTGTTTTTTTTAATATGGGTATCAATGATAAATATGTCCAAGTAAATACTTACACATAATCAATCTCAGATAATAATGAAATTGAGTAAATAACCCTTACCTTGTACTTTTCCTTGGTCGATGGAATATTAACCTTCTATATAATAGTTATGTCGTTATTATTTAATTATACAAGAACCATAAACATAAATAGGATATCATATATGATCTCCTAATATTTCATTTTTAATAATATTTTAGCAGTATCAATGTTTTCGGGTGATACCAGATTCATTTTCTTTTATATATGTGGTTACGTAAGCCATGTTTGTAATGAATAGAATGTACTGGAATAATATGTTTAATTATATTATGTTCATAAACATTATTTTTAATCATAAAAAGAAAATTATTCTTGAATGATTACAATAGGGAATGAATTCTATCATGTTCGTGGATACGGTAGTCCATACGTACGGATGAGCTACAATATCATAATATTGATGGTGAAATCGTATGTAATTGGATGGTATAACATATATACATAATAATGAACATGTTATATGTATTACTTACATAATTTATACTCATTATTATACCCATCCATTTAATGAAGTGTTTGAATAACAAACTAGCCCATGACGTGTAGATGGTAAGCCGTACACACGCATGAATGGTGACTTTTTCATTTATATGGTGGATAGAATAATGAATATGGTTTTGAAATATTTATAATAAAATCACATTATATAGAATATGTAAGAGTTATTATTTTTGAATGGAAAAAACAAATAAATATAAAGTCAAAGAAGAAAAGAACTTGAATGAGGTTATTAAATATTTACCTCCTTTTCGTGTTCTTTTATTTGTTTTGATCAAAAGATCTCCTTAGGTTGGCTTTATGACCAAATAATGGCCTCTAGTATTAATTGAGGAGATTTTTTTGGATATTTGGGTATGTTTGGAAGAGAAAAAAGGATTTGGAGGAGTAAAATTTGGAGAAGGGGGTGTTCCCTTCTATAAGAGAGGTGATGGTAACTTTAAGAAAATAATGAAATATTATGTTCTAAGATAACCACTTATAGTTTGTAATGGCATAAAAATGAAATATTTAGAGGATAAGGTGGGTGTGGGTCGAAAAAAATTCAACCAATAGGTTTTATACTGGTTTAGGATGTCATATTAACCTAATACATTAGATTTAACAAATAGTTAAATAGTTTGACATTTACCATGTCTCTTTGTATTTTTATATTATATTGTTCATAAACATACTATAACAAGTCAATAGAACCCCATGTTGTTCATTATTAATATATATAACCTTATCTATGTCCTTTGGCCAATCCATAGAATTTTATGAATATTATATCAATTAATAATATAGTATTTTTTTAAAAACTCAATTATGTAAATTTTGACACTATTTAGTATTTGGTTTTTGTGAAAATAATAACAGCATGATTGCTTAGAAAAAAATTATTTAATCAACCCTAACATGTCATATTAACCTATAAAATCAGTTGATTTCATCAATAGTCTCAAATGAATTTTATTTTTATATTTATAATAACAATTATTTTAATCATTCATTAATAAGGTAATTACTGTATAATCATTATGCCAGAAATAAATAAAATTATTTAACGTCAATATCAATTAAATAAAATAAAATTATGTAGCAAATAATTTTATTTTTATAATTAATATTTATATTCAAATTTATCTTATGTATAACCTTATATTAAAAATGGTTTAGTTATTAAACATTGAATTTAACTCTTTTTACTTTTCTGTAAATAAAAATAGTAACAAATGTCCTAATCTAATACAATTAGATCAAATGGGATAATATATTATTCATAAGCCTTTTTTGGTAGAATTAAACTTTTCCAATAGAATTAGGACCTATTTTATGACAATTAAGATATCATTTTTAACAATAATTACCTATTTACTTTTAACTGAGGTAAATAAAAGAAAAAAATACTTTTTAAAAAAATTATTTTCATCTTATTGAACATAATTTTACATACTAATATCATCTTGGTCTTTTGGTTTTTTCAAATTCAACTCACAGATGTGGAAAAATTATGTTTTATTCAAATTTGGAAATACTTTTATAAAGTGGGTAGAAGACCTTAAAAATTAGAATAAAAATATTATATATATAAACATATTATAAAATGACTCTAGTGAATTACATTGAATATATATAGTTATTATGTATCTATTTTTAGATAAAAAAAATTGAAATAAAATAAATAATTATTTAAATAAAAAATTCAGTTTTAACCAATAATGTAGTGTTTTTAACTATTCATCAAAAACATAATGTTTACAGAAAAAGACAAAAAATTTACCCTAAGATAATTTAGATATTCCAAATTCAAATATGAAGTCTATTTTGAAAATTAAAATTTATAAAATTTCAAAAAGTTGGTAATACTATTCATAATGGCTAGTTTTATTGGTCACAGTGTTTTAGAATCTCAAAGTTTCATTCAATGCAAACTATTTCATTATTCAAAGGGAAAGGTACCATGGATGTCTGGGGTGTTAAAATTTTAACATATAACACATAAATATTAATATTTATAATATCATATATGATTCTATAATGACATAATATCTCTCATTTCTTAGTAATAATTAATTTTTTTCATTGTGTTTGGTAGTTAATTTACATGTTTTTCTTGTATGATTTGACTTGTTATTTTTTATCACCTTACATAAATCAAGATTAAATCATCTAAATAGTCTCAACCATTATGTAAATAACTCATATATTGGGTTTATATATAATTAATGTTGTCTATAATATTTGATAAAAGTTAATGTAAGATAGTATTCCTGGAGACAATAATTTGTACACCTGAAATGAAGTTGTTTCCAAATTCTTTTCAAATTGAATGGACCATTTCTCAATTTTTTCATGTCATCCTTTCTCAGGGGCCATGATAAATTATTATCTTTCAAATATTATAAATTTTAATTAAAATCATCCTTATTACCTTGTAATTTCTAAATGAATCACATCCTTTCACCAGATGGTTCACTGATATACACATGATGGATCCTATTATATTCCCAAACAATGGAATGAATGAAGATATGTGTTATAAAGTAAATAAAAAAGAATAAAAAAATGTTAAATATCTTATATACTATATATTATAATTATTTTCATCATTATTATCTTCAATGAAAGGTTGTAACAGAAAATCAAATGTCATTGGTTTAAAAGACTATAGTGCATCATATACACCAACAATTTTCTCATAACTAAGTTGATGGAAGTGTGATAAGATTTAGTTCATTCCATTTTCTTAAATAATTATTTGTTTAATATATATATGGATTTTATTATATAATAATTAAATAATTTTCTTTGAAGGTGGAAGATAAGGAAATAATATAAAAATTCATTTAGAAAAACATTATCTCTTATTTAGGTGTCCTAATTAGTTTTGAAATAATTCCTTACTTATATAGAGTAAAAAAAATATATGTATTATATAATTGGGGGAGGGATGTTTTTTTATAGATTATGTTTGGTATCTCCTATACCAATGTTTTATGATAGTGATATGAACGGGGGAGAGGGCGTGGCCTTTTATATGTGGATGATAGAATAAAATTGTTATTTTTAAATATATTAGGATTATGCACATTTCAACCAATTAATTTGAATCTATAATAATTATTTTTGAAATATTGGTATAATATTTTTAATATGGTTGGATAATGTCTTTTGGACAACTATTTGGTCATTATTATGACTAGTAATCTAATTTAACATGTATGTAAACTCATTAGGCTCATATTCGATGTAATTAAATTAAAAATATTTTTTTGGTTAAAAAATATGTTTAATATACCAAATATTATATCTATTTATGACTCATAATTATTAATACTTTGTTCAAAAAATAAATGTATAGTTGTTTAAAAATCAAATTAATAAATAATACTATATAAAATATCAGAAATCTAGTCTTTAAATTGAAAATAAACAAATCAGTACTTTGTTATTACCATAATATTCAATAGAAGAAATATTCCAATGATATAAATTGGATTAATATATTTTTTATTCATATATTTTCAATATAAAATTAATTTAAATTAAAACATTACATTATTTTTTCTTCAAAATAACTCTACATTAAATTAAACATTGTTTTATTTAACTATTTTAAAAAATGATACATTTCAAAAAAATTCCATACATTTTCCCAAGAGATAATTATGAAATTATTATTTATAATTTTTTTTAATTTCAATTAATACTTAATAAATTATAAAAATTAATTTTAAAATGAGTGAAAAATGTAAAGGCGAAAAAATTAATCTAATAAAAATAAAACATTTTATTGGTAAAAGGGATCTCTTATTATGTTATACCTATCAAATATTTTGAATAAATTTTTTTTAAAAAATATCGAACATATTATATAAATATATCATTATTATCATTCACAAATAAGAACTTAATTCAATTTTTTAGAATCAAATGCCATTCACACATAAAAATAGTTAATTATAAAAAAAAATATTTAATAGGTTTTTATATAATTTCCTATTTAATTGGTTACTAATTAATTAAAACATGTATTTTAATAAGCTAATTTACACTTTTTATAAAATCTAATTGAATTTCTATGATATAACATTAATTTTAAATATCATTAGTATTTGCTAAAATGTGGTCTTTCATGTAACACAATCCAATAAAGAATGTAAATTTTTCAGAAATGCAAGCTAACATATAATTTAGTGCACATAATGATTCCATAAAATAATTATTATTATCAAATTAATGAGTTCTAATTTAATATGGTGTTATATAAAACTTACAGAAAAGAAATATCATAGTTCCAATATTCATGAAATTTTCAATGAAGCCTTCCATATGGCTCATTTTTTGTCTTATGAACTGTTTTCGCATGCACTAATGGGGATGTTAGTGAATGTGATATTCTCTTCATTTGATGATCTATATTCTATCCTATTTATATCCCTTTAGGACAAAGTAGGATTCTATAATTTTTATCATAATGAATATATGGGAATGAAACAATCATAAAAGTCTGAAAAAATAGATAACTAGTTATTAGAATGTTCTCCTAGATGATTACATCAACCTCTCTTTACCAAAGATATAATTTATATTTATTTGGGAATAAAATAAGGATCAAATTTTGAATTAATTTCATATTATAATGGGATAATGTGTAATTATTTATGAATCATTCATACTATATCCCTAAATTATTTTCCTATTTGAACTCTGATAGGATTCATAAATCCAAAAAAAGGTCAATCCCCATTCTACTAAAATATCACATTTAGCATGATGATCCCCACTCAATACCTAGGGTCACGTAATTTTCATAGGGGATATCATTGTTAATAACCCATGGTTTTGGTAAATTTTCCTTATTTAACAAAATAAAAATTCTAACATCTACATTGTATATCATAGTATATAATCCATAGATAGGACATCCTCTTTGATAATACACACAATTAATAAAATATTAGAAATTTCTAGTTTAGAATAGTGATGTATCTAAAGATTTAGATGATACCTAGATCATGTTGTTGGGATGGGTACATAACATAGTATTTGAAAACCTTATTTGTGAATCCTATTCAACAAAATATTGTATTAGAGGCCCACTTCTATAGGGTAAAATAGAAATTGATAATTGGTAACTTTTGAAATTGTTGTTCTTTCATGACACAATCGATCATTTCGGTCCACCTCAATGTAACATATTCAAAATTTTCATACTATTAAAAATATATACATAATTGACAAAACAAATAGTACCAATCAAATTAGGTAAATTAGATTAATATTTGAATCAATATTAATTTTCATAGAGAACCTATATTCACTATGTATCCACTCAAAAACTGATACATAACATAGGAAATTATTCACAATATTTATTGTTAGATATATTACTATTAATAAACTATATATGGTCTCAAATTTACGATTTATAGGATGATATAATCATCCAATATGGGTTATAACCCATTAATTATTCCCCCGAATCAATAATGTATACATATTAAATTAATCAAAATTTACCAGTCATCATGGTGATCAGATAAATTTTAAAAATAGGGAATTTTTATCCCCCATAAAATATAGATATTTTCTATTATTTTCACAATTGTTTTACCAAGATTATATTTATGAGAATAATGAAACACCCCAAAAGATATGAATACACCACATCACATTAATTATACATGTGTGTGTATATTTACATTGATAATGGTTCTTACAAGGAATTGATTTATCAATTTTTATGTGTGTACTACCAGGGATGTTGAAATTCATTTGTGATTGACTATTATGATCCCTTCAAATACATGTATTCATTGGTAGACCAATGCTCAATGAATTTAAACCACTGCCACTATTTTTACCCACATGGCCACATCAATGTTTATATCTCAATCATTCATATGACATTGGATTACTCTATTGGTATGTTCTAAAATCATGAACTGGTTACTTTTTCTACAAAATGAAAGAAATCATTTTCTGCTATAATGTTTAAATGTGGGAATTTATTTTAGGAATGATATCACTTAACAACACCATTGAATTTCAAGCACTTTTATAATTTAAGAGTAATTTATAACAATAATAATATATAGTTTTTTTTATGGAATGGTATTTTGATATATAATAAATGAGGAAATTTTATAAAATGATATTTTAAATAATTTGATGGTACTCACATCATCATAAATAGTGATGAAATAAAATTTTGAATTACATATACATAGGTACTAAATATAGTGTAGAAATTTATATTGGATCACCTTTATATAGAAATGATTTCAAATCCAATTTAGAGTAAAAATTATTTTGAGAATTTCCCACCAATACATATATTATATGAAAACATCATAAAAAATATATTTTAATCCATTTTATAAAAAATTTCCATGAAGCTATTATGTTGGGTCTATTATTGGGGAACATTCATAATTACCCTTAATTATGGAAAGTATGTTGTTATAATTTATTGAAAATACATAAAAATTTTATTCATGGTGTGATGTTTTTAAATTATCAACCATTATCTCGAATCGAAAAATAGAATTTTATTCATCTTTTCATAGAAAACCAAATGATAAAAGAAAATGTGATATCTGAAATTACAATTTATCATAAATAAAACTACATAAGAGTGTATATTGTATGGACTAGTTATGAATACATTGTGAATTAACTAGCTTACCGGATTCAGGATATCTTAGAATAATTCCTTTAGTATTAGTCATCAATAGGGGTTAATCTCATCAAAATGAGCTTAATGTCGTTTTTTACACTACAGATAAATCACAACAAAATAATCATTGATGTAATGGTTGATATAAATCAAAATAAGGTACATTTTTAAGCCATGGATAAGAATATGCAACACATTTTTTCATATATTCCATTGATGAAAGTAATCTACCACTAATCTACCCGATAAAAAATATTTCCAATGTATTTAATGTCATGAATCCCCTTAAAAAATTCATTCTTTATAATAAGTGAGTCTATGAAATATATTTGGTTATATTGAACATTAAATAATTTATATTTCTATGATTATATTTTTTATATTAATAACTTATTTTAATAAAAAATATATATATTATTAGAATATTATTATGTATTTTGACAAATTTTTATAACTATTTGATTGGACGGTATGAAAAGGATTAAATTAATTATAAAACATTAATTTTTTATTTACTTCAAATCGATTGATGAAATTTTAAGAAATAAGTACTAAATTTTCCTTAATTTCATTTTTTGTATCTAATTTTTTTAAATACTATTTGATTTTATAAATCAATTTTCAAAATTCAATTAAATAATTTAAATATAAATGGTATAATAATTTAAATCTTAATATTAAAATTTGATTGATGTGAAATTTTTTAAATTTTTAAAAAATGTTGATTATTATGTTAATAGTGAAAATAATTTTTTTTTTGTGAAAATGATCATTTAGTTTATTTTTATTTTCAAATATAAATTTTTATTTTATTTATTTCAAAATTTATAAAGTTTATATTTTTAATAAAGAATCAAATTTAAATATTTCATATAAATATTATACATGATTGTGATATAAACTCACATTTATATGTAAACATATCTTTTCTGGAAAAACATTTACCATCGTTTTTTAGTTTATTTTGAAATTATATTATACCAAATATTGAAAAGGTTCCTTTTAATGTTGAATCCAAATTATAGAATAGAAAATTTAATATTTTTGGAAGAGATAAAATTAAATAAATTTCATAATGAAGAGTAATGACAACAAAAATAATTACCACATTAATACAGTAATACGTGATACCCAATGTGAAAACTATGTGGTAAGGCCAAACTGATAAACTTTTATTCATACTATATAATGTTATCTCGTAAAATATAATGATAGGAACAAATATTGTTTTTTATAAACTTTTATATTGGAATAAATTAATAATATATTTATATTTTTTGAAACTCAAGTTGTAACCCCCCCGCCCCACCCTTATAAAGGGCCCACCACATCTATCTCCATTTCAAAACATTGATCAATTTAGAATTACAATACCCTACTATATTTTTGTAAAGACCCGGAAATTTCAAAGAAAATTTTTTCTTAATTTTCTTTGGAATTATACAAGAATTTAGTTTCTGACGGTGCCTAATTCCGAGGCCCGGTGTGCCCAGAATCAATTTCCGAAGTTTAGCTCGGGTACGTTCAGTGAACGAACGAGCGGAAATTTCTAACTTTTGAACCAGTGCTCGGAATCTAATTCTGAGGGCACTGATGAAACCGCAGCGCCAGATTTTTCTTATGGAGACCTTTTCCTAAGTTGCGTTTTATGCGGGTTGAGAGTTAATTATTTGGGGGGAATTAGAAGAAGTTAAATAAAATTGTGGAACAAAATTTTATTTTATCAATGTTAATTATTTCCTCCCAAGGGGAGTTAGAGGTGGGGTCCACACCCACATAACCTCCCATGAGAGGATGTTAGTGGAGTGGGGCCCATACATGCCCTAAACATTTCATCTCCCCATAACTCCCTTGAACTCCTCCATTAACACCCTTTTTCATTAAGTTTGTTAACTCTCCCCTTAATTAATTTGTGGATCCTCTCCATCTCCCATCCATTTATGTCTCCAACACTAATGCCATAATTAAGTCAATTTAAATTTTGAATTAATTTGAAAATGCATGGAAATGTTACATAATGGGAGGGCCTTATTATATTTTTTGGTTGGCAAATATTTTGGGTTGGGAAAACCATTGGAGAATTTGGAGGAGAGTTTTTTTTTAAGACGAAGAACACCATCCTTCCATGAAGAACGACAACATTCCTTTCTTCCTCTTCACCACAACACATGAGGAGATGCCGCCTCCTCCTTAGATGAACCCCGACTTCGTCATCAAATCCTCTTTCCGCAACTCCGCTCTTGAAACCGAGGTAGGGGGTTTACATGATTTTCCATACGTTTTTCTCTTCCGTCTTTTATCCGTGATATTTGGACCTCATGATATCAGTTAATGGGAGGAGGCCGGACCACACAAACATGACCGTACCCCTCCCTTATTGTTTTTCTTGTTGTTGCGGATCGAATGAAATTGACGCGGTGTCGTCGCACCCCACGGGATCGAGCGGCAAGGATGTGCGACATCGTCACGCCACGCAGGATCGAGTGGCAAGAATGCGTGACGTTATCACGCCATGCATTCAAATTTTTTAAACTCTCGTGCGTGGGTATTTGATTGCAAGGTGTTCGTATAATTTATTTTGGATAAATTATACCCTCGTCAATGATTAAAATCATGTGGTTATTATTTTCCAATTGATAACACCTAACGCGGAGGACGCGGGACGAACAAACACGACCCGACAACCCTCGGCAGCTTGTTAATCGATGTGCAGATCAACAGACAATGACGAAGCAGACCGCTATGGAATTTGAATCCCTTCGCTGTGAAGGTCGGTTCCTGAGAGGACAGTTGGTGAAGAAGGCAGGAGAAACGGACCACCGGAGCGCGTCCGAAGGTCTGCGGAAGGTGGTGGCGGCGCCGACGACCGGTGGCGGCAGCGCGCCGCCAGATGGTTGGCGGCGACGGTTCGCCAACAACTTCAATTAGTGGCGGGGGGGGGGGGGGGGGGAGCCGCGCACCACACTCCGCGGCTTCTGCTCGGCCGCGCCGCGCCGTGCCGGGCCGGGCCGGGCACAGCCGGGTCGGACCCGGGTCGGGTCGACCAGGTTTGGGCCGACACAGGGGGGGTCGGGCCGGGTCGGTCCGGGCCCAGACCCCCCGTTTTCGGACCCTCTTTGGTCATTGGCCCATATCTTGAACTATAGACCTCCGATCGACACACCGCCAGCGACGATGCGATCCTTGGATCGAGACGATAGATTTGGTATATCGCACTCAATGTTTCGGAACACTTTGGGTTCGGCTGGGTTGGTTCGGATACGAAACCAACCGGGCCCTCGGAGCAGAAACGCTTATATCTTGAGCTTCGGACGTCCGATTGACGTACCGTCGACTTTGATGGATTCCTCTAAGTGAGACGGATCTTTTGGCTTACTCCGCTCAAGGTTTGGATGCCGTCGGAGTGCGGTCGGGTTGTTTCGCTCATGAAACCAACCGGGCCCCTGGAACGAAAAAGCCAATAACTCACAGACAGGGCATCCGATTGAGGCGCCGTCTGTCTCGTTGAATTCCTCTTGATGAGATGGAACTTTTGGAATACTTCGCCTGAGTTTTGGTTGTTGTTGGATAGTGGCCGGATTGGATTGTTCCCAAAATACAACCGGGCATATGGAACGGAAAAGCTGTTATCTTTCAGACTGGGCGTCCGTTTGACGAACCGTCAGCGGTTTTGGGGATCACGCTGAGAAACAGTCCCTATGAGTATATCCTATGAGAGTTCGGGGTACAGTTGAGATACGGCCGGCTTGGTTCGCTCACGAAACCAACCGGGTCCCGGGACTAATAACTCACAGACCGGGCGTCCGATTGGCGCGACGTCTGTTGCATTGAGACCCCTATGACGAGGAGGTTCTTTGAGATACTTCTCTGTGGGACTTTGAGATAAATGGATTATTTACCTATAGCTCATGGAGCGGACCCTCCAGGAGACGAGCGCACGGAGTACGGAGACTGTGTAGCTGACGGAGACCTGATGACTGCTTGACCGACTCGACTTAGAGTGAGTCGACTAGCCCAGTGGACGGAGCACTACTTTATTTGGGGGCAGACCCATGGCGGACGGAGCACTACCTGTGTGACAGTGCAGACCCGCGGTACTCGTCCGGAGAGTACCTCAGCAGGCTACTAGGGGGTGTGCACTATTGTGTTTGGGTGACATACCCTGGTGGGAAGCACTACTGTGTTTGGGTGGCTGACCCGCGATACTCGATAGGAGGAGTACCTCAGTAGTCTTAGGTTAGTGAGCAGTACCTCGGAGTCATGAAAGAACCACTGTACACTCCAGAGATGAAGCTCTTCAGCAGTTACGGTTTCGATAATAAATATCCTGGTTTGAGCTGAGTCTATGACCTTTTTGTTTACCTCATGATTGAGATGGGTCACTTGATAACTTAGGTATATGTATGGGTATATACTTGGGTAGTGGTTATTCGTTGATTTCATGATCTTGGTGTTTTACTCATGATTGAGATGGGTTACTTGATAACTTAGGTATATGTATGAGCATATACCTAAGTAGAGGTTATCTGTTGAGATCTTATTTGGGGATATCCATGTTGGTTTTAGTGAGACCTTGAGGGTCTCGGGGTCCCTACTAAGTATCGTTATACTCACCCCTACACGGGCTATGCCCGCACATCGTTGTGTTGGTTGCAGACGACGGGCAGTGCTGACGGAGGCCGAGTGTTCGAGGACTGGACGGTACCCGGAGGTGGACTACACGACGAGTCAGTATCTGGAGGTGGACTTCATGATGAGACGAATTTTGGAGGAGGTTGACAGGCGAGAGCGTTGTGGAGGATATCTGTACCTACCCTTCAGGTAGGATCCGTGGTGGACGATCCAGGAGCTACGCCATCTATACCTACCCTTCATGTAGGATCCAAGGAGGATGTCCCAGGAGCCGCTTCCGTTCTTTCAGCTGTTTGTCTTTTTCTGTTGTACTTTGTTCAGTTGTAGTTGTACTTTCATTTGGGTTTGTATTCTGGCCCATTTACTTTTCAGAACTTCTCTTTGTACATAATGTTTTACTTCCTCCTGTTCTCTGTAGTGTTTTGTTTACTTTTATAAAGGTAATGCCTTCCCAGTTATCCGGAATTACACCTTTGGTGCTAGTCGCCATCCCCTGGCCTTTGGAAGGTGGGAATGGGGTAGTCACGACATGGGCCCCGAGGGAGGGTCGTGACAAATTGGTATCAGAGGATTCAAGTCTACCGCAGAACTTATAACTCTGATATTTTCTTTCTGTGAAACAATAGTGTTAAGGGTACTGAGTGTGGTCTTCAGTTCAGGGTGTCCAGTGTTGGTGCGGGCGACCGATGTATCCATACACCAGGACCCTGACAACTGAATTCCGACTTTGTGCACGAAAACACTGATTGCATGTGTGTTTCCAGAAGTTTTATTTAAATATCAGCTCAAACCAGGTCAGCTCACCAGGTATAATCATTTTACTGTGTCACGTTGTTTCTTTCAGGATTCCTTTTCTAGGAAGACTAGCTAGAGCCCAGAGGGATGTGCGTACTAACAGCCTGTCGAGCGACGAGGCTTTGGTACAGGGCCCTCTTGCAGTTGAGGCAGCAGCGGAGGCACCAGCCGTACTACCATACGTTGGGCCACCTATGCCACTAGCCCCAGCAGTATGCGATGCACGCCACTTGAGTGCGCTGCATGAGTTCCAGCGCCAGAGGCCACCCATGTTCCGGGGAGAGACGGACTCGCAGGCGGCTGAGGTTTGGCTGGAGGCTGTGGTGAGAGTCTTCAGGCTAGTGGGGACGCCTGCAGACTTCATGGTGATCTTTGCTGCCAGCCTTCTTCAGGAAGCACCAGCAGGTGGTGGAGCCACTTGTTCCAGTTTTTTGACGGGATGACCTTCGCATGGGAAGACTTGGAGACCTTCTTCACGGTGGAGTTTGTGCCAGTAGCTCTACACCCCGAGCGTGTACATGGGCTTTTTCCTTTGCCGCATGTTTTTCGATCAGTATCCGAGTCATCTGTGGGAAGTAGACAGATGATGCAGAGGTTCAGGAGGACCAGAACATCAGTTGTGCGATCTCGGGTTTTAGGACCGGTGGTGCGGGGCACCCAGGGTGGGGTCAGAGCCAGGCATGCCAGAAACAGATAGTGTTACTCATGCGGCAGGAAAGGTCACCTGGCATGTGACTGTCCGACTCCTCATACAGTTGATCTGCAGGCTTTGGAGGATCCACCGAGGCAGAAGCAGCGTCGGGTGCATGAGTAACAGCCGAGTAGTGCACAAGGCAGTTATAGAGACCCGAAGCTTAACGTACATTGAAATTACATTACATTTGCGGAATACTTAGTACATAACAAAAAAACACACACAAGGACCGTAATAGTTTAATGTCTTTGGAAACTTGGAATATAATCCTCTAATCATGATGAAAGATCTTCAACATCACCCATAGAGATCTTCCTTTTTATTATACCTAAAACCTTTCTTTATATCTTGGGGAAAAGAAAACATAAAAGGGTGAGCTCAAATGCTCAGTAAGGGTAAACAAAAGAAATATCAATCACATCATATACATAAGCACATAACTTTTGGAAATCTTAACCTATAAAAGAGATAATAATTTCATAACCAGGGATAACTCATGGAAGTGAAATGTATTCAGAATAATCATAACGTAAAACATTAAACATTGTGGCATGCACACATAATCATAGAGAATCATTTCCTGTTAGTCAAGACTCATTGCCAAGACTATCTTAGTGGACAAGGTCCCTTTCTGAACCGAGTCACCCTCGTTTCAGTCCTGTTTCACTGAACCGGTATAACCTACCATTCCAGCCATGTCTATCTCATTTGATATAAAATCTTTACCCAATTCATTGGAGGGAGATATAGGTCCCACCCATCTCATAATGATACCATTCTTATGTGTGCCACAAAATCATAAACCATACATCATTTCATAACCCAAGTAATAAAAATGGGAATCTTAAACATCATGACATCATAAAACAATTAATATACGATAGAGGAATTCATAAAAATAATTCCATCACAACATAATCAAATCAATGTAATAATAGGGATAAAAACATAACCCTTTATTATCTTAGATGGAAAATAATTTTGATAAAACACTTTATCTTCATTCTTGAGGAAAATATCTTTTCTACTTTAAAAACACTTTTCCTTTCTTAACATGTCATACAATTTCAAACTAAAAGAAGTTGATTAAAAATAAACTTGAAAACATGTAAAGGAAGCTTTTGGAAATAATGTTTTAAAAATCCATTCATTCCGTATAAGTTAAAAAAAACATTCTTCAAGTACTTTTGCCGAAAAGTCAAAAAAAGTACCTCGTACGAAAAACTAAATAAGATTCCTTTCATATCTTTTACTAAAAACTCACCGAAGGGTAAAATAGGATTTAAAAAATTTTATGTGGATGGAAATAAAATTAAATATTGAAGAAACATGGATGTGGATGATAAAATACACCCCAGTAAATGCCAAAGTATAAACAATCTCGGATAAAAATGAGATTGTGATATTTCCCTTACCCTAGGTCCGATTTTCTTTGTACGTGTACGAAGCTCCTGTATAATGGTTTGAATAATGTTATTGACTTATTCCAGAATCATATTTATTGTTATTATATCATATATGGTCCACATATGACTTTATATTACCCATTCTTTTGTAAATTCATGTTAAAGTAGCGTTTTGGGTAAAATCGCCTCATTTGTCGTTCGTGTTTTTAACTTGTAATTATTAATATGATTACATGGATCATGATTACTTATATCCAGAATGTAAAACATGATTTATATATAATATATATTCTGAGTATATATATATATATAATATCGATAAATTGAATGAAATACACCGTTCATGGAGATGGTAGTCCGTACGTACGCATGAACGCTGTTTTCGTTTCCTTATTGAATTGAATGGAATTAAGTTGATGACATACATATAAATATACATAAATACAGTATCATTATTATGTCATATATTTCATTAGTACTTATTATATATACTTTAATATCATTCATGAATGCTTTATCATTGAGAATGAATCTCATCGCGTCGTGGAGACGGTAGTCCGTACGTACGCACGAGCGACGATATCGTTCCCATGGTCATGGAATTGTGTTGAAGTGTATATATACTATTTCAGTATCAATATAACTTTATAATATTCATATATAGTTACTCATTACACCATTATTCCCATCCAATTAAGGTGGTGGCGGAAAATAGATTACACCACGGTGTGGAGACGGTATTCCGTACGTACGCACGCGCGGTGATTTCCTTTTTCCGTAGGATGGATAGAAGGTTAATTAGAGTTGTTTCATATTTATAATAACATATCAGTATATAAGAAATACTGATGTTATTACTTTATCAATAAACAACTAAATAAGAAGAAGTTGAAGAAGAAAGAAATTGAAAAAGATCGGTAACGGATATTACCTCTTTTTGACGCGCCTTCACTTAACCTCCACTTAAAGAACTAAGGATGGTCTTTGAAGAAGACCAGGACCTCTAGGATGATACTAGGGAAGTGTATAAGAGATTTTGGCAGGGTTTGGCCGAGTTTGAATGCTCAAATTGGTGTGAGGAGGAGAGGGTGGAGGTTCCCTTTTATAAGGGAGGAGAGGGGCACTTTAGGAATATCTCAAAATATTATTTTATATTAAAGTCAAAATCGGGTTATAATGGTTACAAAGGGTATTATTTCGAATGTAAAGTGGGTATGGGTCGAAAACATATCAACCAGTAGGATTTAGACAAGTTTAGGTTATTATTTTAACCTTATCATTTAGATTTAACTCTAAGTTAAATAATTTAACTTTTACTGTGACTTTTTGTTTTCTTACACTATATGGTTAATAAACTTACTATAACATGCCAAACGAACCCCAAGTTGTTTATTATTAATATATATATCATTATATAAGTAATTTGGCCGAGCCTTATATTTTTATGAATAAAATAAAAATTAATAATATAATATTTGATTTAAAAACTATTTTTTGTCAATTTTGACACTATTTGATATATGATTTTTGTGAAAGTCATAACAGAATTATATATTCGAAACAAGTTTATTAAATTAACACTAATATAGCATAGTAACCTAGAAAATTAGTGGAATTCATAAAAAGTCTCAAATTACATTTATTTGAGCATTTATAACATCAATTATGTTAATATTTCCTTAAAAAGGTAATCACTGCATCATCGTTGTGTCATAAATAAATTATTTTATATAAAGTATACAAATTATAAATAAAATATCATTATGTAGGAAATCTGTTTATCTTTCTAATGAATATTTATAGTCGAATTTATCTTATGTATAACCCCATATTAAAAATGTTTTAGTTATTAAACTTTGATTTTAACTATTTTAACTATTCATTAAATAAAATAATATTAAATGTCATAATCTAATACAAGTGGACCTAAATGGCCATATTATATTTATAAGGTTGTTTTTGGTCGAATTACACTTATCCAATAGAATTAGGACATGTGTTAGGGTAAAATTAATATCATATTTACCTTTAGTTACCCTATTTACTATTAACCGCGGTAAAAAAAGTAAAAAGTTACTATTCACCAAAAATTAGTTTTATCTCATTGAACCACATTTTACTTACTAATATCAACCGTGTCTATCGGATTTTTGAAATTCCATTCACAGAAGTGGTAAAATTAATATTTATGAAAAAATTAATTTTTTTAACTACCACTTAGTAGTTTCACTATTCATCATAAATTGAAGTTTTTCAGAAAAATGCCAAAATTTCACCCTAAGATATAATTGATATTCCGAATTCAAAAATGATTTCTATTTTACAAAATTCCCAACATATAAGTTGCATTAATTAATTTTATAATTGATTTCTACTGTGACAACAAATAGCGTGTTTTTAAGAGACAATAACTATCAAAAGATTAACACTTGTTTGTGTCTGGTGTAAATGTGAAATTACATCCAATGAACAACATTGTATTGAATTTAAAAAATATATTATAAATATACTATAAAACCACTCAAATTAATAATTTATCACTATTAATTATTTCGATTAAAAAAGTTGTTTTTAATTAAAATTTAGTAATTTTCACTATTAATCAGAAAATAAAAGTTATCCAAAAAGTACCAAAATTTTACCATAGGCTAAATTCGATACTACGAATCCAAAAATGAAGTCCATTTTGAGAGATAAAATTTCTAAAATTTTAAAAGGTGGTTATTACTATTCATAACGGCTAGTTATAATAATATTTTAATAGCATATCGTTGTTTAGTGAAACTCGGTATTTTGTACAACACATGCTATCGAGGAAGGTCGCGATTGCGTGTAATACAAGGCAATTCAAGGATGCGTGTTGTGAAAGCTCCTTTTGGTGTAGTGTACAACACAAGATATTAGTGAAATTAAAAAGAATATTTTTCATAAAATTTCGGGGTGTTACATTCTACCCCCCTTAAAATGAATTTCGCCCTCGAAATTCGTCGGGGTTATAAATGGTTTACTATTCGAATGTTTCTTTAATCGAAACCCACATCGTAAAAAGGAATACCAAAACCAATCTCTAAAAACAACGGTATGAAATGTAACGGTTACCCAAATTAACTAATCACTGGGTTTCCACATAGGTGAAAATATGGATATGGAAGAGAAATCTAACCATCATGTTCTGATGGAGGGTGGTAGAGAACATGGCTATGGAAAAGCCAGTAATCACAAATCCATAGATTTGTGATGATATAAGGTACCATCTGATTCATCAGGTATAAGATCACTAGGACAACATTTTTGGTTTTCAAGATCATTTCCCTAAAGTTGAAAAATTGAATTAGAATAAATACTTACTTTATTTTGGTACAATCTCATTGTTGTTCGTACCTTGAACAATTTCCACTTCATATCTTAAATAAATGAAGTTGAATTTGTTATCCGTGAAGTGTTAGTAGAACATGTGATAGAATGATGGGTCATTCCATTTGTCTCAAACAAAAGGTTAGCAAAAATTATATACATAAGTCGATCTATAGTGAGATTAATCATATATGGTTCCTAAAATGGACTTATACTTCATATATCATACTTCTTAATATAATAAAACTAGTTTCTACTAAACATGGACATCCTGTAGGCCAGTGGTAGGCGATAAAGGCCAGTCGCACTTCGATTATGGGTTCGATTTCCATAGCCTTGTTCGACGCGATGGGCTGTCGCCCGTCCTACAGGTTGTCCTTTTTCTAAAACTATATTACTATAACATCCCATAAATAATATAGAAATAAATTCTATCCTTAAACAATACTAACTTATGTCCAACATAATCCATTCCAATCTTTAGGCTTATCCATAATACTGCAGTCCACTCTCATAACATAGTGAAAACGATTACCAGAGATTTAACAGCATTGTTGATCCCCATATATCATAAGATATGTTTTGTTGGTCACATTCCAAACATTCAAAGTCCTTAATCATGTATTCTCTTGAATACCTTAGTGAAAATATTAATGTAGTTAAAAGTTAACACCTTCCACATACCAAAATCCTCAAAATTCTATATACTCAAACCATGATATCACTTAGTCATTATATCAATCATGAGCTCATGAATACTGTGAAACATTTCATTTTCTCGTTTTCCCTTCATTATGCGCATATCATCTTATTTCCAAAAATATCTCAATCACATTGAATAACACATTAGACCAATACATAAATATTCCAATACTCTATGATACAACATTAATTTGGAATCCCTTTACATAAACACTTAATCATTCCACCACATCGTTGTCATATTCAAAATCGCCAATAGTGATCGCATGTGACATCCCTTTGTCCTTTGCCTTAAGGGGTTGCTCATGACGATCATCACTAACCCGTGGATTAGCGAATTTATTTGCATAATGACCCATTTCCTTGCACTTGAAGCATTGAAGTGTTGGTGGGGCGTTCTCTGCAGTGTTTGCATTATTCACATCATTAGAAACCCTTTTTCCATTACTTAGACACTCAGCTGCTTGATGACCTTCTTTTCCACACATAAAGAATTTTCTAGTCCCTTTAAAACAATCTCCACCATGCTTCATTCCACACTTTGTGCATAAGGAAACAATCATCTTCTTTTCACCATTATTTTGAGTTTTCTCCCTGAACTCCATCTTTCGTTTCTTGTCAAAACCATGAGATGGATATGTAACACCAACTTCCATTTCTACCTTGATAGCACAACACACAATTTCTTCATAGCCACTGAAGTCTCTTATAGCTAATTCCCTTCGAAGACTTGGTTTTAAGCCTCTGAAAAATCGATCAACATTACTTTCAGGTTGGATTATAATGCCAGATTCATATCTTGAAAGTCTTGTAAAATTTGCTTCGTATATACCAACAGATTCATCATCCTTCTGCTTCAGATCAAGGAACTCCTTTTACATCTTTGTTCGAAGAATACGAGGGAAGTTCTTACTGAAAAACAGGTTCTTGAACTCATCCCATTCCATGGACTCAATTTCATCTCTTGGCCTCGTATTCTTGATAAGATTCCACCATTGATCAGCATCACCTTCCAAATGATATACTGCTAAGATGACTTTATCATGTTCATAACATTGAAGAACTGCAAATATCTTTTCAGTGGTACTGATCCATTGTTCAGCAAAAAGTTGATTGGAAGTCCCACTGAAAGAAGGTGGACGTTGCCTCATGAAGGACTCAATAGAATATTGTTCCCTTCTCTGCTCATTTGGAAGTCCAGAATGATTCATATCTTGTGTAAGTATAGCAATAAGATTTTTCACTCCATCTCCCATAACATTTGTTTGTTCAGGAGGACAATCATTTCATTGTCCATTGCACTGATCAACACAGTTCCTTCGGGTTCCAGCCATCGTCTAAAACCCAAAAATAATAGTGTGAGAGGCAAAAATCATGATAGGGAAAACAATATAATAAAGGGAGAGTACCCTCAATATCTAACATCTTAGGTTAAATTCTAAAATCGTTAGCGCAATTCTAGGACTATAACCTATACGTATACTTAACCTTAGAGACATCCCTAGACATACCTTAGAAATATCTCTAGGGACCTCACTAAAGTTCTCGCATCCTAGTTTCCAAAGGTTGACTAAACTTTTCCTCTGATACCAACTTTAGAGACCCGAAGCTTAACGTACATTGAAATTACATTAAAATTGTGGAATACTTAGTACATAACAAAAACACACACACAAGGACCGTAATAGTTTAGTGTCTTTGGAAACTCGGAATATAATCCTCTAATCCTGGTGAAAGATCTTCAACATCTCCCATAATGATCTTCCTTTTTATTATACCTAAAACCTTTCTTTATATCCTGGGGAAAAGAAAACATAAATGGGTGAGCTCAAATGCTCAGTAAGGTTAAACAAAATAAATATCAATCACATCATATACATAAGCACATAACTTTTGGAAATCTTAACTTGTAAAAGAGATCATAATTTCATAACCTGGGATAACTCATGGCAGTGAAATGTAATCACAATAATCATAAATTAAAACATTAAACTTTGTGGCATGCACACATAATCATAGAGAATCATTTCCTATTAGTCAAGACTCATTTCCAAGACTATCTTAGTGGACAAAGTCCCTTTCTGAATCGAGTCACCCTCGTTTCAGTCCTGTTTCAATGAACCAGTATAACCTACCATTCCAGCCATGTCTATCTCATGAGATATAAAATCATTACCCAATGCATTGAAGGGAGATATAGGTCCCACCCATCTCATAATGATACCATTCTTATGTGTGCCACAAAATCATAAACCATACATCATTGCATAACCCATGTAATAAAAATGGGAATCTTAAACATCATGACATCATAAAACAATTCATATATGATAAAGGAATTCATAAAAATAATTCCATCAAAACATAATCAAATCAATTTAATAATAGGGATAAAAATAGAACCCTTTATTATCTTAGATGAAAAATAATTTTGATAAAACACTTGATCTTCATTCTTGAGGAAAATATCCTTTCTACTTTAAAAACACTTTTCCTTTCTTAACATGTCATACAATTTCAAACTAAAAGAAGTTGATTAAAAATAAACTTGAAAACTTGTAAAGGATGATTATTGGAAATAATTCTTTAAAAATACATTTATTCCGTATAAGTTAAAAAAACATTCTTCTCGTACTTTTGTCGGAAAAGTCAAAAAAGTACCTCATACGAAAAATGAAAAATGATTCCTTTCATATCTTTTAGTAAAAACTCACCGAAGGGTAAAATAGGATTTAAACAATTGTAGGTGGATGAAAATAAAATTAAATATTGAATAAACATGGATTTGGATGATAAAATACACCCCAGTAAATGCCAAAGTATA
Source organism: Viscum album (assembly GCA_963277665.1). Lineage (NCBI taxonomy): Eukaryota > Viridiplantae > Streptophyta > Magnoliopsida > Santalales > Viscaceae > Viscum > Viscum album. The sequence continues at coordinate 2,067,961,131 of OY728160.1, forward strand.
AACAATCTCGGATAAAAATGAGATTGTGATATTTCCCTTACCTTGGGTCCGATTTGCTTTGTACGTGTCCGAAGCTCCTGTATAATGGTTTGAATAATGTTATTGACTTATTACAGAATCATATTCATTGTTATTATATCATATATGGTCCACTTATGACTTTATATTACCCGTTCTTTTGTAAATTCATGTTAAAGTAGCGTTTTGGGTAAAATCGTCTCATTTGTCGTTCGTGTTTTTAACTTGTAATTATTAATATGATTACTTGGATCATGATTACTTATATATAGAATGTAAAACATGATTTATATATAAAATATATTCAGAATATATATATATATATATATAATATCGATAAATGGAATGAAATACACCGTTCATGGAGACGGTAGTCCGTACGTACGCATGAACGCTGTTTTCATTTCCTTATTGAATTGAATGAAATTAAGTAGATGACCTACATATAAATATATATAAATCTAGTATCATTATTATGTCATATATTTCATTATTACTTATTATATATACTTTATAATCATTCATGAATGGTTAATCATTGAGAATAATCTCATCGCGTCGTGGAGACGGTAGCCCGTACGTACGCACGAGTGATGATATCGTTCCCATGGTCGTGGAATTGTGTTGAAGTGTATGTATACTATTTAAGAATCAATATCACTTTATAATAATCATATATAGTTACTAATTACACCATTATTCCCATCCAATTATGGTGGTCGTGGAAAATAGATTACACCACGGCGTGGAGACGGTATTCCGTACGCACGCACGCACGGTGATTTCCTTTTTCCGTAGGATGGATAGAAGGTTAATTAGAGTTGTTTCATATTTATAATAACATATCAGTATATAAGAAATACTGATGTTATTACTTTATCATGAAACAACTAAATAAGAAGAAGTTGAAGAAGAAAGAAATTGAAATAATCGGTAATGGATATTACCTCTTTTTGACGCGCCTTCACTTAACCTCCACTTAAAGAACTAAGGATGGTCTTTGATGAATACCAGGACCTCTAGGATGATACTAGGGAAGTGTAGAAGAGATTTTTGCAGGGTTTGGCCGATCTTGAATTCTCAAATTGGTGTGAGGAGGAGAGGGAGGAGGTGCCCTTTTATAAGGGAGGAGAGAGGCACTTTAGGAATATCTCAAAATATTATTTTATATTAAAGTCAAAATCGGTTTATAATGGTTTCAAAGGATATTATTTGGAAGGTAAAGTGGGTATGGGGCGTAATCCTATCAACCAATAAGATTTAGACAAGTTTAGGTTATTATTTTAACCTTATCAATTCGTTTTAACTCTAAGTTAAATAATTTAACTTTTACCGTGACTTTTTGTTTTCTTACACTATATGGTTAATACACTTACTATAACATGTCAAAAGAAACCCAATATGTGTTTTATTAATATATATATCCTTATATAAGTCATTTGGCCGAACATTAGATTTTTAGGAATAAAATAACAATTAATAATATTTTATTTTATTTAAAAACTATTTTGTGTCAATTTTGACACTATTTGATATATGATTTTTGTGAAAGTCATAACAGAATTATATGTTCTAACCAAGTTGATTAAATCAACAATAATATATCATAGTAACCTATAATATTAGTGTAATTAATAAAAATTCTGAAATTGCATTTATTTGAGCATTTATAATATCAATTATGTTAACATTTCCTTAAAAGGGTAATTACCGCATCATCGTTGTGTCATAAATAAATTAATTTATTTAAAGTATAAAAATTATAAATAAAATATCATTATGTAGGAAATATTTTTATCTTTCTAATGAATATTTATAGTCGAATTTATCTTATGTATAAACCCATATTAAAAATGTTTTAGTCATTAAACTTGGATTTTAACTATTTTAACTATTCATTAAATAAAATAATATTAAATGTCATAATCTAATCCAAGTGGACCTAAATGGTCATATTATATTCATAAGGTTGTTTTTGGTCGAATTACACTTATCCAATAGAATTATTACATGTGTTAGGGTAATAGTAATATCATATTTACCTTTAGTTACCCTATTTACTATTAACCGCGGGAAAAAAAGTAAAAAGTTATTATTCACCAAAAATTATTTTTATCTCATTGAACCACATTTTACTTAATGATATCAACTGTGTCTGTCGGATTTTTGAAATTCCATTCACAGAAGCGGTAAAATTATGATTTATGAAAAAATTAATTTTTTTAACTACCACTTAGTAGTTTCACTATTCATCAAAAATTGAAGTTTTTCAGAAAAATGCCAAAATTTCACCATAAGCTATAATTGATATACCGAATTCAAAAATGATTTCTATTTTACAAAATTCCCAACATATAAGTTTCAATAATTAATTTTATAATTAATTTCCGCTTTCACAACAAATAGCATGTTTTTAAGAGATAATAACTATCAAAAGATTAACACTTGTTTATGACTGGTGTAAATGTGAAATTACATCCAATGACCAACATTGTATTGAATTGTATAAATATATTCTAAATATACTTTAAAACCACTCAAATTATTAATTTACCACTATTAATTATTTCGATTAAAAAAGTTGTTTTTAATTAAAATTTAGTAATTTTCACTATTCATCAGAAAATAAAAGTTATCCAAAAAGTACCAAAATTTCACCTTAGGCTAAATTCGATAATCCGAATCGAAAAATGAAGTCCATTTTGAGAGATAAAATTTCTAAAATTTTAAAAGGTGGTTATTACTATTCATAATGGCTAGTTTTGATAATATTTTATAAGCGTATCGTTGTTTAGTGAAACTCGGTATTGCGTACTACACACGCTATCGAGGAAGGTCACGATTGCGTGTAATAGAAGGAAAGTCAAGGATGCGTGTTGTGTAAGCTCCTTTTGGTGTAGTGTACAACACAAGACATTAGTGAAATTAAAAAGAATATTTTTCATAAAATTTCTGGGTGTTACAGCAGTAGAGCTCTGTGAGCAGGTATACAGGAGCAGAACTAGTGGATACGTCCCTTGTACTTCTAGTTCCATTTTGCTGTTGTATTCGTGTCTTTGTACTATGAGCTGAAATAATAAAAAGTCACTTATCTTTTTTTGCTTTCATGTCCTTTTTGTTTGGTTGATACCGAGTGGTCCCGGTTAAGACTGTGACTTGACCCTCAATATCGAGATTTCTACTGGAGGAGACCCAGTGACCTCGTACTGATGCCGACGGTGTGACTCGACCCTTGGAGGCGAGAGTGACATTTGGATCTCATGGTAGATACGTCGACGCCTTACGACATCATCCATGGCATGAATGCATCATTCATGTCAGGATTGACTGTATTAGGCAATGGGTGTGGTTCATCCAGGGGATGAGACCGAGTTTCTCTTTTCGGAAAAGGAGAAATTTTAGCAGCTCCTTCAGATCATCCAGGAGTAGATGAAGACTGCACAGTGCAGTAATAAACAGGAATCCGACTCCAGTCTTAAAGACTCGAACGTGTTAAATGTTTAAAGAAGAGAAAGCTTTAAAGAGAGATGAGTATGTGGAGCAACAGATGTGAAGGCAGAGCTAGGAGAGCAGCATGAGGTGGTGTACATCTTAACATGCTACAACCACCCACCTTAGTTATCCCTGCCAGGCTCAGGGAGCTGGAGGGTGGAGGAAGAGTGTGACTGCATGCGGTCAAGGAGTGTGAGCCGATGGCTCTAAAAATGAATCAAGGGACAGTCTGTGTCCACTACTAGCAGCTATAGTAACGAACATCGATATGAATCATTCTTTGCTTTCGCAAATCTTGTTCCAGATGTAGAGTTTCCGGAAGCTATGCACTTGACCCTCACGTCTGGAGATACCTTGGGAGGAGACTCCATAATCACACTTATGCCGACGGTGTGGTCAGACCCTCGAGGAGAGAGTTTCGGTTGAAATAACTTGGTGGCAGCGTCGAGGCCTTACGACGTTAGTTTGAGTATGGAATGGGAAATAACTGTTCATACTCAAATTGACGGTTTTAGGCAAACGTCGGGATGGGTTTTCCTTGGTTGGCGAAAAGGAAACCCCAGGCAGCACCGGATAAACTCTTTCACAGGAGGGTGTGACCAATCACTCTTGAGTCGATCAACCATACCCTCGTGGTAGCAGTCGTTTGAGTTTCAGTTCTAACAGTTATTGGAGACCCCTAGAGTTCGAGGATGACGATCACATCCTTATACGGGTCTCACCTCGACGAGGTTTACGGAGAGGTGGCCAGAGCGGCAAGTTATCTCCTAGGTTCAACGGACCTTTCTAGGTCCTCAGCAAGGTAGGCGAGGTGGTTTACCGCTTGACCCATCCACCTCAGTTGCACTAGGTGCATAACGTTTTCCTGGTATCTCAACTGAGGAGATACACGCTCTACCCATCTCATATCATCGACCATGCGAAGCAGGATGATGGTGATGGGGTTACTTCCATGGAGGTTCTAGTAGGGATCGAGAATCGACAGGAGCAGAACCTATGAGGACGGTCGATTCCTTGGGTGCACATTTTTTGGAAGTACGGAATCACCAGGTAAGCACATGGGAGCAGAAGGCTGAGGTGCGTGCTCAATACCGCTTTTGTGACCCTAGTTTGTGTTGAAACTTTAAGGGGGCGTAAAGCCCTGAGGTGTGAGTAATGTAAAGACCCAGAAATTTCAAGGAAATTTTTTTCAAAATTTTCTTTGGAATTTTACAAGAACCCAGTATCTGACAGCGCCTGATTCCGAGGCCCGGTGTGCCCGGAATCAATTTCCGAAGTTTAGCTCAGGTACGTTTAGTGAACAAATGAGTGGAAATTTCTAACTTTTGAACCGGTGCTCGGAATCAAATTACGAGGGCACCGATGAAGGCGTAGCGCCGGTTTTTTCTTAAGGAGACCTTTTCCGTAGTTGCGTTTTATGCGGGTTGAGAGATAATTTTTTGGGGGGAATTAGAAGAAGTTAAATAAAATTGTGGAACACAATTTTATTTTATCAATGTTTTTTATTTCCTTCCAAGGGGAGTTAGAGGTGGGGACCACACCCACATAACCTCCCATGAGAGGATATTAGTGGAGTGGGGCCCACACGTGCCCTAAACTATTCATCTCCCCATAACTCCCTTAAACTCCCCCATTAACACCCTTTTTCATTAAGTTTGTTAACTCTACCCTTAATTAATTTGTGGAACCTATCCATCTCCCATCCATTTATGTTGCCAACACTAATTCCATAATTAATTCAATTTACATTTTGAATTAATTTTAAAATGCATGGAAATGTAACATAATGGGAGGGCCTTATTATATTTTTTGGTTGGCAAATATTTTTGATGGGGAAAACCTTTGGAGAATTTGGAGGAGAGTTCTTCTTATGACGAAGAACACCATCCTTCCACGAAGAACGACAACGTGCCTTCCTTCCTCTTCACTGCAACACGTGAGGAGACACTGCCTCCTCCTCAGATGCACCCCGATGTCGTCTTCAAATCCTCTTTCCGCGACTCCGCTCTTGAAACCGAGGTAGGGGGTTTACGTGATTGTCCTTACGTGTTTCTCTTCCGTCTTTCATCCACGATATTTGGACCGCATGATATCAGTTAACGGGAGGTTGTCGGACTGCACAAACACGGCCGTCCCCCTCCCTTATTGTTTTTCTTATTGTTGCGGATCGAATGAAATTGATGCGGTGCGGTCGCACCGCGTGTGATCGAGCGGCAAGGATGCGCGACATCATCACGCCGCGTGGGATCGAGCGGCAAGAATGCGCGACGTCGTCACACCGCGCATTCAAATTTTTAAACTCTCGTACGTGGGTATTTGATTGCAAGGTGTTCGTATAATTTATATTGGATAAATTATACCCTCTTCAATGATTAAAATCATGAGTTTATTATTTGTCAATTGATAACACCTAACGCGGAGGACGCGGGCCGAACAAACACGGCCCGACAACCCTCCGCAGCTTGTTAATCGATGTGCGGATCAACCGAGGACGACGAAACAAACCGCTATGGCGTTTTAATCCCATCATAGTGAAGTTCGGGTCCCGAGAGGACCGTTGGTGAAGACGGAAGGAGAAACGGACCACCGGAGCGTGTCTGATGGTCCACGGAAGGCGGTGGCGGTGCCAGTGACCGGTGGCAGCGGCAGTTTGCCACCAGCTTCAATTAGTGGCGGGGGGGGGGGGGGGGGGGGCACCCCACTCCGCGGCTTCTGCTCGACCACGCTGGCCGAGCCACGTCTAGTAGGTCGGGCCGGGCCCGGCCCAGCCAGGTCGGACCCGGGTTGGGTCGACCCGGTTTGGGCGGCCCCAGGGGGGTCGGGCCGGGTCGGTCCAGGCCAAGACCCCCAGTTTTCCGACCCTCTTCGGTCTTTCGCCCATATCCGGAGCTGTAGACCTCCGATCGACACACCGTCAGTGGCGATGTGATCCTTGAATCGAGACGGTCGTTTCCTGATATCACACTCAAAGTTTCGGAACACTTTGGGTTCGGAAGGGTTGGTTCGGATACGAAACCAACCGGGCCCTCGGAGCGGAAACACTTATATCTTGAGCTCTGGACATCTGATTGACGTACCGTCGACTTTGATGGATTCCTCTAAGTGAGAAGGATATTTTGTCCTACTCCGCTCAAGGTTTGGATGACGTCGGAGTGTAGTCGGGTTGGTTCGCTCACGAAACCAACCGGGCCCCTGAAACGAAAAATCCAATAACTCATAGACCGGTCATCCGATTGACGCGCTGTCTGTCTCGTTGAATTCCTCTTGATGAGACAGAACTTTTGGCATACTTCGCCTGAGTTTTGGTTGCTGTTGGATAGTGGATGGGTTGGATTGTACCCGAAATCCAACCGGGCCCTTAGAACGGAAAAGCTGTTATCATTCAGACCAGACGTCCGTTTGACGAACCATCATCGGTGTTGGGGATCACGCTGAGAAACAGTCCCTATGAGTATACCCTAAGAGAGTTCGGGGTAAAGTTGAGATACGGCCGGGATGGTTCGCTCATGAAACCAACCGGGTCCCGGGGATGAAAAGGCTAATAACTCACAGACCGGGCGTCCGATTGACGCGCCGTCTGTTGCGTTGAGACCCCTATGACGAGGAGGTTCTTTGAGATACTTTTTTGTGGGACTTTGAGATACTTGGAGTATTGACCTATAGCTCGTGGAGCAGTCCCTCCCGGAGACGAGCGTGCATAGTACATAGACTGTGTAGCCGACTGAGACCTGACGACTGCTTGACCGACTCGACTTAGAGTGAGTCGACTAGCCCAGTGGACGGAGCACTACTTTGTTTGGGTGCAGACCCATGGCGGACGGATCACTACCTGTGTGACAGTGCAGACCCACGGTACTTGTCCGAAGAGTACCTCAGCAGGCTACTAGGGGGTGTGCACTACTGTGTTTGGGTGACATACCCCTGCGGGAAGCACTAATGTGTTTGGGTGGTTGACCCACAGTACTCGACAGGAGGAGTATCTCAGCAGTCTTAGGTTAGTGAGCAGTACCTCGGAGTCGTGACAGGACCACTGTACACTCCAGTGACGAAGCTCTTCAGCAGTTATGGTTTCAATAATAAAAATCCTGGTCTGATTTGAGTCTTGGACCTTTTTGTTTACCTCATGATTGAGATGGGTCACTTGATAATTTAGGTATATGTATGGGCATATACCTGGGTAGTGGTTATCCGTTGATTTCATGATCTTGGTGTTTTCCTCATGATTGAGATGGGTTACTTGATAACTTAGGTATATGAATGAGCATATTCCTATGTAGAGGTTATCTGTTGAGATCTTCTTTGTGGATATCCTTTTGGTTTTTGTGAGTCCTTGAGGGTCTCGGGGTCCCTACTGAGTATCGTTATACTCACCCCTGCACGGTCTATTACCGCACCTCATTGTGTTGGTTGCAGATGACGGGAAGTGCTGACAGAGGCTGAGTGTTCGAGGACTGGATGGTACCCGGAGGTTGACTACACGATGAGTCAGTATCTGGAGGTGGACTTCATGGCGAGATTACTTTTGGAGGATGTTGACGAGCGAGAGCGTTGTGGAAGCTATCTGTACCTACCCTTCAGGTAGGATCCGTGGTGGATGATCCAGGAGTTACGCCATCTGTACCTACCTTTCAGGTAGGATCTAAGGAGGACGTCCTAGGAGACGCTTCCGTTCTTTCAGCTATTTGTCTTTTTCTATTGTACTTTGTTCAGTTTTAGTTGTACTTTCATTTGGGTTTGTATTCTGGCCCATTTACTTTTTATCACTTCTCTTTGTACTTAGTGTTTTACTTCCACTTGTACTTTGTAGTGTTTTGTTTACTTTTATAAAGGCAATGCCTTCCCAGTTATCGGGATTTACGCCTTTGGTGCTAGTCGCCAGCCCCTGGCATATGGAAGGCGGGCTTGTGGTTGTCACGACACAGGCCCCGAGGGCTGGTCGTGACAATTTTTGTATAAAATTATCAATCACTAAATTAGTTGGTTTTCAATAATTATAATATCATTCAATGTTTTCTTATGAATGGGATTGAAGAAGTGAAACTGGTTTTTATCGACAATTTAATGTTTAATTATTCTTAATAATACTGTAAATATATTGTACCCATCCAAAAATAATGACTCTATTAAAATGGATATGCTAGATTTTATTGTCGTAATGGGATAAAAATTTTACAACTATTTTCATCTCCCATATATATGTTATTCGTACCATCTCCACATAAAAGAGTAATATTTCTTCATCACGATTTTACACATATGGTTTCAAATACGAAAGTAATGAGTATATATTATATATTTACAAAAATTATGGTCCAATAAATAAAATATATCTTTTACATCTTTTAATCTACCAATAGTTAATAATGATATCATCTCCCATGAATATATTTATTCTACCACCACTACAAAGCGATGTGATCCATTCTTCATTTCCATTATTAATTGATTAATCTAACTATGTATATAATGAATGTATTTGAATTTATATATTAATTAAAAAGTCTACATTATTTAATCATGGTAAATATAGAATTACTAGAACCAATAAATAAAAACATACATGAAAAAATAAATTTGTAATAACAAACGTCATTTATTTTAATAATTGTTTTCAAATGAGCATTTCATGGAATTTAATAGTATTTTCATATATGATATGATATGATATTATATATATATAAGTATTAACTATTTATATTATGTATATATATATATTATACATGACATTATAATCAATCATCTAACAAGTCAAACATGAGGTTTGATACTTCTTTTACAAATGTAATTTTATTTTTGAATTGTTTATGGTTGGGCTTGAATTTGGTAAGTTAAATTATCTCATTATAGTTGTGCTATTTATGTTATTCTCCATTTTTTATGTTATTTTATTAATTTTTTTAATTTCCATTACATCTATTTTTGGGGTCAGTAATCTACAAGTTAGATACTTGTGAGATGCATTATTTTTAAAAAATAAAAATATTTTATTAAAATGGATTTCATCATTGTAGAATGTTTCCAAAAAAATAATATAGTGTTTATAATATTCAAAAAGGATATATTTTTTTTATTTTAATTTCTTTTTAATTTTATTATTTTTTTTAAAAATGAATGTTATTTGTTGGTTTCAAAATGTTGTAATTTTTACAAAACTATTTGAATTGTCTTTTTTTAACATACACGAAATGAAAAAATATTCCATCCACCATGAAAACTCTATTATTTGAATCTTTTTTACATGTTTCTATGGTAATATTCAAAGAATTTTTTCCTTATTATTTTTTATATTTTTAGATTTTAAATTTGTGAATTCCAAATTAAATATGTATTTTCCTAAAAATGTACTAGTGCTCCTTTAAATGTATCTTCATCTATGAAAACACCATTGGTGTTATTGGGTACATAATCCAACGGTAATAACTATATTCCGTTTATGATAGTAGATTTTAAATAAAAATAAATGATTGCTATTATTGATATAATATGAATAATTTTTATCTTGCATAGCATATTGAGAATGAATTGCCTTGATCACATATCATATTTTTAATTCATAGGACATAAAAGTAATAAGTGGGGTTTTTTTTTTAAATTTCTCTCAATTAATTGATAGGTTTTATGAGATTGATTGGATGTATTTCTATATTATTTAGGTATTTTTTAACCCATACATTTCTTAACTATGATTTCTTTTTTGTGAGTCCCCAATTCTAACATTCAATATATCATGGTTTAGTGACCTTGATCACCAATTTATAAAATTGTGTATTTTATTTATTAATAATATAGATGTAATTTTCCATATTCTTTTTAATTTTGTTATTATCCACATTTACTTATTGAACTAAAGTAGTTAGTAGAATTAAATAAGTATTGGTTATAGACACAACAAAATTGACACTTCCCAAAATAATTATTATATAAAATATGTACACTACCATTATTGAAAATATGTTCTCACACAATATATATATTCCTTTACCTGGGATATGAATAAATTAATTGTGAATGGTATTCAGTATAAAATAATTTTTTTAATGATTTTTTATCATTCCAGTGTAACATGGGTATAATATATGAATCCAATTTTTCATGACTAAAATAAAAATTGATCCTAAATAGATATATCCATTCTATTTTAAACTACGGTAATAATGTATAAAGTAGTTCCAGTTAATGAGTGTGGGGTTGTATTAGTTAATATTAAATAATGTTTTTTAAGAACATTGGAAAATATATTTTAATTAGTCATAGCTAACAAGAGAGTTATGATAATCCCTGGTAGATTTTAATAGGTTTTACCATTTTTTGTATATTATTTCATGGAACAATATTAAAGAGGATTATTATATAACACAATGTGTTACATTTTTAGTAATGAAACATATCAGAAGAACTGGCATCAACACCCGTAGTCAATATAGGGTCTTCCATTTAATGGAATCTAGAATAGTTAGTGTTTCAACAGAGAATATGATTTCCATATAAAAGATGCTAAATATAATAAAATATAAATCCATTACCCTATAACTAATTTTATTCCATAGTGTAAATCATATATTTTGGATAACATTAAGTGACAAATGACTTTTCATTTTAATGGAACTAGTATTCCATTGGTTTGTGAATGAATCATTAGGTCCCTCGAAAATAAAATATCTATAATTAGAATGTAAGGAAAGTGAAATAGATATTTAGTATGTGAATTTTTTCAAGGGGATATTGGTAATTTTTTTCAATTTATTATTCACACTAAATAGGTCTACAAATATAATTATCGTAATGGAAAACTCTTAATTTTATCCTCTTTGGTAAATAAAATTTTCAAGAATGGTGGCTTAATTTAGAGAGGATCCTCCTCACATTAATAGAGATAGAAGAAAATTATATGATATATTATGAAGATGTCATAACAATATATTCTATATTTGTTGTTGAAAAAAATATTTAACTTGGTAATAAAGACTGAAAGCCACATTTAATTGAATAGGGGGAATCTCCAAACAGAACTATTTTTTGGTAAAATTATTGATATTATGATATTGTATCATTTTATATCATTTTTCATAAATAATTATTCATTATATTTTTTTGAAATAATTAAAACATGAGGATAAAAAAGAAAAAAGAAAAAAATATTAAATAAAAATATTGGCAGATTTCGTTTTCCAAATTTTTTTATTTTTCAGATGAATCATATAAGTAGTTGAATAGTGGGAACAATAGTTTATTTCAATCGAAGTTAAATGGATCATTATTATCATAAATTATAGGTAGAAAATACATTATTATAAAATTATTATTCAATATTAATATGTTGAATTATTCAAACCAATTAACCATGTATCATTAGATAATACCGAGAAATATATAATAGAGAGATGGTCGGGCTTATGAAATTACTGTAGACAAAGATTAAATTCTTTCGAATGTCCTTAAAGATACAATTTTCTTCCAATTGGAAGGGAAAAGAATTTATTTGATTCAGTTTCTTGAAAAACTATTATAAATAAATAATTTTCTATGGTAATTACATCACCACAAAATTGATTAGATGATGAGTTGGTAGTGGAAATTATTAATGGATGGGTTATCACATCCAAAGTATATAGATCATTTTTAATTCATGTTTATAGGAATGTTCTTCCAAAAAATATTTTAAATCATAATATAGTGAGTTTTTATTAGTATTGTGTATGGAATTTTTTTATTAGTATAGAGAGCGTTTAAAAAACTGATGTTGTTATGTAATATTCAATATTATTATTCCTCATGTTTTAATATATTACTGTTAATATGAACCTAAAATCCCAATGAAAATTAATTCCATCCATTTTGATTAATTAAATATTCATGTGTTGTATATTTTTAAAATGGTTGAGGAGAAATTATAATATTGAAAATGTTCATATTATTATACATTTTGAAAAATTATTTCCCGAATACAATTTTTGTATTTAAAAATTCCATGATATATTTTTTCAATAGGACACATTATCGGTTCTACAAATTTTTCATAGACTATATAGAATGGATTTAATTCAGAATAACTATCATCTACATGAACATGGGGTGAACTTTTTGTTTATATAATTAATAATAATGGATATGTATGAATTCATTTTTTTAATAACTTAACTAAATGAATTTTCAGAAAATGTATCGTCTACCATTTATCAATGATTTATTTGATCAATTGAAAGAATATCAAATTTTCCCTATATTTATCTTCATTATAGATTTTATTAGGTGAGGATCAAGAAGGATTATTTAACCAATACAACCTTCTATACCAGTTATTGTCAATATTAGTAAATTGTAATTCCATTTTCACTTAGTAGATATCTAAATATACTAATGGATATAATTAATAGTGTCTATTAATTATAAAATGATAATTTTGTGGTTATATATATTTTTTAGGAAATACATATATTTTTGAACAAAAAGGGAGATAAATATGATCATTTTATGAGTCTAGTAAACACTTCATAGAACTGAATATATTTCACAAATTTTGGGATTGTGAATTTTGGATATAAAAATTGTCATTCCCATGTCATATAGTTTAAAATGAGGATATATTGGTTTATAATATATTGGTGTATTTAATTGAATGTTTTCCTAGTAAAGTCATGATAACTATGATTAATTGTATTTTTAGGATTGTAGGATACAACAATTGTTTTTGGGAAATTTATCATGACTATCAATTCAACTAACCCCAATTTAATTAAAGGGAGAAATTTTTTTGTGCACATATAAATAAGAGGGGAATTTGAATGAACTAATGGGAAATTTGGTATGTGTGCATATACATATATTACCCTATATGGGAGAAGGTTTAATGATATATATATTGATGAATAAACTAAAGGAATAGAAAAAATATTTATGAGGAATGATATGAGGGTAGCTTATTCTACTCATAAATTAAACACTCAGTGGAAAAGTTTCATGACTCGTCTCCTCGATAAGAAAATTATATTTTTTAATGATAATACATATAAATTGTCATAATTTTGAAAGGTGGTATATATAAATATATATTTATTATAAATTAATTATTTATATAGTTACATAGAATATATTGAATAAAATACAAATATTTTTGTTGGGGTTTATCAATGATTGTGGCTGATCAGTATATTACTACCCTATGAAGGGTAATATATTTGATGATGCACTGAATTGGAAATTAAATTCTACTTACTTCATGAAGAGGATATAAAAATATCGAATATTTATAGATTTTTTATTATTTATCATGAAATATTGATGAATGTGGAATGGTCAAATCATTTCCAGATGAATGTTTAATTATCATTCCACAAGATGATTATGAAATTATAAAATGATATTGTAAAATTACATAGTCAGGTGGAGAATGATCCTTGAGTTCAACCAAGATCCTTATAGAATTATAATAACTAGTAATTGAGTTTATCTTCTATCAATAAAATAAAAGAAAGGTTAACTGTTGGGTAAATCTCAATATTCATCATTCACTATACAACATTGAAGAATTAATATGTATACTAATATGAAGGAGTATTTATTATGGGATCACAATGTAAATGGATGTTGTACAGTAATAGTTTTATGGATTGTATTTTTGAAATCTAAGTCTATGATAGTGAATTCTAATGGAATATTACAATAATTTCTAATAAAATAAGGGAAGTAGAAAAACAATACAAAGTATTTCAACATTAAACACCCCAAAACATCTTAACAGATCTATTCTATTCAGATTATAAGTGATCATATTACAAAATGAAATATATTTTTTGAAATAAAATACCATTTCCCTATTGATAATATCACTCATTATTATAGTAATAAGGTTTTTATATTTATCAGAGTTACACTATTAATAACATCATATTTTTATTTATGTTTTACATCAATTTTCCTATCAAGTATTCATAATTATATGTATAGAGAGATGTGTTTCAATATCTCTGATATTCCAGATATATTTGGTTAGTCTGAGAGGTCCATTAAATCTCTAGAATATATTTTTTGTTCATTCTCAATTAATTTCAAATTTTGATGTAATCAATATATTCCTTTAGTAAAATGTTCATACAATAATATCATTCAATAAAGTATTCAGATTGTTATTTACGAAGTCCTCATTGGATGTATGATCAGAACTCAAATGTGGTATGATTTTATTGGTTAAATATTTCTATTGGGAGATAATATATTTGAGTATATGGGATAAAATGTTATACACTCAATAGAACATAAGGGAAGCTCAATGTGGACAAAAATGTTATGATAACAATCATATGTGAGATATAGAATCTACTGTGGGTGATAATGTATTATTATAATTATCACATGGAAATAATAATTTTAAATTTTGAATTAATTTTAACATGATCCCTAAAAATATTTGTCCCTTTTAAATTGGTGATTGTATCGGGATGTTATTTTATCACATGGTACTCCCACAAATTTTTACCCATGTTAATTATGTCTTACATATATATCTTTCCATTGGAGGAAAATACTTGATTCATGTCACGTTCTAAATATGGTGGAAATAATTCTAGAAATATATCAATCAAATGGTGATGAACTAGTGAAAACATTTTTTCATAGAGAGAAATTTATATAGAACAGTACCACTAATATGTTTACTTTTTTCTGGAAAAAATAAAGTTACGAAGTTTTATCAGAACATGAGGATGTGATGATGTACTAACATTTTCATATTACATCAGTGTGGATGAATTATTAGGGTGAAAATAATTTATGGACCGATAATGTATTTTCCTAATATTTTGTGATATATTTATCATTAAAATTATTTTTATTTCATTTATTTTCAATTTAACATGAAACATCGAGTTAGAACAAACCATGATATACTATTAAAATATAATTATTTAATATAAAATATATCTTCTTCTTATTGGATTGGTGGGAAGGAATTCCATTAATAATATTATGAAAAATAATCTTTTGTTTTTTTCTTTAATACAAATTTGTTGAATATTTCTTATAAAATATGTACTCAATTTTTATTTAATCTATTATAAGCATCAGTATTTTATTTTTATCAAAATTTTTTATTGTAGTTTATTGGTATATATAACAATAAATTTCTAAAAAAAATTAAAATATAATTTCATTAATTGAGAAAATTATAAGATAATATATTAAAAATTATATTATGTTAAATTTTGGGGAATTTTATGAAAACAATTATTTTTGGGCTAACATAGAAATTAATGATGTCTAAAATACAACTCACATTTAATTTATATTGTTTTAAATGCAATTTTTTAGTTTTAACTAGTTTCAAAAAGGCATTTTATTTTTCTTTCTAAAAATAGTTATTTTTAAATATTTGGTATTAGTACAATATATGATAGTAATTTAATAATTAATTTATAAATAAAATAATTTCTTAAAAAAATTGTGCCTCATCAATTTTTTCATGATTATATTTATGTAAATTGAACATCGGAAAAAAATAATTATTTTTAAATTTATTCCATTTTTGGAATCAATGAAGATATATTTTTTATAACTCTAATTTATTTGATTATCATAATTAATTATTAAAGTGGTAAAAATAATTCACCATGGTAAAAGGTTATGTCACGTTATCCAATGTAAAAAATAATTGAAAAGAAGAGAATGTTTTGTATTTATTCTAATTAGATGAATTTATATCAACCCTTAAAATCCTATTATTGGGAAAAACTGTTTTTCTCGAAACATTCCTTTGAAAATGACTTAATAATATTGTAATTTTTTTTAATATTTATCCATTTTCCCACCAACCACATATAGAAGGTCACCAATCCTATATATTTTATACACGTCATTAAGACACATATCATGACAATAACATTTCTAATTTAGTTTTATATATCCATATACATGAATTATAGCACTCTTATTCTTACAATACTATTCCACAAGTCCTTATAAAAAGATAAAAAGTGCTCTACTAAAGAATTTTTAATCCATTTTAATGACTATTAATAATTTATTCATTCTGATAATTTATTTAAATATAATATAACTAAAAATTTATCTTGAAACACTAATATGTTATGATTTTATTTTGAATTTTTCACAACCATTTTTATCATTTTTTTCATATTATGGGATGTGAAATCATTGTTTATTCACCCTTATGACATGTCATATCCATGTAAAAGTGATTTTTTTTTTTCTAATCATAAATTTACATAAATTATTATTAAGATATTAATAATTAATTTAATATATATTAATGAGATAATTATTTAATTGTAAATGAAATATTTCATTTAACTTTTTACCAATCCACTTGTCAAATAATTATATCATTTCTCTCATGGACTAGTGGACTATCCTCTATATGAAGTAATTGGATCTATTTTTCATGTCCAAAATTCATTGATTTCTAACAATATTCATATAATAAATTTATATAAAATTTTTATATATACTAAAATTATTAGGATGATTTCATCCAGATAAGCATTCAATGTTAAAAACAACCTAACCAAATGTTATATGAAAACTGAATCATTTAACTCGGATAAATTTTAATTTTAATAAATATTTAGTATTAAAGGTTCGATGGAATGCTAAATGTGTATCATATATGATAATGATTGTTTGTATCTGGTATTTGAATATAAGTATAATAAATATAAATTTGTTATTATTGGAGGTTAATATCTCTTGTTGGAAATCCATTCTTGAGGTTGTGGATTTATTTTAAAATTACACTATGTTTATGATTGTATACATTCATGTTTCCCTTAGGTTCATATTTCAATAGAGGAAGACCACACAGAATGGCTTCTCGTGTATATATGGGTTGATTTTATATGTTGTTTTCTAAAGGGTGTTGCAATAGATAAATACAGTGGTGGATAATGAAGAAGGTGGACCACAATGGTGAATGGAACTTCAAGGTGAGTAAGATTTTATAGATAAAAATGAGCTAATTGGGATTTGAATGGAATTTTTAGTGTAGTGTGTTATGTAGAAAGAGGACCCCTAGTGGTGAAATCTGCAGTTGGGTGTGGTGGTTGATGTGGATGACAGGTATGCCACAGGATACTGTGGCAGCCGCCTATGGCAGGGAATGATATCATTTCTAGATGAAGTGGTGGGTATAAAAGAAGATGCCTCCTCTAATTGATGGATAATGTTATGGATGAAGAAATTTTTTAAAAATTGGGATATATATTTGGGATAAGGTCTTAGAATTACATCTTTATGATTTTGTTCCTATCTGAATGTGTTTAATATCTATTGGGTCATTAATTTACCAATATTTTTAACCTTGTCCCAATTAATTTTGGTTTTATTAGAATAATTAATATAGGGAATTACCCATAATTGTTTGATAAAAAAACATCCTTTAATAATTTGTATGATCCTAATATCTTAACCCCTTATGTTTGCTTCTCCTATAGTTATGTTTTAATGTTTTTTATTCTTTATTCTTTTTTTGTTCTATAAATCCAAAAGTAACATGTTAATGACATTAATTTCCAATCATTTCATTAATTATTTTATTCTATCATTTTTTCAATAATGACAATATTTATAATAGAATAATTTCTATATTACTTTTAATATAATTCTATGTTTTTTAAATACATGATTATAGAATATCTAATTTCAAAAAAAAAAGATTAATGGTTATATTTCTATATAAATTTCCCTAACTATAAACATATAACCAATTAGGTGAACAAAACAATTGACTGAAAGTATGAAACAAAAATAAATTTTTCAACTGGCATAACTACAAATCGGTTTAATGAAATACCTTTTAAAGATAAAATAATATATTAAATGTAATTGTATGCCTAATATTCTATAATTTTTTAGAATTAAAATAATGAAATTTATATTGAAACGTAAATTTATCAAAAATATTTTTATGATCTTTTAAATAATTTTTCATCTATGAAAATACACAGTTAAGTAAATTTCAATATTTTTCCATGATACCATCATTATTCATTCAATGTGTGATATATGATTTTTATATTTTTTTATATTTATTCAATAAAAACAATTTTAGACTTATAAAAATATTTATAATGATATTTATTTATCGATAAAAAATAAGGAATGCATAGGATCTATAAGATGCTGGGTGGAGCCTAGTTATTGACACCCCTTAATGATGCAGCATGTCTCTTGAGGAAAATGTTTATAATGTACATATTAAAAAGGTTACTGGTTTACACCTACCCATTTAGTCTAGAATATGACTTTGTAGAGAGTCCATGATGGAATGATATATGATATCATTGATGAGTGTCCTTGGTCATGAATTTCTATCATTATACATTTCAAATATTTATAATATTGTTTTTATTATCCATGTGTTTTATAATATATTATTTTCTATGGATATTAAAATAACATAGGATTTTTATTTAAAGGAATGATTTTTATTACCCATATTTCATGTTAATTATGAGTTATTAACTCATGATAGTGTTTGATTTATGATACCCTTACTAGGAATCATATATATTACATAAATTTTCCTTCTATTGTACATGATTTAAAGAATGATATTGTTAATGATATCAATGATATAGTAGTGTATATTATGCAATGTTTTTGTAATTATATTATAACATGAGAATACTATATGTATCTAGTCATCCATTTAACACTCTTATTTAATAAAATAATAACATTATGTTCGATAGTGTGTACGACCCACCACAACAAAATTAAATAACTAATGAAATATATTATTTAAATATTTCCCTATATCATAGAAATTGAATATGTGTCTATAAATAATAATATCTAAATAATTATTATTATTTAGATTACATTTTTAATTTATAAATTTATTTGTTACGAATTTATTAATAATAAAACATAAAAACATTTAAAATTAAAAGAAACATTTTTTATTGAATTTATTTATGCACAAAATGTCATATTAAGTAATAAAATAAAAAATTCCATATTGGATAATTATTTTAAATATATTTTTATATTATATGGAAATTTTTTATTATTCATACAATAGTTTTTATTATCATTAGAAGAGAATAAATCCAATTTTATGATTTGATGTTGCATTTCTAAAAAAATAGTTTCATCACATTTAGATAAATTATCATAATAATATTTTTTAATATTTTTTACCAAATATATTTAAAAAATAATTTTTGAAATTAACATGCCAAAATTTTTCTATAGTGAATTTATAAATATTGTATGAAATAAATAATAAATTGATTAAGAGTAAAATATATAATTTCTAGAAAACACAACCTTTTTATTTTAAGAATTTTTACATTTTTTTTCATTTAAAAATGGTTTAAATTTCTGTTGAAATATCTTATAAATTGTCCAATTTATTTCATTGGAAAAAATATATTATTGATATTTGATAAAAACCTGTTTATACTGAATATATATTTTCCATTAAAAAACTGGATTCCCAACATGCTTGTTGGTAAATTTCAATTAAAAATATAAGGATAAAATTAATATAATTTTAAAAAATGTATTATATATTTCTAATCATAAAATTATTATAAAATAATATAAAATAGATAATGGATACACAATTTTTTAGAAAAATATAGTACGTTTAACCCCAAAACATGTTCATTTGTATTTTAGAAAAAAATAAAATGGATAAAATAACCACCAAACATGAATAATTTTCATTTTGGATATATAAAAAAATTATATAATAAAATATTAAATAATTTTCCATTGTGGATATTTTTTTTGAATTGGAAATTTTTTTTATAGAATTTTCTTTTCAATAATTCCAAGGCTATCATCTCCCAGTCTTATAAAAAGGAACTCAAATCCTCCCAATTACACGTATCCAATGACTATTGTTTTATCATTTAACTACCCAATTCCCTTTTATAACTCCCTAATCATGTCCTAATTCATTTATTTTCATGATGAAAATATAGTAGTATTTTTTGTATACAGCTAACAGTGTTGTGAAATGGAATGTTTTAGTTCATAACCACTTGTTTTCATTTTATTTCATCTTATAAATCCTTCAAATATGAATAAATCATTATAAAATAATAATAAAAGTATCTAAAATCTACTAAGATTTTATTATGTAAATTTAGTAACCTGCATCCATCTTCCCTCCCATTATATGTGAAATGAATTCATCGATCATGTGTACGGTGGACTACATCCTCACTAACTGATGAAATTTGTTTTCCATCACTACCTATCATGGATGGATAAAATGATGTATTTAATATATATATATATATATATATGATAATTAGTTAATAATTATACACTGTAATTTATATTTTCACATCTACATTCATTCATTACAATCAATTGGAAATCAATAATGTCGATCATGTGTAGTTGTGGACTACCACATCCATGTTGGGATGTGATACATGTTTAATTTTTGATAATATAGATTGTAATATAGATTGAGTAATTTATAAAATTCTAGAAAAATTAATTAATAATTTTTATATAATGTTTAAATATTATTTACCTTTATTTCTATTATTCTGTTAAAAAATTATAATAGTACTCACATGTACATATGCCCTTCCATCGTCATGAACTGCGTTACCAATTTTTCTACATCTTACATGTACGGACTATTATAAATACTTATATAATATATGTATATATATATATATATATATATTATATTTTTATCATTATTATAATTTTATTGATTATGGAACCATAATCAATGCTTTAGGACAAAAACAAAAAAACAAAAACATTCAAGAAAATTGAAGCAGTTATTACATGAAACCATGATTATAATAATGAATTGTTAATAAATATGCCATAAAAAGATACAAGTAAATCATATATTTTATAATATATTTTATTTTTCTTTCTAATATATTATTAATGAATATATATTTATTATAAATAATGTTATGACATTAATGAAGGAAATCGGATATTATATAAGGGTTTATTTTCTCACTTATAATTATTTAAGATATATTCGATATTTAAGAATTTTTATTTTTTGAGATAAATATAGTTAAAAATTATTCTCTTATATCATTAATAACATTATATTAATGTATTTAATGTTTCATTTTGTATTTTTTATTTAATAGTGTTTATAAATCAATATTTTCCAATGCCTGTAATGATGTCTAATCTCACTTTTATTTTTGAGAGACATATTCAATATTGAACACAAATTTATTTTAGGAAGTTATATAATACCCCATTTAGAGTTTTAATTAATCCATTTATATTAGATATATATAAATTATAATTTAATTTTATGGTGGATATAATTCAGATGATACAAAATCATGAAGGGTTTATATTATAATCTAAAATTTTATGGTGAATGATTATGTCACGACCTGCCTTCACCAAAAGGAGGGAAGGGTCAACAGAATGCTAGGCCCTTCCTTCTTCAAGCTGAAGGACAGATAATGAACCCCTAAACCCGCCTTCAATAGGTCCCGGAGTGGCGACCAATGCAAAGGGTTTAAAATCACTCACTAAAATGGAAGGCATTACACTTTTTTCTTTTAATAGGATCGGGATATAAGATGATGAATCCCAACAACACCAAAAGCAGAAATTAAAAGTAATGACAAGAACAACCATTCCCATTTGCATGTTCCAAAAGTAAAAACCAAAAAGAACAATTGACTTTAATGGTAAAGTACCAATGAAAGAAAAATAATAACTGGAACTGCCCCATGGTCTGAGCAAGTATGGTCCCGCATGATCCCTGAAGTCCACCTGGAAACCTGAAAGCAGTTTTATATACGTAGGGTGAGCATACATGTATACTCAGTAGGGAAAACCAAAGGCTCTCATGCACAAGTGGGAGAACGTGCTAAAGTCCAATGAGAAAAATAGTAAACCAAACACCTAACAAGGTAAACTATCCACCTAGGCCTCACCAAGGCACACTCCCTAAATAACGCAAGTCAAGTAATGTATAATAATAGAACATCGATGTTTGGGTACCCTGCGCCACAATCCCACTGGTTATTGAAGACATCCTATGTATCAAACCAATCCCGCCATTCACACTACAGTCCCACTGCCACACCCCACCCGCACACACCTGGGCCACAACCTCACGGAGTCCCACTACCACACCCCGCCCGCACACACCTGAGCCACAACCTCATGCAGTTGCACTTCCAAGCCCCTCCCACAAACACCTGGGCCACAACTGTCACACGTAACCATGCCTACAAACACCTATGCCAGAACAACCACCACTATGACCGAAGACACCTGGGCTAAAGGATCCACTTCCATGCCCGAAGACACCTGGTCCTCATCCCGAATACACTTGGGAAACCCACATGCCCGCACACACCTAGGACATGACCCCCACACTACCCCACCCGAAGGTTCTTGGGATATTAATTTACTTTAGGCCATCACAACCTGGCTGAAGATACTTGGTCTATCCGGGAAAGGGAGAAAAAAAGGAGCTTTAACTAGCCACTAATAATAGTGTTGGGAAAAACACCCTCCCCCATGAAATGGGGGTGTTCGGCACTAAGGGATGAACTTGGGTGGGGCGAAAATAAGAAAAACAAAACAACAAGTATATAAATAGGTAACAATAACTCTACCAAGTTTAGGGTTTTCAGCTTGCCTAAGGAATACAAACAACACTCATGTCCGAGTTACAACTCATACCAAACGAAACCCATTTGTCCCGTCTTTGTTTTCTTGATCAGTAATGATGTTTAATTATGTTCTTCACCAACTTGGGAAACTAGCAAGAATAGACAGAATTCTAGGAATGAAAATAGTCAAGCATTAACTACAACATCCACACTCTGTTCTCTCGTAAATCCACAACAACTAAGGGAAACCCCAAGATATATCCACATGTCCAATACTCAGGAGCCAAGAAGGTTTATCAACAATAGAGTATTCCACCCCAATTCGTGATATAAAAAAGGTAACCACCCGGTCATAAAATTCACAACCACTGAAAGCATAACACAGTGGATCCCATCCCCAATTTCACAACCACTGAGTGCATAACACAAGGGATCCCATCCCCAATTTCAATACCACTGAGAGTATAATATCAGGGGATCCAATCCCCACCGACTTCACCTAGCAACGGCCCGTGAAGGAAAAACAACCAACCCACCACCACTATGTAGGCTCATACTAGTATTTTCATATTTATAAGATTTAACACACTCCATGATTTCGATTTCTGTGTGATTTAACTGGGGTTATCATAGAAGGATTTATCCTGGTGCCTCAATTTATCTAGCCGGATATACGTGATGAACCAATTTCCTTTTCATAGCAATGTTTCACAACCAAAAAACAAGCCATTTAAAACATCACCAAGGTTAAATTAGTGCATAGAGAAACACCACCAACATCCCGGATTTTCAGAAGGCATGAGCCCACACAATTCATGAATCATAAAATTATAGAAGATCATAGACCAAAGCATCATCATCGATCACAACCATCCCCCTTTAGTAGAGTTCATTCATTATCTTCATTAAGGTTCGGGATTATCCAATTATATAGAAACAAAAGCATGCCCACCCCGCATGTTACACAAAAATGATAGATGAAGGATAAATTCCCTACCTGTTATCAACAATCGATGCTAATCCCAGGCATGGAACTTCACATATAGGGATGCGACTCATCCGAACAAAAAGATTCTCGTCTGGGGTACTCCTAGAACAGGGTGATCGAGAAAAGAAGAAACCTATGGGGAACCGTTTAATTTATAAGGGCTGGAGGTTGTTGAGATAACAACGTGGAACCGCATAAGGAGTGGGGGTCATGGGTTGACCACGCGTCCCCACACATTATTAAAGGGTCGGGTGGATTATAATGGTGTCGAGACAAGTTTAATTCACTAAATATTTAATTAAAACATTTATGGGAATTACCTGTCTTTAAAATAAGAATTAAAGGGGTCAAAATAGGGTTTAAACCCCAATTTTAAAGCGCTACTGGAAAGACCCAGTGGGGGTTGGCGAGAGCCACCAGTAGCTGCGACCTACCGGTGGATGACAACGACTGGTAGGCTGGAGCGACCGGTAGAGTGATCTACCGGTAGGATGCAGTGACTGATAGACTGAGCTACTAGTAGGCTGCAGCTACCGGTAGACCAAGCTACCGGTTGGATGTAGCTACCGGTAGGCTAAAGCTACCAGTAAACACAGCTACTGGTAGGATGCGAGTACAGGTAGACCGATCTACCGGTAGTCCTTCTACCGTTATGTTAAGGCTACTGGTAGGCCTTCCGTTATGCCAAACATCACCGAGATTCCCAGAATAGAAAACCCAACTTGAGATTTTTACAAAGTAATGGACACCAAAAACCCGGGCCATTACATCAGATACCTTTTCGACAATTCTCATCCTAGAGAATCAAACAACCGAGAAGGAAAGAGAGGGTCCAAACAACCACCTCGAATGATACCTCTTAGGAGTGAACCCCGTTGTTAAATAATAACACCTTCTAGTCAAGAACCAAGCAACATACCATGCCAGCTACCAAGACCTGCGAGTCTGGGAGTCTCTTTTCCCCATGTGAAGATATTAGTCGCTTTGGGTGGCACTACTCACCCACACTTGTTTAATCGCATCCACCTTAATGCGTCTTTATTAGAGGTTGGGTCCTCCCCTCTCCATAGCCAGGACTTTTCACACACATTTAGTGGAAAGAAAACCAGTATTTCTTAGCCAAAAAGGTAAAACGTTCTACAACAACAGCTATAAACCGAACAACACCAAACTCAAAACAACTCTCGGTACTGGGAACACATCTGTGCTTTCCTCTCCCATGTACTCTCCTCAAGCCCACCATGTCTCTATAACACACGAACCAAGGGAATGGTTCACCCACGATGCACCTACTCTTTGTGATCATCAATCATCACTGGTCTGTCCACAAAAGTCACGTCATCCTCAATGTCTATCTCTCCACATCCAAGGATGTGTGAATCATCGTGAAGATATCGACAGAGATGGGACACATGTAATACATCATGAAACCTCAGTAGTGGCAGTTGTAACGCTAGCTGATAAGCCACTTCACCGACCAGCCGCAACACTTCGAAGGGCCCGATGAACCTTGGAGAAAGATTACTTTCTTTGTAGAACCTCTATTGTCCACGCCGAGGGGAGACCTTCAAGAACACATGGTCTCCAACCTCAAACTCCATGGGTCTCGTCCTGGCATCAGCATATGACTTCTGTCGGTCCTGGTCCACCTTAATCCTTTCCCGTATAAGCTAAACATTCTCCATCATGCTCTGCACCACCTCCGGGCCCAAGATGCCTCTATCTCCTACTTCGGTCCAACACACAGGTGAACGACAAGGCCTCCCGTAGATGGCTTCAAATGGGGCCATACTAATGGTAGAGTGATAGATATTATTGTAGGTGAACTCTACCAAAGTTTAGTGTCGCACCCATGATCCTCTTGAGTCCAGAACACATGCCCACGCCATATCCTTCAATGTCTGGATGGTACGCTCTGTCTGCCCATCTGTCTGGGGGGTGGAAAGCAGTGCTAAGGCATAGCTGGGTGCCAAAAGCATGCTACAAACCTCTACAGACTCGTGAGGTAAAATGTTCATCCCTATATGAGACCATAGACCTCGGAACACCAGGAAACCACACCACCTCATCCACAAACTTTCATGCCAAAGCATCCACTACACTCGAATCCTTAATCGCTAGAAAGTGATTCGATTTCGTCAACAGGTCCACTACCACCTAGATGGCGTCGTGTCCCCCTTGGACATTGGGTAGTCCCATGACAAAATCTGTTGGGATGTCGTCTGAATTCCACTCTGGGACATCTAGAGAGTGCAGTAGGCCACCTGGAACTTGGTGTTCAGCCTTTACATATTGACACATAAGAAGTTTGACACAAACCTTTCCACTGCTCGCTTCAGTCTGGGCCACAAAAACTGCCTCTTGAGTCCCTGGTACATCTTGGAAACTCTTGGGTGTACCACTAGGGGTGAGTTTTGGGACTCACTGAGAACCTTGCAGCACATCCCCTCTGGAACAAACAGCTTTCCCTAGAAAGGCTTCCAGTTTTGGCCATCCACGTCCATCCTTCTGGAGCATTTCTCTAGTCGACTCCGTCACGCGTCACTTTGCACTCTGGGTCTCCCCACTGAGACTCCTCCACTTGCTAAAATAGAGACGACTGCACTGTCATCTGATACAGGCAACCTCTACCGCTAGCCATTCTCGCATCTAGGTGCATGGTAGACAACTCCTCCATCACGTTCCAGGCATGTGCCGACTCTCAGACTGTATCCTTATGCTTCCTCCTTCTCATGGCATCGACCACTATATTCCCCTTCCTTGAATTTTTGGAAATGGAGGTGTCGTAAAACTAGAGGAACTCCATCCACCTCCACTGTCGCAAGTTCAGGTCCCCTTGGGAGAAGATATACCTCAAAATTTTGTGATCTGTGAAGACCACAAAGCGTTCCCTAATGAGGTAATTCCACCATAACTTTTGCGCAAAAACGACGGCTGCAAGCTAAGGTCAAGGGTGGAATAATTATGCTCATGAGGGCATAGGTTCCTAGACCCATAAAAGATCACCCCTTGCTGCTGTATCAATATAAATTTGAGGCCTTTCCCTGAAGCATCACATAACACCTCAAACGCCACCCCTTCTTCTGGTGACCTCAGCCCTGGGGCACTAACCAACTTCCCCTTCAGATTGCTAAAGGATGACTCGCACTGCTCACTCCACATGAAAACCCGGTCTTTCTTGGTCCGGGCTGTCAGAGGGGCTTCATCTTAGGAGAAGTTGGGTACGAACATCCAATAGTAACCCGCCAGCCCGAGGAAACTACAGACCTCTACCAAATTCTTGGGTGCTTCCCAAGAAACAACTGCCTCAACCTTTGATGGGTACACCGCTACCCCATGCTCGGACACCACATGCCTAAGGAAGTGCACTTATTGTTTCCAGAATTTTCATTTTGGAAACTTACCATAGAGCTGGTGCTATCTTAGGACCTCCAAAACCGTCCACAGGTGCTCTGCATGATCCTCCTCTGACATTGAATAGATCAGGATATCGTCGATGAACAAGGCTATGAACCGATCCAGGCACTCCTGGAAGATGGAGTTCATAAGCCCCATGAACATAGCAGGGGAATTTGTAACACCAAAAGGCATGACTAAGGACTCGAAGTGTCCATATCTACACCTGAAGGCTGTCTTCGGGATGTCACCCTCCTAGAGCATGCATCCTCTCCACCACTCCGACCTTCTTTTGGACCTCCATGTACGTCGGCAGGGTAAAGAGGGTAATATCATACTGGAGGGAGGGTCAGAGAACCTCCTCTAAACATCTTGACCGAGACTCCTCATCCGGAAAGAGGTCCGGAGAAAAACGTAGGAGGTCCTTGAACTTGATTCCTAGCTCCCTAACTGACATAATCCCTTGTTGGAGGGAGAGTAGCTCCTGTCTCTTTTCTGCCATCATTGTCGAAGAGAGGAATTCTGCCTGGAACTCCTTCTCAAAATCAGACCATGCCACCTCGGCCTCTCTCCTCTCCCCCAGGTAAAGCGTCCACCATTGATGCGCCGCTCCCCAAATCTGGCTGGCGGTCAGAGGAACCCAGTACTCTATCGGAGCCCTGATCAAGCCTAACGCTATGAACAAATCTTCTAGAAATCTCTATGTCTTTATATCAGACGTGCTGCCCCCATACTTCACGAGGGTCTATCGTTGGAAGACCCGATGTGTCTTCTGCCACTAGTCATCCCCCTCCTCTCGATCAGCTCTCTGTCGATCGGCCAAGGTAGTATCTGGGGCCTCGATCGCCTACACCAAACATAGTCTCCTTCCAGGTTCCATAGCTCCAAGGTAAATAAAGAATTCCTACGCCCAAGTAGTACAGAATATTGATCTTAAAACTTCATAAACATTTTATTTATTCTTAATTCCCAAGACACCCCAGAAACACGAGAACACAAATCATTATGATTCTTGTACCTTTCCTTGGGACTCTCTACCCTGTAATCAGCGTGGCCTTACTTGGTCATTCGGTAGGCCTAGTGTCCCTAAATCAGGTCATGGGGGGCCCTAAAATATCATGTCCTAACCAGTCTTCCTTGGATTAATTCATGCACCAAGGTCACCCAACAATGTTTCCCTACCATCCCATGCAATCCTCACTATGCCTAACTCTAGGCTCCATCCTATATCTCAATCTCCGCTCTGATACCATTCAATCACGACCCGCCTTCACCAAAAGGAGGGAAGGGTCAGCAGATTTCTAGCCCCTTCCTTATTCAAGTTTAAGGAGAGATAATGACCACCAAAACCCACCTTCAATAGGTCTTAGAGTGGCGACCTCCACCAAGGGTAAAAAATCGCTCACTAAAATGGAAGGAATTACACTTTTTTTCTTTTAATAAGATATGGAGATAAGATGGTAAATCCCAACAACACCAAAAGCATAAAGTAAAAGTAAAGACAAGAACAACCATTCCCATATGCATGTTCCAAAAGTAAAAACCAAAAAGTACAAGTGACTACAAGGGTAAAGTACCAAAGAAAGAAAAACAACAACTGCAACTGCCCGAAGGTCCGATCTAGTATGGTCCCGCACGATCCCCGAAGTCCTCATGGAAACCTGAAAGTAGTTTTAAATACGTAGGGTGAGCATACAAGTATACTCAGTAGGGAAAACCAAAGACTCTCGTGAACAAAAAGGGGAACGTGCTAAAGTCCCATGGGAAAAAGAGCAAACCAAACACCAAACAAGGTAAACTATCCATCCAGGCCTCAACAAAGAACACTCCCAAAATAACAGAAGTTATGTAATGTATAATAATAGCACATTGATGTTTTGGTACCCCGCGCCACTTTCCCAATGGTTATTGAAGACATCCTATGCATCGAAACCATCTAGTCATTCTCACTGCAGTCCCACTGCCACACCCCGCCCGCACACACATGGGCCACAACCTCACATAGTCCCACTACCACACCCTGCCCGCACACATCTGGGCCACAACCCCACGCAGCCCCACTGCCAAGACCCACCCTCAAACACCTGGGCCACAAATGTCACACGTAACCATGCCTACAAACACCTATGCTAGAACACCCACCACCACGCATGAAGACACCTAGGCCAAAGGATCCACTGCCATGCCCGAAGACACCGGGGCCTCATATCGAAGACACATGGGAAAACCACCTTCCCACACACACCTAGGCCGTAACCCATACACTACCCCGCCCAATGATTCTTGGGATAATAATGGACTTTAGGCCATCACAACCTGGCCAAAGATACTTGGGATATCCGGGAAAGGGAGCAGAAAAGGAGCTAATAACTAGCCACTAATAATAGTGTTGGGAAAAACACCCTCCCCCATGAAATGGGTGTGTTCGGAAATAAGTTACCATCTTGGGTGGGGCGTGAATAAGAAACAAAAAACTAAAAGTATATATATAGGTAATAAGCACTCCCCCATGTTTAGGTTTTTTAGCCAGCCTAAAGAATGCAATCAACACTCAAGTCTGAGTCACAACTCATACCAAATAAAACCCATTTGTCCCATCGTTGTTTTCATGTTCATTAATGATGTTTAATTTAGTTTTTCACCTACTTGGGAAACTAGAAAGAATATTCAAAAGTCCAGGAAAGAAAATAGTCAAGCATTAACTACAACATCCACACCTGGTTCTCTCGTAAATCCACAACAACTAAGGGAAACCCCAAGATACAGCCCCAAGTCCAATACTCAAGAGCCAAGATGGTTTGTCATCAAAAGAGGATTCTACCCTAATTCGTGATATAAACAAGGTAACCACCCGGTCTTAAAATTCACAACCACTGAAAGTATAACATAGGGGATACCATCCCCAATATCACAACCACTGAGAGCATAACAGATGGGATCCCACCCCCAATTTCACAACCACTGAGAGTATAATATCATGGGATCCCATCCCCACCCACATCACCCAACAACGTCCCATGAAGGAAAAACAACCAACCCACCACCACTATGCATGCCCATACCGATATTTTAAGATTTATAAGATTTTACACACTCAATGATTTAAATTTTCTTGTCCTTTAACCGGGGTTATCACAGAAGGATTGATCCTAGTGCTTCAAATTATTTAGCCGAATATACTTGATTAACCAATTTCCTTTTCACAGCAAGGGTTCAAAACCACAAAAAAATCCAATTAAAAACATCACTAGGGGTTCATTATTGCACAGAGAAAGACCACCAACATCCATGATTTTCAGTAGGTCTGAGCCCGCACAATTCAAGAATCATAAAATTATGGAAGATCATAGACCAAAGCATCATCATCGATAACAGCCCTCCCCCTTTATTAGTGTTCATTCATTATCTTCTTTATGGTTCAGAATTTTCCAATTCTAAAGAAACCAAATAATTCCCACCCCACATGATACACAAAATGGAGAGACGAATGATATATTCCCTACCGGTTATCAACGATTGAGGCTAAGCCCGGGTGTGGAACTTCACGGATAGTGATGCGGCTCATACGAATGAAAAGATGCTCTTCTGGGGTACTCCTAGCACATGGTGATCGAGAAAATAAGAAACATATGATGAACCGTTTAATTTATAAGGGATGGGGGTGGTGGAGATAACAACGTAGAACCGCGTAAGGAGTGGGGGTCATGGGTTGACCACACGACCCCAAAAGTTAATAAAGGGTTGGACAGTTTAAACTGGCACAAAAACCAGGTTAATTCACTAAATATTTAATTAAAACCTTTATGGGCATTACTGGTCATTAAAACAATCTTTATATGGGTCAAAATTGGGTTTAAAACCCAATTTGCGAGCGCTTCTGGAAAGACCCCCTGGGGGTAGGCGAGAGCAACCGGTAGCTGGGCGCTACCAGTAGACAGAGCTACCGGTAGGCTGCGGCTACTGGTAGACTGAGCTACCGATAGGCCTGCTACTAGTAGGCTAAGGCTGCTGGTAGGCCTACCATTACACCAAACATCACCGAGATTCCCAAACCAGAAAACCCAACTTGATATTTTTACGATGTAATGGACCCCAAAAACCCGAACCGTTACAGATTATGATTTAATGTCCAATGAGGATATTTCATCACATACCATACAATAAACTCATTAATTTTATTATTATCATGTAATTAATTAATATTTAACGTAATAGTATCATTTTCATCTTATTAGAACATAATATTATTCAATTAATGTTTTTAATAAAACCTGACAACATTTTTATTTGTTGTCGAAAATTTATTCTTTCCATATCAATTTTTTCTAAAAATGACATTAATAACATTTTTTTACGTTATATAAATGATTTCTTAAGAACCAATTTAACTGTTGTTTTTTGACTTTTTGTGAAATGGTTTTCAAATAAGACAAAAATATTTTTCCAAATGTGGCACATTTTTATAATTTTATAGTATTTTTGATTTTTTTTATTTTGTATTGCTTATAATAAATTACCATCCATTGGTACCATTCAAACATTTGAATAATCCATTTTATTTTCCAATATTATTTTCCAAGAGATTATTCTTCATAATATTTCATAATTTTTTATTTCTAGATTTTTATTTTCAATTTGAAAATGATATTTTCATTAATAATGTTTCTAATAAAACATATATAGTATTTCAATTAATTAATGACAAAAAATGTCATTTTACTTATGATATATTAGGGATATGTTATAATGATACAATCATTATTATTAAAACAAATATTATATGATTAGTTTTAATAGAGTTTTTCTATCATTATAACATTAAGCATATTACTCTGTATTGTTTTTTCTAATGATTATAGCTTAGTAAGACTATTAAAATTCATATACCCATTGTCCAATATGAATGTTTATGTTGAAAATCATTCTTTTTTGGGGATATTACTTAAATAAATTAAGATAGTTTTTCAATATATAAGCTTATGTCGAATATGATTCACCGTGTTCATATAAATAATTTGTGTGACATAGTATGTTGAATGTAGGGACATTTACAACAACTTGATATATCAGTAGATCTCATTAGACAAACATGATTGGGTATTTAGATGAGGCATTACAAGTTTATGTAATATGAAGTTTTAAAAGTAATGTTGAATATCATGATGATGTCAATAATTATTATTTTCTACCTTATAAAAATACATACTAATGTATGCATGATTGTTTGATTAGTTAGAATATATTTGTATAAGAATCAACATTATGTAAATATTTTAAGGGAATTATTGTGATCATCACTTATTCATTCTATATTAATTTTTTCATGCTATTGAATAAATTGAATGTGTTTTTTATTTAAATTTATATATGGATAATGTCTAATATAAAAACAATAGCATTCATTGTATTCTTACCATTACAAGGTATTTGATCTCACCCCATTTTTATTCCATTCCTTTTGATTCATGAATGTTTGTTATGTCATATATTAATGGATATGAAAAAGGGAATTTCAGTGTGCTGATAAAATACTATTTTTTATTACATGTTTTATATAGTCAAGGAAAATTGAATTATATATATATTACCACTAATACAATGTTATTTTATAATTTGGGATATGATCTGTTTTGTCTCTCTCTAATTTATTATTGTATCCACAAAATTTGCACTACTGGGGTCCTGGTTATTATTGATGTTACCATAGAATGTTTATTTGATTACATGCGGTATTGATTTAATAAATAATTGATAATGGTAAACATTTATATGACAGGAAATGAGGATATGATTAAGTTTTGAATAACAAAATTAAATTTCTTATGGTATAAATTCAATTTCATTCAGTGAGAAAAACACAATTCTAGATGATAAAATTGGATGTGGATCTAGAATATTTGTACCTAAAAGTGTAATCATCAAATAAGAAACATCATTATTTGAGTCAATTATAACCTAGTGCATAACAAGATTCCTTTATACAAAACATGTTTAACACACCCTTGGGATAGGATTTCTTAACTCACATATTCATAATATAAAACTAATAAGGATTTTAGTAGATAATGATAGTGAATAACCAAGGTTAAACCTAACATGTAATATATTTTAATTTTTTTTTTCATATTTTTTTCATTAATTAAATGATTTTATGGTATTTCACTATTATTATTACTTATGACATTATAACATATAGATTTATGTAGTGGTTGGAACATGAAGGAATCATTCAGACTCACTAATGATAAGAATGAAATAGTCCTTAAAGAGCTCAAATTTGTGGGGATAATTGAGGAAATATGGCTGAAATTTATCATGTAAGAAATTTTGAATGATAAAAGTGATACATTGTCTCAATGGAATTATACAATTACATATATGTGAAAACGAATGGAATAATTCAAATAATTTCATGAGGAAGAGTGATGTGTTCAATAGAGGGAAATTAATTTCATTATAGAGATCTATTTATAGTTTATTGTCTTAAATGGGGGCCCAAAAATTATTCAAGTCAATTACCACTATTATATTAAAACTCCTTTACAATGTAAATATCAATCAATAATGTAATAGTGTTTATTTATTAATATAATGGGATCCATGAATTATTTTGCACAAGTATTATTAGCAATTGTGTTTTATTTATATGAATCATTAATTTCTCTGGAATATGTTATTTGTTTGGGGTATATATATATATTTATCTATGAATAAATAAGGAGTTATGGATACCATCATGGGTCTTGGAGTTTATGACTGAACATAACTTCTATGTCTTAGACACTACTTTGGAGGTTATAATTAACGAATCCTCAAGATGCTAAAGAGCATTTTTAGTGAAATTTATATTAAAATAACATGTCGAATTCATAAAAATTTTACTACATATATTTTTTATGAATATTTAGTTTATTTTTTTTGTTGGAATATATTTAATTCCATTTAATAACATTTTCATTAAGATGATCATTATTGTAATTTTAATAATATTAAATTATGAATATTTGGTTTTTCATAATAAATTATTCAATATAGAAAACCATAGTGGTTTCCAGGTGAATTAATTATTAATGTTATTTTGAATGATGTTCATAATATTTGTTGTAATGTTATTGGTGTTATATTTGTATTCATTTTGAAAAAGAAGAACACATAAACATAAGAAATATTAGAATATTTATCAATGATGTGAGCCATAAACCCCCAATGAATGTGTGATAGTGGTGAATTACCATACACTATACTATGTGATAAAATAATTAATATTATATTTAATTTTCACCTAAATTATTTAATGGAAAAAAATTCTTGAATAATTTTTTTAAATTTTTTTAATTTTTTGGTGATTAATAATATTTCAGGGCACGTTTTTTGGGGATGAGATGCATATATAACCAATATTATAACATAAAAGAATATTTCTAATGAATAATACTAATTTTTTTATTTTTATACCAAGTTTTTTTGAAAATAAATACATATTTAAATAATTATTTTTAACCTTGGGTGTAACTGTTGAGGTTTAGATAAAGTGGATTATATTTGATAGGTTGTTATAATAATTTTGGTTTTGCTAAACAGTTATAGATATACCAAAACACATGTATGTCATTTAAGGATCTTATGATCTATTAAAAGAAATATATAGTTCATTAGGGAGAAAATAATAATATTGGATATTCATTTCATAAGGTAAGAGGAAATCATGAAATTTATCAATGCACTATCAATAGATGAATTGTTTTATTAAATAAAAATATATTAGGTAAATACATTTTATGGATTTATATATCATTATTGAAAAATAATTACTAATCAATAGGAAAATGTTGTCAATATAATAATTTTAATCCTTTAAATTCGTTTATGATGAATCAATTGGACCTTTTCATGCCCCATCAGAATATGGTTTTGTGGTCATTAACTATCTATTGATAATTCAATTTCAAGGGATCAATGATCTCTATAACTGTCCATTGTTATTTATTCATTTATTCCATGAAAATATATTAACTTAACACTATTTTTATTACATGGAAACCTATTTATAGAAATATGATACTTAATTTTCTCTCATATAATGAACAATTTTTGTTAACCCTTTTACAATTTTAGATGTTAACAAAATTTATTTAGATAGAATGACCTTCTTTTATGATAAAAAATTTAAATTTTTAGGAAACAAAATATTGAAAATATTGTGAAAGTAACCCCCACCCAGAATTTAAAATAGAAACTTTTGTTTAATAGAATGCATGGTATTCAACATTGTTCATAAAAATATCATGAAATATATTATTTAAATATATCCAATAAAACCTAACTGTTAAATTGGTTTATTTTAATAGGAATAACTAAAATATAAAAAATATTATTTGTACAAATTTTATAAATTGAATTCATTAGTTATCGATTTATTATTAAAAAGAAAATACACATTTGAATATAAAGGAAATTAATTCTCTAAAAAAAGTTTTAATCACGTAATGTGTTTTTATATTATTAAATTGAATTATTAGTATTAGTGAATGATTACATTTAAAATTAAATATTTTTTAAAATATTTTTTTATTAATCTAATTTTATCATCTATGAATAGAATAATACTATAATATTTTTATGCTCAGAAACTATATTTCCATAAGTAATCGTTTCACCTCATTTTTCATATATATTATAAAATTGAAATTTTAAAATTATTGAAAATATATGTGACATAATTAATTTTTTTAGAAATATTAATGTCTCTATTGCAATATAGTGACTTTTTTGGAATTTTCAAAAAGTAATAAATATTCGATAAATAGGGAAACATATAATATTTTACTAACAATTTAATTTTCATGTCAATAAATACTAAAAATTATTTTTTTTAAAAATATTTATATTTTAATATTATTAGAATAATTTTTGTTATTCTAATAAATATTATGTTGTGTTTTAATATAATAGAATTGTGTACATAGTAACACTTCTTATTGAATTTTTTTTTATCCTAATTATGAGTTCATTTTAAATTAAATTAGTCCAATTCTATTAATTGAATTATAAATATTTTGATCTATATTTTCAATCATCGTAATAAATATTATGTAATATAATAATCATAATTTAAGTACATATTGATGATTAAAAATAGAAAAAAACTAATTACCATTAAATTGGTCAAATGGGTTTACAAAGGTTTAAAATAAATAAATATTGGTTAAAATGACATTATAATTTTTCAAAGGATTGATAATGAACTATTATTGATCCTTTAGGAATTCTGATAATGTGGGTATAACATTTTCTTTTCAAAAATTCTATGTGTGTACTCTGCCCTATATATAATAGGGAACACTTGTTCTGTCCTCCTCAGACATCAAAAACACTTTTATCATACATATTACCCCATATACTTTACATAAAACCCTCCACATGACATTTATTTTATTTTTTGAATATAAATAAAATCTTGATAGGATTTAGGAGTAAAACTATTGATGTTATCTGTAGAAGAGGTATAATACCTCACCATGATTTTTAATTTTATTTCTTCTTATAACACCGTTAAATAACTAGAAA
Organism: Viscum album; assembly: GCA_963277665.1. Classification (NCBI taxonomy): domain Eukaryota; kingdom Viridiplantae; phylum Streptophyta; class Magnoliopsida; order Santalales; family Viscaceae; genus Viscum; species Viscum album. Next base: position 2,067,998,187 of record OY728160.1, read on the forward strand.
ATGTGATAAAATATTTAAACAATAATATTTAATATAATAATTTTTAATTACATTAATGTAATTCCTTATACCAATATCATCTTCAATAAAAATGAAAATGAATTGTAAATTTTTTATATAGTAGACTACCACCTTCTGAAAAAATGTAACTCATTTTCCATCATGAATTCTCATAGTTGTATATATTCATGGATATAATTTTTTATATTATATTTATTACATAAATATACTTATGAAATTATAATATATCAACAAAATTTTCACATTTAAATATATTAGATAAAAATAATTTTGCAATGGCGTACGTATGGACTGCCATCTCTGCATAGCGACGTCGAAGATTTTTCTTTTTATTTTGAAGAAATTGGTCATAATTTAATAATTTGTTATTATTTATGATATATATATATATTTAAAATTTATTATATAATGTTTAACTATTATTTACCTTCATTTTGTTCTATCAATCATTAGTGTGAAGAACGAAACATTCACGTGTACATTCAACCAACCATCTCCACGAACATTGAAACTCATTTTCCTATCGATAAATTTTATGTAATATTGTAGATACATATATACTTAACATACGAAATATTAATATAAAGTATTAATGTCTTGATATTAAAAACCAATTACCAAAATAAAAATACTTAAACTTCCAAACTATAACATATCTGAAAAATGATGTAGTTATTACCCAAAAAAGTTATCATAAAAAATAATTGTTAATAAATCGGTGATAAGAAGATATATGTAAAAAATATATTGAATGATATATATTAGTATAATCAACAAATATATATATATATATATAATATATTTTTATTATAGAGGGTGTTTGGTCATGTATAAAGTAAAACAAACCTCAGGTAGTGGTTTGTCATCTAACATTCACATACGTTAGAAAAAATACATATTCAACACCTACATATTTTGAGTGCGGAATATAATTAAAAATATATATTTATATCATTAATATATCAATATTGATGTTAATAAATATTTGATTTAATGTTATTTATTATATGGGTTTATGATTCAATTGTTTCAAATGATGTAAGGGTTTCTCATCTCACTTTTACATCACATGACATATGTCATATTTGACACGTATTTCTAATATGAGTTTTATATACACACCCTATAATTTATATCTAATTAATATCTATATATTAATGGTATATAATTATTAATTGGATATTATAAGGCCTATGATTCAAAGGATAATGAATTAGTAAGTTCTTATTTAAAAATCTAATAGTTTATCATGGTTCATTATGATTTTTTTCCAATAATGAAATCATATATCTTATCTCCCAATAAACTCATGTAATTTTTTCCCCTATATATTATTTATATTTTAATGTAATAGAATTATTTTACTCTTTATGGAATATCAAATAATAGGCAAACTAAATTTTAGAATATCCATCATTATTTCATAATCTGTTCGAAAATTTACATTCATTTATATCCTTTTTTTTTATAAAAATATTATAAAAAATAATTTTTCATTATTAAATTGATTTAAAAAATAAATTGGTATCCATGTTCTAATTTTTTTTGAAAAAATACAAAATTATATTTATATTTTTTATTGAATGTGTTCCATTTAAATATTTTTAAAATAGTTCAAAATGAATATTTTTAATCATATAAAAAATTTATTGAATAAAAATATGACCACACAATGGATATCAGATTCATCTAAACATTAACATGAATTTTTTCAATGGAACTATATTACACAATAATCAATATATTTTTAGATTTTAAAGTGATTTACAGGGAGAAAATCATATCATCCACAAGAATATTTTCTATGATATTTTTTAGATATTTAAATACATTAATAACAAATAAATTTATTTTAACTATGATATGTTATGGTTATGTTTTAATTATAACATTATAATTGTTCCATAAAAAAGTATATGATATTATTTAATTAAAGTGTATTATTTTTAAACAATTAACCTTATTAATCTGGATGTTTTATGATTATAATTATTGATTGTGTATATTAATGAAATTTGTTTTTAGTTTTTCCAATAGATTTTATTATGCATTTTAATTGTTATATATGGAAATTATTATCAATTCATATACTATTTTTTTTAATAATTTTTTTTTCATTGATAATGTATCACCCTGACGAAGGAGGACATTTATCAAGTAGTCAGGAGCATTTCTCGCTTTACCATAATATAGTTTAGGGCTTCAATCACTCGATTACTTCAAATATGAAACTAATGGATTTTGTTTTTCATGTTCAAGGATTTTTCATTCCAATAAGAACATTATTACTAGATTTATGTATAGAACATTTCAAATTAATGATATACTAGTAATAAAACAATCATTGTTTTTTGGAATAATCTCTCATTCTCTCTCATCAAGGGTTTAAATGTTACTATTTGTTGGATGAAAAATTTCACCATTGTTAAGGATGATTATGAAGTGGTCATGAGGTGGTTAGATGTTATGTCTCACACCACAATAGATCTTAGAATATTTCCAATTAGCTTCATATGATATGATAATGTACATTTTATATATAAGATGTCATAAATTTGGACTTCTCCACCTGGAAGTCCATTTCAATGGGGCAAAGATTTTTTCACCTACTATTCCAATAGAATAAATAATGATGAGAGAATGATTGTTGGGTAAATATTATTCAAGATTGAAGTTCTGAGAATCTGGGAATGGGACTATAAGTTCAACCGTCTTGAAATTGGTAACTCTTTGGTTGATATGTGTGTAAATATTCTTGACAAAAAATAGAGACCTTTTCATCCTAGGATATTTTATGATAAAACATTTTCTATAGTATGTTCTACATAATTATAAAAAAAATATGTGGATAGATATGGGCACTATACATGATTCATGGTGGATGTGGACATTGGTAAAACATTAACTAATAATATTTATCTCTTTATTTTTCAAGAAGAGCATGATTTGAGAGTTGAATTCGAAATCATTTCCCAGTTTTTTCCAGAATGTATTGTTATGGGACATGATTTCTCAAATTGTATGAGATACGATATTTGTGTGTTTTTATATATTCATTGAAATGATAAAATATTATTATTGAATAGAAATAAATCCATGAAATCTAACACCTCATGTGTTTCTTTAAATGTTTCTCAATAACTACCTCAGATTGGAATTATGAACACCTGAATTGAATAGGATATTAATGAAGGGAAGGAAAAATGTCCCGTCATAATAATTTTCATAGTGATTCCAGGACTATGGAAATCACAATTCAGATTTTATTGAGATTAATTGTGACATCTAGGTGAAATATAATGACCTCAATTGTCATCATAATACTCAATCATGTGAATAAATTATCTAGTAAGTACAAGTAGCCCCGAAACATGCACATAATATTATTTTGCAGTCTAGAAATCTTCATCACCGGATGTGTCTCTCTAAAAGTAGGAGCTTTGATCTAAAATAGGAGATGTTTCTATAATGTATTTCGATGCTCGGATCTCATAGATTCACACGCCACATGTACCTAGCATTACTGGTATGTCATATAAATCCCAATAAACAATCATTGAATATTCACATATTAATCATGTGTAGGTGACCAATTCAATTTTATTGTGTTCATTATTCTCATAGAAATAATGTAGTTATATATATTTTAGGGGTTGATGATATTGAACCTCCTTGGAAGGCCATGGTTGATAATGGTGCCTTGGTCCATTTCACAAGGATTCATCCAATATCACATCACAAAACCTACCATATGAATCCAATGGAGAGGAATGACTCTACCTAATAAGGGGATGAGTTATAATGTTCTTATAAATAAAATAAATCATGGAAATTGGGATATCAAACTTGAAGTCATGGTTAAGGATGCATCCAAGGGAGCTAGAACGCAAACAATGATGAGACATAATTAGAGGTTTATAACTTGAATGACACTTACATTGAATGTCTTTATCAATAAAAGAAAAAATTGGTATAAAAAAACTCCATGGGTCACGGGTGAGGGAGATGCCATGTAAAATATTGGAGAACATTTAGAGATGAAGAAAACTTGATTGTAGATAAGATTAAGAAAAAACATGGTACCTCATGATGAGGGAATGGATGACTCACATTAACCTACCTGATCACCTCATTGTTTTCCTCTATTTGTTTCAATAAAGATGAAATATGCCATAATTTTTTATATAACCTCAACGGATTGGTGGTTCACATTAGAAAATCTATCATATGTATTTGGCTTAAGACTTACACTTTTTGGTTATATGTCTTCGCAAATGGTCATGATGACATGTTGATAATGACCAATATATTTAATTTCCTCATTATGTGGATTTTTTTTTATTTCCAGGTGATTATTTAATTTTTTTAGAATGACCATTATTATGTTTCATGTTTATGTTACTATTTATATTATATTATTTTGTTCATCATTTATTCTATCCATATTATTCATCATGATCATGTAATTGATTATATGGAAAGTGTTTATGTTATTAATCTATACATACTGATTATTACTTATTTATTTATGATAAAATTTATTATTGATACTCATAAATATCATAAATTGATATGAAAATATAATATACGAATAATAATTTTGTAACATTTCATTCCACAATAGAATCATTTAGGTCTAAAATCTTTAGAAACATGGAAACATAAACAACATGTTTATAAATTATATAAATAACCTCTTATAGGTTTATATATACTAATCATCATTATTTAACATAAAATACATTATTCCTTTTTATTAACCTGTGGAATTTATACATACGAAAATTGGTTTGTATAAATGCATTGTATGTGTACACAAGAGAGATGTAAAAGATTCCATGAAAATAACTTCATAGAAATGTTAAATGAACATTATATTAGGGCTTAAAAACCATGAAATATATAACAAACATCATAATAATTAGTTATGGAATAAAATCTACTATATTATAAGGCACAAATAAAAAATGAATTAAAGAACATGAACCATGAGATCAAAATAAAAGAATAATACATTGAATTGTGACATACACAAAGGCATAGAAAATAACTTCATTTTTATTCAAGGTTAATTTCAAATGATAACATGTTAGAATATGAAATATTCCCAAACTATCATATTATTCATGGTTCAATTTAAAAAATATCATAGTGGACATTGTCCCTCACTGAATCTCATTCACTTAACTTTCATGTCTTATTTATCCAAGGAGAGAGAAATCATAATAATTTCATTTAAGGGATTTATAGATCCAACCCCAACATATTTAAATTCATACATATGTGTTCAGAAATATATATTATATAATTCATAATATAAAAAACCATACAAATTAATTTTTTTAATAATCAATTAATCATTTCACATCCCATGAAAATTAATGGGGTACAAATTTTTTATTTAACATTTCATAAAAAATATAATACATTTCGAGAAAGAAGGTGGATGGTATCCTAATATTGTATCATAGTAAATCATATATAACCTCAATGTATGTCACCATTAATGAAAATTGATTTTAATGTTCGATTTGACTAACTCTTGAGGAATACAACCTTTTCTTATTAATATCTTTTCATAAAAAAAATGTGAAATTATGATGGAAAATAATTCATTTTAAAATGACCTTGTAAAAATGTTATATATTATTAAATACATTGAGGAATCATCATATTTAGAATTTATATTAACATGTTAAATTTTACAGAACATTATTTCCATACTTTTGAAATACGACTCATGAAGCACCTCATTTTTGTAATGAAAAGAAAATTTCTCTCAAACAATTTCTTTAAATGTTAATAATTTGTTAAAATGACACTTCATATAATATGAGTATTTTAAATAAATTATTTAGATATTTTTTATAAAAAATCAATATATATTAAAAATATTACCCAATGGACACATAATCATAAAAAATCCTGATTACTGAGGAGATTATGAAATATAACCTTAACATCAAGTATTTCATATATTATAAGAACTATATTTTATTTATTAATATATTTAAATTTATTAAAATTTTATGAAATATGATTTTTAATATTATGTTATCATATATTATAAATTTAAAACAATTCATCGCCCCCTTTTATCAGAACATCTATATTAATAATTATTTTTGGCATTCACAATTTCTTTCATCATGAGTATATAAATTATGTAGTTCTAGGACATGAACAATTATCAAGGTACCAACATTTCTATAATAGTAATAGTTAAATAAATATAATATATATTAATTTTTAAAAAATTAACTTTATCCAAAAAAGTTTAATATAGAAAAATGAACTACAATTTTTAGGGAGACAATACATTATACATTTGTAGGAATGATCTATCAATTTTTCAAAAAATGAATCAAATGAATGGTAAATATTATTTAACATTTAAAAGATCATTATTGGGTACTATATATCATATAAATTCATCAAATTAATCCTTTTTAGCATTAATTTATTAAAAAATGAACAATGGATCATATTGCTTTGTGGTGTTTGGTAGTCCACACATACACACAATGGATAATATATTTTCCAAATTGATTGGATGATATGATGTTATGTGGCATATTATCATTCAAGAATTATAATTATATATTAATTATAATACATAATCACTAAACCCATATTAATAAAAATTCTATAAAATATGGTGCTGAAAAATTAATTTAATTATTATGTGAAGACAATTAGCCATACATAGGTAAACACGATAAAGAGACATCTCATTTGACTAGAAAGAAATTCCGCAATCATGTTTTAGTAATAATAACAATATAATTTTATAAATTTTTTTATGATAAATATATTAGTTTAACTAAAATACAATACATTTATAATATGTATATCAGAGATGAAAAATAACTCATCAATTAAGGAAATTACATCCTCTTTCAAACAACTATTTTGGTCTCATCGAAAGTGATCTATGATTGATCTCGCATGATAAAAATAATATATATAATGATTCAATTAATTTATAGATTACTAACAATATGATTTATTCCATGAATTAAGTATTAGTTTGGTGTAAATAATTGATGTAGGAACATCAATTTAATAATTGATGATATGGGAAATTTTGGAATTCCTCAAAATATTATATTACGACATATTAATTATAAAAAAATTCCAAATGGATATGTATATAAAAATATGATAGTATATATTTTTATTAAAATAAAAAATTTTATTTTTATACATTAATGAGTCATTTTAAACAAAATCCTTTGAAATAACCCTTAAGTTTCAAATATCGTTTTAACTAAGGTGATAACATTTTCAATTTTAATCGTATAAATTCTTTTACATATAAGGTGAATATTTTCACCTAAATGATAAGGTAATTAAATTTTTTACCTTATCATATCCACCATATATTATTCCATGGTTTTTTTAATTTATAAATATTTTATAAAAATATTATTTTTATTATATATAATTATAATCAATTTTGAAACTAATAATTAAATTTTGATTAAAATACATAATGAAAAGGATTGAAATATATTACAATAATTTAACAAAAAAATTATATTTTTACATTAAAAAAAATTATTGGATCATGTCATCTTATTGAAATTATATTACATTCAAAATTATAAAATGATTTTATTTTATTATTCCATTAATTTGATAAATGATATTTTGATGTTTTATAAACCTTTTTGGTAATCAAATAATACATTATAATGATATATAATTGACTATCATGATTATAATTTCAATATGCTCAAAATAACTATTAATATCACTCAAATCTAGTTTTCTATCACTATGATAAATCATAATAGATATTTAAAACTAAAAAAAGACATTTTAAAATATTATTTCTTTTAAATAATATTTTCAGTCATTATAATAGAATATATTATATTAAATTACTAAAAACTAATCCTATGGTGATATATTTCATATTATCATTTTCCAGTAAGAATAATTATAGATACAATTTATTTTTTTCACTTATATTTATCCCACATTAACCTAATTTTCACTTTATCATGTTCCTAAATGTTAGCATATTTACTATTCATATTAATAAAAAATATTATGTACCTATTTAAAATAAATAATGAAAACTTATTTATATATTATTAATAATAATTTTTTAGTTAAAAATATATATATTGATTAAATTAATTTTAAAATACACGCACAAAATGTGACCAAAAATATATTTTTAGAATAAATAATATTTTATAAATAAAAATTAACGTACTCTCAACTAATTTGAATAAAAATATTTATTTTCATTCCTTAACTCATTTGATATTGTAAATCATACATACATTTCATTTAATTAATTAACTAATATATAATAACTTATTGGTTAATATATAATAATTGAAAAACATAAAAATATTTTTTTATAAAAATCAAGACATTTATTTCCAAATATATATATTCTATAAATATAATTTTATAACTAATTAATTAATTTTATAAATATATAACCTTAAATTGATTCAAATATATAGTTCATCCTATACTTATAATCCAAATCAATAGTCAGGTCATAACTGACACAAAAAATAATAATATAATAAAGATAATCAATGTTATATTAAACATATTATTTTATGTAATTGAAGATATCAGAGAAATGAATATATTTAGTGAGAAATACTTAATTCAAATATTTTTATGTTATATTCTACCCAACATAAAAATAATTTTCCCCTCAAAATATGTTACTCTGATACAAACATATGGGGATAATTCTATCTTGTCACATCTATAGGATCCCATGTAGCATCTGTAAATTGGTGGTTCTCCCCACAAAATATTTTCAAATGTGATTTTTATTGGATCATAACACTTTCTCTTTATGATCCGGGATCTCATTTGGATATTCTTAATAATAAATATGTTTCTTGAATAGTATGAACACTTAGATAAGTGCACGTGAAAAATTGGTTATGTATGTCCTCATAATAGATACATAGAACATAAGATAAACCTGAAAAATATCTGGTGGAAGCACCAATTATTAAGATACAACCTCAATATGATCAATAATTTCAAAATCACTAATATATATATGTATTACCTTTCTATTATTTCAAAATCACTTCACAATCTTATATATAATTATTAATAAGAATTATTTTCACAATATAAATATCAAGATATTTACAATAATTGTGGGAATGGTTGTTCTTTAGACACTTAGATGCTCTTATGATTATTTAAAAGGCTCAAATACTCTACAGTTTTTCATAAGATACATTTTTTTCCATTATCTTTCATTCTATAACATCCTTAAATCTTATTGGATTTCTTCACTTCATTCCATATAAGGGTTCATAATGAGATACCTGATAGCAGGAGTGAAATCAATTGTTTTAAAAAAATTACATTAATGGATTCATCTTCTATTAAAATTCGTTAAAATTAATACATAAAGAATATAAAATGAAGTATAAATTCATAATTTTTCACTAAAAATGACTCTATATCTATGAATGATAGGTACTGATGAAACATTACTCCATATCTAGATCCTATATATGTCTATTACAAAACATTATGTCATACCATTGATCCCAATCAGTGAATTTTTAAAGTAATACCCAATGAAATCATACCACATCCTTAATATGTAACTAATAGTGTTTATAAATAGATGAATCAACTCAAATGGAAATGATGTATGATGATTTCAAAAAGAGATCTATTATCATTCAAATATAATTATAACATGTTGATGTTTTGTGGAGTCCACTAACAAAATCCCAGGTGATATTTTCACATTACAATATTTGTTTGGTTAATGGTTGAAACATCCACAAATATTTTTTAATCTTATTCATAAATATATGACATTCCAAACACTGAGATAAATACTTGTTAATAAATCTATTCCTACAATCCTAGTGGAAACACTCTTTTAGGTCTCAATACATTTTTATTCTTTAGGGATTAAAAAATAATGGTTCACCATGATCATCATAAAGTTACATCTTCATCAAATCTATCCCCAAATGGAACAATACATTTTTCCTAAACAATATTGTTATATAAATATCAAATTTTAATTAATAAAAATTTGTCACCATATTATGTAGAATTGTATCTTCTTTATACGACTCTTTAATATTCACTTTTAAATATGGTTAAACACTAATTTGTTAAAGATAATATTTATACTCCTCGTTAAATATCCAAAGATCCATATGTTTAATGTAAATAAATATTGCGTCATTTGGGATCTATATTATAGATGAAATCCCATTATAATTTAAATATTGATAATCATTCACTTTGTTAACATTAACATGGTGGAATTATATTCCTTAGTCATTATAATTAAATAGTAATAATAATAATGTTCTCTTTGGTATATTAAGATCCTTATTTATTAATATATAATTCAAATTTTATAATCCATAAAATTTTACAATGTTAAATATATATATAATTAATCCATATATATAATGCTAAAATTACCACATATAACTCAAAATCATGATTTTTATAATTTGAATCATAAAACATCAACTTTAATGGGGAATAAGAGATAGTAAAATAATTTATCATGATTATTAATCTAGTTACCTTCTTTGATGTTTCCCTATATATTACATATCTTGATCTACTTCAACATAGTGTAATAATTGGTGCATTTATTTGACTTCTCTATAGTTCCATAAAAAATCCCTGAGATTATCTTGTCCAAAGAAACATTCCTCCCTTTCTAGTTAACATGGTAACTAGATTTTAATCCCATGAAAAATATTCACCCATGAAACAATAATATACCTCCCAAAAAAGAAAAATATGGATCTTAGTCACTATGGATGGATCAATCATATATTTGAAAATATTATTTAATGGATACATTGATGTACAATTAGTCAAGATTATATAAACAATGATTGATTCATTCTCAATACAGAATTCACACTTGTTATATTGTTATTAATGATGATCATTCCTCATGGTCATTATAAAAAATTTAAAATAATTACCATACCCATACAGTTTATTTGAATTAAATATAATGTTTTCTATAAATACTACTAAAAATGATTGATTTAATGTCTAATGACTCTATTAATTAAATTCATGAAGATTATGGGGGAATTAGAAAGACTAAAAAATAACTACACTTTCATCGTGTTCATATGTTCTGTAGATGATGTGTTGATAATAACTACCTTTTTACCTTGTTTGATGATATCCATAATGAAAATCAATATTGTAAATTATCAAAGATCCAATAATTTGATAAAAAATTTCATCATTATGGTGTGTATGATGTTTATTTTTTATTTGGATTTTGTTATGTTCATGATAGTAATATCATTTTCCACTTTGATAAAATTTTATTCTTAAAAAAAAGTTTCATACCAAGGTTATTCATTTGGATTACTGAATCCCATGTCAACATTAAAATAGTGATTATTCTTTAATTCTTAAAACTCAATTGGGTATATTCCTATTTTTATTGGAAATATTTTTAGTACCAGGCATGATTTCTATTTGAAATATGAACATAATTATTTTATTTAATACCATTAAAATCATACATAATGACAAAAATAAACTATTTAAAAATATTGTCACATTGAATTCAGGTTTATCCCCATCCATATAAGGTAAAAATCATATTAGAATAAGAATAATGAACCATATGACTCATGTAATTTCCTTTGGAAGTTCTTTTTTTCATCACACTAATAGGTGATCAATGTATTGTTTATAATATAAAATGTACCATTCCATCTTATTAAATTGATTTTTTTTAATTAAAATAAATTAAATACCCATTATGAAAATAACATTAAATTTGACTGGAATATGATTGAATGAATATCATCGAAACAAATTCCAAGAAACAACAGTAAGAGAAGAATCATGGGAATAAGATGTGATAATCATTCATTTAGGGATTTTGATATCTTAACCAACATCTAATTTTCTTGTTCAGAAAAATATACCATTATAAAATTAATTGAATATATAAAATTGGTATTTTCATAGTCTAATAATACAATTTTATCTCTAATTTTAATTGTAAATGTTCTATTAACCACATTGTTGTTGTACCCATCATTATAAAGATCAATTGAGTGAAATTTTACTTTTTTTAAACATTAAAAACTGTTTTTACAATTATTATAATCATTAAACATTATATTCATGAAAAAATAATCACAATACTTATAATCTATTTAATTATAACATTTTATTGTGAGTGGTGAATTATATATATCCTTAATTCATTATCTAAATTATTAACATCACAACAATATTTGAGTTCTCGAAGAACATCCATTTGAGGAAAAAAAACATTTACAATTTTTAAGATAATTTACCCCTTTATTAATGTCACACGTTGAGTATAATGTAATCCATATTTCATTATCATATGGTTTTTCAATTCCATTTGAATTAATTTTATTCAAATCAAAACAATAATATTTATGGATATCTCGAATTTCCATCTAAACCTTGACAAAACATCAAAAAATTCCATTATAGATATTAATTCCACTTATGTATAACTACCTTCAATGATGTGTTCTAATTATACTAAATAAAATATATATCTTAATTTTAGGTTAAATTAAAATACCAAAATCATACCTTAAAATTAAACTTATATATTCCCTTAGTTACCACTGTATTATTATTTGTTATTCTTTGCTTAATGTAATTCTTTTTCATTTTTTTATGATGAATATATATAATGTACATATTATAAAAAAATATATTAATTTTATCCGACACCCTAGATTTAATTTCATTATGTTCCCTTATTTATATGATTTTACTCACCACTAATAATTATCACATTCAAAATAATTAAAATCAAAAATAAAATTATCAAATTCTAAACATAGGGGAGTGGAATATATATTTGTCTATGTTACTAATAAATTAATCACCTATTAGTGGATAATTGTACAAAGAAAATGAAGTTGTAAGATTCCACATGATGAACTCATAAGATTATTATTCCCCTTTTTTATTTTTGGAAGCATATTGCAATTCATATCTGGTCAATGGAGTGTGCGAGTAGTAATGATATTTTTCATTACTTCTCCTTTAACATTATATTTATTATATGTTCATAAATCGCACTTTCTATAAAATTAAAAATTATCATTGTTCCATCAGGATATTTCTATTTAATAAATCAGAAAATAATATTTTGAGTGAGAATAATCATTGTGGGAATTAACATAATCATGGAAAATAATTTTAAGGATGCCTAAATCATAATTTCAAATTCTATGAATCCTATTTTATAACCAAGTTAATTCATGATAACTACTAGATAATTTAGATTTTACTCTCTAAATAGACTTATTCTTAGACATATTTTTAAGTATGTTAAATGAATTTCCACATTAAATTTTAAAAAAATTATCTAAACTTAATTATAATAATAAAAATTGGAAACCATGCATTTCATAAATAAATATCTCATCTTACATGATGAATAATCATTACAAAACATTTTTCTCTATTCCAAAATAATTTATTTATAGTATAATTACTAACATGGAATCCTAAATAACTACTATAAATAATATATACATCATCTAACACTTATTTCTTCAAAAATATCACCCTTCCATAAAATATCACACGTAATAATTTTCTTCATAACCTTTGGAATAGAAACATAAGAAAACAGTGAGCTTAAATGTTTAGCAAGTGTAATATTGTGAGAAATCAATGATCAGATAAAAATAAGATGAGAATAACATTCTAGGAAAATGATTTTAATGTTTGTGAATCATTCCTTTCATCACAAAAATCATAATCTTAATCAGTGTAATAAATATTTATAAATCATATGACATGGATCATAATGTAATCAAATAATATGAACCATGAAATCATAATATAGATATAATACACAGATATATGGAAAGAATTAATGAATATAAAATCATTGTCTTAATTGTAAAGAGCCATTTACAAGGATTACATTTTTGAATGAATTAACTTCTAAAACCACCATTGTAGTGAAATATTACCCATATGATTACCATAGTAGATATAGTGCATTACTAAACTGGGTTTACACCCCAATATAGTCATATTTAACTTATGAGATAGAGAGAATATCTTAATGAATTGGAAGGAAATATAGGTACCAGCAAAATAAATATAAAAGTCATAAATATGTTTAACACATGATCATAAATCATTAAATATTTGACAATCCTTGAAAATAAATGGGTTCATTAAACATTCAATAGAGCATCTCCCATGTAAAATAAACGGGTTTTATCCACAATACATGATTTAATCACAAACCTAAACCATCAAGATAAAAAAATATGATTATTTACATGGATCATAACATAAAATTAATAATTTTCATCAAAAGATGTCAAATTGTATAAAAATATATTATGGATATCTTGGTATAATTTTTAGTTAATTAACATTTCTATTTCGAAATAATTTAATTAAAAATATATTGTGTGATTATAAAGGATCAAAATTCATTGACATGAACCATGTAATAATTTAATGGAATAATCAAATCATTGATTCATATTGGTGGTAAATAATTATTCTCATCCCATTACATTTTAATGCCTTTTCCTCTATATTGTTTCATAAAATTGATGAAATATAGCGTTTGCAAAATGATAAGAAGATTCATTGAAACAAATTTTGTAAAATATATAACATCAATAAAAATTAACATAAAAAATAAATAAATATTTGTAAAAACCTTATTCATATTTTTTAAAAAATGTATATCTATGAAAGATAATCGCTAAAATATACTTAATCATAATTAATTTACTGTATTGATTAGATTGTGAAATAAATAAATTATATATAGTTCACCTTCTTTCTAATGTTCTCTAAAATTATATATAATAAATTTTAAATTTATTATAGTCATATAAAATATTAATTTTCATATTTATTATATAATTTATCATCCATTTAAAAAATGTCAATAGAACCTTTTATCAAAAAAACCTTATTAAATGTATAATTTTCGATCATTAATTGTTTCTTTTATCATTACTATATCTGTTCAATAGTTATTGTACTTTTAAATTTGTATTATTTCCATCATATATCATTTATTAATCATGAAAAAATATACTATATTTTTATGAAAAAAATATTTATATGTATATATATGTGTTAAATTTAGATAAATTAACTATACCATTCACAAAGACTATAGGTTATACGTACACGTGAATGTTATTTTCATTTTTATGACACAACCAAATAAGAAAAGTGATGATTAATTAAAAATTATAAGGTAATTATTATAACACATATATAATATATAATTATAAAATTCATCCGTAATATCATCCAATAAAAATATAAATGTAATATTTATCACATCACTTCATGGAGGTGGTATTCCTCTTGTATGCATGAGTAATTTTCTTGATTCAAAAATAATTTGATGGTATTAATGTAAGATTAATATTTTAATTAAAGAAGATTTATTTTTTACTAAATATAATATACGAATATTAAAACTTCATAATAAATTTTAATAAATGAAGGTAATAAAAAATGTATCATATTGCTAATTGGGGACGATATGTCATATGTACCCACAAGTGAAAATTTCACTACTAATATGATGTGAAAGGTGATGTGTAAGGGATTTTCCCTAACAATAATAAGATTTAATAATATTTATATTAATTATGTTATTATATTATGATAAATAAAATATATTTAGATGAGGTTAATAACGGATGAAAATAAAGTGATCACTAAAGGGGATGCCATATTCTTTGAAAAAAACTATTCGCTATCCACTAAAGGGTTATAGAGTTAGAATGTTGTCAAAAATGGAAATTATATAATAATTATAGCATAGTTTATATATTAAATTTGTTTAGTTCATTGAATATAGAGTTCTCAAATAGGTTTGATGTATTGACGGAGAAGGCACCCATTCATAATTGAGTTGTGGGGAATATGCAGAATTTCTAAAAATTTAAAATTATAATAATTTAATTGTGAAGAAAGTTTTGTTAAATATGTAGGTATTGTAAAATAAGGATGGATAAGGATTTAATCAACTAAAAACTATAACTTCATTATGTTTTTGTTTCATTTTAAACCTTATCATTTTGATTACCCAAAATTTTAACAATGTAATTTTTAATCCAATAGAAAATTTTTTAAAAATAAAAATCTCTATTTTTCAAAAAAAAAATCATATTAGACAATAAAATACCATTTAATGAAAATTTATACCACATAATATTCAAATTTTCTTATTTCAATATTTTTTATCAATTTTATGTTATTTATTATAATATTATCTTTATAAAATAACAATATTTTTAATTACGATAATATTTGTTTAGTATGAATTAAATGGCATAAAAAATTATATAATTCAATTATAATGTTCTAACAAAAAAATTATTAGCATTTTAATCCGTTGAAATTCGTAGATCATTTAGAGATACTTAGATTATATAGATGTTAATATTTTCCAATTCATTAATTATTATTTTTCTATAAATTGAATATATACAATATTTTTGTTTTATTTACATTTATGTCAGTGATATAAAAATTAAATTTCATAATAAATTTTAATCATAATATAATTTTATTTTTCATAAAATTATCATTACATTTCGTTCATAACAAGTTTTTTCAACAAGTTAACACAGAACAGACATTTAATAACAAGAGAGTGAATTTTTTTAATTTTCATTGATTTAAATAATTTATTAGTCATTTAAATTATTAATTGTATTTTAAAAATATATATTTAGTATATGGGGATAAAGTTCAAATTAACATCATCGTGTAGGAATTGGGAAGAAAAATATCTGGAATTGTCACTTATTTTTGACATATATTAACCTGATTTACTCTTTACTGAGGTGATAAATTTTACCAAAGTTACTGTTAATGTTGAGTACAATCAAAAGGGACACATTTAAAAAAAATATACCTCATAATTTTAAAATTATTAGTACATTAATAAAATTTAATACATATAAATTCATAAATAAATTTTACTCTATGTGAATAAATTTGAATAATGATTTTTTAGAAAAAATATTTTTTTTACATAATCTAGTTTAATTGTTATTCTATGCCAATAATAATATTCATTTAATTTTAAAAATATTATAATTTAAATAAAAAATATATGCCATTAAAATAATTCAAAAATAATGATTAGTTAAACATATTATTATAAAAATTATTAATGTGGAAAAGGAAAATAATTTGGGAATCATAACATTTATTACTAAATAATTTTATTATTCTAATATATTTATATCATTAATAGTGAGTTACGTGTATAGATATAGATACATAAACATTACTCAATGTTTTGTTAGTCGTATACATATAAACTACTCTAATTGACTGGTGATAAATATAATTTTAATTATTAAAATTTTCATGGTATATCACAGTACATTTAGATTCATTTTTTTACACAACCTATAAGATAAGTAAATTTAGATAATGATAAATTGTGATAAAAATATATTCATGTTTATTCCAATGGGAATATTATGAAACAATGAAATAGGGCTCAACTTCTTCTTATATTTCCTTTCCCAAGAAAGCCATGAAGTTTATTTTGGTTGATAAAAAATGATAAAAAATGATATTCTATACCCGGGTGGAGGCATATTTCTGGGTACTGTAGAAGTACTGTAGCAGTATTGTTGCAAGTACTGTAGCAGGCACTATTCAGTACTATAGCAGCCGAGACTATTCATCTATCTGGGACTTCGGGCGACCGGTTTGGTCCTCAGGTTCAGCAAGGCTTTTGGGAAACACAAGGCCTTCTGGATGGATTATTCTCAAGGCCTTAAGGCCACCTTAAGGCCTTCAAGCCACCACAAGGCCTTCGGGCCACCTGAATGCTGGCCCCAGACACACTGCAAAAAAAAGAGTAGCCCCAAATGAGGATTCAGAGTAGGTGCACTCACCAGAGCATAACAAAATGGATTATCAGAATGAGAGGGTATGGCTATACCATCAGTACCAGCCTGTTCTTGCACGAGAAGCCTATCCAGATGGTCATGCAATGGTGGAGAGCTACTATCAAGATGCTGATGCTTGGAGGGGCAGTTCCTTATAGATAGTCTGGTTGAATTTCCTAAGACCATCGGGACATGTAATCTCCTAAGCCTATGAGCCATTTAATATATGAGCCTATATGACTTGTAAGGGTTCCCCCTTATCCCTTGAAAGGGGTGTTATCAACAATCAATAAAAATGAAGGCTTTCGGGCCATTCAGGAAAAAAACAACCAAATCTGGGCTACTAGGGTTTGGGTTTTACATTCCTTGACAACTCAACTGATAATTTGGATAAAGAGAGACATATTATATTATTTTATTATATAATAATGTTATCACTTGATATGGGATGCTGGAGTCAGGTTTTTTTAATACAAATTCTAGATTATGAGCCCATATATCATTAAATACATCTCTGCTTATAAAAATAAAGAATAATGAATACCATCACATTGGATGGATTCCATTTCACTAATATATGTTCCATATTTATATAAAGGTATTTTTATGTGTTATAAACCATATAATACTACTATTTTATAAAATTTATATCAGTTCATACCCACAGGAGAACCAATCCGTTCATTTATCCCGATAGAACATTCATGTATTCAATGTGTAACCCCAACATCATTCACATGAGACCATATCACCCATGATTGTAGTCATCAATACTAATCTATGTATTAATTAAAGGCATATAGAAACATATATATTCATTATCGTAATTTTTTTGAGATACATTCATTTATTTATAAACAATGTTATCCTTATAAAAATTCAGTATGGAACACAAATGATTCCCCTTCATGAATAACCCATTCATTCTGTTATTATCGATCTTCTCAAGAAATAAACAACCTTATCACATTATGAAAATATATATGATAACATAATATTATCATGATATAATGAAATATAATATTGTTCATGTAGTGTGATTTAAAACCTCATAATTATTTTCTAATAACATAACATTGAATAGTAAGGTACAACCCAATAACATGACCCTTAAAGATGAAACAAAAAACTTATGAGATTTATTTCTCTTAATCATGATACATAATATGAATATATGTGGGTGAAATCTAATTTATAAAAGTAAACCTATATTATTGTATTATAATTTCTTAATCCAAATCCATTATAGGGAATATTATTTGTGTGGCCTCTCATTTTAATCTCTAACAGACCCTAACAATGATTTATTCACTACATGGCCCATCATGGTGAGAATATTCATTATAGGATTTATAACTAAATTTTACATCATATAATGGAATTAATCACACAAATTAATCCATAATACCTACATTAAAATCAACATAAATAGTCATATTCATATAAATATAATCATCTTCCATGGGAAATATTACACAGGGATAAACACTTAATCTCTAATATCATGTTTATTAGGAAGTGAAAACCCCAAAGGATTTATATTTCATCATTCATAAAAAATTGAATTACCAGGATCCCCCATTTAATATTATATTATTTATAATTCTTAATTTCACAAAATTTATCCCAGATACATGTCCTTAAAGGTAACATCACATGGTCATGTTAACAAGACCAAAAATGAAACTACCTTATTTCATGTCACATGAACACTAAAGGTAATATCTGTTCGATTTATTAGAACCCAAAAAATAATGATTATTTATGTGGATATATAAAATTTACATAATAATATCATGATACTAATACAAAAAACCATATTGCCTCCCCTGATGGTGATTAATGTAACATCCATGTACCAGGATCCATGGAATGGGTGCTCTGAGTAGGGTTGGCCACATGTCCTCATGTGCATCTCCCCAAATGACAGAGGCTACCGACTAACAGTAAGGGACATTTAAATGTTTCCATTGGGGGGAATATTCCCTCATAGGTATTATGTAGTATACAGTGGAAGAAAAATATTTTATAAAATTTATTAGAATACTATAAACAATCCAAAAGCACTAGATCAAATTAAATAATCCCAAATTAATAAATGAAAAGTGTGTAAGATGATAAATCAGTCCAGCTACACAATGATGTCATGTAATGATGTTTGTACTATAATAAATATATATAAATATGGAATATTATAATGATCTCAAACCTACAATGAAAATGAAAAAATGTGAAATAGCACATTTCGAGCATAGGCCCGGCCTTCTTCCCCTATGCTCCATCCAAAATTGCAAAACAATAAAAAATTGAGAGTGGAAGACATCCCAACATCTATACCTATGGACATGAAGTCTAATTGGGTACCCAATGTCACCTGAGTAGGGTGTGATATAAAATCCCAGTTGGATAACACCCAAAATTTCTAAACCATTCCATTTTGTGTTGTAAACAAAAAATTTGCACATATATCTGATAATTAAAAGACATTAAATAAAGGGAAAAAAATAAATCTTTTACTAAGTTCTCATAAGATCCCATTCATACTACCTACCTTTTCCTAATCAGGGAACTTGAATAATGTACCTATAATAAGAAGGATGTATTTATATATATAAAGGCTAGAAACAATAGAAGGCAAACAAAATGGAATATACCTGTAATATTTTTCATTGTCTTAGATCTAATTTATGTGTCAACAATGTGTGATTCAAGGGACATGAAATGAATAATAATTCACATGGAACCCAAATATTAATCAAAAAAACCTTCCATGACTTATCATTGTTTTTATATTAAAATTTATAGTTGGTGTCAGATCCTGTCTCAACATTATTTCAACATTACATCCTTAAATTTATCTAAAACCACAGAAACTATAAAAAGAAATATTCCAAATAACAATGTATCACTCGAGGCATGGATTTATCATGTATATGTCCCGAGTATCACCCATTATGGGATGAGTATCACCTGATGCATGGAGTAGCCATATTTACAATAGTCAAGTGCTCGATTGTCCCTTAGAGAATCACTATCATTCATGAGTATATATAAAACCAAGGGAAACCTTTATCTAAAAAATCCTTAGATATTGCCGCCTTGGCACATAGTTTTGGAGCCAATCAGGAATAGAGATTCAATGAGTTTTCCATAGAAAAAATCATACTATCTCATCACCTATAATTTAATTTGATTTCATGGAAGTAGATATCACATATTATTCATTTAAAATTTTAACAAAACAATTTAACCATCAAAGAGAAACAAACTTTATAATAACTCAATCCATACAGTCTCATTCAAAACACTCTATCAACATAATCATTATAATTCATTTTTTTATCATAATTTTGTAGCATGGTAATTCTTTTAAACAATTAAATCATTATGCATAATCAACCAAAACAACTCTAAAATTCATGTTTTATGTTTATACTACGTAATTTATTTGCTTTAAAAATATACCATAGAGGGGTCATTCAACACAATAAATTCATAAATTAATTATTTGGGGCTCATGATATTTTGAAAATTTACATCAACACACCCAATATTTTATACAATGATGATGTTGAAAATTAAACAATGTAGTTTATCTGAAATAAGGTTGTAATAGTCAATCAATTTAAATTAATTAAAATTTAATAGGAAGACAGAATATCATTAGTATACACTGATGAGAGGAAAACATCCTATCTAAAGGATGTGGAAAAATGATTGGAAAGAGTGTAGATTTCCTACCTCATAAATATAGTGTATCCTTTTCTCCATGATGATTTTGGATTTTAGTTAAACGAAAGAAATGAGTTATTTTTTGAGAACCCCCAATATTGGGTTAAAACTAAAAACATAAGATTTCACAACAGATAGGTGATTAGATCATTTGATTCTCAGTGCATAATTTTATCCTTATTGGAAGATTTACTTTGAAAATAATTGTAAATAAATCAGAGTAATAGAGCAACAGTGGGTTTCAGAAGGAGGTGTATGTTTGAGGATGCATGGGGAACTATAGGGGGTAATGAACCAAGTGAGATGAGTGGATAAGAAAAAAAAGAAAAGATAAAATGAAAAAAAGACAGGGAATAAAGAAAAAGAAAAATAAATAATAGGAAAATTAAATAAAATAAAATAAAATAAAATAATAAAAATAACAAGGGGGAGAGAAAAGAAATATAATTAATAAAATGGTTTACCGCATTTTATTAATTTCAAATCATCCCCCAAAACTATTATTATATTATATATTTTTATATCCTTTTAATTTTATTTTATATCCATAAAATTACTTTCACTCTTTTTTAATCCATTTTTAATTAATTTTATCCTAATCACAGAGCTTGGGCACAATGTAATATTTTACATAAAACCTATGCAACTATTTTAATGATTTCAATAACATCTTTATTCTTGTAATAGGGAGCAAAGACGTTATCACTAGGTCTTATTATGGATTTGGAAGAAAAATATAAAGTATCTTTACCTTCATTAAGGAAAAACATTACAACCTCCCTTATTTATGATAACCCATCCCCTAGTGGAACTTTTGAGTGTAGTGGAACGTCATCAATGAAAAATATCTTCCATTGAGCATGCACAAATGTCACCAACTCTTAGGTCTCATTATAATGGTTTCCATTCTATAATAACACCCATACTGGAGAAACTGACCAACCCTAGAGAATCTTCATGTTATGGTTAATGATTTGGAATTAGATTATCCCCAAAGGATGCATCTTCCTTGAACTTGATGTAGTTAGGATTAAATGAATGATATGGGTCTGGATGATACTGTCTAATCAAGGATACATAGAAGAACTCCTGAATGGAATGATACATATATGGTAATACTAAATGATATGCTACTATCCCAACTCTATCAACTATATCTAATGGACCAAAATATCTTGGTGATAACTTAGACTTGTTCCTAATCTGCATGTGACCCTACCTTGGAAAAACATACACCACGACTCGATGTCCCACCTCAATCTTGAGTGGTCTATAGTGATGATCGGTATAATATTTCTATATCAAATGATCTATATTCATACAATTCTGAATCTGTTGTGCATTCTCGTATGTCTATTGAATTAGGCGAAGTCCCAATATAGTTGCCTCAGCAGTTTCAATCCAGTGAAAAGGTGAATTGAACAGTCTACCATACAGGGCCACATATGGAGCCATTTGAATTGTTTACTAAAAGCTGTTATTTTTGATAATCTCTACATGAATAATATTACTCTCCTTGGAATGTCAAAATCATGGATATAGTCCCATATTATATCCTCTAACACTCGTATAGTCCACTCATAATGAACATTGTCTTGAGGGTGATATGCATGTCTCAATAGTATTTGTGAAACGATTGCATTCTGCAACCCTTTCTCGAACCATGTAATAGTGTGGTAATCTCTATCAGTGAAAATGGAACATAGTTCTCCATGAATACTCACTATCTCCCATATTTACAACCATTCCAACTCATCAATAGGGAAGGTATCCTGGATTGGTAAGAAGTGAGCATCATTGGCTTATTTATTGGCAATCACCTATACCACATCACTATATGGAGTGGATCTCTGAAATACTGTATATAAATCAATGGTGATGTAATTATATTTCAACTAGGTAATAGATAGTGGTTGTAGATGTCTAGTAGGTTGTTGCGGCGCTGCCTTCACTTGGGGACATGTGGAGCATCGAGTGATGAAACATGCTATCTGATTTTTCATACCAAGCCACCATAACTGACAACACATGTCACTACACATATTCATCTGTTCAAGATGAACATTCCAAATTGAGGTATGAAATTTCTTCATCAGTTATTACTGCATAACTAGAGGTACTCATACTCGTCTATGGTAGTGTAAATTTTCACTACCATTAACCACCCAATCTAGAGGAGGATTCCATCCTGTGACACATTCCCTCAAAACGAGTCCCTTTGGGTCTGATAACTATAACATGTGGACTCTCTCTAGATGAGAGGATTTCAATATAAGAGTTGTTAAAACTTGTTGTCCACAATGTTCTTAAAACTCTAAAACTATCTCAATAAACAAAGTCATCTTTGGCCACTCAATACTAGATGCTTGGATGACATGTGTCTGTGTATTACAGTTCAAACCCTCAACAATGGAATTTCAATTACTAGGGGAATAAGAAATATCAAAATTGAACAAATGAAATTATTTTCCATCACGATCTTCCCAAAATTTGAGTCTCATTTTATGGATATATTTTTCATTATTTTATGATCTGTGTAAAAAACAAACCTCTGAAACAACATGTAGTGATTCAATCAGTGTAAACCAAAAACCAAAGTTGTTAACTCGAGGATGTGGGTAGGATTTTCCCCTTACTAGGTGTCATATGGTGGGATCTGTAAGCCACTAATAAATTTCCCAAAGTCAAAATTGCACCAAATATAATTCCAAAAGCATCATAGTAAATATTATTTCTTCTATATGGCTTCCGTTGAATAAGGATTGAAGCTATACTTAACCTTCCCATCAACTACAAAAATATTTTCACATGATTCTGACTAGATCAACTATACACCCTTCTTAGTTAGGGTCATAATAGGAACTTCTATGAAAGATAAATCAGGGATGAAACACATTTGATAGCCTAAAATCCACAATAAACTATATCACTGGCCATTTCTAGTTCAAATAATATTCATGACTTATATTTTACTTGACCTAGAAGTGAACCTCATCAATCCAGAATTTGAATTATTTGAGATTTTGATATAGATATTTCTCTCTCAGTGTACTCTGCGTGATCTCATGACGGGCTTCTTGGTCATGTTAGGAACACGAAAACCACATGAACTTGTCAAAAAAAAACCACCAAAATAGAATCATGGTATGGATGAAAACCCGGATTCATCTGATTCAAACAAACTACTCTCACAATTTTGAGGATGAATGGAATGAACATATACTTGTACAAGATGCACCTACTCCAGAATGTCATATGATCTATGTCTGATGCCCGCACAACAACCTAATGATAAAATGAACTCAGATCACTCTTGGAGAAAATTGTTTCTCCTCAGATCATGTTGAAGAGGTCATATATACAAGGAAATATATTTCCATTCATTATTGTAATCTAGTTGAGTCGATGATAATACCCAATCAATCTGAGAATACCATCTGCCTTACTGATGAAAAGAACTGTTGAACCCCATAGGGATGTGCTAGTTATGATAAAAACCATAGCATCGAGGTCTTCAAGATGATTTTTGAGTTAATATAGCTCTATAGGTTCCATATTCTAATGAGGAATTGACATTGGTGTCTCACTAGGTCCAATCTTTATAGTTATCTAATAATATCTCATTAGAGGTAAGCCACATAATTTCACAGGAAATGTGTACCTGAAATGATTCACAATGGGATGGAACTCCACTAGTTGTGTTCCGTGATCGCTCATGAAGAAAGCTGATAATAGATCCATCATAGTTACTAGTAATGCACATTTATGTCCTTTTAAATTTTCCTTCATGTCCGATTATCCTTTGTGTATATATGTCTTTCCCTTATGGGATATAAAGGACACATGATAGCGATAGAAATCCCATTTTTCACAATAAGGACCGAGCATACTCATACCAAGAATAATATCGATGCTAGACATAGTGAGGATGTAAAAATTTCAGTTGAAATTGTACAAATAAATCTAAAGAGGTATATGTGGTTGTAGTGTATACCACTCTATCTTGGCCCCTAGTGGAGTGTCGATAGACATGATGCTGCAAAGTTACAAAAATAGAATATCCATGAATTTGAAAAACAATTATAGATAAAAAATTATGTGACTCACCAATATTAAAAAGGGAAGAAACTGAGGTAGAGGATAACCGAATTTTACTTTTAACCATAGATGTTCCCCTACTATGCTTCTCTCGAGCATATAACACTAAATACATAAGACATCAGTCACACCATTGAGATTATACCTGACTAATAAGAGAAGGTATTATCTAATAATGTTGATAGTATAAAACATGATAATCATGACTAGGACCTCCACCAATATCAATGACTAGTAGGGTAGTGGAAAAAAATTCCATCTAGCTATAGAGTCATAGATCCTATACCAGATAGAGGTGCTGGTATGGATCATCTATTACTATAGGCTGATGAAAAGGAGTTGATGAAATGATGATGGTGACCCATCATTCCACATGCTCAATACAGCGTTGTGTTCCCCATGCACTAGGGCTTCTTATAGTCAATACATCCACACTAATGACTTATAATAGTATTGTTAGTACATGTCGTCTGGCTGCAATTGTCACCTTGTGCACCCTCAAAGCGACACTTCTTACTACCAGACTTACTATCACCCAATCACGGAGCTGAAATTCGAGGGCTCATAGGTTTAGATACCCTGGAATTTCATTCCCAAATAATGTCCATATTTAAAATATAAATAACTATTTTTTATGAAATACATTTAGATATGAGTGGATTATATGTCCAAGTCTATACTCAATGAATCTTGTAATGATTTCTACATCACCTGTAAAATGTGTTGAAAATAGAAAAGCATGGTGAAACAAGTAGAATACTCCCAAATAATCATTGATACCTACATAATATGCAATAATTCTATATAATGACCATCTCTAATAGTGATTAAATATAATTGATCATAGGGTGATGTTTGGAAGTCTTCCAAAACCATGCCTATGGACTTCTCTACCTGGGAAAGGACATCCCACCAATGCTTGAGAGAGTCCTGGAGCATGTATAAGGAAAATATAACCCTTATCCTTATAAGTGTCTCAAGAAGGTAGAAGATAGAAATTGTGGCTTCTATCCATGAATATGTATCCTATATACCACCACTCACCAAGATGTAGTGTGGCTGCTACTATATAATGCCATGTGTAATTTCTTCCATAGACGAGGTATGTCTGGGAAAATTTTGGACTTGTTACATAGTCCATAAAAGTCTATCCCTAAATTTAGTGTCAAAGATCATCATAATATCAATATGTTGTTGCTAAATTTGAATAATGATTGGTGGTATTATAGGTAACACAATAGGTGGCAGTAGATTATGAAGTTTGGGTGGTTCAGGATCCACCATCTCTAGAATGTACTAATCACCACTCTCTGAAGGTATGACACAATGGCATCATGACAAAATTGGTCTATAATAGATAAAAAACAAATTTATATTGAATTAATTGGAGTCGAGGAATATAGTTAATGGTGAAAAATGTTGGTAGGTACATAGCCTATATTTGAGCACTCCACAACAGATAGACTGATCCATGAGTTTGGCCAAGAAAAAGAAGAAAATGTATATAAGGATCATTAAAATGTGGCATAATTTGTATATCCCATGTAAATTTAAGTTAAAATCTAACAAAAAATAAAAATATTTTATTTAACAAATGATAAATTCAATTTTTTACAGTTGGTCACAAAATCACCCACATGAAAAAAAATTAGATGAATGCTAAACATAGATATGGAATAGAAATATCCAAGTCATTTTAATCCCTACGGTGCCTAATATGAAGCATGTAAATGAATTAACCTCATATAATCGAGGTATAATGATAAAAACTATTATCTAAATAATAAAAATATCAATAAAAATTTTAAAAAATTGTTTCACACAATGGTTAAATCATATCAATGATAATTGGCATAATCAATAACTACTTTCCCAACCCATGCATTTGGGTTTCCTGAGTACATGGTTTAGCTACATCCAAGCACATGCCACATTAAAAATTCCAATATCCAAGTCACATGTCTATCCCAAACTGAAAGACAAAATGAAAAAATTTCCTTTATTATGTAACACCACAACATTTCATAGAATGTTATTTCATCAAAGTAATTCAATAACTGGCACTACACGCAACATAGAGTTCAAGCACACCATGAATTACCAAACTAGCCGTTCAAAAGTGGTAATGAATAGTATTAACTAAATTTTTACCTTTATATAATACTAATAATTTTACAATCCATATTATTAGTTTCTTATACTTAATCTAAGAATAAATCCATTTTTTAGATAAAAGAAGTATTTATCTAAAAATGCAATTTAACCGCCTTTTAATAGTGAACCATTTTTAAAAATAGTTTTTCAAACATTTATATATTAAATTTTAAAAAATTAACTTCTTTTTTAGAATCAGAACATAAGAATTTAGTTTTAGTAAATTTTTGGTGTTTTTTTGATATCTTAAATATTTCGGTAAATAGTAAAAAACACTATATTTTAACTGAAAAAAACTTTTTTAATAAAAATAATTTATATTTTTGTATTGTACATTTCAATGGTTTCGAAGTATAAATAGATTATATTTTTAACATTTAATCCAATTCTAGTCATTGTATGTAATTTCACATTAAAATTGGACATAAGAATGTGTCAATCTTTTGATAGTTATTATTTCTTAAATAATATGCCTTTTAGTTTTGACAATGAGAATTAGTTTTAAATTAAAAAATGAATGTTCTAAGTTATTAATTTGTAAAATTTTACTTCATTTTCGAATTCCTAATATCAAAATTGGATTAGGGTGAATTTTTGGTATTTTTTTGAAATCTTTCAATTTTTTGATTAATAGTGAAAAACACAGAGTTATTATTTAAAATCAACATTTTATTTAAATAAAAATTTATTTTATCTATATTTATTTTATTTCAAAATAGTCAATAATGTCTATTTATGTTCAATTTAATTAATTGGAGTCATTTTATAATATGTTTAGATATATATAAATTTTATTGAAAATTTTTATTATCTTTTGCTCACCTCCTAGGAGCATTTGCAAATTTTCATAAAACATAATTTTACCAATTCTATGAATTTTATTTCAAATATACAATAGCCACTATAGATATAATTAAGGAAAATCTTGTTCAATAAGATTAAAATATTTTTTGGTGAATTGTAACTTTTGAATTTTATTTACCACAAATAAAAGTAAATAGGGTAAATAAAGGTAAAAAAGATATTATTATTACCCGAACACATATCCTAATTCTATTGGATAAGAATAATTCGACCAAAAAGAACCTTAGGAATAAAATATGATCCTTTAGTTCCACTTCAATTAGATTAGGACTATTATTATTATTTAATTTAATGACGATTTAAAAGTGTTAAATTAAATTTTTCATAACTAAAAAATTTTCAATATAAGGTTATACATAAGATAAATTTTAATATTAATATTAATTAAAAATATAAACCAATTTACTACATAATGGTATTTTCTTTATGATTTTTAGAAATTTATAATTAAATTTATTTATGACACAATGATGATGCAATAATTTCCTTATTAATAAAAGATTCAAATAATTGATATTTTAAATACCCAAATAATTGTAATTTGAGACTAATGATGAATAAAAAAAATTATAGCCTAATATGACATGTCAGGGTTGATAAAATCGATTTATTAATAAGTAATCATGCTTTTATGATTTTATCAAAAAAATACTAAATAGTTTCAAAATTGACATAAAATAGACTTTAAAAAATATTATATTATTAATTGTTATAATGGTCCTAAATATATAAGGTTACTCCAAAAGGCTTATATAATAATATATATGACATTAATGAACGAATTTGTGTTTCATTGTCATTTTACAGTATGTTTATTAACCATATAATATAAAAATACAAAGAGACATGGTAAATGTCAACCTATTTAACTAAGAGTTAAATCTAAAAGATAAGGTTGATGTGGTGACATAAAACTATCTAAACATACTAGTTTAGAGTTTTTCAACCGATCCCCATCATAGCCCTTAAATAATTCATTTTTGAGCCATTATAAACCGAAATTCTTTTTTTTATAAAATAACATTTCTATCTTTTCCTATGGTGCCCCTCACCCCTCTTATAAAAGGGAACTCCCCCTTACCTATAATTCGCACATTCAAAGCCATTTGACTTGGCCAACTCCTACCCAAATACCCTCTCAAATGTACTAACTTCATCCTATATGCCTTACATTAGTTAGATAGACATCCTACGGAGCCCTTTTCATCAAATCAAAAGGAAAAACTCGAAGAAGAGGTAAATATTTCATCACCTCATTCATGTTCCTTTATTCATAGACTTCCCCATTCATTGTTGTTTCCATTCTAAAACTATAAATCTAGTATATTATATATAATGTGATGTTATTATAAAGATTGTACAACCATATTCATTATTCTATCCATCCTTTCAATGACATGTCACCCTACATGCGTATGTACGGCTTATCGGTTCCACATCATGGTGTAATTGTAATTCAATACATTATTTTTAGAATGGGTATAATAATTATGTGTAATTGATGTAAATAATTAATAGAACATGGTAATTATTCTGTATATATGATACACCATCCAACTATATATAATTTCAATATCAAAATAATGATATTGTCACTCGTGCGTATGTACGGATTACCATCTCTATGAACGTGATTAGATTCATTCCCCATTATAACCATTCAAGACTAATTTTCATTTCATGGTGAAAAATAATGTATAAATATTGGTATCATTCTGGATATGAATAAGAAACATCCCATCCATAACAAACATGATTCACGTAACAAATAATATAATGGAAAACGAATCA
This sequence comes from Viscum album, assembly GCA_963277665.1. Classification (NCBI taxonomy): domain Eukaryota; kingdom Viridiplantae; phylum Streptophyta; class Magnoliopsida; order Santalales; family Viscaceae; genus Viscum; species Viscum album. Next base: position 2,068,028,783 of record OY728160.1, read on the forward strand.
GTTAACACCTAAAATGACGATAATACTAAAATATCATTAACATAGAATTATTAGAAGATAATATGTGGTATCCTAATTATGTATACGGTTCTATTAAAATTTAATAACAATGATTTAACTATTATAAAAGAGGTTAACACAACCTCGAACAAGGAAAATTTCAAGGTAAGGTTTAATTTAAATATCTCATTATTATTCGTTGTAGTTTTTATATAAGTATCTACTGGGACATATTTATTATCCATGTCCATGTTTCATGAAAGAGTTTTCAAATGGATTCCTTTAAGGGAAATTTTTTAATAAAACATCAATTTAAATGTTTTAAATATTTTTTCCTGTAAACCATTCTCATTAATTTCCATGTTTTCAAAATCGTTTTTATGGATTTATCTATATGAGCAGGAATGTTTTTAAAATTCTAATTCATTCCCAATGTTTCAAAGTGGTATGGGACACATTGAATCAAATATGTATATAAATTTAATCCTTTCTAAATTGTGTTACTTTTAAATACTTTCTTGAAAAGGGATATTTCTCTCAAAGAGTTTTAGAAATCATTTTCATCTATGTCAACATCGTTTGAAAAATTTTAAACTTGTTTGAAGTTGATTTATTATGAAAGAAATCTTCCATTTTATATGGAAGGTTTTGTGATCTATTTGACTATGGATGTGTTATTTTTATACCATTAATGGTTTATGGATAATGTATTGACATTTCATATGCTAGTTTTAATACAAATGTTTATGTTATGTTTAAACCATTTCATACAAGGAATGCATTGGACTTATTAAGTGATGGATGGAGCCCACTATAGCTCTTCGATGCATCGATATATCTCATTCGACAAATCTTATTTGTAGTCTTGTCGCAAGGCCTTGACTATGTGGTTATAAAAGTCAGTCATTATGCATTCCATCATTATGAATGTGGATATTGATATTCCATGTGACTATTTGACTAGTAGAATATACATGTGAGTGATTAAATGACTTTATTTTGATTTATATATTCAATATTATGATAAATTTTATGTTTAAAAGGAATTTTTCTATTTCTATACATTTCCTTAAATGTTTATTTTTATTTATGACAGTTTACACTATAATATTATCCTCCTTGAGAATCTGACCTCTACCCTTTCTAGGTTTTACTTTTCCCAGGATGCGAAGAAGTATATTATGACTGACCTGTAGGGATATTCTATGGGATCCCATTGTTGTCTATGGAAACAATGTTATTGTAGCTTTTCATATAATGATGTAATGTAAACCTTATAATGGTATCTAGTACATCCAAGTATGCTATACTAATCGGCCATTCGAGACATGATCTTTTGTGATCATGCCGTTGTTTTATAATAATGCACCGAATCTGGGATTCTTGGGTCGGGGCATTATAGATTGAATCAGAGGATGTTTAGTACAAAACATGGAATGTATATTTAGTTAAACTCTGATTAAATCACATTACCCTAAGATATACTTTGAGGAGTATTATAGAAGAACTTCCTAAAATTTTGGTAATGTAGAGATTTCTTGTGGTTTCAATGAAAATACATCTCTGTCTAGATACGAGTAGGTGGTGGAGGCTCTGGCACAAATATACCTAGGGTTAAAAGCCTAAAACACCTCTTTGAGCTAGACTCGAACGAGAACTAGTTCTTCACAATGGGCCTTGCTACACTCTTGGTTATGTCACTCCAAGGGGATATTCATAGGATAATTCTAATTTTCATTACAAATCATTAGGAAGGATTTATGAATATATACCTCCTCAAAGAAAATATTTTTATGATTATGGACTATATCAATATGCTGTACAATTTATGTTAATTATTTTACATTTTTGGAATTATAAATTGCAATTCATAAACTGACCTTGTGTATTCCATTGTAAAGAAATGGAACCCTGTAGAAGGAATGTAAATTCCAACAATATGTATAATCCAATGAGTAAGAAGGATCATATCTGTCACGGTATTTAGCCAAAATTTAGAAGGAAAATAGTCTGCCATGTATTATAAACATATGAAGAAATAGTAACATGTGTTATTAATATAAGTAATGAATTCTTTGAGTCCTATGTATTTGAAGGGATTCAATAGAAAAAAGGAAAAAGAAAGAAATATGGATAAATGATAGAGGGAAAATAAGGATTTTCCCATATGTAATAACTATGGAAAGAATCACCATGGTAAATTCTTAAAGAGAAATGATGTTTTTTATAATTTTCGAGAGAAAAGACACCATGGATGTGATTTCAAGGGTAAGAAAAAAGTTTCAAATATACAATGCTTTATCTTCAGGGAGTTGGGACACAATTCGAATCAATGTGTGAATCATCAACGTATCATCTAAATGTTGTCATTGGATAATAATAATGTTATGATACTACCTAAGATGAGGAGTAATGATTATATTTCATAATTTGTTAATAAAGTACTATGTCATTTGAGTTTTGTATTAATGATGTACATGTCATAACAATTATATAGTATATAAGGATTGTTCTGAAATACTATTGCATTAATGAATTGAGATTTTGTGGAACCATGAAAATAGAATCTATATAAGGTTAATTTTTTTGAAAATATATGGTTGAGAGAAAGATAAATTATAATATGGATGTGATTCAGAGGTAGTGATTTTATAATATTACATGATTTATATGGATAAATTATATTGGATATTCTGGACTATGTTGAAACTGATTAATGATTGGTATATTCCATAATTGTTGGACTTTACAATGTTTCTAGATTGAAGTAGTATATACAGTTTGATATAAGGAATAAGGGAGCATGAATTTAATCAATATGGTTTTATTATAATTCATGATGTTTCAATGTTTTAAAAGAATTCATGATGATAGTGTTCACATGTTATTGTGTGGAAAAAAAGATCTTCATTGTGTTTACCTTCCTTATATATTTTTGAATGTGAGTCTGGACAGAAGAATTTTAGATAATTATAGTTTGAGATTATTTTTGGATTTCCAAAAAAAGGATAACCAGGAGGTCCGGCGACAACCCGTCGTGTCCGACAAGGCTGGGAGACGTGATCCAACAACCGAAGGGAGACAAGGTCATATCACTTGCCACTGGCCCACGTGACGTCCTTGATTGAATAATGTAGTTTTTTAAAAGATCTGGTAGATGAATTATAAATTAATTTTTTTGGAACCCTATACAAAAAGGATAAATAGAATATTTTTTATGTTCTATTATCTTTTAGAGTGAAAGATGAGTTTTTGGTAGAAATTAGTTAATGAATAGAGCTCTACTTGTCAAGTATATTTATATATTTTTTCTTCTCTTATTCTATGAAAAAACTTAATTATTAAATATTATGTAATGGATCTTAAAACTAATAATATGTTACCGTACTTCCATATGTTTTGTTGAAATGTGATATTTTAAATCAACATATATTGATGGCTTTAAGGACCTCAATTATACATTTTTTTGTGACTGATTACCTCAGTCACTTCCTATAATTATTTTCGTTTTTCCTCCAATCATGTGTTTTTAATTGCCACCAATGTTCTTCTAAATGAGATCATAAATTTTTGGTGACTTATTTATTCCTCTTTTCCTCATATTAAGACGAAATATTATTAAACCTATTTTGGAATAGTTTTTTCCCATAAAGGTATTTTCTATTTTCAACAATTTATTTTAGAAAAACCTTTTGAAATTGTTAGGAAGAAATTTATTAAAGGAGGTAATAATGTAACACACCATGAATTCATAGTACGTTATTTCTTCAAAGTAATTCAATAACTTTCACTACACACAACAATGAGTTCATGCACACCATGAATTACCAAAATAGTCGTTCAAAAGTTGTTATGAAACCTATTAACTAAATTTAGAACATTATATAATCCTTAAAATTTTAGAATCCATATTATGAGATTCTTAGACATAATTTAAGAAAAAATTAAATTTTTTTATATAAAAGAAGTATTTTTCAAAAAAAACATTTCCTTCATTTAATGGCGAACCCTTTTTAAATCCAATATTTAAAAATTTTATATATTCAATTTCAAAATATATTCTTCTTCATTCGAATAATATCCTTGGAATTTATTTACAATTAATTTTTGGTGCTTTTATCATAACATTCATATTTGGGTGAATAGTGAAAAAACTATATTTTAACTAAAGAAAACATTTCTAATAAAAATAATTTATAGTGTTTGATTATACATTTTAATGGTTTGTAAGTATAAATAGATTATATTTTTACCATTTAATCCAATTCTATAAATTGTAAGTAATTTTACTTTCAAATTGTTCCTGAACGAGTGTCAATCTTTTGATAGTTATTATTTCTTGAAAAATACGTCTATTGGTTTTGACAACAAGAATTAATTTCAAATTAATTAATGAAACTTCTATGTTTTGAATTTGGTAAAATAGAAATAATTTTTTAATTATTAATATCAAAATTATCATAGTAGGAATTTTTGGTATTTTTCTTAGAACATTCAATTTTTTATGACTAGTGAAAAACACTGAGTTATTATTTAAAACCGATTTTTTTTTAAATAATTATGTATTTTATTTAAATTTATTTTAGGTCAAAATAGATACATAATAAGTATATAACTTCAATTTAATTCATTTGAGTCATTTTATTATATGTTTAGATATATAAAAATTGTATTGAACTTTTTAACGTCTTTTACCCACCTCCGCGGAGCATTTGCAAATTTTCATGGATCCTAATTTTACCGCTTCTGTAAATTGAATTTAAAAAATCCAAGAGACGCAGTTGATATCAGTAAATTATATGTGGTTAAAAAAGATAAATTTTTCTATGAATAGTAACTTTTGACTTTCTTTACCACGGTTAAAAGTAAATAGGGTAATTAAAAGTAAAAAAAGATATTATTATTACTCTAACACGTGTCCTAATTCTATTGATAATAGTAAATCGAAAAAAACAGACTTAGGAATAAAATTTGATCCTTTAGGTATACATGGATTATATCAGGAAATTTATTTTTATTTAACATTAAGAAGAGATAAAAGTGTTAAATTCATGTTTTTATAACTAAATCATTATTAATATAGGGATATACATAAGATAAATTAGACTATAAATTTTCATTAGAATGATAAACCAAATTATTACATAATGGTATTTTATTTATAATTTTTAGACATTAAATAATTAAATTTATTTATGACACAATGATGATGCGGTAATTACTTTATTAATAATAGATTAAAATAATTGATATTATAAAAACCCAAATAAATGTAATTTGAGTCATAGGATGAATTAAACTAATTTTATAGGTTAATATTACCTATTACGGTTGATTCAGTACAATTTTGTTCGATGTAATCATGATTTTATGATTTAAAAAAATACTAAATAGTGTCAAAATTGACATAAATTTTTTTTAAAAACAAATATTATATTTTTAATTGATATAATGGTAATAAAATTCTAAGGTTTGACCAAATGACTTATATAAAAATATATATGACATTAATGAACAAATTTTTGGTCTATTTTCATTTTATAGTATGTTTATTGAACATATAATATAAATATACAAGGAGACTTGGTAAATGTCAAACTATTTAACTAAGAGATAAATCAACAAGTTAAAGTTAATATGGTGACCTAAACCTGTCTAAACCCTATTTATTGACTGGTTGTTGACCCATCCACACAATATCCTTTAAATAATTCATTTTAGAAATATTATAAAATGAAATTCGTTTTATTATAAAATAATATTTCTAACTTTTCCTAAGGTGCACCCCACCCCTCTTATAAAAGGTCACTCCCCCTTCTCTCAGATTCACACCTTCAGTGCCATTTGGCTCAGTAAAACCCTACCCAAATACCATCAAAACTATCCTACATTAATCCTAAGGGCCTTCATTTAGTCGAAAATCCGTCTTATGGAGCCCTTTTGATCAAATCAAATGGAAGAACCTGAAGAAGAGGACATATTTCATCACCTCTTTCTAGTTCCTTTGTTCTTACACATCCTATTTATTTGTTGTTTCCATTATAAATTAATAACTCCAGGATCTTCTATATACTATGATGATATTATAAATATGGTACAAACATATTAATTATTCTATCCATCCTTTGAAAGACATGTCACCATACATGTGTACTTACGGATTACCGTCTCCACACCGTGGTGTCATTTTTATTCAATACATTATTATTTGGATGGGTATAATAATAATATGTAATTGATGTAAATAATAAATATAACTTGATAATGATTCGGTATATATGATATACCATCCAATTGTATATAATTTTAATATAAGAAGAATGATATTGTCACTCTTACGTACGCATGGACTACCGTCTCCACGAATGCGATGAGATTCATTCCCCATCACAACCATTCATGAATAATTTTCATTTTATGATTAAAAAAAATGTTTAAAGACTTGATATCACTTTGGATATGAATAATAAACATCACGTACATAACAAACATGACTCACTTAACAAATAATATAAAGGAAAATGAATCAGTTAACACCTGAAACGATGATAATAATAAAATATCAATATCAAAGCATTATTAGATGATCATATATGATATAATAATTATGTATATGGTTCATTTATAATTTAAAAAAATGATTTAACTATTATACATGAGGTTAACGTACCCTCAATCAAGGAAAAGTCCAAGGTAAGGGTTAATATCCAAATCTCTTTATTATCTAAGTTTTTTACGAATGTATCTACAAGGACATATTTATTATCAATTTCTATGTTTCATGAATGAGTTTTCAAATTGGTTCTTTTAAGATAATTTTTTTACTAAAACATCATTTTAAATGATTTAAATATTTATTCTTCTAAATAATTCTCATTAATGTCCTTGTTTTCAAAATGAATTTAAGGATTTATCTATACGAACACGGATGTTTTTATAATGTTAATTCATTTTAAAATATTCAAAGTGGTCTGTGACACTTTGAATAAAAAATGTATTTAAATTTCATCCTTTCTAAATTTTTGGACTTTTAAATGTTTTCATGAAAAAGGGATATTTCTCTCAAAGTGTTTTACAAATAATTTTCATCTTTGTCAACATCCTTTGACAAATTTTATACTTGTTTGACGTTGATTTATTAGGAAACATATCATCCGTGTTTTATTGAAGGTTTTGTGATTTTTTTGACTATGGATGGGTTATTTTTATAACATTCATGATTTGTGTATTCTTGTTTTAATACTAATGTTTATGTTATTTTTAACCATTTAATTTGAGGAATGCATTGGACTATGTATCTAACAGGTGGAGCCCACTATAGATCGTTGATGCATCTGTAGGTCTCATGTGACTATCTAGTATCTTGGATCAAGGCATTGAAAAAATATTATTTTTATTCATGGAAAAAGGCCTTGACAATGGGGTTATGAATGTCTGGGATTATGAATTCCATCATTATGAAAGTGGATATTAATATTGCTTGTTTTTATTCAACCAGTAGAATATCCATTTGTGTAAGAAAATGGAATTATATTGATTTATATTAATTATATTGATTTATATTTTCCCTTTTATAATTATATTTATGTTGAAAAGTATTTTGTTTTAGTTTTATACATTTCCTTAAATGTTTATGCTTATTTATGAATTTTTCCACTATATTGTTATCCTTAATGAGGATTTGAGCTCACCCCTTTCTATGTTTTAATTTTTCCAGGATGTGAAAAGAATATTATTACTGAGCTACATGGATAGTATATAGGATCTCAATGTTCTTTATAAAAACAATGTTGTCGTTGGATTCCATTTTATTATTTAATGTAAACTTTATGAATGTATCTAGTACATCTAAGGCTACTAAACTAATCTGTATTTCAAGACTTGATCTTTTAGGATGATGTCAATGTTATATAATAATGTACTGAATCTGGGATTCTGGGGTCGTGGCGATACATATGATACCACATTGTAATGTCCTTGTACCATGTACCCCTAGATGGGTTCTTCGAGCAGAGATGACCACATGACCACAAGCGCCCCTCTCCAAAATCCACATGTTGTTGACTAAAAGTGAAGACCTATTAAATGTGTCTGCAATAGAGATTATTCACTCATATATAAAAGGTAATATAATGTGGATGAAAATAGTTTATAAAAAGTATTATAAGCATATATATAATAAAAATGTTGAAGATTAAATTTAATAATCCCAACTAAATAAATGAGAATTGTTAAAGCCGATAAATTAAACCAACTACACAACTTTTTCATTCAATGAAGTGTGAATTTATTAAATATAAGTAGTTTAGGAAAATAAGTTTGATAAAAAATTAAAATGAAAAGGATCAATTGTGAAACTACCATATCTTGATCATAGGCTTGGCCGTCTTCCCCATGCTACATCCAAAATAGAATATAAATCAAGAATTTGAAGGGGAACACTTCCCTTTATCAATACCTACAGACATAAACTCCAATCGGGTACAAAAAGATACCTGAGAAGTGTGTGAGATTAAATCCTTGTAATCCAACACCCTCAGTCTCAAAACATTTCCGTTTCTTGTTGTAAACAAAATTAGTTTGTAAATATACAATAAATAAAATAAATTAAATGTTCAAAATAAAATAAGTATAACTTGGTATAGGTTATCAATGGCACCCATCCAAGACACTTATTTCTTCCTTGGTTGGTAATCTAAATAAAGTACATGTTATAAAAAAGACATATATATATATATATAAATTTTGTAAATAACAAAGGGCGGACAGAAAGGATAATACCGCTAGGATTTTACCTTATATTGGGACTATTTAATGGGTTAAGAAAGTGTTCTTCATGGAACAAGAAAGGAATAAAAATTCACAAGGAACCTAAAAACGAGTCAAATAAAAATTTTCATGCATTGTCATTAATTTTATATTAATTTTTAGCATTATATTTCAAGGCCATCATTAAGGTATCATTATGGTACATCCTACAATTTATCCAATACCATTGATCTTGACCATGGATAGATTTTGAAAGACCACGTATCACTCAAGGCCTGGATTTATCCTGAGATAATTCCATGTGTCACACATTAAGTGTCATGTATCACCTAAGGCATGGAGTACCCCCATTACCAATGGGTTTATCTGTTTTTTTCCAGCAGGGAACCAGTATCATTCACAATTATATAGAAAACTAAGGGATACCATTGTCTTAAAAATCTAATGAAATATTCCCCTCGTCATAGAGTGTAGTAACCAATCAGCAAGGTTCATTCCATTGTGGTGATTAATATGAAACCCTCATTACCTCACCATCATGAATTTAATTAGATCTCATGGAAGAAATTTTCACAATGTATGAATTGATAATTGTAACAAGACAACTTATGAAAGGAAGAGCAACATACATCAACATCATTCGAGCCAAACTGTCACAAAAAAATAGAATATTAGCCAAAGAAGAGAAATGAATATTACTATATTATAATTTCATATCATAATATTAATTTTAAAAAATGATATCATTAGTCATAAACATACACAACTGATAAAATATTCATGGTTCATATTTATGATAAATATTTTATTTTATTTTAAACTCATCTAAATTGGTGTAGTGCCACATATGCTATTAATAAATAAATTATTCATGTATAATAGAAAATTTAGTAATTACGTCAGTACATAAAATGAGGTATCAAATGATGATACAACAAATAAAAACTTTTTTATCTCAGACACAGTTTCAAAATTTGATCCAAGTAGTTCAATTAAATATGAATAAGAATAAATGGAATATAATAGGTAGGCATCGATGAGCGGAACATCGTGTGATCCAATGGATGCAACAAAATTATAACAAAGGGAGTAGAATCCCAAATTTATAATAGTGACGATAATATGCTCCCGATGATATTTTATTTATCCCAAAACATAAGAATTCAGATGATTATAAGAAAACCTACAATTTTAGGTAAAATCTTTCCATAGATGACTTCATGAATGATAGTAGATGGGATGCTACAATTCATTGTGCACCTGACAATGATGATTATAGAGGAGGAATTGAGTGAAAAGGGATTTCAAATAAGGAGGAGGCTAGGGTGATGAACAAGTTGTTACAAAGGGGGAGACTCACCCAGGGAGAGTAGAGGAAAATGAAAAAATAATCGATGGAAACAAAAAGGGAGGTGAAAAAATGGAATGGGAAACTATAGGGAAAGGGAAAGTAAATAAATTAATTTCAAAATAAATAAAAAATAAAAAAATGGAAGGATAAAAAATAAAAAAATTCATTACCTAATTAAAATTTTTTACATTCTACCCAAAACTCATTTATTCTATTATTTATTTTTATCCCCTTTTCATATCATTGAATTCCCTAAGATTGATTATTTTTTCATTTTTAATCCATTTTTTATTATTTATATACTTAATACTATTCTATTTTGTGATTTAATATTTTACATATATCACATCATTTTAATTAATTAACTTAATAACAGCACAAGACCCATAATAATGTTTGTAGGCTTTCTCTGAGGGTCGTTTTATGTAATTGGACATAAAATTTAATATATACATACCCTGAATAAAGATACGACGTTACAACAAATTAATGAACACATGAATATGTTTATACACCAAATTATCAATAATAACTAAGATGATTTTTGAGATCCAATGTAAAATTTAAATGGTTTCATTAATGGAAAACTATATATATATATATCCAATCAAATGATTGAGATAATTATATATATATATATATCAATATACAAATCGACATGTGATTTTCATAATATCACATGTATTGTTATATGTAAACCAACAATGAGACATGGGATTGATTTATGATTTTATAATAAATTCGGTAGAGTAATAGAGTATGAAGTAATTCCAAAAATTAGGGTTTTATGAGAATAAAAATCCGTACAAAAAAATGTGCAATGTTATTATCATAGTGAATGTCCCTTCGACCACCTAAATTTGAAAATGAAGTATTTTTTAATTCATAAAAATTTAAATAATAAAGTGAATATAATATAAAATATTGGATGAATCCTATAGTATATTAATGATATATATTTTATTATCATCAATAATAATGTATCTTATTTCGGAACACTATCAATACATGTTAGAAATAAATCCATAGTGAGGATAGTTATCAGATGAACAGATATAGGAGTGTGTTTGTAATGTTATCTATTCAATATTGATTTATATTTTTCATAAAGAATATTCATAAAAATATATCCTGAACATTCTTGTGAGTATATGTGAACAATGACCCATATATACATATATTATCAATGTTTTTGGAATGGTTTTGAAGGCTTCCAAATGCATTACTTACTCGATGCTTAGTGTTTCGATCATAAATTTTTAGAATTTTCCAATTGAAATTTTATATAAATAACTCACATATATATATATATATATATGAAATAAATATATTTTTTTAATTTTTTATATTAGCATCCAATGAATTTGAAAATATTTTTTTGAATAAATTTATCATTTTTTCTATTTTTCATTTTATGAAACACAAAATATAAATTACTTTATTAAAGTAAAATGTTTTTCTAGAATTATATGAATCACTAATTTAACTATAACTTATAGATAATATAAATATTGGAATTCTCAACACGGAACACTGAGGATAACATGCATTATACGCAATAACAACTTCCATCATGTAGTTTCAAAAAACGAAAGAGCGAGGTTAGCCAAAAAAATAATATGTTATCAAAGTATGATTATTTAATATCATAAGAAAAACCATGATTTTAAATAAGTGCCTATGACTAGACATAAACAATATATGAAAATATATGGTTTACACAATAAAACATGAAATCATTGGTTGCCAGTTAATTAAAAATAAATAAGAAAACTGAATGAATATAAAAGGAACTATTACTGTGGTCAGAAAAATAGTTTAAAAAAATAATTTAAATATTAATTTAATTAAATCAATTAAATAATTCAAACATTATTTTCATATGGATCTTAGTTGGATTATGTTATATGAAACAAGTACTTCTCATATTATGTACGCAACACTTAGTTTATATGATGAATTATTTTTTATATAATTACATAAATCAGATAATTATATCATAGTCATTAAAAAGTTATTGGAATAATTATAAATAACTTTTAAATATTATATATAATTGTTAAATATAAATAAAAAATATTTAATATGAATGATATGATATTTATTAATTTTCCTTCCATATTAAAAAATTTATTTTCAGAAATGAATGACTTTTAAGAAAAAAATTAATTTTAGAAAGATTTATAAATTTCAATTAATATAATAAATATAATTTTTGATTTTAGAAATTAAAAATTAGGCAAGGTTTAATTTTTTGGAGTTTTCAGAGATAAATCTTTTTTTTAAAAATTGTTGAAAAAATTGCTTTTCAGTTATAAACTGCCTTATTCTATAATTAAATAATAATGATAAATTATATTATAACTTTGTAATAAGGTCATACTATATAAATATTACATCTATTAATATAATTTAATTCATTATAATCAATTTAACTTTAAAATTTATTTCAATATCATAACACACTTTTTAACATATTTCTATATTAAAACCAGTTATTTCATCTGGTCTGTGGGATTAGCATTAATATTCATTTTACTACTTTTAGGACATGAATTTAAAAAGGCAGACATAAAAATACTATTCATTATAATATTTTGAGTCTAAAATGTAAAATATAAATTGTTTTAAAATGTTTTGTAAAAGTAATTTAAATTATTCACTACGACTAAGGCCAAATTAAGCTTAATTGGGGACTAAACCTTCATATTATTGGGCCAAATGATCTATAAAATTTTCCAAAACATAATTTTTTTCAATATATATTCTATAAAACATTTATTACTTATTATTTGTTTGGTCATGAAATTTTTTAGGTACGATCATGTGTACATATAACATGTTCCTAAAAACACCTAGCCAGTCTATTTCTTTCCCTATAAAATATACCAATTCTCCCACATTGTCACACCTCTAAAACAAATTATATTAAGAATATAACTAACCAATAAACATCTCAATATCATTATATTCCTCTATTAATACACGTACTAGGTATAAATAAATTCATGTATTCCTTTTGGGTCAAACTAAAAGGAATTACTGATTTTGGGGTAACATTTTCTATCAAGTCCTGCATTTTATTTTTATTTATCAAAACCATAAAAATATCATTATTATATAAATATAAAACCAAAAATTTATCCTAAATATAATATTATTTTTATGTAAATTTTTTTAACTACACATACAAGCACCATTATCAAATGGGAAACGAGCATACTGTTTCTCTATACGGAAAATTACAACCTCACAAAACGATGATTGTTAATTTTTCCAATACCACAAATCATGGTAGAAATTATGTTTTAATATAGGTATATATATGATAAATATTATATATATAATTTATTTATTCATCTTTAATTTTTATTTGGAACATTTCTGTATTCATTCAATTTTATTTAATACGATAATTTCATTTGAGGATGTTGTGACTACCAACCCTCAAAAAAAATGATTCATTCATACACTACATGTATTGTATTAATGATGGTATTAGTGGATATATATGATATATATATTTATTTATTTATAAATATAATATAATAATTAGATATATATAAATATATGTATATGTAATTTACATTCTTCTCTCAATACAACATTTAAACGTAAATAAACTTCATTCGTATGTATGGACTATCATCTCTATCAATGGTGTATTTTTCAAAAATATATATTATATTGATTATAAGAATACACATATAAATTATATAAATGATATTTTAATCATTTTTTACATTCTTGAATAATTATATAAGTATAAGGATCACCAATATAACATATTAAGATATATATTTAAAATAATGAAAATATTACCCCAAGTGAATCCTTAAAATAGGATGGTTAAAAAGTCAGTAATATATGGTCATATTCACACGAAATTTGATTTTAGGGAAACAAATATATTTCTGTAAAATATTTATAAAAAAATTATATTTTTTACACATGTTTTTTGAAAGGTTATGACGAGATTCAATACCCAGGGTAAGAGGATTTCATTTCAGTTTTTATTCCAGAGAGAATAAAGCTATGTTCACCATTCATTACTTTTGGTGAGGTAGTTACTACCTATTTATTTATAATATATATATTATACATACATTTATGGGTACTAAAATATCATTTTATGAGCTTTCATTCCGGGGTTCTTTGTTTCAAAATTTACCAAATCGATAAAAAGGGTTTGTCTCAATTTTCAATCTTCGAGACTGAGGTTTTTTAAGAACGTAATATATTTTTCAAGGTGTATATACATCCATTTTACATGTTCAGTAAATAATATCAATCTTTACATGATATTGTATGCTTCATTTAAATTCTTTTTTCTGATAAGTAGAATATGTACTCATGTTACCATGTTATAAGAGTTAATTGAGATAATCTAATTCATATTGAGATTGTTTATTTTTATGAATCCTTTGATGATTTCATATTTTCCACCTCTCCTGGAATTTAGGTATTTTATTATCCTCTTGATTTTTATTATATATTCATTTAGAGGTTCCATTTTTTATTCTTTGCTCTATAAAATTGTTAATAATGTTTTTTTAGAAATCTCGACTTTACCCTCTCTTCGGTGGGATATAAATGTACCTTCAAACCCACATTTTCTATAAACAGGGTTTCTAATTATGTACTAATAAAATAATATGATCATTAAAAGACATTTTCCTTTTCTTATTTTAGCAATATATAATTTAATCATCTAATTTCATTCCAACCAAGGAATTTTCAATCCTTTTTACCATGAAAAATGAATATTAATTTTACCATGTATGAAATATACGTATTTAACCAACATAATTTTTATAAATATTCCATTGCATGATTAATGGGATGATTTTTATAAAGTTATTTTTAATGTATTTTCCTGAAAATTTGTTTTCAATATTATTGCAAGATTTATTTATTTGTATCCAATGTTTTTTCAATAAATAAATATTATTTAAATTTTCAAACATCGTTGATATGATTTCATGGAAAATGGTTTTCAAAAAAATATAAATATTTATTTATATGTTTTCAAATTATTTTCAATTAAATGATTTTCAAAATGTTTCCTTTCTTTATTAATATTTTTTAAATTTATTTTCAATAAAATTGTTTTCATTACGTTTCCAAGCATTCATTATTATTTCAAAGTGTTTTAAAAGATAAAGTATTTTAAAATGTTTTGGGACTGTTTATATAATGTATCAAGGAAAAATTGTTTCAAAATATGTTAGGTAATATTTATATGATTTTGGGGAATTTTCTATGAAAATTAGTTTTCATTTTTTATATATTAAATACCCTTTTTCAATAATTGATTTATAATTTTCTGAAGAATTTTTTTTGATTGATAATTCAAATTTATTTTACATCGATGATGACATTTATTACTGTTACTAATTCCTTATTACTAAATTATCTAAATGTTACATTCATATTGTTTTTAGGAATTATTTAAGTTTAACGTCATTTTATTTAAGAAACATGTTTCTCTTTCATAGGTTGTATGCTTTTGAAATATAGATCTTTTAGTGGGTTAAGATCATGATGAAATGATTATGAGACCTTCATTTTTCCACATGATATGATAAGATTACATGTTTGTAAATCCCAATTAATTACATGGGTTTTGATATGATTATTTATGTTCCATTTTTTCATGTATGGAAGATTTTATTATGAGATGGGTTGGACCTATATATCCCCCCAATTCTTTTGGAATGTATTTATATCTCATGAGATAGATTGAGATGGTCTTGGGAATGTAAAATTACTAGTAAGATGACCATGAGAGTCAACCATGATTACCAAGATGGTATGAAGAGTGAACATGTGTTAAAACAATGGCCACGTGAGAAAACCATGACTACAAAGATGGCATGGGGAGTGATCCCATATGACCAAGATGGTATTGGTAGTAATTCCTTGTCTAATATGGAAATCATATTATTTGATTATGTTTCTTCCATAATTAAATTTTTTAATCCTATGTTATGCTTTCAGGGATTATGTCCATTATTTTCATATGATTTATTTATTATTATCATCTTTATTATTTCCATGATTCTTGTATATGATCTTTAATATTCTGGGTTGATCAATTATCTCCATTATCATGTTCGCATACCCTAAGGCTCGAGATTATGCATACATATATCCCTTGTTTTCCCATACAAAGAATTTGAGCTCACTCGTTTCTTATGATTCTTTTCCTTTGATTATGATGAAATTTTTGAGGTATTATTACTAAAGGTGTAGATCTTTATAAGAGATACTGAAGGTCATTCACCAGGATAAAATTTTGTTTTCAATTTCCCAAAGATATTATACTATTACGGACGGAAAAATGTATTTTTTTAATATATTGATTATACATATGAAATTCTTTAATATCCAAGTATAATAAACTAAGGACACTATATTTTTTAAAAAAAATTTAAGTCAACTATTGGAAGCTATGATCAAAAAAATTAATGGGATCCTTGGGTATATTTCTATGGATATGTCTTGGGATGTCCCAAAGGATAAATATAATAATAAGTCCACATTTATGAACATTTTTTATAATTTTGGTCAAGGGTAGAGTTAGTGGTTTCCTAGATATACATCAAGATTAAGATAATACATTCTTGTGTGGTTCTATAAAAAAATATTACCTAGGTCTAACAACTCAATCATTATATTCACGGCCTGCTATTGTGTAATCTATAACATGAAAATGGAACATGTTTCACAACTCGTATGATGCTATTTTAGGATATGGATTAGAAATTTAATAAATTATCAAGAAACACAATTATGGATTTATATATAATATGGCTACGAATAACCAAGGATGAAAATAGGGTTCTTATATATTGATGAGGTTTTAATTATTTAGAAATCCCAATATTAAATATTATCATGACTATAGTTTTCTAATATGTTAAGTAATTATCACAATATTATTTGTGTTTTAGTCAATTGGGGGAACAAAAAAAATAGATTAATGTTTAATGTGATAGTTTATTTAATGATAAGTAGTCTTGTTGGATGATCACTATAGTGATTGATATTCTTATGATGCCTAATCAATTTTTATATAACCAAATTATCAACATTTTCCATGACTGAATCTTTGACACACAAAGGAAGAGAAAGAAGTATTTCACTATGTGTTCAGGTAATGAAGACCATGTAGAAAAGAATATTCGGTTTCCTTTATTTAAAGAGTGTGGAAATAATATACCTAATAGAAATTTTAGAGGATCAAGAAGATGATTTGACAATGTAAATGAACGACAGACATCAAGTGACTACAAGGTAAAAATATTGAGTTCACTTAAAGAAATGCATGATAATATTGGAAATCATATGTAATCATTTATGGTTAATTGTTTTCAGTGTGTAAAAAATTGACATTATCCAACTTATTTTTCCAAGAAAAATGATCTTGATGGAACCCCCATAGAGGTGCGAGTAATGGTAACATTGATGACAATGATGGAACTACGTAAGAAATTTGAATGGAACGGGGTGTTGTATAATATAATGAGGTATCCATGTTAGTTGAATATGGATCAATTCAGATGATAAATTTTTTATGTATTTGGATTCATGATATCCATGTTAGTGGAATATCCATGTTTGGATAAATATATGCAGGATATGAATTAGTAAATAGGGTCGTACTGGTTACCTTGGAACTAATTAAGGGAATGTTGAAAAGTAATTCATGATATCACGAATGATACATAAAATATTATTCGATTTATGGAATATATCATGAAATCTACAGAATAATGAAACATGAATATTTTCTAAAATGGATTTATGGTAATTCCAATCATTACCATGTTCAATGAGAATTTAACATAATTAAATTAACTTGTTTTGAATGTGACAACCAAGAGTTTATTTAGGATATATCTATATCAATGATGGCGGGTTTCTTGACATAGTTTCTATGGTTTTGTATTTTCATCTTTCATAAGTGTAATAATTTTATCCATTCAAGAAATTTTTGAGTTAATCAGGTATTTATGTAATCATTTTGTATCAAAATCCTTAAATAAAAGGGCGTTTAGTGATTAAACGTATTCCTAGGAATTCCATCATATTATGTTTGTAAATTATATTACATTTAAATTGGAAAATGAAACCATGTATGTTCAGTAACATCCAATATAGTATACAAATGATGAAGTTCTTGAACCCAAGACCAAATGATGATAAGTGTCCCAATATTACCACTAGATTACAAGATTTAGTACTTTTTGTATAATAACTTATGATGAATATCAATTTATAATGTGATTACAATGTTACATATTTTGTTAATGGATTAATGTATTAACCATATTTATTTTTAATAATAGATGTAGATAAATGGTAATAATTTTCAATATGATATTGTCCTTAATATTTAATAAAATTTAAATTTATTTCTTCAAGAGTCAATGTTAATTAATGTTCATCCACTTATTGAATTAATGGATTAATTTGAACACTACTAGAATACTAACATATACCAACGGTTTGGAACCGTTGGTATTGGACTCCAAACCATTGGTATAGCCTATACCAACGGTTTGGAGAACCGTAGCCAAGTAAGCCGTTGGGATAGGTCTATGCCAACGGTTTTGCAAAAACCGTTGGAATAGACCTATGCCAACAGTTTTGGAAACCGTTGGTATAAGTAATATGAAAATATATACCAACGGTTATGGAACCGTTGGTATATGTATTTCAAAAAAAACATTCACTGGGATTTGATCCCAGGACCCCCTAGTTTATCATTGAACGACTTAACCACTAACCTAACATGAATTTTTTGAACATAATTACATAAATATATATATTTATTATCATAATTATTTTAAATTTTGATTTATATAATGTTCTCGGTAAGAAGATATGATAAACATTCTCAGGACCTATACCAACGGTTTTGACAATCATTGGTATGGTTATTGATCCTGGAATTTATTTTGGGTTGAAGGTTGGTTTAGAGGGGACCTTTCCCAATGGTTTTGGAAAACTTTTGGGATAGGTATACCCTTTCCCAACGGTTTGGACAAACCGTTGGGAATGGTGTCCACAAATTGGACTTTTCCCAATGGTTTTCCAAAACCGTTGGGAAAGGTGGCCACAAAGTGGAATTTTCCCAACTGTTTGGCCAAACTGTTGGTATAGGTATACCCTTTCCCAACGGTTTTGGAAAACCCTAGGGAAAAGTGGCCAAAAAGTGGGATTTTCCAACGGTTTGGCCAAACCGTTGGGAAAAAGTACCTATACCAACGGTTTTTACAAACCATTGGTATATAAGCGTTGGGAAAAGGTAGGTTTCCAGTAGTGTAAATAGTTAAAATCACAACCAATGCCTAAATAAATTTGTATTATTCTTGGTCAATAAAATAATTACTCAATGATATGCTAACAATCAAAAAAAGAAAATGTGTTGTCCTCATACCATAAATTATGTTAAACTGAGGGTCTTTTAAATCATCCTCAATTTATGACAATGGGTCCCTAAAATTTTCATTGAACATTAATTTTCATTATTTGAAATTATGCATTCCTTATAAATATTTACTCTTTATAAACTTGACCATTGTTCCCCTCCAACCTTTGTTAACCAATTTGGATGCAGAGTTATATTTTACATTGGATAACCTTTATAGGTCCAGAATTCCTTCTTTAATGGAAGATTTAATTTTTATGTTTATGATGTATGTTTCTATGAATTAATTATTAAATTATTAAACCATTGATAACCTAGAATAATTTTTAGGGTGAATTTATTTTATGTGGGAATGAACGTAACACCCTAATATTTATTTATTTAATTTTTTTGAATTAACTTATAAATTTTAATTTTTATTCTTCTCATGAAACATTGTAGATACATTATTTTAATAACTCACTATTTTGGTATTTTGTTATATTCAACACCTACTTATCTGTTCTTTAAACTCTATATAAACTCTGTCTTTCTCTACATCAAACATTGAGGATAGCTTCCCTTATATGCAATAATTTCTTTCCTTGATGACCTCTGTAACAGGGAAGGAAAATGATTACTAAACAATAATATATTATTAAAATATGATTATTTAATATAATAATATAAAACATGATGTTAAATTATATTTTAATAAAAGTATTAAAAAAATTATAAAAATACATGATTTAAAATATATAATATACCTTCAATAGTTAACGATTAATTTTAAATTAATAGGAAAACCGATTTAATTTAAAAGGAAATATTTTTTTGGAAAAAAATTAGGTTTAACATATGTAATTAAATATAAATTTATGTATAGAAATTTAATAAGTCAAATATTCATTCCACATGGAACCGACATGGAATATATTATCCCAAAGATCATCTTAGAGTGCGATGCAAGCAACAATGAGTTTTTACAAAACAAATTTTAAATATTATTATTTAAATGAGATAATTACAACCTATTCGGTAAAAAAAGTTATTTGAATAGCAATAAACATATTTAATATTTTTTTCATCAATTTCTTATATAAATAAATCATATTTATAATGAATGATATAATTTATGGTAATGTCCTTTTATGTGAAAAATTCATTTTTCATGAATACTCTGCATTTAATAATAAAATGAATTTTAGATATATTTTGAAATTAAATTTGTTAAAATAATAATCATTTATTTAATTGATAACATATCAATTATCCTAGGGAATTTTTTTTAATTTTTCTAAAAAACTACATATTTTGATGTATAGTGAAAATTACTGATTTTTAGTTAAGAATTACCCTTTTTATTTATTAATTATTAATGTCAACTGATAGTAAATAATTTTATAAAAGAAAAACTAGAAAAATAATAAATCTATTAATTCGATAAAATTCATCATAAACAATTTAAATTTGAAATTGAATACAAATTCTTCAGAAACATTTTATAATTTTATACTTTAAATATCCCGTTATTTTGACTCTTCTATGGGATTATCATTAAATTTAATTTTACCGCACCCATGATTTGAGTTAAAAATATAAAAAATATTAATTATTATTAATTAATATTAATTATAATTTCTATATTTTAATATTTCACATTTATATTTGGACTAACAATATTAGTAAAAGTGATTAAAATTAATCACAGTTATTATGGAAAATTATGCTTAATTTGGGAATTAACCATAAAATTACAGTCCCAAATGATATATCATATTCTACAACACCCATTTTATTTCCATTATGTGGACACAAACATTTATTTATTTATATATTTTGGATTGTTGTGACTTTTTAGGTAAAAACATGTGTACACGTAACTTGTTTTAAAAACCCAATTGAGTTCTTTTCCTTCCCTATAATAAGTGACCAACTATCCCTTGTCCTCACACCTCTAATACGATGTACAATTTCCAATACTGAAAATATAAACTTAACAACATCCCTATATTCCACCTAGAATCATTCATTTGGGAATAATGGATTCCATGTAAGAAACCTGACAAAATCCAAAAGGAGTTACCAAATTAAGAGGTAATGTCTTTTCTCATTTCATTAATTTTATCATCCTTCTCCATCTCCTAAAAAAGATATTATTTTATTATTATATAAAAATGTATCATAAAGATAGTTGGATGTTTTTATGTATGTTTTTCACCCTACACATCAACACACCTACATCTAAGGATTATTGAACATTTTGTTTCTATGTCGGACAAACTACTACCTCCTGAAATGATGATTGTTAAATTTTTCCATTACCACATACTACGGGGGACATTATGATGTAAAATTATTTTATATGTGATATATATTAAATTTATTATATATTTCTTTTTTCTATAATATTTATTTTGCATGTATTTTTATTCTTTCATTCTAATGTTTATACAAAATTATCATTTGATGAAGTCTAGACAACCTCCCCCTCAAAGCGATAAAATCAATTCACACAATAAATGAATTGTATTGAGGATAGTTTAGAGAAAATATATGAAATATATAATACAATAAAGATAAATTAATAAATAAATAAATAAATCTATATATATATTACTTCATTCTCTCAACATGACTATTAAATTGAAATATTTTTCATGCAATTGTATGGCCTACTGTCTCCATGAACTGTGAATTATGATTCATACATATATATTATATAGGGTATTATCAAACACATATTATGTATCTAAATTATATTTATATCTTTGTTAAATTCAAGAATCAATATATTAGAATATAGAAAAACATATTACTACTTAAGATATATATGGAAAACGAATCCAATCATACCAAAAGTGTTACATTAATATATGATGGTTAAGAAAAGGGTAATATATGTCATAATAAAAAAATATTGTATTATATATAATATTATATTTAATTAAATTATTTGTAATGGATTTATATTTGTTATACAGGTTGTATGAATGAGTACGATGAGAGTCAATACACAAGTTGAAAGGATTTCATCTCATTTTTTATTATTATGAGATACATGTTATGTTCATCACACATTTTTGTGTGTGGTGTAGTTACTACCGATGATTATATTATACACTCTTATACCCAAATTTATGGTATTAAAATATATTTTTTATAAAATTTCATTCATGGGGTTTAGAGTTCAAAATAAACCAAATTTTTTAATATGTTTTGTCTCAATTTTCCTATTTTGAGAGTAATGTTTTTTATGCACCGAAACTATTTTTTATGTGTATATACATCAATTTTACAATTTCTACCATGAATAACCATATTTTCACGATATTTTATTCTTAATTTAATTTAAATTTCTTATATAGATAGTATGATCCAAACATTCAATGTTAAAATAGTTTATTAGGAAAATGTCATTTTTCTTCAAGATTTATTAAGTTTATGCTTCCACTGATGAATTATTTTGTTCCATATCTCAATACATTCATGAATCTTATTATCATATGGTTATTAATTATATTTTAATTTCATGGTATTATTTTCTACTCTATGGTATATATGATAGTTAATAATTTGTATTTATGAAATCCTGACATTTCCCTCTCTTCGTTCAAGAAATATTATTACTTCTAAACCATGTGTTATAAAATATGATTTAAAGATTATTCTAATAATATATCACGATCTTTAAAATAAATTCTTACCCTTTTTATCTTTTACAAATATTAAAATAAATATTCTCATTTCTTTATAATCAATGGATTTTTCTAAAAATTTTACCATGGAAAAGAAATATTTGTTGTACCTCATACTACAAGAATGGAATTACCCACTGTCTATTCTGGGACGATTACCTTAAATGTTTAAAGGGTTAACTATTAATACTATTTGTAATTATATTTTCCTGAAAAATGGATTCAAACATCATTAAATCTTCATTTATATTTTTTCATTTCAAATTAATTTCAAAACATGTTGAAGCATAATTGATATGTTTTAAATGTATTTTCAATTATAATTGATTTAAAAACAATTTCATTCTTCTTTAATAAATTTACAAAAAATATGGGTTTCAAAACATTTTCAATATTTATTTATATGAATTCAAAGTATTTTTAATGATATTGTTTTCCAAATGTTTTGAATATTTATTTATATGTTTTAAATATATTTTTAAAAAATTTATTGTCCATATTTTTTCAAGATTTCATTATATATTTTAAATGTATTTCCAAGGAAAATGGTTTTTAAATTTATTTTAATGTTTTTTATATGTTTTCCAGGAAAAAGTTTATCAAATATTATCATGTATTTATTGTATGTTTTAATTTTATTTTCATAGAAAGTAAATTTGAAATGGTTTTATGTATTAAAAAGAATTATTTAAATAATAAATTTTATTTCACTCAAGAAACATTTTCGAATGATATTTCAATGTTATTTTCTATCTATGATGACATTGGATGATGATACGCATACCCATGTTAGAAATCATCAAAAGGATCTATTAATATTCATTCTAATAATGTGTCACGCTTAATGTCTGGCTCTCCATGAACCTCGTTTCACATTCAAGGGTAATGTGCTTTTGAAACACTCTAATGATAATGGGTTATGTTTATAATGAAATGATTATGAATCTTTTACTTTTTTCCACTTGATATGTTGATCTAACATGCTTATGACACAAATTTCATCTATTGGATTATGATATGATTATTTATGTTCATGTGAGAAATTTACTTTCGATATCATAATGAAATGGGTGGGACCGATATATCCTTCCAATGGATTGGGTAATGATTAATATCAATTAAGATAGACTAAGATGGTATTTGGAATGTAACATGACTACAAATAAGACCATGGGAGTGAGCCATGACTACCAAGATTATATGAAAAGTGAACTCATGAAATTAACATATCTATGTATGTAATCCACGACTACCAATATGGTACAGGGAGTCAACCCATACAACCAAAATAGACGTTGATATAATTAATTGGATACAATGGAAATCATATTATATTATTCTGTTTCTTCCATATTTAAATATTTAATTCCTATGTTACCCTTTCAAGGCTTATGTTCTTCCAATACATATCATTTTTTCTTATAAACTAAAAATATTTATTCCATAATTCATGTATATAATCATTGATATAAATTGTATGATCTTTTATTATAATTATCATGTTCTCATACCCTTATTCTCTTTATTATGCATACACTTCTCCATTGTTCACACTTTCTGAACATTTTAGGTCACCCATTTATTTAGTTTCCTTTATCTAGATTATGAAGAATGGTTTTAGGTAAAATTACTAAAGGTGTAGATATTTATGTGATATGATGAATATCATTCACTAATACATAATATTTTTTTTCCATTTTTCCAAAATTAACTACACTATTACGGTCCTCGGTCATGTATTTTTGTAATATACTGATGATACATGTAAAATGATATAATATCAATATTTTTAAATCTTTCACCACAATAATAATTATATTAATTAAAATTCAATTAATTACAATAATAACATCATTTCATGGATTTATAATAATAATGACTTAGATTTTTCTTTTTTATAAACAAAGTGATAGTCAATAAATAGAGGTCTATTGTAGGATAAAATCGAATGTAATGATTTTCTAAATGATAATGTTAGTTAATGATCCCAAATGTTTAAGATCAAGATTGATGGGAATGGTATTAAGGATAAGATATCAGATTGATTTTTGAGTCATGAATAAGGGAAGAATATGTGGGCTATATGGTGGAACCATGTTTATTAAATATAGTTATTGATTTAGCAAAGAGGACATGCTACGAAATAGGTTTTTCCCCAATGGATTTAATTTATTAACAATGATCATTATACACATAAATGGTGAGATAATGTTGATTTGTTTTCAGAGATATAAGTATGGTAAATGTATAATGATTGATTTATTAGGTGTTTAAATTGGGGATATTTTTTGGAAGTTGATATAAAAATAAATATATGATATATAATGAATTATAATTTCACTTCAATTGAAAATTCCATTCATAACTTTTTGTGAAGGATGATAATTTATATCCTTGTGTTTTTAGGTTTCCTTGGTGCTATAATATAATAAACATGGCCCTAGAAGGTCTTAACTAGTACAATAGTATGATTCCCACAAGATGAAATTGTCTTAGTTAAAACATCATATCATAGATATGTATGAGGAGACTCTATGATATAGATATCTAGGATTGGAATGATATTATATCTACCTATTTCATAAATATAATTTTTAGTAACATTTAATGAATCAATTTCATTATTAATTAGTTAATGGGGTTATATATATGTTCAAGTTTCTATTTCATGGTGAGAATGAGTAGACAATTGTTTTTAATGTGGATTTATATTGGATGTTTTGAATAGAGTTTCTATTTTTATCAGGATTAGTGAAGTAATTAAGTTAATGTTATATAATATTATTAATGAAAAAATAATAATTCAAGATAAAAAAATCATATTCAATTGAAGTTATAATTTTTTCACTAACTAAATCCCATATGAGGATTTCTAAGCATAAAATTTTAAATTTTCTCTATGACTAACAATTCATAACTAGGATACCCTAAATTAAATGGAATACATTTTTAATGGTATATATGATGATGTATGGATTCATATGATTATTCAGTAAATATATATCATAATTAGAGATATGAAATCATAAAATCCTTATCTATATAGTTAAACACATATGATTTTTGAAATGATATAAATCAATGTGTTTATTGGTTAGGAGCCTTACTTGGAAACATTCATTATGTTTCTTTGGGTGTATCTATTCTTGTGAATCTACCAAGAGAATGATTTGACTATTACTTTTTATATATAACATAAACATCATTATTTAAACTTATCAACCAATCCTTATGGAAATCTCTTCTTGATTAATCCCCAAAATTTATTTCCATTGGAAACATTATAGTAGAATGGTTAGAAATATTCCATTCATTTTGGGTAATATAGAAAAATAAAAGGAATCATATCTGTTTTCCATCTTCATAAGGATATTAGGATGAGTTTGTCATTGAGGATGAAATCATTATGAAAACTGAGTAAGATGAACTAGATGTCAAATATTTGATAACAAAGATATTAGAGTACCATGTGGGACTAAGATTTTACAATGTATTATATGTTTAAAATTAAAAAATATCTTCACATTGATTGGTTATGAAATATTAAATTCCTTTATTTTATCATCCATATTATTCATTTTTTACTAGAAGGATTAGATACTTCCACAACCCAATTATTTTACAACACTTTTTTTCAGTTATTGTTGTTTGTATTATTTGTTCCGTGGTTCTATGAAGATGAATATAAAGTATCAATCAGTATGTATTATATTCATCTTACTAATAATATCACATGATATCATTCATGAAAATGGTTTGTGAGTTCACAAACAACATCAATTGTTCAAAGTGTATTTTTATGAAGAAAATAATATATAGTATTAATTTGAGATGTGGATAATAAAATAGATCATATGGGTTTAGAGGGCCTTCCAAAACAAAATAATAATTTTATGTGGAAATTAGTGATGGATCAATAATACGTATTCCATAAAGGTTTTAAGTAGTCTCTAAAATTTTATAATTTAATATATTTAGATTCCTTCCTCCCAGTGTGATATTTATATTGGGAAAGAGATAAAAACATGATCACCCAACGATTATGACATCTCCTTTTCAAATAATACCCATTTCAATTATTGGGAATGAAAAATAAAATTGATGAATTATTATAAAAGGCTTTTACATACCCATTTTTTCATTACGGGATTCTCATGTTCGATTTTCTTATATGGAATATAGTAATTTTATGAAATCAATAGGTTAACAGAAGTATAAATAAGTGATGATATTGAAATAATTTCCCTTTATTAGGATAAATGGATTTTTAATAATTTTGAGGGAGATATAATGTTTTAGAATATTTATTTATGCTCTAGATTCAAATATATTTGAGGAAAGTAGTATGATATCAAAATTGTTACTTTCAATTTTCATTATATTCAATTTGATTATACACATATGACATTTTATTCCATGAATATAATTTTACAAGTGGGTTACCTAGAACGAAAATTATCATTAATTTTTGATTCCCTAACTTGTTTATTATGATTTATGATTGATTTAGTCATACAATAATATTATAGATATTTCTACATACACCATTTCAATAGTAACCTCCATATATTGTTTTTCAAATCAACATGGTTATTGAATTTACTAGGATAATATTATAACATAAATATATATTGATGTTAATATTATGTATAGGTGTTTTCTTCAAGAAAAATCATAACTAATTTGACATTGATGATGTATGACTGTCATGCGTTCGGGAGTCTATATCATTGGTAATTAATCTCATGATTTTTAAACATGGTGATCCTTAATAGGTGTGATCATGACAACATACCTTCTAAAACAAACATCTCATGTTTTAGGATTAATTTAATGTTATTATCTATAGATATGTGTCTTGATATCATGACATGATATCATTATCTATGTGTACCATTTGATCATTTACATTGATGAAAGCTAAAAACAATTCTAGTGATGTTATGATGAGGGAGCTTCTATTTAGTTCATCAATATATGAATGAGATTGATTGAATGATCAAGATATAATTTTTATCTTCTGAGTTGTTGATGTTATATCATGGCCCAAATTAATCTAGATTGTAATAAAAATATAAATACCTTACCCTTGTTGTCAAATGTGATGTCTCAGCACTAGATTCCACTTAAAAGGTGCCTCACACCTAGTGGGCCACATGGCCTCATGTGGATGTCCATAAATGGTTGAGGATGCTGACTAGCATCGATGACCTTGGGTGTGTCTATGGGGAGACTGTGCCCTCATTACCAATGAGTAGCACATTGGGTGTTATAAACATATTAAAATAGTGGAGGTTATATAGGTAAATAGAAGCCATGACAGAAAATAGAGATAATAAAAAAATAATGAAATTATCAAAATATCATTCAACAACTGATGGTATGTCATGTTTCAAGGAAATCAAAAATCAGGGATACCAAAGAGCAGGAATAACATGTTTCACCAAAAGTAACATGAAATAAATGTTCTATCCCAAGCATCCAATATTCTATCTCAGTCCTCTGATATCATGCTCTATACAAAATTTCAATAAATAAAGTGGTTGAAGTTGTATGATTCCCATTTTCAACACTTGAAACAATGTAATCTTCCCGGGTACCAAACAACACCTATAGAGGGTGAAATATAAATTTCAGTGGTCCACCACCAATTATTTATATAAAATTAATACTGTTTAATGGAATATAATAGTGTGCAGGGAAAAAATATAATATAATGCATGTTGTACAATGTAACAAAATATTCATGATCCTTCTCCATCCCTCTACTGGTCTCTTAACATGTAAACAATACATTTTATTACGTAATTAACAATCTCATATTGAATGTTCATATGAGGCATGGAGACCACTAATGTAACCTCCTTAAAATATAAATAATTAATCTTCCATGAAGTATAAATTCTATCATGATCAATGCTACATAATAAAAATGTTCCAAGGTAGTAACCAATGTAACATAGACATCAAGGGTCACCAAATCAGTAGTAACTATCTTCTACCTAAGGATAAGTGTGTATACCAAAGGATCATGTTCCAAGAAATAATCCATAATATGGTTTATAACATGTAAAACATGATTGCCCAATGTATAGTGGGGTGATGTAGAGATAGGTCCCTATGGGATATAACCATGGTACCTAAATATCAATAATGGATCTGAGGAGTGTATCCAAGGAATACTGTATTGATAATGAAAGGATCTTGTTGGGTTATACCAAGAATCAAAGAACAAACAACAATCCTGATCTCAGTCGGTATCATCATATTAATTCCATTTCCTTGAGTCAGAATGGGGTTCCCGAGTGATTATGGAATTATTCTATCAGAATCCATTGCAAGATCGAGTCAGGCCATTTCTGATTAATTATGAATTCATGTACTTTCTCTAAAGTTAATATCCTTACCATTCATTTTTTTCAAATAGTTAAGTGGCCTTAATCCATTTTATATATTAAAATGGTTTAATCACTTCCTTTCATTTTTTTATAGGTTCGAGTTTCATGCAACCTTTACATCAAGTAATAAATAATCAATACAACTTTTTTGATTATGTCATTCCATTCATTAGTGCGATAATACCACATAGTGTGAAGCTATTTGAAACATTTAAGGCATATTATATATTTAAGGTTCATTATTACACCTTTAATTAATGGGGTACAGAATGATATAGATATTAAACCAATTAATCATTTACATTTAAGGCCACTTCATATACCTAGTATACTTGCTTACTCACACTTCAAATTTAATTATCAATTTGAATCAAATACTCTATAGGGGGTATTGTGGTGAGAACACAAGGTAATTTACAATATGAAAAGGTTTATATGATCATTCCATTTAATATGTGAAGAATTCCCTTAGAGGGGTCATGGGAAGGCACAACTGAACAATGGATGAAACATTTCAAAACACTAAAAACTAAAATATGGAATAACCATCGACATGGGGTGGATTGAGTAATGGGTGTAACCACTAATAACTCTTCAAAAAATTTTAAAGATCACAACCATTCAGTTCTAATGACTATAATCATGGAATATATATTTATGAAATGCCACTGGACAAAATCGGTGGGACAAACTGGTATGTTCCAAAATATAAAAATTTTACGTGTAAATTAATGACCACCCAACAAAGGTTTCTATGACTCTAATCTTCTAATATCGGAACGTGAATATCCTTGGGTCAATGTATATCTATAATAAGTAAAAAAACTCATAACATGATATCTTGGTTGATAGGAAAAGATAAGGTTAACCGCTAATGTGTACTCAAGTACATATCATTATGCATCCAATACGATAAACTAGAGCATCATCGGTATCCATATGGTGGAGATCTCTTCATTCCATGTTTAGATATTAAAAAAAACCAAAATTGAAAGATAAATAGGTTAATCCCACATAAAAACATATTGTGAATAGAGGGTGATTCATTACATCATTAATAAAAAAACTAGAATTTTACCCATAATTTAGCATGTTCATGGTTTGTCTGCATGGTTTGAAAAACCATGTGAAAACCACTCATGGGTATATGGGATAATGGGGTGCTCGCATGGTTAGCCGCATAGCTATGTGCCAACTGTGTGAGGTGGGTCTGTTTAGAAGAAAATCTAAATGGTTTTCCAAACCATGTAGAATTCCAACACGATTTACTCTAAACCATCTAACATGAATTTCATCCCAATTATATAGTTTCTAGGATATATTCATTCCAATAAACCCCCTCATACCTATTCCCAAACATTAGGAATAAATATTAGGTCCGAAGTAAATACATAAACTAAAAAAACATTGATACCTAAGTGAAAACAAGGTTCTTACAGTCTTCCACCTTTAAAAGAACATGTCCCTGAGTTCACCATCCATGGGTAGAGAAACACTGTCAGTGAACCACTTTATCAATTGTGTCTGTACATATTATTCCATCTTCCGGGTATCATTATGTACTTAGATTTTATTCTATTGAACCCATTCTATAGGGAGAAACTATCCTCAAAGAGCCTTTGTTCTTTGGGGAATAATGCACACTAGATACTCTTCCAAGGAGGCATCAACATGTAACTAGACATCCTCAGGTTCAAAAGTATGCGACGTGTCAACATGATATTTGAAACATTGTAAGACTTGAAAGATATCATTCATGGAATGGTTCATATGAGGTAGTATCAACGATATGTTATATTCTTGATGCTTTTTTATATATCGAACATCACTAAATAATGAGGTTACATCTTTCTCTACTTATGCAGTTTTATATTCCATATCCTGGTCGATACCTGAAGAAATACAAGATCCCCAAACTCAAACTAAAGATTTCATCGATGGAAATCGGCATTAGATGTTTTTATAGATAGTGTAGAATTCATACACTTCCTGATCAGATAAACCTTCTCTCAAGTCACATGAATGAGACGAGGGCCTAATATGGATGCATAACCTACCTCCATCAAACATAGAGGCGAAAAGAATGGTCTACCATACAAGGATTAAAAGGGTACATATAAATCATCACCTAAATATTGTTATTATATAATAACTCAATGATAGGTATATGTTTTTCCTAAGAACTAAGGAAATCAATTACATCATCTCAGAGCATATCCTCTTGAACTTGTATTGTCTGTTCCGATTTTCGACCGGTCTGAGGGAGAAAATATGTTCTTAGAAGAACTTGGGAACCCATTGTTTCTGTAAGCCCTGGTATAACTATAATTTGAAATGAGATTTCTGATATGAAACCATCGTACGTGGAACCCCTTGTTGTCATATGATATCATAAATATACATTCTTTCCAACTCATCAACTGATTATGTTTCCCATATAGGAATGCAGTGGGATGATTTTGAATATAGGTCAATGACTACCCATATATCATCACTGATCAACTGTGACCTATGTAAGCTGGTTATGTAATCCATATCATCATCTTCCAACATCCATTCTGGGATTGGAAGCGGCTGTAACAATCCTATAAGCCATTGGTTCTCTACTTTCACTTGCAGACATGTGGAACACCTAGTGGGAAAACCTGATATCAAACGTTTCATCTCAGAAAACAAATACTTGTGTAACATTTATCGATACATCATTGGGATGCCCTGATGAACTTCCCATTGAGATCATGGTACTATTTAATCATCTCCTCTTTAATGTATATAGGGACCCATATATGTCTACGTAGATGAAGTATGTCATCTATGAATACAGAAAAATACGTAGGCAGGTTATCTTCTAATAAACCCTCACAGAGAACCAAACCGTTGGGATCTGAAAACAATACACTCTTTACCATCTCATATAAGTAGGTGGTAACTATCAATTATAAAAGTAAATATTTCTCATGATTGTCATGAAACTCTAGATTTAGCTCAGACAATAGGTCCATTATCTTTCATTCATCATTTGATTCCTATATGGCATGTGTCTGAGTTCTTCAACTTAGTGCATCTCCAACAACATTTCCCTTCCCCGGAATATTAGAAATATAAAAATCAATGGATTATAGATATTTAGACCACTTTTACGGTCTAAGGTTCACATCTTTCTACGAAAATATTTATTTGAGATTCTTGCAGCTAGTGTACACCACAATGAATTATCCCAATAGATAGTGTTTCCAGAAACATAAAGAATGGAAAATAACTCCTAGATCAAGGTCGTGTGTCATGCAATATTTCTCATGAGACATCAAATTCCAAGATCCATAAAAAATGGAACTATATTTGTACATCAACACTACTTATAAGTCAATACATGATGCATCATAGAATACAGTATATCATTTTCAAATATATAGAAAAATTAGAATGGGTGTAGAGACGAGCCTCACTTTATTCTTCTAAAAGGCTTTCCCACATACTTCTAACCACATGAACCTGAAACCCTTATTTTTAAGACTACTTATAGGTGGAAAATGATGTGATATGTCTTGAATAAAAAGCCTATAATATCTATCCATCCACTAGAATCTGTGTATATTAAACCCATTCATAGGAAGATCTGAAGAATCTACAACACTGACCTTTTCAAGGTCAACATATACAAAAAATTCTGATATAATATTACCCAAGAAGTAGACATTGTCTATCCATCAGAGTTCCATATTAATCTTAGTGTAAATATGATTCTCTATAACTAAACTCAAAATGACATCAATATTTTTGGCATGGTCACATCGAGTGCAATAATACACCATGATTTATTATAGAAATAACATAAAAGGAATCCAAATATGGGTGGGAAACCAAATTCATCAAATCCATGAAAATGAAAGGAACGTTCATAACACCGAAGGACATAGGAAGGTACTAATACAATCTATACCAACTATGGAATGATATAAATGAAATTTCTGATGGTCTGACTCACACATGATGATAACCTGATATCATGTCAATCATGTAGAGGACCTTTCCTCCTTAGAGCTTTTCAAAGAGATAATCTATTCTAGGAAGTGTATATTGGTTCATTATTATAAGAGGGTTTATCCTTGGGTAATCTACACATATATGTATGTTTTTATCCACCTTCTTAGAGAAAAGAAGAGGTGAACCCCCAAAGGAAGTGAAGGTCCATATGAAACCATTAGGCAGTAAATCCTCTAATTGCTGCATGAGCTCCTAAAGATCTATTAGGGCCATCCTTTACATATGAATGTACACTAGATATGCTTTATAAAAAAGATGAATTGTAAACTCAACCTCACTCTCTCAATTATTAAGACTAAAAAAATCATAATGAGTGATAACCCATAATTGATTCACTACATGAGGGGAATTAGCCTATTGTAAATGATGAACCTCCATGAAGATATTTTCAATCTGGGTAGTCACTCAACCACACCCATGACTCTCTTCTCCATATCTATTAGAATAGACATCCCACACAACATTTTATTTATAAAATTTTCCCTCTATTGATGTAAACTATAATTTCTAGTGATAAAAGTCTAAAAAGGTTTGATATTGAACCATCATGTCCATTATATGAATGAAATCGAATCCCTTCAACTAGAGAATATAAAGGATTCATAAGAAAGGGTAACTGCATACCTCAAAAGGACAGTCCCAAAATTGGTGTATTCCCTCTTTTTGAATCCCTAATCGTGTTTGTAGTGTCATTAGAGCATAGTAATATTGTATATTTTATCCAAAACATTGAACAATGGATTTTGAGGTAAAATATTTTGATTAAACAGTTTTGAATAATGGAAATACTATAGTAGAGGCTAGTATAAAAGTAAATCATATTTAATATGGACCAACAAACTTGTCCTTGGGTATTGGATGAAGTGCATGAAACTGACTTAATCCATGTACAAAATACTGGCACTCCATTAGGTCTCTATCCAACCTAGATTTTTGGATACCCCACTGTCTATAATGATGAATCACTATAGAGCTATTGAAATGTGTACACTTGTTGTCACTTCCTTGATTAGAAACCTAGAGGGAATGTTTTCTTTCCTCCATAAGGACTTCTAGCCTAATGAGACACTGATCCTCTATACAATGTACAATTAAAATCTCTCTAGTAATGCTCATTGATAAGATAATTACTTAATATTGTAGAAAAATAGAGACGTTGAAATACATTGAGTTGCATTCGGAGCATGGAATGAAGCCCATCCTCGAAATGTCTATCACATGAAATATCATCAACAAGTAGAAGTTGTGAAAAATGATTTAACACCATGAAACATACTGAATATTATATGATTAAAATTGATCCCTTTTCGAGGTGAATGAACTTTCTAGATCTATCATATCTCTTAATCTGGGGAAAGAACTAATCATTGAACGAAGTTTGGAAATCATCCCATAACATGCCCTAACGATGACCTTCCTGGATAAACACATCTCACAAACACCTCTCCAAATACCAAAGAATGTATGTGAAAATATTGACCCACTTATATGGAGGCAGATATAGATGATCATAGATATATAGAATGGCCTCCAGCTAAGAATTTACAGCCTACGAACCACCATCCCCTGAGAAGATTATATGATGTTGATGTTGGAACTCACAGGTCATATCAGCAATCGTAGATGAAATCCCCGGAGCATCATGCCAGTATTACATCAAACATAAGTAACAATCAGAAACGTGGGAATCTATTCAATGATCGGGTACATCATACAGTTCATCATAAGGAACTCTTGGAGGTATGATAAGAGTCTTAGGGACCAACTCATCTGGAACATGGTTGTCACCACCATCCTAGTGAACAAAATGAGTAAATTGTGGAGGCATTGGTCTACAAATACCAATAACATGCTTAATAACATGCATAGAAACATAATATTGAGTCACATCCAAATTATAAATGTAATAAAACTCACTTACAAGGGAATACAACCCCAAATACTTTCTCAGATATCCAATTATCAGAATGTGATCATGTATATGTTTCATTTCATTTTACATTTACATTATAAGATAACTACTTTACATTTCATTGACATGACAAGGGTGAATAAATATGTGAAATAAATTCATTTTAGATTTCACTATTAAATTTATAATGGATATCCATTTCTAATAAATCATTGCACATATACCTATCACTAGATATGAGACCCATTTTTCTATAGCATAATAGATCAACACGGTAAATTACTCATCCCAACCCATGAGGGCCCATAAAAATCATGATTTTAAATAATAACTAACTCAATCACAACCAAATGTAATACAAGAATGATCTAAGTACCACAACATCACAAAATAGTCCAAATATAATAAAGTAATGCAAAATAGTGAAATGCACCTATATGACATGGCAATAATCACAACATGTGAATTATTGATGCCTATAATGACTCATGTAACAATTATCCTTAACCTCATATCATCATGTCAATGTTGAATGAAAATCCTCAACCAGATTAATAATAAACAAAAACACACTATATTTGCATCACCTAATTGTTAGATAATATCAACTATAATAGGAAAAAGAAGAAACAAAATTATTATTTTGGTTAAATGGTTTTTACCCCGAACACGAGTTCCCGACGCCCATGAACATAATATGACCAAATCCAAATAATTCATAATAACCAGCCAATTATATCCAAATATAATGAAATAATTAAAACCACTCAGATACCACATTGTGATTCCCAGGACCTAGCTTCCACTCAAAAGGCACCCCGAGCCCAATGGGGAACATGGCAACAAACACATCTCCCCAAACACCAATTTCTGTTGACTAGTAGTAAGGACATTGGGTTTTCTTATGGGGATACTATGTCACCAATACCAAAGTGTGGAATAGTGGGTGAAAGTAAACATTTTTAAATATTAGAAGCAATATATGTAAACTGTAGGAACATTAGAAAAATGGGAGAATAATAACAATAACTGAAACAAACGATGTATATAACATGTGGCCCCTGTAATGGAATATAGTAGTCTGTAGGAATGCGTATATAAAATAAAGAAAAAAGTACAATGTTACTAAATACCCAAGTACCTACTTCTGCCCTCATATGGTGTCTTGAAATTTATCTTGATCATGTAATTAATTAATTACCAATTTCTTATAAATAGGTCATGTGAGGGATAGCCAATACTAACATCACCTCATGATTGTATTTATAATGAAGGATTCATTTTGTTACAAGGAATCCATGTCCAATGCTACATAAAAATGATGTTAGAAGGTAATAACCAAGGAAACATAGATTTCTAGTGTCCCAAAAAAATTAGTAACTATATAATGGCTATATATTGGAGTGTAATTGAATAAAATTTTCCACGACATTCTACAATAAATTTATTTATCGATTCCATGTGGATTATCGATGGTAAATTGGTGGTAGGCTAATACATGGACCTAAGGTCTATGAATGTGTTACCTACATTCCAATGATAGATCCATGGACTGTATCTGAGGCATCTGGTAATGATAATGAATGGATCCAACAGTTTCACACCATGCATCCACGAACCATCCATTATCGGTATCTTGGTGGGTAGAAACCTAAAAATTTCATGTATGGAATTGGAATGTGGTTCCCTATTTCTCATTGCATTCTCTGATCAGAATCCAAGGCATGCTAGAGTCATAATGTTTTTGTTAATTATGATGTAATTTTGTATATCATTCAGGTCAATCCTTTCCATTCATTATTGTGATAAGGTCATATTGAATGAAAATTTTTCATATAGTCATGTATTTAATGAATTCCCATTCATTTGTTTGATAATGGAATGTAGCATTCTTCCTTTTAATCATGTCATAATTAATCATTATGTCCATTTGGTTCAGGAATTTCCTTTCATTATTGTGACAATGCAATGTAGAATGAATCCATTTAACCCATTTAATTCATATTTATGATTCAAGGTTCATTTAATTACGTTCCATTAATGTGGTAAGGGGTTATACACATATTTAAAAAAGTAATCATTTACATTTAAGGAAATGTCATATACCTAGTATAATTTCCAATTCAAATTTCACATTTAATTTTTAATATGCAGATCTTTCCATAGGAGGGTAAAGTGGTTGAACACATGGTACATTACATTTTTACACTCACTATTTAATAATTCCATTTAATAATGAAATCAAACCCTTATATAGGTCAAGCGAAGTCACTCCCAAACGGTGGCTCAATTGTGTCAAAACACAAAAAAACAAATGTAGCATAACCATTGACATGAGGTTGATTGAGTTGTGGATGTAACCACAAACAACTAATTATAGAATTACAAAGATAATTACAATATAGTTTTAATGAATATAATCAGGGCATATATGTTTATGAAATGTAACGTAACAAAATCGGTGGGCCACATACATATATTCCAAAATTGGTGAACATTGTGGATAAATTATAGAACACCCACCTATTGGTTGAATGACTATACTCCTACAATATCTAACATCTATTTTCCTTAGATCACATTAGATATATAAAAAGGGAAAAATAATCCTACCATGATATCTTGATCAATTGAAAAATAGGTGGAGAATGGCTCAAGAGTATATGATGACTTACTCTAATGCATCTATTAAGAGTTAAAAAAGTTTGATCAGTTTCTAGATGATGTAGATCTCTTGATTCCAACATTAGATCTTCAAAGAAACCCAAAATTGAGATAGAATTTGGTTAATTGTTCATATAATTAGATTACAAAATTAGGCGGATCTTAATTAGACCATTAAAGAAAAAACACGAATTTTACAGAAAATTTAACATGGGCATTGTTTTTATGCACATTTTGAATAAATGTGAGCAAACCCTTCACGTGTAGCTAAGATAAAGGGGTGCTCGCATGGTTAGGTGACATAACCTTTCACCAACCGTATGTGGTGGCACATTATGAAAACAAAAATACACATGGTTTTTGAAACCATGCAGAAT
The DNA here is from genome assembly GCA_963277665.1 of Viscum album. Lineage (NCBI taxonomy): Eukaryota > Viridiplantae > Streptophyta > Magnoliopsida > Santalales > Viscaceae > Viscum > Viscum album. Next base: position 2,068,067,414 of record OY728160.1, read on the forward strand.
TCGAGAATGATTTACTCCAAACCATGTGTGAAGGCTTTTTTCCCAAAAATATGGGATTCAGGGTCTAAACATGCCCCATACAACCCTGAGATCATTTTTAACCATTATATATCCATGTTAAGTAGAAAATAATTATTTAGAATAAAAAATGATCCATAAATAAGTCTAAACATAGTGATCTTACATCGAAGGTATATATGCCCTATTAGAGTAACAAATAATAAATCAAGAAATGATGGTAACACAAGAATGCGTAGTTATTTATGAGATATCATATGAAAAATATATTATATTACATATTGTGTATTAGTAGGATGGTTGTCATTTCTGTGATTATAACTTATATCATTAGTGTCCCTATTAGGTTTATAGACTCATTTCATTGTATATGAATAGTATTCACAAATATTGAGATTAGTTCCTAGAGGGTCACACCCAATATATTATTTATTAATCATCTATATTATACTAAATAATAATACAATACATGTTGGGATGCATCATGACATCCAACAGTTGACCAAGAATTATTAATCACCAAAAAAATACTTATAATTTTATTATTTAATCATTTTGTTGAATTTTTTATTAATAGTATTCTATGTGTTTAATTAAATATAAGTAATAATATTATATGAACTGATATTAATTTAATATTCATCATTTTTTACTATAACCATGAATTATGAGCTATGATAATGACCGTAGATTGTCAGGTATAATATTAAATATATATTAAACCTATGTGATAAAAGATGAATTATATTTATGAATATATTGGTTCATAATAATTATTTTTTTTTTCATATTTAGTGGTTTACAAATATAAAAGGAATGTATAACTCAATTCATGTATTTTATAAGTCCACTATATAAGTCTAAGAGATCACTCCTAGTTCAATTCGTTAGTTAGGAATTGAAAACTTCACTTTCCTACTAGTTCTAAGAGATAGAAATTCTACAACAGAGAAAAAGATTCTATAACCCCTACATGGATCGATTATATAGCATCATAGTGATCATAGTAATGATGAAGAGATAGTCGAGGCTCCATTCAACAACATAGAATTCGATGAACTACTATGATATAGATTTTTAATGTATTCATTGATTAACTAAAGGTGTTATATTTCGTATCATTTAATCAATGACCTTAGAAGAATAGATGAAGTTGATTCTGATTCACATTGAAAATTGTATTTGATCAATTTTTGTTTTAGTGATATTAAAATTAAACCTGAGATCCTTATAAAGAAAAGGGATAAAATCAATAGATACAGTAATGTTTCATCATTCATCTAATGAAAAATCATAAATCTCTATCGCATGGGCTTCCAATTAAGGACATGGTAATGATAATTTGTTTTTAAGGTGTCTTATTGATTTTTGGAGCCATGGAATATTATATATATTAATATTTACATAGTTTTTATTAACATGGTCCCTATATAATAGACCACATGTCAATATAATTTCGACCAAGAAAGTTTTCACCACACCCAATATAATAAATTGGTCCTTTGTGTATTATTATTGATATAAATGAGAAAAAATATATTTTATATAAATATTTGATTTAATGATTTTCTGGTGATGAAAAACCTGAAATATTTATTTCATGTCACATGGATAATATATGACAATGTTCTTACAGGAATCCTATTATTGGAAGACCTCTTTCTCGTTGCAATTCACCAACATTATTTGTGGAATGATTAAAAATTTATTATTCATTTTTTTGGATGAGTGGCTAGAGTGTTAAATCTAATGACAGAAAAAATAAATATTCCATTATTATTTTCAAAAGACAACTATTAGGCTTTAAAACACATTTTGGGTGGATGACAATTATTCATTAGAGTCCCTAAATCAAGATTGGCTCCTAGATTTCAAAATCTTATTTTTATGATAATATAAAATTTTAAACGTTAAAAATGGGAAATTATTCTTCATGTAAAGGCCACACCATTTGGGCCCCTCCCTCTTCACAACCTATTCATACACTATCAAACTGCCTCCATATTCGTTTGACTTAACTACCACTAGACTCTTCCTCTATCCAAAACCAATGCTGATGATGAAAACCTAGTCGACACTGGCCTTCCACCTCACCATATCCATTTTCCACTTAGGGATAAATATTCTACTATAGATCCCAAGACTCCTCTGTATCCCATATTTTAGATCCCACTGGACCCTGTTCCATCTACGAATGATCCTCACGGGCTGAAATCTATCCCACCTCCCATGGCATAGGTGTGAGCAGACACCGTGAATCACCGACAACATACCTATAGCTAGAGCTATGAGGAAGTTGCATTAACATGTGCCATAATCATTACATGTACATCATGATTTAATTACATTACCTTTGAGTATCTCTTTAGGTTTAGAGTTTTATGGAATTAGTTAATAAATCACATAGAAAACAAACCTAAAATAAGATGTTGATATTCACAATTAGTATCCATTTTAATCATAATATACAACTTTTAAAATAATTAATGATTCATATTCTTGAATATCTTTATATAAAATCATCATCACCACATACATTAAATTAACCATCTAAAAAATCATAAGGAAACATTTAAAAAACATGTGAAGAGAACAAAAATATCATTATCGGACATAAAAAGTGAATTTTATTAATCTAATGGAAAACATTAAACAACAAAACAAAATATTTTTTGAAAAAAAATTATTTTACACATAACTATTAATATCATTCAATTAAATAAAAATTAATTTTACCAAAATATTAATAATAATTCCGTGGAAAATAATGATTAGGAAAATAATAATCAGGTTGGTACCTAGGAAAATCCTTTTAAAGAACCCATAGAGAAGCCATTCATATTGAAATAAACATACAACCAACTACTAATTGATTTCTCAAGAGAACTCAAATAGTACATAGTGTATTTGAGAACAATTATGGAGAACGAATAATCTACCCATCATAGATATTTTAAGATGACGATTTACAGCATTTGGTGGATATTTAATGCCATGATGATGCCTAGATATTTTTGAAGACCGATTGTTATGATATGATATGATAAACGTAAATCAACGGTGTACAAATAAAAAGGGGACTCTTTTTGTTCATTCAAGATGAAGAATTATTTTCTTCCATGGAATGAAATTCATCCTTGCAAGGTGGGTATTCTATTAATAGACATTATCCCATTATGTCAACTAGATCTTGGTTTAATATTTTTCCACCCCCATGACCTGGTCTAAAGTTGTATCCAAATATTCCCTAGTTTCAATGTAATATTTCATTCACAAATGATTTTTCCTAGAATCCATATCTATGGGGGGTTTTTTTGAGATACATTTCATACATCTTCAGCTATTTGAGTACCATTTTCATTAGATAGAATGTTAATTATCTTCATCCTTAATATAGGAATCTTTTATTGGTCAATCCCCTTGGGAGTTTTGTGAGTTATTGAAGTATTATAATATTGCAAGACATAATACCCCAGTTCAAGTGAGATCTGGATGATCATCCTTGTCTTATGTATGTGACATGAAAGGCCATCCTACTCTAGGACCCTAGATTGAAATCCTCAATGAAGATATAGATATAGAATTCAGTTCATCATAAGTTCTTTCTAAAGACATCATTGCCTGGCTACAAGATCCATATGATATTTCATTGGAGGATTGATTTTTAACCCCCATGGATAGTTCAATTTTCACCATGTGTTGATAAAAATTTAACTATAATTACTATTTAAGAAATTCAAATTCCTAAATATTTCATAGGACTAAAACCAGGTTCATTCATTTCCAATGGTCTAACATATCGTTAATAATATATCTGGACCTGGGGAATATGAATAATATCCCTTATATAAGATTTAGTGTACAAAATCATTCATGGTTGTAGCGTGGGAAATAAAATAGAAAAATTCAACAATTTTAGCTTTTCGTTGAGACATGCACTCCATATTTTTTTACATGGTGATCCTATCATCTAGCGTGTATGTGTTTTCTGGAAGAGTAGAATCATTTTTTAGTGGTTTGGTGCTTTTATACACTATATCATTGTGAATGTCACAGATGGAAATCAAGAATTCATTTTATCCTTCGTCTATACCCAATTCGATGTTATAGGAAGGGAACATATAAAGAATGAACGAGATTGTTTTTAATAGTGTAACACATCATGGTTTTTCATGGGGGATATTAATGCTATTCTCAACTAATTATATAAAAATGGATGATAAATGTTATTCAGTTGTGATCTCCAAGCCTTTGGATCGTACTGTATACATAATGTCCTTCTGGACTTAGTTGTTTCATGAAAAAAACTCATGGTTCAATAATCAATGAGATACTTATCACACATGGTGTAGACTGGCCGATTATTTTTCAATATTATTGATATTTCTTCTATTCTAAATGAAATGGTTAGGCATCTAGTGTAGGATATTTCAGACCATGCCCCCACCTCATTCATATGGATTATGTGTTGATGTATAATAGAGCCTTTTATGATTATAATTACTAGGTTTGGGATAATAGATTCAGTTCCATTGATTGAATGTCTTGGAAACATCTCATGAAAGATGATATAAGGATGGGAATGCACAAGTTGTTATAGAGGCTCAAAGGTGATATGTACAATTGGTTCATCTATACAACTAACCATTTAGTAACCTAGAGGGTATCAAGGGATATAATAATAAACTAGCGAGGAGGATGTAATAAAACTAGGAAGAATAAAAGTTTTAGATGCTAGTTAAAATGAAATGGGATTTAGTGGAAACTCTTATATTATTAGAGAGATTAGCTTGAGTTCTAGGGAGACTTGGATAAGAGAAGAGGATCGAAAAACTACCTTCATATAGGAATGAATCAAGAAAAGGAGGTGTGAAAATGTCCCGATCATCCTTTAAGAAAATTTGCCTTTCACTGTGTATTTTGAGTTCACATATAGTATGTACAATAAATAATTTCAAATTTTATTAGATGATATTATCCCATTCTCGATTAGAGCATTTATGAGTGACCAATATTACATTTTTTATTTTAATCCATGTTTGAATTCTAATGATATTAAAATTTCATTTCATGTCATGATAGAAGGATATGAGATTTAGATTATAGTTTAGCCATGTAATTTTAATACCTATATGGGGCCTGATGGCTCCTAGAGTCATTTTATATAACCATCTATGAGTAGTTTATTGGAAAGATGATTCGTCCATTTAAAAAAAATTTAGAGGATAGATGTTGCAACATATTTCTTGTGTGTTGACAATGATCCTTATTCTGAAAGTGAAAGATCCATCTCCACTCAATTATTATTTGCCAATTAGCATGTTTAATTACCCATATAACTTTCTTGAGAACATAATAAATAAATGAATTAATTTATTTCTACCTCAATGGGTCTCCACGAACAATCCATGGTATAGAAATGTACTGTCTACATAATGTTCAAAGACAATGGTGCATAAAATGGTCAAGGATAAAAAATTATAATTGATCCAATGTGAGGATTAAGGATCAATTGAATAAGTAATATAATAAAATTGAGTGGATATTCATCATCAATGTGTTAAAGGGATTGTTACTCCAAATTGTGTCGTTATACCTTCTTCATAGAGCATTCAAAAAACTTTTTCTAGCTATTTCATTCATTTGGATGAATTGGGTGTTATTTAAAACTACCTCTGGACTACCATAGGGAGATCCCCTTTCTCCCAAAGTGTTCATATTAGCACAAGACACCAGAATAAGATATCTGGATGGGAAATTTTGTATAAGAAACCTAAAAAACAAATGTGGTAGAGAAAAATCTAGCGAAATCTTACATATCTTTATTCTAATGATATAATATTTTAATGGAATGGATAAAGGAATAAAATTATATAATTTAACAAAATAAATGAAACTAACTACAAATGTAGTTCCCAATTAATAAATTGGGAATAGAGTCATGAGTTTATTTCTAAATAGTACATGGGAATAAAAGAATTAATATTTAGGATGGCCAAGGAAATGAAAATAAAACCATCCCAATTGAATATCATGGGGATCCCACCACATCAGGTTGTGATCAAAATCATCATTTCAATGGGATGGTTAATAAAATTTCTTTCCACAATAAACATTAAAATAATTGATTCATTAATTTTTTGAAATAATTAAACTTTTCAATTGTATTCATTTTATATTTGATTACATGTAATGGTAGTGAACGTTGATCGAAAGAAATTATTGAATAACCTTGAATGAGTGATGACATTCTTTATCTAGGATTTTCATCCTCAAGGAAAACATCACTGTTCTACAAGAGAAATTTTTACTAGTGGTGGGTGATGGTGGTATTAATTTCAAGAGCATGAAGGATGAAATGTAATGCATATAGGCTAGACATTCATGAGATTTTGTGGAAAATAAATAATTGTGAGCTTGATTTATAACAAATAGGTATAAAAAATGTAGTATGGAAGGGGGACACTTAGATACATTGGCAGAAAATTTATAAGAATATACATATGTTATGGAATCACTCTAAATGAATAGTAGATTGTGGGAAAATTAATTTTGGGAACAACAATTGGGCATGTCTAGTAGTGGGATTTCCTAGCTATCCTACTACAGAGACGACCCACTACCAATCTATGAGATTAAAACCATTCATTAATTCTATATTCAATCATCATCAACTAAACATGTTCAAATGTATCATTATGAATGCATAACCATAAAAACTAATATTTATGGTATTTTTTTCAAGTGTGATCCCAACTAAATATTATCACATGATATCTCATTCTTATGGGGTAGGGTATGGGTGGTATAAAATCATATGGTTCTATATCATTCCATCGAAGTAATTTTTTCTTGTGTTGTAGATCATTGGATAGAAAATAATGAGGGATGATTTGATTCAGAAAAAGTGAATCATGATAAATTCTAAAAAGAATTTATATGAATCCAAATGAGGAATACTATAATCATATATTATTTACTAGTGATCTTGTGGATGGAGTATTGAGGGGCCCGAGTGATACCATCGGGCTGTAGGTTAAAGTCAGAAACCATGTAGGTTTTCAAGAATACTTTTTATTGGAATCAATAATAATATCATTGGAGGAAGTAATAGAATCTACTACTTGATAATGGTTGTTGGTGTATTTGGTGTACTTGGATACATATTTTACTAGGTGGAAATAGATTTCAAAACTAGGTTTTGTGGTTAAAATGAGAAGCATTATAGATGATATTGTACTACATAGTAAAATATGGGTGGTCTTACCCTCATTAAGAATGCTCATGGATGAAAAACCTACGACTTACAACTCACATTTTCACAAATATTTAGGGGAGATGAGTGAGATGGAATCTTAAGAGAAGTGGATTCCATATCAACATTGATGGCACATTTATTCATGGAATCATGCTGGGAGAAGATGTAGTTCATAACCCTAAAGTGGTTGTAATTTTTTTAGTGATGGATTTGGGTAGGTAGAATAAATTACATAAGAATATTGTTTGATGATGAAAGGGATTGAGATTTTCTACTATCCTAACATCATTTTAGATTCGATGGAAACAGACCAAAATGTTATTCATAATTAATTATATAGAATAATTAAAAATCCATTGACCATCACATGCATCATTATCAAAAGAAGAAGGTTGATTGACGCATAGATCATCTATTGTCATACATAGCATGGGGGTAACAAGGTATAAAAATTAATTACATTGATTGGAGGTGATGAGGATCAGATATTTCGGTTTTTGAGGATGTGGTGTCTCCAATAAGAATTTGGTATTTTTTGTATCGTTTATGATGTTCATAATCATTTTATACCTCCATAACAATTTACAATCATAGTATACTCCCAACTAAAAATAAAAAAACATTGTATTGGAATACACCTTACATTTGAAACACCATTTTCAATATGAAAAAACCCCAAATAGGGAAATTTGATTTATCATTTAATAAATAATGTAATATTATAATGGAATCTTGAATTCAAATAAATTTATAAGAAAAATGAATTTCCATTATCATCATACATTGATAATTTAACATTTCATTTTTCTTTTATCAAAAAATTTCATTCAATCCACATGAAATGGTTCCTTATGAAAACCCTTGAAATAATGAAAAAGAAAAATAAAATGAACATTATAAATATTTTATTTCCATATAAAACATATCAAAAATCATTTTAAAACATGGACAATGATGAAAATTTGTTTTTGAGGGAATACATTAAAAGACAATTTGTTTTGATTAAAATATCTTTATCACTTTAAAAAACATGAATAATAAGGAAAATTAAATAATAACATTAAAAGACATTAAATATGTTGATAATAGATACGGTAATGTTATATCATGTAAATGGGGATATATATAAATATTTTAAAAAAATATATATGCATATAATTAAAAAATTTGTCATTGAAATGTAATTGAGATGAAATTTCATACATTGACTTTGACTTGTCATGTGTGGATTAATATTATATAAAAAAATGTGTTAATTTATTACATTCATGGGAACCATTTTTCTAGATTTTTTTACATTTATTTTAATATTTTTATATATTTATACAATTATATTTTGAATTATGATTACATTAGATGTTTTGACTATATTTGGATTTGGGGTTTAAATCAACATTGGTTGGGTAATTATAGTCATATTGGTCAATATATAAACATATATTGAATAATTATCATGAAATAATAAATAAAATTTATACATATAAATTTATTTATATAATGGTGATCAAATATGGTTATAAAATATGAACTAACTTTACGATCATATAGAAAATAGGTCATATGTCCTGATGATTAATGTAATGCCCCGAGTCCAGTTACATAGTGTTGGTGCATTATTTTAATACATTGGCATGATTATAAGGAATCAAGTCCTGAAGGACCAGTAATTTTAGATGTCTTGGAAAATAGATTACATACATGAATGTTACATTACAATTTATAACTTACAAAACAACATAAATAATCTTTTATGAATGCCATTAATCCCTTAGTATAAACCCACATATCAATCACAATACACTTCTTTGAATCATTGGAAAAACAAAACATAGATAGAGGTGAGATCAAACACTTACTCAGGGTAAGAAATATAGTGGAAGATAACATAAATAGTAAGCATGGTGAATAGTTTAAAACACATACCTTTATCAATATTAAAAATTGAATACATTTAGGGAAAGAATATGAGCTTAGTAAATAATGCAGTAATAAAACACAATCATGGGTATTCTACTAGTCAAATGACCACATGAACCATCAATATTATTTTCATAATGACGGAATGTATAATTCCAGACAATCTGAAACATTTTGTAGAGGCCCCGGCCAAGAATTCTAATAATGATTAAGGACTCATCGAAAACCATATATCAAATTGGGAAAGTCCTCAGTCAATTCCACGTCTAATGGTCTCATGAGACCAACCGATGCATCAAAAAGATATATCAGGCTCCACCCGTCACATACTAAGTCCTATACATTCTTCATATTAAAAGGTTGAAATATAACATAATCATTTGTATTAAAACTATCATAAAAAATGTCAATACATTAACCATAAACCATACATGGTATAAAAATAACACATCCATAGTCAAACATTTCACAAAACCTTCAATATAGTATGTAATATTTGTATCATAATAAATCAACTTAAAAAGATTTTCAAATCCATCAATGGATGTTGACATAGATGAAGATGATTTTTAAAACACTTTGAGATAAAATATCCCTTTTCATGAAAACACTTAAAAGTGAAAAAATATATAAAGGAAGACATTTAAATAAATTTTTGAATCAAAGTGTCCCAAAACAGTTTGAAACTTTTGAACGGAATATACATTTTAATAACATTCATGTACATATAGATAAATCCATAAAAACCATTTTGAAAACATGGAAATTATTGTGAATAATTTAGAAGAATAAATATTTAAAACAATTAAAATGATGTTTTAGTAAAAAAAAGTCCCATAAATGAATCCCATTGAAAACTCTTTCATGAAACATGGTCATGGATGATAAATATGTCCTAGTAGATACTTACGTAAAGGCAACCTCAGATAATAATGATATTGTGAAATTATCTCTTACCCTGTACTTTTCCATGGTCGAGGGTAGTTTAACCTCATGTATAATGGGAAAAAATTGTTATTAAATTATTAAAGAACTATAAACATTAATATGACATCATATATCACTACAAAAAAATGCGGATTTAGGGGCGGTTTTTTTTCATTTGGCGACGGTTTAAACTGCTGCTAAATCGATTGGCGGCTATTTTGAAAAACCGCAGCTAAATTTTGCACCGGGAAACTATTTGCTGTAGTTTTCAAAACTGTAGTAGAATGTTTCGGGGTGGCTTTTTTATTGGCGTTTTTTTGATTTTTTGTTTTGATTGATTTCTTTAAATTAGTATTTTTTTAATATTTTTTAATTATTTATTTCGTATTTATTTTATATATTTTGTATTTTTTTATTTTTTTTATTTATATTATTTATTTAATATAGTTAGTTCATATTTATTTTATTAAATTATTTCGTATTTTATTTATTTATTCGTATTTATTTGATTTATTTATTTCATACTGTATTTATTTATTACATATTTATTTTATTTATTTCATTTAATTCGCATTACATTATCTACTTTATCAATGCATGCATGCTCATGACCATGCACATGCCCATGCATTATAAAGAAATACTACTTTTCGTGAGATTTGATCCCCTAACTTATTGCATATTTTCAAAAGACATTACCACTCCAGCAAGCTCGTCATGTGGTTAATATACAGAAGTTAATATACTTATATATACTAATTGAAAAAACAAAAAACACATAACTAATAGATATAAACTCAATAATAATTAAACAATAATCAATAATCAATAATTAATAACCAATAATTAATTATTAATAATCATTGATTTATTAGTTATTTATTGAGTTATTTATTATTATTTACTGTTAAATATAATAAAGAACAAATAAATTATAATAATACTGACATAAATTATAAAATTATTAAAATAAAATAATAAAATTACGATATTAACAGAATAAATAATAAATAATAAATAATAAATGAGAAAAAATAAAAAATAAATGAGAAAAAATAAATAATAAAAAATAAAAAATAAAAATAAATAACAAACAATAAATAACAAACAATAAACGATAAAAAATAAAAAATAAAAAATAAATTATAATAAATTATAACAAACAACTAATAAATAATAAATAATAATAAATAATAAATAAAAAATAAAAAATAAAAAATAATAAAAAATAAAAAATAAATAATAATAAATAATAAATAATAACAAATAATAATAAATAATAAATAATAAATAATAAATAACAAACAACAAACAATAAACAATAAATGACAAATACTAAATAATAATAACTAATAAATAATAATAAAAAATTAATAAATAACAAATAATAAGTAAAAATAATATTAAAATAATATTAATTAATAATTAATAATTAATAATTAATAATTAATAAATAATATATAATATATAAAAATAAATAATAATAAATAATAACAAATAATAAATAACAAAATATAAATAATAATAAATAACAAATAATCAATAATAATAAATCAATAATAATAAAAAATAAATAAATAATAAATAAATAATAAATTAATAATAAGAAATAAGAAATAATAAGAAATAATAAGAAATAATAAATAATAAATAATAAATAATAAATAATAAATAACAAATAATAATAAATAATAAATAATAAATAATAATAAACAAATAATAAATAATATTAAAAAATACAAATAAAAAATTTTAATAATAAAAAATAAATATTAATAGTAAATAATAATAATTAATAAATAACAATCAATAAATAACAATAAATAACAAATAATAAATAATAAATAATAATAAATAATAATAAATAATAAGTAATTAGTAATAAACAATAAACAATAAATAATAAATAATAATAAATAATAACAACAAATAATAAAAAATAAAAAATAAAAAATAATAAAAAATAATAAATAAGTAATAAGTAATAAATAATAAATAATAAATAATAAATAATAAATAATAAAAATAATAACTAACACATAATTAATAATTATAATTAAATAAATAATAAATAATAAATAATAAATAATAAACAACAATTAATAATTTCTAATATTACATATATAATAAATAATAAATAATAAATAATAAATAATAAATAATAAATAACAATAATAAATTATAATAATAAATAAAAATAATTAACAATAAACAATAAAAAATAAATAATAATAATAAATAACACTAAATTAATAATAATAAATAAATAAATAAAATAAATAATAAATAATAAATAATAAATAAAAAATAATAAATAATAAATAATAAATAATTAACAATAATAAATAATAAATAAATAATAATATATAATATATAAAATATAAAATATAAAATATAATAAATAAAATAATAAAAAATAATAATAATTAATATATAATAAATAATATATAATAAATAATAAATAACCATTAACAAATATTATTATTAATCATAATAAATAATAAATAATAAATAACCAGTAACAAACAATAGATAATAAAAAAATTAAAGTATATTATAAATAATAAATAATAAATAATAAATGAAACACATGAAAATGTATGAAAAGGCGTGACAAGGGATGAAAAATAATGAAAATGTATGAAAACAGATGGAGAAGCAGGAAGAAGGAAGCATTAGAAAGCATGAGAATGCGTGAAAACTCAGGAAAACTCTAGAAAACCCCTTAAGAATTAAACATAATCATCATAATAAACCACAAAAAACCATTTATAGTGATAACAAGTCATGGAAACCCAAATAAACTGTAATAATTAGAGCAACCGTTAAAACCCATCAAAACGATCATAAAGTGACAAAAACATTGGACTCAAATTTACGGAGATAACTTATGATCCGAGAGTCCATTCCACATCTGCGACCAGTCAAATCAATGATCCTAATACGATCTTCAAGCTAATAGGTGAATGTGACCGAATGGACCGAAGGATCAGATGTTACGACCATTTAAAAAAACTAATGGGGAAGGGGTGCTAGAAACGAGGCATAGAAAAACATAACAAACCTGATACCCACTAAATTGGACATAAAATATGATCTAGGAGTCCATGTGGGTGACAAGACCAGTCAAACTGAAGCTCATGGAACGAACTATGATCTGGTAGGCGGAGGAGTCCATACTGACAAGCATATCAAAAGTTGGGTTTGTTTGAAGATATGTTCGACGGGACACTGGTGAAAGAAACGGGGTTTTGGAGGTGTTCGAAGGGGTTTTTGGGGTCGAAAAACCAGGCAGATGCAAAATTCTATTCAATTAGGGAATAAATTTAATTATTGTCTTCGATTTGATATGTGGTAGAGCCCAAATAGACACCAAAGCAAAAGTTATGGCAGTTTGATGTTGGAGATATTTTTTCAACTTTATTATAAATCTCATATCATCGGCACCTTAGACCATCTCACGATTTTGATTATACATGCATCAAGATCTCTCCATGAGGTTCTATTTGACTGGTCATGGTGCTCCAACTGACGCTCGAATCAAATGTTATGGTCATTTTACTGATTTTGGGGTTTCTCTTTTTTTTTTTATTTTTTCCATTCATTATGTCGTGCTTTTACCCAAACTGCAGTTATTTCGTGGATGGTTTTAAAAAACCACTTCTAATCCTTGAAAAAATGTAACAAAAAATTATATCAAAAAATTTATGACATTTCGCTGTTGTTTTTAAACCACCATGAAAAAACCGCTGTGAAACAGCGGCCCAAAAAATTTTTAACGGATGTTTTTAAATCCACCGCAAAAAAACCTCCACGAAACGACCATTTTCATATATTGTATGATCTTCTAATTTTGCATTGTTAATAATATTTTAGTATTATCATCATTTCGAGTTTTAACTGATTCGTTTTACATTATATGCTATGTTATGTAAGTAATGTTTGTTATGGATAATATATATCTTATTCATATTCAGAATTATATTACGTTTTTAAACATTGTTTTTAATCATCAAATTAAAATTATTCTTGAACGGATACGATGGGGAATGAATCTCATCGTGTTCAAGGGCAATGTAATCAGTACGTATGCCGGAGCGACAATTTTAGTATTTTGATATTAAATTAATGTTATAATTATTATTTAGAACAATTAAACATCATTATTATACCCATCAAAATAATAATTTATTGAATAACAACTACACCACAATGTGGAGACGGTAGCTGTACATACTAACGTATGGTGACATTTCATTCAATGGATGGATAGAATAATGAATATGGTTGTACCATATATATAATAAAATCACAATATATAGAAGACATTGATTTTTTTTATAATGGAATCATCAATAAAAGAGGAAGTGGAAGGGGAAAGGAACGTGAATGAGGTGATGAAATATTTACCTCTTCCTTGGGTTCTTCATTTTTAATTGATCAAAAGGTCTCTTTAGGTTGTCTTTATGACTGAAGGAAGGTCTCTAGGATGAAGGTAGGAGAGTTGGGAGGAAATATGGGCAGGGTTTGGCCAAGCCTAATGGCTTTGAAGGTGTGAATTAGAGAGAATGGAATGTTCCATTTTATTAGAGGGGTGAGGGGCACCTTAGGAAAAGATTGAAATATTATTTCATAATAAAATAATTTTATGTTTCTAATGGCACCAAAGAGAAATATTTAAAGTCTGTGGTGATGATGGGTTGAAAACCACCCAACCAATAGGATTTATACAGGTTTGGGTCACTATAGTAACATTATCTTCTAGATTTAACTCTTAGTTAAATAGTTTAACATTTACCACGTATCTTTGTATTTTTATATATGGTTAATAATCATACAATTAACAACATGAGAATCTAAAGTGGTTAATTAATGATATATATAATATTATTTTATACCTTTGTATAAACCATGTATTTTTAGGAATAGAATATCAATTAATATTATAATATTTTTTTAAAACTATTTTATGTCAATTTTGACAGTATTTGCTATTCTGTTTTTGTTAAATTCATAACAACATTATTACTTTGAAAAAATTCAATTAATCAACTCTAAAATTTCATATTAAACTAAAAAATTTGTGTAATTCATAAAAAAGTCTCAAATTACATTTATTTATATATTTATTATATTAGTTATTTTAATATTTTATTAATAAGGTAATTACTGCAAGATCATTGTGTCATAAATAAATTATATTATTTATTTTCTAGAAAAAATTAATAAAATACCATTATGTAGGAAATCATTTTATTTCTCCATTGAATATTTATTTATGAAATAATGACTTATATAATCCCATGTCAAAATTGATTTACTATAAGAAATTTGTTGTTTTTCATTTTGCCTTTACATTAACTAAATTAAAATATAGTGTCATTATCATTCATAAGATTATCTATGGGGTCTCAAAATTGACCCAGGGATTCCCATGGTTGGCCATGACTCATATGATAAGGTTAGGACATGTTTTAAGGATATTTTTTACTATTATAATCTTTTTTTTTACATTGAATTACCCAATTTAGCTTTAACCGTGGTAAATAAAATTCAAAACCTACTATTCACCAAAAATTATTTTATCTTATTGAACCAAATTTTACCTAATGACATCAACTGTGTCTTTCAGATTTTTGAAATTAATTCACAGAAATGGTAAAATCATGATTTATACAAATTTGCAAATTCTTTCAGGAGGTGGGTAAAAGACGGTAAAAAGATTGATAAATTTTTTATATATCTAAAATTATTATAAACTGACTCTAATGAATTAAATATAACATATATAGGTATTATGTATATATATTGACCTAAAATATATTTTAATAATATAAACAATTTTTTAAATTAAAATTCAGTTTTAAATGATAAATCAGTGTTTTTCACTATTCATTAAAATTTGACAGTTTTCCTAAAAATACGAAAAATAGACCCTATGATAATTTTGATATTATGATTTTAAAAATGAATTATATTTTACCAATTTAATAAAATATAAGTTTCATTAATTATTTTAAAATTAATTCCAAATGTCAAAACAAAAATTGTGTTTTTATGAAATAATTACTATCAAAAGAATGACACGTGTTTATGTCAAATTTGAATGTGAAATTACCTATAATGACCTACATTTTATTAAATTATAAAAACATAATCTAATTGTACTTCCAATCCATTCAAATACATAATTTATCACTACTAACTAATTTGATTAAAAAAATATTATTAATTAAAATTTAGAAAATTTCACTATTCCTCAAAATTTTAAAGTTATCAAAAAAACAAAAAAAAATTATTGAAACTAAATTATTATGTCTCGATTCTAAAGAAAAAGTTTATTTTTTCAAATTTCATACATAAATGTTTAAAATATTTGTTTTAAAAAGGGTTTACTATTAAATGACGGTAAAATTTAATTTTTCAAAAAATACTTCATTTATCTGAAAAAATGAATTTGTTCTTACATTATGTCTAAGAAACTCATTATATAGATTCTAAATGTATAAGGATATTATAATGTTCAAAATCTAGTGATTACTATTCATAACCGCTTTTGACCTTCTAGTTTGGGATGTCGTGGTGTGCTTGAAATCAGTGTTGCATTTTGCATAAGTTGCTGAATTACATTGAATAAATAACATACTACGAAATCGTGGCGTGTTACATTATTACCTCCTTCAATAAATTGTGTCCTCCCAATTATAAATTTTTCTTCAAAACTAAATGGTTGAAAATATAAAATTTCTTTGTGGGAAAACAAACAACTGAAATTGGGTTAATAAAATTTAGTCTTAATAAAAGGAAAAGGGGAACGAGAATGTCACAATAAAATTATGATCTATATTAAGAGAACATTGGTGGAAGTTAGAGAAACAAAATTAGGAGGAAACGTAAATATTTATAGGGAGTGATTGAGGTCATTAGTCACAAAATATTGTAGAATTGAGGGCCTCAAAGCCATCAATCTATGACGATTTAAAATATCATCACTTCAAGAAAACATAAGGTATTAGGATAACACATTTTTGGTTTTAAGATCCCTTAAATAAATTTTATGAATTAATTTCATCATTGAATACATGAAGGAAAAAATAGATATATACTGGACATGTAGAGTTCTATCATTTAACTAATTTCTACCACAAACTCATCTTACACTCTAAAAGATAATATAACATAAAAAATATTCTATTTATCCTATTAGTATAGGGTTCCAAAAAATTAATTTATAATTCACCTATAAAATTCTATAAAAAAATAAACTACATTATATAGTCTAGGGACATCATGTAGTTTAGTGGTAGGTGATAAATCCCATTCACACTATTGTTGTGGGTTCGATTCACTCAACTTTGTCCGATGTGATGGGTTGTCACACGGTCTGTGTGTGGTCCTTAAAAATCCAAAAATAACCTTAACAATAGTATACAATTTCAAAAATAATCCTCCCAACCTTTAGACTTATCCAAAATACTTCTATTCAATCTCATAGTCCAAAATTTATAAGGAAGCTAAACACAATTTAGATCCTTTTTTCCACATAATAACATTTAAACACCTTCATCGTGTATTATATTAAAACATGGTAACACATAAAATTACCATAAAACCTTATTTATTACATTCATTCTCCCTTATCCATTATAGAATACTGGATATATTCCTTATATACAAAAATATTGAATATTTCAACAATGATGAAAAAAACAAACTATTAATCGGTTCCATGGAAGTCAAGAATATCCAATATAATTTTTCCAAATCAACCATCTCTAATTCCAAAAATCACTACCTCATTATCAGGACCATATTAAAGACTGAATTTCCTTCAACCGTGTATTTTCAAAAAAATCAACATGCTATAGGGTCACTTTTCTTGGTTCCACCCAATCTCAAGTCCATAATGAAATAGTTCTACAGTACAGTCTTTATATACTCTATAATACTTATAACATGTACATAATTAATACAATACACAAATAACACAATAATTTAACAACAACGTAATAAATCAAAACATTTATCTTCATCTTCGGTAGTATAATAATATTATTATTATCCACTACCAGCATTTGGGGTATATTCTGATGATTTAGGCATTTGTTCGCGTAGTGTCTAAACTCCTTGTAGATAATGCATTGTATATTTGAAATTTTTTTCTTACCCTTGTAATCAGGTACTTGGTGTATTTTTCTACGCACTTATAACACACTCCCATTCCATTCAATCATTTACAAAGGTGATTTATTCCACCATTATCACATATGGGAAGATCCTTTTTCCCCTCTTCCCATTAATCCATCTTTCTCTCTTCCTTTCTTCTCATCTCTTGTTTCCCTTCAAAGCCATAGGACTCATAGAATTTTTTACAAATCCTGTTATCACATGATACTATTTCTTCATATGTTTAGAATATGTGGGAGACTATTTCCCTTCTAAATATTGTCTCAATACCGGGAATGATATGATCCTTCTTACACTATGGATCATACGTATTGCTGAAGTTAACATTCATTCTACTGGGTTCCGTTTCTATACAGTATCTTTAAATAAGACTATTTATGAATTGCATTGAATAATTTCAAACTTGTAAAATACCTAACGTTAATTTAATAGTTTATAGATATAATCCATAATAATAAAAATATTTTCTTTGAAGAGGTATATACTCATAAATCCTTCATAATGATTTTCAGGGAAAATCAGAATTATCCTAATCAAATCACCCGGGAGTGTCGTAATAAAGAGTGCAGCAAGGCCCATTTTCGTGCACTAGTTCTTGTTCAAGTCTAGCTCAAAGCGGTGTTTTCCGGTTTTACCCCTATGTACATCTAGGATAGAGCCATCTCTACCTGCTCATACCCCGACGGGGATGTATTTGGTTGGAAAACCCACAAAATCTCTATAGTACCAAAACTCTACGAAGTTATTCAATACTAATCCACAAAGTATATCTTAGGGTAATGTGCTTTAATCAATGTTTATCTAAATTTAGTTTCCAACTATTGTACTAAACTTCCTCTGATACCAACTATAACGCCCTAACCCAAGTTACCCAGAGTTAGTGCATTATTTTAATATATTGTCATGATAACAAGGAATCAAGTCCCGAAGGACTGATTGATTTAGAAGTCTTGGAAAATAGATTAAATACATGAATGTTACATTACAATTTGTCTTGTACAACACAACATAAATAATCCTTTATGAATTCCATTATTCCCTTAGTATAACCACTCATATCAATCACAATACTTTTCTTAGAATCCTGGGAAAAATAAAACATAGAAAGGGGAGAGCTCAAATGCTCAGTAAGGGTAAGCAATACAGCAGAAGATAAAATTAATATTAAGCATGTTGAATAATTGAGAACACATGACTTTACCAATAATAAAAATGAATACTGTTATGGAAAGAATACGAAATGATTAAATAATGCAACAATAAAACACAATCATAGGTATTATACTAGTCAAATGACTACAAGAACCATCAATGTTATTTTTGTAATGAGGGAAGGTATAATTGTGTACATTCTGAAAAATTTTGTCAAGGCCTCTACCAAGACGTCTAAAAAAGATTGAGGAATCGTCTAAAACAACAGAACAAATTCTGAAATTCCTCACCCAATTCCACATATAGTTGTCTCATGAGACCTACTTATTTATCGAGGTGCTATAGAGGGCTCCACCAGTCACTTAATAAGTTCAGTACATCCCACATATGAAATGGTTGAAATATAACATAAACATTTATATTAAAACTAGAATACGAAATGTCAATACTTTAACCATAAACCATGAATGGTATAAAAATAAGACATGTATTATCAAACATATCACAAAACCTTCAATACAATATGGAACATTTTTATCATAATAAATCAACTTTAAAAAATTTTAAAATCCATCAAAGGATATTCACATAGACGAAAATTATTTTTAAAAAACTTTGAGAGAAATATCATTTTTTCATGAAAACATTTAGAAGTTACAAAATTTAGAAAGTAAGACATTTCAATACATTTTTTAATAATATTGTCCCATACCACTTTGAATCTTTTGAAAGGAATTAACAGTTGAAAAACAATCATGTCTGTATAGATAATTCCTTAAAAACCTTTTTGAAAACATGGACATTAATGAGAATGATTTAGAGGAATTAATATTTAAAACATTTAAAATGATGTTTTAGTAAAACATGTCCCTTTAAAAAATCCCAATGAAAACTATTTCATTAAACATGGATGTGGATAATAATATGTCTTAGTATATACTTATGTAAAAACAACCTCAGATGATAATGAAATTGTGAAATTAACCCTTACTTTTTACTTTTACATGGTATAGGGTAAGTTAACATCTTTTATAATGGTTAAATAATTGTTATTAAATTATTCATGAACTATATACATTAATATTATATCATATATGATATTCTAATATTGCATTGCTAATAATATTTTAGTATTATCTTTATTTTGGTGTTAATTAATTCATTTTCCTTTACATGAATTGATATGTAAGTAATGTTTTTTATGTATATGATGTATCTTATTCTTATTCATAATGATATTAAATCATTAAACATTATTTTTAAACATCAAATGAAAATTAGTCTTTAATGGAGGCGATGGGGAATGAATATCATCATGTTCTTGGTGACGGTAATCCGTACGTACGAACGAGAGACCATTTCATTCCTATGATATTAAAATAATATATAATTGGAAGGTATATCATAGATACAGAATCATTATTTTGTTATATTTATTATTTACATCAATTATACATCATTGTTATTCCCATCCAAATAATAATTTATTGAATAACAACTACACCATGACGTGGAGACGGTAATCTGTACGTACGCATGTATGTTGACATGTCATTCAAATGATGGATAGAATAAAGAATAAGGTTGTTCCATATTTATAATAATATAATAGTTTATATAATATACTAGATTTGTTATTTTATAATGGAAACAACAATGAATGAGGAAGTGGAAGAAGAAACGAACTTGAAAGAGGTGATAAATATTAATGTATAAATATATAAAAAAATGGTTTCTGGACATGTATTATGTTGTCATACGACTTATATTATATGTTTAATAATAAAGTAAGAATGATTTTACCTTAATCTCCATAATTAATTTTAATTGTTTTAACTAATAAACATGGAAAATTATGTCTTTTACCAGATTATAAATTAGAAATAATATTGATTTAAAATAAATAAATAATTTTTCCATATTAAATTCATAAAATGTTCAAAAATTAATTTAATATTTATCCACTATATGAGGAGAGGTACTGTTTTCTTATTTAGACTATATTTACAAATAGATGATTCAATATTAACTACATACACATAAAAATAATTCATTAAAAAATAATTATGAATTAATTTAAAATAACTAATATATAATATCTCAAACATTCCCCATTATATTTTATATTAAAAATTTTAAAATTAAAAACATTAGTAATTTTAAAATAGTTTTCAGAAAACTAGAATTTTTTTCCAAAAAATAATTTTTAATAAAAAACAATATAAAGACTATTAAAAGTTAATTTGGTTGGTTAAATATAAATAAAATAATTATCTTTTATAGAGAAATATTAGAAACATATTGTGAAATTTAAATAACTTAATTATTTAAAAATACATGACATTATATAAAAATGGTTATTTTTCACAGTTAACTAAAAATAAAAAAATAAAAATTTCATCAAATTATATTTTCTTATGATTATCTGTGAAAGGATAATTTGTTTAAATTTTTTTATTTGCTAAAATAGTAATATTATGATTTTTAATAAAATAGTATAATTGAAGAAATTAGTTAAAACAATTTACTTTTTGATTAAAAATTTACATATATTTTTTTTAACTAATATAACTATACATTTCATATTAATAAATATGAAAATAATTTATTCTATAATTACATGGGTTGTTACATCCATCCATCCCTTTATTAAGTTAATAAAGAAGAATTTTTTTTCACCTATAAAACCTGATGGGTTATCGTTCCCCTATAGAATACTCAGATTATGATGTTGCCTATTAAACCATATCGGTTTTCCACACAATATTAACCTATTAAATCAGCTTATTTTGAAATACATTATCTCTATTTTCAACTTTCTTAAGATGATTTTATTCATAATAAAAGTTGTCTTCCAACTCAAATGCTTCCATGTTGAAAACATGAGATCAACTAAGAACATATTTTCATAACATTGTATTATGAAATACATTATGAGCCTTAGATAAACTCAAGGAAAAATATGCTTGTAAGGGAAATGATCCAAATATATCGATGATTTCATATGTTCCAATGAACAATAGATATTGATTCCCCGTAATAACTAAACACATACAACTATTCCATGGATAATCATTGAGAAATATACTATAACCTACCTCAAATGAAAGATATTTCCTCTTGTAATTTTCATTAATTTTCAACCATTAGTGAGGTTTCATCATGTTTCACTGAATTATGTAAACAATATATACAACATCCTCTACCAAATATGGTTTCATCAATTTAAATTATATTATAGAATCTAAAATGATGGTGTTCGGTACTTCTTTCCATATAATTCTTCAAATATTTCCATCAATATAGTGGACTGGAAGTTATTTTATAATGAAAACACAAACCAGAGTAATGAATATTTCAAATGTTCTGAATTTTACTCTTATAAAATCCATCATATTGATAATGAAATGTTGTAATGAAATTTATTTTTGTACCCAAAGATATCTGAACTCTTCCCAAAAACTGTATTAGAATTTTGTATCACAATTTCATACAATGGAGAGATAAACTCCATATAAATTGAGAATTGTTTTATGAAATTGTATTTAAATAAAATCTAAAGACATTTAAACTCAATTTGAAATGATATTTTCATATTTAGTTAATTTGTAAACAATAAAAAAATTACATAGTTATCTTTTTAATTATTTTTAAATCCAACCCTGAAATACATTGATAAATTCTCGCTCTTCAACTACATCAATGGTAATAGAGAAAGCATTCATCCAGCACATTTTTTTCTTCTATAACCAATTAAAAATTAAAACACTTCACTGCAATGTTTGGAATATCTAAATTTGTTCCTCCCCAAAGGTAATAGTCTTGAGGGTCATTATTCATCATTGAGCTGCCCATTTAAAATAAAAATATAGAACTGTGAACTTCATTCAAAAACTCTTTCTTTAATTTTGAATCACAAAGAATCCATTCTCTTTTTCCAAATAATAAAACAGTTTCTTGAATATTTTGAAAATCATTAAACATACCATTCATAAAAAATATTACATTTTCATAAAAAGTCATTATCATCCTTCTATGAACTCTTAATTATTTCCTTCAATGTAAATTATATTGAATCCAAAAAAATAAATAGGATGAACCTACATAAAATATTTCAAGTTGAAATTTCAAAAAATTCATACGATAATTGTTGTGTTGAATAAAAAACATTGACAATGTAGCCTTAATTTTTTACCCAAGTAATCAATCAAATTATTTTATATTCTAGGAAAATAATAACCATGATATCATAATCCCTAATTAGTTATATCTATATTCACTCCTCCATTTTAAAATCATTTTATGTGATTATATTTTTCATATTGTTGTGATAAGTATATATTTCACACTATAAAACATAAAAACTTTTCCACAAAATTTTAAATGTAAAAAAGTAGCAATATCAAAATAATGTGTAGGGTAATTTAACTCATGAGGTTTCAGATAAGGTGGAGAATAATAAATTTCTTGAACATTCGTTATTGGGACTCAATAATGTCATTAAAAAATAATTATAGGTGATTAAATCCCTCTTTCTAGAAGGTAGGGTCAAAACTATAGCTTTCACCAATCATATTTTTTAGTTATTGAAAACAGTCATCACATTATTTTTCAATGGAAAAAAAATTCAATTTGAGTTTATAAACATAGTTGGATATTGAGTTGAGCATTTTTTCCCCAAACAAACAATAGTAAATAGATAATTAATGAAATATATGAATACCTAGGTTATTTTTATATCATGGACATTTTTATAAATGTGGGTTTTTTAGGGTTAATAAATATTTTATATTAAGAAAAAATATGACCATGGAATGAAAATATTTTACAACAAAAATTTACACGTTCTAAATATACAATTGAGATTATTTTCCTCTATAGTATGAAAAATTTTCCATCATTATAAATAATGATTATCTTGAATTTGAGAATATACCAAAAAATTATTAGAAAAAAAATTGTAGAATAAATTTTGAAAATATCTATTTATTTGGCCTATAAGTACCACTAGTACATTATATTAATCAAATGAAATAACTAAAAACACATATATTGTATATCCAGTCCAAAATATAGACTTCGAAAAAAATTTACTCTTTCAATTTCATTTGAGGTCACAAAAAAAATTATTTCAAACATTGAAAAGTATTATTCTACATGGATATTATCCAAAAAATCATTTATATGTGGAAAATGATAGTTTTTTTTAATTGTGTTGTTATTCAAGGATCTATAATCACTAAACACTCTCACTAAAAAATATTTCTTTTTGATAAACAATAAACGATCAACCTAAGATAATGTTCTAGTCAAATGAATCATAAATATAATAAATAATGAAATTTTATTTTCAATTATAATCATTCCACATGATCCAATTGATGAGGGGGTTTAGAAATAGTCTTATAATCGAGTAATGCATCAATAGTAAAATGAACCTCTTAATACCGAATATCACTAATAAAATCATCTAGATAAACATTAAACTCTTCATTTTCTGGTATCAAATTTATAATTTGAATGGTTTTATTATTATCTACAATATGAGCATGGTAACATTCATTATATGATCTAGTGAATTTCATAGCATATTGGTATGTTATCAAGGGTGTGAAATCCACAAAAACATATTTATTAGGATTAAATTATATCATAGCATGGTAAATTTATATCCTATGCATATCATGAATAATATCATACTATAATATAGCTATTTCTACATTATTTCAGTAAAATAACATTCTGGTGATAAAAATCGGGGGATTCTTATAAATAATTGTTGCAATAATACATCCCACTACATTATTATCCAAAATTTCTAACCAATATTCATTAAAATATATTATCAATTAACATGAACATGTCTTTTAAATTAAATAATGTGATGATACATAGTCAAAAAGGTATTTGAATAATTTTAATACACATGTAACATACATATAACCTCATCATTTGATGGCCCAACATCATCTATAGTAGTAGATAATAACCTCATTGCATTATTCTATTTCCAAGTATGATGGATTCCATTTCCCGAAACATACTTCAGACATGTAATTAACTAAATGAACCAAATCACATAAACTAATTTTTTTTAATATTTGATCTCTATCATTTTACCTAGTAATTGATTCATAAGTATTCATTTCCTTTAATTTTGAAGACCATGTTGGAAAAATTTAAATATCAATAACCCTTCCCAGGCATCAAAAGAAATTTTACATCATTCCTTTTAACTCATATACCAAAATATGGGTATATTATTTTATTACCTCTACATATATTTTCTATTTCCCCATCACCTATCATCATTTCAACATCTTTAATCATCAAGAGGACGATAATAGTAAAAACAATGTCCCATCTGTTTCAACATAATGAAAAACATTCTAATAGATTTTCAACTATTGTATTTCAAAATAACAAAATCTCCTTATAATCAATCCTATGTAAATCTTATTAATTTTTCAATATGTTTCATGAATAATATTCAGTACAAACCATTACAAACTTGTGATATTTTCTTCATATTCAGATATAAATATTTTCCCTTTAAAATTAATTGTTTGAATTCTTTTCCAATAGGATTGGAAGAACAATAGTGAAATATTTCTCATGAAATATATCCTTAAATATTTTAAATTGCATGGATTCATTATCTTCATTAACTCTTGTATTCAGTACCAATATCCATCGTTGATTAGTTTTCCCTTCATAATGATAAGTGATAAGACATTCCTTTTGAATTTATAAACATCCCATTATATCAAACATCATATCGAGAGAATTGATCAATCATTTTTATAGAACATAGTAAGATAATCCACTAAATTATGTTGGATGTTTCACATTGAAGTGGTCCACTATTAACATGCTCCTTCATGGTATGTTGGGTTCCTCTCTACCAACGATACCAAAACTCTCTATATCCTTTCTCAACTCATCCATCTCTATTAAAAAATTATTTCTCCCAATTATATGTATCTAGGGACTTTGATTTAGTTGTGTATTTTCTTAAAAATTACTTCCCACAAAAAATCCCCTTTTACCAATATAGAATCCCATTATCATTAGACAATTTTTAGACGAAGCATGTGGAATTCATCAAATGATTTATAATTTTAACTTGACGATAAGGGACAACTGTTCATGGGAAACCAATTATAGTTATCATGTCCTATACATTTATCTATTATGACTATTGAAAACAACAATATAGACCTTTTATTAAACAAAACATAATCCTGATTTTTATATCATGAATTTATTCTCTATTATTTTAAGATCCTTTCATATTTAATGTTTAATAGAATAATTTCTATACTCATACATATATGAACCATAAAATAAAAATTCCAAAAATACATTTAATATCATTTTTTCACTTAATATAAAATAGTTAGTATAATGAATGATATTTTTTCCTGAAAAATATACATGAGTTTCCACTTGACCTATTCCTTTCCCATACACATTCATTAAATACAATGAATTTATAAAAAAACAGGGAATGGGAGTAAAACCTAGTATGGGATATAAAACATAGAAAATAATTAGTCTACTGAAAAACATTAAATCCCATAAATAAATGAATCTATGAAAAAATTAAATTTTACACTCAAAGGGGACTATCATTCCATTAAATTATAATTTATTTTAACTTTTTAGAAAAATGATATCCTTGTAATCTCAATAGAATGGGTCAAAAATTAATGTAGCTACCTAGGGAAATTATCTCGTTGAATGCATATAAAACCCAAATATAATTATTAAAAATTAAAATAACCAGATGAAAAACATATAATATAAATCAATAGGTAACAAAACTATTTCCCAATGAATTAGAGTGATATCTAGCCCACCCATCGTTTATTTTCTAACATGAACACTCGATGATATCAAGGTGAACCCATTATATATAATTTATAACAATAACAAAAATAATAAAAATTTCATCTTTTAAAAACATCTTTTAAATTGTACGTAAATCACTTTCAGGTATTAAAATAACACTTTATTTCAGAATCCCATTTTAATTACACTATTTTTTTAAAAATACATTTGTAAGACCAAAATAACCAAAAATATAAATAGTGTGTTTTTAAATATAGAATAAAGTAATAATAAAATTGATTTTTAAATAAAACAAAATATCTGTTTAATTGATATGATGTTTTCATTATACATTAAATATTGAACATTTCCTAGGTAATTTATAAAAATTTTCCGTTTAGAACGCATAAAAAACAAATTTTGTAAACCATTTAAATAATTAAAAAGACACATAAAATGAATAATAAAAATATATTTTCTAATAAAAAACCTTTCAAAAATAATTTTAAAACATTGAAATAGAATCTGAAGATTGGATAGATGACAAAATTAAATGACAATATGTTTAGATGAAAAGTAACATTTCACATTAGAAAAAACATGTATCATAAATCCCTTTAAAGCATGACATTAAAAAAAATTATATTTCATTAGAATATATAAATTCATGAAATAACATTTCATGGGGGCAGTAGATACACCTTATAAATAATTAGGTGCATAACATTAAAGAATTCCTTAATAAAAGGAAATTTAGAGGAATTCCTACATGTTGTGTCTGACATGATACATTTTTCATTGTATTAATTAATTAATAACATCTATTATTAGCATAAATTATTGATAAATACAAGGAGGTATATTTAAAAAAATTAAATTATTTCAATTTTTTATACAATTTCATTTTCAACGTTGTGTATTAATGATTTTTTGTTCAGATTAGTTTTATGTGTCAAAATTTACATTGGTATAATGACTATTATAATATATTTAATTATATAAACATCTACCAAATAATAATAATTTTTTATACTGATATTATACTTTAAAAATTAATCAGTAATGATTTTATTGAAAATTTAACCAAGATTACGATTGTGGATTGGGTAGGTCATTCATATGCCTGGGTATCATTTCCATTTTTCAGTGATCAATATTAAAATATGGTTAGTAAATGGTAATATTTATATAATGATAAATATATCATAAATATTTTTTATCATATATACTTATATATATAATAATAGAAATTTTATTTTAAAAATTTAATTACCCAACTTCATGGATGTAGTATTCTATACATTCACGAATGAAATTATAATTTTATCAGTGTGGGAAAAGGTAATAATAAAATTATATACCATATATATATAATTCTAAATAATTCATTAATATCATAACTTTTTTATTAATATCACATATTATTTCTGTTTTTACCCTTATAATCATCCATGTAATCTGTTAGTGAAAATGATTCACATCGCATTATGAGATGGTATTCTGTAGTACATATGATAAATGTTATCACCCTACTTACATATTTGAATATAATAAGATAAAATGTGATATTAATTCTCTGATGGTAAAATTATGATAAAAATATAATCTATAATTTTTACATACCTCCTTATTACCATTCATGTTATGTTCTAATGTAAATATGAATAACATCATTTCGTGAGGCGACAGTCCTCTGTACACACGAAAAAGTATTTTTATCACATTTGAAGGATGTGCGTATTTTTTTTGATGTAACATTAACATAGTAGAATATATGTATATGTAATATAATAATATTATTATATAATCATGGAATAATAAAAATTTAAGGGGGTTGAGAAAAAATTAATCAATAATGATAATTAGTGAATGAAATATCTTCTTCGGTGAAATCCATTTAGATTTCACAAAATTCTTTCCCTGGTTTAATTTATTCCCTTTGTAACACTTATAGAATGATAATAGGGATGATTCCAATTTATATAGGAGGTTTTGACTAAAAAGATGGATTTTATTGTTGTTTCGGTGCAGATGTGCGTCGGGTTATGCTGTTCCGCCAGGATGCGTTCGCGCGTGCACCCGTCGACCCGAGGGGATGGGCGCGCGGCTTGTGGTCCCGCAGTCCCGCTTTCCAAGGGAGGGCGGCATTCGTCCCTTATTCAGGGGCGTCTGCTCCTTGATCAAAACCGGGATGATGGGATGTCGGCTCCTCCTTCCATGGACGTCTCCTCAGAACTCGTCGCCTAATCTGGGTCTCCCTCATAGATTTAAGAATGTTCGTGAATCTCGTTCCCGGCGCCATGTCTCCATGGACACCGGTTAATTACGTTGCATCTGCCCGGACGTTCCAAGGAGTCTGGTCGGGGCAGCAACCTGCGGTGAGGAGACCGGGTGGCTCTGGGTGTCGGGGGCGTGTCTTAACATTGCGACTCTGCATGTCTGCCTTTCGTCCCTAATAAGGCTTCTCGAAGGCATGATGGCCTGAGGCATCCCACGCTTGGCGCGGGGAACTGTGTTACCTGAGGTTTTCCTCAGCTTCCCATGTTTAACACGGGGTATGCCGCGAGTTTAACGTCCAGCGGGGACGGCATCAGACTGATCAACACGGGGAGTGGACCAGATGACAGAACCCCTTGCGGGGAACCTCCGACGCTGGGGCCAGCACATGGGCGGCTTCCCGAGTGAAGTGGAGTGGAATGGAATGGAATGACCCCACCGGGATGTGGAGGCCCGGGTAAGGATCAGGGTGGATGATGGAGTGAAGAGCTTGGACCCCGTAGGGGCTTCCTACGTACCGCGCGTTAGCGCGGATCAAAGTCAGCGTAGTTCGGACATACAGTTTAACGTCATGCTGGACATCGGCAAGCCGACTCACGAAGAGATCGAGGCCGCCGGGCGGAGGATTGAACCGAACCACCTTGCACAGAGGGGGATGGAACGGCAGGGTGGATCACAGTTTTACGTCATGCTGGACGTTGGCAAGCCGACTCACAAGGAGATCGAGGCTGCCTGGAGAAGGGTTAAACCGAACCACCTCGCACACAGAGGGGGATGGAACGGCCTGGTGGATCACAGTTTTACGTCATGCTGGACGTTGGAAAGCCGACTCACGAGGAGATCAAGGCGGTGGGGAAGCACAATGGAGATACACACGTGCAGTCCCCCAAAGAGGCGGATTCATAGGTGAATCAACGCAAGTGTGAACCCGGGAGGGGTCCACTGATGGACGAACCGACGTAAATACGACCGGGACGACCAGGTGGTGGGCTTGAATCTCGGAGAGGCTTCCTACGTACCCTGTTTAGAAGACAGGGATCAAAGTCCACGTAGTTCATTCTGTTTGCAACACTCTACCCCCGTGGGCGAAGGCCACTCCAATCCCGACATCCCTGCAGAGACGAGAGGGTGGGGGCCACATCCAAACCGGGGGGGACCCTGCGTGCGAGACACGGGATCAGGTGATGCGGACGGTTTAACGTCTTGCCGGACGAAGTACAGTTTAACGTTGTGTGTTGAGGACGAGGATGCTTGGCAGTTTAACGTCTTGCAGCGCGGACGATGGGGGCTAGGCAGTTTAACGTCATGCAACTTGGACGTATGCTGAACAGTTTAACGTCTTGTAGCTCGGACGAGGTGCAGTTTAACGTCATACGGGACGTAAACGCCTGGCAGTTTAACATCTTGCAGCGCGGACGTGGCACAGTTTAACGTCATGTTGGACGTATGCAGTTTAACGTCGTGCAGGACGTATGGAGTTTAACGTCGTGCAGGACGTTGAAGCCGCCGATGGGTCCGTGTCACTTCGCGCAAGCCTGGAGGGCCGCACGGAAAGACAACGCACAGTGCGGGCACCCGGGATGAGGATCATCGGGCGCCACGCAGGCGGGTACCCAAAGGGGGTCAAAGGGGGCGACCCTTGCGGTTTGCGCGCAAAAGAGGAGCTTTGCGCGCAATACCGCGGGTCGGCGCGCAAATGGACGGGCTGGCGCACAATTGGGCCAGCCCTTTGCGCGCGAATGATAGAGATTGCACGCACCGGGCTTCGGATAGCGCGCGGGGGCAACGACTCATTCTTTAATCGAATGGCCACTTTGAAAATGGGGGGTGCGCGCAATCGGGTTGGATTGCGCGCACCCGGGGGCAATTGCGCGCAAGAGGCTTCTTTTGCGCGCAAATGCCTTAGGGTGAATATTTATTCA
Organism: Viscum album; assembly: GCA_963277665.1. Lineage (NCBI taxonomy): Eukaryota > Viridiplantae > Streptophyta > Magnoliopsida > Santalales > Viscaceae > Viscum > Viscum album. Next base: position 2,068,098,905 of record OY728160.1, read on the forward strand.
AAGGAAAGGAGCCAAAGGGATTGCGCGCGAAGGCGAACCCCAAAGCTTTCTTGCGCGAAAGAAAAGAGGTTACCGGAAGATCGGCATTGCGCGCAGAAGGGGTTGGATTGCGCGCACGAGAGACCTTTCGAATTCTGGAAACCTTCAAAACGTCGGGGGTCACCTTATATTTATAGGCAACCCCGGGCGCGGAATCCAGTTCGCGGGCGCGAAATTCTCTTCGCGGGCGCGGAATCGGGACCGGCGCGCAGGGGAGTCGCGCGGGCCACGGGCGCGCAAAATTGCGCGCCGGCCCAGCGCATTGCGCGCATCCCGTGAGGTTTGCGCGCGGCTCATCAACTTTGCGCGCAGGTCTCCAAAATTCCGCGCAAGACCTCCGGGCCCTCCGAAACATGCTTCCGACTCCAAATAAGACCTCGCTTTCCGCATCCGGAGCTTCGTTTGGGAACAACGGACTTTTCCGGCGTCTACAAAAGCCCCCCCTCTGAATCTGATCGGTGAGAGGTCGCAACGATCGGGTTCCGAGGGAGACGCCGGAATGCCGAAGTCCTGGGTGGCACGGCACTATGGCGCGCAAAAAGGGGTGCCGGGCTCGAAATTCGCCGGTGCGGTCGCGCAAAACGCTTTCCGCGCGGCGCGGACTCCCGGACATGCCTATAAATAGGGGCCCTGGGTCCCCCACACCGTACACTGGCCTTCCGCGCGATAAGCCTCTAAGCTCTCGTGCGCGAAATTGCCTTTTCCGGCGCGGAATTCGCCCGCTCGTCGCGCAAACCTGTCCGGGATTCTCCCTGCTTTTGCGCGAACACCCGGGGTTTTACGCGACAGACTTCCTGATTGCGCGCCTTCCACTAGGATTGTGCGCTAACTCTCAAACTTCTCTACCAGCCTCGTCCGATCCCGCACGCTTCATCCCTTTACCCGCACGACTCCCGAAGCTTCTGAGATGGCCGCGAATCAAGGAAATGAGGGGGATGCCGCCACTCGCAGAGCTGAGATGGCGACGAACGAGGAGGTCTACGGAGCCAAGGAGATTGTTTCCAACAATCAATCCTTGTTCGACTTGCTGACACCGGCCCAGAAGACATATCCACTGTCGGACAACCTGCCACTCTAGAACTTCGGCATCCTAGATGAGGTTCCGGTGCCAGGGCTCGAGGTTGATGCGCCACGGACCTGGGTGACTCGGTAGGATGAGCTTCCCCGCTATAACATCACCAACAATGGGCATCCTGCCAGGGGGACCAGACACTTGGATGTCTATGTCCTGAACCCGAGGACGCGAACCATCGTCGGAAGTGAGCCTACTGCAGAGAACTCTCCAGCCCTCTACTCGAGCATATATCGCCAGAGTGTCACCGACAACACCAAGGGCTGGCTGAAGGACTGGGACTTGCGATCTGGGGGCAATTTCACCAGTGAGTGGGCCTGGGCGTTCTGGGTACGCCACACTTGCGATCACTTCGCGGAGGAGCTGCGGTACATCGGCATGTTTGAGGTGGTGTGGACGTCGCATTTCCACTTCTATCAGCAGTCTGAGCTCGGGCCGGAGCTGTTCACCCACTGGTCCTCGGATACCAACACCTTCCATCTTCACCATGGGGAGGTCGGCATCGGTCTCTGGGACATCCACTGCATCAGAGGTATCCCGCTGGAGGGTTACCAGTACGATGAGTTCCTGCCTCCGAAGAACATCTGGGAAGACAGGTCACGGACTCCCATTCTGACCTGGCATCTGCTTGACCTGGCTACGCAGCGGCTCGGGATCAAGGACTTCTAGAAAGACATAGCCTATAAGGAGTGGTTCGTCCAGTTCTTGGAGCATGACCCGGCGGTCAAGATGCCAGGCAGGGGGAAGCGATGCTCGACCGCGGCTCAGAGGAGCCGGAACGGGTCGTACTGGCGGGTCCTGGAGACGGGCGACTACCGCTCATGGGGGTACCGCGTCATCGAGGCCCGGGACCCAAATGTCCGGTACGCGGAGTTCCTGGCCGCCTTTTTGAGTGGGTGGCTCCTGCCAGTGCGGGACGCGAGAATGGGCATCCGCCCGGCAACACTGGCGATGGGGGGCGCTATGGCCGCCAACAAAAGATATAACCTCGGGGTCCCAGTGTTGGCTAAGCTGTACGCCATCCTGGGACGCATCTCACGAGGGGGGTCGCCACGAAGGATCTATGGGCCCTTCCAATTCTTCCATGGCTGGGTGGCTGCTCACCTTGGTGGGTACACGTTTCCGAACGCCATCGTTCCTCCGGGCAACGGCCTGTGACCCTCCCTGCTGAACATTGCGGGGGTCACTCCGATGACCCTAAGTGAAGAGGGCGTGAGGATTCGGATTGGAAATCATGCCAATTTCAACTTCAGCCCGTTCCCCACTCCCGTCGGCCAGATGATCGACAATGGGAAGGGTCCGCTGGAGCAGCATGAATACTTCCTGAACATGCGGGGCGGGGTGCTCGTGGCTCGGATCGACGGGAAGGTGATCTGCGAGCCTTACGTGCCAACCCGGTTCGCCAGGCAGTTCGGGTGCCTTCAACGGATGCCGAAGAGGGTATTCACTGCTGTTCTGGAGGAGACGCACCCCAGCGTCCTTCGCCAGATGTGGCTGATGTTCGTCGCCTTTGGCTCTGGCGACGTCATCACTCTCCCTCCTACCGGGGTCGACGCAGGCTTGGCAACCGAGTACGCCGAACATTGGGCCATCGCGTACCCCGAGGGGCTTCTACGGAAGCCAGTTAGGCGGCTCGAGGTCACCCGTGCGGAGACCGGGCGTCAAGGAAGGAGGCGAGGCGCCGTTACACGGGGAAGAACGGAGGCGCGCCAAGCAGCGGAGCCGGCGTGAGCAGGGACTTCAGCGGCGGGCACATCGCAGGCTGCCGCTATGACCTCGGCGCCCAGAGAGGGGGCACGTGCGGTGGTCGAAGAGCGGCCCGGGAAGTAGGTAAGGCGTCTGCTCGAACCCTCCCACGATGCAGTCTTCCCGGCGCTGTGGTCGGCCTGGATGACCATGCGGCAGTCACTGGGGACCGACGCCATCTGGCGAAAGATACTCAGAGAAGGAATCCATCAGCCAGAGGTCAGGCGCCTCCATATCGCCGACAGGGTGGACTTCAACTGGTAGTATGCGTATCTGACGGCCATGGACGAGTACGCACGCCAACGTGGTCAGCGTGCGGAGCCATCCCTTCTGGTGAAGGTGATGCTCGGTCTAGAACCCGCTCCAGAACAGATGCCGCCGGCGGAAGATGACAGTAGCAACGACTCCGAGGAAGAGGAGGATATGGGGGAGGATGAAGGCTCCGAGGGAAGATCCAATCAGGGGAGCCCGCGGGAGAGCGGCGAGGTGGCCGACTCTGACAATGTTGATGACACTGAGCTCCTCGAGGTCCGCTTCTATCCCTACTCAACCTGCTTCATCCATTCTCTTATGCAGCTTCTAACCCATTTCTCCACCTTTCTCAGGAGCGCACGGATGTTGGTCAGGCGTCCTCAGCGGGAGTAGGAGAGGCGCCAGCAGGACAAGGCGGGGGCCAGGCACCCATTATCGAATTGACAAGCGCGGAAGGGTCCCCTGCTGCAACTGTTCCTACGGCGGCCGGGATAGCGGAAGATGACGCTCTGAACTCCCGTAAGCCACCTTACTTTACTGCTGGTGCTTGCCGTTGACGATCCGTGACAAACCATGGCATGCCTCGCGCAGTGATCTCAACACTGGAGGCTCGTCGGGTTGCCGAACCCGGGCCATCCACGAGTGGACCGGCGGTAGACATGCCGCCTGCTCCGGAACAGACTTCCCGCACCATGCCGGCCCCACCAACTGCTGATGAAGGGGCTACGGACGTCGGCGGTGCTGACATCGGAGAGAGGTCGGGGGCTGACGAGGGTGTCAACGCCGCTGGGGAGAGAGAAGAAAGTCGCCCAGATGTTGGGGAACCTATCCCCCATTAGGACATCCCAGGGGCGGACCCTGCAGCAGACCTGCTGGCTGCCTTCCCTGCCTAGCGGCCTGCCGACCCCGAGGAGATGGACGACTCAGACGCGGAGGCGGTCGAGGAGAGCCGGATAACGCGCCGCAGGGGGTGGAAGTGCATCCAGCGCTTTCTCAAGCGAGACCCATCGGAGTGCCTGGGGCGCATGGGATCACTTCAAACCTGGCTGCGCTTCCTGTGTGCCGGGGGAGCTGATGCTCAATGCCTTCATCTGACGGTCCGTGATTTCATGGCCGAAAAGATGCGTGAGAGCTGCCGGCGTGCCGACGTCGCACAGAGTCGGGACATGTCGGAGAGCACGCGGGCGCTCCTCGCGGCGGAGCAGGAAGTCCAGCGTCTCGAAGGGCAGGCGGCAGAGAATGAGGCCTTCGTCGCAGCGTGTACTGAGCTTGTGGAGCAACTATCGGCCCAACTGATCGACGCCCAGGTACAGCTGACGGAGGCGGGCCAACAGATGGTCACACTCCAAGTCGAGCGGGAGCGTGCACAGGCCAGGATCGACGAACTGCGTGCTGCGACCGCCGACGAGGAGAGGGCACGCAGAGAGCGAGAAGCGGCCCTGGAGGCCTCCAGCCAAAGGGTAGCGGCGTTAGAAAGACTTATCCAGCACGCTAATCCCTAGGGGCTTTGTTTTTTGCCATTCCCAGAATATTTTGCTTCCGCTACTCAATATTTTGATCCATTTGTATGAATCGCCATATTTATCTGCATCTTTTGGTTTAACATGCTCGACCACAATTCATTGTCTTGTGGGAGCGTTAACCAAGCTTCAGGCATCCACAATTGGGCCTGGATTTCTAGAGAAAAGAGGGAGATCATTCCTAGGAAAGGAGACCTCAGACCTAATCAATGTATCATCCCCCCAACTCGTTCCAACACACGAGCGGGACAACGCTAGGGGCGTTGAGATTTTATCCGAACATAGGGAAATGAGAAAGGGTGAATCGCGCGTCCCGAATTCAGAAATCCACAACGGTTGGCCTTCCAGGAAATGCCCAAGACGGCAAGCGGACAATGGATCAATCGACCATACTACTGCGATAGACGGACCGAAGGTCATCATCCATATGGTAGGAGGCGGATCACATGTCATCATCAATGCCGCTTTGGGGGTTCCTTCAGGCACAAGGGTGGAAATCCAGATCAACAGGGCATGCGAAGCGTGGGGCGAAGTGACGATTTGTTCGGATAGAATCCAACGCTCTCAAAATTGCGCCACTGTGGGGATAACGTATTAGGCGGATGCACTAATCTGGCCGTGAATCACCCCAATTCTCAGACAGAACCTCTTTGACGAGGAAACCGTCGCTTCCCATCATTGCGACGGGGCATCCCGAGCTGAATCGGGGAGAATATCACAACTGCACCACTCTACCCGAAGTCAGGCCAGACGGCCGACAACGAGGAGGGGCGGGACTTAGCGATCCCTGAGGCTGGACCCGAGTCAGAATGCTCGGGCGTTCCTACGTACTCCATCAGGCTGGAGATCAAGCCATACGTAGTTCTGCGAGTGCAGTTTAACGTCATGCAGGACGCAGAACCCCGTTTGGGGAGATCTTAGTTTAGGGTCGTAGAGCTCGGACCATAAGGGGAGATCTTAGTTTAAGGTCTTAGATCTCGGACCATAAGGGGAGATCTTAGTTTAAGGTCTTAGAGCTCGGACCATAAGAACCTCAAAGTACGCCGCATCGTGGTCCTATCACCTGGATATGCGAAGATGCACTGAGGGATAGTGTCAAGAGTGTCGAGATTTTGCCTGGTCAGAATGGGGGGTGGAAAAAGTGATGTGAATCATGCGGCCATTCAATAAAGGACTGGGGGCACCGGCGTAACGATATGGGAGTACTGCCGACCGTGGCGGAAAAGCAGCATCAATATCGCACTAACCGTTGATGGAATGAGGCAGCAAACGAGCATCGACCGCTCAATCGCAGGATTCATATCGATTTGCTTCCCGAGACCATTGGGGGCACCAGCCCGAGTTGGTGGGAGAGCACTGAGGCATTGTGTCCAAACCGTTCACGGGGGCTCCACCCAGGGCGTAGGAGATGGGTCCGAATGAAAGGGAGCACGAAGCCTGAAAATGGAAGGAACCTGACCAAGCTAAACCTGACCCTCCTGGCAATAAACCAGAGTACTCTTGACACCAGTGGACCACTGCAAGGGGTCGAGGGACACGCCTTGAGGGTGGCCTGAAGGCGGCGGATTTCCCAGAGAAGGGGGGAATCTTTAAGAGGTGGGGCTGGACCCGAAGTTTCAAGCATCCGGGCGTTCCTACGTATCCCATGAGGATGGGAATCAAGCCACACGTAGTTCTTGAAGCACGGCGCAACACAATCGGGCACCAGTGCGGGGAAGGGTGCGGGTCTGACCCTCGCACACAAAAGAAGCGGCATTTGATATTTCTTGTTTGTCCTTAAAGATGGATGGTTTTTCGTGCAGCGACATGCCTGTGATTAAGGAATCCCTGGCCTCGCCACAATAATCAAGCCATGAAAGGAATTGATGAATGGCGTGGTTATTAACCAGCGCCCAACGTGAGTGTCCCCTGAGGAGAACATCACGATGTAGTGTCATTTCTCGTCGGGCGGCCAAGACGATCACAGTTTACGGTCGTGTGGTAGGACCAGACAACACAGTTTAAGGTCGTGTGGTTCGGACCATGGAGGAATCCGCGTATTGCGATATGGCGGACTCAGCGGAGGTGGGAACTTACCCAGCCCTGCGGTCACGCACGATTCCAGGAGAAGTATCCTGGGATAGGGGTCGGCGTATGTCCATCACCCAAGGGGCAGAGATGCTAGCCTCCAGATATACAGGGCCCACAACGCGATTGTTCGGGCGACTCCTTCCTCCTTATGGGGACGAGGGTCCAGCTACACATGGCCCTTAGGGAGGACATCAGCATATATCCTTGGTGCTCAGATCATGGGAGCCTCGACAGACACCATTACCCTGGTTGGCCTGCCTAACGTGTAAAGGTGTACTGAAGGTCAGTATGAAGAGAGTGTCGAGATTCCACTACAACGCACAAAGGCGGAGTGTGATGAGGACCGCGCAACCAATGTTCAGAGCCTAAAAGAGCCGACATGGCGATCAAGGATGTTGCTGACCATATTCGCAACACAACATCCGATCGCGTCAGCCTAGAACGGGGCAAGAAAACGAGCATCAACCGCTCAATCGCAGGATTCATATCGATTTGCGGCCCAGGACCCGCCGGTAAATCGACCCGGAGTGGTAGGAGAGCACTGAGGCATCGTACCCAAACCGCTAACGAGGATCCCTTTGAGTGAAGGCTCGAACAAGAGGAAGCGCGCGGCCCGACAAGCAACACAGGACTTGTCGGGATTGAATCCGACACCACGGGTCATAGACCGAGTACCCAAAACATGTTAACAGATCACCAGAAGGGGTCGGAGGACTCATTCTGAGAGCAACCAAAAGACAGCAGATCCCCGTGATCAACCAAGAGACGGGGCTGGACCTGAGACACAAGCGTCCATGCGGTCCTACGTATCCCATAAGGATGGGAATCAAGCCGTACGTAGTTCTTGAGAGGCAGTTTAACGTCATGCAGGACGATGAGGGGTGTGAGGTAGTCCTATACACGGGGGATGCGTACGACGCGGCCAGTAGACCGACGTGAATGAGGACATAATCTCCCGCTCACGTCATACGCCTCGCACAAAAAGGAGGGGAACTTGGGCCAGAGACCCAACGCAAGATAGGGATTCCCGGGAAATGGGGCTGGGCCTGAAACATGAATGTTCAGGCGGTCCTACGTATCCCATAAGGATGGGAATCAAGCCGCACGTAGTTCTTGAAGTGCATTTTAACGTCGTGCAGGATGAAAAGAGAGAAAAAAGGAAGGGGGGAGCAGAAGGCATCCCCAAACGTGGGGGGGGGGGGGCGTACAGCGTGACGAGCAAACCGACGTGAATGAGGGAATAGCCCCGCTCTCACACCATACGCCGCACACCCGGGGGCAACTGGGCCAAGGGCCCGAGATGGGATGGAAATTCCCGAAGGATGGGGCTGGGACTGAAACATGAAGGTTCAGGCGGTCCTACGTATCCCATGAGGATGGGAATCAAGCCGCACGTAGTTCTTGAGAGGCAGTTTAACGTCATGCAGGACGAATGCTGAACAGTTTAACGTCTTGTAGCTTGGACGAAGATGCTTGGCAGTTTAAAGTCTTTCCGCGCGGACGATATGCTGGGCAGTTTAACGTCATGCAGCTTGGACGTAGGCAGTTTAACGTCGTGCAGGACGTGGTACACTCAGACAAAATACTGCTTGAGGAACCTAGCGTTGGTGGGAGGAGTGACACGCTCACCATCCATAGTCGCTAGGGAGTACGCTCCATTGGGATAGGCTTTGTGGATGACAAGAGGTCCCTCCCACTTGGGCTCCAACTTGGGTGGCTTCGTGCCGGGGATCATTGGCGCTCTTAGGGATAGCACTAGGTCACCCTGCAGGAAGGAGCGGAGGCGAACCTTCTTATTGAAAGCTTGAGCCATTCTGCTTTGATGCCTCTCCAAGTTGTGCAAGGCGCGAAGTCTATTCTCATCCAGTGCTTCCAGCTCGACTAGACGGGCTTCAGCAGCTCTGTCCGGTGCTTGCTGGTCGTAGACCGCAGTGCGCAGGGACAGTAACTGGATCTCGATGGGCAGGACGGCCTCAGCTCCATACACCAGGGAATAAGGGGTCATCTGGGTGGAATTGAGAGTCGTCGTCCGATAAGCCCAGAGGGCGTTGGGGAGCTTTTCCGGCCAACTCTTCTTGTTCTGACCAACCATTTTTTGCAGAATGTTAGAGAGGGTTTTGTTAAACGCCTCGATCTGTCCATTCGCCTGCGCATGATAGCGAGATGTATGGTTCGAGCGAATGTTGTACTTGGCGTACAACTTCTTCAACTCGGCTGCTCGGAAATTGGCTCCGTTATCTGTGAGGATAGCGTGAGGCACTCCAAATAGATGAATGATGTTGGAGGTCACGAAGTCAGCGATCGAACATGATTTGACCTCTCTGAGCGGAATCGCCTCTGCCCATTTGGAGAAGAAGTCCGTGGCGGTCAGAATGAAACGGCACTGGCGAGCCGTCGCCGGCGGGTAAGGTCCCACAACGTCCATCCCCCAGACTGCAAAGGGCCAAGAATACCTGGTGGTATGGAGAGGCTCCGGCGGCCGATGCACAAAGTTCGCATGAACCTGGCACGCATGGCACCTCCTGGCATACTCGATGCAGTCATGGATCATGGAGGGCCAGAAATATCCCAACCTCCGAATCTGGTGGGACAGCTTAGGCCCAGTTTGATGGGCGCCGCATGAACCAGCATGAACCTCTTGCATGACTCACGGGATCTCAACTCCCTGAAGGCAACGGAGGAGAACACCATCAAATCCGCGTCTGTAGAGGATCTGCTCCAGGCCGGGACTGCTCTGGAGGACAAACTGCGATGCGCGACGTCGAACTCGCTCGCGCTCGGCTCGATCCGGCGGGAGAATGCCATGTTGGAGGTACTCAACCAAGGGCCTCCTCCAATCAGGGGCTGGTTCGACTGCCATATCTGGGGTAATCGGGGCTCCGGGCGTAGGGGCAACCGCGGTGAGATTACTTACCGACAGGTCGTGATCTCCCTCCGGGACAACGGGAGCGATGAGCCTGCGGTGCGTCACGCGGACGGTCAGGTTATCCTGTTCAGGCTCTGCAAGTGACGCAGCAAGGCTGGCCAAGGAATCTGCTCGACCGTTCTGCGACCGGGGAATATGGACAATTTCTGGCCGAGAAGGGAACCGGGCCATCAGAAGGAGGGTGCACTCCAGCAATGGCACAAGTTCCGGCTTCCTGACAACATAGTCGCCATTGATCTGCTTAACAACTAACTCGTAGTCCCCTTTCACGCACAGATGGGGCACGTCGATCTCGAGAGCTAACTCGAGGCCGGTGATGAGGGCATGGTATTCCACCTCATTGTTGGTACAGCCCTCTGACAACAGGAACGAGTATGGCAGTACGGCTCACTCTGGGGTAATGAAGACGATACCAAAGCCCACTCTGTTGAGCTTAGGATTATCGAGTCTTCTACCGGTGGGGCTCTGGGAGGCACCGTCAAAGTGCATCTGCCAGCATGGACCGGCTCGATCGACCGAGAGGATGGCCTCATCAGGAAAGCCTAGATCCAGCGGCTGATCCGCGGAGGTTGGGTGAGCAGCCAGAAAGTCTGCCAATGCTTGCCCTTTCATGGCCTTCTGAGACACATACCTGATGTCGAACTGCTGGAGAATCACAGCCCACCGCGCTAGACGGCCAGTCAACATAGTCCGGCTCAGGATATATTTCAACGGGTCTACACGAGAAACCAACTGTACCTCATGGTGCTGCAAGTAGTGCCATAATTTCTGTACGGAAAATACGAGCGCCAGGCAGCTCTTCTCGATGGGGGAATACCTGACTTCCGCATTGAGGAGCATGCGGCTGAGGTAATAGAGGCTATTCTCTGTTTCCTCGTTGTTCTTCTGGGCGAGAAGGGCACCCAGGGACCGTTCCAGGGTGGTCACATAAAGGACCAGCGGCTTTCCGGATACAGGCGGCATCAGAACCGGAGGTTGAAGTAGGTACTGCTTGATTTCCTCGAAAGTGGTCTGACACTCTTTATCCCATACATAGGTGGCACGTTTCTTCATGAGCCGAGAAAAGGGCTTACACTTGCCGGCCAGATTCGCGATGAATCGGCGTATATAGGCTAAGTGGCCTTGGAACCCTTGCAGTTCCCGGATGTTACCTGGGGGAGGCATCTGGCTAATCGCCCTGATCTTCTCTGGGTCGATCTCAATACCCCGGTATCTTACCACAAATCCAAGGAACTTTCCGGAGGTGACCCCGAAGGCGCACTTCAACGGGTTCATCTTCAGGCAGCGAGACTGGAGGAAGCTGAACACTTTCTCAAGATCTTTGAGATGGTCCTGACGCTGGCGCGATTTGACTACCAAGTCGTCGACGTAGCATTCCACCAGTGTGCCGAGTATTGGCTTGAATATGCGGTGCATCGCCCGTTGATAGGTGGCACCTGCATTCTTCAGGCCGAAAGGCAAGACCCGGTAACAGAAGGTACCTTGGGGGGCCCTGAAGGCAGTGAACTCCTCATCCTCAGGGGCCATCCGAATTTGGTTGTATCCGGAGTATCCATCCATGAAGGAGAGGGCTTGGAACCCTGCTGTGGCGTCAATCAACAGCTCTGTCACTGGAAGGGGAAAATCATCCTTCGGATAGTGGCAGTTGAGATCGCGGAAGTCGATGCAGACTCTGATCTGCCCGTTCTTCTTCCTGACCGGCACAATGTTGGCCAGCCATTTGGGGTACTGGACTTCCCTCACGAAGTTGGCTTTAATAAGCTTGTCAACTTCGGCCTCAACCATGGCACCATGGGATGGGTGCATCTTCCTCGGAGGCTGCTTGAACCTGCGATGGTTCACCGGGAGACCAAGGCGGTGGACGGCTACCTGAGGATCTAGCCCCGACATCTCGTCATAGCCCCAAACGAACACATCACAGTGCTTCCTGAGAAAGTCCACGTACTGCTGCCGCTCCTCAGAGGGCATGGCGGCACTAACCAATGTGGGTCTCGGATCTGCTTCGGTTCCAAGGTTCACTTGTACTAACTCATCGACCGTGGCGGAGACGCCCTCCTCAAAGGCCGGGGGTGCATCTTCCACGTCCTCTCCACTCGGGGAGGGATCGTCCACGGGAGAGACTGCGTTGGCAACTGCATTGGGGCTACCAGATCCTGCTGGGCCGCTGGTGCTGGCATGGGCGGTCGCGATCATCTCATCAGGAGACTCACAAGCCGTCGAGACCATGGCTACGTCCAACCGTTGAATCGGGAGGACATAAGCGTCATCCAAACTTGCCCAGGGATCACTTGCAACAACGACAGGCTCGACCTCACCTGCCAGGATCTGCTTATCCTTGCTCTTGTAATAGTCCGCGTCCAGATAGCGGGCTTCACATGAGGAAAAAGGAGAGGCATCTCCCTGAAGCACGCCTACTCGACCATTAAGGGAGTATTTGAGGCATTGGTGGTATGACGAGGGAACCGCCGCATGAAGGTGGAGCCAGGGCCTGCCCATCATTGCGTTGTACGCGGTGTCTTGAGAAACTACCATGAATTCGGTGCTGGCAACCAAGTCACCGAACTGGGTCTTCAAACGTATCTTGCCGACCGGGGTTTGCTCGGTGCGGTCGTACCCCTGGATCCTGAGGTCGGAGGGAATCAAGTCATCCTCAGACAACCCCAATCTCTGGAGCGTCCGAGTTGGAATCGGGTTAATCCCGGACCCCGTGTCGACAAGACAGCGCCGGACTTCAAGGCCATTGAACTGGCCAGTTACATACAGCGGAGGAATGTGCCCCTGTATAGGAGGGTCTTCATCCTTACCAGAAAACGAGATAACTGCCTGACATTCGGCGTCCTCAATCGTTTCTGCGTGAAAGGCCTCTGCAGCCGCAACCTCTGTCTCAAACTGGAGGGGGCTCTTCAGGGCTTCAGCGAGTGCCTCGCGCATCTCAGATGACATGCCCAGAGCCTCAAGGATGGAGAGTCTCGCTGGGATGTCGGCCAAGTGCTTCAGGACATCATACTTTTTGGCCAAGCGCGAGCCCCTGGTTGCATGAGGTTGCTCTGCGGTTGGAAGCATGACGACCCTTGCCGGTTGGGCCGGCGACCGACTGGTGCTTGGCGCATCTCGCTATTCATTGGTTGAAGCCCGGGAAATGGTCACCGTACTGGGGTCAGGAGGCCGGGATGGACTCGTGGCAGGGCGGAGCTGATCGCGACGCGGCTGAGGCGGTTCTGCCTGATCCCATACCACAAATAGTGACGGAGGCGAATCTGTCATCCCCGGATGGGGGGGCTGCACATGCTGAGCTCGGTTTTGGGCCTGCTGCCTGGTCTCAGTGGCGTGCACGGCCTGGCTGGAGGTACCAACTGCTGTGCCCCGGCGACTCCTGTTGTTGCGGCTCCTCCGACGTTGGCGACGACCGGGGACACTAGGGAGGTCCACCTGGTGTTCTTCAACGTCGGGAACCGAAAAGGGATTTACCAGCTCGACGGTATTAACCGAAGCGTACCCAATACTGTCATCGGACGAATCATTCACCACTGGGTGGATCCGAGGAGGGATCCCCATCTCCGGTGGCATGAAATCGCCAAGAGTGCGGGATAGTGGCGGAACTAGCGGGGCGCGCTCTTCCTTCTTGCGCCGCCGCCGTTTGCTCTTCTTGGAAGAGGTAGGCTGGGACGACGATGCCGAAGCAGCACCCGCAGATTCTGGGGGCTCAGGCTGATTCAAGCGCGCACGGATGATTCCATGGGCGCAAATAATCGTCTTGCGGGCCATCCAGTTTTTATACTTCTGGGATCCGCGGTCGGAGACCAGCTGCCATTCGTCCTCGTTGCCGCTATCGTCATCTAATCCCACGAACACGCCCGCCACTTGTGCCGGAGCTGGGCCCAACCTGATTACATTGTTGTTAATCGGGTCTTGGAGCCAATCCTTAAACACATAGCACCGCTGGATGGTGTGCCCCAGGGCCCGATGGTAGGGGCAGTAGCGGGGGTTATCCGTGAGATGTGCCTCCTCCGGCCTCCAACACTCAGGCAGTCGCACAATCCTCTGCTCCAGGGCGCTCCGGAAATAACCGGGGACCTGATCCTCGTGAAATGAGTAGGTCAGGTATCACGGGCCCCTGGGAGCATGGTCTTGACGAGGGGATGGAGGGGCCTGCCGAGGAGGTGGACCCTGATTATCTCGCCTGGGTTGTGGCGGTACATTACGAGGGGGGCCGGCCGGTTCTGAGGCTGCCGCTACTGGGCCGGGAACTGAGCCCGTGGAGGCGGATTCCTGTGAGGCTGTGGAGCTGGTCTCACCGGCAGCAGCTCCAACGGCCTGGGAGCCTCTATCTGGGCGACAGCAGCGGGCTCAGCCCTGCTGGCTCTCCTTGTAGGAATCATAGGAGGCAGCGGGTGTGCCTGGCTGGCCTGTTGCAGGGCTTCCTCAAGACGTTGAGCTTTGTCTGAGAAGTCCCTGAACCCTCCGGGGTAATTCTGAGTGATCAAGGAAGGGACCAGCTCGGTCTTGACGTTCCCGACGCACATTGTCAGCAACTGCTCCTGAGTCAATGGCATGTCAAGGGAATACGTGAGACCCTTCCATCGGGCGACGAAGTCCGCGACTCGCTTATCAGGCCTCTGCTTGCACTTGAAGAGGTCTGCGATACTCGTCTTCCGGGTCGTGGAACTGAACTGGTAGAGGAATTGTCTACGAAGGCCCTCCCAGCTAGTTATCGACCCGACGGGGAGCTGGCTGTACCAGACAAATGCTGGTCCTTCCAGTGTCTGGACAAAGCAGCGAAGCTTAGCGGCCTCTTGCTGCGCCGGAGTCCCCAACATAGGCCCGCACATCGAGTTGAAATGGGCCAAATGCTGTGGCGGATCTCCAGTCCCGTTGAAGTGGGCAAAAGTGGGATTCCCGAATCCCGGAGGCGCCGACATGTCATCCACCCATGCTGGGTATGGCTTGCCGTCCGGTGGGATTGCCACTTGCCGAGTCTCCAAGGCCTCCAAGCGGGCGATGAGTGCCGCCATCGGATCGTCCGGACATGGGTTCCAGTCCTGGCGAGGATCTCTAACCACGAGCGCATTGCATGTCCTTTCAATCGGGTCGTCGACCGGGTCGTCGAACTCGGCATCTCGTGGGATGGCGGGCTGAGCGGCCCTTGGGGCAGCGGGAGGAATCCGAGCGGGGTCTATCAGGTAGTCACACCGCTTGGGAGGGTGTGGTGAAACATACCGCGCCCTCTTGCCATAGGCGATGGCCTCTCTCCTGTCGGCGAACACGGCATAATCACGGTTGCCCGGGAGAGCCTCATCGAGGGGTGGTTGTTCCTGTCCCTGCTGTCCTGGCCTAGGATCACCGTAGCCAGGCCGCCGTTCTGCAGCGCGCTCGGCGAGGAGCTGGTCAACCAGCTTCTTCTGCTCGGCGAGCTGTTGACGTAACGTAGCCTTCTCGGGATCCTCGTCTGCCCTCTGCATGGAGGTGGATGGGTCAGCGGGCTTTATAGCCCCGCTATGCTCTTTACCTCTACTGACGTTTCAGCTCAACGTCAGTGCTTCAGTGGGTGCAGGGAGCCCCAGGAGGTTCCTCTGATGACGAGTAACTCTCACCGATGGATCCAACGACGGCTTGTCTTCGGGGGAAGATCCCCCGTCGAGAAGTTCCAAGTCGTTCCCCTCTCCCGACAGGTCAGCCATATTGACCGTTTCCGTCCCTGGGGATATACCCTCAGGGCCGCCCAGTGAATCGGGCTATCGGCGAATCACACCGAAGTGTAGGGCAACGTACTGCCCCATCCACGGATATACACGTGGGAAGTGGCTTCCTCGATAACCTTGCGGAGTACTTGAAAACACTCAACGCATCGTTGTTGGAGGGCCTCGTGGTGCCCAAATGACCCGGGGTGCCGAACCGCGGGGAGCGTGGCCAGGTCAATTTGACGGCACTTCTCACCAATATCCTCCAGGTGTACTTGAATCCCGGGGTATGGCATTTGTAGGCGGTGAAGACGGGAGTGAGTCTCCCGGAGAGTTCGGCGGAAGCATTCGAACTCATCCGGGGTGAGCGATTCGGGTGCATCAAAGTCCGGTCCCGCGAGTGGCCAAAACTTCTCAGGGAAGTGGCCCTCTGCAAGGACGGTCCAGAAGCTCCATGACTCAAACTCGGGACCCAGGTCTCCTTGGTCCTCTTCAATGGCTGGGAACGGACGGGGAACCGGCAGTGGTGCCGAGGCGGGCCGTCGGGCCGACGGGCTGGCCGGCGGTGAATACGGCGAGCAGGCCGATTGGCCTCCATATCCCGGGCCGCCCTCTGAGGGTGGTGGTGCCCTGGCTACCACATCACGATAGGACGGGCCGGCGAGCGAACATCCTGCCGTAGCGTCGGTGCTCGCCGAGGGTGCACTAGATCGTGGTTCGACCGTCGGTCCCCAGAAAAGGTCTCCGGCTTCCCCGATCGAGGCAGAAGGCGCTTCCAGAAGGGCCGGTACCAACCGCAAGCTTGATCCTTGGGGGTCTACCAGGCCCTCGCTACTCCGGATATACCTTCGGAGAGAAGCGGGGATCATATCGATCTCGCTCTCGGGGAGTACGATGCTGACGTGCCGCATTCCTACCCCTGCCCCTGACTGGCGGGATTGGGGGAAGGGCTCTGTCGCCGAATCATACTCCGCCTCTGAATCAGAGAAGCGAACCGGTCAGATCTCTGTCCGGAATTCCGCAACATTCTTCCCTCGACGTCTACGCCTTGTCTTCCTGCCCCTGGGTGGTTCTTCGGGGCATGGCTGATATCTGTCATGGCGTCCTCCGGCCGCACTGGTGCTGGGGCCAAGAGGACTGGAAACCAAGGTGCGAGAGGCACCGGGACAGATATCAAAGGGGACACGGGGAGAGATGATTCCGGGCAGGCCTCCGGGCCGGGATCGGAAGGTGGGATGACCCATGCCTCCTGGATCGGTCACGCGGAGTAGACCCTGTTGGTGAATAGCGCTACCGCGAGGTGGTCCGCGGTGGCTATTGTCTGTACCAGCAACCGGGAGAGTCAACCCAACCTGCCTTTGGGGCGGTCGGGGCCTCGATCCGGGTCGGGCATAGAAGTTCCCCTGCTTAGGATGCGCAGGGGCCTGGCGACTGGAGCCAACAGTGGCTTGGGCCAATGCGGCCGCTGTTGCTAGGGCCCCAAGGTGGGCATCCTCTTCCGCTCGAGCCCGACGTTGGCGTCGAGACAGACGAGTCGGGATGAGCGGCGCGGGCAGGTGGAGAGCCCGTTCTTCGATTTGAGAGGCCTGGCGGCGATGTCGCTGTGGCCTGACAGGAGCCCTCATCGCGGATCCCTGGGGCGAATCCCGGATAGGGTGGTCCCGGGCATCTTCCACCTCATCCTCATAGGGGAAGGAACTGTCAGAGCGCTCCGGGGATAAACTCCCGAAATGGTTGGACGTCGAGGAAGGCAGCGGTGCCTCCCTGCGCGGCCCTCGGGGGCAGCGTTGGTGGCGAGGTGCAGCTCCTTCGAGGTCTAGGCGAGCCATGTCCCTGGTGGGGATGACTCCCTCTTCGTCATATCTCCGCACCAAGTTGTTGATCACCCTTCTTTGGATGACCTCGGAGGGGGAGAGAGGGCGTGGTTGCCCCGCAGCTGCGGCTGCTGGCATGGCTGTGGAACAGGCGGGACCGCGCGGAGTAGCCGCGGCGGTGTTTCCTTTACCCCTGCGCCAGTGGGTGGGTGGCGATCGGGCATTGGATTGGGCGACTTGATTTCTGAAAGCAGGGAGAAAGACCCATTAACACTGATAGGAAAAGGAATCGACAACCAACCATTAGTGCCACGACGCCTTCCGTGGGGGGGGGGGACCCAGGCCCTCGACGTCGCGAGACGGAGTGCCCGAGTTCCCTTCCTCATCCCCTGGCGGGTAAAACTGAATGCTCGGTCGAGCAGCATGCTGGTCTTCCAACACCTCTGAAAGTCATCGATCTTCGTATTGAGGAGAAGAGATTCACGTCGGGTTCATCATTTTTCTGTTTCGGTGCGGATGTGCGTCGGGTTACGCTGTTCCGCCAGGACGCGTTCGCGCGTGCACCCATCGACCCAAGGGGATGGGTGCGCGGCTTGTGGTCCCGCAGTCCTGCTTTCCAAGGGCGGGCGGCATTCGTCCCTTATTCAGGGGCGTCTGCTCCTTGATCGAAACTGGGATGATGGGATGTCGGCTCCTCCTTCCGTGGACGTCTCCTCGGAACTCGTCGCCTAATCCGGGTCTCCCTCATAGATTTAAGAATGTTCGTGAATCTCGTTCCCGGCGCCATGTCTCCATGGACACCGGTTAATTACGCTGCTTCTGCCCGGACGTTCCAAGGAGTCTGGTCGGGGCAGCAACCTGCGGTGAGGAGACCGGGTGGCTCTGGGTGTCGGGGGCGTGTCTTAACACTGCGACTATGCATGTCTGCCTTCCGTCCCTAATAGGGCTTCTTGAAGGCGTGATGGCCTGAGGCATCCCGCGCTTGGCGCGGGGAACTGTGTTACCTGAGGTTTTCCTCAGCTTCCCATGTTTAACACGGGGTATGCCGCGAGTTTAACGTCCAGCGGGGACGACATCGGACTGATCAACACGAGGAGTGGACCAGATGACAGAACCCCTTGCGGGGAACCTCCGACGCTGGGGCCAGCACATGGGCGGCTTCCCGAGTGAAGTGGAGTGGAATGGAATGGAATGACCCCACCGGGATGTGGCGGCCCGGGTAAGGATCAGGGTGGAAGATGGAGTGAAGAGCTTGGACCCCGTAGGGGCTTCCTACATACCGCGCATTAGCGCGGATCAAATTCATTGTAGTTCGGACATACAGTTTAACGTCATGCTGGACATCGGCAAGCCGACTCACGAAGAGATCGAGGCCGCCGGGCGGAGGATTGAACCGAACCACCTCGCACAGAGGGGGATGGAACGGCCGGGTGGATCACAGTTTTACGTCATGCTGGACGTTGGCAAGCCGACTCACAAGGAGATCGAGGCTGCCTGGAGAAGGGTTAAACCGAACCACCTCGCACACAGAGGGGGATGGAACGGCCGGGTGGATCACAGTTTTACGTCATGCTGGACGTTGGCAAGCCGACTCACGAGGAGATCGAGGCGGTGGGGAAGCACAATGGAGAGACACACGTGCAGTCCCCCACAGAGGCGGATTCATAGGTGAATCAACGCAAGTGTGAACCCGGGAGGGGTCCACTGATGGACGAACCGACGTAAATACGACCGGGACGACCAGGTGGTGGGCTTGAACCTCGGAGAGGCTTCCTACGTACCCTGTTTAGGAGACAGGGATCAAAGTCCACGTAGTTCATTCTGTTTGCAACACTCTACCCCCGTGGGCGAAGGCCACTCCAATCCCGACATCCCTGCAGAGACGAGCGGGTGGGGGCCACATCCAAACCGGGGGGACCCTGCATGCGAGACACGGGATCAGGTGATGTGGATGGTTTAACGTCTTGCCGGACGAAGTACAGTTTAACGTCGTGTGTTGAGGACGAGGATGCTTGGCAGTTTAACGTCTTGCAGCGCGGACGATGGGGGCTAGGCAGTTAAACGTCATGCAGCTTGGACGTATGCTGAACAGTTTAACGTCTGGTAGCTCGGACGAGGTGCAGTTTAACGTCATGCGGGACGTAAACGCCTGGCAGTTTAACGTCTTGCAGCGCGGACGTGGCACAGTTTAACGACATGTTGGACGTATGCAGTTTAACGTCGTGCAGGATGTATGCAGTTTAACCTCGTGCAGGACGTTGAAGCCGCCGATGGGTCCGTGTCACTTCGCGCAAGCCTGGAGGGCCGCACGGAAAGACAACGCACAGTGCGGGCACCCGGGATGAGGATCATCGGGCGCCACGCAGGCGGGTACCCAAAGGGGGTCAAAGGGGGCGACCCTGGCGGTTTGCGCGCAAAAGAGGAGCTTTGTGCGCAATACCGCGGGTCGACGCGAAAATGGACGGGCTGGCGCGCAATTGGGCCATCCCTTTGCCCGCGAATGATAGAGATTGCGCGCACCGGGCTTCGAATAGCGCGCGGGGGCAACGACTCATTCTTTAATCGAATGGCCATTTTGAAAATGGGGGGTGCGCGCAATCGGGTTGGATTGCACGCACCCGGGGGAAATTGCGCGCAAGAGGCTTCTTTTGCGCGCAAATGCCTTAGGGTGAATATTGATTCAAAGGAAAGGAGCCAAAGGGATTGCGCGCGAAGGCGAACCCCAAGGCTTTCTTGCGCGAAAGAAAAGAGGTTACCTGAAGATCGGCATTGCGCGCGGAAGGGGTTGGATTGCGCGCACGAGAGACCTTTCGAATTCTGGCAACCTTCAAAACGCCGGGGGTCACCTTATATTTATAGGCAACCCCGGGCGCGAAATCCAGTTCGCGGGCGCGAAATTCTCTTCGCGGACGCGGAATCGGGACCGGCGTGCAGGGGAGTCGCGCGGGCCACGGGCACGCAAAATTGCGCGCCGGCCCAGCGCATTGTGCGCATCCCGTGAGGTTTGCGCGCAGCTCATCAACTTTGCGCGCAGGTCTCCAAAATTCCGCGCAAGACCTCCGGGCCCTCCGAAACATGCTTCCGACTCCAAATATGACCTCGCTTTCCGCATCCGGAGCTTCGTTTGGGAACAACGGACTTTTCCGGCGTCTACAATTGTTTTAGGAGAGAAGGGTAGGGGTGTATTTTTTTATGCGAGGTTTATGGAACACTTTTAATATTTTGAATGTTTGAATTCCACCAGAATTTGATTCATGTAATGTGGTCCCATTTATGGTATATTAATTTTAATATTTCTAGAAAAAAAATCTTAAAATTATATCTATGGAAAAAATGAAGAAATATTTAATACATATTCTTATATATCATACAAATATAATTTAAATAAATCCAAATGATTATTTATTTTATTTAATAAAAAATGGAAAAAAAATTCATTTTAAAATTATTTTTAGAAATCATGGATTAAAAAATCTTATACTAAAAACTAATATAAATTTGATAGAATGATAATTATATGGAATAAATAATAAGTTAATAATAATTATATAAATTTAATAAATATTCAAAAAATATTTAAACTTCCAAATTACATATTTCGTTAAACCCAAATGAAATTTTCTTAAAATCCATATTTTTAATATGCATGGAAAATCAATATTTTATGAAATATTAAAAAATTATACCCAATGTTGATTTTTCTATTCCGATTTAATAAATGTTAATAATTATACCAACAATAGACGAACCTATTGACACTTCATCACCCCACCTTCTTTGTGAACACCCTACTCTGGTTCTCATGGCCTTATTTGATCCAATTCACCCTGAGAGAGTTTTGGGTAGGTTTTCCCAACCCAAAATGAATGTTGTAGGGCGTTCCTAGCTTATTTAATACTTGCATGATGACTTCCTTGACCGAAATAGTACTTCATGTTTATGACTCATCCCGTAATGCACAAGGTTGATGTTTTAGTGTTTTATGAATTTTATATAATCAAATATTAATTTAATTAATCCATTAAATTCGGTATTAAATTATCTTATTTTAATATTATATTTTGTTTAATTAATAAATTATTTTAATAATTTTGGAAATATTAATTTAGTTTAACTGATAATGTAAACTAATAAATTAATATTATTTTTAAAAATTCGATTATATTAATATCAGGATAAAATAAATAATGTTAATTAATTATTTGAATTTTAATCATGAATATAATTATTTTTAAATTCTTCATACATTAAACTTTCAGTAATTTAATACTATTGGGATTAATTTTACCTTTTAAATGTGCTTAAGAACTGATCAAAATTTTCATTTTCTTGTTTATTTATTTGATTATATATTTCTTGTGTGGGATGTTTCTGATAAGTTATTATTTTTAAAATTGTATCTTATTCTTTATTTTTTATCAATTAATATATATATATGTATTTACTCACCTATATAAAGTGAGTAAGTGGTAATATTCACCCCCAAGACCCATCACCTATGTGTGACTATTTGTTTCTATGATGAGGATGGGGTATGATGCAGAAAATTCCATCTTAATGAAACATCCATATATGATTTCGAGACATTATATATGGGATGAGGTGAATCAGGAATCATGACAAAACATAAGAATTCTTCTCTTAGGATATGGTTGAACCATAATTATTAAATGTATCTACCATTACTATATTCTTTAGATCATTCATGTAATTGGATACCTTTGGTCCTTGATTATTTATTTACGTATTTACTTGTAATGTTGAAAACCATAAATTAATATATAGTAAAATTTAAAAATTAAGACTAAATGATTTTCTATTAAGGTTTAGTTCTGAGAATGAAAACATAGAATACAAATATTTATAGAAATATATTACATTAAAAAAATATTAAAAACTAAATGAAATATTAAGTCCCAAAATATTTCCAGTTTTTACATTTGAACAAAACAAGGTGTTCGTGGTGCATGTCATCCCATGTAGACAGTGTGTCATACTATATGGGCGTTCTTATAAGAGTAAGAGGATGAATTAATAGATGTAGGAAGAAAATATTTCACCAGAGATATCTTGTAATAAAATATAAGGAATTGTTTTTTAAAATAAATCTTATGATATTAAAATATGTGACATCACTAAACACATCAAAGAGTTGTCAGTTAAGGTTATTATCAAGTAAAATTTCTACCTTGAACACTCTAAGTAGCAGTATAGCAATATATATTAAACTATTTGGATGGTGGGGTTTGGGGACCCTTTCTGTGGAAATTACCTGAAACACATAATTCTGATTCTAATCGAGATGGTTTCTTGATTTATTTAGAATAGTAGGACCCGCTTTTTTATTTAATTAATGGTTAATATCTACCCGGAAAACAAGAAATTTGTACTAATATATGGGTTTTTTTCTATAAAATGGAATGTAATAGTATAATATGAAATGAAATAACTATTGGGAAATTATAATGTCCTAACCGTGATGAGTTTCCAAATAGTAGTATAGGTGCTTATGCAATGTACTACAACATTGTAAATTCAATATGTTGGTGTCCCGAAAACCTATTAAACCACATCATGAATGGTAGTTTTAACAATGAATATAGGAGAATCATGTATTATTAATATGATTGTTATTTAATAATTTCGCCATCAACATCTAAGGAATTTTTTTGGATACTACATTAGGAAATGGATGATGTTACAAGTAGTCTCATCTCTAAGAATCTTACAAGGAGTACGAGAAGGGCAGATTTGAATAGTGGATTATTACATAAGATAATTATAAATTTAATGATAGATCATGATATTTCAATGAACATCATTTTCATATAATTTTCACCCATTTACTACCATTACATTAAAAATATCAAAAAAATCTTCATGGACAAAAATGATTCGTCAGCTTCATGTTATGATTTTCAGTGAAATAAAAAAATTAAAAAAATAACCATTATTTATTGCACAGAAAATTTTGAATTACACGTAAACAGTCAAATGTAAATCCCGATTTGATATAAACCATCAAATCATTCCTTAAAGAAAAAGGAAAAAAACTATAGTATATTTATATCACATATTGTGAAATAATATCAATTACAGTCTAAATGAAATGAACTAGATTAATTAAGCAATTAGTCTCTTTATATTTAGCTATATTCCTCAATTATATGTATTGTTTGACATTTACATTTTTGATTGTTCATAAGTTATTTCTATTATATATTTTTACATGAATATATAAACTATGTATGTAATCAAACATTAATTGATGTATGATGCATAATATAATTGGGTTAGAGTGGATGGTTCTTATGTTAGTATTGATAATCACACATTATCAATGTTCAAAAAAATCGTTATGGTTGAATTTTAATAAGAATCACAAAAGTAGTTATATTGTGTTCCTTTTTCAAAAAAAGAAAATATTTTTATACATTGAAATTATGTTTTATTTTAGTGTTTAATTCACAATACAAAATATAATTAACACTACAATCATTAGAATTACATGATTTATGTATAATGTAACACTTATATACTGGGTTCTAGAAAGATAATTCTATGATTCTTCATAAGAATGATTAAATTATTGTAGTGGTTTTATTATAAACAGAACGAGTTATGCATTTTTCATTGAGAGTAATAATTCCTACAAGTAGGTTGTATATTGAAATTATCTAAAGGTAATAAGATAAATTAAAATTCAATAATACTTTCCTCGTATCGAAGTATAGAGGACATATTATTTTGAATATTGAAATTTGTATTCTAGTGGATAAAACTTGGGCTGTACATGTTTTGTACCAATAAAGTAAAAATTACTTAAACCAAGTCATTATTCTTAAATCTATTGGAATTTTACATGTCAGATATACTTTTTATTATCCTTAAATTTGGCATGGGATATCAATACAAGAAATCATGATGGTTTATATATGATGCAACCATGAAGGGATAGAAACAACATAAAATTACAATAATGGTGAATCTTACTCAAATACAATTCATGATTTAGGTAAGAAAAAGGATCATAGATTATATATTTGGAATGAATAATCTCTATATGCCTATGAATGGTTTTTGGGAACTTCCATATTTTGTATTTGAAATAATTTTTTTAGCTTATGGTATAAAAATTTATAGGTCATGAAATTAATTATGATCCGAAATATATTAAATCTGTATAATATCATATACTGTAGAAACCAACATTTTAGGGTATTTAAAATTCAAATTAATGTATATTGGTTTCCTCGAAATAGTTAATGTATATATACTATCAATGTATTGAGAATATAAATTTGAAAAATTAGATAGAGAATTGATGTCGGAGTCACATAACATAAATCACTCATTAATGAGATGCATAGTCCTAGGATGACATTAATTATGTGATTTGATTTACAAAATATTATTAGATTGATCAATCATGTATTCCATGATATGTATAGTATATGATATTTCAATCACATATATTATTTTAAGAATATATCAATTACATCTAGGCGAACTATAAGGGAATTTAATAGAACAATGTGATTGTACCTAATAAATTATAAATGATAAATACCTAGTACAAGGAGAGGAATTGACAACAGTTATACGTGGAAAAAATTTTATTCTTATAGATCAATATGTTCTAATATCATAATTATTATTAGGTAATGATTATGATAATATTATTCTATCCAGTGGTATCTATTTATATAAATGTAGAGTACGGTGAATATTTTGATGTCGTAGAAGATGCAGTTTATTATATATATAGAATTATTACATTTCATATTATTCTACATAGTATTTAATGTTTTATAGTAATATAAATTATTTTATTTCTACTACTAGAAAATATTTCATGATTTTATGGTGGAAATAATGATTTATACTTGTGGTATACATCTCTTGAGGAGTTTTATTAAAGTAGGTGAAGATGAAAAAATATTCATTCACATGGACTTGAAATATGGAAGGCTCGTGTATATATAAATATCTACATATTACAATAATCTGACCATTTGAGAGCTAAAATGGATAGTTATCACATTAGATATACTATCATTGGGAGTTTTGTAAAATGTTCTTCCAATGAACCAACGTTAACATCACTTTTGATTACCATACCATATGTATAGTTTATTTTTAATGATGTAGAATTACAATTATAGTATAAATATTCCTTCATCAACTATAAAAATATTAATATATATATATATATATATCATATAAAAACTGTTGAAGAAGTTCCCAAGATGTAATGAGAAACTCGATAATTTATTGCATTAATCATAAACATATTTCCAATGTTTTAGATACATTATAATGGTAATATATAGTTGATTTAGGACTATCAGGTACTCAGGCCTTATAACCATGGATATATCTTCTCATTATTTTCACAGATGGTGATCCATAGTAGGTGAGATCATGATGAAAAACCCTCCAATAGGGAAAACATCTTATTGAGGTGTCATGGGAATTTCCTATATATTGACATGTATATTGCTCTCCAAAATTTTGATCATTATCAATGTGTGAAATTTCATCATGTGTGTTGATGTATGAAAAAATAATTCATAATAATTTCATGTTGAGGTAACTTTTTTTGGGTACATAATTGGTTGTATGGCCATGATTGAATTATCAAAATATAATTTATGGCTTCTTTTTAAGGGAAGTGATATATTTGGAAAATGTTTTCAGATGGTAGTAACTTCCTACATCCATAAATTTTATATTAAAAGGAAATTCCATAGAGTTAGATCAAAAAATAATAAAGTAAAAATGGAAATTTACACATTATTGCTTCTTGAATTATGAAATATTATATGACAATGGTATTATATTTCACTGTACATGTTTTTAGGTTGGTAATCATTTCCATGACTATTACATATCTTTTTAGGGCCCTTTATGGGTTTTTATACTCCTATTTTTGGAAGTAAATAATGGTAACTACTATCGAGAAGATTTCCAAGAGGGACACATGCAATATCTTATTAATTAATCTTACATATTTTAGTGAATAATTATATTGAACATGTTGGGACCCAACATGAGTAATAATATTTCTTTAGGAATTATAAATAACTGATATATAAGTAAATTCATTAATATTATATTATAAATTAATTGGTTTAAAATAATTTCATAAATGTGTTCAATAGAGTTTTTGTACATACAACTGTTAATATTATTAAAGTGATTTTTTAAAATACTGGGTTTCTTTAATATTTATTGGAATTAGTAGTCGAGTTTATTAATAAATATTTTCACATAAATTTTAAAATAAATATTACATGTATGTGGAAAAATTTAAATAATATTTATGACATAGTCAGTAAATTATAATTTGTTACTTATTTTAAAGAATTTAAACATAGGTTGGATGAAAACCCTATTCAGGTAATATATAAATGCACTATATATTTTTAGGTGAATCTTATTTATTTTAATATACATTAGTTATGAATATAGGGTATCTAACTCTTCTACCAATTCATAGTGAGAAAAATTCATCAACAACTTGAATGATCCATGATTTACATTGTTGATTGAAGTAACACTATCATTATGATCGTCGCGATTTTGAAGTGATTCTTGGAGTTATGTTGTAGCACTCAGAATGTTAAAAACAATATTTTTTCAGAATTTATAAGCATTTTTTGATGTCCTAGAGGGGTTAAATTTCATATACTATGAGATACAGTCATCGTTGAAGAGTGGTAGTTGAGTGCACATTATTTCAAATAATGTATCTCTTCAATTTTATTGGTTCTTCTCCAATTAATTTATATAAGGTCCTCACAACATAATATGGATCAGATCATAATATATGAATGTTTTTTACTAATCTAACAGTTATGTTTTTTAAATATCTATCCCATGGCTTCTTCTTCTCTCCATAGAATCCAAAATTACACCATTTTTTTACTCAGGTGCTCTATATTTATTGTAATGTTAGATCAGTTCATTATAGTGTTCACTGATTAGATTCTAATTTAATTGATATTGGAATAAGATTATATCAATAATTTAAGGTCTATAATTAATTATTTTTTAATACTATATATTTATAAAAAAAATACATGTATAGGTTTTTATTGCCCAATTATAATTTCATTGTACCTGTTGTATCTTTATAGTGTGTGGCGGTCAAATAATTCATGATTCAAGCATTTGTTTCCATAGAAATTCCAAAGAAAAATATTATATAGAATTGTACATTATTTAAACTAAATGGATATTAATGTTTATCATTTATGATTTATCCTAGATTGTATCCCATTTATAATCCATTATCAGAAACAACTATGTATTGTAATGGATTGATTGGTATTATGTGTATTTCAAAAACAATATTTTGTAGTTGATGATTTTATATATACTATAAATTTTTAATAAAATTGTTAGATATTAAGGTTTTCTATGATTAATATTATATTTTATTTGGACGTGTATTCATACATTATAGGTAATTTTTTATATATGGGTCTAGGATATTACACCACAAAAGTATAATTTTTCCTATCGTGATATAGATTTGGAAATTGTGGTGTCTTCTCTAAGGATTTGGAAACATTACCATATAAATGTGGAATTGTTTCCTCATAGATTACAAAAGGATGAATTATATGATATCTCATTGGGATTTTTTGAATGTGTAGGGGTATAGAGTTGTTGTGTGATAATGAAATCATGATTACTACAGCAAAGTAAAATGGAATTTTTTTTTGTGAGCTATAGGATATTGCGTGGATGTATGGATTGGAAATATGGAGTGGTGTGGAGACTAGGGGGGATATTTAATTATATACCAATTTGTGGATGATGATTTTAGTAAGGCTTAACAATATCTGATGACATTATATTTGTAATAATTTTATATGATGACAGAATCTACATGTCGATAATTAGAGATTGGGGTGTTATGAGACTGAATATTTAATGAATATACTCCTTAGGGAAGGTTGGAGAATGATCAAATTTATGTTTGTTTTTTTTTGTAAATTTTCTCATCCAATTATAATTGTAATAAATGGTGAATAATTATTTTCATACAAACACCATGGAGTTAAATAAAGATCTATCCATAATATACCATGATTTGAATAATAAATTATTTTTACAGACAATGAAGAAGTTTGTGGATATGTAAATTCTATAATGATTGGACTTCATATAGCTACAGGTACAGAATCATGTAAATAGAGTATTTTTTTGAAGCTAAATGTCCCTAAGGATATTTTTGAGGATATATTAGAGGATTTGTATATTTTTCTTCAATAACATAGTCCATGGAATGTTATTTGGTAGACAATTCATCAATATATGAAGGATCCTCATTTTATCAAAATTAATGTATCTGGGGTTTTAGTGGATTTTTTGTTGTGGTATGCGAATTAGGTAGTTAATCATAATTTGGTTACAATTGATTTAAAATAATATCAATAGTTTATCCACCATGTCTGGATATAATTTTATAATTCTTTTGTTGTCATCAATTAAGTATAAATATTTTTCATAAATGGAAATATGGTTTGGCAATGTGGGATTATCAAACATTAGGGGACATGTTTTGATCAGTAGTTCTATATATTAGCTAAAATTCAAGGAACCTCCCATTGGATTAGATTAATTATTTTAAAGCTAACAATGATCTACTTTTAGTGACATGTTCAGGTAATTATGTGGGGGAGTTGATAGTCACCTTCTTTATAGACATACATCATACATTATTATGTTCGTGGATTATAAGTGGTTAATTGTATGGATGATATTTTTTGGATAGTTTTATATTTAATAAAATTATTTTAGGAATAGTTTAAGTTAAATTTGGATAAATTATAGATATTTATAGATTATTAGGTTTTATATCAAGAGTTTATGATAATTATTATTTATTATAGGTAGCATTGGTTAAATTGGGGTATTATTTTTATCACCTGATATTATAAGTTATTTCATGTTATTTGACAATGTTAGTGCGGTGGAATATAAGATAGATATTTATCTAGTGCTGTGTTTTATCCATGAAGTATTAATTGTGTAATAACTTCTTTAATATCATCATTTTAAATCCATTTTATATGAAATCGGTGATTTAATCAGTGAGGGTTCTATGAAAAAAAATTGAGCATATCGTATTGAATATATATTATTATAATAAGGTGTTATGTGGATGGATAATTCCCATAGTTTCAGTTTTATGGGGGCATGGTGGCTTAGTGTGGTATACATGGAAATTTGATTCAAATATTCACAATCAATTACCATATCTTTTATTTGAATATTTTTCCATGATTTTTATATAATTTATAAATATATAATTTTGATACAAATGCCTATAAATATTTTTTCTAATATTGAAATATTTATGTTCATTTTTGAGTTGTATTTACCAATAATTTGAATCTTTTGTGGAATCTATTTTCTGTGTATGATATTTTCATTAATAACTGATTATATGAACAATCATATAGGTTTATTTTATAAATACCAAAATTTTATTAAACCTTCAATAATTTCATATGTTATATGAGCGAGTAGAATGTTTGAGGGATGAAGATAGAATTATAGAAAAATATTCTCAATGAGTTATATGTTGATTAATGGACATATGTCAAACTATGATAAACATATCTTAATTTTTCATCATTTTTATACTTTGGACAATACATCTCATTGAAATCTCACATAGCTATTATTTCTATTTTTATGACCATTTTTGTCCAGTTATTTAAAATGGTTATTAAAAAAAGGTTATTATTTCTTCAAAATAGAACTCTTTTAGACCACCATTAAGGCTTTTCAAATCATATTATTATCATTATATCATTAGGAATGAAATATAAAAAAAAATTATAATCACAAACTCATTATAAGGAAGGAAATTTAAATTGGAAATCAATTTCTAGATATTAATCATCTGATAAAACAATATCATAGATAAATTTCATCCATATAGAACTGAATAATAAAGTTTTACAATAGATAATGAGGGGAGTATATTTAATGTTAAGAGTGAAGATGTACAAATAAATAATAATATCATGTCTCCATGAAAATTTTCAATAGGTATTTAAAATAATAATTGCCTAGATTTATAAATATATGAAAAAAACATTTGTGTAAGACAATGATCAAAAAAAATACTATAATAGTATAAATTTTTCAATAGGTGAATGATTTCACACACCATTCAAATAAAAATAATATAAAATGTCTAATTTATAATTGGATCACTTCTGATAAAAATTAATATTGTCTAATGATTTTGATGGTGATTTGGGTTCACTACCAATTACCAAAAACATTGTGAAGAAAGATAGATTTTTTATTAGGTTCACTAGATAATGTCATAAATAAAATATCATAAGAAATAAATTGTTACTCAATTAGTTTGATGGATATATATTTAAATTCTCACCCATCACATAGTGTAATATTATTTATATTAATTCCACATGTGACATATGAAATATTAAAAAAAATTATGCATGATCAAACCCATGATAATGATGGGGGATTCATAATTTTGATCTGAGTCATAACTGAAGCTTAAATTTTTATAATTTTTAAGATAATATTGAAATAATTTAATTTTGATGTTCATATTAAAAAATAATCACATTTCATAACCATGGTATTTCAATGTGGAAATTTCAATTTAAAAATCTGGAGTATAAATTATAAAAATGAAATACCTGGTTTATTTTTAGGAAATATGTAAAGAATGCTTTAAATATCTGAAATAGAATATTATTTACAATAAAACCGATATATTATTTGAATTATTTTATGTAAATTATTTCTTGATTAATATATCTATTAATTTTTACAAACTATTTCAATGGGTGATGATAGTCATGACATTAAAAATTTTAAATATTAGTAATGTCAAGTTTACTCAAAACTAGTCATTTAAAAGGGAATATAAAACATGTATAACATTATAAATGAAAAATATCTTTTCCAGGTTCTTATATAAGATAAAAAAATAAAAATATATTTTAATTTCATGTCATTAATATTTAAAAAAATTTGGAAAATGGGTGAGATTCATCAACAGACAGGTAATAAAAGAGGTATGTAATAACCCTTACCCCAAGTTCCTAATTCATTAGTCCCTTGTGATTAAAATCTTATGTAACCTAAAAAATATTCATGAATATATGATTAGGAAACTTATTTTAAAATATTATATATTAAAATATCCACTAATTATCAATTTAATTGAAATGCAATATAGTTTTCATTCTTATGACCATTAGTTGCGGTTATTAAGTCATTTTTTCAATAATTCAATATGTTTGTACACCATGGATGAAATAATTTTAAAATTATTAATTTTATCTGTAATTTTTAATGTAATATGGGAATAAATTTTAAAATTTAATTATATTATTAAATCAATCTTTGATTGTTGGTGATGAAAAATTAATCTCATTCCCTGTGGAGTTGGTAGTCCGCATGTACACAAGATTAATGACTTCATATCTCATCAAATGATAGAGAATAATGGTAAATGGAAATTTTTAATATTAATAATCATAAATAATATATTTTTATATAATATTTATTAATCAATTACATATTATTACCTTTCATATCATATGATGATGAAAAATGGAAGATACCCATTTGTGGATGTCATAGTCTACAAAAAAACTATCTTCACATTTGTTATCCATATTGTATGGAGAGGAATAAATAATTTTTAATTAGCTAATATAATAATCAAATTGAAAAATTATGAGAATTATGTAATTTGATATCTTTTGATACTATGTATTTGGATGATCACTATTATGCGGACTAGGATTCAAAGAATGTAAGACATATATTGGAGGCTCAAATATCAAATATTATCTCCATAGAAATGCATAAATTCTAATATCTTCATTATGTCATAGGTATTATGATAATAAATCAATGATTTTTGGGATATTATTTTTATAATTTTTATGGAAATTATAATGGTAATTTTATAAATGAATTGGTGGAAGTTAACTCGTTCAATAAGTAAAAAATTTTCCACATTTTAGAATACCCATTATATATGTATGGAATCATTACATTATGTTTTTTTAATTAATAAAAAATTTCATAATAATAGAGGGTTTTATGTTATTGATCCCAAAATCAACCAAATATTTACAAACATTTTTTAAATAGGTTTCCAGTCTTTTACAATTGGGTTTTTCAATTAACATTTTTATTTTATGCCTTATTAAGATTTTAGTAAATATATAATTTATAATTCATTTAAAATTGAATGGTAACCCCAATAAAAAATAATTATATTGGCCTAAATTTAATATTTGTTTTAAATAAATAAATAAATATAAATAATATATAAAATAAACTTGAAATTTTATAATTTTAAATATATTTTTTTTAAAATATGATGTTTTCATTAATATGACATTTTAAAAATAATTTTTATTTATTAATAAATGAATTAGTTTTAGTATATTTATACGATGATTTAAAAATTAAATTAGAATCATTGTTGAGTAATGATTCATTTATTTTAATAGATAAAAATTACATAATATTATCAATACAGTTCATTGTAAGTAAGAGGTTTAACATTATACTGGTCACAAAAATTAATATTAATAATAATTATTCTATTCACCAAAATTAAATGGAAATTATTATATAATATTATCATCCTGGAATAATGACTGAAATCCATTTTGTTAGATATCATTTTTTCAAGTGATGGAAAAAAATATCTAACATTGGTCTATAAAACAGTTTATAGTGTGTAATATGATTTATATTTCCAAAATGGAAAACATTTTATTTATAAATACAAAAAATAATTTAAAATTTATTAATTTATATTACATAAATATTTTTGTATAATTTAATTGAATAAAACATTAAGTGAATAATATAATATAATAATTTTACAATGGTATTTGATTTACAATAAATGTACATTATTTATACTCATAAACGGAATTAATTTTTATAAAAATTATGTAATTACATATTAATATAATATTTATTCTTTATATAAAAAATTTATGATACATTATCCAAATTTATCAAATTAAATTTTATGATTTCATTCTAAACTAAAAAAATACCATGAAAACAATTTTCATGAGAAAATTACTGTGGATATTATTTGACATTACAATTAATATTTTCATTAAACTACTAATAATAATATTATTAACAACTAATTCATCTAAATAAATATATAAATATTATTAATTTAAAAATTATATAAAAAATATAATATAATTTTTTCTTAAATTAATGTCAATAAATTTATAATGATAGGAATGTTACAGTTCTAAACATAAGGTTATATTATCATTTATCTAACAAAACTAAATCATATAATTTATTTTTTACAAATAATTTATTAACTTGATACCACAATTTGACCCCAAAAATTGAGTTACAATTTTATAATGGTTATATAAATTTCCTTCATTATTTTTAGTCTCATTGTTTCCATTATAAAAAACTACTAATATTATATTTATTTAATAAAAAATACATCATGGAAAATTATGCAAGACATTCCCAAAACATTGATAAATTGTGTCCTAAAAAATGTGAAACTCATATATTGGTGGTAATCTCGACACAAATCTCTTAATTAATAACAAAATCATAATTGATTATGGGGTTATTTAAGAAATTTATGATATTTACATGTAATTTTATAGGAGACCATTTTTTAAACTACAATATACATGTCATGGGACTTAAAGTGGAATGTAAAGCTTGATCAAAGAAAATTTGGGCTAAAATAGCTCAAAAATCCTTTGAAAGGCATTGTTTATGAATGTTAATACATTCACATATGAGAACCTCCACATGATGTTGGATCATACATGTAAAATTATAGGTTGAAACATTTATTCAACGTATCTTCATTTCAATGAGTTCATGGGTCCAATTGCAGTTAGAGGAAATAACCATTACGTGATCTATCACTAATTAATGTGGATATCTAGTCCATGTGAAGGTCAAGTCCTTAT
This sequence comes from Viscum album, assembly GCA_963277665.1. Lineage (NCBI taxonomy): Eukaryota > Viridiplantae > Streptophyta > Magnoliopsida > Santalales > Viscaceae > Viscum > Viscum album. The sequence goes on from OY728160.1 coordinate 2,068,133,031, forward strand.
CCACTGCGTAGTGTATGTCATTTAATAGAACACCATTATTTCTAAAAAGGACATAGTCTCTTGTGAAGACTCCTATGTTTCTTAATATTGTTTCCCTTTCCCTCAATGAGGCTATAAATTCATCCACATATCATTATTCTATGGAATAACATTTCAAATTCTATCCAATTTTCTAAATTCATAGATAACTATCGTTTTTTATCCAAATTGGATTTTGATTTTTTGAGGTATTCATCTTTTGTAAATTTTTCAACCATGTGCCTTATAGAATCATGATGTATGGTAGAGAAATATTTAACAATGTCCCATAAACATCACATTAGATGAAAACCCTCTTTCAAGCATAGTATTACGAAAAATAATTTTTTTTCATGAAACCAAATAAATGGGAACCAATAGATCTCTATGAGTAAGGGTCACCATATTTCACGAAACATGAACATTCATGGAACCCCAATCCCCCATGAACTATTTAAGATTCATGAAAACCTGAAAATTTCGAATTCTATCCGCCAAGACTCCCTATGGTGCCCCGTTTTGGACAATAGCTTTTTGTGAAATTTTTAGTGTTTAGGACCCTATACACTTTATAAACTGGTTCATCTACACCCAAATTTTTTAATGAACCATTCTATTGACCCTTATGTCTTCTCCATTTGATTAAAGAACCACAAGGACCATTACCTTGAATGTTTCTCCTAATAATTGTTTCCATAATTCCTATTTCTAGGGAAAATGGTAACACTAATATTGGGTCCCCTAATTATCAATATTCCATGGTTGTGTTCGTTCCTTACACCACCAATAGAAGTATGAATAATATAAACATAAGTTATAATGGAAAAGTCAAAAGGAAAAATTCTATATATTTCATATGTGAGAGTAATTATTCAAGATATACCTCTCTATCCATGAAATGGTCGTCCTAGGTTATGTTGCTTCAACATTCATGATTCATGGCATAAAACTGTATAACCCAACACCGTACATGTGGGATGTTAGACAATATGAAAACATCATTAGTATATGAAATCAAACTGTATCATAATGGTTCATGAGGGAAATAAGATTATCCATGTGTGATCATGATGGGGTGAAATCATCTCCCCCACCATTGGATGATCCTACTACTTCTAGAAAAATTAATTAATGATCCTCAAACGATCAACCATTTATGTTATGTCTACAAATTAATCATCCTTAAAACAAGACATTAAACTACATGGTATGGTGATGTCATTGGACCGTAAAATATGGCATTGCACTAAATTGGTTTTGTTCCCTGTATAATATAATTTTATGTTGTAAATTTCATTAAGGTATCATTATGAAATCTCAAAAAATATTTGATTCATCAGTGATGTTAAAACTCGATACCTTCAATATAACCACCAAATCTATAAGGGTGTAAGATTATATTCTATAGAAAGACATATCCGAACACTAATGTGTGAAATAGTACCATCTAAGGAAAACCATAACCAATCCATCTAGTATGAAATCATCCATTTGGAGACATATAAAAACAATCCCTCATGTTATAAATATTCATATATGGGGACACATAAATAAAAACGTTGACGAGTGACATTTTCATTATATGGACACTCTTAACCAAACTATCATGTGTGAGATAATCCATTCTATGTACACAGGTGACCAGGACATCATGTGTCAAATAATCCATACTAGGGATCCACATAACAATACCCTTATGTGGGAAATCATCCCTTTTGGGGACACATAAAACCAAATCCCAATGGCAGATCATCTCCTCCCATGTTAGAACTCTGACCCTCATCACCAACATATATAATGTGTCAAATCATTCCCCTAGGGAATCACAAAACCGAATATCATGTGTTAATTGTTCCCCCTTGGGACACAATCAACCAAATCCTAAATTTTTAAATCATTACGCATGGGGAAACAAATAACCAGTATTCTATCCCCACATAAATTTACTCTTATTACCCACCTGAAATATTTACTGCATACTATATACATGGGAAGCATTGTGTAAAATGAATAATTCTTTTTGTGTGCCAATTATAAACTAACTTGTGATTGACATTGGATTTCATGGGTTATTCACCAAATATAGATCACATATGGGTTTCCTCAGAACATAAAAGGGGAATAATTTAATTTTTCCTAACTTACGTAGAGTCCATATATTCCTAAATATTTAAAACATTACTATAAAATCATACAAAATAATGATTCCTTTTATAGAATAAAAAAATAAGTGCAATTATCTAAATTACACGCTGAGTTAAGTTGGGAATGATTTTCAAAACATGACATAAATAATCGGGGGATACCAAGATAATGAAACGTTCTTTAAGGAAGAATAAATAGAAAGATGAATCAATATCTCATCATCATAAATTGAAACAGGATCTAACATCACCATCCATGGAGATGGAGGCTCCCAACCATTGCAATTAAGGAATATAAATAATTAGAAACCCTAATATTTTTACCTATTAGTATGCATGAAAAACAAATAATGTAAACGAAATTGAATCTATTTTTCTTTAATTATTGGAAAACATAACATTGGATAACCATCATATATTCATGTATATGGATTTATATAATTGGTTCTAGGTCCCAAGGATAAATTTTTTTCCTACAATGAAATTATATCATGACTCTGGGAATATATAATTGGTCATACTCAGTCTACAACAACACCACATGAATACTTTCTCTTTATCAAAATGAAATTACGATGATGGGTAATTTGGAATCTAATTCATCAAATTTTTAATGATAGATGATTTGATGTACATTATAGGAATCATGATACAAGATATATATGATATAATTAATATATTAATAGAGAAAGATGGGCTATCAACCGTCTAATTTTGCATGACTACATTTACCCAATGATTAACACTGCATCATAGTTTACTTGTATCCAATTTCCAATCACACCCTCTATGATCTTCTAGAATAGTTTTATCATCACCCTTGTTCAATTGTACAAAAATTAATAGGTCATTACCACAATGATGTGGCCCTTATGGAAAATAAACCATCTACAGCACTCTATCTCAATGTCTTCCAAGGGCCACAATGTGGGAAGTACCATGGTTTAAATGGAAAAACAAACTATAATCTACTCCCTAAAATGATCTGATATCTCACTACAATATTCCAAGGAGGATTGCGTGATATAAATTTTACCATCACAAACACTACTTAGGATCCTCCTATTAGGGATCCCACCTAGCCACATCAATTTCAACATCAACATATCTCATAGTTCGACAATTGATTTTAAACCATCCCCACTCAACTAAACTCAGTCTATAACATTCATCTATGATACTGAGGGAAGGTCAAGATATTTCATTATTGGGGGAATATTCAATCAATAGAGTCGATATCTTGACCACCATTGTATCCCATCATAATCTTAAAACTACTGATAGTGAATTTGTCTTCACCTTCTAGGCATAGAGACCCTAGATTCCTTTCTAGACAGATGAGTTTACTCTCACCATATTTTGATCCACAGAAAAAAATTATGGATAATCCCATGATGTAGAAATTAAATTTTTTTGTCCTCCACAAGAAACAATCAAATAATTTGGAGTCCCATACTATATTGAACATAGGCTATGCTCTAATGATCCCTCATAGGTAAAGAGGAATATAAAATGTTGTGGGTAGGTTCCCATGGAACAGATCATAAAATGAATAAATGGAACCCAAGAGACCCTAAAATATTCATGATTAGATAAGTCCTACAATATTCTTGGTAGGAATAAGGATGTTTCATGACACTATAAACCTCCCAATCATTGATACGACCAATGGCCTGATTAGGGGACCTCAATCCCCACCACCACATATAGGGGAATGAATGATCATTGAGGATTGAAATCACTAAATATGAGCTCTATAGAATACCCCAATGCCTCTATATTTACCTATATATCACAGATGATATGGAATCCTTCTATGGATTTAGAGTGAATCTATATAAATCACCTTCAATTTACCTCTTATATACTACCATAGTGAATGTTGGTGGTATGTTAGGGTCAAGGATAACACCCTCAGATGATGGTGATTGCTCTGCTAGTCCCAAATATATGGTTCAACTCTAACACATGATGAATTACTAAACACTCTATCCTATATGTATATTATCATGATGTTGGTTAATAATTTTATAATTATTAAAATATCCAGAAGATTTTTGGAATCTATTGAATCCCCTCTCCTAGAGAATAAATATTAGGGATGATCTATGACATTTCCCCTACTAATTTCTCATCCAATGATATTCAAGACATGGGGAAAAAATTATCTGATCATCCTTCTGGTAGTGTACAATATAACATGTTCCAAATGTTTTCATTCAAATATATTCCAATAATTTTGTTTCTACTAGAAACCAAGATCTTTGTGAACCCACATACCAAGACTAAAGAATTGATGGTTAGATTCTTCCAGAATATTGGGTAGTGTTCAAAATCATTTAGGTTCATTATTAGAATACTAAAAAAGGTACTAGAAACTCAATGATATTCACCAATATATTATGATGGTTTATATAACCATTCTATTGTGAACTCAACACCATTTTGCGTGTTGATACCATATGTATTTTTGTAGAACAACATTATGATAATCAATATGCATTTGGGAGTAATGGAAGAGGAATCACAACAATTGATGATCAGGGGGATGAGGGAAGTATGATGCATTATTTTTCATCCATATCCCATGGAATTAATTTGATATTCTTTCGAAACATCCAATAATCAATGTTATTTCTCTTATAGACACTTCCATTTTGAATTTCGACACTATAGATGCTCTTTAGGATCATAGAAATGTGACTGGTGACATCGGGCAAGATATTGACAACCAACTCCAAGGGGATGCATATTACAAAAATGATCCTTCAAGAGTAACGCATACATATCAATATAGATTATAACTATTCCATGGTAGTTCTCAAGGTGATACATTTTATCCATCCCTCTCATTTATTAACAAACACACATGTCCATTCAATATTACCTGTCTATTTCATATTAGGCCAATATGTTCATCACCTTTTCGAAGATAATAACAGTTTGTTACTATGTACTATATTCCCAATTTCATAGAATATATATTTTTTAGATTTATTTATGTTTTTAGGGGTGAATATTTTATGATTTTTGAAGGAAGAGTGGTTGTTCATATTTCCAGCACATTTTTTCCAAACTATGCACCCATCGAACTAAATTGTGAAATACCTTACATAAGTGATTGACCTAGATGAAACATGGTTTTTTCAAACCATGAACTCTATTAGTAATAACCAAAAGTCCCCTAGTATTATGATCATTTTTAGGAACATGTTTTGTGGAAATTATGTTCCACTTATACGGACCATTCTAGTGAAATTTTAATCCACCTAAAATTAATAAAAACATTTTCTAAACCCTCTATTATTTCTTTAATAACCTTGGAAGAAACCTATACATATTAATTTTATTTCTATAGTTTCCTGAAAAAATTATAAGTAATTTAAACTAGTTTTATTGATTAATTTTTGAAGAAACATATTATATTCACCTCTTATGGTAAGGGATTCTCATCTCGTATTGTTTCCTCGCACTCTCTTGTTTTTATATCATCCTTTGAAGGGATGTATTACACTATTTATGATGTATATAGATCATGTTTTTATGATTATTTATTCAGTTGAACATTATACTATAGTTTCGATCTAGATATCATTCTTCGTTGTGATCAGTATTTTTCAAATTATGTTGGGGTTTTCTCTTGGAGGGGGTTTTCCATCATTTTTAGGTATCTATTATAAGACATAAATTTCACATTATTTATTGAATAATGTGTATGTAATTATTATTTACTCAATATAAATGATTGGGAAATATATTTCATGATTTAATTGATTTAATTTAATTTCTATGTCATAATGATTTCAGTGATTTGGGGGAACATAAATTTGGTGGAATTGAATTATAAAATTGGTCAATAAATTCATGGAATATTTTGATTGTTGAATTTTTGGGAAATTAGGATTATGTAATTAGTAAATTTTATGATATGAAATAATTTAAAATTGGTATTATAATATGGTTGAATGGGCCATTATGGGATGAATGGTATATGAATTGAATATTGGAAAATTGTTTAATGGGGAATTGAAAGAAAATATTTATTATAATTGTTGTTTTTAATTATGATTTAATGTGATAATTATTCTTAATATAACATTATGTACAATGTTAGTGACTTGGTTAATATTGATTAATTATAACTAATGTGATATATTTTTTATAAGTGTTTAATTATTATTTGAGTGTGTGACATAGTCTGGTACATCAAAATCCCTCCTATGTGACTGAAAGATAAATGTGTATTGGACATGTACTATGTAATGCCCTGACCCTACTTACCTAGATTCAGAGCATTATTAATTAATATAGGCATGATCACAAGAACGATCAAGTCCTGAATGACCGATTAGTTTTGTTTTCTTGTAAATACTAGATATATTCATAATTCATACATTACATCATAAAATAAAAAAACTACAACAAAATCTTTTCTTCATATCCCATCATACTATCCCTGCAGGTCATTCAAAAATTACTTCTTCACATCCTGGGAAAAATAAAACATTGAATGGGGTGAGCTTGGATACTCAGTAAGGATAACAATATAGCGGAAACATTCATAAATAAACATAAACATTTAAGGTAATGTATAACTAAAACAAAAGCCTTTTAAACATGAACTTCAGTATAATATGGAAAATATAAAATTAAAAAATTACATTTAATTATTCAAATAGATATTCTACTAGTCTAATAATCACATGAATTATCAATAACCACTTTCATAATGACGGAATGCATAATGCCAGACTATCATAACAACACAACCAAGGCCTCGTGCCAAGACTAAAAATACGATTTTGTCATGGCCTAGTTCTATGAAACTAGTTTGCCTCATGAGACCTACCGATGCATCGAGGAGCTATAGCGGTCTTCACCCGTCACATATTATGACCAATGCATTCCTTATATGAACAGGTTTAAACACAACATAAATATTCATATTAAAACTAGCATACGAAATGATAATACTTTATCAATAATCCATTAATGGTATAAAAATAGCACATCCATAGTCAAACATATACAAAAACCTTAAATACAATATAGATGTTTTGTATCACAATAAATCAACTTTAAATAAACTTAAAATCCATCAAAGGATGTTGACATAGGTGAAATCAAAACCATTTAAGAGAAATATCTCATTTTTTTGAAATCATTTGAAACTCACATAATTAGAAAATAAAAAATTTACTTTGAAAACTTTCTTATAAGCTTTTAAGTGAATATTATATTATTTTATAATGGTGTAAAATAACCACACCCTCTGTATAAATTAAAAAACATTCTTACCTTAATTCTGTCAAAAATGTAAAAAATGACCTTGTTTGGAAAACGATAGAAATATTCCTTAATAAAAATATTATAAAAATTCAACAAGGTTATAGATGACTTTATCCCATAGTATTTAAAATAGTAATAATAATTTGTAATACATTTTTAAGAAACATGGATGTGGATGATAAAGAGGTCCCAGCAGATAATTACGTATAAACAACCTCAGATAATGAAGAGATTGTGAAATAAACCCTTACCTTGTACTTTTCCTTTTTTGAGGGTTGGTTAACCTCCTTTATAATGGTTAATTAATTGTTATTAAATTATACAAGAGTAATATACATTATTATGATGTCATATATGATCACTAAACATTGATTTGTTAATAATATCTTAGTATTATCGTTGTTTCGAGAGTTAACTTACTCGTTTTCTTTTATATGATTTGTTACATAAGCCGTGTTTGTTAGGGATAGGGTGTATCATATTTATATCCAGAATGATATCAAGTCCTAAAACATTATTTTTAATCATTAAATGATAATTAACCTTGAATTGATACAATGGGGAATGAATCACATCGAGTTCGTGGAGACGGTAGTCCGTACGTACGAACGAGCGATAATATCATTTTTTTATATTAAAATAATATATAATTGGATATTATATCATATATAAATAATAATTATCATGTTATATTTATTATTTACTTGAATTACACATCATTTTTATACCCATCCAAATAATTGTTTATTGAATAACAATTACACCACAACGTGGAGACGGTAAGACGTACGTACGCTCGTATGGTGACATATCATTCAAAGGATGGATTGAATACTAAATATAGTTGTACCATATATATAATAAAATCATAGTATATATAATATTATAGAGTTATAATTTTAGAATGGGAATAACAAAGAATGAAGAAGTTTAAGAAGAAAAGAACATGAAAGAGGGTGGTGAAAACATTACCTTTTCTTCAGGTTCTTCCTTTTGATTTGATCAAAAGGGATCCATATGATGGCTTTATGATCAACCTAAGGCCTATAAGATGAAGTGAGGGAAGTTTAGGGAGTATTTGGGTAAGGGTTGGCCGATCCAAAAGGCTTTTAATTTGTGAATTATTGGGAAGGGGGAGTTCACTTTTATAAGAGGCTTGAGGGGCACCTTCGGTAAAGCTAGAAATATTATTTTATAATAAATTAATATTCGGTTTCTAATTGATAAAAAGTGAATAATATAGATGTTAAGGTGTTTATTGGTGGAAAACCACTAAAAGAATAGAATTTTGACAGGTTTGGGTCATTATATTAACCTTATCTTTTAGTTTTAACTCATAGTTAATTTGTTTGACACTTACCATGTCACTTTGTATTTTTATATTATATAGTTAATAAACAAACTATATACCTCCAAGAGACCCCCAAGTGGTCCTTTAATGATACTCCTATCATGATATATGTTTCTTGGATGAACCTTATATTTTTATGAATTGAAAATAAAATAATAATATAATATTTGTTTTAAAAACTCTTTTATGTCAATTTTGACACTATTGGGTATTTTGTTTTTGATAAATTTAAAACAACATTATTACTTCGAAAATAATTTATATAATAAATCAAAAAATGTGATATTAAACTCCAAAATTAGTATAAATTATAAATAGTCTCAAATTACATTTATTTTTATATTTATAATATCAATTATTTTAATATTTCATTAATTAGGTAATTACCACATCATCATTGTGTAACAAATAAATTAAATTATTTTATGTCTAAAAATTATAAATAAAATACCATTTTGTAGGAAATCTTTTTAGATTTCTAATTAATATTTACAATCGAATTTATATTATATATAACCCTATATTTAAAATGTTTTAGAAAATAATCATTGATTTTAACTCTTTTTACTCTTCTTTGAATTAAATAATAATAAATGTCTTAATCTAATCCAAGTGGACCTAAATGATAATATTTTATTCATATGGTTGTTTTTGGTCGAGATACACTTGTCCAATAGAATTAGTACATGTGTTAGGGTAATATTAATATCATTTTTACCCTTAATTACCCTATTTACTTCTAACCGTGGTATATAAAAGTAAGAAGTTACGATTCACCAAAAATTAATTTCATCTCATTGAACCACATTTTACTCCTTGATATTAACCGTGTCTTAGGGATTTTCTAAATTCCACTCACAAAAGTGGTAAAATTAAGTTTTATGTAAATTTCCAAATTCTCCTAGGAGGTGGGTAAAAGGCGGTGATAAGTTCAATAAAATTTTTATATATCTAAAATTATTATAAACTAACTCCTATTAATTAAATTGAACATATATAAGTATTATGTATATATTTTGACCTTAATTAAATTTATGTAAAATAAATAATTATTTAAATAAAAATTTGGTTTTAAACTATAACTGAGGGGTTTTTTCACTATTAATCAAAAATTGAATGTTTTTAGAAAAATACCAAAATTTCACCCTAGGCTAATTTCGATATTCCGAATCCAAAAATGAAGTCCATTTTGAATGATAAAATTTATAAAATTTAAAAAAGTGGTATTACTATTCATAACGTCTGGTTTGATTTGTTGTGGTGTGTGTGTTAGAACTCGAAGTTACATAAAACACACAGTACTGTATTATTCAAAGAAAAACATACCATGGAAGCTTGGGGTGTTACATTTTTTCCTACTTCAAATAATTTCATCCTTGAAATTTCTAGAATACTACCACATGAAAACACTTGGGTGGTTCTCCATCATATGTTTCTTGGGTTCCCAAATTGCCTCTTCCATGTTATAGTTTCTCCACAAATCTTATACAAGAAGATTCGTCCGGTTTCTCAGTACTTGTTCTCTTGTATCAAGAATCCTGACGGACTCTTCGCAATAAGATATATCAGGTTCACATTCTAATTCATCGTAGGTGAGTACATGTGTTGGGTCAGGAATTTATTTCCTCAATAGTGATACATGGAACACATCGTGAAATTTGGAGAGACTTGGCGGCATTGCCAAATGGTACGCTATAGCCCCAATTCATTCTACAATTTCAAAAGGTCTGATGTACCTAGGACTCAATTTACAATTCTTACCAAAACGTATAACTCTCTTCCATGGAGATAACTTCAAGAAAACATGATCTCCTACCTGATATTCCAAATCCTTCCTTCGATTATCGGCAGAGATCTTCTGCCTACTTTGAGCTTCTTTGATGTGGTTTTGGAATACCTTTACCTTTTCCATTGTCTCCTCCACCTATTCTGGGCCTACATATTTTCGTTCACCAACGTCATCCCAATAGGTTGGTTTGCGACATAAATTTCTGTATAATTCTTCATATGGTGCCATATGAATACTCGAATGGAAGCTATTGTTATTGGAAAATTCTACCAGATGTAAATATTGATCCCACATACCATGAATGTCATGAGAGAAGGATCTCAACATGTCTTATAAGGTTTGAATTGTCTATTATGATTGTCCATCTATTTTAGGGTGGTAGGCAATGTCAATTGAAGTTCAGTTTCTAGGGATTTTTGAAGACTCTTCCAGAATCTTGAAGAAAAACGGAGATCACGATCAGAAACAATCGATAGGGGTACTGCATGAAGTCTCACCACTTCATTAATATATAGTTTTTCTAGATGTTCCAGTGGTATATCTTCTCTTATAGTAAGAAAATATGCTGACATGGTATGACGATCAACAATAACCCATATTCCATCGTTCCTTCTAGGAGTCTTGGGTAGCCCCAGGACAAAGTCCATCGTGATATTTTCCCATTTGCACTCCGGTATGGGAAGAGGTTGCATGAATCCTCCACGCTATTGCCTTCTAGCTTTCACTTGTTGACAAACCATATATCTTGATAAAAAATAAGCAATTTCCCTCTTTATGTTGTCCCACAAAAAATGTTCCTTCAAGTCCTTATACATTTTGGTGCTCCCATGGTGTATAGAGAAATTATAACTATGAGCATCATCTAGAAATTCCCTTTTCAGATCAGGTATAAACGGAACACAAAGTCTCTTCCCAAATTTCAAAATTCCATCTTCATTCACAATGTCTCTCAATCTCCCATCATTCACAGCTTTAATATTCTTTTGAAATTCGTCATCATCAGTCTGAGAACTCTTAATCCTTTATAGTAAAGATGGTTTGGAACCCATTTAAAAAAGCATTAATGTTTCACCTTATATGGTTATTCCCACGTCCATATTCACTAGATCCATGAAAATTGGATCCCTTTCAATTCTCATATTGTTCAAAACTTCATGATATTTTCTGCTCAAAGCATCTTCCACCTTTTTTACCTTATCAAGGTGGTAGTGTATTGTACAATCATAATCCTTGAGTAATTAAAGCCATATCCTTGGCCTCATGTTGCGTTCTTTTTGGGAGAAAATATAGTTCATACTCTTCTGATCAGTATAAATCTTACATTTTTCACCATAGAGGTAGTGCCTCTATATCCTCAAATCAAAGATCCCAACTTCTATCTCGAGATCATGAGTAGGATAGTTTTTTATCATAAATTTTCAATTGTCGTGATGCATAGGCAATATCCATATCATTCCTCACAAGGACACATCCAAGCCCTTTCTTCGATGTATCACTATAAATAACAAACCCATCATTCCCCGATAGTAGGGTCAATATAAGAGAATTGAATAATCTTCTCATTAGTTCATCGAAAAATTCTTCACACTCTATTGTCCAAACAAATTTAACCCCATTACGTGTGAGCTTTGTTAATCGGTTAGCCAACCAGGAAAAATTCAAGATGAAACGTCGATAAAAACCTGCTAAACCAATAAAACTACATACTTCAGTTATACTCGTAGGTGCTGGCCATTCATGGATTGCCTTCGTCTTTGAAGGATCAACAGATATTCCATCTTTAGAGACAATATGGACAAGGAAAGAAATCTCTTGATGCCAGAATTAACACTTGCTAAACATCCCATATAATTCATGCCTTCTCAGAGTCTTCAGGATAATGCGCAAGGGATTTTTATGATCTTCATAGCTTTTGGAGTATACCAAGAAATATTCAATAAATACCACCAAAAAATAATTGAGAAATTCCTTGAAAACTGTATTCATTAGATCCATGAATACAGAGGGTGAATTAGTCGGCCAAAAAGGCATTACCGTAAACTTGTAATGCTCGTACCTTGTTCAAAATGGTGTCTTCATAATTTCTTCCTTCTTCACACACAACTGATGGTATCCATATCAAAGGCCAATCTTTGAAAAGTATTGAGATCCATGCAGTTGGTCAAATAAATCGTCAATTAGAGTTAGGGGATACTTGTACTTTATTGTTATAGAATTTATCTCCATATAGTTGATACATAACCTCATAGATCCATCTTTCTTTTTAACAAAAAGAATAGGTTCTCCCAATGGAGAAACACTAGGCAAAATAAATCTCTTATTACTCAATTCCTCTAGTTGTTTCTTTAGTTTAACTAATTCCACAGTGGCCATTCTGTAAGGGGTCATTGATATAGGCCTTGATCAAGGAATTAAATTAATGGAAAACGCATCTTCTCGTTCTGGAATATGTCTTGGTAAATATTCCAGAAACACATCTACATATTCTGTCACAATAGAAACATCCTCTATTTAAACATTCCATTCCTTACCCACAGTCATTTCATTCTCTTCCTAGTAAATAATTATATTTAGTTGAGCTACTAGGGGTGGATCTAGATAAGAATTAGGTGGTGAAGATTGTTCTCAAAAGATAATGTGTTCCTTATCATCATCATCAAAAATCATAACCTCCTTCTTCTTACAATAAATATTAACATCATTGTCTAAAAGACAATCCATACCGTGGATTGTATCAATCTCAATCATAGGTATGATGATGATATTAGTGGATAAAGAACATTTATGTGCTCTAATGGAGACTGATTCACAAAACTTTGTTGCAATGATACTTCCCATAGGATTTTAACTGACAACACCCTTGTTAAATCAAATTGAAAATATCTAATTTTCTTAGCAAACTGGGAAGATATGAAACAATGCAATGATCCAGAATCAAATAATGCATTTGTTAAACATGAGGAAACCATTAAATTACCTGCCACCACGTCTTTCGGAGATTTTGCCTCAGCAGTATTGATAACATAAGCTTGGCCTTGATCCCTTGGCCTTTTCTAAGGGAAGTTCCCATGATGCTTAGGATATTCATTTTCATAATGACCCATCTACCTTCCATTGTAGCATTGGACATCGATAGATTTCTTCTTCTCCATGCAATCACGAGCTTGGTGGCCTTTTTCACCACAATTGTGAAAGACTCCCATTTCTTTTAAGAAAGTACTGGGGTGATTCATCCCACATTTACTGCATGATGGATATTCCACTTTTCCCTTCTTCCCCTTATTTCCATTCCCTGATTTATCAGCAGATTTCTTCTTCACTTGCTTTTCTTTAAAGTCATAAGACTTAGAGAATTACTTTTTGTATTGATAGCACATGATACAATGTCTTCGTATGATGAAAAGGATTGTGAGACTAATACTCGATGGAGATATGGTATTATCCCATAAACAAAATGATAAATCTTACTTCTTGTGTTAGGTATATAATCTCCTGCATACCTTACTGACCACATAAAGTTAGCCTCATATTTTGCGACATTCTCATCCTCCTTTTGTATAAACTCAGAAATTTCCATTCCATATCTGCTCGATGGTCCCAAGGAATGTATTTTTCTAAAAAATATCTTTGAACTCCCTATATTCCATATTTGATACTTTATCATATTCTTTCATGTTTTGAATCAATGACCACCATTGATCGATATCTCCAGGGAGGCGATAAACTGCCATGACATCTTTTTCCCTTTCACTACTCCCCAAAGCCCGAAATATTTTCTCTAGGGAATATATCCATTTCTCAGCTACTAATGGATTTGTACTCCCATTTAATTTTTGTGGTTTCTGCCTCATCAAGAGATTTATCATTGATCCTCCATGATGTGGATCAGGGTGCTCCATACGGGTAAGGTTATTATTCATAACCTGAGTGAGTTGTCCCAGTATGGTGATTAGATGATCAGAACCAGTTGCATCACCAGCTCCACTATAATTATCTTGACTAGGAGGGAAATCCCTAAATAGACTGTGTGCATTGATACAGTTTCCATTTCGTCCACTAGGTGCCATTCCTAAATAATGGCATAAACTACATCAGTTTATGAATCAAAATACATAATTCCATACTTATAAAACACTTAACATAAATTGAACTATTGTTGGATATAATCCATAATCATAATAATTTTTTCTTTGAGGAAGTATAAACTCATAAACCCTTCATAATTATTTGTATAGAAAATGAGAGTTATCCTAAGAATATCCCCCAGGAGTGTCATAACCAAGAGAGCCGCAAGGCCTGTTGTCGTGCACCAGTTCTCATTCAAGTCAAGCTCAAAGAGGTGTTTTCAGGTTTTAACCCTAGGTACATCTATGCCATAGCCACGTATACCTTCTTGTATCTAGACAGGGATGTATTACTCGGAAAACACACAAATTCTCTACAATACCAAAATTCTATGATGTTCTTCCATACTAACCCTCAAATTCCATCATAAATCGATGTGATCTAATCAGAGTTTATATAAATATAGCTTCCAAAGATTGTAATAAACTTGTTCTAATACCAACTGTAACACCCTGAACCCAGTTACCCAGAGTCGGTGCATTTTTACATTACATTTTCATGATCACAAGAAAGATCATTTCTCGAATGACCGATTAGTTTAGTATTCTTAAAAACACTAGATATATTCATAAGTTTTACATTACATCATAAACCCCAAAAAAATTTAACAACATATTTTATTCATATCCCATCATAATTTCCCTACAGGTCATTCATTAATTACTTCTTCACATCTTGGGAAAAATAAAACATTGAAAGGGGTGAGCTCAGATGCTTAGTAAGGATAAAAATATAGCGGAAACATTGATAAATATGCATACACCTTTAAGGAAATGTATAACTAAAATAAAATACATTTAAAATTGAACTTCATCATAATATGGAAAATATAAAATGAAATAATACCATTTACTTATTCACATGGATATTCTACTAGTCTAATAATCACATACAATATCAATAACCACTTTCATAATGATGGAATGCATAATTCCAGACTATCATAACCACATAGCCAAGGCCTCGTGCCAAGACAAAAAATAAGGTTTTGTCAAATCCTTGTGCCAAGACACTAGTTTGTCTCATGAGACCTACTGATGCATCGAGGAGCTATAGAGGGCTCCACCCGTCACATATTATGTCCAATGAATTCCTCATATTAATAGGTTTAAACATAACATAAATATTAGTATTAAAACTAGCATAAAAAATGGAAATAATTTCTCCATAAACCATGAATGTTATAAAAATAGCACATCCACAGTCAAACATATCACAAAACCTTCAATAAAATATGGAAGTTTTGTATCACAATAAATCACCATTAAATAATCTTAAAATCAATCAAAGGATGTTGACATAGATGAAATCAAAACTATTTGAGAGAAATATCTCATTTCTTTAAATCAATTGAAAGTCACATAATTAGAAAATAATACATTTGCATTGAAAATTCCCTTATAATCTTGTAATGGAAGCATTGAAGATTTTATAATGGCAGAAAATAGCCACACCCACCTTATAAGTTAAAAAAACATTCTTACCTAAATACAATCGAAAAGGTTAACAAGGACCTTGGTTGGAAAACCACAGAAATATTCCTTAATAAACTTCTTATAAAAAGTCAATTAGGGTATAAATGATTTTATCCCAGAGTCTTAAAAATATTAAAAATGATTTGTAATACATTTTTAAGAAACATGGATGTGGATGATAAAGAGGTCCCAGTAGATAATTACGTATAAACAATCTCAGATAATGAAGAGATTGTTAAATAAAATCTTACCTTGTACGTTTCCATGGTTGAGGGAAGGTTAAACTCCTGTATAATGGTGAAATAATTGTTATTAAATTATAAAAGAATCATATACATTAATATGATATCATATATGATCTTTTAACATTGATTTGTTAATAATATCTTAGTATTATCATTGTTTCGGGTGTTAACTTAATCGTTTTCTTTTATATGTTTTGTTACGTAAGCAATGTTTGTCAAGGATAGGATGTATCTTATTCATATCCAGAATGATATCAAGTAATAAAAAATTATTTTTAATCATTAAATGAGAATTAGTCTTGAATGGATACAATGGGGAATGGATCTCATCGTGTTCGTGGAGACGGTAGTCCGTACGTACGCACGAGTGACAATATGATACTTTTGATATTAAAATAATATATAATTGGATGGTATATCATATATACAGAATAATTATCGTGATATATTTATTATTTACATGATGTAAACATCATTATTATACCCATCCCAATAATAATTTATTGAATAACAATTTCAGCACGACGTGGAGACGGTAAGTCGTACGTACGCACGTATGGTGACATGTCATTAAAAGGATGGATAGAACAGTGAATATGGTTGTACAATATTTATAATAACATCATAGTATATAAAATATACTGGAGTTATTATTTTAGAATTGGAATAACAAGGAAAGAAGAAGTTGAAGAAGAAAGGAACTTGAACGAGGGTGGTGAAAACATTACCGCTTCTTCAGGTTCATCCTTTGGATTTGATCAAAAAGGGCTCCTTTGGATGGCTTTCTGATAAAAATAAGGCTTCTAGGTGGAAGTGAGAGAAGTTGAGAGAGTATTTGGGCAGGGTTTGGCTGATCCAAAAGGCTTTCAATGTGTGAATTATTGAGAATGGGGAGTGCCCTTTTATAAGAGACGTGAGAGGCACCTTTGGAAAAGAAAGAAATATTATTTTATAATAAATTAATATTCGGTTTATAATGTCTCCAATGTGGATTATTTAAATTTTAAGGTGGCTATGGGTCGAAAAAAACTCAACCAATAGAATGTAGACAGGCTTGGTTCATTATATTATCATTATATTTTAGTTTTAATTCTAATTTAATTAGTTTGACACTTACCATGTCACTTTTTATTTTTATATTATATAGTTAATAAACATACTATATACCTAAATGAGACCCCCATGTGGTCCATTAATGACTCACCTATCATGATATTAGTCTCTTGGCCTATCCTTATATTTTTAGGAATTGAATATAAATTAATAATATAATATTTGTTTTAAAAACTCTTTTATGTCAATTTTGACACTATTGGGTATTTTCTTTTTGATAAATTCATAATAGTATTATTAATTCAAAACAATTAATATAATCAATCCTAATATGACATATTAACATATAAAATTAGTATAATTCATATATATATTTCTCAAATTACATATATTTTTATATTTTTAATAACAATTATTTTAATATTTCATTAAAGATTTAATTACTGCATCACCATTGTATCATAAATAAATTAAATTATTTAATGTATAAAAATTAAAAATAAAATAACATTATCTATGAAATATTTTTATCTTTCTATATAACATTTACAATCGATTTTATCTTATATATAACCCTATATTGAAAATATTTTAGTAAATAAAAATTGATTTTAACTCTTTTAACTCTTCTTTGAATTAAATAATAATAAATGTCCTAATCTAATACAAGTGGACCTATATGATAATATTTTATTCCTAAGGTTGTTTTTGGTCGATATAAACTTGTCCAATAGAATTAGGACATGTGTTATGGTAATATTAATATCATTTTTACCCTTAATTACCCTATTTACTTTTAACTGTGGTAAATAAAAGTAAAAAGTTTCTATTCACCAAAAATTATTTTCATCTCATTGAACAAAATTGTACTCTATGATATTAACCATGTCTCTCGGAGTTCCTAAATTACACTCACATAAGTGGTAAAATTATTTTTTCCGAGAATTTCCAAATTCTCCTAGGAGGTGGGTAAAAGACCGTGAAAAGTTTAATAAAATTTTTATATATCTAAAATTATATTAAGATAACACCAATGAATTACATTGAACATATATAGGTATTATGTGTCTATTTTGACCTTAATTAAATTTAAATAAAATAAATAATAATTTAAATAAAAATTCTGTTTTAAACTACAACTCTTTGTTTTTTTCACTATTCATAAAAATTGAATGTTTTTAGAAAAATACCAAAATTTTACCCTAGGCTAATTTTGATATTCTGAATCCAAAAATTAATTCCATTTTGAAAGATATTATTTATAAAATTTCAATAAGTGGGTATTACTATTCGTAATGGTTAGATGGATTAGTTGTGGTGTGTGTGTTAGAACTCGAAGTTGCGTACAACACACACTACTGTATTATTAAAAGCAAAGCTTACCATGGAAGCTTGGGGTGTTACATTTTTCAACTTCAATAACCATAATGATAAAATTATAAATGTTTGCGGGATGTGGAATAATTCATAAAAAATACATAATGATACTGTGTTTGGGACATATACTACAACATAAAATGTACAATTTTATGATACATATGATAATGATAGTTGGACATGGATTACTGCTTCCAAATCGTAGAGTGTCCTAGAAATGGAAATCCCGAACCAAACTATTTTCATTACAATATGATAATAATTATACATAATAAGATATTAATATATAGAAAAATGATAACCATATTTTTGTGATATGGTTTAGAATTTGGCATGAGACAAAGTAGGTATTGATGATTCGGATGTCCTTGGGAACCCATGGGATTTTGTAGTTTAATAAATGATAAATAAAAATTTGTAAATTTGTTAGATTAGTGATTTTATTTGATTCATCGAAAAAAATAAATAAAATCATTTTTACTATAATTTTTTCCACATTTTTGTTTGTTACCTACTGAGTTGTACTCACAACCCACTCTTGCTACCCCAACTATAATGTAATAGAACTCATGTTTCCATGGAATAATAAACGAAAGAGTTCTATGTTAGATAGGTAAATTTGGATTGAGAATATATTAGGGAACTGGACATGATTTGAGACCAAATTGGGTGATTTTAGTTTCATTAATTATTTAGGATTTTTCATATCGATAGCTGACATGTATTTTGGGCATAGTTTTGTATTAGATATTGTATTCCATTTTTGGACATCATGCGATACTAGTTTGGTTGTGGTATTATTTTATTTATGATAATTTTTTTTTATTAATTTATATCCATATTTATTCAACATTAATAAAGAGGGTATAGTATCCACATCATTGATATTAGACCTTCACTTCTAGTTGGTAGCATCAAGAATATTGGGAGGTGATCTTGAGGTCATGTGGCTGACCGACTCCAGGAACTAGTCTGTGCCTCCTATGTAAGGTTGTCACAACATCGAATCATAGGGGTTATATTTCATATTATTTTGTTTGACTCTTTTGGAAAGGTATATTAGATAAACGAACAAGACATTCCATGGTTATGATCCCATGAAAAATAGTATCTAACCCATTCATATGGGTAAAATCCATGTTCCAACGGTGGGAATGTTGTTATTGATGTTCCTTGTTATAGTTGGATGTAATTTCATCTCGAATAATGTAATTATTTTGTGATGTGATTTTTAATTCAATTATTTATTTTGATTTGACTCATGGATCGGTATGGAATGATTTTTGAGTGTTCATGCATTATTTTAGGAACTCAGTAATGTAATGTGGATTATATAATTTTATGAACATAGAGAAAAAAATTTATAAAGTTATTGGAATTAAAAATTTTCCACTCATGAGAAATTGATATGAGAAGGCTCCAAATATGAATAGAATGTTTTACAATGGTGTAAGATTTGAATAAATTTTTACCCAATAAGAAACATGAATTCATCAAATGAGTTTACACTTGTTAACCTTGAAGTTGTAGTAGGATGGTTAATGGTACTATTAGAACTTTGGTCTTGACTGTGTGACCTGAAAAAAGGAGGAATGAATTGTTTTGTATTTTGTGAAACAATCTTAATACATGTGTTTAATGTTTTGTTATATGTACTATAACGTTGGTTTGGAATTACAGATATATGAATCATTGAAAACACTCTTTGAGATGATGATATGTGTATATGGATGGAAATGATCAACCATTATAAATATTGAGGCACATATAATGTCTTTTGAGGATGTTAGTGTGCAGTTCTTAGAGAAATTTTCTTTCATCATTAATTTTATGGAAATCGTTTGAGGGAAGGATGTGATGAGTATAAAGGACCTGAAACATGAGCATCAGCAACATCACACTTAAACATTTACTAAAATAGGTGTACATATGTTAGATGTGTTCTAGATTGATTCCATACTGAAAATTCTTGACCACATTGATACCCATACAAAAAAAGGTGTCATGATGGAAACATACATGTTACGTGGTTAGGAAATGTTTCAATCGGACATTCAGAAGCAGGATGGACAGTTGGAGATTACTCCATTTAAGGCCTATAAAGAGATGTTATTAGGGAACATTTTCTTATAGAAACTCAATTATTTTCTGTAATCATAGTTTATTAGGATGAATCTAGGTAATATGACTGTGATGGACAATTGTGGTCACTTTAAATGTTTTCATAACCATTTTTCAGTGTTATCAGAGCGTGAGGATACCACCAAATAATGATTCATGGATGGGGATAAATGTGAAATTATTTTAAGGGTGAATATATTCAAGGTAAATATGTTTTGTGATGTAGTGAATCAGGTTCTGACATCTACATTCCGTAAAAAAGGATTCCTTTTATAAGACATGTGGATTCTTCTGAATGATAAAGAGGTATGACATTAGAGTGTAGAAACCATCATTATGTGAATTCCCACTAGATCTATTGAAAACAATGTGTCCATGGGAAGGATTAGTTACATTATCCAATTCCTAGGTAACCTTTACCAAATACAGTAGGTCAATTCCCCTTTATAGACAGTTCCCTAATCACCCAGTAGAGTGTGGATCCTGCAGCATGATGAGACTCATATATATGATTTACTGAAAATAATGACAAATGGGAAATGATGGTGAAACTCAGAAGCATGAGATTGTGAGAAGGGGGTCTTATACACCATATCAATCTGGAAGATAATGATCAATTGGTAGAGGTTATAGTGGTAATGGTCATGTATATTTTCGGAATGAGGACCCATATAAACATAGTGTTGTTGTTTGTGGGACATAGACTACATCATAGGGAAGGAGGAAAATAAAATTTCATGATTTTTATCATATATTTCTATATAGTGAGATTTTAATATCAATTGGTTGAGGTAATACATGTTTGGATTCAATACAAGATAGTGCCATATTTTATATAGGTTCCTCTCATGGTTTTATATAGTGAATTTTTTTAGATCTTAGTAGTGGAGTTCATGAGTAGTGTTATGATAATAAATATATAATTTGGAGAATTGTAGATATAAATATTTTTTTGAAAGTGGTGTTATATCAATGTCTTGAAGTATTGTTATAGATGGAATCATTACATACATTAGTTGTGAGGATTTCACCAAATTTATGGTTATTTGATAGTTAGTGGAATACGGAGGACACATTTATTATTACCAGATGCGTGTTAATGTTACTTATCATGACGGTGACAATTATATTCACTATGGAGAGTGGGATATATAGTAATGTTTTGTAGGACCAGTTTAATAGTAACTAAGGGACATCACTCTCCAGGTTATTAGTATGATGATGTAATGTACAAGAATTCATTGATTTTTTAAATAAATTGGATTATTTCAAGACTATGACCTTAGAAGACACGTTATTCGGAGCCCCAGTGTTCCTGGAACAATGGATTAAACTTTTTCATAAGTTTATTTAAGATAGCGCTCATAGGATGTTTTGAAGTCTTCTAAATGGGTTCCTTGAATAAAAATCCAAGGGAACTGTGGTATCCTGAAAATGACCTTTCCTACGTTAGGACATATCCATGACCAGAAAATGTTGAGGAAGAAATTTAGTTCATGGATATTTTATGAAAAATAAATCCAAAATATTTTTCCGATGCCAAATAAAATAAACCATAATTTATATTTTATTTTATTTTTGAAACTATTTCAATATAATGAAAAATCCACCCGAGCAAAATAGAAAAGAGGTTTCATAAATTTAACAATGAAACGATGATGCAATGAAATGTAATAGACATGTGATATCAACCATTAATGTATTTACCATGTGTCGATCATTGTCACATTGTATAATAACATTGAATCATTGGAGTTTTTTAATTGGGGAATGATGATAAATGAGAATCTTCCAACAATAGATCGGGGAATGAAAAATGAAATGATAATGATCATTGCTAACGAATGATCCGACATCATGTAGAGTATTTTCCATTGTAAATTGGATTTCCCCATTTTTTATTCCTAAATAAAGAATGGGGATCAACCCACTAATAGGATGATCCATGGATCATTTGTTCATGTGTAATGGGATTGATTCTATGATAAAACATCTGTAAAATGGATCCATGTTGAACCTATGTTCTGAATTAAATCATACATTATTAACACATAAATTCCTTTGTGGGAAGATAAAGTTTAATACAAACAAAGCTCCATATTTCCTCCATAGGTGTTCATGAATGACTCTCCACCACATTAATTTTATCATCAATCACTATTTCAAAAGAAGCCTATAATCACAACATGGAGGCGGATCACTATGCTGGCAGACAGATAATGTGGAAAGTGTTTTCCGGGTCGAAAGAGGTTGGGGCACGGTGTCAGGCAGAGAATGTTGTGGCCAGTGGGGCATTGATGTGGTGAGAATTGGGCCCATTGAAAAAATCAATGGAAGTGAAGTGGGACACCCATAATGTCTTACAGCAGTGGCTCACAAGGATGAGGCGGCGACCCGGCATCGTACAACAATAGGGTCACGGTCTAGCTAGATTGTGGTAGTAGTGGATGTCACCGTGACCTGCTGGGTGTTTAGGAGACACATATCTCCGTCGTTTCTCGGTTGGAGTAGGGAAGCCTAATCATCATGTTATAGGTAGGAGGAGGCATGCCACCCCATGTGACCTATCATGACACATCCCAGCAGGCCGGACCGCTGCCATCTAGTCCAGGCTGGACTGAGTGGGCTGGTTGAGATACGGGTAAGGACTGTGGACATGAGTCTTGGTCGGGTCTGTACAGACACGAGAGACTAGAACCAGACCCAACAAGACCATGTTCAAAAAAATAATTTTAACTCGCAAATCGTACATTCAATTGATGAACTATTTGCAACATTGGAACCCTTATAATGGAGAGATCCTTTTGATTATACTCTTAGTGAGATTACATAGAGAATGTGTTATGTCTAATAACTTTAGTTGTATATTCTCATAGAATCAGACAAATATCCATGAATACCATAGTGTCCCAGTAGATGAATATACATGAGGACCTCTGTGGACCAGTAGATAAATAGATGTGAGGAACCCAAATGCCCCCCAAACGAGTAGTTGTGTGGAACTCAATGGACAAGAAAATGAATAGACATGTTGATCTTAGGGGAATGGAAGACGAGTATACATACAGACCTCATTATCCTAGTAGACCAAAATCTAAGCATACCATAGTTTCCCAAAAGATGAGCAGACCACAGTGGCATAACATACCTCTGTGACTGATCCGGGATGATTCCCTTAGCAGTACAAAATGGTCATCTTTATGACTGATGAAAATTTATTCTCTTTTATAGGTTGTACCGGTGTGAGCTATCATTTTATTCATGTGTTATTTTTCTTTGTTTTAATTCATTGTGGTTTGACATCCTTACTGAGTATTGTGTAACTCACCACTACATGGGCTTCACCCACATGTGATGTGTGTTGTGTAGACAATCGACGCATTGACGAAGACATTCATGGTCTCAAACCAGACGGTGTCTTCTGAGGTTAGATAGGTGAGGTGTAGTCCCACAGCCTACAACAGCTACTCGTCACCTATCCTTAAGGAACGGTTTCATGTAGATGATTTTTTTTCATTGGTCATTGCAATTTTATATTTTCAACATGTATTTCATGTGCTTGTATTCTAAACCCCATTCATTCTGCTTATAAATTAATAACTCAGTTGTTGTCTTAGTCACATAAAAGTTTTTTCTTTTGACATTATGGGTTGGGTTTGTGTGTGTGTGTGTGTGTGTTTACATGTACTCTAAAAATGCATCCCTCTAGCATGTTATTTCTTTTAGTGGTAGACTCCAGCCTCTGGAATATGGGAGGTGGCCATGGGGTTGTCACAACATGGGCCCCGATAGACATGTCATGAAAAATTGGAAACAAAGGGCGGTCAACTATACCTTAACAACCAATAGTCTATGGTTCTATTTTGGGACAACAGTGTTGAATTCATTGAACTTGACTCCCATAATTATTTTGTCAAGTATTAGTGTCATGAATGACATATCCATACATATAGACCCTAAATTCTGATTTTTTACTTTGTACATGAAACTATTGGTTGCATTCATTATATAAGATTTTTATTATTTCCTAATGTTGTTGAGAAATCTCACCCGGTATAACCTATTGATGGTGGTTAATCATGATCAATTTCTGGATTCTTCGATACTTACATCCATTGATAATTCACATGAGCAACCATAAGGATGGTACTCCCAACAATGAGGCATATGTATAGGGAATGATACCGGAGATGCCTACACTAGGTGGTGAACTAGAATTTTCACTACCCATTGTTCAGAAGTTACTACTAGTGCTACTAGTATAGGACACACATAATATTTGTTCCTTACACTAGTTCTAGAGGTAAACACCTCCTATTTTCAGGGCTGAGACTCACCCTAGGTGGTAGTGCAATGGCTCGAGGTGGTTACATGAGTCTTTTGAATAGTAAGGATGTATCTAGACTATATGGTGATCATAGACACGATCCTTCATCATGGATCAATAGTGAGATGGTGGAGATTGATGATCAATATGCACGATAAGATGACCCTCACCTAGACATACATTGGGAACCTCTTCAGAGAGGAGTTATTTATGGTGATGTTGGGCGTAGTGTGAAAACAGGTGCTAGAACACCTACATCACGGTTTCATGATAGTAGCAGAGTACTCAATGAGATTCACAGAGAAATCTCACTACTACACAGACATGGTGTATGACATCTTCTTTAGGGCTCATGATTTTGAGTGTGGTCTATGCAGGGAGATCAGGGTGTCCACGGTATTTCTTAGCATCCATACTCAAAAATTGGTACTGGAGCAATCCATACTTGTGGATAACATCCTAGAATAGTCGGCATCAGTATTATGATCTAGAGTAGACCCCATGTGGTGGAGTCCTCAGCTTGGGGTATCAAGAATCTGACATAGGAGACCATGTGGGTCATGCATTTAGGGGGTTAAATCCAGGATGCAGGTATTGTGGTATAAGATCCCTAGGGAGGAGGGAATATCAAAGGGGTAGGATGTTCTAATCATGTGATGAGGTGGGTTAAATGGCTCGTGAATGCCAAAATCTCATCAAAAACAACAGATAGATGGCCAAGACACCATCATGGCCTTGTAAGATGTTTAGATGAGGGGTTCTCTGGGAGGCAGATATTGTGGAGGATTCGGCAGAGCAGAAAATGGTGGGAGGAGGTTCAAGGTGCTATCGTATCCACCCAAAGGTGGTATACCACTTATTTTTTGAGCCGGTTGGTAAGGGAGATGCCAGAAACTAGTGATTGAGGCATATGCCCACAGTTCTCCAGAGGTGATTAGGGATAATATATGTTTCTTCTCCACCTTATCTTTAGTGATAATTGACATAGGTTCTAGTAAATCATTCTAATCAATAAACCATGTTTGAATCTCAAAAATTATAGTTGATATATTGGCTTGACAATTATGATTGGACACTCCTACCGGATGGGATTCAACAGTTAGACACTACTGATCGTAGTTTGAGATAACTATGGTAGGTGAATTCTATGGATGGGATCACCTAATTTAGGTGTCGAGTCCTTACAATGTCATCCTGGGTATGGACTGGTTATCCAATGTTCATGCATGCTTAGTTTGACTTCTGTTGATGTAGTGTATGGTGTGTCAATGGGTATAAGACCATGTTTTCCATCATTTGATGGATGGGATATCTTTTATCATAGGATATACATTATTATAGTATGGTGTAGCCGATCACCCTATAGTTATCTAGCCTCACCCTCAGTGAGTTGGAAGAGATGATACCTCGCTTTCTTATAGTGGTGCTTGAGTACAATGATGTCTTATGAAAATATATTTTGTGATTTCCTCCTCCAAGATTAGTAGACTTATTCATTGATCTATACACTAGTATGACATCGATATAAACACCATCATATCATATGGATCTCACAGATCATGGTGACTTGAGGGTGAAGCTCGATGTCATTCAAGAGAAGGGGTTTGTGATACCTAGTGATTCATAATGGGAATCCACTCTATTTTTTCCATGAAGGAAGATGAGAGTTTGAGGCCGTGCATGGACATTCGGTGCCTGATTTAGGTGACTGTGAAAACAAGTATCCACTGTTGAGGATTCATGACCTCTTCGACTAGCTAAAGGGAGTGAGATTGTTCTCGATTATAGATCGCCAACCAGGCTATCATTGTCTTCATATACATGAAGATGATGTACCAATGATAGCCTTTCGATGCCGGAATGACCACTATGATTTCTTAGTGATTTCATTTGGCATGACCAATTCCCCCATAGTTTTCAAGTGACTCATGAACCGAATCATCCAACCATACCTAAAACATTTCATTATATTCTTCATTGATGATATCCGGATGTAATCAACGATTGAGGAGGAGAATGTAACACTCCATTGGATAGTACATGACACAATATGAGAGAACCATATTTATAGTAATATTTTGAAGTCTAATATTTGGATTTGGGAAGTCATATTTCTAGGAAATGATATATTGGAAGATAGAGTTGCAGTAGATCTATAAAAGATTGATGTAGTGCTAGATCGGGAGTGACCGAGGTGCATGAATGAGGTGTAGTGATTCATGGGTTTTTATGGATACTACCGGAGGTTTTTTTAACATTTATAGGAAATTAATATCCCTATCAGATTTGACATGGAAGGAACAATTCTTCTTTTGTTCGGAGGGATTCCAGTAGATGATTCAGGAACTGTGAATGAGAATGATGAGTGCCCCCTTCATGAGTCCACTATAGGAGGACGTTGGGTATGTAATTTTTTTTGGAAAATCATGGATAAGACTGAGTTGTGTTAGGATGTTTATGAACGTAGTGATCACATACAATTCATGCTAGTTGAAGAATAGCTAGAAGAACTATGTGACCCATGACCTGAAGATAGTATCAGTTGACATTTATTTGACGATGTGTTGTCATAACTTGTTTGGTGAGAAGTTAAATGTATACATCGATAAAAAATGTCTTAGGTATATCTTATCCTATAAGGAACTAAACATGGGGCAGTATAGGTGACTAGAGCTACTCCTTGATTATGACTTGAGGAGATTCTATACTCGTGGGTAGGGGAAAATGGGGGAAAACATGCTTAGTAGGAGTTCTGGTTTTAGGTTGTTAAGTAAAGAATCAGAGAAGTTTTCTGTGAGGCAGGTATCCATTGTGAATGTTGGTGGAGTAGCTTATATTTAGTGGATGGAAGCCACTCCCCCACTCTTGTAGAGAGTTAGCGATACACATCTTAAGGTTGTTTCCTGTGAGTCCTGTCATCCTCACTTACCTTCAGGACATTCTCCTAACGTATTTTTGAAATGTGGGGAGTACACCATATTTATCATAGGGTGCACTATTTTACTAGAGGAGTCACATAGGAGGTTCTATGGGACTTCCAGACCTAAATCGTGGTGGTACATATAATAGTAAGAAAGATGTACCAGGATCTATGACGATAGTACTCATGGTTATGGATAATGAATTTAGTTGCAGAATTTATTTCATTGTGCCTAAATTTTCAGCAAGTGGTGGATGAGAATTAGGTTTTACTAGGCAAGACATAGCCACTAGAGGATCTTGAGTGGAACTCATATGGGGTCTTGTTAGACTTTGTGACACATTTATCCTGTACATCTAGGGGGAACAATACCATCTAGGTTATCATTGGCCAACTCACTATGTTGGATCACTTTCTATCCATTCGATAGAGGTATTATGTAGAAGACATGTGAGGCCTCTATGTGTAGGAGATAGTTCAACTCCATAGAGTCACATAAATGAATGTCTTGGATCTAGACACATGTTATACCTCTTGGTTGTATAAGGGATTACAAGAGGCATTTTGGAAATAACATTGTTAGTAACCTCTTTCAACCCCCAGATAGATGGTTAGATGGAGATGACAATTTAGGTTTTAGAGGACATTCATCTTGATTGCATTTTGGACTTTAGTCATGGTTGTGAGGATCACCTACCAATGGTTGAGTCAATATACAACAACAATATCTCTTCCACTATTTGTATGTCACTATTCAATGCACTTTATGAACGACCATGCTGATTACCATTATTCTAGACAGACCCTGGGAGACAACAATCTTCAGACTTGGGTTGTTATGGGCTTCCACTGAGATGGTGTAGGTCAACCAAGAGGGAATGAGGACTACACAATGGTGGTGGAAATCTTATAATTCTATTATATGGAGGTCTTTTGATTTTGAGGAGGGATACCATGTGTTCCTCCAGGTTTCACCATATTGGGGATTGCAGAGATTATGCTAATAAATAAAGTTTTCTCTAAGTATCATCATTTCTTTTTTGATTATATGCTGAGTGGGTGAGTCGGCATACTGTTGAGATCTCCCCTCACATATATAGTAGGTGCATATTGTCTTCATTGTATCACCGCTGAGGAGGTACGTGCATGATCAATCACACATCATTTACTAGGGTGAGTTGGACATCTACTATGGGGTGACATTTTTGGAGTTCCCAGTAGATATTAAGGTTCAAAATGATCAGGTAATTAATGTAAGGTCAATTCATCTAGTGCTAATTTGATGGATTCCCGATAATCTCCATGAGAGCACTTGGGAGTGTGAGGCTAAGATCCATTCCCATACCCCCAATTAGATTGTTTAGATATTCTTTTGGTTTATGAGTATGTAATTCCCTAATGTTGTGGGTGATGAAATCTCTCGTAAATAAATTATTATTTTAAATATATTGGAATATTTAATGACCAGGTGCTCAGAAGTATCTTGACTCCAGGGTCTGGTGATCTTGGGACATTTTCTGAAATTTTTCATAAGTTTTTTTAAGATATATCTCGAATGAGATTTTTGAAACATCTAAATGAGTAACTGGATTAAAAATACAATTGAATCATTGTATCCAAAACAATGACCTTACCAAATTATGGATTTAACATTGACTGATTCATGTTGTAGAGAAAAAGTAATGTTTTGACCTTTTATAGATAAAAAATTGAAAAATATTTTTCTTATGAAATGATTAAATAATATTTTCTGTTAATTTAAAATTGATTTCAACATAACGAAAATGCCACCTGGGAATAGTAGAATCATTGTTTCTTAAATAAAACAGTGTAACGACACTATAACACAACCTAACAGATGTGTTCTTTTTATATTTATGGGATTTACCATGAAATGATCATTGGAATGATGGAAAATCACTCTGAATCGTTGTGTCTTTGTCATTCATGAATGTCAATTAATGATGCTATTCAAATGAGATATCATTGAATAATGAGAAAATCTACAAAGATCATCACCAAAAACTGATCCAACATCAGGTAGTGGTTTTATCATTGTGAAATGGATTTTCTTATTCATTATTTCTAAACCAAGAACACAGATCAACCCACTAGTTGGTTTATCCAGGGGACATTTTTTTATTGCGGGATGGTTTTGACATTGGGATAAATCAATTTGAAAACAGAATAGTGTTGAACACATGTTTTTATTTAAATAATTATTTTTTCCGCCCATAAATTCATATATGGACGGATTATGGGTGACATGAAAAAGGCTTGATCTTTCCACCATGTGTAATAATGTAACCCTACCCCATTCATTGTTTCTATGATCTCCTGATCCACAAAATCTCAGTGATTTCAACTTTTTGGTGGATCGCGGCGGTAGCTGACGGATATTGCAGTAAGTGGGTATGGTGACATGGAGCCAGTAGCTCAAATACCAGTGACGAAGGTGGTCTTAGTGGGATGCAGATGGTGGTGCATGCTAGTAGTGCACAACCGAGAGGAGTCTGCGACCATCAAACCATGAATGTGAAAAGGCAGCGTGCTTCAACGATGAATGGGAGATACCCTGCAGTGGGGAGTGGGTGGCATGCTGCAATTACTAGAAGGGGGCCCTTGATGAAAGCCATTAGGGGGGAGCATGCTGCTGGAAACTTCCAACGGTGTTGGAAAATGAAAATCCAACTGTCGTACCACATCTCACGGTAAGAATGTCATCATCTAGATGGATCATGTTGGTGGCAGACCCTGTGGAAACCTGCATGGTGCTTGGAAGATGCGACTCGTCACTGCATCTCAGCTAGAGTATGCCCGCCCCGGGCAGCTCCAGGGACTAGTCCTGCGACTGCCCAGCGAGCCAGGTCAGGTCAGTCCGACAGGGTTGGACCAGACCCATACCCAATAGACCCCTTTTCTGTAAAATAGTTATAGCTCACAAACTGTATGTCCAATTGATGAACCGTTTGCAGCGTTGATACCCTCAAAATGAAATGGTACGTTCAATTTTACTACATGTGAGAATACAATTAGTTTGAGTACTGATTGATTACATGAGGCATAGATTCTCCCTGAATCAGATGAATAACCATGCAAACCTTAGTGGACTTGTATAAGAATAGTTTTTTGGACTACAGTGACCTATAAAATGAATTATAATGAGGACATCAATTTCATAGCAGATGAGTTTTCATGCAGACCTGAGTGTCCTAATAGATGAATATTAGTGTGTACCTCCATGGTCTGGCAGAAGAGAAACCATACATACCTTAGTGGATAGATATGTGGGTTTTTCATCCAAGTATGTGTCCTTGGGTTTCCCCTATTTTTTAAATGGATGTCTAAAAATATATTAATCTAATGTATTGATTACTGGATGTTCAATTGGATCACTTTGAAGATCCAATATCCTCTTCCATGAATCAATGATCTCTTTGACAAGTTGAGGAGGGCTTGTGTATTTTTGTTGATTTACTTGAGACTAGGGTATCATCGGTTAATATTTGTACAATATAATCTATAATGGAAATATTTAATAAGTAGGTATGGAAATAATGAATTTTTTGAGATGTTTTTATGGTTGATGAACACACATAATGTGTATATTCCATTTATGAAATGAATTATTCACCTATACACAGATCAGTTTGTGGTAGTGTTTTAGGATGAAATATTATTGTTATCCAAGACTAATGATGACCATGCCCAACATCTTAACATCATCATGAGAACATTGAGAGATCATTAGATATACGGTAATATATATATGTGTCAATTATAGAGTGATCATCTATATTTATTGGGTCACATCATCTTAGAAGAAGGGGCGTTAGTGGATCCCTTGAAGGTACTAGAAATTGTTTCATGGGAGAATCTGAAGAATGGTTTTGATAACCATAGAATTTTGGGTTAGAAGGATATTATTAGATGTTCGTTTAAGAATATTCCTACATGGGAGAACATATTTCAATAATTACCATGTATGAATCAAATTTTGAATGCTCCGTACAAATTCATAATAACTTATTGGAGTTTAAGAATATCCCAAACCAATCATGATCCTACCCAAAATATATGGGGAGTATACAATGTTTTTTTAGAATTCTACGGACAAGAATGGTGCATTGTTGATTCCAGATGATTGATTTCTCGCATATGGTACTCGAACATTTTCTGTATATCAACATAACTACCCGACGTATGTCTATGAATTAGCTACATTGGATAAGGATTTGTAATATTAGCATCATTATCTATTAGGTTAATATTTCACTGTATATACATATCATAAAATATTTTGGTATATAATATCCCAATAATATTTTCATCATTGTAAATGGAAATTTGTTGAAAATATAGAGTCATTCAAATTTGATTGAGAATCTAATCTCAGGAAGGGAGACTGTGTTTCTAATGACATAATTAGAAAATATCAGACTCATGTAGGTTATGAGTCTAGTGATGAGTGGAATATGATGACTTTATTAGTAGAAATTCATTTTTATTCTCATGATGGACAAGGGAAGATAAATATCATATCATCTTTTGAGACTAAAAAATTGAACTATATTAGATATAAGTATTAAGAGGATCCATAGAGTTTGGACAAGATGAAAAGCCTTAATTGTTGGGATTCTCCTTCTGATAGGACCATAGGTGAGGGTGAGATCATCTATGTGTGGAATTGGGATGATGTGACTTTGAGTATGTGGGTGGAGTTGTTTTTTAAATATCATGCCTCATAGTGGGTGGTGCATTCAGGTGTGACCAACAGGTAGCTGGGCCTACAAAGAACATTTTTGTGGACATGCATGAAAAAATAAATAAAAGGGTTCTTGACATGAAGCTACACTTGTCAACTAGTGATGGTTGATCATCAAAACCTAGGTGGTTTAAAAAAGTATTTAACTATTTAAGAACTATATTTAGACATCAGTACGAATGAAATTTTGGTGGGTATCCTTGGTAATACTTGATATAATGATGTTATATTGGTGATTGTTGATGGGATGAATAAATTATAACATTTCATTTATTTACAGTAGACTTTCTTAGTGTGGCTATTGAGAGACTCGTACATCGATGTAATAGTTGGGTTGTATTGGGTTCTAAAGAATATATTTTCAAACAGTGACTCATTAATAACATTGTTCTTCTATTAGGTATTATAGAAGGAAGGTGGTGAAAATGTTTTATTGAGTCTTTATTTCAAACCACATATAGATGGGCAGTCGTCACATACAATATAGGTTCATGAGGATATGCTACAGGCATGTTTCCTCAACTTTTATGGGACGAATGAGAAGAACCTTCATTTGGTGGTGTTTTCCTATAATATCCATTTTCATGAAAATATTCAAATGGAACCATATGAGTAAATTCTATTAATCTCATTCATATGACATATATGATTGATGTATGTAGGGGAATCTGAGTTGTTGAAACTAATTCACATGCATAATACATCGAAGTAGTTTTAAATAATTTTGAATCCAATGGATATGAATCAATGTATACTTAATTCATATGATGATATATTTTGACGACCCATGGTGTTTATTGAAGGTTATTGTGTTTTACATTTTGTTTTTCCTATATTTTTTCACCATAGGATTTTATGTATGGGATTTCTAGCACAAGGATCACTAGATCGATTTAGGTTATGATGAGAATTAGGCTAATGGAATTATAGTTGGATCTTTCATAGTGGTACAGTTATGAGAATAATGTATTCAATGTGTCATGACACAGGTTATGTCACCAAGACACTTCAAATGTGATCGATTCAGATGATTTTGATCTTGAGACTAATGCATCCATTGAGGAGAATTTGATTCACATATAAAATCACAATAGGATGGTGATTCTGTGAAATACCATGTTGATAATTAATGTATTATCACAAAATATGTGTGTTCAAAAATAAAATGTTATAGAAAATTAGATATGAGGCTGAGTGGATCGATCTTCATTCCTTTGAATATTACATATGTTTTAGTGAATAGCTCAAGGAATATCTATTATAATATTGGGATATTGAATTATCTATAACATTTACGAAGATTTTCAATTTTCTTCTCAGGTAATATTTTTCATTGTGTTGAAAATATCATATTTGGTTTTATCATTTGTTTATTTGGGTAAAAATATAAGTATTTTGGATGGAGGATGGCAAGTAATACACGGAAAATGGTTTTCCAAAACCGTGATCCTATCACAAAAAACAATTAAAACATAGTTATATGATTTTGGGATGGATGGTGCATGGTTTTTCTAATCCAACACCAAATTTTTACTATGCATGCAACTATATATTAGGATTACCATATTTAGAAGCATAGAGAATGGAAACTATGTTCCCTGAGTCAAAAAATATGCACGTGAAATATTAATCCCTAAAAAATTATTAAGAAATTTCTCAAATCCCCATCTAATATCTCTATTGAAGCCTGATCATCAATAAATCAGTTTGCGCATGATCCTCAACCCGGTTGGTAAGGAATCTTAAGTGCATCCAGGTGACCCGAGATCAAATCCAGGTGGGGGCAGAATTTTTGTTGAAGTGTAGATGTACTATAGGAGTATTGTAGTGGCTACTATAGTAGTATTGTACTTGGTACTGTAGCGGGAACTATAGCAGGAACTGTTTGTAACAGAAGCAGCCAGTAATTTTCCCTTGTTTGGGCCTTTCGGCCACCGATTCAATCCCCGAGTCCTTTAAGGAATTTGGTCCACCCAAGCCATCGAGCTAGTAAGGCCTTTGGGCCACCTCAAGGCCTTCAGGACACCTTATGTGCAGATGAGAACCAAAAAACCTACATGGAGAATCTCTAATAGAAGATGAGAAAGGAGATTTCACAACTACATCAACTACATGAATTGAAAGAATGATCGGGTATGACACATGCCATTAGGAAAAACCTGTGCATGCCCAGGATAGCCTAGTTGGATAGGCATGCCAGGTGGAGAGCATATTTCACGTTGATGATGATGGGTAGGAGGAGTTCCACATAGTTTTCTTGGGTTGTATGTAATGTGTGAATCCAACTGGAAAATAATTCCTCAATGGCCTACATAGATATGTAATTATTACACCTATGGGCCTTGTAAGGTCTCCACCTCACCCCTTGAAAGGTGGGTAATCAAAAATCCTTAAAAAATTAAGGCCTCTTGGCCATTGGATGGAACCATAAACTAGTTTAAATTTTTTAGAGGATCTAATGTTAATTACAAGGCATTAAAAAATCATTTTTTGAGAATCAAATCCCATATTGATGACTATAAACTCTCTTTATATGAGATTCTTATCCCATAATGTAACGTCTTTTTCTTGCACCCATATTTCACCCATTATTTTAATGGATTTTTTACAACATTTTATAATTTATATTGAACTATGTTTATTGGATAATTATTTGTTTGATCATGAATCTTGATTTCAGATTGAGATGACTTCCTTTATCATGATTGTGTTTGTTCATATATAGTTATGGATTTGTGTCTGTGAGCATTTTTCATCAATTTTGAGGAATGTTCCCTAAGATTAAAATCCAATATTATTGATATAATTGTGAGAATGATATTTTGGTTTTATAAATATACACAATTGAGAAACTATCTTTTGGATTTAATTGATTTAATTTAATTTTGTATTGATAATTATTTGTCTACATTTTGGGTAACTTAATTTTGTCAAATTGAATTAATTATTTAGTTAATTAATTTGTTGAATATTTATATTTTTTAATAGATGATAAATTAAGATTTTATAATTGGTCAATTAATGTTATATGAAATAATAAAAAATTAGGATTATGAGATGGTTGACTTGACCATAATGGGATAATGGGTTATATAAATTGAATATTGCTAAAAACATAAATAGATAAGTTCACATATCATTTCATGTGATTAAAGATTGAAATTTTGAATTTTTTGTGAAATTTTGTGTGGTATACCATGATATGGAATGTTGATTAATGTCATAATGATAATTAACAATAATTAATGTGATATATTAGATATATTTGTCTAATTTATATATGAGTGTGAGACATGGACTACTGATTCAAAAGAACACTTTTCTGATTGAATGATAATCATGTGTGGGACAAAGACCACTACAAGAAAAGAATATAGTGATGAATTGATTATCATTTATTGGACATGGTTTATAGATTAAAAAATCAATAGATATGATGATTGGATGAAATAAACTTCTTCCATAGAAAAACACACTTGTGATACATGTGATAATGTGTGTGGGACCCATACTACTATATAAAAAGGCCATGGGGTCCTAACCATTGCATTCTAAAATAAAATTGTAGGCATTGGAATCACTACTGGAAAGGGGAGTTTTCCCAACACTTGTATACCAATGTTTCAAAGGAACCGTTTTCATATGTTGTCTTTCCCAACAGTTTTTATAAACTGTTGGTAAAGACCATAAAGAACATACTTTTCCCAATTGTTTCATAAATCCGTCTGGAAAAGTGGGGGAAAACATTGTTTTCCCAACAGTTTCATAAAACCGCTGGGAATGATTGGGGTTTCCTTAGTTTTCCTAATAGTTTTATAAATCCGTTGGGAATGATTGGTTTTTCCCAACAGGTTTTAAGAACCGTGGGAAAAAATCCCCAAATACCAAAATGCATGTAGCGGCCTCCCCACGATTCCAGAAGTCTTCCCCTCATCTCCGAGAGCAATTCCTTGGCAGAAGCACTTCCCAATCACCACATCTTCTATAGGATCCGCACCTACTAGGTTATACTCCTTCTATATTTTATCAAGTATATAGTTCCACCACTTATAAATCATATCCTTCTATTCTCAGCGATTTCGTTATTCCCAATTTTTAGTGTTTTTTAAAATTTTATTATTGTTCTACGAATTGTGTACTCAAAATACCCATATCAAGGTATGTACAGTTATTGTTTTCATTACGCATTTACATTTACAAGGGCATGGTGTCTCTTTATTGTGTTCTAAATATGAAGATTCATAGTTTTTTTTAATCTGATACAAATATTATTGCTTCATGTATAGGAAGTAATAAGAAATTGTTTCTAATATTTATTGATATAATTTCATGAAAATCACTCCCTTCATTAAGATCATGCCAAACATGAAGATCTTGTTCATCATAATTTTTGTACACTATGTGTATTACATAACAAGTATCTATCATGTTTCTATCAAATTCTCTCTATATATATAAAATGATACACATTTAACTTATCCTTTGCAAAATAGAACATAAGGAGTATCTTATTGAACTTTTCCAAATAGTATGTGGTCCCTAATTAGTACATCTTCCTTCTTCATGATACTAATTCAAAGAATGTAAAATTCAAAATATTAGTGAATATTAGTTTTTCTAATATAACCATTAATCATTCTACCTTTGACATCATACATGTGTTATTCAATCACCTTTTTAAAACACAGTGACTATTTTCACTGATTTGGGGTTCCTCAAAATGCTTGGGAAAATCAGAAAAATGCATGTATTGAATCATGTTTCTCATATGGTTTCATGGATACATGTTCATCTCAAAAATCATGACTGCGTGGTTCAAATATTATGAGGACCATGAGATTATTATTTTTCACACAAATGATGTTTTTTCTACAACTATGTGTTTTTGTTTTCACTTTTGATTTGGCCAAAAGGGGAGCTTTGTGGTCATTAATCATGGTTGTGGGTGGTCATTTATGATGTAATATAGTATGGATTCATTTTACTTGATATATCCAATATTATTATTGATTTTTTTTCAATTTTATTATCTTAAACTAGTGATTTTATTTAATATGTTTTTATTAATGGTTGTAATAATGAAGATATGGTATAAGGGTTCATATGGTGTGTATAAGGGTACACGTGGTGTGTATAACAGTTGACATAGTATCAGTGAACTCAATTCACTAATTTAAGACTTCATTCTCAGTAGCATGTAAGAAATTGAGTGATGTCAACTCATCCTCACTGATTTCTTACCTTAGATAGTGTCCAACATATGGAATACGAGCTTTTGAATTCATCAGTTAACCAGGATCATATATTCCATTTCCCCAAAGATTACTGTACTAATATAAGTTTAGGGTCAACTAAATATGGTTCTCATTGTATGTTGTATATTATGTGTCCTTCTTGGAAAATACTCACTTTTATGAGGGTGGGGTGCTTTTTACTACATCGACTAGAAACTTCTTCCTTTATCGTTTACATAAATTTATTTTCTATTACTGTTCAATCATATTTAATTGTTTATGAAAAAATGACTTATATAAATTCTTTTTACAGAATGGACAGAAGTTGGATGTATGAAACCGATCGGATCTCAAGCGATTTTCAAAACAATTTGGAGAGCTTTATAGATTTTTCATTTCACTATGCTTCAGATAGTGGTCTCATACACTTCCCATGTTACAGTTGTGTTGTTAAAACCTGGTTGAGCCGTGAAGAAGTCAGCTAACACATAACTAAAAATGGTTTTCAAGCAAACTACATTGTGTGGTATCACAATGAGGAGAAAATGAAATCTCAAATTAGTGATGATCGAAATGAAATGAAAAGAATGGAGAATTTGTTAGATGATCGGTTTCTGTTTATTCTGCATCATGAAAAAGAAGGGATTTTGGATCAAGAAGATTTCGATATGGGCACAGCTGATGCATCTAGTGAAAATGATGATATTGATAGGGTGAAAAAATTGAATGATGATTCAACGACTCGAGTATATCGACAATTCGATAAAACTGAAAAGCTGGAATTTTTAATCCAATTGTATCATGGGAAAACTGTGTATGGGATTTCTAATACAACAATCTATTACATTCTTACCCTCTTGAAAGATTTAATTATAGTTGATGCAGATGTTCCCTCAAACCACTATATGGCATGGAAGTTAGTTGAGGAACTTGGATTTTCAAGAAACAAAATTCATGATTTCCCGAAAGATTGCAGTTTATTATGGGAGGAATCCATTGAAATAAATGATTTTATTAAATGTGGAACATCCCGCTGGAAGTCAAAATCTAATGGAACACCATCCCGCGTTCCAAAAAATGTAATGTGGTACTTTCCATTGATCCCCATACTCCAGAATCTTTTTAGGTCTGATGAAATATTAATAAAATTGAGATGGCATGATACCGAGAGAAAGAAGACTAATGATGAGTTGGTTCAACCTGCAGATGGATTTCATGGCAGATACTTGATGCTCGACATCCTGATTTTGCAGCTGACGTGCGTAATGTGAGGCTGGGTCGTTCATGGGACGGTTTTAATCCGTTTGGGAAGATGCTTACTTTGCACAACACTTGGCCAGTTTTTATACACATTTATAATCTTCCCCCATGGTTGTGTATGAAAAAACCATTCACTTTCATGAGTATACTCATATCTAGTCCTTCTGATCCCGACATTGATATTTAAGTCTACATGAAACCTTTAATAAAAGAGTTAAAACTTTGGGATGTGGGTGTGCGCACATATTATGCATGTTCGAAATATATATTTAAGATGTGTTATATGCATATGTGGATGATCAATTATTTTCCGGCTTATGTAATGATGTCTGGATGGAGCACGAAGGGAAAATTGTCATGTCCTGTTCGTATGAAGAATACACTATCCAAAAGACTGAAACATTGATGTAGTTTCAGTTTTATGGGACATCGACGATTCATTCCAAAGGATCATCTATATAGAATTAATCATCGAAGATTTGATAATAACATAGAGACTGATGATCCACCTCAGCGTATGTTTGGAACTGACGTGATTAATGAATTGAAAGATTTCATTTTTTCGTTCGGGAAGGGTCAAATGAAATCTGGAAAGAGAAAGAATGTTTCCACTGAAACCTGTTACAATTGGAGGAAGATAAGTATCTTATTTGATTTTCCTTATTGGTCAACCAATTTTTTACGTCATTTCTTAGACATAATGAATATTGAAAAGAATATATGAAAAATGTTTCTTTCGGTTCATCTAAATGTCAAGGGGAAGAGAAAAGTTGATTTACGATCTCGGCGTGACTTGGTGGATTGGGGCATCAGAGCAGAATTACATCATGTACGTATCAGTGAAAATAAATGGAAACATCCATGTGATTCTTATGTGATGACACCTACGAAAAAAAACAATTTCTGGAATTATTAGAGACTATTAGAGTTCCTAATGGCTATTCAAGCAACATATCTAAAAGGGTCAAGAGAAGAGAGTTTAAGCTAAAATCTTTGAAGACTCATGATTATCAAAATCTTCTACATGAGTTGATTCTAATAGAAATATGTCATCATTTGTAAAATATTGTAAGGGTGGCTGTTATTCGGTTGTGCCATTTGTTTAGAGATCTTTGTGCTAAGATGTTGTCCAAGTATTTCTTGCAAAATATGTTGACAGATGCCCCATTAATTTCGTGTGAGTTGGAGAAAATATTTCCTCCATATTTTTTCACATGCATACTGCATCTGACTATCCATATTCCCACTGAAATACTTCTTGGAGGACCTTTTTCTTTTCGTTGGATGTATCCAATTGAACTAAATATGTTCACATTAAAGTCATATGTCCGAAACAGAAATCATCCCGAAGGTTCTATTGTGAAGGGTTACTTGGCTTAAAAATGTATGGATTTCTGTTCGATGTATTTGTCTGATCATACTACAATATTGAAAAGACCAATGAGAAATGAAGAAGAAAAGTATGAGAAAATTGAACCCAGTTTTCCATCACTTCTTCAAATAGGAGGAATTCCTGGATCATATACATTGAAAAAATTAAGCCATGAAGAGCGAGAGATGACACATCACACAGTTTTGTTCAAATGTGATTTGTTCGATGACTATATCAGGTAATTAAATTGATTATGTATATCTTACATATATATCTGTTATACTATTCATATTTTTTATCTACAGGGAACATAAAACAATGATAAATATGAATCATCATTC
The DNA here is from genome assembly GCA_963277665.1 of Viscum album. Lineage (NCBI taxonomy): Eukaryota > Viridiplantae > Streptophyta > Magnoliopsida > Santalales > Viscaceae > Viscum > Viscum album. The sequence goes on from OY728160.1 coordinate 2,068,174,237, forward strand.
TTTATCTTTGAGAAGGAGAGAGACTTTCCATAGCAAAGAGTTTTCTGCTTGGTCAAAATTGAAGGTATAAAAAAATTAATGTTTAAAATAATTATATCAATATTTAATTAAGTTTAATAGTCATTTATATTACATGTATTGAGTTTGTCTGCTGACTCTGTCTCTAAGGAAATAAGAGCTATGGATTTTGGTCCTAATAACGTGGTTCGTGACTGTAAATCAATTGTTATCAATGGGTAAAAATTTATTGTCACTGAATGAGAAAAGAACATGAGAACACAAAATGATGGTGTTATGGTTACTGCCACAACATATTTATGTGCTAGTATATCAGATAGTAGACCGCGATTTGAAAATGTGGGTTATTATGGAGTTGTTGAGAAAATAATAATATTGTATTATTACAGTCATGGACGAGTCACAATGGGGAAATTCCATTGGTTTGATTCGATGACGAGACATGTCACATTTATTGATGATTGTCAATTTCGAGTAATTAATATGACTCGCACTCTTGCTACCGAAGAACCATATGTGTTGGCATCAATGGATAAACAAGTTTTTTATGTCAAAGACCAATTTCGACTTGAATTTGGTGTCATAGATGAAGTAATTCCAAGACATATTTTTGATGATGGGGATGATGGAATTGACACTGTCCCTAGTGCCATTCCAACCAATCCATTTATTTCTTTTGATGACTCAAATAGCTCAATTGTCAGAGTTTATAGTGAACCTGAAGTTGTGGTTGGGAATATATACAATCATTCATCCATGTTATCAATTCATTTGGTTTACCTTGAGTTTGGTTGTTTAGGTTGGTAATATTCAAATTGATTTAGTATTGATCACAAATATGTTTTAGCTGACTTGACTGTTATGTGAATTTTCAATGTTTATTGGTTACAGTTTTATTTGAATTTCATTTTCTAATTTGGAATTGAAATGTATTCAAACATAGTCAAACAATATTTCTAACATGGTTAACATTACAACATGTATGATTTATTAAATCCATTCAAGCTCTACTAAAACAATTGATAGCTGACTTGACCATTATGTGAATTTTCAATGTTTATTGGTTGCAATTTTATTTCAATTGCATTTTCTAATTTTTAATTGAACTGTATTAAAACATAGTCAAACAATATTTCTAACTTGGTGAACATTACAACTTGTATGATTTATTAAATCCATTCAAGATCTTCTGAAACAATTGATAGCGGACTTGACCGTTATGTGAATTTTCAATGTTTATTGGTTGCAGTGTTATATGAATTGCATTTTATAATTTGGAATTGTACTGTATTCAAACATAGTTAAATAATATTTCTAACTTGGTGAACATTATAACTTTTATGATTTATTTAATCCATTCAAGCTCTTCTGAAACAAATGATAGCTAAATTACCATTGAATCCCCCTATTCCCTCATATATTTAGTTTTTTGGGTTACACATTAGTTTTATTTTTCTAATTAATTAAATATTTGTTTTCAAAAGAAAGAAATGAAGCTAATTAAAGAGAGATGAAGGAAAAAAATGATGGAGAACAATCTTTGAATGACGGAGTTGGGAATTCCATCATTAGTGCCTGTAGTGTGTAATTAATTTTAAATTGATATATTTAATGACTATATAATGTCATGTGATTAATTTTTTTGTAAGCATTTTTGTAGGTTCCACCTATACGTTGACAGTTATTCGATGAGGATCCTAGTACTGGTCCTAGTACTCAGGCCGGTAGTATGTGGAGGTTTCGTACCAGAGGTGGACGAGAAGTTGCGCGTACCCAACTAGACCCTGGCCCTCCCACTGACATGTCATCCTTCCCACATTCTGATCCGGGTGTGTCGTTAGGGACACATGGGATATTTAGGCCTCCCATGTTTTTTCTTCCTTCTGCTACTTTTGGCCCATCATTTTCACATCCCATGATGATTCCCACTCCCTAGTCAGCATCCGGTCAGACAGTTGTCCCATCTTCTTTTCCTTCTACTTCTGTCTCTTTGAGCTTCTGTATTCCATCATCTTCGACTACTGTTCCACCACAGCGTGTTTCATAAGTTTCTGTGGATCCTGTGTAACTCAGTGATCAGACTGGAATAGGTATATTTATAGAACCCTAACAAATTATTATAGTAATACTTATTTTCATTATAACATGTTTTGATAAAATATTTGTTGTTCTTTCAGGACAGATACATTTGCTGACAGGAGGCGTGGGCGGGGGCGTACACGCATGCGTTCGGTGTGGAACCGCCGCACACAAGTTATGGTGGATTATAATGAAGACAACCAAATGGTTGAGAAAATAGGGCAGCAATGTCGGAGTTTTTTGGCAATGCTTTCCAAATACTCTCACATCATTCCGGTCAGCCCGCTACCGTGGAAGCATTTTCCACATGAGGTCAAGGATAGAGCTTGCGCAGAGATATGGGTAAAAAATATGTTATATTTAATTCCATGATTTTTTTTTGTATTTATATGAATTAATATTTTGATTTCACCATCGATTTAATTTTCCCGATGGTGAGGGTGCACGACCGGAACATCTAAAGTATTTAGGTGAGCTTTGGAGAGCCTACAAGCATGAGTTGTATATTTGCTAGGTTGCTAGAGTTGGCACTGAGTTAGAGGCGGTACCAGTGGTGAATGATTGTCCTATAGAGCAGTATCGTCAGATGATTACTCATTGGAAGAGTACACAGATTAAGGTATTAATAACATTGGAGGTTTTTAAATAATAACTTTCATGTTTTGAATTAATACTATCTATTGTATTTTCAAATTTTATTTAGGAATCATCTGGAAAAAATGAAAATAACATTGATTCAAAAAAATACCTCCACACACTGGGACACACTATGATGCCTGATCATGAGAGGAAGAAGGTATGACAATTGTTTATAAGTTTTCATTACGCCTTACTCTTTATTTTGTTTCTAAAATTTATTTATATTTTACCAAATTTTTCTTATAACAATTTTTTTCAGTGACTTTGAGAGGCAACTAAAGTATATTGAAGGACATGTGCCTCGAGTAAAACTATTTTTCTCGAGTAGACGGAAAAAGGATGGAAGTGTCGTTAATGAAGTGACTCAGCAGATGATTGTAAGTTTTAATATATTGAATTTATATTTTAATATCTATTTTGTAACTTAATGATATATTTATATTTGTAACAAGATGCTTTAGAGGCCCTCTATTCCCAAGAACCAGACAATTTTGGGCCAACAAATCACTTACATCAGGTATATGGAGAGGAGCATTCTGGCATAGTACGCTGCTGACCTAGGATAGCCCTGATGAGGTATTGGCCCTCCACAGGTACGCGCTGTAGTGCCACCGAGCTGCAGAAAGTTAGGGAACAGGTAGCACAGGCTGAGAAAAGGGCCACAGAGACGGCAGAACAGTCTGCTAGGGCAAACAGTGCGTCTGTGAAATTTACTGAAGTTCTACGTCCTATACATCCAGTAGAGGCCATCACAGCTTTTGATGAGTATATGTCGTCGAAAAGTTCTATATAAGGTTCACCAGGTGGTAGTCCTAGTGGTGGTCAGGATGATGTCCATCTTTATGATGATGATGGCGAGGAGTCTAATGCTGAAGAGGAGGGAGAGGAGGAGGGCGAGGTGGGTGGAGAGGGCGAGGAGGAGGGTGAGGAAGAGGAGGAGGGAGAGGGTGAGGGGGGCGAGGACGATGATGGGGACGAGGACGAGGGTGGTGATGATGGTGATGGTGATGTGGGACAAGTTGATCCATTACATTTTTGACTGATATTATTGATATTTGATATTTAATATATTCTAGTTGTTGGTTTTATCTAGGCTCGTAGTATAGAATTGGTGTTGAGTTATTTTTATATATTATCTGTTTTTATGGATGTTGTTGTCTTTTAGTGGTTGTTTGTTTTGGAACCCCCCTCCTTCCTAGACCTTGGAAAACCCCCCACCTTCCTCCCTGGACCCCGGAGAGCCCCGCCAGACATCCCCCCAGATAGCCCCCCAGATAGCCCCCCACCCTCTTCCTTGGACCCCAGACAACCCCCCGAACACCCCCCGGACAACCCCCGCACAACCCCCTGAACAGCCCCCACCCCCCTCCCTAGACCCAGGATAACCCCCCAGACTTCCCCCCATACAGATCTCCGAACATCCCCCCACCTTCTTCCTTGGACCCCATACAACCCCCTGAACACCCCCAAAAAACCCCCAGACAACCCCCCGAACAGCCCCGCAGACATCCCCTCGGACAGCCCCCCCCCCCACCCTCTTCCTTGGACCCCGGAAAACCCCCCGAACACCCTCGGAGATCCCCCGGACAGCCCCCCCCCCCCCCACCCTCCTCCTGGGACCCCGGACAACCCCCCTGACAGCCCCCCAGACAGCCCCCAGACAGCCCCCAACCTCTTCCTTGGACCCCATACAACCCCCCCCCCCCCCCCGAACACCCCCGGACATCCCCTGCATATCCCCCTGAACACCCCCCCCCCCCGGACAGCCCCCTACCCTCCGCCCTGGACCCCAGGTATCCCCCCAGACAGCCCCCCAGACATCCCCCCAGACAGCACCCATACAGCCCCCACCCTCCTCCTTGGACCCCGGACAACCCCCCAAACACCCCCCGGACAGCCCCACCGGAAAGCCCCACCGGACAGCGCCCCCACCCTCTTCCCGGAACCCCAGACATCCCCCCGTACATCCCCACAGACAGCCCCTGGACATCCCCCCCACCCACTTCCTTGGACCCCGGATAACCCCACGCACAGCACCCCCCCACCCTACTCCTTGGTCCCCGAACAGCCCCCAGACACCCACCAGATAGCCCCCCGGATAGCCCCCCACCCCCATTGATTTCATTTAATACTAGAAAATCTATAATATATATTTTTTTTATTTTCATCATGATAATCAATGTAAATCACATTTTCACATCTAATCAATATCATATATTCTTAGTATGTTATAAAAGAGATGTATTCATTGGGCATGACATTGTTAGCTCCGAAATGTTTCATATCATTATAACCTAAATTCTAATCCATACTAAGAATGGTATAAACATATTTTATATAAATATCCACAAGATTTTAAGTAAATACCATTCAACTAAAAAACACATGAGGATTCTCAAAAAATGAAAAAAAAATTAAGTACATACAGAAAACCAACCAAATGCATTGGGTTTCCGTTGAAACATTAAGAGAATGATCTTTGGGTCATATGTGATGTGTACGAATCAACCACGCATCAATCCGAGGCGCGGTGTGGCCGACACCACTAAAAGTGTCTGCCATTTGTTTCAAAGGACGTCATTTTAATTGAAAACATCAAATAGCATACAAAAAACCAACCTAACGCATTCGGATTGTGTCGATACATTAGAACAACGAACCATGCCTCATATGTGACGTGTACGAGTCAACCCCGCCTCAATTCGAGGCGTGGTGTGGCCACCACCACTCAAAATTTCCACCTTTTGATTCAAAAGGACGTCATTTTAATTGAAAAACATCAACTGGCATACGGAAAAATGACAAACACATTTGGATTCTGTCAATACTTTAGAAAAATGATCCATGGGTCATATGTGACGTGTAAGAGTCAACCCAGCATTAATCTGTGGCACGGTGTGGCCAAAATCACTCTAAGCGTCCCTCTTATGGTTAAAATGGACAACATTTTAAATAAATATGGAAAACCAGCCAAATGTATTCAGTTTACATTGAAAACATAGGAGAACGATACATGGGTAATATGTTACGTGTACGAATCAACCCCGCCTCAATATGAGACGCGGTGTGGTCGGCACCACTCAAAGTATCTGTCATCTGTTTCAAAAGGATGTCATTTTAATTGAAAAACATAAACTGTCATACAGAAAACCAAAAGAAACACATTGGGATTGTGTTGATACATTAGAACAACGATCCATGGGTCATATGTGACATGTACGAGTAAACCCCGCCCCAATCCGAGGCACAGTGTGACCAGAATCACTCTATGTGGATCTCTTTTATTTAAAATGGACGTCATTTTAAATGAAAAACATCAACTGGAATACGGAAAACTGACCAAACAAATTTGGATTGTGTCGATACATTATCACAATGATCCATGGGTCATATGTGATGTGTACGAGTCAACCCCACCTTAATCTAAGACACGGTGTGGCCGTAATCACTCTATGTGGCTCTTTTTTGCTTAAAATGGACAACATTTTAAGTACATACGAAAAACATAACAAACACATTTAGTTTCCATTGAAACTTTAGGAGAACGATTCATGGGTCATATTTGACGTGTAAGAATCAACAACGCCTCAATCTGAGATGTGGTGTGGCTGGAACCACTCTAAGTGGCTGCCTTTTGATTTAAAAGGACGTCATTTTAATTGAAAAACATTAACTAGCATACGGAAAACCGACCAAACGCATTCGGATTGTGTCAATACATTATTAAAATGATCCATGGGTCATATGTGATGTGTAAGAGTAAACCCCGCCTCAATCAGAAGCACGGCGAGGACGCCACCACTCAAAGTGTCTACCTTTTGTTTCAAAAGGACGTCATTTTAATTGAAAATCATCAACTGGCATACAGAAAGCCGACAAATTTTTTCGGATTGTCTCGATACTTTAGAACAATGATACATGGGTCATATGTGACGTGTACAAGTCCACCCAGCCTCAATCCGAGGCGCGGTGTGGTCCAAATCACTCTAAGTGGCTCTCTTTTTCTTAAAATGGACCACATTTTAAGTACATACGGAAAACTGAACAAACACATTCGATTTCTGTTGAAAATTTAGGAGAACGATTCATGGGTCATATGTGACGTGTACGAATCAACCCCGCATCAATCTGAGATGTGGTGTGGTCGGAACCACTCAAGATGTCTGTCTTCTGTTTCAAAAGGACGTCATTTTAATTAAAAAACATAAATTGGCAGACGGAAAACCAAACAAATTCATTTGGATTGTGTCGATACATTAGCACAACGATCCATGGGTCATATGTGACGTGTACGAGTCAACCTCGCCTAAATTCGAGGTGTGGTGTGGCCTCCACCACTCAAAGTGTCTGCCATTTGTTTCAAAAGGACGTCATTTTAATTGAAAAACATCAACTGGCTTACGGAAAACTGAAAAATGCATTCAGATTGTGTCGATACTTTAGAACAACGATCCATGGGTCATATGTGACATGTACGAGTCAACCCCGCCACAATCCGAGTGCGGTGTGTCCTCCATCACTCAAAGTGTCTGTCATTTGTTTCAAAAGGAGATCATTTTAAGTGAAAAATATCTACTGGCATATGGAAAAGTGACCAAACGCATTCAGATTGTGTCGATACTTTAGCACAACAATCCATGGGTCAAATTAGACGTGTATGAGGAAAACCATCTTAATCAGAGTCACGGTGTGGCCGAAATCACTCTAAGTGGCTCTCTATTGTTTAAAATGGACAATATTTTAAGTACATACAGAAAGCCCACCAAACGCATTTGGTTTCCATTGAAACCTTAGGAGAATGATCCATTGGTCATATGTGACGTGTACGAGTCAACCCCGCCTCAATCTGAGGCACAGTGTGGCCTACACCACTCAAAGGGTCTGCATTTTGTATCAAAAGGACGTCATTTTAATTAAAAAACATCAACTGGCATACATAAAACCGACCAAACACATTCGGATTGTGTCGATAAATTAGAAAAACAATCCATGGGTCATATGGGACATGTACAATTCAGCCATGCCTCAATATGAGGCGCGGTGTGGCTGCCACCACTCAATGTGTCTGCCTTTTATTTCAAAAGGACGTAATTTTAATTGAAAAACATCATATGGAATACAGAAAACCAAAAAAAATAATTCATATTGTGTTGATACGTTATCACAATGATCCAGGGTTATATGTGATGTGTACGAGTCAACCCCGCCTTAATCTAAGGCATAGTGTGGCCGGAATCACACTAAGTGGATCTCTTTTGCTTAAAATGGACAACATTTTAAGTATATACAGAAAACCGACCAAACACATTCGGATTCCATTGAAAATTTAGGAGAACGATTCATGGGTCATATGTGACGTGTACGAATCAACCCCGCCTCAATCTGAGACGTGGTGTGGCTGGAACCACTAAAAGTGGCTGTCTTCTATTTCAAAAGGATGTCATTTTAATTAAGAAACATAAACTGGCATACAGAAAACCAAACAAACGCATTTGGATTGTGTCTATACATTAGCACAACGATCCATGGGTCATGTGTGACGTGTATGAGTCAACCCCACCTCAATCGGAGGTGTAATGTGGTCGGAACCACTCAAAGTGTCTGCCTTTGGTTTCAAAAGGACATCATTTTAATTGAAAAACATCAACTTGCATACTGAAAACCGACAAACGCATTCAGATTGTGTCGATACTTTAGCAAAATGATCCATGGGTCATATGTGACGTGAAAGAGTCAACCCCACCTGAATCCGATGTGTGGTGTGGCCGCCATCACTCAACGTGTCTGTCATTTGTTTCAAAAGGACGTCATATTAAGGGAAAAATATCAACTGACATAAGGAAAAGTGACCAAATGCATTCGGATTGTGTCGATACATTAGAACAACAATACATGGGTCAAATGTGACGTGTACAAGTCAAACCTGTCTTAATCGGAGGCACGGTGTGGCCGTAATCACTCTAAGTGGCTCTCCATTATTTAAAATGGACAATATTTTAAGTACATACGGAAAACCAACCAAACGCATTCAGTTTCCATTGAAACATTATGAGAACGATCCATCTATCATATGTGATGTGTACGAGTCAACCCTTCCTCAATCCGAGGCACGGTGTGGCCGACACCACTCAAAGTGTCTGCCTTTTGTTTCAAAAGGACGTCATTTTAATTGAAAAACATCAATTGGCATACAGAAAACCGACCAAACGCTTTTGGATTGTGTCGATACTTTAGAACAACGATCCATGGGACATATGTGACGCGTACGAGTCAACCCTACCACAATCTGTGGCGTGGTGTGGCCTCCACCACTCAAAGTGTCTACCTTTGGTTTCAAAAGGACGTCATTTTAAATGAAAAACATCAACTGGCATACGGAAAACCAACCAAACGCATTTGGATTGTGTCAATACTTTAGCACAATGATCCATGGGTCATATTTGACACGTACGAGTCAACCCCGCCTCAATCCGAGGCATGGTGTGGCTACCACCACTCAAAGTGTCTATCTATTGTTTCAAAAGGACGTTATTTGAAGTGAAAAACATCAACTGGCATACGAAAAACTGCCCAAAAGCATTTTTATTGTGTGCATACTTTAGCACAATGATCCATGGGTGATATGTGATGTTTACGAGTCAACCCCTCCTTAATCTGAGCCACTGTGTGGCCAAAATCACTCTAAGTGGCTCTCTTTTTCTTCAAATGGACAAAATTTTAAGTACATAATGAAAACCGACCAAACGCATTCTGTTTCTGTTCAAACCTTAGGATAATGATTCATGGGTCATATGTGACTTGTAAGAATCAACCCCACCTCAATCTAAGTCATAGTGTGGCTGGAACCACTCAAAGTGTCTATCTTTTGTTTCAAAAGGACGTAATTTTAATTGAAAAACCGAAAATGGCATACGGAAAACCAAACAAACACATTTGGATTGTGTCGATACATTATCACAATGATCCATGGGTCATATGTGATTTGTACGAGTCAACCCTGCCTCAATACGAGGTATGGTGTGGCCGTCACCACCCAAGGTTCCTGCCTTTTGTTTCAAAAGGACGTCAATTTAATTAAAAAACATCAACTAGCGTACGGAAAACTGAAAAACACTTTCGGATTGAGTAGATAATTTAGAAAAATGATCCATGGGTCATATGTGACGTTTACGAGTCATCCCCGCCTCATTCCAAGACGCGGTGTGGCTGCCATCACTCAAAGTGTCTGCGTTTTGTTTCAAAAGGAAGTCATTTTAAGTGAAAAATACCAACTGGCATACGGAAAAGTAACCAAACACATTTGGATTGTATTGATACTTTAGCACAACAATCCGTGGGTCAAATGTGATGGGTACGAGTCAACCCCATCTTAATTGGAGGCACGGTGTGGCCAGAATCACTCTAGGTGACTCTCTTTTGTTTAAATGGATAACATTTTAAGTACATACGGAAAACCGACCAAACACATTCAGTTTCCATTGAAACTTTAGGAGACTATTCATGGGACATTTGTGACGTGTACGAATCAACCCCGCCTCAATATGAGATGCGGTGTGGCCGGCACCACTCAAAGTTTCTGCCTTTTGTTTCAAAAGGACGTCATTTTAATTGAAAAACATCAACTGGGATACGGAAAACTGACCAAACGCATTCAGATTGTGTCGATATTTTATCACAACGATCTATGGGTCATATATGACGTGTAAGAGTCAACCCTGCCTCAATCAGAGATGCGGTATGGCCACCACCACTCAAAGTGTCTGTCTTTTGTTTCAAAAGGACGTCATTTGAAGTGAAAAACATCAACCGACATACGGAGAACTAACCAAACGCATTCGGATTGTTTTTATACTTTAGCGCAATGATCCATGGGTCATATGTGACGTGTACAAGTCAACCCCACCTTAATATGAGGTACGGTGTGGCCAGAATCACTCTAAGTGGCTCTCTTTTTCTTAAAATGAACAACATTTTAAGTACATATGGAAAACCGACCAAACGCATGCGGTTTCCATTGAAACATTAGGAGAACAATTCATGGGTCATATGTGACGTGTAATAATCAACCCTGCCTCAATCTGAGATGTGGTGTGGCTGACACCACTCAAAGTGTTTGTCTTCTGTTTCAAAAGGATGTCATTTTAACTGAAAAACATAAACTGGCATACAAAAAACTGAAAAAATGCATTCGGTTTCGGTTGAAACTTTAGTAGAACGATCCATGGGTCATATGTGATGTGTTAAAGTCAACCCCGCCTCAATCCGAGGTGCATTGCGACCGATAGAACTCAAGGTGTATGTATTTTGTTTAAAATGGACATCATTTCAGGTAAAAATATATGGTATACAAAAAGCCGATCAAATTATGAATTTACTTCAGGATTGCACATATAATTGTCATCTAAATTTTAAATTGAATTCTAAATGAATTAAGTATGTTTATAATTACGTTATGAATTCTTATTTAATTATGGATGTGTATAGTTCTAGTATTATATGTTATATGTTTATGAAATTATTCTCTATATGTATGTGTTAGTTGGTTATTGGAGTTACAATAAGTGTATATGTATGTGTTAGTTTATTGCATGTATAATGATTGAAAATGAGGGGGAACCACAAAATGAGACTTGGTGGGAAAATTGGAGAGCTGCTGGGAAAATTGTAGAGTTGTTGTGTAATTTTCCCAGCAAAGGCTATGCCAATGGTTTGAAATCATTGGAATAGCATATCTTGATACTATTTTACCAACAGTTCATGGAACCATTGGTAAAATACTTTTCCCAACAGTTTAGAAACCGTTGGAAATGAGGTGACATTGTGATTTTCCCAACGGTTTGGGAAAACTGTTGGGAAAACCTTGGTTATTTTTCTTTACCCTTCCCCAACGGTTTACCCAAACTGTTGGGATAGGGTTGTTTTTCCCCACCCTATCCAAACGGTTCATTATAAACCATTGGTAAAAGCCTTCCCAACGGTTTTCTTCCCTACGCTTTGCAGAACCATTGTTATAACATATAACAATAGTTCTATAGCCTTTCCCAACAGTTCTAAACCGTTGGGAAATCCACTGTTTCCAGTAGTGAATATTGATCGAATTGGAATTAATATTATTTTAATTGAGATAATAATTAATATGAATAGTATTGTGATATTTTTAATACTCCAAAATGGGGTGAAGAAGGTATAAAGGATTATGGTGTCCTCCATAAACTAGGTGTTTATGTGGTCAAATTATGAATAATTTAATATATGTAATATTTTTACATTAATCTATTTATTTTAAAATTTGTACAATTTTATAAATTATTATTGATTGGATATTCATTTACAAACCATTGGATGTGTGATACATAGTTGTAACCTCACCCAACTTGGGTGTCCCGATAAGTACCCAAATAAAAATCTTGTTTATTGGACATGATAAGGGAAATAATCATATGATTGATTGATGATTTTGGAAAGAGTAAGGATTTAGGAACTAGCAATGATCTGAGACTCGTATGGGGGGATTTAGTGTATTTAATTATGTTTGGTTTTTCTTATTGACACAAGACACATATTTAAGGAATGACACATATTTACCGAAGGAAACATATATATGTTTTATTATTTGATATTTTATTGCATGTCAAATCATCAGTTGATACTTGTTTTTTGTGGGAAAGTTATTATTTATGACTTATAATTTGTATTTATTTTATTAAATTTCATTATTATGCTATATAAATAAGGATTTTATAGTCTCTAAATGATCTCAATTGGACCCTAACTTCTATGCGGAAACCATTGTCATACTAAGTGGCATGCCCGATGTTATGTGACTGATTGTCTTGGAGAACCAATGTGTGGCACCCCGTTCTGGATATTACATTTATAGAGACTATGTATTATACAAGGATATCCTCTTTGATCTAGGTGTGAGGGATGTTCAACAGTATTATTATGGAACATATTTCCAATTATCTCATTGAAATTTATAATGTTAAAAGGGACGTTATCCCCCTCATGTTTGTAATCCATCATGTAATTATCAGAACTCAAAAATTAAATGAGGTGGCACTTAGTATTAGATTTGTGTAAATGCTCGTTTATATGGAAAATTTCTAAGATATGAGTTCCCCAATCCACGTATGATGTCATTATATCAAGCCTATGATCATGGAAGATAAAACTCTTGTGTGTATTAACAGATATGAGAAATGGTTACCAAAAATACTCGGAATGATGACGTGGAAGCTTCTATCAACACACTTCATGATGCTCTGAGAATGATATGGAAATCAATTTTTCATAATGGAAAATTATATACCACTACAGTAAACTAGATGAACCCCCATCTAAAATTCAAAAATATAAATTTCACCATGATCAATGGAATAAGGGATCTATTTCAATATTTGACCTACAATGCATCCAAAATATTCCCAATTCTACAGACTCCCGGATATTAGGAAGCCTCTAAGCTCTATTTCATTAAAAACCATGAAATTACATGTGTTACATTAGATTCTATAGAAATATTTGGGATCCACTGCATTCTACATAGATCTCCATAATTAGTTTCTATACCAGTTCATCCCCAACTGTTACAAACTAACAACGCTGACATCAATACATGAAAGTAGACATCAGATGATAATGTTTACTATTTCATTACTCAGTGTAAGCGATTAACATAGTCACTATACGTGACATGTTTTTAGGAATATTTACTCATTATGTCCATGGAAAATTTCAATTACTACGTAGTTCTTACCATCATCACCATGAATTATTCGGGGGTATTACAATAATTTAGTGACAAGGAAATCTTTCTAGAGGAATACATGCAAGAAATTGTGGTATTGTCATACACATTACATCTCCCAGATCCCATGAAAAGTCACATAAAATATGGTAACACATTATCCATGCATATAGAGGAACCTAATCTAATTCACTAACTATAACACTTACTAGAAGAACACATCCACGTGAAGACCCACCATATGTATCCATTCATGATGCCACCTCATTTTTCATAGGAACTTCTTTACAAGGTGAAACGTTCCTATTCTCCACATTAGGTCTATACATATATGGTTCTATTCACAGAAATAAAAAATTGAATGTCTCGTTAATGGATACAAAGTCCAATTTTAATTAATCTATGCCTTAGAAAAATGGATTTTAATATTCCTACAGTGGAAGTGACCCTAGTAGGATAAGTTTACGGATAATGCCAATCACGGCCCAATGGATCATGAAAATAGAGACACCATAAATTAATTCAATCTCTTCAATAATTGGTTATAATATCGGGTGTACCGATCCTTATTCAAATTGGGAGTCATCTTAGAAGAAGTTGTAAGTGAATCCACTCACAAAGATATTAACCGCATAGTCCTCAATGAGTATTGATAGACACCCAATCATGGAACACATAGTTAGAATGAGTATTTGGCTTGAAAGATAGTTTCTTGTTATCAATAAACTTTTCATGGTCCATTTTGAAAAATAGATCCACCTTCATTCACCATTTTTCATCTAACTATAAATTCATACCTATATTATAGAAATCTGATACTCAAATGATTATATGTTGATAATGAAAGATAAATCAGAGCCTCCCATCATTGGGAAAACTATATAACACCCTTGGTGACTTCAGGACACATAAATTTGAAGGTGTGCCTAGGAATTTCCATCACTGACTTATTCTACTGATGTAAAGAATTAATAAAGCTCTATGAATATTGTTGAACTTTTGAATCCATACAAGATTTTGAATGATGAGTAACAATATGTCATGATAATAGTAACACCATACTTTTTCAAATTGAGAACACAGTACTTGATAAAATGTTAAGAATATTACTTTAGGCAATAAAAAATTATAGCGTTGAACATTAAACCTGGTTATTCATGCATTAAAAACCATGCAGCAGATCCCACATCATTCTCATAAAGTAAATAACTCCAATATTTATACATAACAAATTCATCGATTTATAACATTATTAGTTTACTATGAGACACAAAAATGTTAGTTTTGGGATCTGATGTTCCCATCTAAAGACTGAACTCAACATTCTAGTTCCCAGTTTATATACATTAAGAGAAATCCATATACTCAACAATAGAATACATTTAGTACAATTTGGGAACTATTGTCTCATATAATGGAACATATTATGTTTCATCATAAGGAAAAAACTTCTCTAAGAAGAAACATATCCCATACCTAGAAATATTATTTTTTATATCCACTCACAATCTTACCATCAATGATGTTGACCCTTGATTCCCTCCTCTTTTAAATGAAATGTAAAAATCATCCATTGAAGGCATGGAGATCCCCCTTCAATTTTATCCTCAGGTAGCTGCTGATGAGACCTATTAAATAAAGGAATACAAATAGTAATAAGTTGTTGACATATTTTTTATTTCCAATGATGCTTCCACCATTCATGGGCACATTAAACCAATATATATCACAAAATAGTTACATGGTGTGGAAGTCCATCATTTACTTATTGATGTTGGATCAAGGAGAAAAAACATGACCCAAATACTCCAATATAGAGGACCACAAAATAATATATTATAACCACTAACATATAAATTGAGGTATATGATACATAGAATAATAATCTACAGGGATAGATTCAGCTAAAGAATCAATTCAGTAGTCTTTTATAAAGAACTAAATTTAAGAGTGTCTCATATGAGAAAACATAAAATTCACTATATGGATTAACATGGATCCACCTCTATATAGTGGTTCACTCTATAAACCTTCAATACCTCAAATAATACATGGGAACTTGAGTATGGATTCTCTAGTGTGATGATTCTCCCATTGACTCTTGGGATTACTATCATCTAGTATTCTGGTACCAAAATGGGATGAAAAATAGATACAAATTTATGGGGTTAAAGGTATAAATACCTCCAATGATCTAACATCCACTACATGATATCCCATTTAAAAGTACAACCAAATATTTTTCCTACTATTCTATAAATATGAACCCACTACCATGGAACTAGGATGTTTTTTATTATCCCCCATGATGTATGGTTTCCCACTAATTACCTCACAATCATACATTGTAATTTCCATGAAAATACATGAGTCCCTAACCATAAAATATATATATATTATCATGAGACGACCTCCAATCAAAAAAAAAAATACATAAACTACAAGACATGTCTGACTCGATGGACTTCAACCCATATTCATTGATTCAATATACGGAGTGGACATTAGTGGTCGAAACCTCACAAGATTACTTATTCAACATTTTTATGTACAATGTCCAGAGAGAGTGAGTCCTTGATTGAAGGATCTTAAACCAATATATTACGATTCAATGTCATCCTCAGTCTAGAAGTGTGGGGGGTCTATTTCCTCATTATAAATCATGAATCTTCGATAATGAAGTTGTTCTGGAAGACAAATCTCCTACATTTGAAGGGAGTTTCTCCACAACTATGGATATGATGACTTAGGTGAACCTTGTCATTGAGGAATATAGAATTCCATCATTTATTTGTAATGAATTTTCACATAAGGTGTATCAATAGTATGTGGCCTTCATAAAAAATCTCCATGATGCCTTTTCCTTGTGTTATGATGACATATCATTAATCTATCCCAATATTTATCAACAATTCCATAGCCTCCTAGTGGGTAACATGGTTTTCAGCATCCTCCAAGAAAAATGAATAGTTCCCATTAATCCATGAATAAGGATGATGTTTCACATTATTTTAAATCCATTTTTATCATGGAGAACTATTATTCAAAATGGATTGACATTAGTGTTCTTGTCAGAAAAAATTACATATCCGAGTTTGTATTTATCTACATGACCTCAAAAAGCATGAAATAGATTATGTATTCCCACTTATGGTGATAAATATATTTATTGATTTTATGGATGGATTACAAGACCCCTCTTTTATAGATAGATAATCTGATAATAATCAGATCTGCATGACATTAAAGGATATGGAAGAAACTACCCTAAGAGTACCCAAAGGAACATTTTTCTAATAGGTAATTATTTTTGTATAAAATGATTATATATATACATACCAATTTTACATGAACCATGTCTTCAAAATTCCCCTTATAATGATAGAATAATTTCATTCAGATTTTTTTTGTCAAATATCACTAATTATAGGACTATGTAATGACCTTGTGAAACTGTTGGGTTTCCACTATTCCCACAAATTGAAGATGAACACCTTGATGTGTCCATTCAAGGCCATCTCTATAAAATTAATTTTAATTTATTCCTTATGTATGGTAATCAATATTAACCTATATATAATTAATTATTCCAAAAAATGACAACCTCTATAAAACATTTTTCAGTTAATATGCTTCTAAGGCCACATAACATATATTAATTGGGTTTTGAAAAATATGGTCAATGTTTGTATGTTCATTTAAAGGCCCATAAATAATGTTTTATTTAACCATGGGATGGGGATTACCATATATATATGATGTAAATTTAGCAGTACCTATTATATCCTATATTCTTAATGCCTCTCATTTGAGGATGGATGACATTCCTCTTTTTGAACACAACAGAATGAACCTTTGGAAACCTCTTAGACCAAAAAAAATAATGGAATAGAGAAGATACTATATATATATATATATCAAATGAATTATCATTGATATGGATACTAGATACTCTCTTATTTATATGAAGTTTCCATAACTGGTTATTGTATTGTAAAATATGTGAAATGAAATGTAGAATCATGAGCTATAGCTTGTATACTATGTTGATCCACTAAATTACATATTCAATAACCCCATGGTTATGGGGATAATTCAATTCTTATAAATATTAATCTATTAGTTTGATAATAATTATTCCCCATTGAAATAAGGCACTGTCCATATGGTGGAAAATTTCCTAGTCAAGTACCCGACCCATGAAGAACTGGCCCTAGACAATGATTTCCCTAAGGAATATATTATCTTAGTTGATTAAGATCCTTTGATTTGGAATATTAATATCTATGATTCCCCCTAAATTACAACTATTATAAGGACCACCCTTTTTAAACCCAAAATGAAATTCTAGTGTATTTCTTTCATAAATCTATCACAGGCCGTCTAGCCATATTTATTTCAATTTCCATAAGGATACAATAACATCAAGAAATTGTATCTAGATATTATTACATATCTCGATTTAGAACATGAGATTGATGTATTATGAATACATGTCAATGGAATATATGAGTCAGTATTCCTAAAAATCATAGGATATTATGCCATAAAAATTAGGATCTTTTTCCTTTGCTGGAATAAAACTCATCAGCTAATGGAATAGTTCTCTTCCCAACAAAAGGTGACACAGTTTATAGGGTCACAAAATGGATGATCCGATGAATTGGAAAGTGTATATGTGTATTATTTTGATCTCAACATGGATGACTTGGTCATTCATGTCATGATTTGAATTTCATCACACCCATCACATCTAATAATCGGAATAAACAACTAAATGACATGGATGGGAGTTATTCATTAACAAGAGCATAAAATATTCTTTTGGTTAAAGGAATAACTTATTGGATGAATCTATTTACTGAGTATCTACAATATGGGATTATCATTTAAGTTTGATTCAAGTGTGATAGAATCCCCTAACATGAAATTTATTTTACCCTCTAGAGTTACGCCAACCATGACAAGCTCTACACATGCACGAGTTCAATTGAATTAATCAATTTATCATAAAAGTAGTTGTGATACCATAGGAAATGAATTTCTCCCATGTCATTTATTATAGATCCCAACAATAATGATTTAATATCATCAAAAAAATATGTAGGATGGGTTACTTCTGTGCCACCATGGATTGTGAATTCATTGTGTTCATGATTTTGTTTCATGAATGACAGATACATGCCAATTTTTACACAAACTACTAGATATTCTCCAAAATAGTAAATACACTTAGACCATCATAGTTTAGGGACTCTATGTTGTGGTTTCCTTCCAAAAAGTATCATATTAATTGTTTAGGATAATATTGACACCAATAGAATGCTTCTTAATGTTTTTATAATCATTTTACATTAGATAAGTTAAACAATCTGTGATTGAGTTTGTAAGGACTTGCATAATTCATCATATCACAATTCCACCATAATTCTCAAAGAAAATAACAGAAATCCTTAGGCTATTGACCCAATGTATTTATACACCATTTCCAACATCTAGCCCAACCAGACCTTTCAATATCATTGGAAGAAGAATGGCTAGTTGTATGAATTCAAAAAGAATTACAATCTTTAATATCATTGAGAATATTATTCAACAAGTAAAATAATTTTCTAGTTAAACTCCCCATATCTCACTGGGCCAATTGAAAAAAAGTAAAATTCTTCCAATGTTACCCCATACTCTCTAGTTTATGGAAAATATGTATTTTTACCAATTTTGGAATGGATTTCATCACTATGAAGAATTTTTTGGGCAACATTATTCTAGATAGAATGGAAGAAGTCCATCTATTTGATTTTGAAGGACTTGAATACAATATTCTCTAGTAATTCCACAACATAATGAGGCACTAGAATTGGGTAACATCAGTGTTATCAAAAATCACCCCACATGATCCATCATTCATGGTTACATTGTGTTACACTCAGATAACTGATTATAGTAGAGTTATTTTGCTGAAGCTGGATCCCATGTGGGTAGGAACATAAAATATACACAACTTCAAATCCAATTGATCATAATATATAATCACAATGGGTGTAATGGGTATCACACATCCCACATATTCCATGGTTCTCATACGACACATAACAAGAATCAAACTATTCATTGATCTATGAATTTAAACAGAAGAAACTGAAGTCCATCATTTTTTATATTAAATTATTTTCAACCATAGTCTAAACTCTATAAACTTAAACAATGATCTTCTACTCTACCCCGAGGTGTGTGAGTTTGATCTAAATTTCTTAAATTCATAATCTTACTCAATATGTAGTATCCCTACCTCACAGAACAATTTGGTATGCCTCATATAATATATATGAGGCTTATAAAAGCCAAAAATCTCAATACAATAAGTTAAATTTCTGCATTACCCTATACATATAAAAATACGGGATACCACATATGAAGATATGAGTTGAATAATAAACCTCAATACATGGTTTTAAACTATACATATATAATATGTGACGAGCATATGATGTCTCATATAAAAAATATGGGATTATTTTATAACCTCATTAGAGAGGATGTTACCTATCATGCATAAGACTTCTACCATGCCAAGTTCTACAACAAACATGTGTATTGATTCTTATACATGATGGGATACATATGGATTCCTATATCTATGACCATGGTCCTAGTCTCTTGTGAAACCAATTTTTTGGGCCTCCCCTAGTCCCAACCTCATTACCCTAAACTACATACAACTATTTTAAATGTTAATTTTGGTGGTGTAGGGACTCATTAAATCCTCCCCCTCATCAGGATGAAACACTACTACACAACCTAATCATACTCTATATACCTACTCCCCAATAGTTCCAAAAATTATGACGTTAATCTATATGCATTTGGCCACATATATTTAAAGATTCCTTCATCCATTATATTTCATGAAACCAATTCTCCATTAATATTTTCATCATGTCCTCACTAAAATGAATAAAACACCAGTAATGTTGGTCCACCACCATGAAACATGAAATATTATTTTCATGATTCCCCTTTCCATGGGAAATATAGAGATGTCAGGATCATTTAATTGGGACCCATCACTACTATTAAATCATCCTTGGGTATTTCATCCCTCGGGAACATGATGCTAGAATTTTTGATATTTTTAAGTTAACATTATATGGAAAATGGTTTTCTTGTACTTATTTATTCACATTGGTTGATAACTCTATAATTCATCCAAAAACTATTTGGGAATCCCACACCCTAATTTTTTGATCGATAGGACCATAAACTAGTAGCCATTATAGACTGAACAACATGATTATAAAATTCAATGTTGAATTACCTCACACACAATATAAAATAATAGAATTTTCACATGTGGTAAATACATGATTCATCAAATTAAATAATTGAGATGAACCAAAATACAACATTATATAACATTGTTATACAAGAGTCTTAAGAATTATAAAATAATGATGAAGCGTATGAAAAATGTGGGATGGAAAATATCAATATCCAATTCCATGAGGTTGAACTCTCGACATACCAAATCTAATGTTCATGGTATTCCTCATATGATAATTTTGATATGACTTCTAATCTTCTACGGAATCAAAAATAACGTTTTGATATCGTTCCTCTATAATGAAACATTACATAACTAATTTTCAATTCATTTCCATTTCCATGGAATATGTAGTGATTCTTGGATCATTTTATCTTAGTCCTGACACCACAAATATCTTATTTTAGATAAACTAATCTCATGTTCATCCATAATCCATTCTTACTAACATGATCATACTTTGAGTTTGAGTGTGTTGTGGGATTTATATTATATATCTCAAAGTCCCCCAATGGAATTACCCCAAATCAATTTTCATGCTTCGTATTTTCTTCGATTTTGATGGCCATCATCCCCTGAATCTGAATAAGACCCCTAATGGAATTTCTGTCAAGTCACACTATACCACCAAATATCTTTAGCACACACCACATAAGATCCTGTTAATGTGATGGTTGTTCCCTTGATTCAATAAAGATCAATAGTTAATCCCACATTTTATAACCACATCCTTGATTAGTGTGGGTTTATAAAATGTGTTTCAAACAAAAAAATAGTTGTTCTCTATCGATCAGCCAATTCCCATTCACCATCTGTGTTTTGGAATTATTGATCCGCCATCACCTAAATTTCCCTATTCTCCAGTGGGAATACCAACTCCCTATGATTCAATTTCCCATACATATTCATTTTTTTTCTACATAAAATAATTCCTTTTGGGAATTCTATATATTATTTACCTTTTTCCATTATTGTGTTCTCCCTAAAAATGGGATGTTTTTTACTATCCATTTTATCCCACATAGTTATTGATCATGTAGAGTTTGTAGTTGTGGAAGAATTTTCCAATGAAGGAATGATTAAGTAAGGAAGTCCTTTAAAATACAATCACGTATTTGATCCAAAATCTATGACATAAAAAATCATAATATTCCCAAATATCACAACAATAAATTTGGTACAACATGTATATGAGATATTCCATATTAAATCGTGAATCCATAAACCTTAATTCATGTTTGTTTACCTCTATTACATTCCACATATACATCATTGAGAGACCGCCCATGGTACAATAAATAAAACATTAATCTATTTTCAACACCTCATCTAATCATTATGGCTGTAAACTATTTTTGACATAATAGACTAACAACTATATACTTAAGTTACAACCCAGGGCCATTGAAATATCTTTCACAGTGTTTAAAAACATATAAGGGGTCTTGATAAATGTTCATACCCCAAACATCCACGACACTATCACAACATGAAAAAAATCGGGCTTATAAATAAAATTGTAGGAAGCGATTGAGACCGACTATAATATCCAACAAAAATCTGGGTTGTGCTGAAAGAACTAATCAATTTACGAATAATTTATATCCATATGTAAACCCCATTTTACACATAAGACCCGTTATGATTATCTATACATTTTATTCCAATATATGACCCCCACAACCATGAAAAAATGTTTTTTTATTATTTTATACATTGGGCTCTCAAGAAGCTCAAATGTGATTTGAACATCCTAATATCATGATGTTATGTAGTATTAAACATTTTCTTCACTGCATGATACTAAAATACACATTAAATGACTTTATTGGAGGACATTAATCTATATTCCCTTTATATTCATGTCAAGAGTTAAAAATGAAAAACAATGGATTCCCATTCACGAAAAGGCCTTTTTTACAATAAATGCATGTCTTTTAATGGACCATTCATGTTCCTAGAACATAATCATACATTCAAGACAACTCATGAATTTTTAGAAAATTATTACCATTGTTCATACCAATATGACTACCAAATGTGATGAAGTCCATTGTTTAATAATCTAATGATTGATGAAATTTATTTGACCATTCCACCAATCCATCCCCATGATTCATATCCATATGTAATTAGTTACCAACATTATTTATGTCTACATGATAACACTAAAGATAATGGTGTTTGAACACAATTATTCAACTATAATCATGGGATCATTATATAGAAGACTACTGGTAAAATATTGATAGGTCCCACGTGTCGAACATGATTAACCGTAGATCGTGATTTTTCTATCCACATATATCTAGAAATTTTACTGGAATATGTGATCTAAATAAAGGGAGAATCATTAATTTATCATCATTTCATCCCATTTTATTTTTGAAATTTTATGAATCATAATTCATGATCTTCATCATTCCGATTTTGTTGAGTAAGAAATCAATTCCCCTGGTGTACCCAATTTTTTTAGTATCACACATTGAGATGTAAAATTGACTAGGTAGAGATTCTCATTGTTTGACCAAAACTTTTGTTGTCTTGGACACTACTGGTAGTGAATATATGTGATCATACCTTGAGTGTTTATACATCTTCAACAACTATCATATAAATGAGAATTATTCTGGCCATGCATTACATCCCACAAAGATCCAGAATCACATGGGCATAATGATTTACAGCTTATTTTCATTATAAATATAATTGATATAGAATAAATAGAGCACATTGATGCATAATAAAAAATGTAAAACCCTATTCCATTATAATGGGAAGGTCCACCACATATTGAGGAATCTATCTTATTTAAAACTAATATAGTTTCTCTATGTCTCATCATATGTTATTGAGTGATCAAACTAATTATTCATCAACAGTTTGGCCTCCAAGGTCTACTGCCTCATGGCTAGCTATGATTCATCCTTCTCAGTAGTAAATGTGAAATCATCGAAATGAATATTGGCCCAGTTCAACTCATCAATAAGTTTAGACACTTGAGCATCCACCTCAACTCACCTAGCCTCATTCACCACCAGCCGATCCTTTAATTATTTGGGGATCTAAACATGAGTAGTGATGAAAGACGAATCATATCGAAACTATATTTAAAAATTTCTAGTCACATATTCTCCTAATTGATTCTCCATGGTGACCTAAGATATCTTCTTATATAAGGAAATGTAAAACACTTTTTACTCAACACATTCTAATTCAATGATAATATCCCAGGAATGTGCGTGGTGGCTACAATAATCCAATCAACCAATACTCAGGATAACTAAATAATAAATTTGATATCATACATGGTTTTATATATCATCTAGGAGAGTGTGAGTGGGGAAAATATGGATATTTTTAATACCATGATATTGATGAAGGAGTTTGATTTCATTTGTTGTCTTCTATTGTCATTAATGTTTTCAGAAAGATGAAATGAATTTTGAGAAGACAATGAAATTACCTAACTTTTTTTGGTGAAAATCAATTTGACCATTGTATATAAATTAATCGGACTCAAAATTCATGAAAATTTCCATAATATTAATGAAAATATGGTATGATAAAATGATTGTTTTAAGGATACTGTATCTTTCTAGAATTAAAAGTTACTTGAATCCACATTGAATCAGTTATGAATGGTTTTATCATAATAAGGAGACTAAAAGACTATATGACTATGATTCAAATGTGATGATGCTTTTACAATCATGGAGATCAAATTAATCAATAATATATTGAAAACATGTGATGAAATATTTATTAATGAATTCATGTAATCTATATTCATTCAATCAAATTCATATTTATCAGATCTATATTTATAGAGAATAGATTCTATTAATTTTATTCATCCTAATAGTAATAATCATGGTTGAATTATGGTTATTTGAGTTCTAGAAAATCTTATTTGGGATGGCTTGAGAAGCATGCTGTTTGGATGAAATGATGGGATGTTTTAATAATATCCATTGTGACTAATATTCTGCTAATGGTGGTTTTCAATGTTATCAATTTCCTAAAGGAATTCATGATATAATAAAAATATTTTTATTGAAGGATGTTTAGAAAGCTTAAAGTACTATCATAGATCCATCATAGTCACCATTTCATCATATTCTGGTAGAATGTTTATGACATCACTAATTTTAATAAAATTTATTTGAAGAAAATAATGATAGATACTATTCAAAAATAGATTCAACCATATAATTTTTTCGATTTTTTTCCAAAGAGGGGTTTGAAATTATTTGATGTTTTTTGATTCTATAATTGATGTTGAGAAATGTATAGAAGAAATAATATTGGAAAATAAGAGTAATAATCACAATAGTGTTTCATAAGAATATGAATGCCTCATATTTCTACAAACATTTATGTTTTACTATTATAGAAAATCAATTTGAAGAATTTATATTAATCTAATCATAATAGAAAATCAAAATCAGAATGGTGTTTAAGAAAATATTAATGTGAACCAATGTTATAAAGAGTATTCATAATGATTCGATAGGCATTAAGTAAGTATGAGAATAACTTGAAATTCAGTGAATCATGAAAATTTTGGTGAATTTTGATGAGCATGCACGTTTTGTGGATTCCCACCAAAACTATCATTTTCATACAGACAAAAGGGATACATACATTGTTATTCCTTAATTAATTCATATTTATGTATTATATTTGGTAAGAGAGATATAATCTATATTTCCATTTAGGGAATAATTTATCCATATTGAGATTTGGTGAAGTTTTATGGTTTTATGTGAATGGATAAAAGATAATATTAAAATTTTATTCATCTTATCATTTTATTTAGATGACTATTGTATTATTCATGTCATAATATTTGGGTGGTCATCAGATAAAGATAGTTAATTAAATTGGTTTTTTTATTATTAATTATAGACTGAGTGAAGAGTTTTTTATTGTCTTGGTTATATTATTTCATAGTTATATATTTCCTAATGGGCTTTCAAATTTTGGATAATCATAATGGAAGATAATAAATTGGAAAATCGGACTGGAAAATTATATTTTAATTAAATATCAATGTACATGAGGTTCATTACATCTACTTGGTAATAAAATTGATGAATTATTTTATAAAAAATACATTTATAGATGTTGAAGTGATGTAATTGTAAAAGGAGTTGTTATAGATGAATTGTTTTACCGAAATTTATCTATGAGGGAGCACACACACTATTGTGTTCTTTTAATAGTGTCTTAGGAGTGAAATGTTATATCATAATAATTTTATTCCAAATAAATAATTTATTTCTTGTAGATTCTGTGTTATTGGATCATTTCTGAACCATTCCACGGACATAGATATTCTTGATGAATAGTAAACCCTTGTAAATTCATTGGTGGCTATAGATGTCTGTTTGAATTTGTCTTAGAAGAGAATAAAATGTTTAATATGAGGTGAAGGATTTTTAATTTGGAACTAAACATAAAAGGTAATATTAGCAATGATTCTCCCCTCCCCTTATCAGTTTTATAATTATCCTGGCATGACATTTTCAACTCCAATAAGAGGGTAATATCCCTTTAATCATTCCTTGATGATGAAACATTTGAACATTTGGAAAAATAATTTAATTACGGATTTCAATGGAAGGAATTATCATATTTGAAATGATATATTTTTTCATTATCATATTTCTATTGGTTAAAAATTTCATGAAGATGCAACAAATCGGTTTCCTCTTATTGATTATAAATCCCCTATTACATCTGTTGATAAAAAAGTATTCTGAATGATGGACGAGACACGAATACCTTATTATCATCACATTTAGAAACCTAATTCCTAAGTATGAATGGTGTTTCCACAAAAATGGTATGTGGGATTTATTAAAAAAATTATATAAATAAATATAAAACTAAAGAAGGAAATTCTACATAATAAGGTAATTCTTTATGGATATTTTAATATGCGTGAATATGAATATGTTGTGGAATTTATTAAAAAAATGATTTAAATTATTAGTACTATCAAATTTCACGGTTAAAAAATATCTTATTCTATTGTTGTTGAAAATATTTTGGTAATCTTACTAGACATGTTTGATGAAAAAGATTCTTCATTAGAAGTAATAGATCCCAAAACATTATCTATTGATGATTTTCATAGCCCTCTCATTACATATTAAATTTTAATAGGGAAATATAAGATATGAAAAATAAAATATGACCGAGAAATGTAAATCAATGCCAAGATAGATATTTAAACTATGATTATTAATGAATATGAATATAGTGAATCAGAATATGAAAATTATATATAAATAAATTTTAGTGACATTTTATCCTTCCTTTCAATAATTCTGAAAATAGGTACGTGTAAACATAAAGGGAATATTCCCTTGAATTTTTTTGAATGTGTACCCATTAAAAATATTGTTTCTAATTTTACTTAAAGGAATAAATAAAATGTAATTGATGGATAATATAGAAGTATAATATGATCGTGGAGGACACATGGAGATAAGGGAAAATTGTATTCAACTATGAATAATAGAAATTTATTAAAATATAAAAGGATATGTTTCTTATCTAATGTAGAAGAAGTGAAGGATGTGACGATGAATCTAAAAATTTAATTGAGTGTGTTATTGAGAACACATTTATTTCAATAGTTAATGATTAATAAATTATATTCCAAATATCTAAAGAAGAAGAAACTCAACTTTAATTTCATTTTAATGAGTAGTTTAGAAATGTATTGAAAAAACTATAAATTACTAAAATTAAAAACAATATTTTGGAATTTTAATGTTCCTAAAAAATAAATAACGAATATTTTTATTATTATGTGCTGAATCAATAATAAATTATTGATATAATAAAATCTCTTGAGGAAAAACAATTCAGAATGTGCATCTGGATATTATGTAGAATAGAAAATAAGAAGAGTTTGAAGTTTTCCAACAAATTTTATCCAAATCTAAAATGATGAATACATGTTTCAAAAATAATATATATAAGAATGGTGGAAAATCATGCAATCTAAATCATATGATTTTTAATTAAAATTTACCATCAAATGGTGACAAAAATTATGGATGTGTATCCAAAAATAGGAAAGTTTGGAATTTTATGAATTTGGCCAAAACCAAAAATGTTGGGAATTCCAATGTTTCTAAAAATCAATAATCCAATAATTCTGAATCTGAAAATTTTTCCAATAAATACTTTTTTGATAAATAAAAAATGAAAATGAAATTTATGATTGAAAATATTAAGGTTGGTGGCTCCGAAAAGAATGAAAAGAAGGTTTTTAGAAAAAAAATTTTTAATTCTGGTTAAAATTGATGCCTCCAATTCAAATTCTCATTATATACCACTAATAGTATTTTTTTTATCTGAACAATGGAATAATGTTTTCTGGCTTAACAAATAACATTACTATTTCTAATAAAATTTATCGAAAAGGATGATGGGTATTTAATTCCATTAAAAGAATAACTCTGTGATGGATGTTTGAAATAAATCTGAGATATTTGGTGTGAAGATAGAATAGAGGTTCTACCATTTTGAATCTATTTGGGAAATATTTAAAAAACTAGTCACTTTGAAAATGGATGTCTTGTATTTTCACTAGCATATAAATAATGAAATGACAATTCTAAAAATCTGAAAGAGAAGAAATAAAATAAATAAGAAAATACCCCAAATGTAGAAATTTCTATGGAAGCTAAAAAAAGAGAATAAATTTGGATTCCTAGTAGTGGGAGTGATTATCATATGAAAATAGATGTGAAATATGATTTAAATGTGAAATATTTTGACTAAAGACCAATTATATTTGGAAATAACGAATAACTATGAATCAAAAGGTTTTGGATCAACCATAATTTGAAAAGAAAACATGAAATCCATGAATGATTTGTATTTTGATGGGATGAAACACAATTTACTATATTTTTAACAACTGTGTGATGTGTGAAATGTAGTATTCATAAAATTTTTTGGATTTCTTGTGACATGTGAAGAACATTGAAATTTGTTTGATGTTGGTGAAATACAAAACTATTATTACTTTGGTATATAGGAAGAGATTCAATTTTAACTTAAAAGTCTATGAAACATGTGTCAGATAAACCATATAATAATTTCATAGAGACATAAAGTTCAAGAAAATATTAATTTTTGGTTTATAATATATTGATGTTGCACTATTCTTCATAAATGATTAATTACTAATTCAGTGCATTAGAATGTTGAGAATTGTTGAAACCATACCCAGAACTTATTCAATCTAATATCTATGGTTCAATGATCAAAAAATAAAAAAATTGAGATGGGTAATTTATTATACTCATTTATGATTTCAATTGCATTACATAGTTATGTATATGAATCATATATCGGGTTATTTAATTTTTTTCAAATGTTTCAGAAATAAATCATTGAAGTAATGAGAGTATTCATTGAAAAATAAGGAAACTAAAATTGGTGTTGAACATAGAAATGAATAACATTTATGTTATCATTAGAACTATTAAATTATTCATGAGTATAGTTCCCCATATACTCCACATAAATGGTTTTTTCGTTATGAAAGAATACTTGTTTGGTGGAAATGATGATAAATATGTTACATGAAGATGGTAATTTCTATTACTATTGGAGGAAATCCATGAGTACTGCTATTTGTATCTAAAACCGACATTTTTATAGACCTCCATCATGTATGAAACCATATAAAATTTATATATAAAGAAATCTATGAAACACAAATGAGTTTTTAGGGGTCCGTGTATTGTTATCATGATTAGTGGAAACAATGGAATGTCAGTTGAAAAATGGGAATCTGGAATTATTCTTTGATATGCTTTGGATGAAAGATGACAAAAATGTAACTCTTATAAATTATTAAGAATTTTTTATTCAATTTATGTGAAATTATAAATGAAAAAATACAAACATATTTAGTTGAATAATGATTTTTGGCTTGAATGGTTTGATAACACTTTTGATAAAGATTAAAAAATTTGTCAGACTCACAATGATGAATCAAAATCAATGATATCCAGTAAGAGTTAGACACTCAAAAGTATCATTCAATGATTAGGAAAATATATGGAAGCTTGTATTATTAATAGTGATCTATATATAAACATAAAATCAATATAAAAAAAATTAAATTACCCATACTTATTTGTATTGAAATGTGGATCTTAATATAGTGAAATATTATTTTGAGTATCTAGAAATGGATCCAGACAAAAATGATGTGTCAAATAATATTGAAAAGAATGACATATGTGAACTAGTACTCTATGCATAAGAAAATATAATATTTATAGTCTTGATTTTCATAAAAAAAAGTTGAATAATGATCGTGAAGTGATAAGAAAAATTATAATATTGGAATGATATGGATGTTATGAAATTGAAGTGATTAATATTGATGAAACCATATCCTTAGTAGAACGATTAGAGACAATTAAAAAAATATTTATAGAACTACAAAATTATTTTACAAGATCAATCAGATGAATGTAAAATATGAATTCATAAATAACGATCTTGATAAGGAATATTACATTGAACAACCCTCTAACATTGTCATAGGGAAAGATGAATGTTATGGGTGAATATTGAAGATGGGAATGTGTAGGCTAAAAAAAGTTATAAGATCATGGTATTCTGAATTTCATTATTTCATAAGGATGATGATTTTCATGAATAGAATAGTTGATAACAATATTTCTATCAGATAAATTCTAGATTATTTACTTTTATTACGTTATTATTTAGATGAAATTTTTATTAATAGAAATTATGAATGAAGGTCTGAATGATTTTCATAATAGATGAAAAATGATTTGTAAACTTTCATGATGGTGATAATGAAATAATTTCTTTGGTAACAAGTTAAACATAAGAAAAATAAGTTTTAATTTCTCAATAAAAAATGCTATGTAACTTCCTAAGGGTTTCAGCATGGAATACTCAATACATATTTCCACCCCGATTTCAGTGGGAAAAAAGTTGAGAGGTGACAGTGAAGGGAAATAATTTGATCATAATGAATTGTGGATGATTATTGGATGTTTTTTTATATTTTAATTCCTCAAGAATTGACATTGTTTATACTAATAAATTATGTGATATATTTTAGAGTTCACCTAAATAATGACATTTACGTTCGGAAAAAAGAGTTCTCAGATACATAAGTGGAATGAATGATTGCAGAATTAGTTATGAAAGCTCAAAAATTATTAATTTTATTGGGTATTAAAATGATGATATGGAAGAAAATGTTGACATTAGAAGATAATCTTCTGATAGAGTATTCTTTTTGTGAATGAATTTTGTTATTTGGAATTTAATGAACTGTAATTTAGTAACACTCAATACAGCTAAAGCTGGCTATGTTTTCTCCACCGATGCCACTATTTAACTTTATTTGATAAAAAATAAATAAGAATACATTAGTGTCAAAGTAAATTTACCCATTCAATTAGTAATGATAATCAATGTACAATAAATCTCAGCAAGAATCGAGTTCAACATTCGTATTAAAAACATATTGCTGTCAAATATCATTTTAATAATGATCATGTGGAGAATATTAAATTGAAGCTATCGTATATTTTATCATTGGAACAAGATGTTGACATCTAAACAGAACCATTACTGATCGTATATATTTTGAAATTGTGTTTTTCCATGGGTGTCCAATCAATTTCTCATCAATTTTGAGGTGTGTGTAAGAATCCTCTATCCCATATTACCATTGGATAATAATATCATGGGGGGAAACTGTTTTTTTAC
Organism: Viscum album; assembly: GCA_963277665.1. Taxonomy (NCBI): domain Eukaryota; kingdom Viridiplantae; phylum Streptophyta; class Magnoliopsida; order Santalales; family Viscaceae; genus Viscum; species Viscum album. Next base: position 2,068,205,841 of record OY728160.1, read on the forward strand.
CAAATATATTTATCTGTATTCATGTAATAGGGGGGTGTTTTGGTTATGTTGTGAATTCAAAATATTATATTTTGTGAAAAATGATAACTATTTTTTGGAGTGGTTGTAGAAATAAAATCATTATTTTCCAGGAATGCTGAAGAATGTAAGACAAGCTGAGGAATAAAAGATGAATTTTTTTTTATCACAATTCATGGATATCATGGATTTTCAGTCAATAATTATTTTCCAATAATGAGTTAGCTGACGTAGTATTAGAATTATTTATAAGTGATCCATTTCTATATAATACAATGTCTATTGTATTATGCACCTTGGTTGGGAACAAAAAACAATATTGGATATTGTTAATACCATGCTGATGGTGAAGGTGATTATTTTTAGAAGTTTTTTTCTATTATCAAAAACGGTTTTAGAAAGTAAAAATCATGTTTGATAAGAGAGTGAAATTAACTCACTTTCAATTTGGTGAAAATAATTTTTAGAATAATAATCAAAAAAATAATACACACAATTCATAAAAATGTCCATATTATTCTAGGAAAGATGACTAGAAGAAATTTAAATATTGTTAAGAATTTATATTTATATAAGCTAATTGATATTGAAATTTTTTTAATCCTATATGAATATTTTGACCATACTAAATTGAATTAGAGTCTATATGATTCTGATTTAAATGTGATGATAAATTTATCATCATGGAGTTCTCATAAGTCCAGATTATTTGGAAAACTTGTGATTCTATATTGATAAATGTTGGGGTAAAAGATAATCAACCAAACACATTTAGATTGATCAGATCTATATGGGTGTAGAAAAGATGATGGATGTCTTATTCATCCAAATTATAAATATCCAAATCAAATTAAGGTCTTTAGATTTATGGAAAATTATATTTAGGCTATGTTTAAAAGGATGATTGTCAGTTGAAAGGATGGGATTTTAATATAAATTCCATTGTTATTTATAGGATCAAAAATACAGTTTTAAATGTTTTCAAAGTCATGGCAGATGTCATGACACAACAACATGTTTTTTATTATATGAAGTAGCTAATGTTGAATTTGATGAAATCGTTCAATCGCACTATGTGTACCATCATATTTAGAAAGAATTCATTTCACAAAAATAATGGTAATATAATTTATTTGATGATGATAGTGACTAAGGAAGAAATCTAAATTACTCAACCATTTAAGATTGGTGATTTTGTTTTCGAATGAGAGTTTGAAATTATTTTTATATGGTAGGATTTACAATTGATGCAGATAAGTGAATTGAAACAATAATATTTGAAATTGGGAGGAGGAATCCTAATGTTCATTTTGAAGATGATGAAATATTCCTATTTATAGAAACATTTATGTTTAATACATTTAGAGAATCATATTGAATAAATCATATTGAGCTAATTGGAAGGGGACATAGAAATCAATTGTTGATTGAAATGAAAAATATGATGGTGAACTCTTATAATGAAGAATAATCAAGATGAATTAAGTAGCATTTAATAATTATGTTATGCACCCATAATTCAATGAATCATAAAAGTTTTACTGAATTTTTGGTGGAGATATAATTTTTTGGTGATTCCCCCAAAACCATCCATGCATAACCTATTTAAGGGAGAAAAACTCATTTATTCAATAATTAATTCATATGGATGAACTAGTCAGAGTAAAATAGAGAATATCAAAATTTCTACGGGGAGATTAATATTTCAATATTGTGTTTAAAAAAAAATATTTGATGGATTAATTTTAATTAAGAAGAGACAATGTTACAATGATATTTAGCTGATCATTGTATTCATCTAAATGTAATATTATAATTTCTATTGTATTCAGATGGTCATTGTATGGGGAAGTATAATCGAATAATTATTTTCATATTAGGATTTCCAGAATTTTGAAGGAGTCCTATATTTTAATTATTTTATTCTATCAGTGTTATATTTATCATAATTGGAAATCATATTTTTTGGAATTTGACTATAGGAATCATATATGAATAATCATACTAAGTAATTGTATATTAAATATATATGAAATTACTTGATGTTCCTACGATCAACTAGGTAATAAATTATTAATTTTTTTTTCAAATAATACATTTTTGGATGTTTAATGTAATAACATATAACAATAGATATTACACAAACAATATTTCCCTATTTTTTCTAAGAGGGTGAACACACACTATTGTATTGTTTTAATATTGCAGCACAAGTGAAATCCTATATCCTACTCATTGAATCCACCAAAAAAATGTGATATCTGGTGGCTTTTGTGGAATTGTATAACTTGAAATACATACCAAGGAGGTTTCTTCTCCTACATAGTAGTGAACCTTGTAAATGTTTAAATTTCTTTGGATGATTATTTTAATTGTTTTTAGTTAAAATTGAAATCTCTCACAGGATGTGAAGGTTTTTTAATTTCCAAGGAAACAAAAAAGAAAATGTTTTCAATGATTCACTCATTCCCCCTCTCACTGATACAATTATCTTGACTAGGAACATTTAGACACTCTTCCTTGGTTTGTTTTGGAAGAATAAACTCTCTTTGGTAACACGAGAGTCGAAATTCTCAATGTTATCTAGTGGTTCCTGCACATATAGATGGTATATCTCCAATAAATTTTGTGAATTATCATTTATAGAACTTCTTTTGGTGGAATAATATCCATGTATAGTAGAAACTAAGTTTTTTCAAATCATTCTACTTAAATAAGAGCTTCCCCAACCCAGTGCATGACTAGAAAGGATGGATCATTCACCACTTCCTCCTTGAGAACATTCATTAATAGAATGATCTAAAAACCCATCATTTAGTCCTTAGCTAAAACACACACCTTTGAAAAAACTTTCAAATTTCTTTCAATATTTGTATCCCTATAACCATTTTTTTGTTAAAATTCATTATAAAAATACATTATAGAATCATTCTTATTATCCACCCCTATATAATTACTATTCTGTGTATGGAAATCATAGCCACCTCAGTTACTTATATCGATGGAGGATCCCCCACATCCATCATTAGTTAGACCACAACATTATCTTTCATGGCCTTGGCTGTAGTATCCACTATCTCAAGAATATAACTGATAGTTTAGACACAAAAATGGTTTCAACTAATATTTAATGTATTTTAATACCCATGAGTAACATATGGGATAAAAATAAATAATAAAATTATTAACATGGAAGAAGAATTACAATAGTGGTACAATCTAACCATGTACTCAAGAAGATTCATAAGAAATATCCCATGAAACATTATCACTGTGGCAGTCGATACCCAAGCTGTTAGAAGATACCATGTGGGAAATTGGGTTGAATCTATCAAGATTAAATCAGATAAGTCATAATAGATTCATACATTGATCCTTGAATATTTTATATTGTATAAGGGTAATTGGGTAGATATTGGGACAGTTGAGCAGTCATCCCATTCAGAGGATCCAATTCAATAAATGTATAAATTCCTATGACCACAACATTTGGGAGAGATCTCATGGACACCCCATCATGTGTTGGAGCTCAATCATCCATCAGTTGAGGTTGATGAGGAATATGTCACTCTATACTGATATCTAGTTCCATGTAAAGTGAAAAAGGTGTAATGAATTAATAGATTATATTTTTTAGATATTAAAATACATAAGATCAATATATATAACTAATACTTGGTTACATTTCTATCCCTTGTGTACTTATAATAGGAATCTATTCACTATAAATGATCCACTAAAAACTCTACAAGGGTGTAAAAGAAACAAGTCAAAAGACATGAAGGTCTGGGAGAAATGAATTACTATAAATATCATCACTCAACTTGACCGAGGATACATGATGACATGAGAATGGATGATGTCTTCAAACGCCACAGTGTATTGTGCCACATCTTCTCAGGGGACATGATAACCATCACTTATATGACCCCACAGGTTATAGTGTATCTCCTTTGAGTTGAGATGATACGATATTTCATTAAGATATGTGATTTATTTTTGGATACCCTAAATCTCCATTGAATCATGGATGAAATAATCCCTGGTGAAATTTTGGTGACATATTCATTTTCTAAAAATCTTGACATACACCCCTGATACTACTCTAAAATGTCCACCCCCTTGGGAAAATGGTTTATTGGGAGAATTTATCATATTAATACTCCCCTAAGAAATAAATTTTATTTTATAGGACATGCCATTATGGTGGATAAATCCACTGCTCTACTTAAAATTCCATATCATCTTTCATAGCATCCCTTACTCACTACTCACACCCAACCCCATTGTTGTGGGGCCCCTTCCTCATTTAACTATTTCATTGGACTCATATACATTTTTTCTAGATACATTTATCCCAGCACACTATGTATTCATGATTTATTCTATAACCAGTTGTATGTTGTGGGAAGTCACTTCATTCCTTACAATCCCCATTCAAATGAATCATCTATATCTATTGAAGGATAATGTGGTTGAACTCTTTATATAACTCAGTTTACACAGTCTGGGTGAGCCACTAGAGACACTGTAACTGCTTCATCAAATGGTTTTGGTGTATGGATGATAAATCGCCTTAAAATCCACTGTGGCCTCCAATTCCCTCCACAAAATGAAAAGAGGTATGTCCGATGGTCTACAATACCAATTCCATTATCAGTCACCATTCACATGAGAATTAGATTTAGATATAAAATAATTTTGTTTTCCATCCACCTCCTCTCCAAAAAATCCTTGAATTTACATTTAAGAGTCCAACACTTGATGACTAATAAGGTAAACAGATGGGAATTATCCCTTGGTTGGGAGATTGAGTGTGGGTATTTATTCCCCCTCAGGTGCCCGTCAACCTATCCTTATATGAAATGAAAGGTCCCACACACATAGAGTAGTTTATCCCATTAAGAGATGTATACCATGACCTTATAAGCCATTTCTAATACCAAAACTGTTATGTTAATATGAGACTCAAACAACAGAATTTATTCAATGATGCAGACTCCATGTCTAAAATCCATGTGATTATCCCAAGAAAAGAATCCAACAACATATAAAAATACTAATAAATCATAGTAGCATGAATGTATTAGCCTCGTGTATCTCACTATATCACTACTACATTCACTAGATCTCCTCTAGGATCCACCAATGTGAATTTCACATTCCTACAATTCTTGCCACAAGGAATTTGTGTGACCTCTTGAGTAACAAGATCTTGATATTTTTTTTAAAAAATAGAATACCAATTGTTTGAATGTGAAATCATTCATCCCTTATTTTTTCCGACTCCCCCTATAAAAAACATTGAATCACACTCATTATCACTGAAATATGCTCCAAATAATCCTTTACATTTTTAGCTGGGTTAAAATCATCACACATCTATAATTGGATGGGGATCCCATTGAGGATATATAGTTCCCACAAACTGATGTTGAACTCACCCTAATGTTCGTGAAATTTATTTTTCCATAATGTCCATTAGTTCAATAACTCTACCATGATATCCTGTGAATTGGATTAATAATATTTGAGTATCATTCTAAATCATAATTAATTAACATCATCAGATCCACCATGAATTTTTGAATGGAATCTATTACAAGGCATGCCCACACATAATCATATATATTTTTTCCACCATGGAATGGGTCCCATTCCACATTCCAACCATAGTGATGCTAGATAAAACTAAAATTATGAATTATCTATTATTAAAGAGGGTATCCTCTACCTTAAACACCTCCCTATTGAATTATTTTGTGGAGTTTTATAAAGTGTGAGTTGTGATAGATTAATGGTACATCATAATGTGATATCCAATAGACATGTTCCATTGGTATTTCCTTAGTGGTATCCTTATCCAATTATTACATCCATCACAATAAGAACTGGTGATTAATACATCATCAATCATCCCAAATCCATACATTAGTATCATGTTTCATAGATGGTACTCATGTTTCACCTACATTAGTAATTTGGTGAGAGTTTAATAATATAAAATCACTTTGACACTCCCCCAATTATGATTTTCTTACCATCCTCTGTTCATTGGGGAATATATTTATATACACCTATAGAACCATAATTCTTGGTGTAAAATGATTCTATAATATAGTTCATTGAGGTGGATTCATCCATGTCAATTCATCAAGGATCAATTTTATAATGTTTAATGGATAATGAAATTATTATCATGAATTTTGTATTCATGGTAGAATATAGTTTTTGGAGGAGTGATGATTGGGATAACCAAATTCTGTCAAAGGTATTGAGTTATTTGAAATATATAATGGGATAATTTCTCTTAAAATCACTATTATCACCTCAGGGTTGCCCATACTATTTATTGGCACATGGTCAAATAATGTTTTGGGAATAAAACATTCCAATAACCACATTTCATTGGGTTTCATTCAAGATCTACCCCTCAAATTCACTATCAGATCTAATTTTGATATGGGGGAATTTTTTATGTGAATATACATGAGTCATAGGAGATATTGATGACGAAACAACATATTTGAATCTTATCCATGATAAAATAGAACCTAAATTTTCATAATTTGTCTTTTTCATGATGGTAAATTCTGACGTGAGATAGTGACTCATTGAGAAGGTAGATTGGTCACGTGCATATAGAGGCGATAACCTCCATGCAACATATCTCTGATTCATAGAGGCCACTAGATGGCAAGGAGGTTCAGTCAGTATGTTGGACCTTGTTTTTATAACACATTAATATGTGGTTTATTATATAAAAATTCAATAAATAAATCCCATAATATTGAGAATCCTATTATGATCGGGTAATTAGGTAGATAAATCTGAAAATTAATACACTGATAAAAAATATTATTGAATACATCCTAAACATTCATAAAAAATTCCATATAATTTAAAATTACATGATATAATATGGGGTTATACAAATTGAATGGTCATCTATAATGCCTAGTAGGGGAATAACAAAATAAAATAATGAAGAAATTATTTGATGTTTTATAGTAATAATATAAAGGGATCATAAAATGGGAGAGAATAATAACGTGAACAGAAAGGAATGGTATAACAATTTAAAAACAAGAAACATTGGAAAATTAGAGAAATGTCTACGCATGAAATCATAAATACTGGTCATGGCGAGCCAAAAAATAGATCATAAAATGCATTAATTTTTTTCATGATGGATTTGGTCTACACAATAATCCCTATGTGATTTGTCATGAAACTAAAACATTTCCCAATGCATTGATGTGCTATCTGTGCATGCCCATAGTAATTATATCATGTAGAAGAATAAGTTTGACACATATATCATATATCATAATAACATATTCCATAAAATTTAATGATATTATCAATGATCTAGGAATATACACATATATGTACCTAAAAATATTTATAATAATGATTATGTGAATAATCATGGGTGGAAATAGCGGTGGTATTCCAGAGACAAAGGTATGGAATAGAAAAATTGAAATGAAATTCCAGCAACATAATGAAATTAAAAAACAGTTAAAAATTGTTCCAATGTGGGAGAAAGGTTCATATCAACATTTCTATACAATTTTATAGTGACAAGGATGTACAAAACATATCACAAGAATTAGAATTAGATATAGAAGGCATATAATGATGAAGAATCTATAATAAAGAGGTACGAGTGAGGATCCTTTTCTATATTGCCTTACATTATTATATGTATGATTGTAATTTGAATGCTTCATAACTAATTTTTATTCAAAAGGCTAACTATGAAGATAGTAAGTGAATGGAAAATAAGAGAGGGAAATACAATTCTAAATTTCGACATAATAATGTCTTAGGTAAAAGATATAAAGAGATGATATAAATTATATATCCTTACAAAAAAATAAATATTAAAATAATGTGATATTTTTATTTTAATTACCACATAACCAATTTTGATTCAAATTTATTAATACAGTGATGGTTATTGAATTGATAAAATAGGCATATTGGTCCCTTACCTTGCCAGGACGATTCAAAAAATGCCGGAGAAGCTTCACAATAATGTTAGGGAACAATGGGTGGACTCTGTCGTGGGGGTTGGGGAAGAGTAAGGAAATTATACATAGTTTTTGATTTAATAGAAATGTGATAAGGGGTGTATTTTTGTTGAAAAAATTATAGGAGTTCATTATTATTTATCAAATATAGGATTTGGATTCTATAAAATGAAATAATTAAAAACACAAACCATTTCACGGTTTTATCCCATGTTTTTTTACCAAATAATATTGATTTTATAAAATACTTATGTAATATAGATGAACGATTAAAAATATTACCATTGGTGTTGTGGAAGTTAGTCATGTTCGGAATGAAATGATTTTAATAATGTTAAATATATTATAGTTATTAGGGGATTCATAAAGACTTTACGAATTTAATAAAATAGAGTCAAAACACATTTTCATAATTTTTGAAATGCAAATTACATCTTTTACCCCATTTATAACATTTATTACATCACATTTCTGTCATTATGATTACATAATACCCACCGTATAATTGCAATTAATTTTAATTGTTACCCAAAAAATTTACGGCCATATTAAATTCTGATAAATTCACCATTGGATATTTTTGATATGTTTATTCTAAAAAATTACATTTAATTTTTTTCAAAATTATTCTCTAAATAAATAAAAAATATAATATTAATTAAAAATTCCCCATTAAATTAAAATGATAGGTTTTACAATAAATTTTTTTCATCACTTATAAAAATTAAAATTAAGATCAAATAAATTATATAATAAAATATAATTATTAATAATTAAATAAAATAATTATTATTTGTTAATAAAATTACGTTGAAATTTATATAATTCATACAAATGAATGTATTAATTGATAATCCATATCAGAAAAAATTAATATTAGTTTTTTGACAGATTAAAAATAAATATAATCAAACTCAATACATATTGATTTATAAATTTTAAAAAAATAAGAATAAATATATTGATTATTTATTTTTGAAGGAATTATAAATATTTATTCTATTTGTGTTACTCTTGTAATTAATTTTGTTATAATTATCAGTATCATCTTACCCATAATTAACATATATTATTGTTACTATAGTAATAAATATTTACTATGTCTACTATTCAGATTTTTTTAATATTTATTTGACATTATTATCTAATATTAATTTTGAATATTTTAATTTTGTAATCAATTTTACCAGAATAAATTCAAAATAATAATTAATTTAATTTATTATAAAACCATGTAGCTTGATTGGAATAATTTTCAAAAAAAATAATTTTTTCATGGAAATTGTTTTTACTTTTACTATATTACATGAATTATTCGCTATATGAATTTAAATTACTAAAGAATGATATATGATCAAAATATATGATCTAAATAATTCAATTTTGGTTTTATTATAATAAATAGTTATAGACAAACATTTTTAATTTTTAAAAAGTTTTTTAAAAATTACTTTTTATGGAAATAAACAAACATATTATAAAATTTGGATTAAAAGATGATTTAAAAAAATAAATTTGACTAAAAATATATAAAGAATACCTATGTTAAATTTAAATATTATTAAAATAAAATTGGCTTGTATGAATAACACAATTTAGCAATATATTATGGTATTTTATAAAAACCAGTTATTTTTTAATATTCTTTATAAAATAAATATTTTCTACTGAATCCCAAAATTTAACCAAAATTTATTTATGATATAATAGTATAAATGTGGGAATAATTTTATCAAATAATTTTTTAAATATTATATATGTTTATTATAATTCTCTTTATCAATAAATCTTTATATATGAATTATTTTTAAAAGAAAATAATATTGAATTTGAAAAATTGAGTGATTTTTTACTAAGAAGTTATCAATAATTTTCGATTGTATAACCTATAAAATTAAATATTTAATAAATTTGTTTGTAACAATGATCGAAAATTTTATCAATTAAATTAAATTCTTATAATTATTTCATATAGTATAAACCAAATAAATTCATATTGAGAAAAAATAAAGTTATTATAAACTATAAAAGAATAAAATATGAGGTAATCATAGAAATTAAGGAATCTATAGAAATGAAACATTAAAATTACATTTGGAATAGAAATTTTAACATTATGAATAGTAAATTAGAAAATAAAATAATAACCTCACATATGAATGTATTAAAAGATTATATTCCTTATAAAAAAAATATGATATAATCATATCATAATATATGTAAACAAATTTTTTAAAAATGATAAATTTTTCTTTGGAATATTTTAATGTTATAAATATTTACATAAATTTGAACCGTAATATAATGATAAAAAAATATTTTAAAAATATATATTAATACATTTACATTTTTAGTTATTATAATGTTTTTAAAATTTTAATGAGACCGTAAAAATTTTTCGTAGTGTTTTAAAATCTGTAGTAATTTTAACATGAGTATTTTTAGAATGAATGAGGATTTTATTTTTAAAATAAATTTATCATATTTATAATAATATTTTCAAAAAATGGATATCTTTCTTTAATTCACCATGGAAATAAATGGTTATGATTTTTTTATTATTTTTATAATGTATTTGAATTTTTAGTAAATAGTGGAATAATATAAATTATAATATTTATCAATTTCATGAGACTTTGGTCTCAACAAAAGTAATTACTCAATACATTTAAAGTGGTTCTAAGGAGATTAATTCATGAGGCAAAATCCATTTTTTAATTTAATTATTTTCAATTTCATTTCATTAATTATTTCTCCCTCACCTCCACTTGTTTATGATTCATGATAAATAAATTATCTAACATATTATGGAATATTATTAATTTAGTCTAATAATTCCCCATCACACATATCCTTTTCTACAAATTATAAGATTAATGGAAACTATGTTCATGGGGTGTTGTATTACCACATTTACGAAAGAAAAGTTTTCATTTTCCATTACCACCGTAAAGGATGGAATTAATACTATTATAATGGTTTAGACATACTGTAAAATCTTTTTTAAAATCATTTTATCTTGTTTGACTACCTTATATACCAAATAATAAATAATAAAACAAAATAAGTTCATTGTGATTTAAAACATCCAAAATAAATGTAAATGATTATTGTTGAAATTTTATCTAACGAATCATCTAGATATCTAGAAACAATTAAAATATAAGACCAAATAAACTTCTAGACTTTCATTAAATATGTTTAATATCAATTCTGGATAATAATCCCCATTTTACAAGACATTCCAAATCTGTATACAAGTGAACAGATCTTGAAAATCTTGAAAACAGACACTTCTAAATGATGAAAAATACCAATATATCTTTTCAAAATGAAGATAAATTAACCAAAAAAAATAACAATGAAAAAAAATTCATCTATAATAGGTTCATGGTTTATTAAATAATAAATCTAATTTAGTTATCTAGGATATTAAATTGAATTATTATTTCGAATATATGGTAAGGTGATTCTCGAAAAAAATTTCCTTTCGTTTGGTTATTCCTCTTTAGTGTAAATTTTTTTGATGTATATCCTATTAATAATATTAAAATATGATTTTATTTTTCTTCTCTTTCAATATCATGGATATTAAATCTGCCAATCTAATTTTAGGAGAAATGAAATTAATTTTCCAAAAAAAATATGTTTGTTAGAACACAACATTATTAATACACTTGAAAATAAATATTATTAAAAAAATATTGTTGATTCATTTACTCGGTATGGTATTCTATTTTTATTTTGTTAACACCAGTTATTATTCTTGAAATTATTCATTATGAAATTCTCATGAATCCCATTCCCTTTATATGTATAATTTTATAGAAATTGTTTTTATACATTCTAGGTGGCATAGAAGATTACGAAAATGATATGATATGAAAATTGAACATAAAATTAGTTATTTCTATAATTTAATGGGTAATGTGATTTATCTCATTATATAATGTGAAATATGTGTTCATATGATGATATATTTGTTCACAATGATGATGGTGTTATCAATTTATTCACATATTTTATAAATGGACAAGAATCTACCTGTGCTCAAATCTATGTGTGGTAGTTGAAAACTAATACATGATGCAATATTTTTATACATTGCCTCATTCCATGAAATTATCTAATGTTTATTCTCACTATTATGATGATGATCCCCATTTATTTTATGATGATGATGACTATTCTCAAATTATGATATATTTATTCACATTCTTATATGGCCTCATACTAGGAATTAAGCTCATCCATTTCTTTTTTTTATATGCATTCTAGATTAAATTTACTAACAATAATAACATGTCCACTAAGAAGATAGATAATACAGAATTCAATGATGTTTTATTACAAAATTTATATGTTTGGTCCTGATTTTTCTAGGAAACTAAACCTATAGATCTTTTATTTTTAACGCTTTTATGTTATTTATCATTAAAATTATGTAATAGTAATGTATGAAAATTAGGGTCTCTATAGTTGGTATTAGGTCATTTTATAGTTATTTTTTTTGAAATATAATTAGAGAACATTAGTGGAAACATTTTGTATGATACAATTTATATAAAATCACGCAAGAATCATTAATTATAAAAAATGATGATCATATGGATTCCACAATATTTTCATTAAAGTTAAGTTCATAAAATAATAATTTATTTATTTATATCTTGTTGACTGATTTCTTGTACAAAACACTTCTATTTTATAAAATGATGTGAATTTGGAAAAACATATTGAACAACCCATTTGATGGAAAATGTAATTTTTTCCAGAACAATATAACCAGTGCATTTAGTGGTGGAGTACAAAATTATTTTTTTATTCTCCCCACATTTTCTCATGTAGTGAAAAATATCATAAATAATATATCCAAATAACCATCCCTTTAGAGGTGGTAACTTCTTTTCAAGTGATTTATACACTAATGAATATTGAAATTGAGTATATCTTTTGATCCACTTGTCGCAGAATAGTGGGTAAAATCATTATAGATGATCTCTCATATGATTTATTGTTCTGAGATGGAGAAACCGACTATAGCCATTTATTGATTGTATAGAGAGGTAAAATATTTCTGGGAGTTGATTAATAACACCATTCCAAAGGATGAAATTAAAGAGATTTAGTAGGAAAAGATAATTACAATATTTCTTTAGAAGTATTTCCCTCGATCTCTACATACAATGATGGTGATAGAATTTTTAGGGTTGATTAAAAAAGGAGAAGAATCTATCATAGGTTACGTTGAAAATATCACATGTCTTTCATGTAATACATTAAAGATTTTTACCAACATTGTTTGAAAATCGGTATATTCTTTAGTTTTTAAAAACGACATAATCAAATAGATCTTGAAATTTTAGAACACGGGAGTTGTGATGAGTAATTATATGTGATTTCTATGTTGATATGGGGTATAAATAATTTTCCCATGTCAATGGAGATCATAAACAAAAAATTATATTCATTATAGGATATCTATGGACAATGGTTGAAATAGTACTCTACCAATCACAGGAAAAAAAAGTATAAAGAACCATAATGGGAACATCCTTAACGTGATGGGAAAAATTTTCAAGTGTGCTATGGAAGGCCAAAAATATCATGAATCTTGATAAGAAAAGTTGATGTTGGAAAATTTTGTGGATAAAAGGGCATCACACATCGTTCAATTGTTCAAATATATTGATAAGGGTCATAATGAATACAAGTTCAGTAAACCTAATGTTCGTTAGGGTAATCAGTATGAGCAACCGCTGGAGCTAGTTGATCAATGTAATATCTATGCAATCACTATTGATTATTTGGATCATGAAAATGAAATTTTGACGTATATGTCAATAATTCATTCAATAATAGTTAATAAACTATTTGATACTTATTAAATAAATTGTTTCATTTCTCGTGTTATTAGTAGATCAAAAAAAACACAACCTCAAAATATGGAGGATAAGTTAATTTTTATAACACAAAAGTTTCTTATAATTTAATCCAATGAAAATTTATCCACCCCAATTAATTTTGTGGAATGGACCTCCCAAAAAATCACTTATTATTTTATTTGGTCATGTTTTATTTTTTGGGTCATCGATTTTCCATCTTTATACAAATCCAATATTTATTGTTCGGAAAGGGGGTAACCCTTCACATCAAAATGCATCATAAAATTTTATACATGTGTATGGTGGAGGATGAATCTAATTTATAATCATCATATAATGTGTGGAAATTTTTCATATAATCAATAATATTTAGCCTAAATGTTATAGAAAAAGGATAAAATAATTATTCAATATATTCCCATTGTGAGGGAATACATTTATTTGTTCCTCAGAGAACATGTTTATCTTCATCCTGATAGAGAGGATGAGTTCACAATTGAAACTATTCTTGTATCCATTCATATATTGACAAAACCGTACATAATTTCCACCATTAATATTGATGTATGAATGAAGTTGTTCAAATAAAATATGGACAACAGTTTTATTTTCCTGAGTGATTTACCATGGGATGAACGAGTCCTCTTAATCAAGAAAAAGTATGGAATGATGAACATCAATATTGATTATCATGATCACAATAGAATCACAATAATTAACAACTATCCATTTCCATGGATAGATTAATTGTTTGATAAGTTAAGTGTGGCCATGTATTTATCAACGGTGGACATTTAGTTAGGATATCAAAAACTAATATTGGGGAAGGATAATATTCCAAATAGTACCATTCGAATGCAGTGTGGGGACAATGAGGACATAGTGATATAACTGAGACTCGTTAATATTCCTGTAATATTTAGGTACCTAATGAATATATCGTTTATAAATTATCTTCAAAAAATTCATTACATATTGATGATATTTTGATATACACAAAGAGCAAGGAGGAACATGAGGAGAAAGTTAATAATATTCTGATGACAACATGAAGGGATAAAATTTATGAAAATTATTTTAAATGTGAAATATGGATGGGTGAAGTATCATTAATAGGGAATTTTATCAACAGAAAATTGAATTCATTTTATGGATGTGAGACTTTTCCGTAGATATGAAATTGGATGTTTCACATTACTCATGATTACATAAAAATTATAATTTCAAAGAGAACCTAATAAATTTATAAATATACAAATTGAATATATATTTAATAAGGTATATTTTTAAGAGGAATTTATACAATAACATATGAACTCTATGAGAATAAAATGATATTAATGATTGAGAAAATATAGAACATGAAACTAATGAGTAACGATCGTGTTATGGATTATCTTGTATATTAGGCAACTGATATATTCTGTGAGCACTATTAATATAATATATAACCAAATTAGGTTTCATAAATAGTAAAACAAACACATGATTTGACTTAATTTCATTTTTCATGTTCTTTTAACTATTAATTTTAATTATATATAACTGATTTTTCTTTCCAGCATCAGTTAGTTGATGTTTTTCTTTAAATTATTTTCAATTACGTATATCTGTTTACTAAGAGGAAAATAATCTAAAAATAGTTTAAAAATATTCAAAATATTATTAATGTTTTGTAATTAATTTTATATTGTCAATATATTTCTAAATATTTCCATTATTTGTAGTGATGTAAAATTAAACTCATTTTATTCAGGTGCATTATTTCAAAAATACACATGAATAATTAATATAATTCCAATATAATGTGATGGAATGATGGAAAATAAATATTTTTACATTTTAAAAAATACATATTATATGAATCATATTAATTTATACATGAAATCATTTTTACATTTTATAACATGTGATTATCAAAAATTTATGGCATTAGTTTTTTGAGGCCGTAGAGCACACAACATAGCAACGATGGTTTTTTTTCAAAGAGGATTGAAAAGAATAAATAATTGTGAATTAATTATTAAAAAATATCCAAGTACATCAATAATAGTTATTTATTATATTTATTCTGTATAATATATATATAAAAGAGGAAGAATAAATAATAATATTATGAAGATGGTAATACTGATGTAGGAGACTCGATCTTCTCTTGTTAAACTTCTTGTAAATGAAAAAAATATGATATAATATAAATTATAGGAGGTTAGTGAAGACAAAAATACATCAATTATATATTTTATGTGCTTCATATCAATTTCAATTTGAATATTTCGAGTAGCATTTATATAGTGGAACTGATCCTCTACAATAAATAATTAAAAGGGAAATTTTTGTAATACCCTATAGTGTTCTATGATATTATAAAAATTTAAATAGTCAATAAATATTGACATTTATAACAATTTATTTTCATGTTGTAATGTTATTTGGATTTTTTAAAAATTATTTTCCACATATGTTATAAGAATCGTTCACGTTTTTAGAAAATATTTTTCCACGTATCCGAATTTTTATTTTAATAGTAGTAAATAGTTTTTAACTAATAATTTATTTGATATAAAAATAATTATACATTATCCTATAAATAAAAATATTTTTTGACTACAAATTTAATCAATATTTAATGTTATTATTATTTTGAATAAAATTATTTTTTTTAAATTTAAAATATTAAAAATAAAAAAAAATTATAGTAAGATTATTTTTTTAAATTAAGTGTGTAATATTATTTAGTATTCATTTCTAAATGGTGGAGTGGTAATATAATCATATAGAAGTTGAAAATTATATTATAATCCTTAATGACAAGAAATTATTATATTTTATTAGATAAAATGTATGTAATGATAATAAATTTTGTTTATAAAATAAACATTTAATTCTAATCATATTAACTAACATTAATGTTATGTTGGATCCAATAGTTATCATTTTGGAAATATAGTGTTGTTTTTTGTGATCAATGCTTCTATATAAATAAAATTAAAAAAATAATCAAATATATAAAATGTGCATGAAAGATGAGGACATATGAAAGAGACTTATGTGCCCAATGAAATTTCAAATATAGTTTTTCCTAGAGGGTGAGAATCATGAGTGTAGATTCGTGGAGGCCTATGAATAGCTGGGTACACCCACATAAGACATAGCAATATTTCCAATGAATATCATGTATCTATACCTCAAGAAAGAGATACATTCGAAAGTCTTACATTGATTAAATATTGCATGAAATGTGTTCCTTCTTCCTTAAATTAACAAGACTTTCTTATGGTGTACTTGTATGAAAGATAAGGGTTGCGTGAAAAATAAGTGTTTCATTAATGTAAACTTGAGAGACAATCCCCAAACCAGTGTGAATAATTTGATGTTTTATGAAAGTGAAATATTGTTCTTCTAATAGGCTTTGATTATCCAGTATTTTTATTACTTATTTTCGGTTATATACTCAGGAAATTGATACAAGAAGAGTATCATTATAGAAAGAGACAAAGACTTCAATACATTTATAATGATGAGACCTTCAATTAAACAAATAGAGTAAAACTTCTCCCAAGGAAGTGATCATGGGGATTCAATTGAATTGTTCAGTAGGAAAAAGTTTTCCCTCCAAAAAATCCTATAATGAAAATGTTCTTAGCATATAGTGAATGTGTATGAACTCTATTATATGAAATCTAGAGACAATTAATGACTTATGGTGTGATTGACATGATGTTAGCATATTCCCCTAAGAATTTACCTTCGAGATGAACAATGTAAATATTTTTTGTTATCTATTTTTATGTGAATGATTTATTAAATCACAATTCAAATTGGTAGGTTTAGAAAGTTCCAACCAATGTTGGAATAAGATATATTAATTTTAAAGAAAATTTTGACACCTTGATTCACCCCTCCCCTTTCATTGTGTTTTAGGCTCCTAGATATTAGGCAACATACATTAACTACAAAATTTAAATTTACCATTTTTGATAATATTTTAATGTATCTAAATGTGAATCAATTTTGATAGATTTTGTAACCTTATGTTATGAAAAATAATTATTAACATAGCTGATTAAAAATGTTTTTCTAGTGGAATTTTAATTTTGGTTGTAAAATGGAATCCATTAGTTTTATGAGTACATCATTTTCATTTTAATGAAATATTTAATCAAATAAATAAATATTTTTAAAATATGGAATGAAATTGAAATCATTAAAATAATTTTTTTATTATAATAATGTTGCAAAAGTGATGGCTTTTGAAATATAGTTATTATTTCATAGGTCACTTAGAAATCATCTATTACGTAGAAATCAAAAAATATTAATTCTATGAAAAAATTTATATTATTTATACAAAATGTAATTATTTTATCAATTTAATTTTCATTTTGATTATAATTTACCTTCTTAATAAAATATAAAAATATAAAAAAATGTTTTTACTAGATATTATCTTCTAAAACTGTTAACAATTAAAATTATTAGTTTCAATAAATTACTAATATAATTATTTCTAATATATTATTAATATTAAAATATTTATAATATTTATTTAAATATATATGTTTTTCCATCATATATTTAGTTTCATAAAAAGGGATCATATAATATAATTTTGAAAAAATTAAAACTTTGCAAACATTGTGATCGTATTATTAATGTGACAACAAAAGAATAGTTATATATATATATATATCTATATTATGAAGTGGTTGTATTTATTAACAACCAACATCATAATGAATATTTCATAATATGTATATAATTTATAGTGTTATGTATTTGTTAAAGGTTTCAGGATTAATAATCTATTAACATAATATTTATTTAATAAAAATTCATAATTGAATTTCTGGCCATTACTTTCCATTTATGTATCTCCATGATATGTTGGATATAGGATAAAACATTATTTCATTGATGTTTTTTTCATCATGAATTATATAGCTACTCCAATATAGTTGGTTAATATAATACTGTGACACATTCTTGGTATTAAATTTTCAATATTATTAATTAGATGCAAGATTTTCATGTGAAGGTGTTCATCTCATAATGATCGGTCATTTTTTGTCATTATATTTATATGTTAATACTCAAATCCAATAGAAATCCATTCTTTTTGTATCCTATGGTACCCAAGATTCACCTTGATGGGAGGTATTAAAGTGTTTTACACATGATGTGTTCTGAAAAAATCAGTAATGAGATCATAGTAAATTTCTATCAGGTGAAAATTTGTAATGGTTTTATATATTATAGAGTAATGTATCTTGTATTTTATTTTATGGATCATTTTATATGATTTTTATTGCATCATGTAGAATAAATTTATTATATCGGTTTTTATTAGTTAATCAGAAAAATGGGATAAGGATAATAATCATAATATTATCCTCAAGACTAATAGTGTTGTGGTGTGATAATATTTATTGTATTTTTACCATTTATTTTGATATTCATTTTAATGGATGATTAATTTGAGACATTGGTAGGTAAACCTTTAATTTTTTTTGTATTCTGGATTAATTTTTTTATGGTATAGTATATCATTTATTGATTATATAATTTTATAGAGTGGTTAAAAATTAAATTAAAATTTAAAATTATCTTTGTTTTCATCGTCGTATATTTATATTTAGATAAACAATATTTTTATTTTGGATATTCTAATCGTTATGTATAATCATTATTTCCCATAATTTTAATAGAATAACACATTGAACTCTATAGTGAATTCATCTTTTATTAATTTTGAATATCATATTATCCATTATTCATTTGAGGTTGTGAAAAGTCTATTGATTGTTTTCAAAGATTTAATGGAAAGAACATAATTTTGAAATGGTCATGTATAGACCATATACATTACCCTCTTGTTTTTTTAGTGTTTAACTAGATGTTTCCTTGTATTATAATAGAGTTTTAATTTAGGATTTGTTTGATATATAAAATTTGATAATATTCTTTCTTTATTGCATATAAATCATCTAATTACAAAGGATTTTATATTTTAGTTGAATGGTAATTATTAAGAAAAATATGATAATGAAATTGACCAAATTAAATTTAAGGGGAGTGGGTGAATTTGATTTTCATTATGCAACCCAATGATATATTGTATTTATTGTTTGATTATAGTGTTTCTGCTAAGAATTTTGAGTTTTTTAAATTTTTTTGAGTTGTAATTTAATTTCATAGAATCAACATCTATTATTTTTTACACAGTTATACTTGATTCATAATATTTAATATATAAATTCATAATTTAGTAATTGAGGTTTCATCATGGAATTTGGAATAAATTTAGAATGTTAATTAATAAGTAGTTTTCTAGTTTAATTAATGTTATCATTTCCATTGTTTTTATTTTAGGGTTAAATATTATGTAGTCTTAGTGTTGTTGGTTGGTTGTTGTGGATTTTCATGATAATAATGTTTGGATTATTTATGGGGTGATAGATTAACAATTATATTAATATAGTAGATGTGGTATTGCGGTAATGTGGAAATAAGGTTTTTTGATGAGAACAATAGTGGATGTTGGAAGATGATGTGATATTATAAATATTCACCATGAATTTTTATAAATAGATATTTCAACTTTTTATATTAATATTCATTTACTACTATATTTATCCTTTCAGAAATATTATAAGTATAATATCTTTATAAAAATTGATAATTGAACAATATATAAATAATAATACTAAATCAGATCCTAATTAGTTATTTGTAATAAACATACATCATATGAATATAATACTTTATAAATATATTTATATTCTTGAGAAAATGAAGTGTAAGACATGGTGGCCTCATAATCCTATTATGTTTAAATATGGGAGATATCAACATTACAATATCAGAGTGGTATAAGAACATGAAGATAAAATTTGGAAACCATATAGTTCCTATAATTGATTATTAAATTTACACACATAAAAATTATTGGAAATTCAAAGTACATTTTTCATTATGGAATCATATTACATATACAATGTGATAAACAATTGGCTTAAAACATAGATTATTGGTCGAAATGTAAGTAAAAAAATTATTTTCTTTATAGGAATTTCTCATTTCTAATTTTGTCATAGTGGAATGGGATTACTCTATGAACCATCATAGTACTAAAGGTTATCACTGAATACTATCATAGTTTAAAATTTATATTACTAAACATGGATCACTAGCTATTTTAGTCATGTTAATCACATTAGATATCCATCATGACCGATTGCATTGGTATGATATATAAATTTTTTCCCACTGATCACACATTGAAAATCATAAATATATTTTCCATAATATCTGCAAATATTTATCATATCATAAACCAGGAAATAAAAATAGATTTTATAATCATTTCATCTTACTATAACCCTTGTATATGATGATGGACTCATAAGGACTTAATAAATTTATTATATAAGAACTATTATAAAAGAAATTATTTTCATGGACATATTTTCTCTATGATATTAACCTATATAGAGAATAAATATCCATTTTATCATCAAATCATATCCGTAGTAATTATTAATAAACATTAAATTATTTAATCATATTTGGAAAATGATTTTAAATATCAATTGGAGTATTTCTTGAAGAAACTCTTATTTATCAATTGAATAATGTATTAAAAATGAAAAATTCCACAAAATATTAAGGAAGATGTTTTATTTTAAAAGAACATTGAAAATATATAATGGAATATTATAATAATTTAGTGTTCATGAGGTTATAAAATTCCATTCAAGAATTTTATGTCAAAATATTATTTCTTTCACAATTCTGGTAAAAATAAAAATTTTCCATATTCAAAAATGATAAGAATATTCAATTTAATACATTTTTTGAAAATTTAAAAAATGGTAAAAATGAATTGGGAAATTTATAGAGATATGTTAAAAAATACTTTAAAACAAATTTTAAACAACATTGGTTTGAATGAATAAAGATTTTTAGTCGAAGAGAGAAATAATATGGATTTTCCATAAAAACATTTTGTATACTCTAATTTACATAATGATATGAAAATAACACCAAAACAAGTAACATTAATAAATAGTTTTTGGAGATAAATTTTAGTAATTTTGATGAGTTATAGATCATAACATTTCATCATTAAATCCATAATCACAGACAATCCTGAAAAAATCGAGACTACAATAAATCCCTAAACTCTTTAGTAAATATTGATTTGTATGGCCTATGATAGGAAAAATAATATATATATATATACCATTAGTTTTTTTAAAATCAATAAATAAAACTTAGGGTAAATATATAAACCACACAACATAAAAAAATAGTTAAAATGTCCTTAATCCCATAAAAATTAATGTGTGATGAATTTTCCGTACACAGAGACTCGAATTTCTTGATAATTGTTTGAAGTTCATGTATAATGAATATATTCATTAATTAAATCGGTTATAGAACCAAAATAATATATATAATAAAAATATTATTTAATTATAACTTTTTAAAAACTATTTAAAAATAAATCTTTGTTTTATTTATTTTTCTAAACAATAGATTCATTTTACATGAATGTTTTTCAATTTTAATTTCAGTCCTTATAAATTGAACGCTGTCGATTCATACCAATTATTTTAACAAATATTTAAATATAAATATATTTCATTTTACACATAATTTTAATCATTAAAAAATTTTAGTGATATAAAAATGAATTAAATCATTCATTAAAACTATGGGTCGTACATTTACAGGAGCATTGATTCTACATTTTTAGTGGATAAAAAATAATAATTTTATATATTAATTTTAATTTACAATTATATTGTGATATCCAATATAATAAATATAATAATTAAATATATAGTTATATTCTTCAGTGTAAAAAAAATTAAAAACATATCACATCCCATTGTGGAGACCGTAGTCTACATGTATGCATGACAAATGTTATTATATTTACATAGATTAGATGATAAGAATGTAGATGTGATGTTATTATTGTATAAGTAAAATAATTTATTAATATATAAATATATAATAAATATTTAAATATATCTATGGTATTCATTGATGAATAAATAATTACATTTGTAGTGAGGCTGTAGTCCTCCATACAAAAAATCGATAATTTCGTTTCTTATATGATGAAAGTGTGTATGGATATAGGATATAATATTAAAATAATAAAATATCATTTTATATAATACAGTGGTAACTTTCGTTAAAAAAATTTCAGATGTTTTTATGGGGGTTATGGTAAAAAATAATATAATCATGCATGGGTGAGAACTATACCTTATATTCAGAAAACTACATAAGATTTTTACATAATAAATTAATAAGATGAATTTGTAATAATAATGGACTCTTAGTGAAAGTGAGGTATTATAGGAAGCCATTTGAGAATTTATAATATTATCCAAATTGAATTTTTGGTTTGGACTCGAGAGGATAGTAGTATTCAAATTATAAGTTGGGGAAGGGATTTTCATGTATATATCTAAATGAATACAAATTGATAAATTTATTCTCAATCAAAATAACTATAAGAGAAAATATTTTCTATTATTTTATAATATAATGCTTAATTATTTTCACTATATAAGATATATATTAGTTCTATTGGATGTACTACCTTTATATTCATTTTTACCACACAATGATCTCATAAAACTATTTAAACATTAAACATGTTAATTGATTTTACTTTTTTCACAATTAATTATAGAGAAAAATTATTTTAATAAATAAATAATACCCGTTAATTTGATTCAAAATTTTGAAAACATATTAAATTATTAAATTCAATGAATTGGAAAATGTTAATTTCAAACTATACCCACAAACGTGAGGAAAATAAATTTTTCAAATAAAATATTTTCATAAGTATACAATTTTTTAAAAAAAAATCACACATTAAATTAATTAATATAGACTATATTGGATTCTTAATATTATAAATGAAATAAATTTAAGGTAATAACCTTTATAAAGAAGATATATGACTTTTTATAATATTTAAAAAAAATGAATATTTTAATATAATTTTTATTATAATTAATCAAAAAATTAGTCTTTTTAGAAATTTTTTTCAAATTCACTCTATGAAAAAATATACAACATTATTCCATAAGATATGTTATAATTATAAAATAAATTTTAAAATTGGAAAATTTTAATTTTAATATATCATCACAAAACACGATATACCATATTTTTAGAAATAATTTGAATTATAGAAGAAAAATAGATTAATTGTTATCCCGTGTAATAAAAACCTATTGTATAAAAGATAAAAAAATTATTTAATGTGAAATATATAAATATTATTAAATTAATTCAATAATAATTTCAAATTTAATTTATTAATATAAAAAAATTTCTATGCATAAACCATTTTTTGGGAGAAAAACACTTTTTATTTAAAAATATTTTTATTTTTATTTGAATATAATTGACTACTAATTAATTAATTATATAAATATATAATCCTTATATTTTTTAAAATAAAATTATTCATATTAATAACCTATAATATGAAATTTTTATTATATGATTCAAGTTAAATAATACTTTTTTAGTTGTATATCATTGTCTGTTTAAACATTGTGATGCATGTAACGCATGATAATGATGAACTTATCAATTAAAAATATAAAATATTACTTAAATTAATGAGGTGTTATGTTACACCCCAAATAATTTTAATTTATACCCTAAAATACATTTACCCTAATTCAATATTTTAGAATAATACCACCTCATCATATAATATGGATTAAATGCAGCATCCTCAAATTGGGTTTTTGACACAATATAATAACCATGTGAGTAGTCATCGGTCAATGAAACATATATCTATGATAAATAATGTATAATGTATTTACCTATTGATTTTATATTAATCTAGTGGAATGATCTCAATTTTATTTCAATTTGAATCATCAGGTATGTAATTCCTCATATGAGATACATGGAACACATCATGAACATGTTACTATTTCAATTGACACACCATGAAATAAGATACAATAATTAATAATTCATGCATATTAAGAGATAAAACATATAAAGTTTTCTTATTTCATTTATTTCAAAACATTATTAACTTCAACTCTCAAGAAATTCATATAATAACCTTCTTACCAAAATCACATTTCAAATCACATTTCTGTTTGTAAGTATAACAATTTTAACAACACTGAGGTACCATGATATGTTGTTGAATGGTGATGACAATATATTCAATTTACTTATCAACCTCATATCCAAATTTATTTCTTTTCCCCACCTCATCACAACTTCTAGGATTTCTATACATCAATCTATATATGCATTCATAAGGATCCTTCTGATGTTTATAGTGAACGATATTAATATTTGAAAACACTATTATAGGAATTATGTGATCTGAATGACTATAAAAATTCATATAATTATATCACAACATATCTTATATGTTTTTAATTTTTATCTCATATTCATCAAAATTCTATGGATGATAATATCTATTTAAATTCAACTTTTTATCAATATCTTGCTAAAGACATCACTAGAAAAACAATGTGAACATCAAAACCCAATGAAATATAGTGAAATATGTTAATTAATAATAACATACAACATAATTAATGCATATTATTGGAATATAGTAAATAAATAATTCATATATATTGAAAATGATGTGTGGCGGATTTTTATGGAAATCGACCATAACCAAAATGGAATTATTTCCCTCAGAGGTTTTGTGGAGTTCGATAAGAAATTCCGTGGTGAAATTTTTTCATTTAAATTTTACGGCGTGTATTTTTTGTAACATCTAAATATACATATGCATCCTATAATAATCATTATGATCTACTATGAACTGTGACATGTACTCAATAATACCCCACTATATATCAACCCACCAAAAAAACTCCTTGAGATCTCAATACTTCTTCATTACTTCCATGTTTAATAGAGAATGATAAACTACGAGCCTCATAAAAAATTCCTTAAAAAATTATGTATAGAAAAAAATATACACATATCATGGATTCTATCATTCCTTCACAATCAACATAAAAATGAGGAACATTTCTCACCATCTTTTTTTCAACACCTTTTTTTCATCTTTAATCTTCACATGGAATGAAGGATGAACACTCATTTGAGAAACATAATATCTCCACAATTAATTCAATATTTATTGATTAATACATTATAAATACATAAATAATGGATCTTTTTTGTCCATTACATAGATATGATAACAAAATCCTTTTAACTCAAAGCGTTAACCAAATTTTTCTCTTCACTGTGGGGGGATAATTTTGTAGTCATAATATTTAATCAACTCAAACCATACTATCTAGAACACATTGTTTTTTTATTTGAAAAAATATAATTTAAACAGATATTGTTATTATATATATAATCATTTTCCTAAATGATAATGGAACCATATATATAAAAAAATTAAAATAGTTACTCAAATCATGAGTTGGGTAATTTTTATCATGAACCATCAAATGTAATCAGCTATAATATATAACCATATCATTAATAATGATATTGAATAACAATATAGTATAAGATAGATCACCATAAATTAAAAAGACTTCTCTACTATAGGTTTATGTATTCAAATATTTGTGATATAACATTATATTAATATAAATAAAATTTTTCTAACATTTTTTTTTCCGAAGGGACATGGATCCCTTCTGAGTTAAAAAGGTGATTTAATTTTATATTCTTGGTCAATTTTTCATGTTTCATTGATAGTAATCACAATATCTAGGTAAACTACAGATCTTAATCATAGTAGTTCGTGTTGAAAAAAATGAAACCTTTTATAGAAAATATTCTCACTTGGTAATATTTTCATACAAATTCTCATTCGTTTGGGTCTTTATAACATTTCTCAAGTGATCTTAATGACCTGAAATTTTATTTAAATATATAATAATATCATATATAAATAATATTAATAATTGATCATAATAATCTCTAAAAGTGGTATTTAATAAATCTCTAGTTATATAATGTAAATTTGTAAGACCAAAGGACATCACATTATATTTATTAAATCTATATGTTATAAGGAATGTTGTATTGGAAATATCCTCCATCATGAACCTTAATTTATGATATCCAAAATTATTTCAATCAGGGAAAATTATTGTTCTCCATATATTATAAAAAATAATTAATTTATACATTTTTTATGATACTTGTTCATGAGTGTTCTTTTGATCTATTCCTAATAATTAAAACTAATTCTTACAAATTCATCATTTTTCTTAAAAAAACAATTGTTCCACCCAAATAGAGTCACATGTACATATATTTCCTTGTTCGAGATTAGAGTACATTTTTTCTTCAAATACCTAAAACTCAATCAGTATCATTCAATATGGGATCGTTTATATATTTTTGGTACGATGTAAGAGTTTTATTAAAAACATACATATCACAATCCGGCACATAACATGATTACTCTTAAATAAATACATCAAAAAACACCCATAGTTTTTTCATTTGTTGACTTTGATATTCTCTATCCTACTAAAAGTAAGACTCCTTCATAATAGGAATTACGAATGATATAGTGGATGTTATTTCCATTGAAAGTTCATATATATCATATCAATGATAAATGATCATAGTTTAGTTAAAAATATAAAATTTGACTTACCTTCCTCATAAAATTAATTTTTTATTCATGCTTAATACACCAATACATTCCTATGAACATATTATGCACAACTAGATGAATAATAGTGATATATTCAAGAAACACATTCCAGAAAAACATAAACAAGAGTAAAATCATAGACATAACATATGATCACCATACACTATGGGAATATAAAATATAATAAAATATCATATCATTGGTTTTTCATTTTTTACCTATGTAAAATACATTATATATAATAGAGAGTATATACACCGTGTCAAAAAAGACATTAGTTTTTGTATATTGGATGTATGAGTATATTTAATCATGTAGTTATCATACAACACATAAAAAATATTAATTGAATGATATTACCCATTTTACCTCATATTAAGTGGTTTCTTAAATCAACCATATTCATTAAAATACATATTTGAGTATTTGTTTGCATAATTCATGTACTCCTTGCATTTGAAACACAATAGTGTTGGTTTTTAATTCTCTAGAGTATTATCTCCATTTAAATAAATTTGTAACAACTTATAACAACACTGGAATTTGTCCAATTTATAAATTGAATTTACAAAGATATAATTGTTGTCATCTCCCTAATAATAATTATATATATGGTTCTATCCACACTTAATAAATTAATAAAATTTCATATTATTATCTTAATGGTTTTTAATTTTTTCTTTAATTTTTATATTTGTGTTCTTATCAAAACGTGGTGATTGATGCGTAACTCCAATATCCATTTTCATGTTTATAAAACATCAAACAATTTAATCATATTTATTTAATTTATTTACAAATAAGTACCATAAAAAATATTTTTTAATCCAATACGTAATTGTCTATCCTTACTTTTAGGTTCCTTGATGACTAAATAATCATACCACATGCATCTTGAGAAATATACCTCATATGTACCAATGGTTTCGTCATCCGTATACATTATCTTATTTTATTCCTTCTCCATATTCAAAGGAATTATAAAAGGATAATATTTATTAGAATATAATATCCTGAAATCATCACACTGCATGGAATACATTTTAACATGATTCCTTTTATTCTTTATAACATTACACCATTGACATGTTTCTCTTTCCAAATGATATATAACCCAAATGAATTATTCTCCCAAAAAATAGAGAACTAATAATATATTGTGAACTGTACAAAACCATTTCCCATGTACATGTGGATCAGTAGAACCACTAAAATAATGTAGATGTTTCCTCATGATGAATTAAATAAAATTTTGATATCTTCTTATCCATGTTGTTTATTCAGTATTTTTCATATCTTAAGAATGTAATGAAAGTATATAAATGATATTTTTCATTCCATTTCCATGATATTATGATTCTTTAAATGGAAATCATTAAATTATTTATTTTATTAATGTTAAAATTATTCCTTCATGTTCTTATAATTGATTGGAAAAGAAAAAATTGAATTGTGCGAAACAATAATCATATTGGTAAGCGACATAAAATATGACAAATAATTTATAGGATGTATAAAACGTTACACATTCTATCAATATATTTCATAATTTGATTTTCCTTGACCATTCTATATAATCCCCTTTTCGAATCCTTAATGATGGGGTTTAAGGTGTTTCTGAATTTTCAAAACATATCACCGTAGAGTATCAAATAGGGTGTAGATCAATGATATTTTCCAGGAAACAAGTAATGATAAATTCAAATCTCAATGTAGACTTTTTATTGTTATGAACTCTAGGTTAAAATTTATATTTTTCAAATTATCTTTTAATATCCGCATTGGTATGTAATTTAATGGAAAATACTCCCTCAATCCATCAAAAAAATTTGATAAAAGTTTCTTATATAATATCTTATCCCTATGGTTCTCAATAAAATTTTCTCATCCCAGTTTCCAAAAGATAGTTAATCCTTTCTATGACATAAAATATGAAGAACAATTTCTTTCACAGATTATAAAACATGTTCTATTAATATTAATTTTATAATATAATGATCTAAAATGGAATAATATATTTATAGTATATTTTGAAAAAATAATAGATAAAGAACTGGTTCTTAACTGATCTACATCGTCTCCAAAATAATTATTCCTACCAATATTCGTTCATAATAAAATCATACATAATTCAATTATTCATAACCATGGGGAAGTGAATAATTATAAATGGTTTTATCCTATTCCCAATAATGATAAGAAATAGAGATAACAATATACCAACGACAAATGGGTATAAGAATGTCTGTGTATCATTTTGAAACCATATATTCCATATCATATATCAAAATAAAATGTCATTTATTATATCTTTTTAGTTCATTGGATAGGAATCATAAAATAATAAACGAATAAATGAAAGAATAACATTTCTATAATAAATATAATTTTAGACTATCAATTAGATGTGAAAACGATTTTAATAATAGTCCATGGTCATTTCCAATTAAATCATAGTGGAATGGGATCAGTTTCCCTAACCAACATAATATTTGATATTACTAGCCATGATTTTCATGGTAGATAATTATCATAGTTAAATAACTTCAATCCCCATTGAAGTTTTACTATCTCATGAAATATCCATATTTACCTAATGCATTAATGGGCTATATAGTTTTGGTTCCACAACTCAAATTACGAATATAATATAGATGTGATAAAAAATCATTAAAAATCATCATATTATATCACTTGAAAGGGAAATTAATGTCATAATAATTTCATGATATCATAACCCATAGATAAGAAATAGGTTTCATAAAAAATTCATTATTACGTCATATCATATATGATGAAAATAAAATTGGTTTCATAATAATATTATTTGTATTATGCTAAAATGTATGTTCACACCTTTACTTGAGATGTATTGACCACAGTTATCGGTATAAATTTTTTTATTGAGTATATATTGTTTGGGGTTTACAATGGGTGGCTTCTATATGAAATTTTAGAGAATTGTATGGAGAATATGGAGTGCATTTTTGTGGAACTTTTTTTCAAACAATGCACCCACCAATAAAATTAAAAATCAATCCAAATAGTGGGGATTATAATTTATAGAGAATGGTATTAAATATCAGTTCCCATAATTGGATTAAATATTCACCCCTACCCCTATATCCTTGAAGAGTAACATGGTTTAGGCTCATAGTTTGGAAAACTCTAAAACCTAGCTT
This sequence comes from Viscum album, assembly GCA_963277665.1. Taxonomy (NCBI): domain Eukaryota; kingdom Viridiplantae; phylum Streptophyta; class Magnoliopsida; order Santalales; family Viscaceae; genus Viscum; species Viscum album. The sequence goes on from OY728160.1 coordinate 2,068,236,634, forward strand.
AAGAAATTGTTGTTGTAGTATTAATCGCATGAAGATTGGATTTTAAATTTTCCAAAAACATTTTAGATCAACCTTACTAGACCAACATTTACCTTAATTGATTAATTTATTTTATTAGTATCTAAATAGAATTAATAGGTCTTCTGACCTCTGGTAGTGATGATTAGAACAAAGAATAATGATCTACACCTCTCTCGATAAATGAAGCCCTTCCATATGGACCTGTCGCCTCTATTCCATTATTTTAAAATATTTTAAAGGGATGTTGTAATTTATGTTTATAACATACAGATATAGTTTTTATGGATCTTGACTCATTTGATCATTGATTTAGGTTTTATATCTAGACCTCAATTCTTGTTTTGTTCTTGATTATTCTGCTAAAATTTTGGCATTCTGTTGGAGAGAAATTTTCAGTAATATAAATGTTGGTGGTATCCATTAAATACACATAGGAATTATTCCACATGAATTTGTTCATTTTTAGAATTAAATTAGAACATTTTTTAATTGGTTCATGAATTGAGTAAATTAATTTATTAATTAATTTATCGAAACATGGAATTGGATTAACTAAATGTTGAATTAGTTAATGGAATATGTGAATGGGGAATTGATTAGAATTATATACTATAAAATGAATTACATAATTAATTATTAATTAATTTAATTTTGTGACTTTATAATTGATGTAATATTGAGATAATGAAATTTAATTACAAATTTATTTACTTAATTAATGAAATCATGTGACTATTGAATTGATCCAATATTGGGATTATGGAAATTTGATAAATTAATTTAGGAATTAATTAATTGGATACTGGGTACTGGAATTGGACTTTAAAACTGATGAAATAATTAGTGGATTATGGGATTTTGATTTTTTAATAGTGAATTTACCATTTTAATCTTTTTGGTTAATGTATTCAATAAAAATTAGTTTTGATTGTTGGAATAGTTTATCATGTGGTGAAATTTGATAGTAAACTCAATTTTCATTAAATATTATTGATTTTATATATGAGGTTTATGCGTTGTGTAATGATATAAGATTATTGGACATAGAATGAAGGTCCAATTTCAGATGTGTGATTAATTATTAGTGGGATGGGGATATATTTTTAAAATACTCATATGTGATAGACAATTTTTTAGGTAGGGACAGATTCTCCAAATAACCTTATGACATAGCTAATGCGTGACCGGGAATGAGGGTTCAAATATACATATCAAATATTGTGGTGTAGGAAAATGATAAAGGCTCCCAATTCCCATGGGGTGAAAGACACAATGTTCTACTCCCATGAGTTGGCATTTGACTATGGTTATAATTATTCACAATATTTTTGAGATTTCATTATAAATGAATAACATTTAATTTTTATATGTTTTAGACAATGGCATGGGATGAATTATTATTTTTGGGTTTAGGATTCTTTGGGAACACATTTTATTATGTGGTTAATTAAATAATGATGAAATGTGATAATTGTTTAACCCTGAAATGTAATTTAATCATTATACAACTGCGTAAACTGTTATTGATGGGATATTGTTTAGATGTCATTGGTGTGGTCCTACTAAGTTGTACACAAACCATACTCGAGCTGAATGATTAGTACCTAAATTGGCATCACCGTTGAAATATATGATAAATAAATTATTCTTTTGTAACAAGGATTAGTTAGTATAGACAATGGGTGGGGTGACTAGGCCTTGTGTTTAGACCTACTTTAATGTGTCATTGTTTATTTATTTTATGTTATTCATTTGACACATGACATGTACATTTCATGACAAATCTAATGTTTTGTATTGGATATGGTATTCCTATATTGAACATCATGATATGTTGATATTATTATGGTTATTATTATATCATTTGGTTATTGATACTTTATTTCCAATTTTGTTCTTATTTGATAATGTGGTTTTAGTATTTCCATGATCAACATTAGATCCTCATAACTAGTTGGAATATTTTGGTGTATGGGGAGGCGGGATTTAGGGAACTAGTTTTTAGCACTTGGGACTTGATTTTACAATGTGGAATCAAATTAGGGTATGTATTTCATTATTTTGTGTAAATATTGGGGAAAGGAATACATGATAATAGAATTGGTTAATTGTTTGTTATGTGGTTAGAAATTAGAGTATATGATACATGTATAAAGGAAAAATCCATGTACCCAGGATGGGATTGTCGTTATTATAATCTGTTTTAATAGATGGGTGTGTTTTCACATTTAGTGACACACTTATTATGTGTTGTGATAACGGTTTTTGTGTTTTTCAAATATTGGAATCCTCACCTGATATGGTTTGATTATTGACAACTCATGCATTATTATAGGAAGATTGGAATTATTTTGACATGCATTATTATGATATACATCAATTCCAATAGTATTTATTTCAATTGTTTGTGTGTGTTGTTCGAAATAACAGGGCATGTTTGGAAGATCCATCAAGAATTGGTTAAATTAATTTATGAAAATAAGGAATTTGAATAATTAATTTATCTAATTACATAATTTTACACCTGCTTGTGGAATTCAAATAATCATTAAAATAGAGAAATTTAAAATTAATTAATTAATAGAATCATTTTATTTTTTAATTGATGGGATTTTGAGATTGTGAAATTGAATCAATTAGTTGGTTAGCTAAATAATGAAAACATATAATACCTAATTTATGGTGTATTAGGATTTTTGAAATTTAATTATTTATTAATTGGATCAATTAGTGAGATATTAGGTTGTGGAATTCGGTTAATTATTTAATGTATTAAGAAATTGAATAAAGGGGTATATGGTTTTAATGGTGAATTTATCATTTTATTCCATCAGATAAAAGTATTGCTTAATATTTTTTCGATAATTGGAATGTAATATCATTATGTGATATGTGATAATAAATTTAAAGTTGATTGACTTTCATTGATGAAATTTATATGTTATAGATGTTATTTATTGATATAAGAGCATGTTATGTGGATTGTGAATCCAAATACCAATTTGTGATTTATGAGGTGTGGGATAGGGAATGATGCTCTAAATACCGTTATGTGATAAGCAATGTGTAGGAAAAGAACTAGTGCTCGAAATTCCCAGATGAGTTAATGACTGTGGGAAAAGGACTGCGGATCTATGTACACATATGTGATATTGAGGAGTTGTATAGGGACAGAGGCTCCAAATGAGCAAGGGGAGATAAACATGATATTATAAACCTGTGACATTGAATTATACTACGTTTCCAATTTTCTATGATATATATAAAATGAATTTTTAAATTATAATCATGTTATTATAATATGGTATAGACTAATAAACTGGTTGAAGAAGCTATTAAGTGTTTATGTGTCCTTGGGAACCCAATAAGATATGTGTTTAATTAATGTATGATGATATGTTATAAATATTTACTTCAAAAATGTACATTATTTTTTATAAAACATCATAATATTTTATTTTATGGTTATTATTTTATACATTGTTGTTGGTGGCCTATGGATTTCTAATCACATCCTACTCGATCTTACTGACTTTTACCCAAATAAACATCATTTTTTCCAGATAGTATAAGGGAAAAAGTATTATTTAATATGAATGTGATGAGATTAATCATTGATTAGAAAACTGGAACTACTGTCTGGACCCACATGGGAGTTTTATTGTGTACTTATTTTTGGAATTTCAATTGACACATGACACATATATATCATGAAAATTCGATAGTTTTTATTGGATATTGTATTGATGATTTAGTCATCATGTGATATTGATCATATTCTGGTAATTGTTATATATTTTATTTATTTATTCCATATTTACACTATTGTGCGGCATTGATAAGGTGTTTATCGTCTTTCCGTGATTCATATTATACCCTCTCTACTAATCGGAAGCCTCTAAGATATTGGGAGGAAATTTTTAGATATTGTGACTAACCAGCGTAGGACCCTGATAAGTGGAACCTAGTTTGGGATGTTACAATATTGAATCAAAGATTTTTTTTATTTCATTTAATTTATCTTAATATTTTGGAATTCTATATATGGTAATAAGATTAGGTAGTAAATGGTTAATGGAATGTGAATTGGAGTAGCTACCCCCAATATGAGGGTAATATCATAGTACAATAGGTGGTAATTTTTTTATAGATGTGAATTTTTATAGTTGAATTTTATTTCCACTTGAGGTATGAAAAAGTTGTGCGGGGTGATAATTGTTTTTCAGATATTATGATATATTAATTGTAGTCCATTTTGGTTGGATATTGATGTATGAATGGAACATTTTTACACATGAACGTAAAATCTTGTTTTTTGTATGTTTTTGAAAATGAAATTTTATCCCTTGACTGTGTAATTGATCCAAAAATTGTTCCGGATGTGAAGTTTAAAAATGTTGAAAGGATTGAGTAAATGGGTGTCTAATGTGAATGCTAATAATGAGAATTGGTTTAACATTGAAAAACATAACATATACATTTGATGGTTAAAGGTAGTAATTGATCCTCATTGTTGAACATGTGGAGGGAATGGAGGAATTAATATTTAAGGATTTTTTTCAAACCCTTTTATTATAATGTATCAATGTTTTTAAATGTGTCATAATTTCTGTCTTTCTAATTATAATTATTTTCCAATAATACAATTTTTTACGATATGATCATAGGATGAGGTGGATGAAAATGACCCTATAATGGTGGAACCTAGGGAATTGATAGTTTTAGGTGATGGAACTAGGGAGCATTTTTTTGACAACATTTCCCACTTTTTATATTTTATTGAGAGTTAAAAAGTGTGGGTAGTGGAATGTATGTATCAAAGAATGCAGAAGATTCATTTAAAACATCATCTGACATTCACCAGAGAGGGTATAACTAAGGCATATAGTTTTTGGATTGAGCTCATCCAATCTATAAATGACTGATTACAGTCATTCTGAAAAGAGGGTCATGTTTCCTGCTTCTATGTTAATACAATGAGTGATGTACTGGTTAGATTTCTGGGATGAACATCTTAGTTTGATGGTTTGTAATAGAATTTTTTTAGAGATTTCATTGTAGAGCTATTATTTAGAGAATCCAATATTTGAATGTTAAGCCTAATTCCATAGATTGAATCAGCGGAGTACATCCATGATGGAGATCGAAAATTTATTTACTCACATGTAGTGGTTTTATCTAGAATTTTAAGGTGATGATACAACTATAGAAAATATTTTCTAGGTTGAAAATTAAAATGAGATAATGTCCCCAGTAAATATAATTTAGTTAAAAATTATTTTTTAGGTTTTTAATTAGGATCACATTGCTTAGGGAAACCTAAAGTAGGCTTGTACTGGAGGACAAGTTATTTTTTTTGGTGTTCAAGTGGTACATATTATGTTATTTGGAAGCATAATTATTATAATTTTGACTAGATTATGGGAATTAATTGTAGCTATGTGGAGGGATAGTTACACATGATCTAACTAAAGTTCATTGCTAATAATGTGGTACGTTGGGAGATTTTCATAGGCATTTCCCCTATCCCTGGTAGAGATCTATGATTATGTTTGGAGGGTACATCTATAGAGGTTATACAATAACCAGAAATATATGTATTGAGAGAGAGAATCTTGACCAAACCAGATTGTTTGAAGTGGCCCTGCAAAACCATTCTCGACTAAAAGTTGGAGTTCTACTATACATGGTGGTTGGCGCATTGGAAAAGGATATTTTGGTAAATGTATCCCTTATAATCAAAATGCTAGAGCACAAAGGACTCATATTTCATAATAGGAAATCGGGGAAACAAAATTTCTTATCATGTATCATATAATAGTGGATTGTGGGGAGATAATTTTGATAGTTATTTGTACCATTCTGGTAGAATATATTCTATCTTGTTCCTTATTTGATAATGTTTCCACTCATTCTTTCATTTACACACAACATATGAATAGTTTGAGCCTATAGGCGGAGTTCGTGAGAGGGGAGATGAATATAAATTCCCCATTGCAAGTACAATTGACATTCATATTATTATGGAAGGGGTGTTCTACTGAGGATGGGTTGAGTAATTTATTATGGAATAATTACATCATAGAAATGTCTATTGTTGAATTGATTTTTGGTATGGAATGTTAGTATCCTATTGATCCTACATAGATTGTTACCAGATGAGATTAAATATTACTTATCATTAAGGTAAAAATATAATTTTCCCTCTAGAGTGGAATATAAATGTTTTTCATGCATGGCCAGTTCCCCCAAAAATACGGGATACTACCACCTAATTTTCGACTCTTCTATAGGATGAATAAGATGAAATGTATGTCATCTTTATAGCAGTACATGACCAGTTTTTGTATTTGTTTCTTGATGATTCCTCAGGGATTCCACCCGAGTAAGGTGTTTAATTTACTAATGATATTATGTCAAGGCATTATTTAGTTTCTTTTACATCTTATATAATGGAGTTATAAACAAATATTGAGCATAAGACATAACTAGAGGACTTAGAGAATTATGGATTTATCATTCCGAGTACATAACATCGTTAACTATAATATAATTTTTTGTGAAGGATTAAGATAATCTATGTTTATGTGTAAATTCTCAGATGTTGAACTAGATAAATGTAACAATACAATATCATGATACACATTTCAATGATTTATTTGACTAGATCATGCATGATTATTCCCTTTCCATGATTAGCTAGAGATAAAGGTATCATTTGTTTGGAGTTCAACCATCTGACATACCACTAAATTCATTCAAATAAATTCATTTCTATTTTGAGTTCATTTTCATTCAATTTATGTTGATGAATAATCCTGAAATGTTTATGGCCATGATGATCTAAATGTTTCATCCAAACCAAGATCATTTTTATTTTATTTTTGGATGACATCATGGTGTACTCCAATACTCTTGAAAATCATTCCCAATATCTTTACATCATCTTGAGTATATAGGGAGGGAATTATAAATATTCCAGGATATGTGTCATTTATTGATTGATTTAGTAAACAACTTTGGTCACATAATCTTCGATGAATGTGTGTTAGTGGATGAATATAATGATCAATATATTATATCTTGGGAGTATGAAAAGAATGATTTTTATATTTGTAGCATTTTAATACATTCTAGATATTATTATTGGTTCATCTATGAATCATTACTCTTCAATTCACCACATTCTGGCATGAACATGATGGTACACAATGATTGAATGGTCAAGAACTCATGATAATGATTTTCCAGATTCGAATAATGCTTTGAAAATGACACAAATCATGACCCTACCCATGACAAGTGAAGAGTACACAGTGTTATAAGACACTTATGGGATCGGTATTAGAATAGTGTTTATTTATAGAGATCTATTTTAAGTGTATGGTTCTTGATTGTTGAGGCATCATGAATGGAATTACCTCAAATGTGACCTTTAGTTTTTTATGGTTATTTATTGTTAGAATTGTTTCCAACATTATAATTTATTTTAAAAACATCACATTGTATACTAATCACAAGAATATAAATTATATCTTATATTCATCATACTTGAATCTGTTGTAGCATATATGGGTTGAGTGTATACATCTATTTGGGTTTTATCTATAAAATAATATGATGCAGGGAAAGCGAATTCTTGTAACTTTGAGATAAAAATATCATTCTCATGTAGTTGAAGAGTTTATATCTAAGGAAAATATATTGAATTTACAGGCTAATATGTATGTTTTGGATAATAAGAATCATAAGAATATCATTCATGTAACAATTTTAGTGGAATATACCCATTTTGGATGGGTTGGAAATAACATTAATGATAATATAGAATGATTGTCCAATAGGGAAATCCATGAAGGTGGGGAGTCACCATCTGATTGGAGCTTAGATAATAATGATATCATCCACCCCTTGAATCATTTTTTTGTTACAATGAGAATGTGGTCAGTGTTGATGCATGAATTTAAATCTTATAATTTGGAGATACATCTTGGTGAGACCAAATGTACAACATCCTATGAATACAATATTGGTGGTCAATCATGAAAAAGTAGATAACATTGTTTGTGACATGATGTTACACATGTCAACAAGTAATGTCTTGACATAAACTACCTAGTGGTTAATTCATTTAATTTCTCATTAATGAATGTATGTTGGATTATGGGACCATAAACATTCTTTTGGGCTGCCAAAGGATACATATGATGAATGATGTAATTATTCTTAATGTGGAACTTTTCAAAAACATTGGTAATTTTGTTCCAATATAGGAAAACTTCTCAATGGATAGGTTGGGAGATTTGTATCTTTAATAGATATTATATATATATATAGTGTGTGAAGAACTATTGTTTTAGAGCATGGCTCATGCATTACATCACTCTTTTGGTAGGTTATTTACAAAGTTGTTGGTAGATATATATTTTTTGTATGGTATTCCTCCCACATAGATGATGGATTATCATGACCTATCCCTCGGGGCCTGTGCCAAGACATACCCCAATACCACCTCTTGAATGCTAGGGGTTAGAGACCAATGCTGAATGCATCAACCTACATGTGGGAGGAATTTCCCTATGTAAATGTACATAGAAACCCACAACCACATCCCAATGTTGGAAAAGTAGTCATGCCTTCAATTAAGAAACTACTGAGTAAAAGTAAAAAATGTAGGTCAAATGATCCATAATAAAAACATAACAAATTATATATGAATATAGAATTACATAAAGAATGCCTTGAAAGTCGTCCACTTTAAATCTATCATAATTGGAATGAACATAGTAGTTGTCAGAAGCCATATAAGTATGCCCCTCCTACATAGTCTGATTGGGCACTACCTATTCTATGACCACCAAGTCCCCTGCCAAGTCTCCAATCATCTTCAATATACACAACAAGTTTGAGTGAATCCAATGCAAGGTTTAGTTAAAAAATACTCAGTAGGGTCCCCAAAACCCAAATGAATTTCAACAATAGAAATACACCGAAAAAACCACGAATCATGATATTAAACCATGGTCACAACACTAGAGATCTCATAGAAGGTACAATATAGAGTATGGAAACTAGGACCATTAGTCATATAATAAAATATAATGGGATGTTGGATAACTCCACCTTAATGTGTATAGTGGGCCTTTAGAGTCACACAGAAGATGGTACCCACTAACCTAGGATTTTTTCATACAAATTCTCAATGAGTACCGTTGGTAGGCTTGGTCACACTGATTATTCTACCCACTATAGGCATGTCGGGTCATATAGAATCCCCAATCCCCCATGGTCATACTGAGGTACTATTGCAATCATGTAACATGCGTCTATTTGGTCACATAGAGCCTCTCCCAACTGTGGGTCTTCTAGGTCACTCAGAATCTGATTCCCATCGGGCTATAGTAGCTGTTCCACATAGGGTCTCTTTTTAATAGTCTTTAGGTCTAAAAAAATCATTGTGTTTCCTCACATAGCATACTTAATCATGGAGAAAATCTCCCCATTACATAAGTTGTAATTAAAAATACATAAAATCATTTACAATGTATTGCATAAGATCTTCCGAATCGCAAGGGTTCCAATGTCGCAAACTATCTACCAATATGAATCCTGATTTGAATGATATACACATTTTTTCAGAAAAAAGGGACAGTTGGTTCCATGTCAGGTCTGATCTGGTCAGACTGCCTAGACTGAGACCTAACTGATCCCCTGTGTGGTCTGCCTAGCTGGGACGTGGCTAGAATCTGCGTCCTACACCCATTATCTCCATTGGTCGTCCACGAAGCCAGTTACTCTAACATGGAAAGTAGACTATGTTTTATTGCATGCACTGTCATGTGGTGCCACATTTTCACTGTACCTATACGGCCAGGTGGCCACGTCCACCTTCAACCCATGGTTGGTATAGAGGCCAGTGGCTACTCTCTCTCTGGAATAACCCAATCTGTCCATTGTAGTTCCTTCCGATGTGTCGTCATTGCATGCCGCCATCCACCCGTAACCACCGAAAATTACCTGCGCGTTGGAGGTTCTTCTAAGGACCATCGTGTCTCCTCCTGTGGTCTATTATTTTCATTGATTGTGCCTTTGGCCTCCAGGGGATTCCATGTCCCCTATAGAGGCCATGAATCTTACTTTACACCATTTTGATGATCTGGTCACAAAGAACGCACAAAATTTACTAGGTGGAGAGGATCAGGACTTGTTCATGTCATGCCACACCCTCTGCATTAGAGGTTTAGAATGATGGGTTATAAAATTATTATTTTATCACAATCAATCAATTCATACTGGTTCAATACCCTAAGAAAAACACCCTCCTTCAAGAACACATGATGTTTGGATCAGCCTATTTGTGGGAAGATCATCTTTCGTTATTTTCAAATAAGAATAAGGATAATATAAAAAAACAAAAACCATAACCCAAAGGTGTTTTTTAGTGAAGCGATCTTCTAGTGAGGATTCATGTTCGGTTTTATTTCTTCAGTGTTCTCAGTTAACCATTCACATTTTTCGAGTTGATTTTATGTCTCTTGAAATATTATGGTCTTCATCACTGTCAGAGGAGAAGAACATTATTATAGTTTTTTCATAGGAACTTCAATGTTTAATTCCCCAATGAGTTATCTTATTAATAATGAAATTCATCACAACATTTTTTTTATGTTGTTTTATTAATGAAACAATGTGTATATATTTATCTCATTAATGAGTTTCGTTAAAGGGGATTATATCTTCACCATATTGTTCGAGATCCACTTCTCAACGGCTCGAAAAGAAAATAAATTATCCTTTTAATGTTATTTCTTTATTTCCTAAATGTCTGAAAACAATATATTCTTGTCGACCCATGTCTGTCGATGTTATGTCTATTCTAGGTGAATCCCAACATTCTGATTTTGATGGTGCCCTTGTATTTTTGATCTCATCACCACTGTAAAATATAGAAAAAACAACTCGTACGTTTACAGAAATGAAATTAAAAATGATCAAAATTCTATTTTAAGTGCACAAGGTATTGTATTAAAGTGTCTCCAGAGTGTGTGGTTTCAAAATAAATCAAAATAATTTAAAAAACATTACATGGAAATTTCAGACCCTTACATTACTCTACCCTTTTTTGAATTCAAGTCGTCATAGCCACAACAATACTAAACAATCAAATGGGGTTATTGGGCGTATATATTAGCCTCCCACTCCCATGGGCTCTCTTAAAGTTCATGTTCTACCATGAAACATGAATCAGAGAAATTAAATATCCATGAAGGACCATCTCTTTTTGACTCTGTATCTTTACTGGGAAATATGAAAATGTTTCCCCCTCTTCAGTGCCTACCTCCTCATAGTAGATTATGTGTGAGTGATCATGAACATACCTCTTCAGTTGTGACATGTGAAAATATTGTGCACCCACTGCATTAGTGGGGGGATAGATAGTATGTACATCACCTCGCTAACTCTTCTATGAATATAGAATGTCCTTATGAACCATAGATATAAATTCCTTCCCCAATGAAATCTCCACAATACTTTTTAGGGAGATACCCAAAGGAAAACATGGTTTCCCTCCTTGGTATCCAAGGGACTTTTCCTCATATACCCATACGATTTATGTCTTCACTGTATATTCCTCATATTCTACTAGATAATATGCACATTCTATGTCATAGCCCATACCAATTCCAGACCAATGAGTGGTGACTCCTATGGGTTTTTCCAACATTGAGGTTATCTTTATGGCTACCAATACAAGGCATCAAAATGTGAATTTTCGATGGTGGAGTCATATATATTACTGTATGAAAACTCCACCAGAGGGAGGTGGTCATCTCAACTATGAAAAATAACGCAAACTCAGCCACATGGCATATATTTCAATGACTATATGATATAATTCATTTGGCCATCTATCTGGGGGTGAAATTTTTTGATCATTCGATGTTGAGTCCTGAATGCCTCCAGCTATCCCTTCCACAAATAGGAATTAAAGAGAACATCTCAGTCTGAGAAGATTGGAAAATTAACCTTGTGAGTCCTTACATTCTCTTGGAATTAAAGGAATCCTAATACCTCTATTGATCCCTTCTCCCAGATGGGTAGGAAGTTAGCCGACATAGAGAGTTGGTCAAAGATCCCCCAGATATAATATTTCCCCGAGATGTGTATGTTATCCCCATAATGATTTTCATAGAGATACCGTCACATGTCTTCTATGTTAACTCATGTGGTTGGGAAAATCTTTCTGGAACCTAATTCCCATCCTTCACTTGTAGAAAAAGTGAGACATCATAATGAAAACACATCAACTTCCTTATTCATTTCTGGCCATTAGTATTAACATCGAAGGTCCCGATATATCTTCTCCACACTAGGATATACAACCAAATGGGGTGTACATAACTCCTTAAACACATCCTCCTACAATGCCATTGATACAATAGTGCGTCCTTTGAAAATCATTAAAAATATCCCACCTATAGAAAATCCATTTGGAGTTTGTCCTGAGGATAACTGAGAACGTTGAGCATCAAGTCAACATCCAAATGTCGTGCCACCCTAAATCACTATTTTAGTGGTGGGGTGACAGTAATAGAATGATGGAATGCTTAGACATCATATCCATGAAGAATATTTTCATCGTGACTAGATCATATGTCTCATCCTTCAATAATGGTTGACCGGACCTCCTATGGAGCAATCTACTACAATGAGCCCCTTCCCAAAAACATAGGCTATCTCAAAGTCATAGTCCTTGAGGATCCGCAACCATCAACGCTATCTCTTATTTAGTTCAGTCTGGGAAATGATATATATTAGGATGTTGTTGTTAGAGTTGGAAATAAACTGTTCAACATCATGTTGTGCAACAACATATTCAAGGAAAACACCACTGCTGATAACTCAAGGTCATGGTATGGATTGTTTGGTTCATTCTTACTCAACTACATTGAGCTATAAGAGTTCTCCAAAATATCCTACATAAAGACGCAACCAAATTTTGTCTCTGATGCATCATAGAAAAACATATACCCCACACCCACCTCTGGTAGTCTAATGATAGGGGCCCTCGCCAGTCTCACCTCAGCTACTGGAAACTCTACTGTAACATTAGTGTCCACCCAATGGTATATCCTTACCATGATATGGCTGATAATGGTTCTGATTTTTTGGAAAATTTAGGAACAAACATTTGTTATTATCTATACAACCCCATCCAAAATATACACCTCTGTCATGCTCTTGGGTGTCTCTCAAGAAAACATTGCCTCTATCTTCTTGGGACCCACTAAAACTCCAGCCTATGAGATGATGTGTCCCAAAAAGTGGATCTCCCAAATCTATAAATATAACATCAAGAGAATAATGTAATGTTAGTGCTCTTGGAGTTTATCATGAGTAATCTACACATGTGTAGCATGATCCCCTTCCGACATCGAATACACCAAGATGTCATCAAAGAATACCGCCACAAAACGATTAAGGTAAGGAAGGAAGATAATTTTCCTAATTCCCATGAAAAATGGAAAGGAATTTGTCATGCTAAAAGGGATCACGATAAACTCATAGTTACCATAACGGAATCAAAAGGAAATCTTCTATCCGTCCTCATCTTTTAACCGGAGCAGATGATTTCATGATCAGAGGATAATATTCATGAACCACCTTGCTCTTTTTAGCTGATCGAAGAGGTCATCAATTCTCAACAGTGGATACACTTTCATCTTGTTCACCTGGTCCAAAAACCTAGTGTCCATGCATAGCCTCAATCTCTCATCTACCTTCTAGGAAGACAAGACATGTGCTGACCATGGTGAATCACAAGGCCACACTAATCCATTATCCAGCAAGTCCTCCGACTACACCCTCAATTCATGAATCTCTGTGGGAGCCATATGATATACTAGTGTGGATATTTGTGATGTATGGGGGCACATGTTAATGTTTAAGTCTTCCTCCCTATGATTAAGTAGTCCCAGAACACCCTCCAGAAACACATCATAATATGCGTCCCCCACTATATGGAATCTTGGACTCCTCTCATCCAACTCTCCAAGGGTGAGGCTAGCCAATTGTTTAGTGACAAGATGCACCCTCTTCCGAGAAATTCCATCCTATGATGAAAATGTTTTCTCCATACTGAGGAATGAAAACATAGTCCCATCCTCAAGGACACACTGCACTTTGACCCCAATTCAGTCAATCAGATCATGGACTGTAAATAACTAGTCAATACCAAAAATGACATCATATGGCCTCGATGCAAGTACTAGGAGATCCCAACCAAATCTCTCACCACATATAGTATGTTATCAATTTCAAAACTATTGTGTAATCATCGAATGCTCTTCCATAAGAGTCTCTAATCATATGTTTCAATCCAACAACTCCACTGGAATCTTCGACCCTGAATGATGACTCTGCCAAGGAATGTCTAATTGGAACCTGTGTCTATATGAATTGAATCTATGGTGGAGATGACATGTATCTTACATAGAATCATCTCGTTGCCACCATGGTTATAGGCCTCAATCGCCTGAACCTAGACACTCCCCAACCCGCTGGCTCCCAAAGCCTTTGGTAGACCACCTGTGGGTGGTAGTGGTAGTACCATGAATCATTTCCCGCTACCTTCCACTTGGCATAGTCCCCTTAAACATATACCACCCTACCGACCAAATCACTCAATCCTATGCCTCTTCCATGGTGTTCCCTCTACCATATTCCAATATTCTATGTAGTGGGTTAGGTAGTCACTTGCCATCTGTCACTTCCCGCCACATGTGAAGCATATCCCGGTTACCTACTGTATCCCTATGCTCTGGGAGCTCCGCACTGCCTACCCCAAGTCTTGTGGTCATCCCCTGAATGATTTTTTCCACTATGGTCCCCTATTCTGTGAAATGATACTCACTACTGAAGACCTGGCTTCCTGATGTCTACGGGTGGCTCCAGCTGTAAGTTCCTACTCTTCTAGGACACTCTCAACAATAAGTGCCTGCTCTGGCACTCCAGCCTGAGTGGGGATTCTGAGAGACACCTTCGATGCCCTGCTCTCCCACCTGAGTCCCTACTCAATGGTCCAAGACCTAATGAATGGGTTATGAACCATGTCTATGAAATAGAAATAGGTCAATAAACCTCTTAGTTTTCTTAGATACTACCAACCTTCCCCACTATAGGTGAAGCCACTCATGTATGAAAATCAAGCACAAGGTCAAGAGGAAGAACTCCTCCTAGAAAAGCTGCACAATTCCATCCCAAGAGAGGGTCTGTTCATCAAGATTTGGAATCATAGACCCCCAAAACCTCTATATTGATACCTGTATAAGAATCAAAGTTATGATTAATTTGTGGTCAAGTAGCATCATCACTAAGTGGGAGAACTATGTCGCCAACTACGGTCAGTCCTTAGCGGCCTGAGGTTCTATCTCTCCGCAAAACCTGGGAGGACTCTGTCTCTGGAGAAAATGTAATATGCTGATCCTATGTGTGTCATCTATTAGGGACACCATTAGTAACAACTGATCAACCGGTTGTGGTAATACTGGTGCACCACTCGGCAGGTCCATCTCATACACCAGTCCCTGAACTGAGGCATCATCCCTAAGCGGGCTATCCTCATGGTCACGCATTAGAATCTGAGCTTGTCGTTTATGTGGAGCGATCCAGAATCAGATCAATATGTTCAAAATTTAGTAATTTTTTCCTAAAGAGATGACTCTTATTCAAGGAGAACAAAAGGAAACACTAAATTTCAATATGATTCCATAAACTTGAGTTTTTATATATATAGTCGAAGATCCAAATTCAAGGTCATGGTTTGTGGATATGTCAACTTCCACACAAACATTGTTCTCCTTAAATCGGACTGTCAAACATAAAACATTTAACACCATTTCCCAATCATAAAAAAAATAAAATCTCAGTCTTGGAGGTTTACCGACCAACTCTGATATCACTTTGTCAAGGACTATCCTCCGAGGCCCATGTTGTAACATACCCTATGACCGATTCCAAAATACTAGGGGTTGGTGACTAGAACCTAAGGTGTCATACTGCATGTGGGAGGAATGTTTGATGATTACATGTATGCATGAACACACAAACATGTTCAAAAAATGGAAAAGTAAACATGCTTTCCACTAAACAAACTATGAGTAAATTACCAACTATAGGTCAAAAGGGCCCGAATGCATACCCATCAAATGATATTCTAAAAACAAGAAAGTACATAGAAAACTATAAATTTATTATTTTGGAATCCCCATGTGGATGGAAAGTATGTAGTAGTTGTTGGAATCCATAGAAATATCCATTCTTTGTTAGTCACACAATCCACCACCATGTCCAAGTCCACCATGTTCGTCACCAAGTCATTGGTAATTTGCACCAGACAAAACATGTGCGGGTGAAGCATGTGCATGGATGAGTATCAAAATACATTGTAGGGACCCCAATACATAATGGAAATACAAAAAATCAATCCAAAAAAGTCACAAGACATGGTCACCAATCATGATCATAATAGAAGACAACTCACTCCTGGTATAATCTATAGTAGGGAAATTAAGACACTTCTGTCATATCATCGAACACCATGGGAAGATGGAGAATTCATCCTCAATGATTATTTTGGGTCTGTCGGGTCACACAGAACCAATTCGCACTAACCTATGACTACATTGGTATTCATACATGATGAGTACCTTAGGTATGTTAGGTCACATAGAAATCTATCCCCACTATGGGCATGATGGGTCACACATAAGTTGCTTCCACCCTTGGACATATTGAGATACACCTCTTATCGATTACTATGGTTCTACCGAGTAATGTAGTGTGGTTACCCATCATGGGCATGAGGGGAAACATAGAAGCTTCTTCACACTAGTCCATAGTAGTTGATCAACATATTGTCACATGTCATCAACCTTTAGGTATCAAACAACCGTAGAGTTTCTGCACGTATCATGCTTGATCTCCAAAGAACTGTTCCCCTATTCATTCATCTTGTTTTAACATCCTTGAAATAATATAGAAAATATTATAAATGATATTCCTTTTTTGGAGGTTTCAAACACCAAAAATGGATCACCATTCAGACATTTTTTTTGAATGATAATAGAAATTTTCCATAAAGGGGTTGATGGGGTCTCGGTCTGGGATGACCTGGGGACCACCGACATGACTCTGGTTGGGAAACCTGACCAGGATGAAGCCTAGCCCACTAGACCGGCCTGCTAGAGTCTGGCCTACTAGATAGGTCCAACCCATTTGGGTGGTCTATGACATGAACATTCAGCTTTTCCAAGGCTCATCTTGAAGCTGCGTTCAGATCCTCTTCACCCCGCAACTCATCCATAGGACAACGCCTCCACCACGGTTGGATAACCATGGTCTTACATGTACGGCTTGTTTTGGATCCATCTTCATGGTGCACCGATGTGGTCGAGTGGCTGCGTCCACCCACCACCAGCCATTGACATAGAGGCTAGCTGCTCATGCCGCTAAGCTGGGGCATGAGTCTACCACATCTGTTCCTTCCATCCTGCTGCCACCCTGCCTGCGTCCACCTCAGCATGCCACCATCGGTGTGGCATCTGGTTCTTCCACGGACCACTGGATATTCCCCTGTGGTCCTTTCTTTGTACCTATTATTCCTATGTCTTCCATGGGATACCATCTTCCTAGTGATTTCCTTGAATCTTCCATGCCACTATATCAATGTTGCGGCCACGTAGAATGCACATAACACATAAGGTATAGAGGCTCGGGCCTTGTTCGTGTAATCCCATTCCCTAGATGATAAGTGTATTGAATAAAGGGATATATAATTGAAGATATTTCATAATTAATCATATAATCTTAGTGCAGAACCTCATGAAAATCACCCTTCCACATGAAAACAAGATTCGCAGATCAACATATCTGTGGGTTGATATAGATTCATTGTTTTATAATACGAATGAAAAAAATAAAAAAGTTAATCCCAAACCTCAAAGGTATTTTTCACTAATGTAATCCCCCCATGAGGATTAAACTTGCATTTTATTTCATCATTGTTTTTCGTCCTCTAGTACATTTTTTCAAGGAGCATTAACGTCGCCAGCGATTCACCATTTTTCGTTATTTTCCGTTGGGGAGGAATTTCAATGTAGTTTTGTTAAATTAAATTCCACATTTTATTCTCAAACGGTTTATCTCATTAAAAATGAAATGTGTCGTAAAGCTCTTGTTACATTATTTTATTAATGAATCTATGATTCTATTTCGATCATGTTAATGAGACTCATTAATGGTGCTTGTTGCCTCTTTATCACTACACCGTATTGATGGAATTCCTACACTCAATGGTGAGAAAAGTAAAAAAATATTATCATTTTATTCATTTATTATTTCCTTCAATTTGGAATACTATCTTTTCTGGTCAACACTTTTAGTTCATTGTTATGTCAATTCTAGGAGAATCTCTCCATTCAAAGTTCAACGGACCCTTGGTATATTTTATTTGAGAAATAGTTTAAATGATATAAAATTATTCTATAACATTAACATAAATTAACTACAAAATGTTTAGAAGTCTATTCCAGGCACACTAGGCCATAAAATAAAGTTCTCTCAAAACATGTGGCCTCTAAATACTTCGAAATAATTTTAAAAAATACACATTAGTTTTAAGATATTACATGGATGCTGAAATTTACTATACAAGTTCTTGAGGATATAATTTGGGTGTGTGACGTTGACACTGGTGGATCATCCGATAAAAATCAATATTTGGTCGAAAATTCCTATAACAATTGTTATTAAGAGAAAGTTCATATGGCACCATAGGATTCTCTTTATGCTTGACTATTAAAATTATTTGTATGATGGATTGATTGTGGTTAGTGAGAATTGTTTGTAATGAGACTCATATATGAGACGTCTGTGTAGGTTTGTTTGATTAAAAATCATATACCAATTAATTATATTATATTGAAGTCATATGTTGATTCATATAAAAAACACTATAGTGTACAAAGGGAGATTATGTGTTCTTTTGGGTGTCACATATATTGGGTAACTATAGGATTCTGAGATTGGGAATGTAAAATCCTAGGTTTATTAGACTATTTGATGTTGTGGATAGAATCCAGATAGTTGAGTAAAAATTGGATCTTCTACATAGGTAACATACTATGCTTGATGATTTTCATGGGTTATATCATTAGTGATATCAACCTAACCCATCTCATTTGATCTATGTGTGTGATATTGAGCATCAGACTAATATATCATTTGAGGAGCATCTAATATGGTGTCAGATAACAATGAGAATGGTGAAGGGGGGTAACCATACAAATAGGTGATGTATTATAATATCATTTCCATGTTTATGTGGAAATATGATATCGATTAATGGATATGCATGATAGGTGGACCGAACATTTTTACTCTGAACATTAGAGGAATTAGGGACTATATCTCGAGGTTGAGATATTATATAATGGGAAGAATGTAAGATCCCAAAATTTTATGTAGATGAATTGGCCTACATTACATGTATTCTTTTTCATTATTTTGAATATGTATTTTTTTTACCATAGAGAGTTTGTAAGTGAAATTGGAGAAAATTATAAAATGGTGGGGTAGTACATGGTTGACATTCAATTCTCCCGAACTGTTTTTGTTGCCCAAATAAATCATGTGAGCCCAAAGAAGGTGATTCACCTATCATGAACATGATTTTTCACACTATTCCTCCCATTATGAGTAATCATTCACCCCACCCAAAAAATAGGTACATAGTTAAGGTGTAAAATTTGAAAAATCGTGTGCCCCTGCCCTTGAAATTGTGCACACGATTTTAATTTACACAAAAATGATATTTTAAATTCAATAACACCTAAAAAATAAACCTAACTCAAAAAAATTCAACCCCAACTAATTAATCTCGATTTTTGAGTCTTCTGTATGAATTCATAAGGATTCCAACATATTTTATTGATGATGTGAAGCCCAGATTATATTTTTTCTCCTATCTTTGTTTATGAATCTCATCATAATTGGTTTCCCATATCAATCTCATTATTATACAATCCATTGAATGATTTTTTCCACTATTGTTAAGATATGTTGATCTAGAATTGATGGTTCTTGGTTTTGTTGATATCTTATTTAGTTTTGGAATACATATCTCATTCCGAATTATGTTATTTATCGTTCCACATTAATTTGTGATTTTTTCATCAATCTTATGGTAGGTGGTCATAATTAAATACCCATAGTTTTTATTCACATTATGTTTTTATGATTTATAATTAAATTATAACATTTGGAAACAGAAACTTGATTTGATTAAATTAATTAATAAATTAATTAATGTAATCATGTAATATGTTTAATTCATTATTGATTTAATTAACGGAATGTGTGAATTAAGAATAAATCAAAAATGATATTGTGAAATTGAATAAATTAATTTGTGATTTAATTAATAGAATTGTTTGATTGTGGATGTTATGGGATATTATGATTATGATATTGAATTAATTAATTGGGGAATTTATTAATGAAATTTTATGATTATGGAATTGATTGTATATTGGGATTGTGGAAATTTGATTTATAAATTAGTGAATTAATTAATGCAATATTGGGTTGTGGAATTTGATTAATTAATTGATGAATTAATTAATGTTTTAAATGTGTATATGACTGAAATGTTGAATTTATCATTTACACAATTTGATTAATATATTGAATCATTATTTGTTTTTATTGTCTAAATGCTATAAAACGATGTGAAATGTTCTATGAAAATTAATTTTGATAACTTATTTGATGTGATATATTTTACATATCTATTATTAATATAAGAGTGCGGGACAAGGACTAAGGATAAAAATGACACTGTCTGATTAATGTGGTGTGCTAAATGGATTGATTCTTGAAATAACCATATTTAATAATAAATGTGTTTGATAGAGAATGATGCTAAATATACCCACATGTGATTGCAATGTAGGACGTAAACTATGGATCTAAAAAACAGTATGGTATAATGTGGTTCGGGATAGTGATAATTTATCCAAAAATTCATTGGGTGATAAAAATAATTCAATATGACCACGAGTTATCATTGGACATTGGTTCCAATTTTCCATTATATTATTAAAAGGAAAATATAAATCATTAGCAGTTTATTATGATATAGTTCAGAACCCACATGGGCCAAATTAGTTAATAAGGATTCAAGTGTCCTATAAAACTTAAGGGATAATGTTATTAGTTAAATACTTATGAGATAATAGAATTATTTACTTGTTAAATTTAAATTATTTATTATATAAATACATACACTTTTAATAACTGGATATTGTTTTAGCAACAGTTGGCGGTGGCATACTTTGTTTTACTCACAACCTTCTTTTGTAAATTAATTAGTTCATGAATTGAAATTATGGTTATAGGTAATTATAAGGGAACACTTCATATGTTATGGGGATGAGTCCGGTTGAATCATGGATTAGTGATTCATACTTGTAGTCCAGACTCATTTCATAGTGTTAGTGTGTATTTATTTTGATGAATTCTATTGACACTAGAATCGTACATTGCAAAAAATATTTAATGTTTTGGATTGTTAATTTTATTCTAGTTTTACTCATCATGTGATATTTATATTATTATTCTCTTGGTTGTAAATTTTTCATTACTATTTCCTTCTTTATAAATTAGTTGTTCCTTGATGAAGAGGGAATAGACTCTGCATGATCGATATTAGACCGTTACAACTTGTCAGCAACCTCTCCATATGCGGAGCTTCACATGAGGCCATGTGACTGACCGGCTCAGGGAACTAGTTCGTAGAACTTAGTTCGGAACATTACATAAATGATACAATGAATTAATAATGGTGGTTAAATCGAATCATATACCTAATAAATTTTAGGAAACATAAATGGATATCATATTGGACATAATATTATTTTAACGACCACATGGATTATTTCATGACTAAAATATCCTTTAACCCTTGAAATCACTTGTATATAATCTTAAAACATCCCAAATATCAATTAAAACATTTAAATTTTGAAAAAAAAATAAAAACATGTAAATGATGTTTAAAATAATTGACTAGTCATGATAGTAGAAAATTTCCTTCATGTCAATCATTGTAATGAAAAATTTTCATTAAAATTTTCTTTAAAGGGAGAAAAGTATCTTAATTAAAAATGTCCTCATGTTTCCATTTAATTATATTAAAAATAATTCATGGGTAAAAATAAAAAGTAATAATTATTTTTTAATATTTAAATCATTAATGAAATCATTTTTAAAAAACATTGATATAGAAGAAAAAGTATTTTCCACCGAAGAAAGTTACAATGATGGTTTCCATTAAAAACAATAATTTTCACTCATTAATAAATAAAGTGAATAAAATAGAAGAAAAAAATCTAATTTTATTAAAACCCATACTAGGAAAAAATTCATTACTTTTGGTCCTTATATATCATATGATTTAAACATGGGAGGAATAATTATAAACAATCCTGATAAATAATGAGATTGTAATGTAAAACCAATACCACATTGGTACCATTTGAGTCATATGAAAAATGAAACAAATAAATATATATGGGTATTTCAATTGCATAATAGTAAATATAGTAATTAAAAAACAATCTAATGGGAACTATATACATCATTCAAATGAAACAAGGGGTGAATATTGAATGTGTCCCATAGAAATAAAAGTGAGATGAAAATCTCATACCTCATGCCATGGAACCCATCATATAATTTCATTACACCAGTATAATATAATTAGTTATATTATAACTATTTTTTACAATCATCATCATATATATAATATCATATATTATTTACATGTATTCATTTAT
Organism: Viscum album; assembly: GCA_963277665.1. Taxonomy (NCBI): domain Eukaryota; kingdom Viridiplantae; phylum Streptophyta; class Magnoliopsida; order Santalales; family Viscaceae; genus Viscum; species Viscum album. Next base: position 2,068,259,553 of record OY728160.1, read on the forward strand.
CACATTCTTGTTAATAATTCTTTTTTAATAACAATTTTTATTAATAACTACATTGTTTTTCATATATTCATTGATTTGGTACTTCTAGTCCTTATATATTGATAATGAATCCATAATATAAATAATTTAATTGTACTATTTTTACCTTCAATATCATTTAAAAAATACAACATTTCATATGCTTTAAATGAAAAAAATAGTTTTCAATTTAAACAATAATGATAAGTATTCATCGAAAAATTATTACTTTCTGTAAATTTTAAAAAATAAACTGTTATAAAATTTGGAAATGATAATTACAAAAATTATAATCTCATTGTTCATATGTATTTTAAAAAATTTGGAACATTAATTTTTAAATAGATGCAAAAAATGAAAGAAAATAATAAATTTGAAAAAAAAAATTATTCCTAAAACTATATTTATTCATATCCCACTATATGAAAAAATAATGGATGAATGATAAATCATCATATTGAATATATAATATATAAAAAACAATAAAATAATTTTATTATATTGAATAATATAATTTATTTAGATTGAAATAGATTACACACTTGAAATAGTTTTTTATAAAAATATCACTTTAATTTGAAAAAAAGTTATTTTTTTTCTATTTAATTTATAACGAATGGAAATAATTTATAGTTATAAAACCCATATAAATTTTAAAATTTAGTTATACTTATTCATAAATTCCAATTAGAAATACTGTTTATAACTATAAAATTAATTAATAATATTTATGTTTTATATCTTGGTTCATTAATCTCAGTGTTTTGTGTGACAAAAGTATCTGTTATATTAAATTTATTTGAAATAAAATCATAAAATCATTTGGTGTTATATTGTTAATGTAGTGGAATATTTTATTTATGTGGGATTCTGATATAGTTAAAATGTCTCATAGAATATGGTTCTGTTATGTTTTATTTGTAATTATAAATAGTTGATCAATGGTAAATCATTATTCTTATGATTTTTAAGGAATTTTATTATAAATTTAATTTTTTTATAAACTCACTAATAGTTTGTAATTACTTTTCTATTATATACGGGTATCATGATTCATATTTATCTTCACAATTGGATTAGGATAGAATATTGGTGGTGGCATTTAGAGAAATAATAAATTATTTAAAATATGTTTTGCACTGGAATGAAATAATTTTTTATAAATAATTTTTATTTATAATAATATGACATTATAAAATAATTAAATTATTATCATTAGATACATATTATAATTAATAATTATAACTTCACACATTGATGTCAATAAATGGAATTTATTTTTTTAAATTAGGATTTTTTATATTCTCCCCTGTAATTTTTTTTACATTTAATTTAATTAACTAGATGAAGACATAAGATGATAATGATCCCTCAATACATATTAAATATCTAATAATACATAACTAAACAATTGTTTTGTAAATAAAATTTATCTTGGGTTGTTATTTTGTTTCAAAATATATAATAATTACTATCCAATATCACCAAATCTTGTTCCTTAAATAATCAATAATGTTCTAGATGTATAACCAATGATTTCAATTCTCCAATAGATATGGTATTTTAATCGAAAATGGGTTATATATAATATGTCATAAAATTTTGAGATATTGAATAAATATTATAGTAGATATAAAATAATTCAAAAGTGAAAATTAAATTATAAGGGGTATTGTACCGTGGTATCAATGTTAACTTCTCTATGAATACAATGAACCTTTTCTAAAGAACTATTTAAAATAATTTTTTTTCCTAAAATCAAAAGGATTCAATATTAAATGTCTGAAAAATATAAATTTTTATTCAATAGTATTGTTTTTTTGGAATTATAAATTATTTAACAGTTTTTATATTTTTTATACATGATATAAACTGAACAACATTCAATCTTGAACATCATCCCAAAATGATGGATTTCATAAGAGATTCCCTATAGAGCATATTATTAGGATATTTTAATACTATCGAGTAAACTATGGTCATCTAAGTTATTAATAATGTATGATAATTATAATGGACTCAATTCAACACCATTAATACGTATTTTAGTATATTATTTATTTTTAACATGTATTTTTAGAAGAAGAAATCAATTGGAGGATAATACGTTATATAAATACCCACGTCTATATAGAATTATTTTGGAATACTTATAGAATCATTAATGAAATTGATATATATTATTATTATAAAATTATATATGTAATGAATATATCCATAAAACATAATTTCTTTTTAACCATGTTTTTTTATTAATATATTAATCATTTTAAATTGAAATAATTTACATTGAGAATTTATGTGGGTCTAAACCAACCTTGATGGGACTGTTTATTTGAGATGTCAAGGAAATCCATATGTAAAAATTGATCATCATTTAGTCCCTTTTTATGTGGGTATAGGGAATGAGTGTTTCATCGACATAAATATAATATGTTAATAAAAAAATTCTATAACTCCAAATGTTAATTTTCATACACCACAAAATCAAAAACCATTCATTCCTCCAAAATTACAATATCGTATATCTAAATTTTTCTATACATCTTCAGTAAATTCAGAGTGAGGAGATATATGAAATAAAAAAAATAAAATCCTTTATCTCACTAACTAATTTCAAATATATATGTGTGTCTCTTTGTCTATATGATTTAAATAATTCTATATATTAAATTTCAAGGTTGAAATCTGTAATATTTCCCTCCTTTTATGATACCATTTTATTCATTGGATTCACTATAACTTGTACAATGATGGATATTTGAAGTATTACGTAACACCCAAAAAAATTTAATGGGATATATTTTTTAATTTATTATATGTATTTTTATGTATTATACATCAAGTTAATATTGTTCTATTCACTTCAATAGAATTTGTTTTGGTATACGAAACAATATTCATGGGATGTGTTATAATGAATTTTTTGTTTTTTTTGATATATCTTATTTAATGCCAGACTCAATTTTATTTTATATATTAAAAAATAAAATCACTCTTGATTGATTTTTTTTATTATGTATATATTTTTTTCATTCAATATAATGTTTAAAACTCATCTTATATGTTTTGTAGACCAAATATTTGAAGAAAATCAATTTTTCGGATAAATATTAAATTTTAACAAAAAAAAATTCTTTGGATTCAGGATATCAAAGAAAATAGATAAATTTAATATTTATTCGATCTCTTTCATATTTTAACAAATAATAAATAATATGTCATTTTTATTCACAACTATATTTTCATATTATTTATTAATGTTACTATTTTATCATTTTAGTTGTATTGAAAGTAAAATTAGAGTAATTTAATATAATTTAATAAAATTTTGGTCATTGGAATTAATTTCACACTGAAATATGAGATAAACACAAGTCAATCATTTAATGGTTTTTACTTTAAAACCCCAATATATCATTCCATCATCGAGATGAATTTTAATTTAGTTATTGGAGCTTTTGTGCCTTAAATTTTGAAAAAGGGGTTCAATATTTAAATTACTAGCCCAATATTATGGTAACATGTTAATTTAATTTTTTGTATTTTATGAATAGTTACTATCGTAATTCTTATTTAACACTGTTATAGGTAAATCAACTATTATAGGTAACAATTTATTAATATAAATACAATATAATTACCATTCATCTTACCTAAATCCTATTTTATGAGTATCCGTAGTCCCCTAACACATATGTATTGTTATTTATTCATTTAATGAATAGTTTTCAATTAAAATAATTTAAATTTTATTAAAAGAAAGTAAGAAAATGTTACCCTATTATTTCTTTTAAGTATAATAATTTTAATATGGTGATAATAATGATTCAACATATATAATATATAGAATATTGAAATAAAATGAAATTACCCAAGTCATGGAAATTTATTTAGACTTTTTATATATTAAATAATTACATTAATATATAATACAATGATGAAGCATAAATTATTTAATTGATGAATAATTAATAAAATAATTTTAAATAATGCGATAATATACATTAAAAGACCGAAACACATGAACAGATATTAATGTTAGTGTATATATTGACCAAAACTATCCAGGGGTATAGTTATTGAAAATTTGGATCCATATTGAAATTATCATGACACTTATATTTTTTCTATAATGCGATGTTTAAGTTGTCACATTCATGTTTTTTGAAATATAACATTTTTAATGTATTTTTTCCAGATGATATATACGACTATAAGAATTCCTATGAAATATAAAGTATTTAAGTTAATCATAGTATTATATTTTTAATTTTTACATAATCAAATAAGTATACTAAATAAATAAAGAAGACTAATGTGGTAATTATTTTATTAAAGGAAATATTAAACTGATGTTATTAAAAAATTATATTATTTGGTATAATAAATATATAAAACAAATTTAATAGATGTACTTTAACACCTATAGATATAATAAAATATTTTTTCATGTGTAATATCTAATATTACCATTTTTTAAAATCCATTATATGAATAGTGTCAAAATTGACTATAATGTTATTTTGTACAAATAATTTTATTATTAAATTATTTAAATATAAAATAATACCTTCAAAAAATATAAATTAATTATTTTTTTCTATAAAATATTCTATTTTGGTCATTTATGATCTGATTTAAATCATATAAGTTAATATTAAACTATTTTAATGTTGAACAATTTGATTCCTTAGTTAAAATTAAAATGGAATAATAAGAGTAAAACTATATGATATGGGTTTAAAAAGAAATTAAAAATTGTCTAAAAATTATTTGTTGATGATATTAAAACCTTATTTCAATCCTCCTTATATAAATTTTCTTTTTGGAGTGTTTTTATGTGTTTTGAGTTGGTTATAATTAAATATTTGGGGTATTTCCAAAAGTGGAATCACTTAAATAATAAAAGGGTGTGTCCTCCCTCACCACATAACATCCCACAGATCCTTAATTCATAGACTTAGAATTAAATTTTTTCTTGTAAACATCAATAGTAACATTCTAGATTTTCTGGACTTCTCAAAAGACAATATCTAGTGCCATTAAGTGGAGATCTTGATAGAGCATATTGAGGAAGAAGTAATCTCCTATTCTAATTCATTCAAAAGTATTTTTTCTTAAATTTCCTATTAATTATTTTTTTCTATTATAAATTGATTTGTCCATTTTCACTTGTTTATTTATATGTTTTTATAATTATGGAATACCCATTTTCCACATTCTATCCATCATATAAAAAACGAAATCACCATGCATGTGTACGTACAGCTTACTGTCTCAAAGTCATGGTGTCATGTGGACCACACTACCATTGTACATGGATGTGTTTAATGATGAAAATAGTAAATATATATGATTATTATATCATCACATGGATTATGGAACAAAATTTATAACACCCACTTACATAACATTTCCCAATTAGGGAAATTATATTGTCTCTCATGCGTAAATGCAGTCTGCCATCTCTATGATGCGATGTGATTCATTCTACATGATATAAATTAAATAATTACTATATAAAAGTATTGAAATAAAAAATTTATATATATTATATTAATTTAATTCTAGAAATGATATAACTATAATATAATAAGAGGAACTAGAACTTATCCGATAAAAAATTCCTATGAATATAAATCATTTACTACCCGAAGTATAAGTAAAAATGTTATTAATAAATAGATGATAATATGATAATATATGATTTTATAAAATGTACCCTGATTCTGGAATAAATAAACGACCTAATATAAATCACTTTACATGTTATTCAGATATATACAATTGATATCCGACCTAGGTTATGGGATTATTTATTCTCACTTTTATTTTTGTTGGACATATGCCTTATATGCCACCAATTTTTTTAATTGTGTTCATTCATTTAATGAATGTTTTTATGATTCTGGTTATGAATTTTGTGATATTGATATAATTTAATTAATTTTTTGAGGAATATGTTTCGAAGGATTATTATTTGTAATGTGATAATTTCTCAATATTGGTTTTCCAATGATTTTTTATACAAAAGTATTTACTAGGGTATATATTTCATCTATGTGTGTTTTCTATACATATGAATAATATAATATTTATTATATACTTATATTATTTTATAAATAAAATTATATCCAGGGTCAATTATTACTAAATGGAATGAATGGAATATTTTTTCATTTTTGATACAGGGTACCTTTTAAAATTACTAAAAAAGTGAAAGAATAATTTTTTCTTTTATGTTATATTACAAGAACAAATTTTTACGGCTTCATAATGAATTATTTTAGTGATTATTCCATTATAATATTTCATTATTATTTTTTAAGAATTTTTGCTTTAAAATATTGGTTCATTTTATGAAAATAAATCATTTTATTGATGAATGTATATTTTCTTCAAGGATAAATTCCATGTGTTTTAAAAAAAATATTCCAAACAAGATGACATTCATTAAATATTTTTATGTTTCTACCACAATTATCAACATTATTTGATTGTGTTTATTATTTAATGATATTTATAAAATCGTGTTTTATATATATACTCCTATAGAATTATGTTTTAGAACCCCATTTTATTCCATGGGTTATTCAATGATGAAGGATTTATGTTTTTTTGTTGACACATATGAATGATTTCATTATGATATCGGAGAGATCTATATATCACTCAAGTTAATTATGTAGTGATTTATATATCATGATATAGAATGGACTGGAACAATAAAATACAAAGCTTAAGTAATAAATGGGGGCAATGATATGTAAACCCGGTTCACTAAAACTGGGACGGAATGATGAGTGAACTCAGTTCTGTAATGGAATTCATAAACTATGATGGTCCTGTCGATGTGCCTTGGTTAATATTGAAATGATTTTCTATGTCCATGTGTAGGCCAAAAAATTTATCTATTATTTTATAAATTTGGAGAATATGTTCATAAATTCTTTTGGAACTATTATAATTTTTACCATGACTTGTTATCATGATATTTCATATGAGGGATTAGATTCGAAATTATTTTTTATTTTTTCCTATGATTATGATATGATAGATATCTCCTTTTATCAACCTTATTGAAAATATAATCTCACCCACTCTTATGATATTTCACATGGTCATGAAGTTGTGTATTCATTATGATGTGTAAAAAGGGGTTTAGTTATGAATGATTAAGAAAGAGACAATATAGATGTCTTATAAACTAGTTTTTATAATTCTCAGTTTCCAAAGATACTATACTATATGATTTTATCATGATTTTATAATATATCGTAATAAGTATTCATCAATTTTGAAGAAATTTATATATACATCAATCATGGGTCGTAATAGTTGGTATCAAATGAATGGATTAGTTAACCTTTGGGAACTAGGATGAAAAAACATTAGTGATATTTTTACAGATATTTTTAAGGATTTATCTACATATGCCAATAAATATAATTATACCTATAATTAAAAATCCTTGAAATTTGGTCAAAATAAAATATAAACTAGAATTAAAAATAGGATGTCATATATTTAAATATTATATTTAATTTTTTTTTATTTTGTGATTTTCATATATGATATTTTTTATTCACACATTGCTTTTTTGGTGTTATTCAATAGAAAAAACTGGATATTACAAGGATAATACTAAATGTTTGAAATGTTAAATGTATGGATATTATGAAATTATATTTCCTAAATAGAATTTACATGAAGAGACTCATGAAGGTTTCTCAATTATTGGTTACACTATTGATGAAAAATATATTGTAAATGACAAGTGTAGAGTACCGAATGTTCACGGATCTTTTTACTTTCTACCATAGATGATTGGTAATATTAAGTTTTAGGAAAAATCAATACACGATTTATATATTAGGAATGACTATATTATGGATCCTAATTAATGGGTTTTGTATAAATTTAGTTGATCGAGGAGTATATGTTTCAGAAATATAAGATTATGTTATTAGAATCATGAAATATATGTTTTTTTGTATAAGTTTTTCATTATGAATTTTAAAGGATCTGTTGAAGAGTTCTAAGGAATTTGGAAATTAATTTATGGTCATGGGGATATATTTTTATAACATATTATTAAGGGAAATAAAGGAATTAATATTTTCCTTATGGGAAGATAGTTATTTGTGTATAATGATATGTTGGATTTGAATAAGTATGTTGGATTATACTAGTTCTTGGGAACTAATAATAGATTTTTTGTCAAGAGGGTTATGATATCATGGATGATGTATAGAAATATTTGGGACATATATAATATATCCAATATAATTTTTAATAATGGATCGTTCATGTTTTAAATAATGTTATATCGTAATTTAGGTTATTACCATGACTCAATAAAATACATGATGAAGGTGTTCGCGTGTTTGGAATGTCAACACCAAGAGATTCCTTTTGATATATTGAGGATAAATGTTAATTCAAGATAGTGTACCTCATTATAATGTTCTTATTTTATTATTTTTGAATGTCTATAAAATTATTAAATGATCAATAGTAAACATTAACCTTTGAATGATGTTTTTTAGATTAAAGTCTTACCTCACTATAAGTGAACATAAGAATATTTGATAACTTGTGAAAAATATTGTTGTGATTAAGACATAAAGCCATACTTATAATTATATCATCAAATGAAAATTCTTCATCATTAAGAAAATTGATTGTTCTATTAAAGGTTGTATTATTAAAATTATTATTGATGATATAAATGAAAATTTTAATTCTTCTATATTTTATGGTTTTTTTATTGCTAATATTCACTAGATCAACCAATATCTTGTGATCAGTGATATTTATGAATATTTATGCTTTTCAACCATGGCCAATATTCACCTAAATTCTTTTATGAAGAGACATATTTATTATTTATCTTGTGTAACTATTAATTTAAATATTTTTTTTGAATGGATGTTTTAATCATTCATTTTAAGATTTCTGTTTCTATCCTTTTATAACCTCGACGAATTTCATGGGAGAAATTCATTTAAAGGTGTTATAACGTTGCACCACTATATTTTTAGGAGAGATATATATTTTTTTATTGATCTAATTACTTTTTTTATGATTAATAAATTTAATATATATCTATTCAAAACACTATATTATCTATTGGTATATGTAATAATATTCTTGTCTTATGTGACAAAAAATTCTAGTAATTTTGCAAGAACTCATTTCAAACAAGACTGAATTTAATTGAGTTTATAAAATAATGAAATCCCTCTTGATGGATTTTATATTGAAATATATTTATAAAAAATTCATTATAATGTATAAAATTTTATTATATGTTTTCTACACAAGAAATATAACGAAATTAATTATTCTAATTAAACATGTACTTTTAATAAAAAAATAGTTTTTCCACCTCTTAAACAAAAACCAATTTTACATATCATTTTTGACACAAATTTATATTAAATATGAATAAATATAATTATTATTTTATACGGGACAACAAAATATAGTCTGGGTAAATTATTTGTGTAATTCTAATAACTTTCATATTTAAATGAATAGTGAAAAATACAACATTTTAATTTAAAGGACACATTTCTTCTAATTTATTTATATTCTAATATTATCCTTTTAATCGTTTTTAAAATATATTTGAATAAATTTATATCATTAAATACCCTTCTTCCCTTATAATTAATAACATATTGACATTTGATATTAACACATGTTAATCTTTTGATAATTGTTTAATTTTTAAAAGCTGATTTTCTCAGTCCCTCATTGGGATTAATTTTAATTTAATTACTGAATCGTCATTGTTTTAAAAATTTTAAAATGGATTACATATTTTGAATCATTTTTTACAAATTATTTTAATAGGTTACTTTCAATTTTTTCTGTATAACGAATAATAATTACATATTTTTATATTAAATGCATTTAATGTTAAATCTGCTAATTTAGGCAACAAATTATTATGATATGCACAATAAAATTACTCATACACCTGAAAAATACTAATAGATGATTAACAATCCACCCACATCACCGAATTATTTTAATTGACTAATTTAATAGACTTTTTTTATGAAAGTAATATAAATTTTATTAAAATAATAGAAGGTGAAATGAAAGTGAAAAAATATCTCCCTTTTATTTCATATATGTCTTAAAATTTAAATATTTTGATTAACATAAAAAGGGATAGATAATAAATTGTCTATTTATGTATTATAAAATTATGTACATCATTAAAATTTATTTATAATATTTATATATTAAATAATTACCATAATGTCTTGTAAAATGATGATGTAGAAATTATTTAAATGATGAAAAATAAATGAAATGTTTTTATTTTCCTTGATTATAACGATTAAAGACCCATAAACATGACCAAATATTATTGGTAGAGTATATAATGAGCATAACATATCTATTGGTCATTTATTGACCATTTTGGATCCGTATTGAAATCATTATGTCACTTATAATATTTTATTTAATGTGATTTAAAAGTTGTCATATTATTTTAATTTTTATAGAAACAATTATGTATATTAAAAATTACGGAAAAATGTTGTAGTATTTATTTTAGTAAGGGAAATATCAAATTAATGATACTAAAAATGATAAAATAAACATAAATTTGAATAATTAATATATAAAAAACATTTTCCTGATTATAATTACTCCATAGAGATATAATAATTTTTTTTCATTTTTAAAAAGTTATGATGATATCTTCCAAAATCCACTTAAACAAATAGTGTAAAAATTGACATAATTGATATTTTATAAAACTAATTTTTTTCTAGATTATTAAGAAAAAAATAAAATGGTATAAAAAATATTTAATAATTTTAGTTATTCTCATAAATGATCTGTATTATTACCTTATTGCCCGATTAACATCATATAAGTGTAAATTACACCATTTTAATATTGATCAATTTGTTACATTTGTTAAAATTAAAAGATACTAATTATGTTTAAAATTGAATTATAAGTTTTAAAATTGAAAAAAAAACTTTTCTAATTTTATTATTAGATTTAAACCTTATGTCTTATTATATTTAAAACAAGGTCCTCATTGAGGTTTTTATGTGTTTTGAGATTATTATAAATTAATATTTTTGTAGGATACCAAAAGGTCCCCTCCCTTAAATTATAGAAGGGCACATCCTCTCTCACCTCTTCACTTCATATTCAGTCTTAAATATGATCCATAACATTACCATTTCCTTTCAATACATCTATAGTTACGTTTTATAATTATTTTTCTTATCAAACGTACAATAATAGTTCTTTTAATATGAGATATAGAGGGAGCATATCTAAGAAGAGTTAATATCCAATACCAATCTGTTTTAAATTTCCTTCTTCTTATACATCATTTTTATGAGTTGAATCCCTTATAATTTAAAAACTCTAGTTTAAATTATATATTAATATGTTATTATAATTATGGGAAAATCGTTTTACACCTTCTTTTCACCCTACTAAATGAAAAATCAAAATATATAGGCACATGTAGATTACTGTGTCTATTCCGGTATATAATATTTCATTATCTACCACATTACATGGACGAGTATAATGATGGAAATCGTAACTATAATATATTATAATATAATTATATTTATTCTTGGATATAATAATTATCACTCAATTCATTTTAATTTCACATTTATGGTAATGATATCGTCGCTTGTGTGTACATACGATCCACCATCTCCATGATGCGGCGTGTTTCATTACACATGAAATACATTAAAAATTTATTTTATAAATCTATTGAATGATAAAATTGGATATATATTATATTAATATCATTATTAAATTTTTATAACTATAATATTATCATTTGAAAAAAACCTATCCAATGAAACATGAATATGAAAATAATGAATTTAATACCTGATTGATTAGTAATAATGATATAAAAATGGATGATAATATGATCATGTGGATATAATGAATATAAAAATTATTATATAATTAACATTTTAAATAAATTAAATACTTATACATATGGTTTAGTTTCAAACAAAGGATATCAAACCTAATGTTAGGGTTTATTTTGTCTCACATTTGTTATTGTGGGACATATGTCACATTCACCACCTATTCCTGTTGAGTTTTATTTATGAATCATGTGGATGTTTTTATGATTTTTTATTAAGAAGGTTATTATATGAATATAAATTTATTTATATTATGAGTCATATAAATAAACTTATTATAATTTGGTATGTGAAAATTTTGTAAGCTCACTTCAATTTAATATTTTTTATACGTAATTACATACTATGGTATATTTTTTATACATGTTTGTGTTTTATAGATATGTATTATAAAAAATTAATTATATTTTTCTAATTTTTTTTATATTAAATGTTCCACAATTGTTAAATTTTATGAAATGGTGTGAATGTAATATTTTTTCATTTTCAATATGATGTACTTTTTGACTTTTATAAAAAAGTACGAGAAGAATGATTTATTTTAACATATACGAAATAAATAGATTTTTCTCTTTTATATAGAGTTATTTTTATGAGTCTTAATTAAAATTATTTCAATAATATTTTGAGAGAAATTATTTAATTTTCATAGTGTGTGGAATCTTGAGAATAGAATTTTTAAATAAATAAAGATATTTTCCTCAAGAATTAATTCCATATAATTTATAAAAATATTATCTATATAAGTTGACAATATTTAAAAACGTTTATATTTATATAACTATTATCAATATAATTTAATTTTGTTTAGAATATAACTATATATAGTAAATATATTTTTTATATTGATTCTGATAGAATGATGTTTAACATACTGATATTATTCCTTAGCTTATGCTATGATGAATGGTTTATGTTTTTGTGGAACACATAATAATGATTTCATTATGAGATCGGTGGGGATTATAAAACTATTCAATGAATATGGAAAATATTTATATATAATAATATATAATGTTATGTAACATAATATGATCATGGTTCAGTAATACTTAGTTGGAATGGTATGTAAACTCAGTTCAGAAATAGTGGTATACAATGAGAAGTGAATTCATTTAAATAATGTAATTTTTACACTAAAAAGTTTTAATTAATGACACTTGTCTAATATGGAAATGATCTTATATTCTTATGTTTATTCCAAAAAATCAATATTTATGTTATTACTTTTGGGGTTATTTTTATTAATTTATTTCGACCTTTTTTCATTTCTCGCTTGACATGATATCATTCTCTTTAATATATAGGGTAATATTTGCAAATGATATGTTCTTATTTTATATTATTATGTTATTATTAATATCTCCCATGGTTACTGTTATTGATCATATGAACATACCTTCACATATGTTTATCTTCCACAGGTCATGAAGAAGGGTATTTAATACGAAATGTTAAAATGTGGTCTAGTTAGGAAGGAATAAGAATGAGACAATGTTGATGTCTTATGAACAAATTGTTTATGTTTCAAAGTTTCTAAATTCGATAATCTTATATGGAAATGAATTGTTTTTTTAATATTTTATAATGAATATTCTTTAATTTTTATGAAATATCTATAAACATCATGCATGGTTCATTATAAATAATATTATAGAGTTTTATATTAAAACATAAAAATTGGATTCTATATCAATCCATTACATACCTTGGAATATTTTTTTCTCTTTAAAATTACTCATATATAACTAATAATTATGTTTTTTTTCAATGTTTGAAATTAATTGAACATTTAAAAGCTTTATTCAATGCATATTGTCTTCATTGAAAAATGATAATAAATTTAATTATGAATAAATACATTAAAAAATCCTTTGTAATATATATATATATATTACTCTAATATCGATAATACCTCTAAATCATTTCGGTCAAAATAACAACTGATGACTAAAAATATAATACCAATAAATATTTATATTTTACCTTTATTTGATGTGATACATAATCTAGAATATTTTTATTTTTCAAGATCATTTAAATAAATCTTTTTGATGAAAATTCATTTTATATTATGATAATTTATGTAATATGTCGAGGTATGAGTATAAGAAACATGAAGATTCTCAATTTTTGTTACATGGTTTCTTCTTCAAATTCATTTATTTAAAAATATGAATCACATTAATGTTATATGGTATATTGTATTGTATAATCATGAAATGTATTTCATATATACTATATAAAATGAAGTAAATATAATTAAAAACTAGATAAAAATCATTGTTTTTGTTTTGGGAAATCCTAAATCACCACATTCATATATGTAACTATTAATATATCATATATTATGATAACATAACCCAATATGTCACTTCTTACAACTAATATTCAGACATTATAAATAAAAATTATTATTTCTTTTTTAGGAAATTAGTAATAATATAATATAAAAATAAAAATATTTGATTATAATTGAATATAAGTACATAACATTGATGATGTATTCAATATATATATATATATATTGCAAAATACATTATTTTTGAAATCTCATATTTTTTTCAATCGTTATATTATTTTCTTTTCCATATCATTACGAGTTAAAACATTCTAAATATTATATTACTGTAGTTTTTAGATTTATCATCAATTTTAACACACAATTGATAATATGTAGGAAAATTATGTATCATCCATATGTTATGATGAGATTTTATTTGATTAAAAAATCATTATAATGAGTTAGAGGAAACATTTTATTTATCATTATATTATTATGATATTAATAAATATTTAAATTATTCATTTCTCCAGGATTATTCTAAACAATGAAAACTATTGAACCATAAATAGATGTATATGTGTTTGTATACTATTATAAAAAATTTATTTTAATTTATTCTTAAATTATTGTATTTCAATCAGGGTAATTCAACATAGTAATCGAACTAATTTTTATTAAAGTAAAAACTCATAGTCCCACACATCGGGGCTAGGATGAGAGCAAGACATGAAGGGTTTAGGTAGTAATTGAGACCTAGAGAGTTCTTAATGAGAAATATAAGACTATCATGGGGGTAGGATCCTAGAATATGGAAAATAGAGATGTATTTTGAGGTAGGTTCCAAGTATGCAAGATAAATGGAAGATTTAATTCCCACCCACCTTGTGTGAGTGGTTCTCGTGAATCTATAAATTAGATTATTAAACCTATGGACCTGGTAAGTGATTGAACATGAAGTGGAGATACTACTATGCAGTGTGATTAAAAAGGGAATAGAATCAGTTTCAACACAATCATTCCAGATATTCAACAGCATGGATATACTAAGGCCAAAAATAAGTGTATTTTCTTCAACCTTAAGAGAGAAACATTGTCCAAAAGGGGATGTGAAACCAATAACACTAATCCATTACCATCTCCCACAAGAACACCACCCCACATTACAACAACAATTCATGATCCATTTGTGTTTAATATATACATTGTATTATGGTTGTGTTTTTTAATCAAGAATCCATTGGGGATTACAAGAAGTTTAAGGAGCTTTCCTTGAATCATTATGAGTTTCAAAGCTATTAATCCCAACAAAATGGAATGATAGGGAAATTATTGTTTTCAATTTAGGAATCCTATGAAACCACAACAGTAAGGCTTCCATGAAAAATCCACATCTATTTTCCCCATTTAATTAACAAAAAGTTATGTTTCACAGTTTCAACACAATACATGCTACAACAATGTCATTAGGACGCTAGTTTAGTACCTATATGCTGGATATTGTTGTTAGTGGGAAGGGAATTATTCATGGTACACAACAATAGAATTGTTTTTGAAAGGACATTCTTACAGCACAATCTCTCACAGAACTTGTCACTTTCTAATAAAGGGTGCATTTGATTTTGGTAATTCTTAAAAATACTTGTCGAAAACTATGTTGAGGACATGAATATAACTCTTACATACATTGATAAAATATAATTGTATCATCCATGTACATATGATTAGATAGTCATGCAATGTTATTTGAGCACTGGGGTATGAGAATCATTCCATCATGGAGGTTCCTTTTGATATACCTATTGAAAATGTTCTGCATCAAGATAACGATTGTGGTGGGGGTTGTATATATCCTATGAAAATCTCCCAAAACCGACACAAATAACCCATTGTTTTTCCCTAAATAAGATCTATTACCATTGGGAACTAGAAAAGAAAACAAAAAATCTATGAAGTTAGAATAGAAACCCATGATTTTGAGTACTTTGATGTTAAAAGACCATTACCTATGAATTTAAGCTTTTCCAGGTCAAACAGTATAGTAATGTTTCACCCATGGACATTCTGATTTAAATAACTAATTATTTCTAATGAAAGGACAATTACTCCATGATTATTTCTTCCATTGATGAAGGCATTATTCTCTTGAGAAATCCATCAGGGATGATTCAAGGTGATAAGTTTCATTGTGAGAGAGGACATAATTTTAAACATAATGTTACATAGGTTGATCAGTCTATAGTACTTCAAAGTGGAAAGCTCATTTTGTTGGTGGAAAAGAACCACTGAAATAATACTCACCACATAGGGGATACTACAATCACAAAAATAATCCTAAACCACAATGAAAATGGAATACATAACCATATAAATAGTTGAAATAAAGAAATCACCAATGAATCCATCATATATGGGCACACTATCTTAGAAAATAGAAATATCATTCTAATTGATTTTGTGTTCATCGAGAATAGATTCCATCCCCAATTACTTGATCCAACATAATGGATAACCATGAAGAGATCTGATTTATCCCTTAGATATCCCCTAAAAAATAAGTGGTATGGAAAATCTAGAAGTGATTTGAAATAATATTCAACATGACTACCACCTCATCCCATGCATCATCAAAGGATACATAATCATGGATAATGTTTTTCCTGATGATTTGGGGTCTCTCTTTTACATATTCTAGAAAAACATGATTTATTATCATCTACTTAAATCCATTTAACCCTAAAAATTTAATGAGTGAGGAATTTCTCTTATAGGAGATACATCTACTTTTCATTCTTCTTAGTGATCAAATGGATGAATATGCCTTAATACAAATTATGCATGAGTTATGCATCTATATGTTCCACTTCTGAAAAAATAATATCGAAGTCATGGGAGCGTGAAGGAAGTATCCTTCTCCAGTCCTAGTGATCATATTAGATTCATCACTAACTATTATATATAATAATTCATAGGGTGGGAAAAAACTATTTTCTCCATGAGTCAACAACCATCAGAAGAAACCCATGGTAAAAAATGTAGCCAAATGAAAAAAAATGAAACAATCAACTATATTATCAGCCTTGTAAAAGTCCACCCATATTAAATAATGTTCTTAATGGTATGGGAATACTGAGTAACTTTTTCATTTAGAAAAATTAAAATGTAATTATTATTGGTAAGGTAGCGGTCAAGCCTACACAATGCACAAAAATTCACACTTTGGTTACTGCACCACATAATGTGGCCTATAGTGTAACCCAATTCTAATAAGACCCTATTAGAAAGGAACATATAAAATTATACTCTCTCCCTCCTCATAAAATCTCCTCTTACCTTTTTAATAAATGGATTGATTATAATTTTAAAATATCCTCCCGCCAACCAAGAATAACCCCATAATAAATTTTTTGTAGATTGTGAAAATATTTTCTCTAGCTATATTCTAGTATTTGGAACAGAGAAAAGGTAACAAAATGTAATTGGAACCCCACATTTAATTAAATATTGATAAAAAGATTTTATATTCACCAAAATTGGAAAAAATTTATTTAGCACGAAAAAATCAATATGTCAAAATGTTATGGGAAATCATTCATGTAATTATATACTTTGATCATATATGAAATCCGTTCAAATCATGATTAATTTTTCTTCATCTCTAGGACTACTACCTATGAGTTGTTTCAACGTTTAAACTCATGAGAATAGAAATATATCATATCCTGGGAACCACAACACAAGCTGTTCTAAATTAAGAGTAATGTCCTCGATTATGTGTGATGGAGGGGATTTTCTATAATAATATTTATTGCAATTTTTTTTTCCAGATGCATGCATGAATTTTGTTTCTGATCTAGTCCACATCCCACTAGTGGTGGAGTCATGGGTGATGAAACGACATGGAAAATTTTTATATCTCTTTGAGGATGAATGGAGAGTGTATCAAAAATGTAATAAAGGAAAAGGGAAGAGGAACTTGAAGTCCCATGATCCATAACCGAAAGAGGTGGAAGGGGGATAGTAGAACCTAATTGTCCTTACAAAACATCAAATGGTATCAAGGTGTACACATTATGGATGGTTCCAAGATAGAATATTTGTATTGAACCAAAATGTCATATGTTTAATGGATGGTGTGAAGATTAGAAGGGGAGAGGGTCCCAAACCCAAATGATACGCCAATAGAACCTCAAACCCCCCCCCTAGATGAGGGGGGATTGTAGAACAAGAGATAGGGAAGGCATAAAAAGATGTGGAAGGAACCTATAGGTTCCATAGGAATGCATAATAGAAGTTTGAGTTTCTGAAGAAACACCCCCAAAATGGGAGGCATGGGGACCATAATTAATTTTCATACACGTTGAAGTCCACTGTCCGTTGAACCAACAATTAATGGATATTGTCACTAAGGATTGAATAAATATCTTCTTACACCTGGAGAATTATCCTACATTTACAAATATATTGTTTGGGTGATGATTGGAGAGATCCACCCCACGTGGATTTGAGTTGATGAAAAATCAAGAATCATCATTGTCTTATCATCCTTTCACATTAGGTATCCAACAGCATCAAAAAAATTTTAGAATAAAAGAAACATTCTTCAAGGGATAGGGGGCCCAGGAGATGGAAGCACAACGAAACATTTTCGGTATCTCAGTGAGAATGAACCCCAAGTGGAAACCAAAAAATATTTAAGTGATAGTTGAAATAATATCTAGAGGGAGAATAACTTCCCATATGAAAATCCTACATGGATTTCATATCCACATTGAATTCCCTCTTATTCATAATTGAGACTCTCGTAGGGACATTCATCCTTTTTGAAGCTACCACATTCCATAAGAAGGGGAGTGGATGTCAATCATATACCAAAATAACCATGAAGGACCTTTGATGATTCTTTATGTCCAAATATAAGGCTATATAGGGGAATGAGATCAATCAAAATACAACTACCATCTCTCTAGTAATGGGATAATGAAGATCGTTCATGAATGTAGGAAAACCATAGAACCATGGGGGCGGGCGGGTGAAGAGAACCTTTTTGAGAGATGGGATGCCACAATCATCTATAGGGGGCTTTGGAAATGAGGGGGTTCCTAGAGGAGGTAAATCTCCATCAATAGTATGAAACAAAATATTCAATGAGTGGTCATGGGTTGGAAATTAATGGGGAAACTCAATAACTTTGGAAAACCGTGATGGAATTATGGGTGAAAATCTTCTACTGATTGGGGCATGTGGAGAGAATTTTTAGAAGCATGCCTTATTTTTTAAAATTATTACCTGATTATTTAACATAGTGTGTTAAATGCTATTTTGAAATATATTATTTTTAATTTAAAACACTACATCATGAATTGTGATAATAGAGAACAAATCAATAGAATAAAAATCACCATGTTCTATTAAAATTGGAATATTAATAACTTTTTAGGTCATGCCAATAATTATATCCAAATATCACCCATTAAAAAGTATTATGAATTATATTTTTATGTTATATTTATTTTAGAGTTGATAATATTTCTTGCATCAATATCAGGTCAAAGGATGATTTATGATATGAAATGTTATAACAATATCCCGAAAATTCAAATTATATTTTTGTAGAGAGAGTCAATCCTTTTCCATAATTACATAAAATAAAATCAATAAAATAAATAATATGTTATTTATAATTTTATTAAAAAATATTAATCATTTATTTTTTAAATTTTATAGAATAAAACATCACTCCAAAATGAATTTTTAAGGGAAAATTAAGAACAATTTTTGTAACTTGTTAATAAATATCCTTGTAAAAAATAAATAATATATGTGTATGAGTGTATAGAATAATAAATATCATGTTCATATGTCCCGAAAATATATGAATTATAATATTCTCAATGTTGTTATTGATAAAACTAAAATATTATTTATTTCATACAATCATTCATTCCCTTTCAGTTTACACTAATAGTGATTCCCCCCATTATAAATTCATTAGATTCACTTGTAATCATAATGAGATGTCTTATTGTAGTAAAATTATATATGTATGGGTGGTTCGTTACGGTAGATAATATTATTCATCATTTTTGTAAATTTTATTCTTAATAATTAATATAATTTAAAATTTATAATCCCCTACACTCACAAACATAATGATTTTTTTCATTACATAGATGTTATATTGTGGGTGTTTCATCATATATTTTTAGATTCATGATAATATTATAACACATATAAAATGTATTCTATATTTATATAAGACCTAATATTTTTTTTCATATATGAGTTTTTGAAAATAAGGAATTTCCTTATATAAATTATATCTTTAATAAAACATTTATAAATTTCTTCAAAACAATGAAAATTTCTATTTGTAAATTTTTATAATCAAAAATATTTGATACATTAATGACTGAATTTACTTTACATTCATGATAAATGACCAAATTTCGTCATTAAATTATGGTATTTTAATGTTTTTCTGAGTTGAAAAAATAAAAATATCCTCCATTTGTTTATACTAATGTAATTCCCCTCAAAAAAATATTTCAAAGTGTTAAAGGAATATACATATATATGTATTGTAACACCCCCAATATTTTATGAGAATTATTCATTTTAATTTATTTGATGTCTTGTTATGTACGATTCCCTATGATTATCTTGTGCTATATGCAACACCGTATTATCTTGAAGTATATGCAACACTATTCTTGGATCATGTTACACACAATTTCATGTTTGTTTGATAGTAGTTATTCTATGCAACATTGAGTGTATATATATATATATTAAATGTATTAATGAAATATGGTCGGATTTTGTTATACGCAACAAAAAAGGAGTCGTTCACTACATGAAACCTAGACATGGCTTGCATTACATGCAATCGCGACCTTCCTTGATAACGTGTGTTGTACGCAATACAAGGTTTTACTAAACAACGATATATTATAATAATATTATTATAAACTAGCCATTATAAATAGTATTAACTAAATTTTTAATTTTATAACGTTATTATTCATCTTTAACATTTTTTTGAACATGGTATAAGAACAAAATAAATTATTAGGGTAAAATAAGTATTTTTCAAAAAATGCAGTTTTGTGGCATTTGGATGGCGAACCCACTATAAATTTAATTTTTTACATGTTAATAAATTAAATTTGACAAAATAAAATTCTTCTTTGGAATCATGATATTAAAAATTACTTTGGATAAAATTTTCATATTATTCTGATAACTTTCATATTTTAATGATTAGTAAAAACACGCTATATTTTAATTAAAAACAATGTTTTTCATCGTAATAATTTATATGGTTAAATTATAATATTGAATGGTTATAAGGTATAAATAGAATATATTTTTACAATTAAACATAATGTATGTCATTAGCATTTATTTTACATTGAATTCATTTGTAAAATCATTTCAACCGCTTGCAAAGTTTTATCATTTAAAAATCATTTTCATAATAGAGATATTTATATTAAATTTATTACTGAAACTTCTGTGTTATAAATTTTGAAAAAGTGATTCAATATTTGGAATCAGTATGTCCAGATTAGGTTAATAGGTTACTTTTTATTTTTGGGGTCTATGAATATTAACTACGGTAATTTTTATTTACTTGAGTTAAAGATAAATCTTGTAATTAAGGGTAAACCTATGATTATAAAATTACCCTAAAACATGCCAAATTTATATTGGATGACTAAAAGTCGACCCTTATCACCTAAGGGTAGGATTATATTCATTTTATGAAATTTTTACCCTGGAAATAATTTTATTATTATTAAAATCAATGAAACTAGCAACATGTCACTCTCTTAAATCTTATAAGTATAATAATATTAATTTATTGATAAACTTCATGAAACATCACATATTAAGATTCTCCAGAATTCTAAAAAAATTATCTACATCATGAGAATTTATTTATAATTTTTAGGGATTAAATAATTCTTATTATTGGTGACACAATAGTGATGTAGAAATTGTTTATTTAGTGAAAAATCAATAATATAGTTTTTATGAAAATCACAATACCTATCAAAAGGACCATAAAGATGACCAAACATTATTGGTCGAGTATATATATACCATAAGAATCCAAGGGTAGATTTGTGGGCTATATGGAGCCTTATAAAACTGATTATGACATTTATATTATATTATTTTAAATGATGTCAAAGATTTCACCTTCACAATTTAAAAAATATAATAATTAAAATGTTGTGATTTTAAGATGATAAACTCATGTAATAATATTATGATGAAATTTATTATATTTATCTTAATCATAGGATTTTATTTTATATTTTTATTCAACAAATAAGTATATTAAATAATTATAAAAAAATGTTGTAGTAATTATTTTATTAAGAGATATACAAAATAAAATGTTTTTAAAATATTAAACTAAATATTATATGTACTATTTAATGTTCTCCTATAATTATATAGATAAATAGGACATGTTAGTAATCAATTAAATATTTTAGTTCGAACATATATCTTGTGAAGATTTTTTTTAAATTCAAATAAATGAATAGTGTCAAAGTTGACAATATTGTTATTTTATAAAAATTACATATTATAAAATTGATTAAAAAATGAAAATAATATTTAAAAATTATAAATAAAAATTAATATGGTCTAAAATGTAATAAATAATACAATTATGGAAAATTCATAACATATAAGTATTTATTTATAATTATTTAAAATTTAGAAAATTATTACCACAAATAAAATTAAATAGATTATATAAGGATAAATCAAGATGATAATGTTTACAATAAACTCCCAAATTGTCTAACTTTTATTGTTTGATTATATTAAAACCCTATCTAATCTAAATATCAGATTTGAGTAATTTTGTTGGTTTTTTATGTTTGGTTTGAATTTATATTAAACTAATATTTTTGAGGATTCCAAAGGTCCCCCTCTCCTCCCTTATAAGAGGGAACCTCCTCCCTCTCATATTTACACAACTTTGAGATTTCATGCTCGGAAAAACAATTCCCATTTCCCTTCTCAACATCCCTAGAAATATTCTAGAGGTCCTGATCTTCTAAAAAGACCAATTTTAATGCCCTAAGAGGATGTTTCAAAGAGGCATGTCGAAGAAGAGGTAATATCTGTTACATATTTTTTCAAATTTATTTCTTCTTATACATCCTCATCATTAGTAGTTTCATTATGATGTAATAACATCAGTATCACTCATATACTGATATGTTATTATAAATATTAAACAACCCTATTCAACCTTCTATCCATCCTACGAAAAATGAAATCACCACGCGTACGTACGTACGGAATACCATCTCCACGCCATGGTGTAATCTGTTTTTCCACCACCAACTTACTTGGATGGGTATAATTGTGTAAAAATAATTATATATGGTTATTATAACATCATAATAATTCTATGATATTATATCATCTACTCCAATTCCATTCAATAAATATGGGAACGATATCATCGCTCGTGTGTACGTATGGATTACCGTCTCCATGACGCGATGAGATTCATTTTCCATGATAACAATTCAAGAATGATTATAAAGTATATATAATAAGTAATAATGAAATATATTACATAATAATTCTACTGGATTTATGTATATACATATATATGTATGTCATCTACTTAATTCTATTCAATTCAATATGGAAATGAAAACAACGTTCATTCGTACGTATGACCTACCGTCTCCATAAATGCTGTATTTCATTACCCTTATAGATATATTATATATATGAATATTCTGAATTTATATTATATATAAATCATGTTTCAAATTTTGTAATCAATTAATCATGATCTAGGTAATCATATTAATAATTAGAAGTCAAAACATGGACAATAAATTAAATGATTTTACCCAAAACACTACATTTACATGAATTTACAAAAGAACGATTAATATAAATTCATAAGTGAACCATATATGATATCATAACAATGAATATGATTCTTTAATTAGTGAATGACATTATTTGAATCATTATTCAGGAGTTTCGGATACATAAGGAATATATCAGACATAATGTAAGGGATAAATTTTCAATCTCATTTTTTTATCTGAGATTGCTCATACGTAAGTATTTACTGGGGTTATATTTTTCATATATGTCCATAAAATGTTTCATATTCTTTCATGTATGTTTAAATTCATGATTACCCTTCTTTGACTTTTACTTTGTGTTATGGATGTAATCATTCTTTTGTTTACCATACGTGGTACTTTTTGACTTTTCTGTTAAAAGTATGAGAAGATTTTTTTTTAACTTATATGGCATGAACAGATTTTTACAGTTTCAGAACACCTTATTTTCATGAAGCTTAATCTACAATATGTCATGGATATTTTCAAAAAAAGTACTATTGTTTTAAAATTTAATGGAATTTTCTGAAATGAAAATGATTTTGAATAAAAGAGGATATTTTCCTCAAGAAATTATTTCAAGTGTTTTTTCAAATCCATTTTCCATCTAAGATTTCATTATTTCATATGTGTACGTTTCAAGTATAATATCTATATGTTTTAAATGGTTTCACTATTCTTATGATTAAATGATATCCACTTGTTATATATAGATTATGTTATGATGGGATGATGTTTATGAAACCCATTTTATACTTTGGGTAATGATGAATGATTAATGTTCATGTTGTAGCACAAGAAAGAATGATTAAATTATGTGATGGGTGGACCTATATATCCCTCCAATTCATTGGGTAATGATTTATATATCATGAGATAGACATGGCTGAAATGGCATGTAAATCCGGTTTAGTAATACAAGGCTGGAATGGCTAGTAAACCTGGTACAGTAAGGGACATTGTCCACTAAGATGGTCTTGGCACCAATGCCTTGGCTACTATGGAAATCATAACATGTGCATAATGGTTTCCATAATTACATGTTTTATTCCTATGCTATTTTATCATGATTTATGTTCCATTATGATCTATGCCTTATGTACTCCCATTTTTTATTTCATTGCTCAAGATATTGATGTTTAAACATTATGTTCATGATTTTATGTTCAAATATATATGGTTTGTATTATTTTCTCCACGGTTAACCTTACTGAGCATTTGAGATCACAATTTATATGTTTTATTTTCCCCAGGATATAATGTAAGGATTTAGGTATGAAAAAAGGGAAGGACTTTATGGGAGATGTTGAAGATCTTTCACCAAGATTAGAAGATTATGTTCCAACTTTCAAAAGACACTAAACTGTTACGGTCTTTATGTGTCTGTTTTTATTATGTATTAAGTATACCAAAAAAGTAATGTAATGTCCATGTACGTCAACATTTAGTCCTCTACTATTGGTCTCTGAGGAAAAGGAGGTTGGAATATATCTGATCCTTGGGAACTCTCACATGTGAGCGTGGGACGAAGTATGGCTCTCCGCCCAAGGGCTTCAAGAGGAAATGACTGCCACTAAGGATGATGGTTTGTCTTGCCAAAGGAGTGTCGCCACCCATGGAGTGCCTTGATAGGTATCAATTATAGTCCACTGGATGTAAATCCAGACCATTATAGTTGGTATCAGAGGAATGGTTTTGTTATCATTTGGAAACTAAGATGTGAAAACTTTAGTGAGATCCCTTGAGATATTTCTACGGTATGTCTAGTGATGTTTCTAAGGTTATGTATAAGTATAGGTTATAGTCATAGAATTTCGGTAACAATATTATAATTAACCCTATGACAATATATATTGAAGGTACTACCCCATTGTTATGTTGTTTTCTGTAGCATGATTTTTTCCACTCACACTATTCTTTTTGAGTATTAGACAATGGATGGAACCCGAAGGATCCGTGTTGATAAATGTAATGGAAAATGCAATGATTTTCCTCCTGAACAGCCAAATGTGATGATATATGGGGTGAAAAATCTTATTTCTATACTTACACAAGCTATGAATCATTCTGGATTTCCAAATGATCAGAGAAGGGAACAATATTCTATTGAGTCCTTTATGAGGCAGTGCCCACCTTCATTTAATGGGTCTTCTGGTCCACTTGTTGCTGAATAATGGATCAGTACTATTGAAAATATATTTTCCATACTTTGCTATTCAGAACATGATTAATTCATTCTAGTTGTTTACCATTTAGTAGGTGAAGTAGACTAGTGGTGGACTCTAATTACGAATACAAAGACCCAAGATGAAATTTAATCCATGGAATGGGACGAGTTCAAGAAATTGATTTTCAGAAAGTACTTCCCTTGTATTCTTCGAACAAAGATGAAAAATGAGTTCCTTGATCTTAATCAGATGGACGATGAATCTGTTGGTATATACAAAGTGTATTTTACATGACATGATAGGTATGCATCTGGTCTTATAGTCCAACTTCAAAGTAAAGTTGATCGATTTTCTAGTGGTTTAAAACCAAGTCTTAGAAGGGAATTAGCTATAAGAGACTTCAGTAGCTATAAAGAAATTGTGTGTTGTGATATCAAGGAAGAACTGTATTATGGTGTAACATATCCATATCATGGTTTTAACAACAAATGAAAGACGGATTTCAAAGAGAAATCTCCGAATAATGGTGAAAAGAAGATGAATGTTTCTTTATGCTCAATGTGTGGAATGAAGCATGGTAGAGATTGTCTTAAAGGGAATAGAAAATGTTTTATGTATAGAAAAGAAGGTCACCAATCAGGTGAGTGTTGAAGTAATGGGAAAAATGTTTCTAATGAAGTGAATAATGAAAAGACTACAAAGAACGCACCAGCAACTCTTCAATGCTTCGAGTGCAAGGAAATGAGGCATTATTCTAATCAATTCCCTAATCCAAGGGTTAATGATGATGAATGTGAGAAACCACATAAGGAAAAGGATAATGGGAAGTCACATAAGATCACTATTTGTGATGTTGAGTATGACAATGATGTTGTTTAATGATTAAGTGTTAATGAAATGGGATTTCAAAATAGTATCACGAAATATCATTTATGTCATCGTGGAATTTTGGAATATCTATGTATTGGTTTTCAATAATTATATGGTACTGGTAACCATGAAAAGTAATTCAAATATTTTGGAAAGCATATGGTTTGTGCATTATTAAGGGTTAAGGAGGAAATGAAATTTTTGATAGTATTCATGAGCACATGACTGATATAAGAACAAAGTGATATCTTGGTTTGAATATAAAGAAGTTTTGGGATTTTGGTGTGTGGAATGAGTTAACTTTTGACACCACTCATGTTTTCACTAAGTTTCTATGGTAATTCATGTTTCAAAAGAATACATGATTAAGGTATTAACATGTTTGGACTGTGACCATCAAGGCATATATTATGATATATGGGGGATAGATTATTATATTCACATACTCAGTAGATGACATTTCTAGTAATAATTCTCTTTATACTATGAGATTGCAAATATGTATAGGCCTAATGATTGTAATGGAATATGTTGGACATAAGATAGTATTGTTTGAGGATTGAAATTTTTTCAATATTATTTCTGGAATGTTATAATTGTATAGTTTTAGAAAAGGGACAACCTGCAGGATGGGATACAACTCATGGGGTCTGACATGGATGCGGGAATCGAAACCACAACCAAAGTGAAACATGAATTTATTACCTACCACTAGCCTACAGTAAGCTCCTGGTTAGTAGAAACTAGTATTATTATATTAAACAGTATGATAGATTAAGTATAAGTCCAATTTTGGAATCATATACGATTAACCTCCCCACAAATGGACTTATGTATATTTGATATCTTTTTCTAACCTTTTGTTTGAGACATATGGAATGACCCATCATACTGTCACATGATCTGCTAACACCTCACGAATGAAAAATTCAACTTCATTTCGTCAAGATATGAAGTGAAAATTATTCAAGGTAGGAACAATGGTGAGATTATACCAAAATAAAGTTGGTATTTCTTCTAATTGAAATTCTTCGTCTTTAGGGAAATGATATTAAAAACCAAAAATGTTGTCCTAGTGCCCTTATATCTGCTAAATCAGACTGTACGATAGATCACCACATATTTATGGCTTTGTGATTGTTGGATTTTTTATATCCTTCTTCTCTACCACTAACCATCAGAACATGATGGTTAGATTTCTCATCCATATCCATATTTTCACCTATGTTCTCTTATGTGGATACCAAGTGATTATTTAATTTGGTTAACCAATATGATTCATACATTAGTTTTTAAAGATAAGTTTTGGTATTCCTTTTTACGATGTGGGTTTCAATTAACGAAACTTTCGAGTAGTAAACCATTTATAACCCCGACGAATTTCGAGGGAGAAATTCATTTGAAGGGGGGTAGAATGTAACACCCTGAGATTTATTGAGAAGTATTCTTTTTAATTTATTTGATTTATTGTGTTGTAAGATACCCCAAGATTATCTTGCGCAATATGCAACACCATATTAGCTTGCAGTATATGCAACACTAATCTTGGATCGTGTTCACACAATTTCAAGTATGTTTGATAGTAGGTATTCTACGCAAAATTGAGTGTGTATATATATATATACAATGTATTAATGAAAAATGGTTGGATTTTTTTATAGGAAACAAAAGGAGTCTTGCAGTACACGCAACCCTGACGTGGCTTGCATTACACGCAATCACAACCTTCCTCGATAACATTTGATGTACGCAATACCGAGTTTTACTAAACAGTGATATATTATTATAAAATTATTATGAACTATCCGTTATGAATATTATTAACTAAATTTTGAATTTTATAACATTATTATTCTTCTTAAATTTTTTTTGAAGATTGTATATGAACAAAATAATTTTTTCTGGAAAAATAAATATTTTTTAAAAAATGCCTTTTTGCCACCTTTTGACGGGGAACCCACATAAAATCTATTTTTTAAAATGTTTATAAGTTAAATTTGACAAAATAAAATTTTTATTTGGAATCATGATATTAAATTTTACTTTGGATAAAATTTTCACATTATTCTGATAAATTTCAAATTTTAATGAATAAATAAAAAACGCTATTTTTTCATTAAAAACAAATTTTTTCATCGTAATAAATATATGGTTAAATTATAATATTGAATGGATTAAAGTATAAAGAGAATATATATTTTCCATTTAATA
This sequence comes from Viscum album, assembly GCA_963277665.1. NCBI lineage: Eukaryota > Viridiplantae > Streptophyta > Magnoliopsida > Santalales > Viscaceae > Viscum > Viscum album. Next base: position 2,068,288,957 of record OY728160.1, read on the forward strand.
TAATTTATGTCCTTACATTTAATTTACATTGAATTCATAGGAAAAATAATTTCAATCTTTTGCAATGTTTTATCTTTTAAAACTCATTTTCTTAATAGCGGGATTAATTTTAAAGTAATTACTACAACTTATGTGTTTAAAATGTTGAAAATTGTATTCCATATTTGTAATAATTAAGTCCAAATTATTTTAATAGGATACTTTTTATTTTTGGGTACTATGAATAGTAACTACGATAATTTTTATTTACTTCAGTTGAAGATAAATCGGGTAATTATGGGTAAACCTAAGATTATAAAATTATACTAACACATGCCAAAATTATATTGGATGACTAAAAGTAGTTCCATATCACCTAAGGGTCGGATTATAATCATTTCATGGACTTTGAACCATGAAAATAATTTAATTATTATTAAAACCAAATAAACTGACAACATGTTACTCTCTTAAATCATATATGTATAATAATTTTAATTTAGTGATAAACATCATGAAACATCAAACATGAATAGTCTTCATAAAACTAACAAAATTATCTATATCATGGGAATTTATTTATAATTTTTATAGGTTAATTTTGTGTCATTAATGGTGACACAATAGTGATGCAGAAACTGTTTATTTAAGGAAAAATCAATAATATAGTTTTTATTAAAATAACAATACCTATCAAAAGGACCAGAAACATGAAAAAACATTATTAGTCGAGTATATCTATACCTTAATCATCCAAGTGTCTATTTGTGGACCATTTGGAGCCTTCTAAAACTGATTATGACATTTATAATATTTTATTTTAAATGATGTCAAAGATGTCACCTTCATAATTTAATAAATATAATAATTTAAATGTTTTCATTTTAGGATTATAAACTCAGAAAAGAATATTATTATGAAATTTATTTTATTTTTCTTCATCATATTATTTTATTTTAAAATTTTATACAACAAATATGCAAATTAAATTATTATACAAAAAAGTTGTAGTAATTTTTTTATTAAGAGATATATCAAATATAGGGTTTTAAAAATATTAAAATAAATTTTATATGAATAATTTAATGTGATCCAATAATTTTATATAAAAATATGACATGTTAGGAATCTATTAAAGCTTTTATTTTGAACATATATTCTGTGAGGATTTTATTTAAATTCAAATAAATGAATATTGTTAAAATTGACAATATTGTTATTTTATAAAAATTACATTTTATAAAATTGTTTAAAAAATAAAAAAAATATTTAAAAATTATAAATTAAAATTTATATGGTCTAAAATGTAATAAAGTATACAATTATGGACAATTATCAACATATCAGTAATTATTTATAATTATTTAAAATTTGAATATTATTACAATAAATAAAATTAAATAGATTATATAAGGATAATTAAAGTTGATAATGTTTAAAATAAATTCCCAACTTGTCTAAATTTTATTGGTTGCTGAGATTACAAACATATCTATTCTAATATAAAGATTTGTGTACTTTTGGAGGTTTTTATCTGGGGATTGAATTTATTTTAAACTAATATTTTTTAGGATTCCAAAGGGGCCCCTCCCCTCCCTTATAAAAGGGAACCTCCTCCCTCTCATCTTTACACAACATTGAGCTTTCAATCTCGGAAAAACCCTACCCATTTCCTTTATCAACTTCCCTAAAAATATTCTAGAGGTTATGCTCCTCTAAAAAGACCAATTTTAGTTCCATAAGAAAAGGTTTCAAGGAGGCGTGTCGAAGACGTGGTAATATCTGTTACAGATTCTTTCAAATTTATTTATTCTTATAATTCATCTTCTTTAGTTGTTTAATTATGAAGTAATAACATAATTATCACTCATATACTGATTTTTTATTATAAATATGAAACAATCGTACTCCACCTTCTATCCATCCTATGGAAAACGAAATTAACGTGCGTTCGTACGTACGGAATACCATCTCTATGCCGTGGTGTAATCAATATTTTCACACCACCATCCTTGTATGGGTATAATGGTGTATAGAATAACTATATATGGTTATTATAACATCATACTGATTCTATGATTTTATATCAACCACTCCAATTCCATTCAATAAATATGGGAACAATATCATCGCTCGTGCGTATGTAGGGATTACCGTCTCCACGACGCGATGAGATTCATTTTCAATGATAACAATTCAAGAATGATTTTAAAAAATATATAATAAGTAATCATGAAATATATGACATAATAATGCTACTCGATTTATGTATATATATATATGTATGTCATCTACCTAATTCCATTATATTCAATAAGGAAACGAAAACAACGTTCATGTGTACGTACGACCTACCATCTATATGAACAATGTATTTCTTTCCCTTTATCAATCTATTATATATATGGATATTCTGAATATATATTATATATAAATCAAATTTTAAATACTGTAATTAAGTAATCATGATCTATGTAATCAAGTTAATAATTAGAAGTCAAAACACGAATGATAAATGAAAGATTTTACCCAAAATGATACACTAAAATGAATTTATAGAAGAACATGTAATATAAAGTCATAAGTGAACCATATATGATATCATAACAATGAATATGATTTTTTAATAAGACAATGACATTATTTAAATCATTATACAAGAGGTTCAGATACATACGAAGCATATCGGAAATAAGGTAAGGGATAATTTTGCAATCTCATTTTTTTATCTGAGATTACGTATACGTAAGTATCTACTGGGGTTATATTTTTCATCCATGTCCATAAAATGTTTAATATTCTTCCATGTATCTTTAAATTCATGATTACCCTTATTTGACTTATACTTTGTGTTATTGATGGAATCTTTCTTTTATTTACCATATGTGCTACTTTTATACTTTTCCGTTAAAAGTATGAGGAGAATGATTTTTTTAACTTATACGACATAAATAGTTTTTTACGGTTTCATAACACCTTATTATCATAAAGCTTACTCTACAATATTTCAATAATATTTTCAACAAAATCCTCTTCTTTTCAATTTTCATGGAATTTCGTGAAAATAAAATTATTTTGAATAAGAAAGGATATTTTCCTCATGAATATATTTGAAGTGTTTTACCAAATCCATTTTCCATCTAGGATGAAATTATTTCATATGTGTATGTTTCAAGTATAATATCTCTAGGATTTACTTGTTTTCACTTTTCTTTTGATAAAATGATATCCACTTGTTTTATATGGATTATGTTATGATGAGATGATGTTTATGAAACCCATTTTATACTTTGGGTAATAAAGTATGATTAATGTACATGTTGTGGCACAAGTAATAATGATTTCATTATGAAATAGTTGGGACCTATATCTCCCTCAAATTCATTGGGTAAAGATTTATATCTCATGAGATAGACATGGCTAAAATGGCAAGTAAATCCAGTTCAGTAATACAGGGCTGGAACGGCAAGTAAAACCGGTTAAGTAAGGGACTTTGTCAACTAAGATGGTCTTGGTAGCAATGCCTTGGCTACTATGGAAATCATAAAATCTTCTTAATGGTTGGCACAATTACATGTTTTATTACCATTATATTTTATCATTATTGATGTTATATTATGATCTATCCCTTATGTACTGCCATGTTTTATGTCATTGCTCATGTTTTTGATGTTTATACAATATGTTCATGTCTTTATGTTCAAATGTATATGGTTTGTTTTATTTTTTTCATGCTTACCCTTACTGAGAATTTGAGCTCACCCATTATATGTTTTATTTTCCCCATAATATAAAGAAAGGTTTTAGGTATGAAAATAAAAGAGGAAGATCATTATGGGAGATGTTGAAGAGCTTTCACCATGATTAGAAGACTATGTTCCATGTTTCCAAAGACACTAAACTATTATGGTCCTTGGGTGTCTGTTTTTGTTATGTATTATGTATTCCGAAAATGTAATTTAATGTCCATGTATGTCAATCTTTGGGCCTCTACAGTTGGTATAAGTGGAAAATAAGGTAGGAATATATCTGATCCTTGGGAACTCTCACATGTGAGCGTAGGATGAAGCATGGCTCATCACCCAAGGGCTTCATAAGGAAATTCCTGCCACTGGGGATGGTGGTTCGTCTAGACCAAGGGGTGTAGCCGCCCCTGGAGTGCCCTAATAGGTATCTATTATAGTCCACTAGAAGTAATTCCAGACCGTTATATTTGGTATTAGAGGAATGTTGTATTTAACCTCTAGAAACTTGGATGCGAAAACTTTAGTGAGGTCCCTAGAGATATTTCTATGGTATGTCTAGTGATATCCCTAAGGTTAAGTATAAGTATAGGTTATAGTCCTAGAATTATGGTAACAATATTAGAATTAACACTATGATGTTATATATTGAAGGTACTATCCCTTTATTATGTTGTTTACCCTAGCATGATTTTTTCCTCTCACACTATTCTTTTTGAGTTTTAGAGGATGGATGGAACCTGAAGGAACTCTATTGATCAATATAATGGAAAATGCCAGGATTTTCCTCATGAACAGCCAAATGTGATGGGAGATGGAGTGTAAAATCTTTTTGCTATACTTACACAAGCAATGAATCATTTGGTATTTCCAAGTGATCAGAGAAGGGAACAATATTCTGTTGAGTCCTTCATGAGGCAACATCCACCATCTTTCAATGGGTCTTCTGATCCACTTGTTGCTGAACAATGGATCAGTACCATTGAAAAGATATTTTGCATACTTCACTTTTCAGAAAATGATAAATCCATTCAGATGTTTACCATTTAGAAGGTGAAGCAGACTAGTGGTGGACTCTAATTAAGAATACAAGGCCCCAAGATGAAATCGAATCCATGGAATGGGATGATTTCAAGAACTTGTTTTTCAGAAAGTACTTCCCATATATTCTTTGAAAAAAATGGAAAAGGATTTCCTTGATATTAAGCAGAAGGATGATGAATCTGTTGGTATTTAGAAAGTGAATTTTACAAGACCTGAAAGGTATGAATATGGTTTTATCATCCAACTTGAACGTAAAGTTGATCAATTTTTCAGTGGCTTAAAACCAAGTCTTCGAAGTGAATTCGCTATAAGAGACTCCAGTATCTATGAAGAAATTGTGTGTCATGCTATCAAGGTAGAAAGGGAAGTTGGTGTTATATATACATCTCATGGTTTTGACAAGAAATGAAAGATGGATTTCAAGGATAAATCTCAGAATAATGGTGAAAAGAAGATGAATGTTTCTTTATGCTCAATCTGTGGAATGAATCATGGTGGAGATTGTCTTAAAGGGACAAGAAAATGTTTTAAGAGTGGAAAAGAAGGTCAATGAGTAGCTGAGTGTCGAAGTAATGGGAAAAGGGTTTCTAATGATTTGAGAAAAGGAAGGACTGTAGAGAACGCACCACCAACACTTCAATGCTAAAAGTGAAAGGAAATTTGGCATTATGCTAATCAATGACCTAATCGAAGGGTGAATGATGATCAACGTGAGCAACCAAAAAAGGAAAAGGATAAATGGAAGTCACATGTGATCACTATTTGGTATGTTGAGTATGATAATGATGTTGTGTAATGATTAAATGTTGATGTAATGGGATTTCAAAATAGTATCATGAAATATCATTTATCCCATCATGGAATTTTGGAATATCTATGTATTGGTTTTCAATAATTATATGGTACCGGTAACCATGAAAAGTAATTCAAATATTTTGGAAAGAAAATGATAAGAGTATAATGAAGGGATAAGTAGAAAATGAATTGTTTGAAAGTATTCATGAGCTCATGACTGATATTAGAACAATGTGATATCATGGTTTGAGTATATAGATTTTTTTTGATTTTGGTGTGTGGAAAGAGTTAACTTTTGACATCACACATGTTTTCCCTAAGGTTCTATAGTAATTCATGTTTCAAAAGAATACATGATTAAGGTATTCACATGTTTGGACTGTGACCAACTAGACATATCTTATGATATATGGGGGATAAATGATGGTATTAACATGCCCATTAGATGAAATTTCTAGTAATAGTTTTCTTTATACTATGAGATTGGATATATGTATAGGCCTAAATATTATAATCGAATATGTTTGACAAAAGATAGTATTGTTTAAGGATAGAAATTTTTTCGATATTATTTCTGGAATGTTATAATTGTATAGTTTTAGAAAAAGGACAACTTGTAGGACGAGAGAAAACACATCGCGCCAGACAATGTTGTGTGAATCGAACCCACAACCAAAGTGCCAAATGCATTTATTACCAACCACTAGCCTACAGGAAGTCCCTGGTTAGTAAAAACTAGTTTTATTATATTAATAAGTATTATAGATGAAGTATAAGTCCATTTTTTTAATCATATACGATTAGCCTCACCATAAATGGAATTATGTATATTTGATAACGTTTCCTAACCTTTTGTTTGAGATATATGGAATGACCCATCATTATGACACATGATATTCTAACACCTCACAAATGAAAAATTCAACTTTGTTTCTTTAAGATATGAAGTGGAAATTATTCAAGGCACGAACAACAGTGATTTTATACCAAAATAAATTAAATATTTCTTCTAATATAAATTCATCAACTTTATAGAAATGATTTTGAAAAACAAAAATTTTGTCGTAGTGCCCTTATATATGATAAATCAGATGGTACCTTAGATCATCACATATTAATGGCTTTGTGATTGTTGGAATTTTTTAAGCCATGTTCTCTACCACTCACCATCAGAATATGATGGTTAGATTTCTCTTCCATATACATATTTTCACATATGTTATCCTATGTGGAAACCTAGGGATTACTTAATTTGGGTAACCATTACGTTTCATAATTTAGTTTTTAAGGATAAGTTTTGGTATTCATTTTTACGATGTGGGTTTCAATTAACGAAACTATCGAGTAGTAAACCATTTATAACCCCAACGAATTTCGAGGGTGAAATTCATTTTAAGGGGGGTAGAATGTAACAACCCGAGATTTTTTTAGAAGTTTTTTTTAATTTATTTGATGTATTGTGTTGTATGATACCTCAAGATTATCTTTCGCAATATGCAACACCGTATTAGCTTGTGGTATATACAACACTAATCTTGGATCATGTTACACACAATTTCATGTTTGTTTGATAGTAGTTATTCTATGCAACATTGAAAATATATATATATAATCAATTTATTAATAGAATATGGTTAGATTTTGTTATACACAACAAAAAAGGAGTCGTGCCCAACACACATCCCTGACTGGTCTTGCATTACTTGCAATCACGACCTTCCTCGATAGCGTGTGTTGTACGCAATACTATGTTTTACTAAACAATGATATATTATTATAATATTATTATGAACTAGCCATTATAAATAATAATAACTAAATTTTGAATTTTATAACATTATTATTCTTCTTGAACATTTTTTAGAACATAGTATAAGAACAATATAAATTTTTCGGGTAAAATAAGTATTTTTCAAAAAATTCTTTTTTGCCGTCTTTTGATGGAACACCCACATTAAATACAGTTTTTAACATGTTTATAATTTAAAAATGAAAAAATAAAATTCTTTTTTGGAATAAGGTTATTAAAATTTACATTGGATAAAATTTTCATATTATTCTGATAACTTTCATATTTTAATGAATAGTAAAAACACTCTATATTTTAATTAAAAATAACATTTTTCATCATTATAATTATATGGTTAAATTATAATATTTAATGGATTTAATGTATAAATACAATATATTTTTACCATTTTATATAAGTTATGTCATTATCATTTATTTTACATTGAATTCATAGGTAAATTTATTTCAATCTTTTACAATGTTTTAACATTTAAAACTCATTATCTTAAAAGGGAGATTAAAATTAAATTAATTACTAAAACTTATGTGATTTGAATTTTGAAAAATTTATTCCATATTTTGAATTAAAAGGTAAAAATTATGTTAATAGGGGACTTTTTATTTTTGGGATCTATGAATAGTAACTACGGAAATTTTTATTTACTTGAGTTAATGAAAAATCAGGTAATTAAGGGTAAAACTAGGATTATAAAATTACCCTAACACATGAAAAATTATATTTTATGTCTAAAAGTAGATAAATATCACCTAAGGGTCAGATTAGATTCATTATATGGACTTTTGACAATGAAAATAATTTAATTATTATTAAAACCAATGAAACTGTCAACATGTCACTCTCTTAAATCTTATAAGTATAATAATTTTAATTTAGTGATAATCTTCATGAAACTTCAAACATGAATAGTCTCCAGAAATCTAACAAAATTATATAAATCATGGGAATTTATTTAGTATTTTTAGAGATTAATTAATTTTCATTAATGGTGACACAATAGTGATGCAGAAATTGTTTATTTAGGGAAAATTCAATAATATAGTTTTTATTAAAATTAAAATACCAATCAAAAGGACCATAAACGTTACAAAAAATTATTGGTCGAGTATATCTAAACCCTAATCATCCAAGGGTCGATTTGTGGACCATTTTGTGCCTTCGAGAACCGATTATGACATTTATATTATTTTATATTAAATGATGTCAAAGATGTCACCTTCATAATTTAATAAATATAAAAATTTAAATGTTGTGATTTTACGATGATAAAATCATGTAAAAATATATTATTATGAAAATAATTATATTTATCTTCATCATAGGATTTTATTTTAAATTTTTATGAAACATATATGTATATTAAATAATTATACAAAAATGTTGTAGTAATTATTTAATTAAGATATATACCAAATAAAGGGTTTTAGAAATATTAAAATAAATATTATATGAACTATTTAATGTTCTTCACTAATTTTATAGATAAATATGTCATGTAAGGAATCTATTAAAGATTTTATTTCGAACATATCTTTTGTGAGGATTTTATTTAAATTCATATAAATAAATAGTGTCAAAATTGAAAATATTGTTATTTTATAAAAATTACATATTATAAAATTGTTTAAAAAGTCAAAAAAAATTTAAAATTTATAAGTTAAAATTTATATGGTCTATAATGTAATAAATCATACAGTTATGGAAAATTTGGAACATATAATTAAATATTTATTATTATTTAAAATTAGAATATTTTTACCACAAATAACATTAAATAGATTATATAAGGATAAATCAAGTTGATAATGTTTAAAATAAATTTCTAACTTGTCTATATTTTATATGTTTATGAGATTAAAACCCTATATCATATAATCTTTAGATTTGAGTAATTTGGGAGGTTTTTATCTGGGGATTGAATTTATTTTAAACTAATATTTTTGAGGATTCCAAAGGTTCCCCTCTTCTCCCTTATAAAAGGGAACCACCTCCCTCTCATTTTTAAACAAATTTGAGGCTCAAATATTGGCCAAAACATGCCCATTTCACTTCTCAACTTCCCTAGAAATATTCTAAATGTCCTGGTATTCTACAAAGACCAATTTTAGTGCCCTAAGAGAAGGTTTCAAAGAGGCGTGTTGAAGAAGAGGTAATATCTGTTACCGATTCATTCAAATTTATTTTTTCTTATACTTCCTCTTCTTTAGTTGTATCATTATGAAGTAATAAAATCAGTATCAATCATATATTAATATGTTATTATAAATATGAAACAACCCTACTCCACCTTCTATCTATCCTACTGAAAATGAAATCACTACACGTGCATACGTACGGAATACCGTCTCCACGCCGTGGTGTAATATTTTTTTTCCACCACCACTTTACTTGGATTTGTATAATAGTGTAAAGAATAAATATATATGGTTATTATAAAATCATATTGATTTTAAGATATTATAACATTCACTTCAATTCCATTCAATAAATATGGGAACGATATCATCACTCGTTCATACGTACGGATTACCGTCTCTACGATGTGATGAGATTCATTTTCCATGATAACAATTAAAGAATGATTTTAATGTATATATAATAAGTAATCATGAAATATAATACATTATAATGCTACTATATTTATGTATATATATCTATTTATGTCATCTATGCAATTCCATTAAATTCAAGAAGGAAACTGAAACAACGTTCATGCGTACGTACGACCTACCATCTCCATGAACTATGTATTTCTTCCCCTTTATCGATCTATTATATATATGTATATTCTGAATATATATTATATATAAAAAATGTTTTAAATTCTGTAATTAACTAATCATGATCTTTTTAATCATATTAATAATTACAAGTCAAAACACAGATGATAAATGAAACGATTTTACCCAAAATGGTACTTTAACATGAATTTACAAAATAACGGGTAATATAAAGTCATAGTAAACCAAATATGATATCATAACAATGAATATGATTCTCTAATAAGTCAATGACATTATTTAATTCATTATATAGGAGGTTCAGATACATACGAATCATATCGGACATAAGGTAAGGGATAATTTTGCAATCTCATTTTTTAACCGAGATTTCTTATACGTAAGTATTTACTGGGGTTATATTTTTCATCCATATCCATAAAATTTTTAATATTCTTCCATGTATGTTTAATGTCATGATTAACCTTCTTTTACTTTTACTTTGTGTTATTGATGGAATATTTCTTTTGTTTACTATACATGGTACTTTTGACTTTTCCGTTAAAAGTATGAGGACAATGATTTTTTTAAATCATATGACATGAACATATTTTTACGGTTTCATAACAACTTATTTTCATGAAGCATACACTACAATATTTCATGTCTATTTTCAAAAAAATCATCTTATTTTAAAATTTCATGGAATTTTATGAAAATACAATGATTTGAATCAGAAAGGATATTATCCTCAAGAATTTATTTGAAGTGTTTTATCAAATCCATTTTCCATCTAAGATGATGTTATTTCATATGTGTATGTTTCAAGTATAATATCTCTATGATTTAAATTGTTTTACTTTTCTTATGATGAAATGATATCCACTTGTTTTATATGGATTATGTTATGATGGGATGATGTTTATGATACCCATTTTATACATTGGGTAATGATGAATGATGTATGTTAATGTTGTGGCACAAGTAAGAATGATTTAATTATGAGATGGGTGAGACCTATATCTCCTTCCAATGCATTGGGTTAAGATTTATATCTCAGGAGAATGACATGGCTGAAACGGAAAGTAATCCCAGTTTAGAAATACAGGTCTGGAATGGCTTGTAAACCCGGTTCAGTAAGGGACTTTTTCCACTAAGATGGTCTTGGAAGCAATGCCTTGGCTACTATGGAAATCATAACATGTGCTTAATGGTTTCCACAAGTACATGTTTTATTCCCATTATATTTTATCATGATTTATATTCCATTATGATCTATTACTTATGTACTTCCATGTTTTATGTCATTGCTCAAGCTTTTGATGTTTAAAAATTATGTTCAGGTTTTTATGTTCAAATTTATATGGTTTGTTTTATTTTCTCCAGGCTTAACCTTACCGAGCATTTGAGCTCACTATTTATATATTGAATTTTCCCGAGGATATAAAGAAAGGATTTCGGTTAGAAAAAAAAGCGGAAGATCTTTATGGGATATGTTGAAGAGCTTTCACCACGATTATAAGATTATGTTCCAAATTTTAAAACACACTAAACTATTACGCACCATGTCTGTCTATTTTTGTTATGTATAATGTATTCTGAAAAAGTAATGTAATGTCCATGTACGTCATGATTTGGGCCTCTACATGTATATATTCCAAATAATTAATAGAAACACCCAAAATTCCACAACGTTAATTTCATAATTTTTTATGTTTTACATATAATAATACACAATTAAATTACATAGCCCTATGATGGGATAAAAATATTAACATATATTCGATTAAATGGAAGTTTAATTTAATGGAATGTATTTTTTTCTTTTGATGAATTTCTATATAATTATTTAAATAATATGTACAATAATATATTGTAATAATTTTCACATGACTAACACATTAATTATTTATTCTGTTTTTGGTTTATTTATATGTTTATCATGTATTTTTTATTACCTATATCCTTTTATAGTAAGGTAATAACATCCAATATTTTTATCCCAATCTATTTTGTCTAATTCATTTGACCATAGGGATAATCAAGCAATCATTTATCAAATTCATTTTTAATATAGTTCCTATTAGTTTTTTCTACTAACTAAAACACAAAATTGTTTTGATTATAAATGAATAATAATGTATGATATGACATTATGATTTAGTATATTTAAATGTGAATATAAAAAAATATCATAACCTATGACTCCATCATTTTTTCATCTAATAATTTATATTTATTCAATGTTAAAAAATTCCGAAATTAATATATATATAAAATATATTATTTTTTATAAATCAATTTATATGAATTGAAAATATCAAAAATATGATATTCATTATTTTACATGTCATGTAATTATTACTAAAAGTGAAATCACATTATCATATGTAATGGGATTTGAATGTTTTTAAATAAGTTTTATACCCAATATAATTAAAGATATAGTAAATTTTTACTAGATATATGTATTGGTAAGTGATACTTCTATGTGTTGGTATAAAACAAATTTTCAGACATGAGGGATAAGTAATGATATGTTGAGTCATTTAATAAATTAAGGAGATCTAAATGAGGTAATTATTTAGAACATTTAAATAATATAATGTTATTTTCATGGGAATGTAACACTAAATGTATATATTTCATTTATTTGAAATGGTAGGGTATAAATCCACACACTAGTGTAGTATGAAAATATTATAGTAATATTTTTATGATTCTGTTAGTGTAACTATCCCCATATTACTTTATTTGTAAAAAAAATATTTCGTTACATAAATTTATAATGACATTTTTGTTTATAGATTTAGTGAAATATGGGGAATAATTAATAGATATGTCCAATGTATTTCTCATTAAATATTTAATTTACAACATATTAATTAATTCATAATCCCTAACAAGCCATTAACATTAGTGATACATTACCTAAAAAATTTATCCTTTTATTTATACCATGTGTAATATTATTCCCCATAACCTACTCAAATGGGAAGAAATAAGGGTGATCTAAAATGATAAAAAAAAGTAATGTTTATACCTAATGCTATATTGAATAAACTATACATTATTAGTTTTGAACTATTTAAATGATTGTAATATAATCTAATAATCCACTATTACATGAGTATGATGTAAATCCATGAATGTAATATATATATTTATATAATCACATGGTAGAAATTTTTTTTATTGTAATAGAATAGTTAGTTTTAGACATTTTAAGGCCTTTTAAATAAATATTAAATACAATTAAGGCCTTTCCCAAAAAAAATCTCTATATTAGTACTACATCCATTATATATAAATATATGACCATTATTAATATATAAAATAGTATTTATCTCAAATGACAGACTGGTGAATTATGGTGATATTTCAGGTCGGTCCAATCATGTATTATGTATTATTCATTTAACTTATGAATGAAATGATTAACAATACAACTAATATATAAAATATAACGCCCATACCCCAGTTACCCAAAGTCGGTTCATTATTGCATAACATGGGCATGGTCAAAAAAGATCATGTCTCGAAAGATTGATTATTTTAGTAGCCTTGGAATCACTAGATACATTCATAATGTTTATATTACATAACAAAGTGAAAACTGCAATAACATCTTGTCTCCATTTTCATATCCCCTTATACTATCCCTGTAGGTCATTCATTAAATACTTATTCACATCCTGGGAAAATTAAAACATAGAAAGTGGGGAGCTCCGATGCTCAGTTAGGATAACAGTTTGAGTCACACTGTCGGCATTAGTGCATGGTTACTGGGTTTCCTCTAGAAGGAATCTCACAAGTGAGGGTCAGGTCAACACTATTAACCAAAACCACTTAGTATCAACCATACAAAATGGACATGAAAGTAAACATCATAATGATAAGTGTCTTTTATTACTACAGATCGAAGTATAAAGACACAACGAAAACACAACAACAACAACACAGAAACTAGAAGCACCATGAACAAAGGCCTCCATGCATGGAACTAGTCTCACTCCTGTGGACCTGCTTCTGGAGCTCCATAGTTGTATGCTTCAACTGCCTGATGATGTGATCTCCCATATCCACCTATTCTCTGCGGTCGGGGTGGACCTCCTGGTGGTGGTGGTGGTGACACCTCAAAGCATCGTACACCAACGGCTGTACGGCCAACTCCTCTGCCCTGGTCTGGTAGGTTCCTCTACTTCCTACTGCTCTCCTGTTGGACATGTCAGGAAGACTCGAGCCAAGTGACTGTGCTTGCCGCATGGATAGAACTTCCTACTCCTCGTATGGCTTGCTCTGTTTCGTGTGCCCCCCACAACCAAACCTATACTCCGAGGTCGCCCACCTGTCGGCCTAGTCCTCTTGGACTTCTGGGTCATCTGTCTACTAAAGGCATTAGAAGACTGTACTATAGTCGGAAAACCATAAAACAAGGGAAGCATCTCCTGATCATACTCAGAGTGTAGAGTCACTGGTATAAACTCCACCCTAAAAAATCTCGAAGATTCCCCTAGTGAAGGTCTTCTCGTAGAAACACTGGATCATATTTCTCCACCACCTCTCAGCTGCTCCTTGAATGAGTCTAACAGCTAGGTACACCATCAAGTCAGCAGGTGTCCCAGCTGTGTGGAAAGCTCATTCTACAAACTCCATCCAGTGCCCAGATGTCTGAAAACATAACTCGCCTTGAAACATCAGAGGCCTCTATCACTGAAACTCGTGCAACAAACTCATGCGGCGTGCACTCTCCACTAGTGTCTCAACTAGAAGATGGCCATTTACTGAGGCCTTACTACTTAGTGTGCTATCATCGCGCTCTCCACTCGGTACCCATGTTGACTGACTGGGTGAAGACATCCTAAAAGAAACATATGTGACACGATCAAAAGATTATATCTGGAGAGCTAACCTGGTTTGAGCTGATTTAAAATAATCTTTTGAAAACACACATGAAATCATGGTTTCTATGCACTGAGTTGGAAATCAGAATTTAGGGTCATGGTGTATGGATATGTCGGCCACCCACACCAATACTGGACTCCCTTAACTGAAAACCACAATTTGTACCCTTAACACTATTTTTTCATAGAATGAAAATATCAGAGTCCTATGTTCTGCGGTAGAACCGAATCCTATGATACCAATTGGTCATGACCCATCCTTGGGGATCGTGCCATGACTACCTGAAGCCCGCCTTCTAAAGGCCAGGGGCTAGAAACTAGCACCAATGGCGTAAAAATTATGATAAAAATGGAAAGCATTTTCTTTATGAAACGTAAACTCACACAACAAGAGAAAAAATGAAAGAAAACACTATGTAAAGTACTATATCAAAAGTGATGAAATTACAAAGGGTCCAGAAATACAATCCCAACAGAAAGGTACATCTACAGCCGAAACAAATGTACAACTAAAAAGACAACAGTAAAAAGGTGAAGCACCTCCTAGATTGTCTAGTGGGTGCCTACATGAAGGGTTCGTACAGATTTCATCCTCAGCACTCCACGTCTGTCGGTCCGCTCCATGTGTCGTCACACCGATTTTCCACCTCCGGGTACGATACTGTCCTTGAGCACTCTACCTCAGTAACTGTTGTCCATCATCTGCATCCTACACAACAAGGTGCAGGCATAGCCCGTGCATGGGTGAGTATAACGATACTTAGTAGGGACCCTGATACCCTCAAGGTCTCATTAAAATCCAACATTGAAAACCCATAAAGAAAGACCATAACAGATAACCTTTACTTAGTTATATGCACATACATATATCTAATTTATCAAATAACCCTTCTCAATCATGAGGAAAAACACAAAGGTAATTGACTCAGCTCAAACCATGATTTGTATTCACGATGAGAAAACACGGCGGTTGGAGAACACCTCCTCTGTTTAGTGATATAGTCCTATCACGACTCCGAGGTGCTACTCTCTAACCTTAGACGGATGAGGTACTCCTCCATTGTCGAGTACTATGGGTCTGCCACCCCAACACAGTAGTGCTCCCTGCCATGGGTCTGCCACCCCAACATAGTAGCGCTCCCCCTACTAGCATACAGAGGTACTCCTCCTGTCGAGTACCACTGGTCTACCGCCCCGAAATAGTAGCGCTCCTCTGCCATGGGTCTTCCACCCCAACACAGTAGTGCTCCCCACCAGGCTAGTCAATTCACTCCAATACGAATCTGACAAGCAGTGATCAGGTCTCAGCCAGCTACAAGTTCACCGTACACCATATGCTCATATATGGGAGGATCCTCTCAATGAGCTACTAGTCGACCCACCATGTGTCTTGAAGTCCCACTAAAAAGTATCTCAAAGAACCGCCTCGTCATGTGGGTATCAACGCCACAAACGGCGTGTCAAGCAGACGCACAATCTGTGAGTTATTAGCATTTCCGTTCGAGGGGCCCAGTTGGTTTTTAATCTAAAACGAACCCGACCATACTACAATATCATCCGAAAACCACACAGAGTGTTCCAAAAAAATGGTCTCATCAATAGGAATCCAACGTAGTCAATGGCACATCAATTGGATGTTCTGTCCTCATGTTATAAGCGTTTCCGCTCTGAGGGCTCGGTTGGTTTCGGGTACGAACCAACCCTTCCTTTTTTCCGAATTTGTCCAAAATTCACTAAGAGTAACACAAATGGACCAACTCGTCGCAACGGTACTAGCTCTATAGACAGTGCGTCCATTGGACTCATGGTCTTTACGTTATTCAAGTTTAAGTGAAAATCGGTCCGGGTTGTTAAAGTCGATGTGCTGATGGGTCGTGTCGAGTCGGTTTTGGCAGGTCCAACCTGGCAAAGGGGTCGGACCGACTCAGTGAGTCACTCGGCAAGTCCCAAGGGTTGTGGCCTGGCCTGAAGTGGCATAACGCAGCCATGCGTGGCCTGGAGGGGCGTGCAGCCTGGAAGGGCTCGCGACCTTGCTGGCTCGGCCATCCGGCCGAGCGGTCCGAGGGACGCGGCCCCTTTTCACTCCGAACCGGTCGTGCCAAGCGGTCCGCCCTTCCCTAACCGGCCGTCTAGGCCGGATGGCCTTCTGGTGAAAGCGGCCCGCATGGTGTCCCCTGTCTCTTTTGGCATAGGGCCCTCATGGCACCGTGACGCCCCTTCTCCCTACCGACCGACGGGCCGTTTGGTCCTTCCATTGAAGTGGCCCCTAAAGTGGGCCGCGTTTCCCGCTGCACAGCCGGTGCGATGGCACCGGCTTCCTCAACCGTGGCCTATGCTGGCTGCGGTTCTACATCCCTGGCATGACGTGAAGGTCCCATTCTACCTCCGTCGTTGCTCGCTTGTCTGTAGATTTTCTTAGAGTGTGTGACGACGGTCCTTGCGCTGCCGGCTTCTTCTGTGTTCCAAATCCGATCTCTAATTCCATCAATAAACAGAATCAAATGGAGGGTCTTCGGGCCAAGTTTGTCTGGCCCACACCCTCCACATTAAGTGATAGCAATTGGTAATACAATCAATATTTTACAACAACGAACCGAGGGACAATTTTAATCCATTAAAATTGAACATAACCCCTACCTCGAATATGGTTCATTCGTCGTAGATGTAGAAAGAATTGTTGCTTCGACAATGTTGGGAAAGAACCGTCGTCATTGGTGAGTGTCCCAGCGATAATATTTCCTCCCTGGATGTAGAGAAAGAAAAGGATGTGCATCGTCAATATTCATGGAACCAGCGTTCTTCGTTGAAGAGGCATCATTCGTCAACGATAGTGGAATTCACTTCTTCTTATTCTTCACAAGAACTCTCTCAAAATACCCCTACCCAACAAGTGCCAAAGTAAAATAATATTCCAATCCAATTATTTTATTAACAATAGAAATTTAAATATCAAAATTTAAATTACTTAATATATTATATGAATATATTAAAATTATTAATTAATGTGTGTCTGCAAGAGCTAAAGAGGAAGAGAGAGGAAATGAAGAGGTACACGATTAAATAGGAGCTAACAAAATAATGATGTGGGTTTACGGGTGTTTGGGGAAAATGAAAGGTTGTGGATCGTGTGGGCCCCCTCACATATAACCACTCATGGGATGTTGGGTGGTTGTGGGAACCACCAAAAACTTCTCATGGAAGGGTTTAACATCCAAGGATACAAAATAAAATTGTTCGAAAATTTTACATATTTAAAACTACTTCCCCAAATAATGTTTCTCAACCCTCTTAAAACGAAACTGCAGTAAAGGTCTCCATAAGAAATTACCAGCACTGTGAGTTCATCGGTGCCCTCATATTTCAATTCTGAGCACCAGTTCAGAATATAGAAAGACCCGCTTGTTCGTTTATTAAACGTACCTGAGCTAAACAATATAAATTGATTCTGGGCACACTGGGCCTCGGAATCAAGTCCTATCAGAAGCCACATATTCGTAAAATTCCAAATAAATTAAGAATAAATTTTCCTTGAAATTTCTGGGTCTTTACAATTACTTGGAATAGACACATTACCATAGAATGTGAATGTTTCAATTGATACCATTATGTGATAATGGCCTCCAAAAATTAGAGGATTTTATGATCCATTTATTAATTAATAATGGATAAAAACCCACGAAATTATCTTCATCATAAATAATTTTAATGAATATGTAAATATTGAAATATATATTTATCATATGGAGGGAGAATATGATCATTGGTGGATTTTGATCAAAAATATAAATCTCAATGAGGCTAAGAAATACATACAGATGAATGAATTTGATAAAATATTTTTTGATTAATATTTTTCTCACACTCAATGAAAAAAATAGATTAGTATATACTTATTCTAGAGAAACGATATAATGAATTCAAAATGGAATATGACTCCAAAATAAAAATAATTTCACATTGTTCCTTTGTATTTATTATTGATAACAAAGGAAATGATATCAACTTTTTTGGTTAGATAATGAATATTATATGAAAATATTTAATGATTTTAGAGATGGAATGATACGAAGAAATTTTTACATCCACCATTAATGTTTAAATAATGATTACTGTATTTCAGGTGAATAAATTTCTATAGATAGGAAATCGATAGGATATTATAATTCTAGTGGTGTGATGAAGAAATCAGATGGTTTTATGAAATTAAATTATACTACTTGTCATAAGTGGGGATTAATCATCCCATAATTACATGATGGTGAAAAAGAAATAATTTGGGGTGGATGGAAGTAATCCAAGATAGAAATTTCCAATTGGTTAAATCCAATCATGTGGCGGATGAATGAAATTTTCCTAACATAATCATATTTAATGCATATTTTGATACAAAATAATATTCATTTAAATTATTCTCAATGACTAAAACCATGAAATAATATTATTTATGGAAATTTGGGAATGTTGAACTAAATATGTTAAAAAAATTTATTTAATTGATTAATGTTATATTTTAATTAATAATTGTAATTTAATTGAAAATATTTTTTGAAATATATTTTCTAGTTACTAAATAAATACTACTAACAAAATCCTTCACATCATCCATAGTAGTTCGTCATATATCTAGATCCCTGAGGGATAACCGGTCAATCCTTCTTGGGAGAGATTGCTCGACCTGGACATAATGTGCATTGTGAAATCATGCTCTTTCATTACTAACCCATAGGGGGTCAATAATATTAGGCTTAGTGGTGGGATGAGGCTCGCAGGGACAACCTGTACTGTAGCCAGTATGTATGTGTGTTCATGTGTATACCATTTTCCAACCCCAGTGTATGCATTCTAAGAACCACTCACATGACATTCATTATAAAAAATAATTCCACAGCTCCCCAATTTCAATATGGGACATCCAAAATGTGTATATTTTTCATACCAATAAAATCATTATGTTGTTCCCTTGGAATGTTGTGACCTGCCATCTCCACCATGTCTCCACCACTTATCATCACTAGTAGACTTATTGACCTCCCGGAACCCCCCATAAAAGCCATAGAAACGAATTTTCTCAAGATCCATGGAATCTGAGAATGCCTACCACTATGTGGGATCTTCATAAGACCATGTTCTGATCTCTATTTAAGAATTCATGACAATAATGTCCACTATGAAGGAACATTGTGATTTATGGATGAGGTTTGATGAAGGAACACTGAACTTAATAATCTATGCCAAGACCATCAATGTTTTTTCATCGATGAAACCCATGAAAGTCCATGAACCACAATTGAAAAAGTCTACACATTGTTTACTACAATTTTCAAACACAGCAATCTACGTTGCAATTGGGAATTCCAACTCATCCACAAATGACCATTGAAATATGTTTAAATAGGTATCAAAATACTCCAATGCGAAGGTACATTATGGACCATCATAGTATGCTCCATTTCCTATAAAAACCCATTCCACTATTAAAGGGTGGTAGATTCAACACCCAATGGGAGATGCCTCCATGCAACTAACAAAATTTCAGGTTCCTTTATTTTACATTCATCTATTTGTAATTAGATGAATTTAATTTTCATTTATGTTTTATTTTTTAAAAAATAATTATTATTTAATTTTAATTTTCTATTTTATGTGATTCACAAATATTATACGATATCCTCATCTTTATTATTTATCTCCTTTTTATTATCTTACTCTTTCCTTTTTTATGGTATTATTATTTTTCATTTTATTTTATTTTATTATTATCTGTTTTTAGAATTCCATTTTTCATCCTCATTATCATTTTTATTCATTTTCTGATTCCTATATTTAATATCTTTTCCAAATTTACCACTTACCCAAAGAAATGATGTTCTGAACCATATTTTCTCTTGGGGATGGTTAGAGGTGGTTTTCACTGATTCTTAACATAAATTTACTATTTTTGTAAATAGGGTTGAGGTGATAAATAGTGATGTCAATGAGTGTGGTGATTTCCCACCACGATTCTAAACTCAAAAAAATTATATACATAATTTATACAATTTACCAACCATCTATTAGTTTCAATATCATATTAATATGGATATGAGCCATCTACTGAATAAAATGGAATCTGATAGAGTAAGATCTTAAAAGACGTGACACTATAAATTCAGGTGTGTTACTAACCGACATTATATGAAGTGGCTGGAATTTTATTTATAATGGTATTTTTTATTTCACACCAAAAAATATGATTATATTAGTTAATCTATGATATATATAAAATTAATTATGAAACCAAATTTGAACTCCAACAAGGGGAAATATGGAACGCATTAACCAAAACACAAATGTTTTTTTTTTCTTTTTAATAACATTCTATCGTTGAATATTAGGAAAACATTTATTATTTGAGTTATCTTTTGAAAATATATTTCAATAAATTAATAAAAAACATTGAAAAGACTATTTATTTAGTTGAATTAGATTAATTAGGTGAACAAACAAAGAACCTCTTAATGTGAGATGTCCCTAGTTGGCCATTTTGTTACATTAGGGAAAAAATTACTTTTACAATGCCCAATGTTATGAAAGTGTTAAAAACAGAAATCATTAATGGATATATAATAATTTATTGATTGTAAAATTACATTATCATGTTGAAGAAAGATTTTCACTATTTTAATTTTAACAATTATTAAAAAATTTATTTCCATCCCATTTTTTAATAACCAAGTTTTCAATCATTTAACAGTTAAATTCATGTTCGAGATCAACATACAAACTATCATGAGGGTTTCCTTTAATTAATGGATTACTCTCTTATGTTAATGATCAAGCAGATGAAAAAAGTCATAGTGAAAGGCCACTAACCTCATTATTGGGTGGGAATGGTAGGTCATCTCCGAATTTACCTTCAATGATTAGAGGCCAAGATGGAATTGCCACATGTTTACCTGAATGTCACTAAATATGTCCAGGTAGTTGAGGTAATACATGATGAATATAAATAACCCAACCATTTGAAAACTAGATAAATGATTCCAATGATATGAAAAAATAGATCCTTAATCATTATTGTGTTTTTATTGAGCTATGTGTGGGTGATCAGTAGGATCTCGATTAATTTTGGAATGGAAATAAGATAAAAAATGATCTCTCCAGTCCGAAAAAGTAGATGATACATCACTATTTAATATTTTTTACATAATTGAGGAAAACACCACTCAAATGATGTAATGGGAAGAAAATATGGGGGATCCCATCTATTTCCCTTCATCCAAGGAGATTCATCATTAAGAGGCACTCACCACTGAATATAATATAGAATCTACACCAATTGAAGTTGTTAATATCATATTAATATTTATTTCAGGTTATTTTTTCCAATAAGATGTGATTATTAATTTACACTATTATTTATTTTCATGTATTAACATTTATTTATATTCATTAGAAGAAGAAGAAGAAAAATAACAATCTCCTAAAAAAGAAAACATAAATATCCCTAAAATTATTGAAGAATAATTTCAGGAATCCCATGAGAAATTAAAAGATCCTGATTATGTAGAAATAAAATTTGACACTTCATAATATGAATGTCATACTATTTCTAATTTTTTACGATTTTATTTCATTATATTAAAAATACATGCTTATATTCCCAATATACATTCAGTTCATGTAGTACAATTAAAGACACCACAATAATAGAAGGACCATGTTGTACAAGTTAAAACAAAGAAAGAAAATGATTTATACTTTATCCTACCCCGACGAATCATAATTATCATAATTATGAAGCGTATGGATTTTTTATACTCTATCCACAGATCATTCATCACCAATAATGAAGAGAAGGATTAGATAGAAATCAACATGTGGTGGTTTAAATACAAGATGATCCACCCACCATCAGATTATCGATAATGGATAGAACGTCCCTAGGGAGGGAGTAAAAATATAGGCCCCACATTGGGAATCATACCATGAAATATCATTCTACTTTATTTCTAGGAATTTTTATTTCAATTTCATCTTATGTATTAGTACAACATCTAGCCCAACTCACACTATCATTTATTTATCATAAATAATGTTACCCTTGTAAAAAACTATGGAAATGTATTTTGAATGACCATAATGGCACATGGAATGATAAAAATTTTGTATTTAATGGAATAATCATTAGGGGAAGGGATTTCACATTAATAATTATGTTAAAAATATATACATTTATTTCCCAACAATTTGTTTTTCATTAAGTAGAAAATTTTATGACCAAACCTCAATTCTTATTTTACGTGACTAATCATGAAGAAATGATTATACTAGTACTCCTATAATTATATTTTTTATAATTCAATGAAAGTGAAATTCAATTAGTAAAATGGATAATTTAATTATTAACATTGATCATGGTTATTAATAGTAGAATACATTATTTGACAAAATTAGTTGGTTTACTTATCATTTTTTTATTATTTGAATTTTCGAAATACTAGTGAATTGAATTATTATTGTTTTTCATGACATCAATTATTTTACCAATTCATATGTTCATTAATGAAACTATATCTATCCTATATAATTTCTATTTATTTTTGAGATATTTATGACAATAGTCTTGGGACATGTGACATATAAAAAATTCATTTAAACATACCAACAATAATAACTGTGAAAAAAATATTTAAAATTAATAAGGAATATTTTCGAATTTTGTAATATTTATGTACACATTTACATCAATAGATGAGTATATCATATAATCCATGAAGTGAGTTTTTGGAATGATTCATGTTTGAAGCCATTTTTTCCCATTTCTACACTCCTGTTAATATTTTTCACTTTATTATATTGTTGACGTTTGGGGGTGAAGGGGTCTTCTTGAAAGGTTTGAAATAAATTATTTATAAAATTTTTTGGGGAGATAATTGTTTATTTTGATTAAGGTTACTAAATCAATCATTACACTTAGCATTTACCCTTTATGAAAAAATAAAATAATTAAAAAAAAAATTGATGTAAGGAATAAAATATCACCACTATTAGACTGATGATTTTAATCATATGTGGTTAGGTGGTGGAAGTGATATTTATTTAACAAATGAAATTCCAAAATATTAAATAATATGAAATATAACAATGAAAAATAAATTATTAAAGTATAAAAGTTTGGAAAAACTAATAAAGGTGTAAAATAATTCATTTTTCCTTACTCTTATAATAACCTTTGCATTGAGATTAAGTAAATTAGTATTTTTTCTATTTTAAGGGTTTACTTTCAATATAATTTCATTTTTATGTCATTTTATATACATTAGAGATAACCCTCCTGTGTGAGAAATAAATTTTGAAAATTAAACGAAACATACCATAAGCCTTAGAGTTGTTTGAACCTTAATGGAAGTTCACCATTATTTTATATGTCTTTTTTTCCAAATAATTGGTGAAATAAGTTAAATTAAATTCTTATGGGTAAAGAAAATTTATTAATTATTTGATCATAAATCTACATGGATTAATATCTTGGGCGATGAGTGAAAATATTCAAAATAGAGGTAGATCATAATTTAAAATTTATTCTAATAATGAATTAAATATAAAAAATTAATGGGAAATTATGTAACATCATTACAAAATAAAAAAAATTAACATATTTTAATTGATTATTTCTTAGAAAAATTTGAAATTGAATTCATATTTTTTGTGGAATTAAAAAATTTTATTTTACATTGATAATAGTTTGATTTTATTGCTTTGGAATTTTAATATATGAAACATTTGTATCATCTAAATACCATATATTGTCTTAGTGTATGACTTTCAGCAAAAACTATATTTCATACATATTATTAAACATAATAAAATTATTAAAATTCTATTCAAATAAAATTATAATTAAATGGAATGTTTTATGAAAATGTTGGAAAATATAATTAAATATTTAAAATTTTATTAATTTCGTATTTTACTATTATGTTATAATTAATAATTTTATATTTAATTGCACTTAATAATTTATAATGAATATTTAGGTTACTAAAAAAATCCCTACCCAATTCCAACCCATAACCAATGGAGTCTCACTATATAGACAAGCCCTAGTGGCATATCCAACCAATCCACCTTGGGAGAGCCATCTCAAGACATACATTAAGTGAACAAGGTAATCAATAAATTTAATTGGTGGACATTGGGAATAATAATCATTCTATGAGTAAGGGTGTGTAAAATCCTGTACGGGCCACATGTAGTGTGGACAATATATAGGTGTTTGTTTTTTGATTCCATGTGCACAACATAATTAATAAGTTTTGAGAACTTATAACACAACATATATTATAACTTAATTTGAGTCACATGAAACTTTTAGTTGTGGGCTAACAAAAGTGTGGTTATTATTAATCCCATTAATGTTTATAATCCTATCACTCAGAAAATAGACCTATAGTGTCTCTATCGAGGATTCACAACTTGGCATTACTAGCCTCAATCTATATCCCTTTTAAAAAACTTTCTATGATGTAGAAAGACTATTTCTAAAGGTTTGTGGGCACAAATAAGGCCTACCATAGCCTGTTATTATTTTCAGACCCTATTCCGACGTCCATGAAATAATTCTTTACTCATCATTCCATTGTAATGGAAATATTGGGTCTGTAGAGGGACCACTACATTATGGTGCTTCATTCACATTCAACAAATAGACTACATGAATGAATCTCATAAAAGGCTATGAACCACCAAATATAGAGGATTGATGTAATATTCTTCCCCTTTATATGTAAACTCTCCAAACTATTATTATGAAAGCCCCACGATCCTAATAGGATCATTGACTTAGTATAAAATATGGAACTGAATATTCTATTATGAATATTTTGCCTTGACAATATAAGGATGACAATTCTTTGTTTCTTATAATAATCCCTTCCCACGTCTGCAAGAGATGGATTCAAATACCTGAAGGGAGAGTCCTCCGTGATACAACATAATTGTTTTCATATTTTATTTTTAGTATTCTTTATTTTAATTTTTTAGTTTAATTTTTTTGATATTTCGTTTTATTTTATAAATAAATTTCATGAATGATAATTTTCTATTCCATAATTATTTTACCCAACCATGTTATTCTGATTCTTATTCATTATTATTATTATTAATGTTCTTCTTTTATTTTTTTCATTTATTATTTTTATGCATTAATTTATTTATATGTTTAACTATTTTTTCTCACCTCCTAATTCACTTTTAATATTTTTATTTTCATCAAATATTATTTCATTTAATTTTCCATAGTGACCACTTACCCAAAACTGTGAGGTGAGATCCCCAAGATTGGCATGTGGGACGTATGTGTTGTTTTCCATTCATTCCACATGTAATCTCAAAAATTTTTAAATTCTCTTTTTGTGATAAATATTGATGTTAATTAGTTTGGAGATTTTTTCACCAAGACAATAAAATAAAATGAATTTATATATTTTTATTAAACAATTTACCTCTTGTATGCTAGATAGAAGTTCATAATCCAATTGTGTCGACTAATCTAATGTATGAAATGTAATTTTATGGATTCATATACTAGTAGTTGTCAATGTCACCATTTATGTGTTCAACAATTCATGATTATATAAAGAGGTGGAATTTATATTAACATAGATATTCTATATTTTAATGAACTAAATAAAGGAAGTTTAATTTGAAAATTAAATCTCAATATTCAATTATCAATCTAAATTTGATCATCATCAAAGTGAATTATGGAACCCATAAACCAAACAAGAAATACCTTATTTTTTCATTTCTAATAACATTCATCATTGCATGGTATTATAATTGTAAGGATTTTATTTATATTTTAAAAATACAATTATTTTATATAATAAATAATAACAAGGAAAAATGATTTGTTTTTTGTCAATTAGAAGAAGTTGGTGACCACATTCTGAATCCCCTCAACTGAGATGACCCTAGACAACCTATATAATCTATTACGAAATTAAATTTTCTATTTCATGATCTAAAACATGTCTTCATTTAGATCCATTCATCCCTAAATTTTTAAATCAACGTAAAAACTACATGGAATGAGAAAACATGGTGAATAAATAGAGTAATCCAACTGTTCTGGATGAAAATTAATAAAAACAACATCCAAGTATATGATAGAAAGTGTAATATCATTCAATCACAACGACTATGTTTGATCCAAAAAAAGTATTGGAAGGTTATATAGTTCTAAATTCATGTATAGTGAATGAAATGTTTAATTTTGTTTCTATTAATACATTCATCTCACACAAATTTAGTTAAACTATTCTAAAAAATCATCAAAATATATAATTTGATTCATCAATAAAGATAGAAAATGTTCAAATTATTACAACCCAACTTTATAACTCATCCCATGTCAAAAATATTGGAATAGATTTAATATATATCATTGTAATACTCCCTTTATTATTATTTGATTCTATTCAGGGCATTTATTACATTTCCATGCCTAGAGCCAACATATAAATTTGATAGAATAAAATCACTCCTGCTTCCGCAAATCAAAAATAATCCTACTCATGTGTAGGGTGGGGGATGAATCTATTTTGGGAATAGTTTTTCAAGTGGGGATATTTTTCAATAATGATATATGTTATCAATATCAATTGATGGGGTCTAAGGAAAATATCATCCTTGATGATATTCCCATTGTATAGGAATTCACTATTGTGTTTTCCAAAAATTATCTATGTCTTCCTCCTTGTGAAGAGTTTTAATTCCCAATAAAAATTATAACCATATACATTCCAACATTAAATAATCCATATAAAATTTATTTTATTTAACATCATTATATAAATATGAAATTAGACGAGAATTTCGATATATGGATTATATGATTCTGTTGGTCATCATGGGGTGATCCAGTGCATTTTTATGAATAATGATTGTTCAATCCACCATTATATTTATTATCATGAGCTCAAATAGATAAATATAATTAAAATTTATCATCACCCATGGATCGATGATTTATTTGTTTAGCATCATAATTCCCAACATAACTCCTTAGAGGACCTTCTATAGAGATATAATGATGTAATGATGAATAATTAGGATATCTAGAAGACTTCGTTTCACATAAGTAATATTTACCACAAGTTTATACAAACTCCATTTAGACTCACTAGTTCAAAATATACACACATGGATTTGGTGAATTATGAATTTAGGGATTACCTCAATAAAAATTTGGGTTTCCTTTATAGTATATATTCTCATGTACTGCAAAATAATGGAGGAGAATGTGAATAATTTTAATGTTGTACTAAATTAATTTTAAAAGGAAACATTATATGAAAATTATAGTAAATGATATTTTTAGGATTCAAAATTTCCATAGATAGGTCATTATATCACCAAAAAGTGATATATGTGGATCTTTTAGAAAAATAGAGGCAATTTAATAATTTCCTAGTCCAACAAAATTATTGGAGATCTATATATTATATATATTAATAGGGTATTGTAGTTGATTTCTGAAAACATATCATGATATTTTAGACAATTAACAAATCTAAAATTGTAGGGTATCATGATTTTATGAACTGATCAAAAAAAATAATTAAAAGTGAAATTTCAGTGTCCATTTATTTTAGTTGTACTCAAAACTACATAGAAGTGGAGAGTATTTTCAATCTACATTGATTCATGGAAAAATAATTTGGATTCTTTAAAAAAAAATTAAATGAAAATGTGATAGCATATATGACGTTTTAATTACTGAGTCATGAAAAATCTAGGAAATATTTTATCCA
Source organism: Viscum album (assembly GCA_963277665.1). Taxonomy (NCBI): domain Eukaryota; kingdom Viridiplantae; phylum Streptophyta; class Magnoliopsida; order Santalales; family Viscaceae; genus Viscum; species Viscum album. The sequence continues at coordinate 2,068,317,751 of OY728160.1, forward strand.
TAATTAGATGTAGTGATCTTCATATAGAATATTTGGAGACTTTATATCTATATTAAGTAATTTCACATATATAATTACCATATAAACCTCATGTGTATATTCACTAAAATTGAGCTGAATATGTTCCAATAAAGGTGGTTATAACTAATAAAATATGATGACAGTTTAATCCATTACTACACATGGAAGGTGAATAGTGTGGATGATGATCTGTGAAGAAAGGAACCAAAATCCCTATCCAATATAAAGATTGAATGGGATATAATCCACATTTTCATAAAAAGGATATATATTGGATTAATAAAAAGAACATTAATCTTAACATTCATAAATAAGTAATCAAAAAACCATTACATAGATGATCATAGAGAGCCAAAAATTGATGAATTGCTATAGAAATATATAGTGAATGTTTTAGAGTTCAACGTAGCTAACGGTGGGGTTATAAGGCTTCGAACATTGACAGGTTTCCAATAAAAAAGACAACATAACTAAATTATTCTAGATGATTTGTGTTTCTAATCCTTCTATATTTATCCTAGAAGCACTATGAAATATGAAAATCTCAAAAAAAAAACGTCTTCTATGATAGCAGGATGGGTTATATTAAGAAATTTGTATCTCAATTCTTGGTATACTAAAAATTCAAAGAATAAATAAAAATTTATAATGGTATGAGGTCACCATTTCCCATTCCCCTATTTAAATTGTGAAATATAACAATATTTTTTTTTGGAATCTCTATAATATGGAATGTAAATAATGTCATTTATGTGGTACAAATCACCATAAATAGTCAATGTTTTACAATACATTTATTGATGAATCATAATGTTATAAAATAACAATGATATAAATAATAAATTTTGTAAGACTACATGGGGTCCCACTATATATTTTTTATTTCTTTTATCTAATTCTTACAAAGAGGTTCTAGAAATGTCTTCTACAACTTCTTGAAATAAAGATCAATGTCAATACTTCTTATCACTCATAGAGAGATGTCCTGTCTGAGAGAACCATTAAAACTCCAGAGAATATCTTGGTATAAAATTAATTTTATATCTTTGGATTTTTTTATTGACACCTTATCCTATTATATTTCTAATATAAAATTGTTTCTATTGCATAAATAAAATGGATATTGTGATGTTCTTCATTGGTATAGGTGTTAGACTACAACATGCTAAAATGATGTTAAAGATTAGAAAAAGATGGTGCCAATTATTTTTCAATTTATGTCAATGAATGTTCATCCTAATCAAAATCACATGAAATATGCAATGATTTGAAACAAATCATTACAAAAAAACTATTGATATGATCCACTGTTTAATTTTAGAGATAATATGCTTATTTGTATCTCATCCTGGAATAAATTCATGAGGTTTTGGAATATGAGAAGTCAAATTCCATCATACATCATCCCAATTTAGATCCATTACTATATCTTAATGGAGGAATATAAGCATTCAATCCAACCTATATTACTTCAATAACATTTTGTTTTACATCTCAGTATCTTGAGGAAGTATATACAAGACCTATAATATATAATGAATCTATAGGTGGTACCATTATAGAAAGATACATCATGATTTAGTTATATGGTGAATATCATTGATCACAGTGATAGTGTTATACGATTTAACATGACTCTCCACATCAAATTAATGTTTCCGAACCACATGATTGAGGATTCAAAATGGGAGATGTAAGAGGCAATGAAACACAATTACTCACACATATTTTTCTGTATGAATTTAAATTTCATGGATGATTTTTATAAAGGTAAAATAATGTAACAAAAAGATTTTTTAAAAATGTAATTAATCATTTAAAATAAAAAAATTCAAATTATAAAATGATTCAATTTAAAATTAATTCACTAAATTGGTAATTTTGGGCCATTTTTAATAAATCCTATCATGTTTAAAATACCTTTATGAATAAAAAAAATTGTTAATAATATTTTTGTATTACTTGTTATGATTAGTATATGTGATTTTCTATGGGAAATACATTTTTCATAAAAAATGTAGCTAAAACCTCATCAAGTACGATAATACCTTATAAATAAAATTTATTATATAATCCAAGGGATATGTTAATAGTGATATTTTAATTTGGAAAATAACATGATGAAATTAAAAAACTATGTCACTAATGGATATGTTTTTTGATAAGTTTAATCTTACATAGAGATTGACCCAAACCACATTCAGAAAACAGCCCTAATATATTGTCACCATTGCACATCTAACCATTAGGGGATACACGTATGTAATAAAGTTTTATGAATCTAGAATATAAAAAATGAATTTGTATATTTTCATTTGATAAATAAAATAATGCTAATATATATTTTTGGGTTATATTTATATAAATGAATAAATTATGTTATTTTTAAAAAATTCAATGATACAGTAAAAAACAAATCGTAATTTTGATAAATACATAGTTTTGATAAAGACACCAATTTTATTAAAATCATGAATTTTTTTAAAATAATTATTTTAATAAAATATTCTAATTAAATAATAATTATTAAAATATAAATGATAGCCTATTTTTAGAAATTATTGTATTTTTTATTTGGGAGAAAAAAAAATTTGTGGTCCTAAAATCTCATATTTTCAGTCACTAATGGTTTTTGACATAAAATATAAAATCTTATATTTTCAGAATTATTTTGAAAAAATGAATGTTATTAGTAAATATTAATATTATTTTAATAAAGTAAATATTATTTTGAAAAAATAAATATTACTTAATAAAAAATAATCTACCAATTACCAGATAGTTAATATTATTTAAATTATCTAAAATATTTGAATTTTGGTCTAAAAAATAAATATGATATAAATATATGGTCATTGTTATAACATAATAATTGAGAAAATTATATCTAATAAAAAATAATTATTATAAAGGACCAAAGTCTTTTTTCCCCTTTATAATAATTTATTTCTTATGTAATTTTTTACATTTAAAAAACCATGTACTAATAATCCAAAAACTATATTATATTTTATGGTTTTAATAATATTCATTAAGAACATACCATACATAAACATCAGTAACAATATTATTTTGATGAATCTATTCCATAGTGATGTATAGCATATAAAACCACTTTTAATTTTGGGATACCATAGGAAAACACATGGAGAAGAATTTTGATTTATAAATGTTATTTAATTGAGTGGAAAAAATAAGTAAAAAAATAATGAATAATTCTACAAAATATTTTTTCTTTAACACAACCCAACATTTAATTACTTTTCACATAAATCACATGTATAATTAATTTACTCTAATTAACTATATCTATAGCTCTATATGGGTTTCCCCATGGTCATAATAATACGCTCTCAATCTTTTCAGATTGTCCTCATAATGTAAGGGATTCTACCATTCTCTTATTTATTCAAGATTTTTTTTAATATTATTCATTTTTATTCCTAGTTATTTATGTTGGGATATTATTATAAATAAAAATCTTTTTATCCATACTATTTCCCTGTTAATGGATATTCCTTTTAATATTAATAAATCCTTACATGAATCATTATCTACACCCTTTTTTCATCCAAAAATGTAACAGATGGATTTCATGCCAAATATTTTTATAATGAATATCCATCCTCATTTTCATTCCATGGTATTCACTAAGACATACTAATATATAACTATTTACGTATTTATATATATTTACTCCATGCCCCATAGGCATGTTATTATAATGGATAAAATAAATCTTTGCGTTGATGTAGTTAAGTGGCACACTTATTCATGTACATGATATAAATGTGATGAGTGGGATAGATTTATATAGCCTAAAAATTCCTCAGGTGTCATTTTTTCTCATTGTATACCATTTATTCCGAATTCAAGGAAATTATAAGAACACTAAGTTATGATTTCTCTTTATTTTTCATAGAATTATGTTTTTGAGGTCATGTTTTATGTTTTTTTCCAAATTCCCATGATGGATAAATGATATAATCATATATCATGTGTTAATATTCATGTTTATGATTATCACCCCGATTCTGTAACTGTGACATTCCAATTGAATAATATTTACTAAATTAAATTTTTCCATTATTTTATTGTTATTATAATCTTATTTATAGCTCAGACCAATCTTATATACCTCCCTTGTTTAGCTCATGTGGTTTTAGAATATAAATAGATCTTTAATGTATAGTTGTGGAGTTATTGAAATAATGTTCTTGTGTCCATGTTTTATTTTATTTTGTACGTACATATGTTTCTAAAGAATCTATTCCCTAAAATCATATAGGATAATATTTTGTTCACCATTATGTATTAAATTATGAGTTGATCAGCATTGAAATATTTTTTTTCAAAAGATCATTGGTATGAATATATATCATGAATATGTAAGTAATAGATCTTTCGTAGAATGGGAATGATTTATTCATAAAAACTTATATATTTATGGGACCTAAAATCACCATTTATAGAAATTTGAAACAAATAATAATTTCATAATTAATAATATAAGAAATAATTAATAAAATAATCTTTTTTGAAAAAACCATGTATGTAATAATGACATTAAAGAAGATATATCATAACACATGGAATTATTTTTTTTAGTTATCAATATATATTATGGAAAATAATAAATTTTCCTAGAACCAAAATAATAATAAAGAAAAAATGGAAAATAAAATACCATAACTATAAGATAACTCATGCTATATTATATTGAATAGAAACAACTAAAACCATTTAAATGAAATGTAGTTCATACATAGTAAACATATCGAATATAATAAATTGAGTGGAAACACCATTACATCATTGTTATTATTTTTATTTTAAACCCATGAATTATATATAATTAAAAATATTTATTAATCGCATACACATCATGACAATTTAAGATTAATGATTTTAATTAATGTATTATACACCAAAAAAATGAATCATGTGTTTAGTATAAATCATATCAATGTGCCGAAAAATTAAGATGCCCAAACCCTTACCTTTTTTATTACTTATCCCTAAATTTTACATCCTTAACTACAAAAAAGCACCTTACTAATAACATATTTTAAATCCTTATACATAAAAATATATTTTTATGAGAATTATTTATAATATTTTATTAATAATATTTTATTTACATGGGTTATATTTTCATAAACTTATATTGTTTTCATAAATTATTTATTTTGAATAACATTCCTAATGATTGTCTCTATTATTGAATATATATATTCTAAATTAACTATAATAATATCAATTTATGTACTAGATTTAATGTTTTATAAAAAAATTCTAATTTTTTATTTAATTTAAAATGAAATATTGTTACTAATGATGATAAAAGTGTTGGTGGAAAACATGATTTATATATTCATAAAAAACTCATGGGTGGTACATAATAATAATTCAAATATTAAAATAAAAATTATATATCCCAAAAAAATTATTTTAATATTTATTTCTTATTGAAAATCAAAATAATTTATCATAGTCATACATGATTTACATTTCACAAAATTTTCATATTTATGGTAATACCGATAAAAAGAGGAATAAGATATAATCTAAAGGAATGTATAATTAAGAACAATATTATTATTGAATAATAAAATTCATATAAAATATAAATGAAAAAATTAGATGTTTTTATATATTTGAATCACATATTGATAAATCATGATGAATAATAAATGACAACATGGCTAATGAAATATATAACTTCAATGGTGATAGTAGTAACCATGTACATAATAGAATAAATTTTGTTATGTATATTTTATAAAATAAAGGGAAGGTTTTATAAATTTAATATCATATTAATGCTATTAATATCATGTAGACCAATTATCAATACATATATAACTAGAAATACAAGGAAGTGAAGAAAAATCATAAAAGCTATTAAAGGAGGTTATTTTCTACTCGTATGTGTGACGAAATCATCATTTCTCAAATGATTTTGGAGGATTATTTATAACCTATATTATATAATTATAATATATTTTATTATATATAAAAAATATTTATTATAATAATTTCAATTTTATAATTACTTTGAGGAGTTCTAAGGAGAAAATAATTATATGAGCTTAGTTGAGAGCATATCTACTACAATTGGATTGGAAAATGCCTTAAGGATATATAGATTTTTATTTTGTTAAATACAAGTAATTGATGATATGACTATATTTTTGGTGAGGTTTAATGGATGTGTTTTTTAGCTAATTATTTTGAGTGAGTGGAGAAATATGTTAGAGCTGAGATCAATTTATATGTCAAGGAAATTTCAGTTTTTATAATTATTAAAAATAAATTTATTATAATAACCAGTTTCATAATGAATGTTGAGACATAATTGAATGTAATGGTGTTGGGGATATGTTATGTTTGAGAATCAACCAACCCCTCTTTTTCAAATAGTTTTTTTACTCTTTCATTTTCAATATTTTTTTAGTTTTAATATTATTATTAATAGTTTTCTTAATTATTTTAATTGGAATACATAGAATATAAATTATAATTATTATATAATATTTATTTAATTATTTTACATTAAATTTATATTTTATAAATATAATTTAAAATCATTATACTAATTAATTTTAACACTATTTAATGTATTGCATAAAAACAATTTTCTTTTTCAAAAGTGTGTTTTTTAAAAACTTATATGTTGGAAAAACATGAATTTTTTTAATTTTAGGACAGAAAATTTATTATTATAAAATAAATAAAAATATAATGTGAATAAAATAAATAATGTTTTTACCAAAACAACTATAAAAGACACAAAATAATTTGTTTTTTTGGAAAATATAACTTATATTTATAAAATGTTGCGAACTTGAATTATAAATTTATAATATTATTTAAAAATGATTTCCCTAAACTGAAATAAATATATTATCAATTAATTTTATTAAAATTATCTTGTGTTCTTTATAATGATAATGATCTAAATGTTTCTATTTATGTTAAAAATTTAATTTCACCATTTCCAAAAAAGCATCCATCTTAGAAAAAACAAAAAAATATATACTCTGGTACTATTATCAATAAGAATATAAAAATATTTCTAATTTGATCATATTAATGTTATAAAATTTTAAAATATATATTTTAATGAAAATATAAAATTTTTTTTTATGAAAATGACCAGTTTGAATTTTAATCACTTAAATATTTTACATTTGAATTTTTAATTCAATTTTCATTAATATATTTTTTATATCATCCAAATTATAAATAATGAAATTATTTTATTATAATTAATCCCTAAAATAGAAAATATTTTAAATTTAAATTATATTAAGCATAAGACTATTTAACTGAATATTTAACTATGCGGATGGGAATACATCAGTTATTTAGTAATGAAGGATAACAATATGATTGTTTCAATATTTATATAATATTTTTTTATACATCTGTTTATATCCTTATATTAAATTGATACTACATGAATTTTGTATAATGTTTAATTTTTTTCTTGTTCAGTATTTCTTGTGTCGAAATCTATATAACCTGATAGGATTTAAAGGAATATAGAATATAAAATCTGTAGGGTTCTTATTCTACCTGTATAATATATTTGAATGCATTTAATTTACCTAATATATTAGAAAAAAATAAAAAAATGTATACATAAGATAATAATGACACCAGATAAATTGTCTGTTAAGATATGAACCTCAAAGACATTGGTAATATTCAGAGACACATATTTTACGTAAGATTAATCAAATGCATTCATTCTCATTTCTCTTGCAATTTATTCCAAATATGATTCTACAGTTTATTGGATTATTTTGGGATTATGAAGAGATATAACATTCATATATTTATTCTCAAGAAGCTAACCATAATGACGTATAAAAACAACCATAGTTATTAAAATGTTTCATTAAATTTTTATAATTTGTCATATGAAAATGAAAACCCAATCTGATAATGTCTTCAATAATAAAACCAAAATTTCAACCAAAAAAATGTGGTCCATTTATGATATAATTATATAATACTATAACTAAATTATTTTATCATTGTATTTCCATAGATGTTATCTTATATAGTTTATCAAACTCAAATATATTCAAATACACATAACATTTCATATAGAGCAAGTGAATTTACAAAGAATGTATATTAATAGTGTTATCTATAGGGTGTAGTCTTAATCCCAATCATTATGAACCATGTGATGATCAGGTTAATACTAAAGTAGGATTAATTTTGTTTATTTCCACTAGGGGTATCTATTTCACAAAAAAAAATTTCTAGTTTTGAGACAAACATTAATATTATAGAATAACATGAAAATAATTACATTTAATTTTTTAAATTTATCTATATATACACATATTCAAATAGTTTCACTAGTGTCCTCTCATCCAAATTTAATTAAAAAATAAGTTTACTCATATTACATCAACTAACCAACATGGTTATCTATACTATTGAGGGTATGATCATCAAAAACTTACAAACCCTTGATTATAGTCATAACTCTTACATTATACTCAATAAATACAATCTAAATCACTAATAGTATCAATACCATTATCTAATACAAATTTTAATATCCTATACCTAAATATGAAATAATTATATTATATATTTAAAATATATGTCTACATAAATTCCTATTAACTTTTATGTTTATAATTTTATAGAGTTTGAAATCATTATTAACAAATATAGAATAAGTAAATCTCATCAAATGGAAAATTTTAAAACTATTCTAGAAAATGTGCAATTTCTAATAAGTCTTAATAATATCCCATAATTTTCATAAAATTATAATATTCATGATATATCTTGTGAAATAGTTCTCTTCATACGATGGGGATTTTGACACCTAGGAAGTGTGATCTCAAACAACATGTATGAAAAAACATATAGCAAGAGATCTAATATAATTAACTATGAATGTATAATACACCATGTATTAAATTAGTTTTTAATAAAATTATCTATCATATAACAATAATGTTAAATAAGTCCAAACATTATTGAACCAGATAAATAATCACATGTATATCAATAACAAATTTCATAGTGTTGTGATTGTTAACATCGAGATTTTTGAGGACTTAATCAAATATATCCAATACTTCCATGGACTTATGAAAAGAGGCCTAAATTATATGAATACATATACATTGAAATATTGACTAATTAGTTAAAATACAAAATATACCAATACAATTTTTTCTCATGATACCTACCAATTCATGAAGGGGGTGTTTTGGGACCCAAATAAAAGTAATTATCTTTTTAGTATTTATGGAAATGAAAATGTTTTATCCAAATAAATATATAGTAATTGTCCTTTTGTAATAAATAATCATCCTTACTAGAATAATAATCATACGATATCTTAATAATTTATCAAATCAATATAAAGAATAACATGATATTAATATATTGGGATAAAGAAGGTCTTTGTTATTTTTATGGAATATCATATGTATATCATGAAATATTTTAGGAAAATGAAACAAATTAAAACACCATTATAATATGAACAACTAAAACTATATCACTTTGAAATGTAATAGGAATTAGACTATTTAATATCATGACTCTAATCACTAAAAAATCATGAGAGGATTTATCAGGTAAATCACGATAAAAAAATAATCAGGAGGTAATAACAATATATGATAAATATGAATACTTTAATAAAATGGTAAATATACTTTTGTAAATCGTTATTAAATAAACTGTAATGATAAGATGTCATGAGTAACATTAAAAAACTATTTTAAGTTAGGTAAAATGGAAATAAATTTTAAAAATAAATTTAAAAATATACCCACATATGGATGAATGAAAATGCATAATAGGTTATTAAATGAAATGTGGAAGGCACGATTTTACTAATGTCCATTGTAAGAAATATTTTATATATTATAATACTTTTGATGAAATAATAGAATATTAATATATTAAATTATACATTCATTTGAAAGATGAAAATGAATAAGTTTTGTTATGTCATAGAGTATAATGGGGTTTTAAAATACAAATGATATAAATAGTGTAATTTAAAACATTTGTATTGAATAAATTAAAATTATTGATAATGTGAGGCAATTATTTATATTGATGATATTCATTTTTTAGAATGAAATTATTCAAGGGTGTAGAATTTAGTGAGAAATAAAATTTTCATATACTTTAAGTGAAATTTTTATTTATAAAATTTTATTCTCAATGAATCCACAAAATGAGGTATTATGTTTATGAATAAATAAATTATCTCATAGAAACATGTTTTGAGATATAAATATCATTCATGGATTAATAAAAAATCAATAACAAAAACATGAAATATAAGGCAAAAAATTAATCATAAAATAAAACCAATTTAAAAAAATAATGATTTTATGCATCTTATAGTTAGTATATACATAATTTAAATGAAAATATGAGCATATTCAAAACATATATCAAATAAAAGAAATTTAAACAAAACAGCCTTACATAGTCATTATATATATAATTGAGAACCCATGAAAGGAATTATAGGATATGAATATCATAATAAATTATATTAAAAAATTATAATAAAATGTATTCACTATTAATATATATATATAAAAGAAACAAAATTGATGTGTAATCCTCATATATCAATGTTTTAATAAAGATACATAAGAACATTGAACCATAATAATGAATGGCCTAAAAATATACCATAATGTATAAAAAAATAACTATATTAATCATGAGTTTCATATCGTTACTCAAATCATTATAATTTTAAAATCCACATAAAACAAATTATTTTATCTATATTAGTATGTTATATTGTATATTAATTACATATTGTTATGGGCCCGTAAGGGGCGCTGCGATTCTCGAAGGCTCTTCCCATCGCCGCCTCCTTCCCTCGGATCTCGTCGACTCCTTCACTCAGATCCGGTGGCTCTGGGGTTTCCTCCGGCTCTCCACACTCGTTTCTTGCTAGCTTTCCCGAGTCCTCTCGCGGTATAGGGTTTTCGCTGGAGGAGCGGCGTTGGTCGGAGTTTGAAGCTCAAAGCTCCGGTGTGGGCGGTTGGGGTTTTGCGGCGACTCTCGTGGTTGATAAGGATGGCGGCGACGGGATCTGGGTTGCGGCGATGAGATCTGGGTTGCGGGATTCTGCTGCTTGCAACGATAAGGGTTTATTGGTTTCTGTTTTGCTTTCGTTGAAGTGAGTTTTTGTTTTCTGGTGTTGTTCCTGGTGTTTTCTGGCTGGAGATGGTGATGTTCCCCGGTGGTTGCTGGCTTACGGCTACGGTGAGATTGACGGCGCTTCAGGTTGGATCTACGGGTGTAAGACCGATCCGTCTACGGCATACTCTACGGAGCGCTCTGGACCCTTCCTGGTACGCGTCGGCGTCTTCCGCGACGGTATGTTCTTGACCATGGGTGATGGTGTTGCGGACGTTGGTGCAGCTTATCTCCGTTCCGGTTATTTTGATTCCCCTGCTGTTCTCTGGTGGGCGCGGTGAATGTGTGGCATGGTTGTTGGATTGTCGGTTCCCACTGCGGATCTGCCGGTGGAGATTTGTGGGATGCCGGAGGTACGGCGGCTTCGCAGGGTCGTCGATTTTCCAGCGCCGGTGAACGGTGGCGCGTGACGATGGAGGCTGTTGCTCGGCCCTTGTTTGGCGTGCGGGCTGAAGGCGACTGACATCTCTGATTCGAGACACGAGGCCTGTCAGCGTATCGGGTCGCGGTTCGAGGCGGTTGAATTTGAATTTGAATAGGTTTTTGAAATTTGAAATTTGAAACTTGTAATGTGGTTCTTTGGTGATGTGGGCTACTGGAAGGTGATGTTTGGGTACCGGCAACCCCTTAAACCGACCTTATGAAAATGCAGAAAAAAATGATTGGTCCTAAAATTACATATTGTTATTATTGTTTATTATTTGTTTAGTACTAGCTTTATATTTACATTGATGATTCTTATTTTTGGATTCCAAATTAATATTCACAATATTATTTTATGTATAATAATATCTTTTTAATTATAATTTTTAATGATCTAATTTAATTCCTTTAATAGTTTAGTTGTGATCAATGGTGAGAAAGTTGATTAAGATATATTTTTAGTATCATATTTATTAAAAAATATGTGGTAAAATAAAAATAATAAAAAACATATTAATATATATTTTCATATAATAATCTTCTCCAAGTTGACTATAATCATCTACCATGTTGTCCTACCTAATAGACTGAACCATGTTCTTAATCACAATGGGCTAGTGATAAGAAAATTGGAATCATCAAAAAAACAGGGAACAATTTTAACATATAAAAACAAAACAACATGTATCATATACAACATGATATAGATAATATTTAATAGTAAATAATATAATAATATTTCTATAACCATGTGACCTAAAAAATTGTCTGGAGGGATAATACCTTATGAAAAAAATATTCCAGGACAAATAAAGTTATCCATCTGAACGTCTATCTCCTCTATCCCAAACTACCGTGAATCAAGAAAATCCTCAAGATTCGATAAAACTATATTTTACCCTTCCCATTAAAAATATCATTTAAATACATATCTACAACTTCAAAATTGTATATTTAGGGTTTGAGGATACACCCAATAGGATTCCACCATGAAAATTTACAATTTAAATATCTTTGAAATAGTTATTTATAACATTAAAAAAATTTAATTACTAATAAATTTCATTAGAATAAATTTTAAAAAATTAATAATTCTTAATTAAATTAATTAATCCATATCAAATAGATAAATTTTTTGATAAAACATTAACGATAATTTTGAGGGATGTAAACAAATGTAACTAATATCAAAAAAAAATAAACATGGTATTAGAATTAATCATTTCCATTATTTTGTAAAAATAATCATTAATAGGATCATCTAAATTGGAATAAAATACTAGTAGTTGAAAGGAAAAATAATCTATAATATTACAAATCCTCAAGATGTTGATTAATTATGCAATAGATATTTACCAAATCTATATCCCCCAATGATACGAAACACAATTGGGTTTGTACATGTACATAACCCAACACGCAATATGTTCCCAATTACTATAGTATTCTAAAAACATTCATGTTAACCTTCATTATAATTTTATAAAAATATTTTAATAAGAAAATAATTTCTTCTCCCATTCATGATATACAATTTATATTCAAAATCATCTTATGGAATTTAATTAAAATCATAATTTTCATAAAGAACTTTCCATAAAACACTACATTAAAAATATTTTACTAGAACCATAATATTACAATACCCAATATAACCCTCAAATATATGAAATTAGTCATTTCTAAAACAATAAAAATTAAAACCACAATACAAAAAATAGTATTCCGTGGGAGAAATTAATTAAATATAGTCACATAACTAACCTATGTAGAAAAATAATATCCTAAAATATAGTTATAGGAAATGAATAGTATATGATCTAGGAAATTTTATATCAATAAGATTAATCCAAATATCAATTTCCTTCCCCCACTAGGAAACTATGCTATATTTCTTGAATGTTATGAAGAATTAAAATAATTTGATGGATCTAAAATATGGAAAACGAGATGATGAATGCATTAATATGATTGATATTGATTTAATAATAAATTAGACACATCTTATTAATGACAAAACATATCTATCATAATTGAAATAACATTAATCTTTATGGATTGGTAAAAAAATTATACATTTTATATTATCAAACAACAGTAACCATGTATAGGTGTTTCCTACCACTAGAGGGCGGCCTAAAGCAACCCAACTGAGGTGACATAACAGAGTCAAATACAAAAGAACTGGGGTAACATCTATGGACCGTTTTATCCACCATTCCCTCCATGACTACTTTTTTGTGTTTATCCTTATTATTTTAAATATCATAAATTCCTGCATCACACCCATGAGACCTTTTTACAATATGGAAATGATGGTCTTCCACAGTTCACACATGCATGTTTGAGGAAGAAAATTGACTACACCATAGTGAAGTCTATCCCATTTTCAACTTTAGGATACTCAATGTGGAACCTATTACATTGAAATCATTTCTGACAACATTAAAACCTTGAAAAAGTGAAAAAGATCTTCCCAAAAGATGACTTAAATATGAGATCTAGAGGGCATCAAAGTTCACTAGCAATTAGCATTATATCCCCAATACAAAATCAATATTATGACTTCATATAGAGATAAGGGAACTATTACATGATATGTACATTATATTTACCCATATCAATTTTATAGCAACCATGTTGCATAAGGAAGCGATATAAAGGAATAACTTTTCCAATTAGTACCTTTCACAATGACACTATATTTAGACGTTGTTTCTTATATATTTAGTAGTTTGAAAAAAGAACTTTATCATCCGCCAAAATTACATGGAATGGATCTAGTTAACACAAATTCAACTAGGAATAGTGTTAAATATCAATAATCTATGTAATGTAATATTATTTTTAGAACATGTGTGACACTTTACCATGTCAATAAATGATCAGGTAGGTGGACTATTATTCTCCATTATGTCTTACCCTCCATTTCCATGTGATGATGTCCTTGAAATGGGAAAAAAAATAAGAAAACTACATTAAAAACCTCTACATCCAATTAGGGATAATGAGGGACTTCATAGTTTTTTTTGATTTTTAGTTGTCAATAACTCATTTCTTATCAACTGCACCATTTCCATCATATCATTAACAAATCTCAGTCCAATCAAAGAAATCACTCCCAAATCATCTCAATAGAAAGGACATTTTCATGGAAACATATAAAATTAGTCCAAATGTGTAATATTAAGACATTCATAATAAATATAATTATAATTCTAGTTAGATAAAAGAAATTTAATTCCTTATAAACCAATAAAATCATGAATAACTTCTCAGAGCATATCGCCATGAATAATATGTTAACAATCACTCTTTCCGTAATTTTGATCATGATACGTCATTCATATCTACAAACGGGTACCCATATCCTCCTTTAAACCAATCCAAAAATGAGATATAAATTAGATATAACATTTATAAATAATAGAAGAAGGTACTCCATGGGGTGTAAAATCTCTAAAAGATATTGTTTTTTTGAAATTATCCACCTTTAAAATCTCTATAATACTAAATAAATAAATAAATTCCATTGGTTGATCAATGATCAAAGATATAGAATCACACCTAAATGTGGTTTGGGGAAAAATTAAAAAACTTTGATGGATTTATCATTCTAATTCCAATCAATAATGGTTATGGTATAAAAAAAGTCATTCAGTTCAATTCTATAATCTTATAGTACCTATTACATGGTTGTATAATGTATGCAATCTGTAATATTATCCCCAAACCTAAATATCATCTTCTCCCACAAAGCTAAATCATTTTTTTCACATGGTCTTAATAAAACTATATTATTCTCCACTATCCATTATATAATTTCACTATGTTATTGGAATGACTACTCTTTTTATGAAATATAATAAAACATCATGATACTCATACAAATTCCTAGTGGTCTTCCTAGAAAAATAATTTTTTATAAAATAATTTTATAATAGAAATTTTCTCCTCTTCAATATAAAAATAATAATCATATAAAGATTAATATTTGATAAAATAGTGGTGCAACTACCAATAAAATTAATTCATATAAATGTTTTCCTTTGTAAACAAACTCATAAAAGACAATTGTTATTCTGATTTAATCATGTCTTCAGTGAGTAAATTCATACTCAACAAATAAATGAATGAGTTCCTATCTCTATTTGTGTATTCAATACCTATATAAAAATATTATGACACCAAACTCATCAATAAATTTATATGATTATTTATATGTATTAAAAAATATACATTAGACAGCCCTAGTTTGAATATGAATTTAAACACTTTGTTAAGAGACTGTTGTTCCTTTTATATGGTGAATTCATCATCATAGAAAGTTTTAGATAATCGATATTTAAATTCATATCATGATAGATTATTTTGTAAGATTGATAATCCAAAATACAATTCCCTATCATTATAAAATCATAACAATGTACCTAAGTAATAAATAAAGTCATCACCCACACATGGTTCAGTTGTAATTATAACAACTACTAAATAAATCTCACCATCAGTTCCAAAATTTATCCTTTGGAAATAATATTCCATCAATTCATAAACCCTTACATGTCATTTCATTAAGTGGGGTTACTAGTTAACAATATGATGAAAAAATTGTATTAATATCTCTATAATCCCAACATTATTTTAATCCCAAAGAAAATTTTGGTATTCTAAAAATGAATCATTACATAAATCCTTTTATGATAAAATGATATTTTTCTATCAAATATAATGATTCCATAAAAAATAATTTATTCTATAAAAAATATTTTTTTATAATACATTTTATAAATATTATTTTCTTTTAGTGTTCTTAGAACAATTACTAGATGATCCATGTGTTATTCCATCCTTATGGATTACTCAATGACAGAATGAAAAATAACCACCATGAAATAGTTTATGAACTCTAGAATTTTCATTATCATAAATTCCATAAACAGAATTATTGTTTTATTAAATGAGATTGTGAAACCTATATTGTAATAATTTCAACACTATCAACTAAATGTTATCTTTGGAATCACAACCTATTCGACTAGTAACATATTGTACCGTAATAAAATGAAAATCATAATTATTCATTAAAGATGAATTTTTTTGATCAATAATGTAATAAATACAAGGAACATGATTCTTGTTCTTAATAGTCACCATATTTTGGATTCCCTAATCAATAAAATGGAAGAGGCATTAATCTTACTTCATTATGAATAGAATCAAAGAAACCAAAGGTGAGACCCATTGATGAAGAAGTAATATGGACTCCAAATCCTTGACCTGCACATTAATTTCAAATTACTAAAATGGTGGAAATATGATTTGATATATAAGAAATGGGAATCAAACCTAAATATTGGTTTATTTTATAATAAGACACTCAATACTATTGAAATATTGAAAAATTACAATGAGAAAACATTTTTTAATTTTATACTATAGTTGTAAAATTAACATAACAATATAGGTTAACAAAATAAAGATACATCATTGAAAATTGAAATTATAAAACTATATATACAATGAAAATGTGCCTCAAACTCCTAGATGTTGTATCCAACTATCCATGGATGACATGATTAACCCAATACAATAATATAAAAATCAATAAATGATAATAAATGTTCATATGATTCTTGAACTAACCATTCCATCATTTATAATAGTGTGGATATTTTTATAACACCATGATGTACGAAATACCACAAAATTCATGTTTTGATATTATAACATTTTACATATAAAATGTAAACCCCAATTCCTTATTATTTCAAAATGGAGTTGAAGAATCCATTATAAATGGTATTACCATCAAGGAAAAACCGATCAATTTAATAAATAGAAATGAAATAAACATATAAGATGCACTTTCATCACATAAAGTCAATATTGTAGAGGCTCAAATAATTTCCAAGCCTCTCATTGTAGTTTTCCACACATAATATTCCTCTAGTAAATACTCTATTATTTAAAGTAATCCAACATAAACCACTCAACAATAATTATTCACAACATATGTGTCCCAAAATTAATGATAATTTCTTCCACGCCATTTCCCCACGGTAATACATATCATTAAGAATTTAATAAGAGTATATTTATCTATAATACCAAAGAAAACCATTTTCCAAAAATTATTAACGTTGCAAATCTATCATCAATGAATGAAAATTAATGTTGTTACCATTCATTGATGCATAATATGACAAGTTATTATACACAAGAAGAGGACCACCAACTGTTGTCCCAAAATTGAACATTTGAAATATCTAGATTTAAAATCATCACCCTCACCATGATTTATTATTTGTCTATATGATCCATCTTGGGAACTCATTTTTGTAATATAATATCTATTAGGTGTTATTAATCTTGGTTTTTCTACCATACCCATAGGTGTTTTTCCACTCCCTATTCCATTTTTTTCAAGAACATGACAACAAAAAATAGTTATATATTAGTCTTTAGAATAGTCTCAATACTCATGCAATTTAGTTTTAAATTTAATATATTTTATATATGTAGATAAACCCTATCAATGAAATTTTTTATCATACCCTGTAAATGAAATTTCATTTTTATCCATAATCAAATTAACATGGATATGATCACATTGAATATCGATAGAAACGATTGTTGTTGAAATTCCTCATAAATGTTTTATGGGTGAATTTATAGTGTAAATTAACATTCATGATGGAATACCACTATTTATTTTGACTGTAAGAAATCTTATATGTTGAAATTCCTTCCATAAATTATACTATATTAATAAAAAATTAAAAACTATTTTATATTCTCATAACCCATTTCATATGTAATTCAGTTCCACTTTCATAATATAATATTAGTGGACTTTTTATATAATCTAATGCATGGAAAATAAAACATTAATTGTATGAATATCCCAAAATTTCTAGGTTAATATAAATTACCATTTAAATTAAATCAGGGTCAATCGGAGGGGTTTCTTGTAGAACAGACCCTGTAGACCCTTCCATTTGAAATTATGATATATATTAGAGAGGCAATACCTTTTCAAAAAAAATTAACTCCTCATAAGAATGGGATAATAAAAATAAATCCAATTTGGATCATTGAACTTATGAATTTAAAACCTTATGAAATATTCATCTTAGACAACAATGTAACAATAGATAATCATGATATTAATAATTATAAAAAATTGGGTTAATTTCTTGATGAAAAATAAAAAAATTGATTTCATGGTGTTATTTTTTACATTATTAGGTATAATATTGTTTCCATCCAATCTATGTTTGTTATGTGGGTTAAAATATTTTTTTAGATATTTTTTATACGATATAAGAATCAGTTATTTGATGGAGCCATAAACAATTCCCTTATATCTCTTGCATGGTACATAAATATGCTATATATGATAGTGGTGAAACATTATTTTATATAGATCCCACAAACCATCCTATGGATGAGGTAGAATTAATGAATTATTACATGTCACATAGGCTAGAAGAGGGATAGACATTAGCTTTTCATTTGTTCTAATATTCCACCAGTGAGGAAAATTTTCCCATAAGTGGTGCCCAGAATCTAGAATCACAAAATACATTTTAGTCAATTCCAATAAACTCATTATCAGACTAACCATCAATATAATCGAAAAAATTTGTGATTAGAACATCCTATAGAGCTTTCCCTTAAATATCCGGCATTCAACTTTATCTCTTTTTTATTTCATGGTGTAAAGATCAATACAGAGTATCCTTATTTTAATGATATAAATGAAATGTTATTATTTAAAATTAATTCAATATAATTGGTCAAATATGCCAGAAATATGATATATATATATGAATATCAATATATATCTAGTATAAGATTCATGCTTAATTGATAATTATTGGATCAAAAAATAGTTCATGAAACATTTATCAATCACATATATTTTGTTGGTGATGATTCTATATTTTTATGTCGAAATGGATTCAATCCCATAAAATTATAATATAATTTAATTATAATTATATATACACTATATTGATGTAATGTGTACTATTCTAGTAAATGTTTTGTTTGTGATCATGATCTATGTGTCATCCAACAAAGGATATTGTAAATTGGCCTCAACACAATAACAGTAAGAATTCATTACCATATTTGACATTTTATAGAGTATTTTTAATTACATTTGTATGATCCTAGTATAGATACCCTTACTGAATATGGTAAGTTGGAATACATGGGTATCATATGATATCCTTCATAGTTATTGATTTTTGTTTTCTATTCCATGACACACTTATATTTTGTAATATCATAGTCATAAAATATTTGAAATTTTACCCATGTTCATATCTATTTATTACACTTAATAAAGAATTTTCATAATCATTGAAATGATAATTATTTATATTGTTATTATCTTTTTCAAACCATCGATGTTGAATTGTTCATTCCATGTGGAATCACTATTGAACTATTTAGGTTGATAAGTGTCCCAAAAAATAGTTTGTTCTTTGTAGGGAGAACATAGATGAATTAACACATTAAATGTGTCTCTCGATATAAAATTATTATTTTTATAAAATGGAATGATATTATACAATGAGATTATAATTTAATAGGATAATTGAAGAGGTTATATAGTTAAAATGTAATGTTGAGGGGGAATATCCTGGTGTATTTTCGGATTAAAATTATGAAATACATCATTGATTAGACATTGGTTATTTGAGACAACATCCATTAATGGATGATGAATAATAATAACATAATAATTTATGTTTTATTTTCATTAAATGTTGATGTAGTGAAATATAATGACTTTTTTCTTATGATGAAAACAAATGAAATTATTATGACATGGATCATGAGTTGTAATGGATGGGGTTGACAAAAACATGGTTATTTCATGTTCACTGAACATATGAATGATTTTATTCCTGTATATTATATGAAAATTCCATCAAGACATACAACACTATATACATGGAAATTTGTGTTAGGGATGCATTGTTAGTGTCCAAATACGGTTATAATCATATACTATATATGAATCTGAACAGGTGGTCATAATTAATTATTAGAGATCTAGTTAAGGTTGAGATCCTGGTGGTATTTTTCTAATGAGCATAGTGTTTTAATATTTACATGATATCGAGACAAACACTAGACAACTACAATAACATATTCTTTTTATTTATATCAGATTTTAATTCTAGTATTTTTTACCTACCATATATAGGGACTATTTTTCATGACATTATAAGATGAAATATAATATATTCTATCATATATATTATATATTATTTTCCATAATTATGTTTAATTGGATTATTTAAACATTAATTTATTTTGTATTTTTTCATTTATTACTGATTGTATATTATCTCCCCGTCATCTCCAGACCCTCACTTCATTTCATCATCCTTTATAAAAGGGGATTCTTGTATGATTTTGTTTTTCAAATTCCTTCATACACGAAAAATAATTTCATAATGATACAAAATTTTATAAGAGTATATGGTTTCCATTAACCTCTTTTATGGTATATTTTTAAAATTTATTGGTTCTATAAAACTCGGTTAGGGGAGTTTCCATCATTTATTATATCTTATGGGTAGAAACCCATTGATTGATTATTGTTGGGAATATTTTTATAGTTTTATATTATTTGGGTGTGTTCATACACCAAGAATAAGCATGTTCATTCACATATCATATATATCCCCATTGTTCACTATTTAGTATTTCATTAATTATATTATTTTATTTATCTAAATATTTTCAATTGTAAATTATTAGTCAATAATGTTTTGATATATATGTTCTAACACTATTTTTTTATCCTAAACATACTATTATGACATATATTTATATATATGATAATATCTATTGTTGATGGATGTATGAATAGGCATGATCCATATATTGAATTATATGGTACATACATTGATTGTGGGAATCTCTTTTGTAATTTATTCTACTCTAAATACATTATGTATGACTTGTGATAGTTATATTTTTTTACAATAAAGTTGTTGTTTTCATTATATATTTATGTTTTACATTTCATAAAATCCCATCATGGAGAACCCATAGTGCTTCAACATGGTAGGATAGACCAAGTCCACTTCATTCATGGGAGGATGATGCATGTGATCGAACTACCACACATACACTTAATGATAAAACGATAAAAGCAACCCATCATGGAGTGTTATTGATAATTCCTTCTCATTGTGGAGGTATGATAATGTCAATGGATAACCTTGTAAGACACTTTAAGCATTGAGACCCTCTAGTCTTTTTATAAATTGTTTTATAGTACCACAATTTCTAGAATATAACATAATGTGAGAAATATTTTATTGTTAAAATCAATGTGAAGACACATTCCATGTTATATAAAACTGATTGATAAGATCCCCAATTTTAATCCTTCCATATACTGGGATTAGATTAATATTGTAATTTAATGCCTCGTCTTCTGGGTTGGGAGATATCTGGACATAGTGATATCAGATGGAAATATATGGGCCATTCAATTTTCAACCTGATTATTTGAAAAAAAAATTAAGCATTAAATTGTCATTTCAATTATGTTTCACTCTTTTAAATAATTTGGGAATTATTTCCTTAGATGTAGGTTTATATTCCATATAGATACTAATATATTTTCATTCATATTATCTATGTAGGATATAAATGTAAGGTGTAGGACTTTGGATTTCTATAGGTAGAAATTATTTTATGAAATTATGTTATCTCTAGTGGATGTCAATATCATTGAATATACTCATAACCTGAAATATAGTTTCATGGGTTCATGGAGTGTAGAATTTTATGATAAAATCATCTCTGATGAGATTAATGGTTATGTTAAAATAATATATATACATAGGTCATGGAGTCAATACATGCTACACTTTGGTTATAAAATCTCCTTAGTATAGAATCTAAATGATATCCAAGGGTCATATCTCGAGGTTGAAAAGATTCTACAGTGCTTAATTGGTCATGATTTAATCACACAATGGTCCATATATAATTATTATGTCATCGAAATAAATCATATATTGGTTTTAGTTGTTTATTATATGGTTATTTGATGAGAGGATCCTAGTTTTAAATATATGTTATGTATCATGGGTCATTGAAAACGTATAATTTTATTCAGGAATAGTTTTTTCAATTATGTATAAATAGGTACATCACTAGTTTTACATCTAGAATCATAAACGTACACGGAATTAATTTCAAGAATTATCATCCTATTGGTGTGAATTATTCAGTTCCCCAACCTCTGCCGAAGTGGAATGCTTTCATGATGGATTTAATGATAATGTTATCCAAAACCATGAAGAGTAATGATGGTGTTTGGGTGGAAGATTAACATTTTAGTAATGCATCTCATTAAATATATATTTGAGAAACAATTTCATTAGTTGTGTAGTAAATGTTGTATGCATCATAGTATATATCCCTTTTGGGAGCTCATCAAAGCATTACATCAGATAGAGATGTGTGTTTTACATCACTATTTTGGTAGGACTTATAGAATGCAGTGGGAACCCATCTAATAATGAGAATAGAATATTATAATCATATAAATTGAAAACCATAGTGAATAATTCATATAATATAGTATTTGATATTTTATTACATTCCTAACATGAGTGGGTCTTTGGATGATAATCAATCCATGGTCGAGTTTGAGTACAAATACATCCCTTATTTTTTTATTCAAATGGATCAATTTGTGTATATTTATGGTTAGTAGTTTCCTTCATTGGTGTGTTGGATGAGGCTATTTAGGCTATAATTTTAGGGCCCAGATTGGTATATGAGGCCTCAAAGTGGGTGAATCATTCCTAATAGTTTTTAACCACCAGTCAGAGTAGATGTCGATTGAATTTAAATAGAAGTCGGAAGCCTTGTGAGTTCAATATGGGTGTAATAGTTTTCAATAAGGTAACACATCAATTAGATAATCAATGATTATAGATGAATGGATGGTTATCTCTAAGATTTCATGGACCATTCTAGACTACCATGAGTATTAGAATAGTTTATTGCTATTTGAATCGTACTACATGATATCATGGTTTTTATTATACATTCTATATGTCTCCATTACAGATATGTATTATTGATACGTTTCATATGATGGAAAATAAGTATGTTTAACTATATATTAATGCATCAATTATGTGGTACCTTGTGTGAAACATAAACTATATAGATAAATTGATGTAAGTAGAAATGAATAAATGACCCTTATATTTTTTAATGGAATTCCATTTTAAATTAATAAGTCACATACTATGAAACATAATTATAGATTAAATAAACAATATTTTATTTTTTATTTTAGAATATTTTAAAATTTAACATTAATAACATGATGGAAATTTGACCGTAATCACCATTGATAAAATAGAGGTTCCATGGGGACCATTAAGATTAGTATATATTCATGGTTATAATAATACACAATTAATCACATATGGATGATATGATTACATTGAAAAATATAATAATAGACAATGAATCCCAATTTCAATTGCTTCTAGGGGATATGGATCTAATTTACCTTTCTCATGATGATGATCTTGGAATGATTTTATAACTGTAACTTGACTAAAACCGTTTATGTGAAAATTTCAAGGATATTTAGACCACCTCCAAATCCATGTTCGTTAAAACCCCACATGAAATTACTACCATCAAACACCTCACACATAGGGAAAATGCTATATTAAAAAGTTCTTATGTATCTGGACCCATGTATAGTTAATTTTATATATTTTTTTAAATGAAATAATGACTATATATGTTCTTTTTTATTTTAATGTTATATCAATATTTATAAAATTAATTAATTAAAAACATTATTTTGATATTAATAAACCACATTCATAATTTCCAAATAAAAATATAGTCAATAAAACATATATTTGATATGTTTAATGATTTTTTATATATGTTTTGTTTTCAATATACATCATTATTAAAATAGTACTTATTTATATCTATATGATCATAAAATTAAATTAATTTCATTTTAATATATATTTCTAAAATATTGTCTAGTTTGGTAAAAAAATTTATTTTATATTAAATATGTATACTTATTTAAAAGTGTACATTATTAGAATTAGAAAATTATTTTTATAGAAATATATTACATTTTAAATCATCACATCAATTCTAGTAAATGGTGAAATTCTAATAATTTTTTATGATGATCTTTTTTATGGTAAATATTAAATTTTATTAAAACATATGGTGTATATTATGAAATCAAAATACAAAAAAAACACAACATAATTAATTGAATAAAATTAATCTTTAACCAAGTATATATGTTCCATCAAATGAAATCCTTATTTTTTTTGTTAATTTATCATCTCAATCCGGCCAAGGGACCATCGTAACCCAATAACTGAGCTAACCCTATCATAGCCCAGAGGGTGTTCCTAATCCTCATGAGTTAGAGACTTGAACTGGATATCATAAAACATATAATTTGAAATGATTTTTCTACAATAACAAGTAAGAAAAATTATACAAGGATGTGTGCACAACAAAAGACACTCCTTTGGGAGTCATGTACAAAAATTAAACAAGACATAAAATGCCCAAATTACTACAACCCATGTACATAAAATAGGGAAACACAACCCAAGAACCTATGAACACTACTCTCCAAGAAAGAGTGTCAAAATATTGGTCCACCTCCAAGTGTTCATTTCCCCTTACGCGAACTTAGAAGAAGGAAGTTTACAATCATCTGAATGATAATGTAAGTTGAGAGCTAAAAATCCCAATAGGGACTTTCCAATGTTTCCATAATAAATGCTAATAACAAATAAACTAAGAAAGTGATTTCAATTTTAAAGGTTTACAAGTTTTTAATTATAAAAATATTTAAATGAATAATTATATACAATTAAAATGATTGAAATAAATATTTTAATCTATGGATTTAAAAAATGATGGAATATTTCTAAAACAATGGCATAAATAAAATAAGATACATAAAACATATTATGTAAATTCAGAAGTCCTGCACAGTAGTTTAAAACATTGGCATATGTTTGTATATCAAATATAAATAACAAGCGAGCAACCTTATAATCTTATAAATAGTTATAATTGTATTTCCATCTATAAGACTATGTCATCTCAATGTGAAATCATAAAAATGTGAATACACATGTCCTAATGACAATGACCATTATCGACTCATCACCAACCTTCTGGGGATGTGACCTACTACATGTGTGAATAAGAATGTTTTAATATCATGCATTGTGTCCAAAAAACTGAAAAACTACCTAAGGATTTCATGTGAACTTACATAATCAATGATGGGGAATTTATTTTAAGACAACATAATAATAAAATTAAATCACACTATTTCATTTCCATTCAAATTATCCATTTTAAAAAAATTATAAAAAAACTTTCCCTTTTTCAAGGTAAAATAAATTGGTTTTAATGAAAAACAATTATTCCATTTTAAATAGTTTTAAATCCATTCAAAACCAACTCCATAATTTCAAAATTCCGTCCCATAATTAAATACAACAATTTAATTGAAAAAATTTTCATCGAAGCAATAATTTTAATTTAAAATTTTAAATAATCAATTAAAATAAATCAAAAAATTCATAGTTAATAAATTTTTTGGAATATATCAATGTAAACACCTACCTCATGGAAATCAATGTCTGTGGGAAAGCTAAACCACCCTATTTTGGTAAATAAACCTACTCACAACTTTATTATGATAAGAGTCTACCCACAAAAAGTCAACCTCTGTCAAGGATTCCTATAACCAAAACATATATTTTATGTAACATGTAATTAAAATATAAAGTTTGAAATCATTTTCTCTCTTGATAATAATATCTTTATGATCATATTAATTCAACTCATGCATGTGAAATTATCTTTCAACATTATAGGTAATTACACATTGATAATTTTATATTTAATAAGATTATCCTAATATCCAAATTAATTATGAATATATATATATATATATATCTTTTGATAATCATAATAATTATCTTCATTCAGTAACAATAAATTATCATAATAATATTTTAATAATTATTAATAATTAACCTTTAGTAATTTTTGAAAAAATAACTAGTTGATAATTTTAATAATTATACTTCAATAATTTAATGAAATAGTCCTCTAAAAAAACTATCCAACACTTAAATCATGCATTTAGCATTAGATTATTTTAATAATGTATCCCATGTGTCTTTATCAATATACAAATTTATATATATTTAGATATAAAAAAAGACAAACATATTTATATTTTCATAATTCATTTTGTACTGATAATTCAATCAATTTTCATTTGATAATATTAATAGATTATCCATTTCAATAATTTGATGAAATATTAATTTATAATTTTTGTTTTATCAAATTATTATCCAACTGTTTTCCCCTAATTTTATTAAATTGTAATTTTAGAATATTATAAATTATCAGCAAAATTTTTTATAAATTATATCTTGACATCATTGTGAAAATTAGTTATTAAGAAAATATTTAATATGATAATGTAATTATTTAATAAAAAAATATATAAAATCAACTTGGACACTCTCCAACATGAAAAATTCTCAAACCTCATTCACTGTCGAGAAATATGATCACTGAGGATGAAGAAAAAAAATATATCCACCAGTCACGTACCAAAGTGATCTGTGAGTGCTTGGTTTCTACGATCCCAACTGATGATGAATGGATAAACAAATGGGTATTTTAATTCCCACACCACTTGTTTTTTTTCAATTAATTATATTTGAATGAAAATTAATCAAACATCCAACCAAATGATTAAAAACACCTCATTAATCCATTGATAATTGAAACAGTTGAAAATGATCTAAAACCAATGTTTTTGAAACCCCCACATGAGGGAAAAAGGAGTCTAGGCGTGATATTAAGGGTCATTAAATAGTGAAAACAATTTATTTTTAACAATTATATTAAATTATTTAATTATTTAAAATAAAAATGATATCTCCATCGTCTCTTAAGTATAATTTTTATGCCCCTCCCAGGGTAAACACCTCGTTCCAGTCCCAATAATGGTCTTGTTTTCCCAAACGATGAACCGTTTGAGACATATTGAAGATTTATTAAATAATAATCAGAATAAATAAATAATTAATATAAAAGGGTTATTTTTTTATTGTCATCATGGAATCAAAATTATCAATGGGTAGAAATGTTATACCCTTTCTACCTTAAACCCCTCATTTCAGACCCATTGATGGTCTCAAAATATGAATATGTCACACCGTTTGGGAGATATTTAATCATTTTTATCGTATAATATATTAAATATTTCATAATAACAATACCTCATGAGGTAAGCATCCAAATTTCCAGCACCTTTGAATTTAATACCACTAATATGGTAAACAACATATTTCAGTCATATTAGCAGTCTCACATTTTTCATATGACAAACCATTTTAAAATTATTCAATTATTTATAATAAAAAGAGTGTTCTTAATGAAATATAATTAATATTCTTATTCAGTATTTATCGAGGAACTTTAGGCCTCAGAACATAATAATAACATAGTATCTATCAAAAAAAATATTATATTGATCATTTCATGATGTTAACGTACGTTTATGGTATTTGAAAAATTTATCAAAATTGTGGAGATAAACAATTTTTCATCACTTAAGATATTAAAAAACAAAATAGGGGTTTGTAATACCTTAAGAAGTAATGGGATGTTACAACCACCCCATCATAAGTTTATTATGTCCCTTGAAATCCACTGAAGAATCCTCCATGTAAAAATGTTGAGGCCACAACTCTATCATTAATTCATCCCATTCCCATATCCCATGAGAATTAGATCCTTGGTTCCATAGTACACATAAAAGAGTTTTCTTCCTCACAATAAGTACATTGGTCTCAGAATCAAAAATCGTGACTAGTTTTTCAGTCAAAGATAAATCAGGTTTAATATCAATATCAGTAAGGCTCAAAATGGGAGATAGACTAGAGAAATACTTTCACAGATGTGATACATGAAACATGTTATGTATCAAATTCATTTTCACTAGTAGTGCTAAATTGTAAGGATCATTCACTAGTATATCAATAACCTCAAAAGGTCCCACAAAATGGGGAGCAAGCTTCCCTTGCCTCCCAAGCCATCAATGACATAACTAGGGTGAAACATTCATGAACTAATGATCACCATAAGAAAACTCATAATGTGTATAGGTAAGATTGGCATATGTTTTGTAATATATCTGGCCCTTCAACACTCTCTGATGAATCATGTGGATCTTACATGTTGTCTCTTGGACCAAAATCAGACCAACCAATTAACTTTCTCCGACCTCTGACCAACACAAAAGTTATTTTCAAGGATGGCTATAAAATTCATCAAAAAGATACATTTTGATTGTAGAGTGATAAATGTTGTTATAAGAAGACTCAACCATCCTCAAATGATCATCCAAAGCCCAACTGAAGTATTAAACCCAGGTACTGAGCATATCTTAGAGTATCTGTATTTCTCTCTCTATTTGGACATCTGGCTGTAGATGGCAGGACTTTATCAAATGGGCTTGAGATTCAATTTCCTGTTCAAGGCTGTTCAAAAAGTGATAAGTAAACTGAGGATCCCTAACAGAGAATATAGAAGATGGAACACTGTGAAAAAAATAATTTTATTCACATAGTGAATTTCCAACTTTTAAACTTTAATTGTATCTCAAATGGGTTTAGAGTGAGATAACATGGTCATCCTATTGATCGCATCCCATATTTTGTTCCTATTATTCTAGGATCGAGGAAACCCAACTAAAAATTCCATAGTGATTTCCTCCCACATCATTGTAGGGATAAGAAGTGGTTGTAGAAAACCTGAATGTTTCTGGTGCTCGATTTTCACTTGATTCTGTGTATAGGAAATTGATGTAAACTTACCCTAGTCTCTTCTAAAACCTAGCCACTAGAAATTTCATGAAATATCATAGAATTTAATTTTGGTTTGTAGGTGCACAACCCATTAGAATTAATAGAAATCCCCCGTCACAACCATTCATACCATTAACAGCACCACATAACTATTTCAACAACACATAACACCCTCTTTAGAGAAATACTACTAAGTTTCTATAACATGATCACAAACAGTGTCCCTAGTGCTACAAAATTCATCATAAAGATGTTTATCATAATGAAATATCTCAGTAAGAGTAAATGAAATATTAACACATGCTAAATAAATATCATCCCACCTCCATTGAATTACAATATGAATCATTCTAAAAAGATTCCTCAAACTCCACTCTCCCAAATATTCTTTTACAGCCTGTGTTGGATGATTCATTCTTAACACCTTATGAAATGAAATTCTCATTATTCGAGGTGTAGGAAATTTAAATTTCGATAGATTCCAGGATTTCTACCTAATTCCTTCGGCAAAGATTAAAATATTATTGAGTTTATATATAACTCAAGATATTTTGGTCTGAATCCCCAGTGAAACCTTCTCTATAAACGTATTGTTGCAAACTATTATGTGTGTGCATTATAGATGCATGTTCAAGGTCATAAGTAGGAGAGTTCTTCATGTGAGGATTATGATGACATGATCCATAAGAAACTACATGATTAACTTGTATAATGAAAAATCCCAATCCAAAACCTGATGCATCACAGAAGACCATGTAACCTTTCCCAATATTTCGAAGAGTTAACACCGTTATAGTAGTCAAAAGATGCTTTAACTCATAAAAATAACTATGGAATTTATCATTCCATGAAAATTGGACTCTCATTGGAGTCAGAGCAGTCATCAGATAAGCTAACTTTGAGATGTCCTTAACAAACCATCGATAATATCCTACTAATCCCATGACACTCTATATATCAAAAAAAAATGGTTGTTCCCAAGTCATAACAGCATTCACCATCGTAGAATCTACTGATATTATTTTTTCTAACACCACATGCCTCCAAAAAGTTTACTTTTTTTAACCCAGAAATCGAACATTCAATTCTTGGAATAATGTTAGTGATTCCATAGTAGACTCATAACTATTATCATATAATGAACATGATTTACCTTGAACATGGAGTGGAGAATAATTTAATCCGAAAAAAATAAAAAAAGGTATTCACATACTCATGGAAAATATTTTTTATCAAATTCATGAAAATGTCAGGAGAATTTCAGTGGCCAAAGGTCCTAACATGGAACTCATAATAGAAATAACTTCTTTGAAAAGTGGTTTTGTAACTGTCTTATTCTTTTCTCCTCAATATATAGTATATAGATCAATGATCAATCATGGAAAACCACTTATCCCCTTACAACTATTGAATCAAATAATCAATTTGTGGTAAGTAATATTTGTTCATTATTGTAAATTGATTGATATTTTAATAATGTACACATAAGTGAAGAGAACAGTAATCCTTCTTGGAATAGTGAATCAGTTACATGAATGGTGAAACAGTTAGGCATATAAATATCGTTACTAAAATCTTGTCTAAGTGGGAATTAAGTTCTTTCAGTTCAAGTGGAGCCATTCAGTAAGAGGGAATTGAAACTAGTTGAGTATTGGGCATTTAATGAAAAGAAAATGCAACCTGGCATACCAGTGTAAAACCATATACTTCAAAATGATATATTTCGAGAAACACAAGAACAACTGAAGTAAGATCAACAATAATTGAATCACACTCTAAATAAAAAGAAAACAACGATATCACTTTCCCCAAATATGTATATGATGGTCCAACATTTCTTGACCTTTTGCCTCTTCATATAAGATAAGAGGCACACCACTTGTTGTATTTAGGAAGAATCATCGATGATAACAATAGAGCTAGACATTATTTGATATCAGACATTCCATCCTGAATATGACATAAAAATATTTATTTTTTAGAACCAGAAAACTCCATGAAATCTCTAAATCTAATTGAGAGAAGTCAAATGTTGGACTACGGAGACGTCGTTGTCTCTTTAGACTATGGGGTTTAGTAATTTCCATTAACCATATAAAATATCCATAGGATGAATGTGCATATTAACAATACAGTATGAAATAAGTGACTGAGATGGAACATTATCAAATAGATCTTTCATTAATGATGATGTTATATTAATGGTACATCTCATAGTTCCCGGACCCGGGTCAATTAACTCTGTTGACTATTCCACAATGTGAATATTAATTGGTTCAGATTCATGTGGCTTTAACTCTATTGTAATGAAATCATATGATTACCCCATAGTTTATGGAGATGATAATGATCATGTTCCACTACATGGAGTATATAATTGGAGGAATAATCTCATTAATTTCCCTAAAATTTTGTAGGAGCTATAGTTCCTGAGTTCCTCAATGAAAACACTCTTAGAATGTCATGGATTTTCACACTGATATCATGTCAATGAACTCCCTCCTAGTGCTACAGAATTCCTAGACTGACTCCATCATTGATAAAATTCAAAATAATCATGACACTTCTATTTTTCTTTAATGGAATCCATTCATTGACTGGGAGGAATAAGAAATCCCTTATCCATTAATTTCCTGTCAGGACCATCTCAAACATCATCACCCTATCCAGCACATCATCATAAGTTGGATGCTTTAACAAAAAAACTAACAATGAATATCTGATCAATGTTCCAACTTGAAACTTCTAGCTTTTTTCTTCTCATTAGATACAACCTTAGGAAGAAACTGAACCAACTCACAAATGAAGTTTTAGTACTCAACAATGGTTCTATTGGACTTCTCAAGATTGAAGACCTCTACAACCTTATACAACATGAATGATTCTGTATAGAAATGTTCAATGAAAATAACCATGAATTCTTTCGACCCTAAATTGTCATGTTTCCGAGTTGTCATCATCGTCTCCCACAATCTCCATCTCGGTCCCTCTATGATAAACGTGGATCATTTCACATTGATCACATCAGGTGTGTCCAAGAACCCAAACAGATGTTCAAACATGGTCAACTGATCATCATCATAATGAGGGATAGTGACACCTTTAAAAACGAGTGTCTTCTAGAATAAGAACTCTTATGAATGATTTCGGAGAACAACCCACTAAGGATCCATAGTTGGAGCCTGGACGTGATCTGAAAGTGGTTTCAATCCCAGAGCTCAGTAAGTAGAAAAAAAATTCCTCTACTACACATGGATCCATAAAAGTACATGATTGCTGAGATCCAAAAGCATCCTCTTTCTGGATACGATTCACATGTCTTCTTAGAGGCACGATGCTACAAAAAATCATAAAATAAAAAGGAAACATTATATTGACACTCAAATTGAGTAATATGAAATGATTCCCTTAATATAAGGGATAAAAAAGATTTAGATTCCACACCATCCTAATCAATATATGGAAAAAGAAGAACTAGTCCACAATATGTATTTCCCTAACCACCATTGGTGACATATGGTTTATTATATTGATAACTTGCTAGGAACTCAATCCAAACAACCTCCTAAGTCCCGAAATGATTTCATAAATGAATATTGACTTCATGAAAAATGTTACACCCCTTTCTGATATTATTTTATCATGAACCAGCCAGTGTACCCTCATAACCCAATAACTGATCTAGTCCTGACATAGCATGTTGGGATTTCCCAATCCCCAAGGTTCAATAACTAGCACAAAGGATCATACAACATACAAGTGGGAATTATTTTTTCACATTAATGTCGAAGATAATGAAAACAAGGTTGTAGGAATAACAAAAGAAACTCCACTAGTAGTGATTTACAAGAATATAACAAGGAATAAAAATAAAAATGTACTATAACCAAAGTACTAAAATTAGTAATCACAATCCATGACCCTAAGGACACAAATCACATTGACTGATGGTAAACAACTGGATCCACCTCAATGTAATCCTTTCCCCTTGCTCGACCCTAGAAGAGGGAAGTCTATATACACCAGAATGAAAAAGTAGGGTGTAAGATAATAATCCTATTAGGGTCTCACCAAGGATTCCATAACAGATTCCAATAATATAATAACAACTAATGTTTCAAAAAAAAATTATGAAAATTAGGGTTTTAATTAAAAGAAATATTTAATTGAATGATTCTATCTAGTTCAAAAGGTCGAAATATATATTTTATGAAATGGATTCAAAAATGATTTAATTTTTCTAAAACTTTTCTTTATATTAAAACATTTATTTAAAAATGGTTATGTATATTCCAATGGAATGTAAAGTAGTTTAAAACATTGTCATACATTTATATCTAAAATATTAACAATAAGTGTGCTACATGGTCATCTTCCAAATAGGTATAATAGTATTTTTACTAAAGGGCCCTGCACACTCAATGTGAACTCCAAAAAATGTTTTTACACACATCATGACGACACAGGTCAATGGTGTCTCGAAAACAAACTGTCATGGATGGGACCAAGTACATGTATGTTTTAGAACATTTTAATAGCTTAGATTGTTTCCAAATTACTCACCAACTACCTAAAGATTGAGTGTGCCCTTACATAATCAATGATGAAAAATTTATTTGATTTATTATTAAAAATAAAATTAAATAAAATTATTTTATTTCAATGCAAATTTTCTATTTAAAATAGTTTTTAATAATAAATAGGCCTATTTTTATGATAAATCCAATGGGGTTTTATGAAAACATTTATAACCATTTTCACCTGTTTCAAATCCATTCAAGAACAACTTTATCATTTCTCGATTCATTCACAAAATTAAATTCAATAGCTTAATTGAAAATTATTTAATAAAAACGTCATATAGGTTCAAAAATTTAAATCATAAATTGAAATATATAAAAAAATTCAGGGTTACATAATTTTTTTGGCTAATAATGATAAAACCACCTACATCAAGATTATCGATGTCAGTGGAAATGACAAACCACCCAATGTGGTTCAATTGACCTTCTCAAAACCATATAATCGTAAGAAACTAAACACAAAAGGTTGATGTTTTTAAAGGGATCCTAGAACAGAATTTTTTTTTTATTTCACAATGAATTCAAATATCTTATTTGATAATATTTCTCTCTCTTGAATAATTTTTGGATTATCATTTAACGTCAATTCAACCATTTGAAATTATCCTTAAAAAATTCATGTTATTACACATTGATAATATTATCATAACATCCAATGTAATTATGTAAAATTGAATATCTCTTTTGATAATTAAAAAAATTATCTTCTCGAGGATGTAATAAATTATCAAAATCATATCTGGATAATTATATATAATCATCCTTTAGTAATTTTAAGAAAAACAATTTCATGATAATTTTAACAATTATCCTTCGATAATTCAATGAAAAGGTCATCTAAAAACTATCTGTCAATAAAAATATGCGTTTATCATTAAATAATTTTAATAATCTATATCATATCTGTTAATAAATAAATAAATATATATATATATATACAAAGACACACAACTATATCTTTTGATAATTCATTTTCTTTTTATAATTCATTTCCTTCTGATAATTCAAACAATTATCATTTTATTATTTAAAAGAATTATTCATTTCAATAATTTTATGAAATATTAATTTACAATTTGGATTATATAAATTATTATTGGACAATTTTTTCCTAATTTTTTGCATATTATATTTGATAATTTTATAAATTATCTCCAAATAATTTTATATATTATTTGTTGATAACATTGTGAATTTTTTTAGAAAATAAATAATATAATAATGAAATAATTTAATATAAGAATTATATTAAAAATTGACATTGGACTATCTCATAGGTGCAATGCTAATCCCACATACTAGTGAGGAATTTGAAAGTCATAGAGGAAGAAAAAATGATCCACTAGTCATGAAAAAAAGATATTTTCAATGGCTTGGTTTCAAAGGGGCCAACCAAGGATGAAAGGATAAACAAATGGGTATTTCAATACCCTCAATGCTTGTTTTTTATAATAAATTAACATTGAATTTAAAAATATCCAATATCCCACTAAATTTTTAAAAATACCCCATTTATGTGATAATAATTGAAACGATTGAAAATGATCAAAAACCAAAGGATTTGAAACACCCTATTCATGAAAATGGAGTTTGGGTGTGAAGTTAGGGGGATTGAATTAGGAAAATCAATTATTTTTAATAATTAAATAAAATTATTTAATAATATAACATAATAAATAGTCTCAATCATTCCTTAATTATAAATTTTATGCCCCTCCAAGGGTAAAATTCTTGTTCCAGACCCAATGGTGGTATCAGATTTCTCAAATGATGAACTGTTTGAGAGATATTGATGATTTATAAAATAAAAATCAGTATATATAAATACTTAAAATAAATGGTTATTATTTATGAGCAATGCTTCCAAATGCACGACACATAAAAATAAAAATACCAGTTGAGGGTAAACCACTTTTTCCAGACCCATCGTGGTATATGATCTCACATACGTCACAATGTTTGAGAGATATTTAACTATTTTCAATAAATAATAAATTTTATCTTAAATAATTACTTTATCTTATTATAGAAGAATGGAAATTGAAAACTACATCAAATAATATACCCCTCAATAGGTAAAAAAATATTTCAGTGGTAATAGTGATCTAAAATTTCTCATATGACACACCATTTTTTAGTTATTCAATTATTTTGAACAAAAAATGTGCGCTTAATATAATAAAATTAATATTATTTTCATTCATTGTCATGGATCTTCAGGACTCATAACATCACAATAACCCAGATTCAAACTCCCAAAATATTCAATTGAACATTTCATGATGTTAACTAACGTATAATATCTTTAACACATTTATCAGAATTTTTCTGAAAAATAATTTTTTCCACACATAGGATATTAAAAAAACACAAGACGGATTAAGAATACATAAAAAATTAATTGGATGATACATTATATATTGTAAAAAGGTATAATTAATGAATATAATTTTTTTATTTTATGGTTATTTATGAACATCATCTTTATCAATATCATAAATTGAATTATTTTACTAATTTCTACTATTAATATTATAAACTATTGATAATCAATCATATATTTTCAGAAATATGTGGTATAATATGGGAAGTATTATGTTTCATTTTATTTTGTTACTGGGATTCCAAATAACTATTTTTACAAAATAATAAACAATTTGTCTCTATTTTGTTATAAATAATAATCCATCTTCATATTACACATCTTAAAAAATATCATTCAGAATGAATGTTCTATCCCTCTCCCTCTATAAATACATATCAAGGTGTACCCATTATTTTAGGAACCCCATATCAATAATAATAAAAAACCCTCTAATGGTATTGATTTTATTTATTTCCTTTTAAAAAATGTTCATTCATTTTACTAATCCTCTATATTTTAAATTGTTCCTTTTTTAATGACATTTTACTCATTAATTTTTATTTATTTATTATACAATTTTAAATTTATTTAAAATTTATCACTAATTAATACATTCCATGAGACATTATGTAGAACTAGTATACTGTCAAAATTATCCCATGATTTTCCATTCTAATCATTGATTTTGTGAACACCCATGACCATTTATATACGTGGGTATTGAGATAAATGTTAATATATTTAATTTATTAACTAAATTTATTTGTATAACCAATAATTATTAATTATTGTATTAATTATGAAGAAATACACTCTTTTATATTATGATATATGTGAAAAAAATATGTTCATAAGAGGAATT
The DNA here is from genome assembly GCA_963277665.1 of Viscum album. Classification (NCBI taxonomy): domain Eukaryota; kingdom Viridiplantae; phylum Streptophyta; class Magnoliopsida; order Santalales; family Viscaceae; genus Viscum; species Viscum album. The sequence goes on from OY728160.1 coordinate 2,068,355,200, forward strand.
TGACTAGTGTTGCCTAAATTGTACAAATAACCAATGCATTCAGTAATGTTTTTATCTCCTGGGATTCCATGTATGGTGCATAATTTTTATCATATTAACTCTATGTAATGATCTATTGATTACTATTTTTTACATAATGTTATAATGTATTTTTTATGTTAATTCCACCTTCTCAATGTTCATTGATGTTATCAACTTAGGTCATTCATTGATTTTTTTTCTATTATAACAATATTAAATCACCATGTTATAGAGAATTACTCTTAGTAACTACATAAAATAATTGAATTACTTTTTTATGCTACAAAAATTATTTATTTCATAGTCCATTCTTATATTCAATCACTATTCATACTACAGTTTTTGAAAATAAATGTAATTTTAATGTAATGTTATGGACTATTTAATTATTTTTTATATCTATGTTTATTGTTATTTTGATTCATATGTAATTACCAAATGATATTTGTCCTATAACCATTTTTGTATCTTTTTTATGTTTATCATAATTAAATAGTTCATGAATTAATGTTTATAAAATATTTGGGATTTCATAGTTGGTATCAATGTAATGTCTAGTTAATTTATGTTAATGGGGTAAGAAAAATAGAATAATTAGGACGGGAATAATAAAAAACATAAGAAACAATTCATATATTGATTAAAGTTATATATAATTATGTGTACATTAAATAAATTCAAATTCATGATAATATATATGGATATGGATTTAACATTGTTTTTTAATGAAATAATAACCCCAAATAGTGTGGATTGGGTGTTAACTCAATCATCACCTAGTTCATGATAAAATGGCCTTTCAAAACCCATATTTAGAAATACATGAGGTATATTAATTAGAATATTCACAATATCATTAAAAAATTATGAACTAAGAAACAATTCAGTTCAAATTCATTTTTGAGAATTTGGTCATGAATATCATTTATTGATACCAATATATTTTTAGTTTAATGAATATATATATATATATATTATTTATCACATCAATATTAATTATATCTATTTTATATTGTTAATATATTATAAAATATAATCTTAATGAATTACTGATAATATGAGTAACATAGTTTAACAAATGAGGGGTGAAATTTTATGACTGCACAAATGTGATACTAAATCCGATGTCAAAAGGTGTTGAGAAATAAATACCATCTCATGAAAAATTTACTCATGCATTGAATAGAATCATGGATCATGAATAAGACCCGCATCTTATTAAAAATGATAATGGTCCATTCAAACCATTATGTGGAACTGATAATAACATTTAATTCATATTTTAATCCCCTAATGCCATAATTTAGATCGACTACTTTGAAAAAAAACTCTATATCCTCCATTAATTTGAGAAACATACTATTTTATTGGATATTTATTGCATGAAGTGGAAATATAATCAATAGGATTTTTCAATAGATATTAGTATCCCTATGGACATAATCAATTTGATATAGTTGAATGATTTTAGGAAAATGATTTAAAATAAATATTTTTCTGCCACTCTCTAACTTACGATGGAGGGATTTTTCATTGTGATCATGAAAAAGATGATGAATCCCTTATAATTCATTTAGAATTAATCAAAACAATTGAACAACGTGGATCCTACATTATCATTTAGTACATAAAATAAGATGAATACATCTTCATTCAAATAATGTCTAAGTAAAATAATTTAATAGAGATTCCGGATATTAATATCTATGTGGAAATTTGTAGTTTTATCCTCAATTTAATAATAGGGAATGGTGAATCGCAATGTTCTCATTGAATTATTCATAGAATGATGAGATTGTTCATTAATTCTTTTTGTGAGTAGTATATATCAAAAGGTTGTAATAAATTAAAATATCCCACTTGTTAAAATAGGGGAATGATTCATGAGTAATATTTTTATGAGTGGATTAATAAAGCTTAAGGTCTCATATGGAGGGTCATAAATATATTTTATGATAAATGTTGAATCCCACTAATGTGATATGGTAAATGAATTATCTTTCCAACCCTTTTCTAATTTTAGAAGGATTTTACTAAAAATAATGCACGTATTATGTAAAACAATTCACCAATTACAAGGTTATCAATGACAATAGTTGAAAATAACAACCATTTCCGATAGATCATGGGATAACATATTCCATAATCTCTCTCTTGGCAGATCTTGCTAATTATTTTCTGAAATATAAAATAGTTAATAATTAATGGATTGAAAATGTAATATTTGATTCTGGTTTATATATTTATTAATATCATGGATACATAAAAACAATTAAAACGTGAAATCAAATCATGGAAATCATATTATGAATTAAAATGAAAAAAATAAAATCATTGCATCTCTGTCATCTAACATCAATCATTTCCTTAATTGACAAATGAATTTCCCTGAAATCCTAATGATACACTTTGTAGAAAAATTTTTTGTTATTAAATGTATGGATTAGATATCCTTAAAATGATGCAACATAAATTTAATATTGAAGGAAATAAAACATCAGGTCACGAACCACTCTTTAATTCTGTACTAAAATAATAAGGAGAATTCATATCCATTGAAATCATCATCTTACGAATGGATATTATTTATTTATGTAATTATTTTATATACTACATATGTTATATCATGGAAAACATAATCTGTTATTAAATGAAAATTTTAATATAAATTCTTGACATATTCCCTGAAGAATTAATTAGTCATTATAATAATTTAGGGTTTGTTTACTCGAACGAACATATACATAGAGAATTTTAAATATCCAAAACTCTATATATAAATAAATCCATTAATAATGATGAGATAAAATAGAAATTATACATAAATATGTATAAAGGGTTTATATTCCCATGTGATTTACCATTTGGTGAAACTATCAATTTATTCAATAATGTTTATGGGACAATTCACTTATTCATTGAATATGGTGATCTCAACAAGATCGTGAAAATTTATAATAATGCACATCCATGGAATGATTTGTTAGTTGATTGACAATGTGGATCATGGTATATATATAATATTTCACTTCAATCAGGATACTATAATGTAGTGGTGAAGGAGGCATATATATACAAGGAAACATTATTTATATGGTACTATATGATTGATTTCATTGCGATCCACATTGAACTAACTAATTATCCACCTATATTCATGGACAATATTAATTGTGTCTTTAGAGATTCCATATAAATAAATTATTATGCATTAAAGACAATATTATTTTTTACACTAAATGTAAGTATGAAGAGGAGGATAATTTCAATATTGTGTCGAATAACATGTGGGAGGAAATGTTAAACTCATAGTATAGTAAATATTACTTTTGGATGTTGAATATAATGTTAAAATCAAAATTTATTGAAAAAAGGTACATATATGAATCTTTCTTTTATATAAATGATTTATTTATGGACCATCCGATCATCTATAATAAAAATTCATAGTTTCAAAATATTAGCTATTAATGATAGTTATTTTTGAGAAACTTGTATTGTTTATGAATCTGATAATCTTGGATAAATATTAAGTGGTTTTTGTTTTTCTAGACAATTTAATATAAAAAGATATTAAATGTGTTAAGGAAGAGGCTTTTCAATTGTACTATTTTAAAATTTCCTACGCATTGGGAAGGATATTTGATCTATAGTAATTCATCTAATTGTTTTTTGGTTGTTTACTGAAATAAAATGAAATTAATTTTTGAATACCTTTTTCTAATTAATTTTTTCTTATTATAACTATCCATTTTATGATTTATAATTACCAATGGGGATATTTTTTTTAATATATACTAATATTGACACTACATGTACAATTGTGACATATATATGGATTATAAAATCCTCAAGTATATATTTAACTAAAGGTCCTCAATATATCCCAATGAAGGTAGTTAGATCTTATTTAGGATTACTACTATCAAATTAATTGTCACCATGTGAAGAATAATAATGTGTATGATTCTCTATGTAGAAAGAATGTTGTAACCTAATCTGTGATGAGAATTAAAAACTATATAATATACTAGTTCATGTAATTGATGGAATTAGGAATTATAAAAGTATCATTATCACAACCTAATTAAATAAATACATGAAAATCCATTGATATTCTTATCACGGTTCCCAAAAAAATTAAAAAGGTGAAATATATAATGGTAACATTATTTTCTATATTTTTTCAGATGATTTATAACATTAATATGTTTCCCATCAAAGATATAACCTAAGAGAGAACATGTTTATGATATAACTAGAAAATCTGTTCTTATTCTACCATGAATCTATAATATGTATATAAATATGAACCAAAAATAGTATTGGTTATCATAAATAATGATATTGAATAATTTTATTATTGATGATCAGTAGGAAAACAAGTCATGTGGTAATGATAAATTCTTAATGGCATTGTTAATCTATTTATATTATTATAATAGAAATGGGAAATCACAACCTTGGTTTTCATTGTACAAATCCCAATAAAATATAGAGGTATATCTCAATTTTATTATTATTCACATAGATTAATATTTTTTTTAATTTCATTATTATCTATAAAGAATACTTTTTTGACAAACTCAACATGGAATACATTTGATAAGAGGTAAGAAAACATGGGCACAATCTACCCATTTTATTTGATCATGATCTTTAGATTTTAGTCATGTTTTGGAGAAGCCTTTAAAGTTCATTGGATACTAAGATATGCTTCAATACTTACTATCTCCATCTGATAGGTGGTTATTCTAAAAGAACAATTCAAACCCAAGAGGGTTTGTAGATATCATGTTCATTGGGAATATAATGATGTTGGGAACAGAACGGTCCACTAGTAGATTATTCATACACTAATAGTTTGAATTATATAATTCTTATATGTACATTTTATTATATATATGGGAAGAAGAATCAGATTACTACATGTTTTGAAGATGTATGAGAGTATAAGATTATGGGACCTGACCATATCCCATAAATAATACATCATCATAATAGAATTGAATTTCATAATAATTACTATAAAATATCAATGAAATGATATATATATAATCATCAAGAATTAATATATTATTATGATTTAAATATGTTGTTTCCACATAGATAACCATGAAATGATGTTATTATATTTGGATACATTTTCCAATTATTTATTGTTGATTGCATCAAGGAAGCAGACTATAAAATTTCACACCAACATAACACATAATATGTATAGTAATATTTTTTTGTATCACATAAAATAAATTATATATGACACCCCTCATATATATTTATTCAAGAGGGTGTACTGTTAGAAATTATCATTTATATGAGGGGATACCAGTGAAGATATTTTATCATAGAGATGGTGTTCTATGAAACAATACAACTTACCCAGTCAATGTATATTGTTAAAAACAAAAATATACTTAAAAATGTTGGAATAAAATTAAAAAATGAAAAAAGTTACCCAAATCTATTTTACAACATAGCATGAAATTTTCATGGATAAAATTATGATGGGGGTATTTACTGTGACTAAAACTTATATAAATTGAAATAATTTATGAAATTATAAATTATTTGTTCAGAAATGTAGTTAAAAAAACCATATTTCTTATAATTCATTTATTATAATGGCCCACTAAAATGATGTTGTGTTTGATAGAAAATAATGATAATAATAGTAACTAATGATAATATATTATTTCTACAATGTCTATTAGGATTCATAAATAATAACGGTAATAATAAAATCTAATTTCCTCATAAAGTTGAAGCGATGATCTTAACCAATAATATTTTACCCTATGAATAAAAATTATCAGATCCTTATAGGGTGGTGGAATCATATTTCATTTTATATTATCTATAACAACCCATTACATAACAATATAATCTTTAGGGACACAATTTATAATATAACATCAAGCTTAATCTGATCACCTTAAGAACCATGTTCATTAAACAACCTCATGAAAGTATAACCATAACACACCTAACCCTTAGTATCAATACTGGTGAAAAAATGGGTTATGTATCTATAACCATATAATTTAAATTTCAATATGTTATTTTACATTGAATAAAGACTATATATATCACATTCAATTAATATATAAAACATATGTGTATATAATTATTTATTAGATATTTGTATTTTGTAATAAAATATTCTTATTAGATAGTATAGAACTCCATTTTAAGACACTTTTAGAAATATTTATAAATTTTATTTATTTTTTCATTTTGTGAAATAATATTAATTAAAAAAATAATTATTTAAATTTAAATGAAAATAAAATTTACTAAAACTCATGAAATTTTTAAATTTTTAGAAATATTATATTGTCATAAAAACTATAATTTTATATAAAATGAATACTTTTATTTATATGTGAAATTTATCAATTTTAAAAAATTATATATTTTTAAATAAAGAAAATTTCATAAATCACGTTGTCAAAATTTTACAATAGTAAATTTTTCTTAATTTTCATATATGGTCGAATTTTTAGATAACAATTAAATACATAACAGATATACTCTTTCTGTTATGATTTTATCATTTAAAAAATGTGATGTATAAATTATATAAAATTCATATAGTTACAAATATATCCATTAAAATAATATATATGTGTATGGTATTTTAAAAATTTTAGAATCCCATAAAAATCCTCAGATACCTATATTATATTTTATCGATTATTATATACATGAAAAAAATCCAAATCATGAATAATATTCTTTTAATTTTATTGGTTCTAAAAATAATAAAATATTAAAAAAACTCGGCTATTGGAGATCCCATGTTCAAAAACAATCGGGATTTTTGTGGTTTTGATTGTGCTATTACAGAGAGTAAAAACTATATTTTCGTAAATAAATAATGACTTCCACCGTAATTCTCCATAATTTTGAAAATAGACTCCCATTACTCGTCAATCACAACCCAAATAACATGATGTTATTATATTGTTCCTTATGAAAATACCTCCAATACTATTCATAAAATCATAAGAATCTCCTTCAAATCTTTCAGCAGCACCATCTCATCAAAATGGATTAACTACCATTCATTTATATTTCATATAAGTTTTTTGTACAATTCTATTAGATTTAGAATTTTCAATGTTTTGACGTTTTTTTAATCCATTAATTATACATATTATTAAGTACATTCATTTGTTTTATGATTTATTTAAAACATAAATGCATGTACATTATATGAATGTAGCGGGTGAGACCAAAATTATAGAGCCTTCAAATGCATGGGGTGATGTTTTTCTCTCATGAGATGACGTTTATGGTTCATGTGTGGTAATCCTAATCATATTATCATATAATTTTTGGGATTTTGTACTTGAATTATTCATATGGGGTCCTGCTCTATTTTGTTGGATCATTCTTACAATTCCTTGATTTTTTAATATAATTTCATTTTTATATTTTTGTTAATATTATTAAAACCTTTTCATTTCACCATGTAATTCCCTTTGAATCACAGGTACAACTTTATGATATTAAATTATTTGAGTATTCCCTTACTCCTCTTTATATATAACCTCTTTTTTATTTTTTATCAATTTATATCTGAGGTAGTTTTATAATATCATTTGAATTTTAAGTAAATGTTATAGAATGTCTTTATAATTTATTTGTATGATTGGTTCAATGTATTGTGATATATATATATTTACCCAAATAAAATAGCCATCCAATCATTTGGTTGTGTGTTATATGTATCTTAATATAACATATAATAAATTAATTTGTACAAAAGTTGTGGGTTTTTTAGATTATACACATTTAAATTTATAATGTCATTATAAGGATACAGTAATAAGGATTTGTGAATGATATTATGGTGATTGGGAATAGTTCATATCGTTGATCGATGAAGAATATAATTCATTCATAAAGGTGATGGGATATCATTATATGAGGGTAATTTTTACACCCATGAATTATACATATGTTAGATCATAAAATAAAATATATCATGTCTCATTTTCTCGCCTAGAGGATTGTCATGATTGTGAAGGGGTCAACTATTTTTTATTTTAGATGATGGATGTTTGGTGGGTTATCTGATGGATGAAACAACTCCACCAACTAGCAGATGGGGTGCATCAACTTATTGATGGTTGTAGTAGGTGGACATGTATTTTTTAATACCAAATATTCTGTCTAGTGTTAATCCACTGCACAGTAGTGATCCTAATATAATTAATGCATTATTCATAGGTTCCCTATCATGTCATTAGTAGAACACTATCTATCTATTGGATCTAAAAATATCTTATCATTAACTACATTTAAATATTTTAATATAATTTTATTATTATACTATCCTTTAGAATAATCTGATCAATTTTTGACTTGAAATAAATGGCGATATCAACCTTGTTTCTCTTGGATCCCTATTAAACTTATATTTTTTTCTTGATGTCATGATCAAAGATGAGGAAACCATAAATATATTATCAATTTTTTCTAAAAATAATACTAATTTTGTCCCTGGAGTCGATCATTGATCCAATCCATATTACTCGATCTATTAATATACACCTAGATATATATGAGGATTCAGACTATATTTATAGATCGGTGTCGGATCATGGCAATGGGTGTCCTCTCATTGATCCATAATGTGTATTTTATATTTTATGGGTCTCATTTGTTATGTTTATTTGGAATCCACATATTTTAATTATCTCTTCCCTGAATCCTAAATCTATCTACTCTATGTTGATGAATTGAGTCTTTTTCGATTGAATATTGGTGTGTTGGAATGATCCTGGTGTAATCCAATAACTGATAATGGAAATTTTTATTAATGAACTAATGAAATGAAATCCTTACATTATTGTAACATTTTATGGATAAATTTTACATGATTTTTTTACATCTTCTGAGTGTGCAGACCATTAAATTAATTTTTATGTTGTTCCTAGTAACTAGAAAATCATTCCTTTTATCAATATAGAATCTGAGTATCTTATTAATTCTCACTATATATGTGGTTTTATCAAAATCATGGATTATATAATATTCACTGTTTTTTATTTTTTCTTTAAAAATATTTTTATTTATATTTAAAATCATGTAAAAAATAAATATTGCAATATATTTTCATTTTATGTCATGATTTTCATGTTTATTTGTGCATACACTGTCAAATTAGTATTTTAGTGTACATGTTGATAGGTGCCCTGTTAGACTATGTTGGTCCCTTAGAGGGGGACCTAGAATCAAATGATATATTTTATGTGTATTTTAAAACCATATGGGTAGTGTCATAGATCTTAATGGGATTATTCCAGGTGAGCACTATATACCATTAGAAGAGGATCTATATGTAGCTTAATGAGTTGATGGGGAATGTCAGTGTATATTTTTTATTTTTTTTCGTACATGCTTGTTAACCATGAGTAACATCAACATGTAATAATTCTTAATGGGAGAAACATTCAATTAAGGGTGGAAATGGGTTTTTCCATAAAGGGAAAAACATTTATTGTCTATAACAGTTGATTGAGTCACATAACCTGAATTATGACATACAATGACAACATATGAAATTCTACTGATGTGGCCTAAATTCATATATAATCATCGTTAATTGAAGGATAAGTAATGCAACATTTCATAACATTTTAATTTTTTAATTTTTGTTTATGAATTTAGTATCCCATCATGACAAAAAATACATACTTGCACGCTCATTTTATGGAATTATTGGTAATATTCTACTGGTTATATAGTCACACCTAATTTTTTAATTTTTTTATATGAAAAATAAATTATCTAGGCTGGGAGATCGAAAAGGGTCCTGGTGTATAATTTTGAGGAACATAGAGTTTGGTGAGGGGATTTTTTCCGAGAAATACTCTAGATGACATTAAAATAATATTTAATTCATTTATATCTAATTATATTACATATACATGTTAAATATCCACATTGGGGGTATGTAAGGTTTAATATTATTGGGTCGGATATGAAATATGTTTTCACAAATTATTTAATATATTTTCAATGGGGATTTTCTATTAGAATATGTATATGTTGTTCTATTATAGTTTATGTTTATCATTATCATGGTTATAGTGTCTCCATGACACCACAATAACCTCGATACTAATTGGAAGTATGTTACAAATGGGGACAAATAATTGGGGTAATGTGGTTATTCATAAATATATAATAATTCGGTTGATGGTTTTACCGTAAAACTAACACCTGCAATGTAAAAAAAGGATATATATCGAAATGAACTCTTCAATGAAACATCCCAAGCTTCCACCCTCTCACTGAGATTCCAAAATGCTATCTTCGAACAACCGAAAAAAAATTTATTTCCCCAGAGTCTATTTTTCTAGTAATCAATTTTGAGAATTTCTGATACATCTCTAATGCTAACCATTCATAATTCACTATGTAAGTACAATATCACCATATGTGGGTGATTCAATCTAGGATAATGACCCAAAAATCTAGGAACAATATTGCCTGAAAAAAAAAACGAAACATATTCCATATATAATAAGATATTAATATAAAACTATTAATAATCATGTAAAATGTGTTACATCAACACGAGACAGAATAATATAAACTATAATTATAATTCTAAAAAAATATAATCATATAAGAAAACCATATCTCCATCTATATTTCAACCACAACCATCACATACGACCATAATGTGGCATTATCCAAGAGATGTCATCTGGATACATGAAAAACATTCATTTACATGCGTCTGATAATACAGTACATATAAATGAACTATGGATTATATTGTGTGTGATGTAGTCACATTTTTTGATAACCCCATTAATCTATGTAATTCTATCACCATGAATGCAATTTTTTCTTTCTTACAAAAGACGTTTCATTAATAAATTCATTCTAAAAACATATTCCATAAATCATCCCTTTTATTTCCATTAAAAAAATCAATATCCAAAATCAAAACAATATGAAGATAATAATAATTCACAATATAGTTTTTTTATAATCAAAATGAATCTATATCTCAAAAGATATGAATTTGAGATATAGTGGCATAAAATATTACAACTATAAATAATTGACAAAAATGGCTTCTAAACATCTAGAATGTTAAATAATGACATATAAGGAACACTATTTCAACATAATGTGAATCATAATGATACCATGTCTTGCAATAATATATTGGTATCAGAACGGTAAAACATAGTGACCTAGAATCACCATGGTTATAATTTCCCCAAAGTACAATGCACATTATTTCTTCAATGATCCTTTTATAATAATTATTCAAGTAAAATATTCATATATCTTTTAAAAAACCTATATGAGTTACATAGCCCATGATAAACAAAAACTGTTAAAGTAAAAAACATTTTTGACAAATTTTATATATCATGTATAGTAAGAAATACTATTTGTATTGAAATAACCCCTTTAAAAAATTAATTCTAGAAAAAAATTAATTTACACAAATATAGTTGTCATATATTACAAATAAATCATTTTTGGATTATGAAATAAAACGAAATTAGCACAATAATATGGTATTATATTAGATAAATCCATTATATAAGGACATTCACCTCACCAATGATAGAAAAAATGTAATCATTTTAATACAGTGATTGGAGAAAATGTGTTAACATATTAATAGTGGGTAAGTAGATTGAATTATACCTTAATCATACCATATTAATTGTCACATACATCATCATTAAGAGGCATGCCATTATTATAAATATCAATAGACAAATCATATATGTAAAATTATAGAACAGTGGTAACAATGACTTTGTCCTTCCAACCATGGGGCGGTGGACACAACAACAACAATTTCTTAAGACCTAACATAGTGACATATAAAAGATTCATGTAAAACCCATTGTGATTTTATATATGTCACATCATCCAGAAAATCATGATGACAACCACCCTATTATTCGTCTATATGATAACCACAGAATATACCATGCATCTAACAATACTCTAATATGTGAGTGTTTGCTCTACATATTCCTTACAGGTAGGTTCAAGGATATATTATCCAACACTATGTCGGTTTCCACTCTTTGTTTAAACTATTAATGGTTAATGAAAACTCTAATATAGTGGATTCATATAAAAAATCTCAAGAACCTGTAAAATCAAATAAGACTCAAAATAGGACCTAAAAATTAAATTTACATGTGACTAATTGAACATAACATTTATATTGAAATACATCAAATATTGTTATTAAAATAATTTCTATAAAAATTATTAATTATGATTCTATATATATTTGTTATATATATTTATTACATTGTTCATTTTTGGGATAAAAAAATAGATAGAACAATGATATATTACCTATGTGTTTTTATGATAAAAAATATGATTATTTCAGCATAAAATTATTATTATAAGATAATAATGATATTATTTATTCATTTTTAGTCAGTTAATCATATTTCAATTATTCAAGGTGATTAAAAACTGCTAGATGAAAATTTTAATATTTCACAATCATATTGCAAAATGACAATACGTATACATGGATGATGATTTTTTCTTCATTAAATGGATGGAATATAGTAAATGGTTGTAGTGATCCACAATTTTATAAATAAAATTTCCAATGTAATAATATAGATATTTCATATTTCATATTGTTGTATTAAATTGTAAAAATCAGCCACATGATGAGACTGTGAAAAGGTTATTACATAAATTTGAATTCAATTTTATATTATAAAATTGTTATATGGATTAATTATAAGAAAATGAGAGAGAAAATAAAAAAATAATAATAAAATGAAATAATTTGATCTGCTTTATCTTATAGGATGATCATACGCATGGAAAAAATATAAATGAAATAAAATAACATTAATGAAATTATAATTTTTATGATGAATATATTTATAAACTTCGGAGAAAATATAAATTAATTATAAATAAATAAAATATAATGTATTTATAAATAGTATGACACCCATTAGACCATTTGAAATATGATAATTAGAATATTAATCATATAATTTTGAATTGTATTCTTCCCCTTAAAACAATATCATCCCATATGGGAGTGTTATATAATAATTATATGTTTTATAATGTGAAATTTTGAATTATTTATATCTATAAACATGTAAATAAATGAAATAAAAATTATAAAATATGTGTTTTCGGTGATATAAATCATAAATATATTATTTTCATTTCTTATAATAAATAAAATTATTTTTAAAAAAATATTATTGCAAAATAATTGTTTTATAAAATAATAATACACTTCATTAGAGTTATAATATTATTTTATGTAACCATAATTAATTTTTTACATTGTGGAAAAATGATCACAATTTTAAAATTGGTATTTTAAAATATATAATTATTTTTTTGAAAGTAAATTTCTCACATATTAAATAATATGTTCATACAATTAATTTTATTTATATAATATATGAATTGAAAAATAATTTATGTTACATTATATTGAAAAATGATATATATTACATTATATGTTCATTACATGATTAATTACACATGGTATTAAATAAGAAACCATTAGTTCAAAATAAAATTCGTTATATCTCTATATAGTCACAATACTAACTATTATATTTATTATATGTTAGAAATAATAATCTAATTAATATAATATTAAAACAATACTCTTCTCCTTTACTTATAAACACCACCCCTCTACACATATTCTCACACATTATAGCCTAATTCAATAAAAACAATTCTGAAAAATTCACTTATATTCTCTCCTTTATATCCATATAATCATTTTACTCATCAATATTACAATCCAATGTGTCTTGAGGGGAGTTGTATGAGGATGCATATAAAGGACCACAAAAAACCCTCTATTAAGGATTTAAAACATTCTTCCTCCAAATGTACTAAATAAATAAAATCAAACAAGTTACAGTGCCTATTTAATAATAAATTTACTATATTGATATTACACTACAAGAATATCTATCAATTATCCTCTTCACTTCTCAACTCTTTAATAAAATTGAAATATTGTCCATATTAGGGTTGTTTTACTGCATCACTGAACAACAAAAATTAATTCTTATCAACCATATTCTAGGACAGTTATAAAAATATTATTATGGTTAAATATTATAATATTAATTATATAATTTCTTATAATTTTAAAATATATTAATAAAATGATATGAGTGTACATTTTAAGGTCAATATAACTACCTAAATGAACTAACTAAATATCAATAACATGACTAAATGACTAATAGTTAAATTGGAAAAAATATAGATATTTAGAACCACATTAAAATATTTATGTGAATTTATAAAATTCAATAGAAAATTTGGATTTGCATTACCATGTGAAAAGAACATTGTCTACTATCCAAAATTTATCATAGCATGGAATGATGAAATTTCTTTACTAAAAACATTGAGATTAAGAATTAGAAATGATTAAAATATTTGTAAAATGGTATACTTTAAATAATGTCAATAGTATATATATTCAAAAGGTTATAAATTATTTAATCATTTAATTATTTAATCAAAATTGTGTATAGTTGATGTTATGTGAATGTGAAAAACATTTATTGTCCATGGTATTGGATCCTTCAGAACCACCCTATTTTACTTGGGATATGTTTTACCATTCTTTTCCTCATATTTTTTTATATATTTAAAAATTAACTTATTTTATATTATGTATATATATCCCCCACATATATAACAAGTAAATTCCACCTTCCTTTTCAATAATATAATTGTTTTAAAGGTTATCATTGAAATTTCATTCATTACGAAGAAAATATTAATGATAACATCATTGTGTTATTATCTCATTTCATGTAACACACCATGAAATGTTTTGAAACATCAACAATTTCATTTGTAACTCATTTTTATATTTACTACCATTTTTGATCTCTTTAATTTTTGTCAGAAATAATTACTCTCCAACACACATTAAATACAAATTAAATCCTTACATAAAACCCCACATAATACAACTTCATAAACCAAAATTCCTCTAATATTTTATTATCATCAACTAACATGGATTACATTTCAATGTCTTATACTTATCTTATCCCTCGTGAATTTCATGAAATGTAAAGAAGTTGAATCTTTACAAAATTCAATTTTTTTATCTATGCCATGGACATTTAAAATATTTCATTTTCTATAGTTTCCCCTTACGATTATGACATATGAATTATTACCATTTATGGAACATTTAATCATGTAAATGTTATAAAGGCTCTTCCTAGATAGTGATCCGATTATTTTTTTAATTTTTATGTCTCATGAGTTGTTATTTATGGGATTAGGGTGTAATACTCATCCTTGAGGGGACTCTATGTAAAATCCATGGTAAATAAATAAATATGATATTCTCATATATTTTTGAATTAAATATTAATTTTACTTTAAAGGGGATGCTATGTTCGATGGCATACCCGATATGCTACAATGGGTTCCGTTGAAATCTTGCATTGCATACTAACAATATAATATTATTATTTTAAATGGTAGATAACGCCTAGCCGTTGTATTGTTGGGAACAAATAGATCTAACTAAAAAATTACTATACATGTTTTCTGAATGTTAATTCATTTATACAATAAATTTTAGAGTATTAAATGCGAATTAACCTAATTTTAAGAATAATTTACTTTAAAAGGTTTATTTACCAGCTTTTGATGGTAAACCCTCTATAAATCATGTTTGGTAAACTTTATATGTTCTATTTGACAAAACTAATGTTCTTATTATGACTCATGACATCAAAATTTAGTTTGGATAAATATTTGGTATTTTTTACTAAAATTCATTTTTTAGTAAATAGTAAAAAATACAGTACTTTAATTTAAAACTTCCTTTTAATATATTTTAATTATATGGATAGGTTATATTATTAATTTGTTTTAAAGTTTAATTAAATTATATTTTCACCATTTAGTTCAAATGTGGTCATTGAAATTAATTTCACTTTTAAATTGGACATAAACAAGAGTCAATATTTTGATAGATATTGTTGCTTAAAAACACGGTATATGTTTTGAAAATAGAAGTTAATTTTAAATTAAATAATAAAACTTATATGTTTTGAATTGTTTAAAATAGACATTATTTTTTAATTCGAAATATCTAATATATATAATATGTAATATTTTGTTTTTTCTGACAAAACGTCAATTATTGATGAATAGTGAAACTAATAAGTTGTAGTTAAAAAACAATCATTTTCATTTAAATGAAAATTTTACACTTCTGTGAATTTAATTTTGAAAATAAGACATACATGTTTTTTATTATTAAGTAAAACATGATTCAATATGATGAAAATATTTTTTGGTGAGTAGTTATTTTTTACTATAATTTATCGCGGTTAAAGGTAAGTTGGGTAATTCATGGTAAAAAATATTATAATAATATAAAATTTCCATATTAGTTTTCCAAACCTTTTTGGATGAGTCATGTCCGACCATGGGAATCTTTGGGTCGATTTTTGGGTTCCCATAGATCCACATTGGAGTGATAATGACAATTTAGATTAATTAATTTAATGTAAAGACAAAAATGACATAAACTAATATCATTTAGAAAATTAATTTTTACAAAGATATATATAAGTTATCATTTCGACTATAAATATTCATTGGGAATATAAAATTATTTTCTATGTAATGGTATTTATTTTATGATTTTTAGTAATCAAATAAATTAAATTATGTAAGACACAATAATGATGTAGTATTTACCTCAAACATAAATTATTTAAATAAATAAGATTATAAAGATTAAAATAATATCCAATACCAGTCTAATTCCTATTGGATGATATTATTTCAACCATGAGTCATATAATCTTCTATAATAATTAGTTTCTTACCATTACAAACCGAAAATAATTATAATATAAATTAATATTTTCAAACATTCCAAAAGAGCTCCTCCTCCACTTTTAAAAATTCCTCAACACTAACCCATTCCTTACAATTATCAACCCCCTTGTAACGTCCATACTCCACCCAATTAAGCTCTATAAATCTCCCTCCTCCTCCTAGAATCATAAACATAGGCATAAAGATCATAATGTAAGCGTTTTGGTTAAAACTAGTGTCAGTTAACCAAATTAAACGTAACAATTTTTCTTAAATTATTTTGTTTTCTTTTTCTTTTCCAACCACATAAAAACTTTTTATTCCATTATTTTATAATAAAAAATTCCTAAATATATTAGGTTGTTTTTTGTGATCTATTAGAACAACACTTACACACACCTTCGTCTAAAGGGTAAAGAACATACAATTTCTTTGGACAGTGAACTACTGCCTCACGAAATGATGATTGTTAAAATATCTCCATCCTCCTCTCATGGTGTCCATAATGATGGAACTATATTTATATATTATATTTATATTTACATTGTTCCTATTATTCTGTATTTTTCATTTATATAATACCTTTATAGTTTTCATAGTGGGTAAATACGATATTCTCATTTCTGGAGGTGCGGACTACTGCCCCCTCCAAACGATATGACTCGTTCATGCCTTATGTGGAATGTATAGAGGGTAGATTCAATGAAATTATATATGAAATTAGACAATAATTATAATATAATTATTTATCCTTATGTTTCCAATCCATTACAATCTGAAATAGAAATGTAATTAGCTTTCATGTGTATGTATGTCTTACCCTATCCATGAATAGTGTATTTCATTTATTATATCCAAATGTTATGTAATATTGTAAATAAATGTATATACTAGATATATATTATATATGTGATATATAATTCAAGAATATCATTCTTTATATAATTTACTTTTGACAACATTGACAACATGTAATTATAAGCAGTCCATTTTTTACCCAAGTACCAAAAATCGACAAAAGGACCATTATTAATAGAAATGATTACATAATGTTTATATCATGGAAATAAGTGATTTAAAAGGAATGATAAAAATGAATCATGGGTTCTTATGAAATTATCAATTAACATGAGTTTTTTATTCATGAGATTAATGAACGAATGGCTCATGTCGGACACGAGGTAAGGGACATCGTCTCAATCTCCTATCATTGAGGCATATATAGTTTTATACACGACATTATTTTATGAACTGTATAAACACCTTTTGAATTTTTATTTCATTCAAAGGGAATATTTTTCTATAAAAGGTATTACATAATAGAAAAAAAGAATGTTAATTTTTAAAGTATTCAGTGTCAACGGCCTTTCCACCGATTCAAGTATTATTTGATCATTGGCTTACATAACAAGATGTAATTTTTTTTAAAGGAAATTAAATACAATATAATCTTTTATGTATTTTGGTATTGAAATTTTTTTGATAGTTTATTTCTTATGTAAATATTTTCAAGTGATATATTGTGATTGAAATGTGGGAATTTTTTAATTACTTTATATTTTTTGTATGTGATATGATTTTATAATGGTACATGGACATTTGATGGGTGGTTATGTGATAATCCAAATGAAGGATGGTGCTGTGATAAACCAGGATGAGTGGATATGTTATAACCACCAATTCATTGGGTATGGAAGTCGATCGTATTGCTATTCCATTTATTGATATGTGTGGAAGTTGTCCGTATGGTTATTACATTAAAAAATGTTTATGTCCCAAGTTACCATTATATGTACAGCATTTTTAATATGGGTTTTATGGTAATCTTTTGGTTACAAAAGGGTAAGTAATGATATTTTTTTTTGGAAATATTATTTACTACTTCATAAAAGTGAAAATAATTACTTATGATAATGTATTCATGGTTTACTGGTTGTTCTAAAAAACTAACAATTTTCCTTCTTTGTGTTTCTCTTATTAAGATTTTTGTTCTCATCACAAGTTTTTGAAACTTTTTTAACTAGATATTAAGTGGAATGGGGTCAAGGATGGGATCAAAGATAAATCATTCTATCTATAACCTTGAACTATACCTGACACTTTTTTTCAATGAGTTTTTATTTTATAAAAAATGGAAACTGAATAGAAGCGTATATGTTGTTATTTTTTTGAGTTAAAATGTATTAGTTATGGCCCAAATCTCTAAAACTCTAAACCTGAAGATATCCTCAATGTGAATCATTTATTTAATTCATTATTATGTAAATAATTAGTTCCAGGTCCTTATAGTTAGTATCATAGGATGCCTTTTATAACATTATGAGTTATTGTTTTGTTAAATTAATATCCTTAAATTAATTTATGTTAATGTTGAAATTATATAGAATTTACATATTACCATGATTCATAGCCTAATATATTTTTGTGTAAAGAATGGTTTTTCATATAGGAAACAAGAAATTTCTTTTGGAAGGCATACAGAGGGAAATGACCTTCCAAATCAGAATCATAAGATTATATGAATCAGAGTTGAAATGTTTGTTGAGTGATGGGTCAGTTGAATTAGGTGATAAATGGATGTTCTGTTTATTGATGATATTTTGGATTATTCTAAACGGAAATTGGAACATTAAAATTATTTATGGGTTTTCTTTCAAACCATAAAATAAAAGAAACTATTTGGGGAATTCAATAAGTGTGAGTTTTGGTTACATCAAATTTCAATCCTTTGTCACATTGTTTCAAAAAATGGCTTAACTGTGGATCGTGATAAAACAAAAGTTTTTGAAGAATGTCCAAGACCCACAAATATAATTGAGATACAATGTTTTCTTGGTTAGGCATGTTATTACCGGAGGTTTTTTGATAATTTTTCATGGTTTTATAAGCCAATAAATAAGTTAACTCGAAATGGTGTTAAGTTAATTGGACAAAAGAATTGGGTGATTGTTTTCAGGAATTGAATTGAATATTAGTTAATGCTCATATTTTGGTATTACCTTCCATAAATGATGAGTTTGTTATCTACAATGATTCTTCGTTGAAATTAAATGGTTGTGTCCTTATTCAAAATGATTAGGAAAATTTTTTATGCATTACATTAGTTGAAACCTAATTAGTTAAATTATCCAACACATGATTTGGAGTTAGCTGCTGTTGTATTTTCTTTAGAAATTTGGAGGCATCATTTTTATAAAGTAAAATTTGAAATATATACTGACCCCAAATGTTTGAAGTATACATTCCCTCTTAAAGAATTGAAAATGAGACAGAGGAGATGTTTGGAATTAATCCACAATTTTGATTACATGATAGATTACCATCTTGGAAAAGAAAAAAATGTGGTTGATTACATGAGTTGAAAAAGTAATGCTTTATTAAAATTTCTACTTTTGGAATGAGATCTTTCAGTATATGATTTGATAAACTTTGGCATAGAAGTATTTCGTTTAGAAAATTCCTGTATTTTGTTTTTGGTGTTAGTGGAATCGTCTCTTTCAGATAGAATTATGCATACTTAGAATGAAGAGAGTGAGATACAGAAAAAGGGAGAGTTGGTTCAGAAGGGTATGTTTCTTAATTTTAACATTTATAGAGATAGTGTTTTGTGATTTGGAAAGTTATTATGTGTGCTTCTTGGTTCACTGTTGAATAATGAGATGTTATTTGTAGCTCAACGATCCCGGTTTTCAGTTCATCCTTATAGTACTAATATGTACAGAGATCATTGGGAGTATTATTGGTGGGATGAAATGAAAAGAGATATTGTTGATTTTATTGAGATGTTTCTGACTTTTCAGTAGGTTAATGAAGAGTGGTAGTCATCGAA
This sequence comes from Viscum album, assembly GCA_963277665.1. Classification (NCBI taxonomy): domain Eukaryota; kingdom Viridiplantae; phylum Streptophyta; class Magnoliopsida; order Santalales; family Viscaceae; genus Viscum; species Viscum album. The sequence goes on from OY728160.1 coordinate 2,068,375,940, forward strand.
AGGGATGCCTCAGCCTTTACTAGTTCTAGAGTGGAAATGGGAAAATATATCCTTGGACTTCATTGTGGGAATACCAAAGACATCTTGAGGTAACAATGCAATATGGGTTATTGTTGATTGATTTACTAAATATTATCATTTCCATCCTATTCAAGATATATTGTCTCAATATCAACATTCTCAGTCGTATATTAAAGAGATAGGACGGTTTCATGGTGTTCCCCTCTTCATTGTATATGATCGTGATCCCTGGTTTACATATAACATTTGTAAAGGCCTTCATTAGTCATTGGGTACTGAAATAAATTGTAGTATAGATTTTTATCCACAATCATATGGGCATTCAGAATGAACAATTCAGACCATGGAGGATATGCTACATTCTTGTTCAATATATTATCGGGGAATTTTGGACAAAAATCTTTCTTTGGTTGGATTTTCATATAATAATAGTTTTTATTCCAGTATAAAAATGGCTCCATTTTCGGTATTATATGGGAAGCGGTGTCAAACTACAGATTTTTGGGATGTAGTAGTTAAAAAGAAGTTGTTGGTACCAGAATCGGCAGAAGAGATTGCAGAAAAAGTACAGATGATTCAGAAGCACATGAGAATAGCTCAGAGTAGGTAGAAATATTATGTGGATAATCATAAGAAGGATCTTTGTTTTGAGGTAGGTGATCATGTCTTCATCCAACATTCTCCATGGAAAAGTGTGATTTGTTTTTGGTAAGAAGAGAAAGTTTATTCTGAGGATCATCTGTCCTTCTAAATCCTGGAGAAAGTTGTACCAGTTTCATACAGAGTGGCTTGACCCCCAATTTTGTCATAAGAACTCAATTTTTTTAATGTTTCAATGTTGTGAAATTATATTCCAGATCCATCTCATGTTTTAAGCCCTAAGGTAGTTCACATGGAAGAGAATCTATCTTATGAGCAACAAAAAGTCTAGTTTCATGACCATAGAGATCATGTGTTATGGAATAAGGTAATTCACCAGGTAATGGTTTTGTGGAATAACCATATGGTTGAAGAGGAAACGTGGAAATCTGAAAATGCTCTAAGGGATAAATACCCCCCGTTTATTTGATAAGTGAATAAAATTAAGAGGACTTAATTTTCAAAAGGTAGGAAGGATTTAACATCCCGTTTAAATAATTAAATATGATATTCTTATATATTTCTGACTTAAATATTAATTTTACTTTAAAATGGATTTTATGTTCGTTGGCATACCTGATACGCAACAACATGTTTCTTGGAAATCTTAGGCTGCATACTGAAAATATAATATTATTATTTTAAGTGGTAGTTAATTCCAAGATGTTGTATTTGTGGGAATAAATAGAACATTTTACAATATGATTATTCATGTTTTTTAAATGGTTTTACATTTATACAATAAAAGTTAGATGCTTAAAATGTGAATGAATTTAATTTTAATTATAATTTACTTTAAAAGGTTGATTTACCACCATTTGATTGAGAACCCTCTTTAAATCTAGTTTTGGTCACTTTTATATGTTTTATTTCACCAAAATAAAATTATTATTTACAATCGTGACATCAAAATTTACTTTGGTTGAATTTTTGGTATTTTTCTGATAAAATTCAATTTTTAATGAATAGTGAAAAATATTGTATTTTAATTCAAAACTACCTTTAATAAAATTTATTTATATGGTTGCTTTATATTTTTAATTGTTTTTAAAGTGTATTTTGATTATATTTTTAACATTAAATCCAATGGTCATCATTGGAATTAATTTCACATTGAAATTGGACATAAACAAGGGTCAATATTTTGATAGTTGTTGTTTCATAAAAACATGATATATGTTTTGACAACAAGAATTAATTTTAAAATCATTAATGCAACCTATATGTTTTGAATTTTGTAAAATAGAAAACATTTTTTATTTCAAAATATCGAATATATCTTAGGATGAATTTTTGGTATCTTTCAGGAAAAATTCAATTTTTGATGAATAGTGAAACCACTATGTAGTAGTTACAAAACTGCCTTTTTCATTTAAATAAAATTTTACCACATCTGTTAGTTGAAATTTGAAAATACGGCATACATGGTTGTTATTAGTAAGTAAAATGTGGTTCAAAAAGATAAAAATATTTTTGGGTGAAAAGTATCTTTTGCTTTTTATTTACCACAGTTAAAGGTATATATGGTAATTCATTGTAAAAAGAATATTATAATAATACAAAATTACCATAAAACATGTCCTTTCATTAATTAATGACTCATAGACGACCATGTGGATCCTTGGGAATAATTTGGGACTTCATGGAGCCACATGGAAGTGATAATGACACTATATATTAATTAATTTAATGTAAAGACATAAATGAAAAAAATAAATTTCATTTAGTAAATTAATTTTTACATAGAGTTATATAACATATATTTTAGAATATAAATATTAAAAGGATATCTAAAAAAATTCCTATATCATGGTATTTTTTTATCATATTTAGACATCATATACTTTAAATTATGTATTACACAATAATTATTTAGTGTTTACCTCATTAATAAATGATTTAAATAAATAAAATTATAAACATTAATATATTATACAAAACATGTGAAATTCATATTTGATGATTTTATTTCAACCTTGAGTCTTCTTTTCTTCTACATCTATTAGTTTTGGACCATTTGAAACCAAAAATAATTATATAATAAAATAATTTTTCACACATTCCAAAAGAGTCCCTGCTCACCCTTATAAAAACCCATCACCACTATCCATTCCCCTTATCTCTCAGGCCCATTGGCTCATTCAAAATCTTCCCAGTTAAGCTTCCTAGATATCTCTCCTCATTCTAGAAGCCTTAATCATGGCATAAGGCACTTAAATATGTCCTTTTGGTTAAAACCAAAGGGAGTTACCTGATTTAAAGGTTGTTGTAATGAGAAGTGTTCTTACTACTCTTACAAAAACCACCATCTAATAGTTCATGAACATACAGTTTCTTGGGACGGTGTACTACTGCCTCCTGAAATGATGATTGTTCAAATATCTCCAACTGCCTCTCATGGTGGCCATTATTACGGAACACTATATATATATATATATGATATATATTATATTTATATTGTTTTTATTCTTCTTTATTTTTAATTTATAGAATACCATTAGGTATTCTATAGTAGTGAAATACAATAATCTCATTTGAAGAAGTGTGGACTACCACCCCCTCAAAATGCTAAGACTTGTTATTTCCTTAGGTGGAATATATAAATGGTAGAGTTAATGAAATTAGATATTATATTATAATTTAATTATTATATACTTATGTATCGTTATGTTTTCATTCAATTACAATAAAAAATAGAAATGGAAGTTGTGTTCATGTGTATGTATGGCTTACCATCTCCATGAACGGTGCATTTCATTTCTTATATCCAAATGTTGTGTATTATTGTAAATACATGTACATACTGGATATTTATGATATATATGATATCTAAATCTTGAATATTATTCTGTATATAATGATCTTTTGACCACTTTATCAACATATAATTATAAGAAATTCATTTTTGAGTCAAGTACCAAATATCGATAAAAGAACCATTATTAACATAAATGATTATGTAATGTTTATAACATGTAAATTATAGATTTAAAAGAAATTCTAAAAGGAAAAAAAATATTCAAAAGAAAGTATAAACTCACATTAGTTTATTATTCGAGTGATTGAAGAGCGAACATGTCATGTCAGACCTAAGGTAAGGGACATCGTCTCAGTCTCCTTTCATTGAGGAATATATTATTTTATACACAACATTCTTTTATAAACTTTATAAACACCTTTTACATTTCATTTCATTCAAAGGTAATATATTTCTACGAAGGGTTTTACTAAACGACCAAAAAGAAGGTTAATTTTTATTATAAGCGGTGAAAATGAACTTTCTACTTCCATGTGTATTATTTAATCTATGGATTCCTTATCATGCAGTAATGTTTTTAAAAGAAAAATAAATAATATATACTATTTTAGGTATTTTGGTTTTAAAAATAGTTTTAATAATCGATTTTTTATGACAATATATTTATGTGATATATTCAGATTAAAATGTGGAAATGTTTTATATCCTTTATATTTATTGTATGTGTTATGATTTTATAATTTTACTCGAACATTTCACCTGTGGTTACATGATAAACCAAATAACGGGTGATGTCATGATAAACCAAGATGGGTGGTTATGTTATAACCTCAAATGCATTGGGTATGGAAGTCGGACGTATGGAAATTCCATTTAGTGATATGTGTGGAAGTCGACTGTATGTTTATTCCATTTATGTATGTTTATGTACCAAGTTACCATTATATTTTATGCGTTATTTATATGGGTTTTATGGTAATATTATTGTTAAAAGTGGGTATGAAATGAAATTTTATTCATTGAATGGTATTTACTACTTCATAAAGATGAAAAGTATTACATATGATGTATTATTCATGGTTTACATGTTCTTTTGATAAACTAATAGTAATCCTTTTCTTTGTATCCCTTACTGAGCTTTTAATGCTCATCACATGTTTTTGAAATGTTTTTCATAGGATTTAATGTTGAATTTGGTCACAGATGGGATCAGAAAAAATTCATGCTATCTAAATCATGAAACTAGATGTGACTCTATTTTTATCAAAAAGTTTTCATTTTATAAAATAATGGAATACTGAGTAAAAGTTTATACATTGTAAATTTTTTTAGATGAAATGTAATAGTTAATTCCTAACTCTCTAAAACACTAAACCTGAAGAGATAATCAAGTTGAATTATTCATATAATTCATGATTATGAAATGTTTTACTTATGGTTCCTTATAATCTATCCACCATGTGATGTTTTCTTAATGGTTAACCTTGATATAATCATATTTCATGTTTTATGATTCTTCCACATTCATATGATGCACTGATTTTATTTTTCATTCACACTTATATCTACCCTCTATGTGACCATTCATTTACATTTCATATTATTATTTCAGTAAATTTCATTTGATTCATATTTAATGATACTCTATAATATTTAATATCTTTCTGGTCATTATAGTGGACCCATTTTCATTAAATATTTTCCTAGGTTATCATGTGTAGTTTTAGAAAATTAAAGTCAAAATGGAAGGAATTAGTAAATATTAAATAATTATTAATACATTTATTATCACTTCAATGATTTATTTAACTCGTCTCCTAAAAAACTAATACTCCTGATCCACTTATTTTTTTATTTTTATTATTTGTGTAGAAAATAAATTAATATTTTGATTTATTGGCATGGGAGACTGTAGTTATTAACATAGAAAAATTATATCTCTTTTTGGGGATTAGTATAATAATAAATGAGTAAAAAACCATTTGTTAATTCAAAATTCTAGGAAATATAGATAAATATTTTTCATGTAAATTTTTAGAGGATTATAGGAAAATACATACTTGTCATTATACTATTTGTTTATGTGTATATAGAATTAATGTTACTGAGGGTAATAAACATAAAATGACACTTTAGGTATTTTCTTGACTAATAATTACTACATCATAATGAGTACTTATTGAATACCCATTCTGACACTTTTAGGGGATATGTTTTGGTAAAATCCTAAACACTTCCAAAAACCTTATGATGGTTTTTCACAAATAAAAATTATAGACACATAATAGGATAATTTATAATGATAGCTAATATTGAAACAAATATGACATATAATTTAGAATATAAATTTCATTTCTAATTTATTACATCAGTGTTCAAATTTTCTTTATATATATTATTAATTGTTTAATTATTCACATCCATAATTTGGTATTATTTTTGTTAATGGCAAGAAATAAGAGAAATCATTCCAAAAAAAAGATATAATATATTTGATGATTTCCTTAATGAAATTCCAATAATTATGGGAGGGGTTCAAATAATATCCATAGAGTAATCGCTAAATATAAACAAAATATGAAAAATAAAATCATCTGATTATAATGACTTCATCATCCTTATAAATATAATGTATTGGTTGATTCCTTCATGAAGTAAAGGCTTACTATGTTTCGATGATATATATATCACTTACACACATACCAATTTATTATCATTATTGAGAACATATTATCTATGCTACAATGCTCAACATAATATAATGTTGCATATTGAATTTATCACATGGAGGGGAGAGATAATCAATGAAGGTAATTGATCATCACTAAAAAAATTAAGGAGTAACTAAATTGAATGAATTTGGAATGATCCCACAAATATTATCCCTATTCAATCATTAATAAAATGTTATTTGAGTAATATCGATATAATCAATAATAAAATTGAGACTGTTGAGTCTCATGAGTAAAATATTATAAGGATTCAATGGTGTGACTGTTGATTTTTCATCAAAAATTAATTTAAGGAAGACTTCTTCTTTGGAGAAATATTTTTCAGCCTATAAAAACATATAGTGATTTGAGATGTTGAACATTATGGAGATATTTTTCATTGAACCCAGAGGATGAGATACATATTTTTGGATCATTGTTTCCCAGTGTGGATGTAGAATGAAATTTATAATAGTGTTTAATTTAATGGGATCAAATGATATATACATTAAAGGAAATAAATCCTAACCACCCATGTTTAGAAATTTTCAAAAATATACTTATAAATACTCTTAAGATAATTGGCAGATTTTTATGTGGGTAATTATAGGGTATAATGTTAATCAATATAGAATATAAATGATGAAACCCACATAAATGATGGAATTAAATAATTTTCTAATCAACAGCCATCATATATTCTAATGATTCTATAGAAAGGAACACATTATTTTTTATAAAAAACCTATACATCAGATTGACTTAGATAATAAAAAACAACAACCTCCATATCCTATATTGGAATGTTTGAAACACTAAATCACATATTCATAGGTCAATATCATATATTATGTGAGAAAAAACGTTTTTTATTCATTTAATAATTCATAAATTACAATTTGATTATTTTTCAATCATTCTTTCAAATAATAAATATATATTAATATATATATAAAAAATCTTCTTCAGTAAATGTTTTGGAATGAATCTAAAAAATTATACTGATGCATACATTAGTGGAATTTTATTCTATATTTGTCATGGATTTTATTTTCTTACAAAAATCCATCATCAACTAGAGGTAGAGTTAAATCTACCTCAATATTCCATTAAATCATCTAATTCAATGTAAGTGTAAGGATGATAATGAATCAACATTGTAATCAACTTCTCCAGCATGGCAAGAATTTCATTATCGGAAATCCTTATCAAGATAAAATTATTTATATCAAATTACACCCATATATTTTTTAATATTTTTGACTATACATAATTTTTTTAAAATTTTATATGTTTCTTAAAATACATAAATTATTCTAAATAAACCATGGCATACAATTGAAATATAATTATTTAATGTGACACTTAATATGGAGCAATTAGACTGGTGGTTATGAATATTAGTAAAGAAATTATGAAAAATGTATTTTTTTAACATGAATAAAATAAATTCATTAGAATAAATTTATTATATATTTAAATCAATATAAATTTAATTTAAAATAGATTTCTTTCATGAAAAATGATTTTATACCGAAAAGTTTATAAAAAATTAAAAAATTAATTAGTCAATTTTTTCATGATTTTAAGGAATTATATATATTATATAATCAACCAAAAATTTTAATGTTCATAGAAGGATAATTATAATCACGTGAATTGAATGAATACCGTTTTATGTTAAAAATAAATTTTTTAAAAAAAGGATTCCATCGTGATTTGGAACATTTTTTTATAAATAGTTTCTACCACATTTAGAAATTGATTCATAAATAATGTAATTCATTTTTGGAATCATGATATTCATATTTGTAAAATAGGATACGTTTTTTGGTAATTACGAATAGTAACCTTATAAAACATTTATCACAATAATTAGGATAATTGGTTAAAATAAGGTTACTATTTTTAGAAAATGAATTAAAATTTTTATAACACATCATTATATCCAATTTTAGGAGTATTGTTCATCCATTTTCATCCAAATCACCTAAATATGGTAACATGGTATTATTTTTCATTTATTAGGACCTTTATTATGATTTCAAAATATAATGTATTCAAAATGTCAAACTATATAATATAATACCAATAAAATTTTTAGATAAAGAAAAATAAGATGTTGTTTTTCGATATATGTACATAATTTAATGATAAATTAACTGTTTTTATAAAATAATTTAATTTCAATTTTTAGTGATTCAATAATTACCTTAAATATTTATGCAACCCCAAAACAATAATTAATTAATTAATGGATGAAAAAATAAAAAAGCGTAAAAAAAATTTCAATTTCAATTTTTTTGTAAACTATTATATTCATTGAATTTTAATAATAAATATAACATTTTAGGAAGGTTTCAATGGATTATATTAAAATTAAATTTCTATCAAATTATCATAAAATTCATATTAAATGAATAATGTCAAAAATTATTTTAATGATTGTTTATACTAAATTATTTTTTATTAAATTATATGAATATATGAAATATATTTCAATGAAAATGTTGTATGTTACATTGATTAAAATTTCATCTCATATACAGTTATAATATAATATTCATATTACATTCAAAATTGCAACCATTGTATATTAAAAATATTATTACCATGACTAGGATTACAATTGGATCTCCATGCGGTTAATCCTAATAAAAATGAGTAAATATACAGAATAACATATTTAAAATTAATTTATGGTTGATATTTATCCCTTTTTCATTTTTATTTAATTATAAATCTATTGGGATAAAAAAATATTTTTACTCACTTATTTATATTTTAATCTTTTTTAGTAAATATAGCAGTTTAATTTACCTCCCTTATAACAGGACAACCCTTCCCTCCATTAATTGTTGAAAATTGGGAAATATATCTCATCAAAACCATTAAAAAATTTCTTAAAAAATTTAAACGAACAATTTAGTGGTTCAAGATTCTTAAAAGACAATTCAAATGGTCGTTAGGAAAGGATCTAAGCGAGGTATCCAAATGAAGATTTAATCATCATTCCCAACCAATGTCAATTTATTTGTTCTTATTACATATCCAAAAAATTTTATTTATCATATTATAAATATATCGGAATCATTTATAAAATAAAATGATAATATTTTTATAAACACACCATTATCAACAATCATTTCTACTAAATTGGATGTAAAAGTATCGCCTGAGTATACATGTGGACTACCATACTATGATGAGATGCAATTCATTTTTCATCACCATAATTCATAAAAGGGTATAATAGTGATTTTAATGGTAATAAATTATAATTATAAAATAATTGTGACATTGGATTAATAATAACAAATATACCATCTCATCTCCCATTCTATTGGGAAATGATAATGTCTCATGAGTGTACCCATGGAAAACCACAACAAAAAAGTTGATGTGATATATTCATCATCTCAGATTTTAATAGATGGTAATAATGATTTACATAATGAATATATAAGATATATATGTTATAATATTATTTTTACTTGAGATTTATTATGTAATTAACTGTCATTACATCTCTTGAAATGTGTAAATAGAGTTCATGCGTACATGCTTCCTACTGTCTCTATTAATGGTATACCACATTTTTATATATCTATTATATATATATATGTATATATTTAATAAATAAGATATTTTGATACTTATTAATGTATTCAGGAAGATATAACCATGATCAATGTGAATAAAATGGAACTATCAAATAGAAAATCTAATGAAAATTTGAACTCTTCGCTACATAAATAAATAATTTCAAAATTTAATTACTAATAAATTAGTGTTTAAATGATATAATTTGATCATATATGATTTTACATATTCATAAATAACAATTTTATATAATTATATTAATTATGTGTTTTATTATAAATGATTTAAAGTATCATATATGAAATTTGATCATGATGTAAGGGAAATTGGTCTTTGTATTATTTATATGAGACACATTTCAAATTTCCAACATGATTTTTTCATGTGATATTCTCAATACCATCATTGAATATTTTAAAATTAATAGTCAAATTATGGCAATATATATCAATTTATTATTATATCGTTAATCGTATTTTTATTCTAATCTTACCATAGTGTTATGTGTTTTATATTACAATCTTATTGTTAATAAGGATTGCTTATTATTAATCTTATGATATGGAAATTCACTAAAATGCCACTAAATAGTCTCACTTTTAATATTATCTTATGGTTATTTAAATATATTCCTTATTATAATTTTATTTCAATCTATTTATTTACATAAGAGAATATAAGTATATTTTTATGTAATTTTGACATTATTTACCTCAGTCAAAAATACATTTTCATCAAAATCATTGTTTTCTTAAAAATATTTCTAGATTTTTTTACTATGGTGAATTTATTTTTTCAATTCATTTTCACCCATGTTTTAATTTTAAAAAATTATTTTAAGAATAATATTTTGGATGTTTTTTAAATGAGTTACCTTTCAAAATTTAATGAAATTGTGAATGGAATATTTTTTTAATATACAAAACATGATTGGAATTTTCTCCATCATGATTGTTCGATGTTATTATGCTTCATTTACCATTCTCAAAGGGCGATTAGAAATAAAATTGCATTGATGAAATTTTTTTGAATAATTTTTTCAAATTATTTTATTTAGAATAGAGAGGTTTATTTTTCAAAATAGATTTTTTATGTGGTATTTTAAAGGAATATTAATCTTAGATGATATCCATTGATATTGGATATCAATTACATAAAATATGATCTAATGATACCAATTTTATTATTTTTCATTATATTTAACAATTATTATGATATTATACTTATAAATCCCATTTTACATTTTTTATTTCTTTACTGAATTTGTTAAAATATTATTGAAACAATATATCATAACTTGGTCATGATATATAATTAATTATGGATGATCTTTTTCCAAACATATGAATGTTTTTTTATATATGTGTAGGCACATTTTCATATATAATTCCAACATAAAAGGGTTTTATAATTTTTTGTCAGATAAAAAGGTACAAGAGAGGTTATCCCATGATAGAACAAAAGTGTACATTGGATGTTTTCCCTAGCATTAAAAAGAGGCTATAGAGGTGGTTTTCCCAAGCATCAAAAAAAGGGTACAAGGGAAGATCTCATAAACCTGAAGAAATCGCATTGGAGGATATCCAAATCTTCACATTTGATTATTATTATGGTTGGTATACTTGTCTTAATTACACATATATTTTGAAAATGCCACATTTTAAGAAATTATGAAATGATATTATTTTAAAATTATTTTTCAATGGATTATGATATCAGATCCTATCATTATTCATGTATTATAAACCATCAAAATTGATTCAATGATTCATGATAAAGATTGATAATATTATATATATGGTTTTTAAATGTTAATTTCATGTTCGAATTACCCTATTACCATTTTAAACATTATCATTCATTGAAACATCATTTATTATCACAAATTGGGCATCTAAGATCACCCCTTTAATTAAGTTTCCTTTTCCACGATTATTAAGATTTTTTTTATTTATGATATGTATATAATCAGTGGTATATGTGAATAAATAATCATGTTTTTGGGTATATATCATATGAATAAATTATTTATTTATTAATGATTACAATGACAATAAATAATTTGGATATATCATTGATTATAGTGTTTTGTAATTAATATTCATATAATAAGATTTATTATTTAATTATTAATGTTATGGATTGATTTAAATTTATCCAGAAAAGTTATATTTAACTTCGGAATTTAAGATTATAAAATGTAGTTACTACCCATTTGATAATCCTATGTGTATGAGAATATCATTTGTTATTTACAAGAATGGATTGTGGAATTCCAAAAAAATATATTTTTTTCAATACCCAAACTATACATGGTTTTTGGAATATATAAATCATGTAAAAATGACATAAGAAAAGTTTGTCACATATATATTATCTATAAATATTGTTCACGGTGAGTATTCCCTTATTTTGAATCTGGTTTTACACTCTATAGAGATATTCATGGGTTATTTCACATTTTTTTTCAGAACAATTATGATGTATTCAAAGAGATTATAATTAAAGATGAACTAGTTTAAAAAATGGTGTCATAGATTAAAAACGAGACATGTTATATAAAGCTTATAAATAATTTTTATCAATTATGAGGTTTCAAAATAAAGTTATTGTTTTTGCCACTGTACTTTTTGGTTTTACTCAAATCTATGTAAACCGATGGAACTATGATAATGTTGAATGTGACAGAAAATGCAATGATTTACCCCCCCATGAAACATAATGTTATGGTGTATATTATAATAAAATATAGATGATGTTATTATATACCCTATAACAACCTGATATTTTATAATATATATTATTTTTAATTTCTTTCATATCTTATGTTGTACGCTACACCATGATTATCCTGCGCTATGCGCAACACCATATTAGCTTGTAGTGTATGCAACACTAATCTTTGATCGTGTTACACACAATTTCAAGTTTGTTTGATAGTAGTTATTATACACTACATTGACTGTATATATATATATATATTCAATGTATAAATGAAATATTGTTGGATTCTGTTATACGAAAAAACAATGATGTCTTTCACAACATGCAACCCTGACTTGTCTTGAATTACATGCATTCGCATCCTTCCTCGATAGCGTGTGTAGTAGGCAATACCGGGTTTCACTAAACAATGATATATTGTGATAATATTATTATAGACTATCCTTTATAAATAGTATAAACTACATTTTGAATTTTATAACATTAGTATTCATCATACATATTTTCTAGAACATGGTATGAGAAAAAAATAAATTTCTCAGGTAAAATATGTATTTTAAAATATATGCAGTTTTATCGCCTTTTGATGGCGCACCCACATTAAATATAGTTTTTTACATTTATATATGTTCAATTTGAAAAAATAAAATTATTATTTGGAATCAGGATTTGATGATTTTCATTGTATAATTTTTACATATATTTCTGATAAATTTCATATTTTGATGAATAGTAAAAGCACACTATATTTTAATTAAAAACAACATTTTTCATTACAGTAATTTATATGGTTAGATTATCTTTATAATTGGTTTTAAAGTGTTATTATAATATATTTTTAAAATTATTCCAATGCTGGTCATTTTAAATAATTTCACTTTGAATTTGGACATAAACAAGTGCCGATCTTTTTATAGTTATTGTTTCTTAAAAACACAATATTTTTTTGATAACTGGAATTGCTTTTAAAATTAATTAATTCCACTTCTAAATTATGAATTTTTAAAAATATAAATCATTTTTTATTTTGGAATATCAAATATATCTTGGGCTTAATGTTTTGTATTTTTCTAAAAAACATCGATTATTGATGAATTGTGAAAACACTGAGTTTTTGGTTAAAACTGACTTTTTATTTAAATAATAATTTATTAGATTTAAATTTATTTTAGGTCAAAATAGATACATAATACTTATATAAGTTCAAAGAAATTCATTGGAGTCATTTTATAATAATTTTAGATTTATAAAAATTATATTGAACTTTTCACCGTCTTTTACCCACCTCCTATGAGCTTTTGTAGTTGATTGTAAAACATAATTTTACCGCTTCTCTGAGTTGAATTTCGTATATCCGAGAGACATGGTTAATATCCAGGAGTAAAATGTGGTTCAATAAGATGAAAATAATTTTCAGTGAATAGTAACTTTTGACTTTTATTTATTGCGGTTAAAGGTAAGTAGGGTAATTCAAGGTTAAAACATATTATAATAATTCCAAATTACCTTAACACTTATCCTAAACTTATTCTATGAGTAGTGGCCACCCATGGTCATCCTTGGGTAAATTATGGGACCCCATTGAGCAACTTGGAAGTGATAATGACAATTTGGATTAATTAATTTTTTGTAATGACAAAATAGACATTATCAAAAATATTTTAGTAATTACTTTTTATAAGGGTATGTATAAATTATAATTTCGACTATAAATATTATCAGAAAGATAAAGAGATTTCCTACATGAAGTTATTTTATATTAATTTTTAGACATCATATAAATTAAATTATTTATGACACAATAATGATGTAATATTTAACTCATTAGTAAATGATTTAAATAAATAAGATTATAATTATTAAAATATTATCCAAAACCTATACAATTTATATTGGATGTTTTTATTTCTAATATGAGTCATCTTATCTTCGACACTAATGTGTTTTTGACCTCTTAAAACTGAAGATAAGTTTATAATAAATAATGTTTTCACACTTTCCTATAGAGCCCCTCCTATCCCTTATAAAAATAGACAACTTCTATGATATTCTTAACATATCTCAAGCCTTTTGGCTCGTCCAAACTCTACCCAAATAAGCTCCCTACATCCCTATCCTCCTCCTAGAAAGCTTACCATATGCACAAGGCACTTCAATAAGTCCTTTTGGTTTCATCCAAACGAAGTTACCCAAATTAAAAAAAACAGTTTCTCTAAAATAGTTTTCTTTTATTCTACTTCTCCAACCCATAAACTCTTTTTAATACATTCTTTTGTAACAAAAAATGTATCATAAATATACTTGGATTTTGTTATGAGATGTATTCGAACTACACATATATAAACCTCCATCTAATGGATGAAGAACATAATGTTTCTGTGGATGGGAAACTAACGTCTCACGAAACGATGATTGTTCGATTTTCTCCTACCACCTCTCATAGGGGCCAGTATGATGGCACTATTTTTATATATGATATATATTATGTTTATGATTTCCTTATTCTTCTTTACTTCCCAATTATATCAAGACCTTATGCTTTCCATAGTGGGTAAATACGATAATCTCATTTGAGGAAGTGTGGACTACAACCCCCTCAAAGTGATGTGATTCGTTAATGCCTTATGTGGGATGTATAAAGGATAGAGTTAAGGATATTATATATGATATAATACTGTAATTATAATATACCTATGTATCATTATGTTTTAATTACATTAAAATAAGAAATACAAATGAAAGTAGCGTTCAAGCGTACGTACGGCTTACCATCTCAATTAATGGTGCATTTCATTTCTTACTTCCATATGTTATGTACTATTATAAATACATGTATATGATGGATATAAATTATATATATTATTTATAAATCATTAATATCATTATGGATATAATGAACCTTTTACCACATGATCAACATGTAATTATAAGAAGTCCATTTTTGACTGAAGTACCAAATATCGACAAAACGAACGTTATTAACTTAAATGGTTACATAATGTTTATAACACAATTATAAGTGATATAAAAGGAATAATAAACTTGATAAAAGGTTCTTAATCAAGTAGAAATTAAATTTTCTTTATTATTCAGCATATTAAATAAGTATCGAGTCAAGTTAGACACAATGTAAGGGAATTTCATAACCCAATCTCCGTTCATTAGGTTGATCTTCTCTTTCTTGATTATTTCATTCTTTAATTATGTGAGATTTTAATTTTTATATCTTATCGTGTATTTATACATTCTTTATGTGACCTTATATTGAATACACATAAGTGATGAATTTATCTTCAAAATGATCTTTGAAAGGGATAATTATTCCAATATCATGCTTATCCGAGATGTTTATTCATAAATATTTATTGGGGTTATGTTTATCATCCATGTCCATGTTTTCTAAAAATGTTTTCATAAAATGTTGACTATTATTCAATGTATGTTCATAGTCTTTTTACCCATTTTGGTCTTTTACCCCATGGTATGTAAGTAATCTATATTTTCATTACCATACGAGGTACTTTTTGACTTTTCCAACATATGTTCAAGAAGAAAGTTATTTTTATCTTTTACAGAATGAAAGTATTTTAACGGTTTCATAACGCCTCATTTTCATGAAGCGTACTATACAATATTTAATTAATATTTTCTATAAAATACTTTTCATTTAAATTTAAATGGAATTTTGTGAAAAGAAAATAATTTTGAAGAAGAAAGGATATTTTCATCAAGAATTCATTTCAAGTGTTTTATCAAAACCATTTTCCATATAATATGACATTATTTCAGATGTGTACATTTCAAGTATATTGTCTCTATGATTTACATGGTTTCACTTTTCTTATGATGAAATATCCATTTGTTTTATATGGATTATATGATGATTGGATGATGTTTATGAAACCCATTTTATTCATTCAGTTATGATGAAATTTTTAAGTTTATTTTTTGGCACAACTATGAATGATTTCATAATTAGATGGTATGGACCTATATATCCCTCCAATTCATTAGGTAAAGATTTATATCTCATGAGATAGAAATGGATGGAACGGTATGTTAATCTGGTTCAGTGTTACAGGACTGAAATGATGAGTGAACTCGATTCAAAAAGGTACTTTGTCCACTAGGATAGTCATGGAAACAATGCCATGTCAAATATGGAAATCATATCTAGTGATTAATGGTTTTACACAATTAAATGTTTCCTTCCCATGCAATTTTTATCCAGATTGATTTTATTTTATGATATATTCCTTACATACTTCAATGATTTATGTCTTTGCCCATGATTTTGTTTTTTAGATTTTATTTTCAAGTATTTGCATTCAAATGTTTACGGATTGTTTAATGTTATCTTTGTTTACCATTACTGAGCATTTGAACTGACCCATTTTATGTTTTCTTTTCCCTATGATATAAAGAAATGTATTAGGTACGAAAACAAAAGGGTAATATCTTTACTAGAGATGTTGAAGATCTTTCTCCACGATTAGAAGATTATGTTTCGAGTTTCCAAAGAAACTAAAATATTACAGTACTTGTGTGTTGGTATTTGTTATGTATTATGAATTCCTCCAATGTAATTTAATGTCCATCTACGTCAAGCTTCAGGTCTCTATAGTTGGTATTAGAATAATGGTTTAGTTAACCTTTGAAAACTAGGATGCGAAGACTTTAGTGAAATCCCTAGATATATTTCTAGGGTATGTGTAGGGATGTCCCTAAGGTTACGTATAAGTATAGGTTATAGTCCTAGAATTAGAGTAACGGTCTTAGAATTTATCCAATGATGTTAGATATTGAAGGTACTCCCCCATGATTATGATTTTTGCCTCTCACACTATTCATTTTAGGTTTTAGAAAATGGCAAGAAATGTGAGGATTCGGGATAATGGAGGATATGATGGGCAATGGAATGATATTCTTCATGAGTTACAAAATGAAATGGAATTTGGAAGGTGAAACATCATTATTATTCCTAATCATCAATTTCATAATATGATCAATAATATCAACTTTGGTAAGATTCTCTACTCAAATAATAAGAGAAAGAAGGAGTTTCATGATGATCACAGAGGAAAGAAAGTTCAATTTTCCTCATGTGAATCATGTGGGAAGAGACATCAAGGGGAATGTTTCAAAGGAACTTGAAGATGCTTTGGGTGTGGAAAAGAAGGACACAAATCTAGTAATTGAAAAGTAAAAGGTTTATTTAACACCATGGAGAAGGTTAATGGTATTGCTAAGACATAAACAATGGTGAAATGTTTTAAATGTAGAATATACGGGCAGTATACAAACCAATTCTCTAAGGGAAAATCTCATGATGAGAACCATCTTGGTTGTATGGGTAGTATTTATGTTGATGATGATGAAGAGACTAAAAATAGTATATGAGATGAAAGAAGTTTTGAGGAATACAATGATGAAGCTCATTCAATTGTTTAAGATGGTATGGGAATGATTTATGATTATCAGGAGTTATGATGTATATGTAATGGTACTATGGAATAAAGACACATCATAGGATTGTTACACTTTTATTCCTAAGTATTTGATATTATATGTTGAATGGTACCAGTAACCATGAATGTTTATTCTAATATTTTTGGAAATTAGATAGTATACACATAATGAAGGGATAATGTGGAAATAATATGTTTGATATTATTCATGATCTCATGATTGATATAAGGACAATGTGATATCATGGTTTGAGTATATCGAAATTTTTGGATTTTGGTATGTGGAATGAGTTAAATTTTGACAGCATTCATGTTTTCACTAAGGTTCAATGGTTATTAATTTTTTAATAGAATACATTATTAAGGTATTTACATGTTTGGAATGTGACCAAAAAGATATATCGTATGATATATGGGGGATAAATGATGGTATTCACATGCTCAGTAAATGAAATTTCTAGTAATTGTTTTCATTAAACTATAAGCATGGACAGAAGTATTTTACATAAGCCTACTAATTTGAAATGGATTAGGTTGGACATAAGTATGTATTGTTTAAGGATAGAACAATTTTTGATATTATTGATGGAATGTTATAATTATGTAGTTTTAGAAAAAGGACAACCTGCAGGATGGGAGACAACTCGTCACGTCGGACAAGGTTACGAGAATCCAACACACCACCGAAGTGAGAAAGAACAATATCACCTACCATTGGCCTACAAGAAGTCCACATTAGTAGAAACATGTTTTATTTCATTAATCAGTATGATAGATGAAGTATAAGTCCATTTTTGGAATCAAATACGATTAACCACACTGTAGATGGACTTATGTATATTTGATAACTTTTTCTAACCTTTTGTTTGAAACATATGGAATGACTCTTCATTCTATCACATGATCTGCTAACACTTCACAAATTACAAATGGAAAATTCAACTTCATTTCTTTAATAGCTGAAGTGGAAATTTTTTAAGGCACGAACAACGGTGAGACTGTACTGAAATCAAGTAAGTATTTTTTTTACTCGAAAATTATTTAACATTAGAGAAATGATCTTGAAAACCAACAATGTTTTCCTAGTTCCCTCATATACGATGAATCAGATGGTACCTTAGAACATCAAAAATTTATGTCTATTTGATTGTTGGATTTTTCATAGCCATGGTCTCTACCACTCTCCATCAGAACATCATGGTTAGATTTTTTTCCATATCCATATTTTCACCTATGTTCTCTTATATGGAAACCCAGTGATGAGTTACATAGGGTAATCATTACGTTTCATAATTTAGTTTTTAAAATTAAGTTTTAGTATTTCTTTTAACGATATGGGTTTCTATGAATAGTAAACGATTTATAACCCCGACGATTTTCGAGAGAGAAATTCATTTTAAGGGGGGTAGAATGTAATAATCTGAGATTTTATAAGATATAATCATTTTAATTTCTTTCATATCTTCTGTTATACGCTACACAATTATTATCTTGTGCTATATGGAACACCGTATTATCTTGCAGTATAAGCAACACAAATCATGGATCGTGTTACACACAATTTCAAGTTTGTTTGATAGTAGTTATTCTACGCAACATTGACTGTATATATATATATATATAATTTATAAATGAAATATGGTTGGATGATATTATATGGAACAACAAAGGAGTATTTCACAACACGCAACTCTGACTTGGCTTGCAGTACATTCAATCACGACCTTCCTCGATAGCGTGTGTAGTACGCAATACCGGGTTTCACTAAACAACGATATATTATTATAATATTATTATTGACTAGCCGTTATAAATAGTATTAACCAAATTTTTAATTTTATAATATTATTATTCATCTTACATATTTTCTAGAACATGGTATGAGAAAAAGATAAAATTTTCAGGTAAAATAAGAATTTTTCAAAAAATGTAGTTCTACTGCCTTTTGATGGCGCACCCACATTAAATCTAGTTTTTGACATGTTTATAAGTTAAATTTGACAAAATAAATATATTATTTGTAATAAGGATATAAAAATTTACTTTGGATAATATTTTCAGATTATTCTGATAACTTTCATATTTTGATGAATAGTAAAAACATGCTATATTTTAATTAAAAACAACTTTATTCATCGCATTACGTTATACCGTTAAATTATATTTTTAATTGGTTTTAAAGTGTAATTAGAATATATTTTTACCATTTAATCCAATACTGGTCAATGGAATTAATTTCACTTTGAATTTGAACATAAACAAGTGTCGATCTTTTAATAGTTATTGTTTCTTAAAAATATGCTATTTGTTTCAATAATGGTAATTACTTTTAAAATTAATTAATGCCACCTATATTTTTTGAATTTTTAAAAATAGGAAACATTTTTGAATTTGGAATATCAAATATATCCTAGGCTGAATTTTTGGTATTTTTTGGAAAAATATACTTTTTGATAAATAGTGAAAACACAGAGTTTTTGGATAAAACTGACTTTTTATTTAAATAATAATTTATTTGATTTAAATTTATTTTAGGTCAAAATAGATAAATAATAATTATATATGTTCAAATAAATTCATTGGAGTCTTTTTATAATAATTTTATCTTTATAAAAATTGTATTGAACTTTTCACCGTCTTTTACCCACCTCCTGGGAGCTTTTACAATTGTTCGTAAAACATAAATTTACAGCATCTGTGAGATGAATTTCAGAAATCCAAGAGACACGGTTAATATCGTGGATTAAAATGTTGTTTAATTAAATGAAAATAATATTTGGTGAATAGTAACATTTGACTTTTATTTACTTCGGTTAAAGATAAATTGGGTAATTCAAGGTTAAAAGAATATTATAATAATTCCAAATTACCTTAACAGTTGTCCTAAAATTACTGGATGAGTACTGGCCAACCCTGGTCTTCCTTGGGTCGATTTTGGGACCCTATTTAGCCACATGGGAGTGATAATGACAATTTGGATTAATTAATTTAATGTAAAGACAAAATTGACATTAACAAAAATCTTTTAGTAATTAATTTTTATATGGGGATATATAAATAATCATTTAGACTATAAATATTCATTGGAAAGATAAAACAATTTCCTACATGTTGTTATATTTATATAATTTTTAGAGATCAAATAAATTAAATTATTTTTTACACAATAATGATGTAGTATTTACCTCTTTAATAAATGATTTAAATAAATTAGATTGTAATGATTAAAATATTATCCAAAACCAGTCCAATTAAAATTGGATGATTTTATTTAGAATATGAGTTATCTTTTCTTATACATTAATGTGTTTTGGACCTCTTGAAACCGATTATAGGTTTATAATAAAATAATTTTTTCACACTTTCCTAAAGATCCCCAACCTCTCCCTTATAAAAGGAGACCATTTCTATTAAATTCCTTAAACATATAAATCCTTCTAGCTCATCCACACTCGTCCCAAATAAGCTCCCTACACCCCCACCCCTCATCCTAGAATACATAACATAGGCAAATGGCACTTCAAGAATTACTTTTGGTTCAAACCAGAGGAAGTTATCCAAATTAAAGGTAACTGTTTCTCTTAAATTGTTTTCTTTTATTCTACTTCTCCAACACCTAAACTCTTTTTAATCCATTATTTTGTAACAACAACAATATCCTCAATATACTAGTATTTTTTTATGATAATTATTCGAACTACACTTACCCACACCTCCATCTAATGGATGATGAACATAAGGTCTCTGTGGATGGAAAACTAAAGCCTCACGAAACGATGATTTTTCGATTTTTTCCTACAGGATCTCATGGTGGCCATTATAATGGCACTATATTTATATATTATATATATTATGTTTATGATTTACTTATGCTTCTTTACTTCCAAATTATGTCATGCCTTTATGGTTTCCATTGTTTTTAAATACGATAATCTCATTTGGGGAAGTGCGGACTACAACCCCCACAAAGTGATGTGAATCGTTAATGCCTTATGTAGGATGTATAAGGGATAGAGTTAATGATATTATATATGATATTATACTATAATTATAATATAATTATGTATAATTATGTTTTAATTCCATTAAAATAATAAATTGAAATGAATGTGGTGTTCATGTGTACGTACAGCTTACAGTCTTCAGGAACATTGCATTTCATTTCTTACCTCCATATGTTATGTACTATTATAATACATGTATATGCTGGATATATATGATATATATGATATATAAATCATGAATATCATTCAGGATATAATGAACCTTTGACCTCCTGAACAACATCTAATTATAAGAAGTCCATTTTTGACTCAAGTACCAAATATCGACAAAACAAACGTTATTAACTTAAATGGTTACATAATGATTACAACATGGTAATAAGAGATATAAAATTAATAATAAAAGAGAAAAAAATTTCTTAAGATATTATAAATTAACTTTGGTTTAATATTCAAGAGATTAAATAACGATTGAGTCAAGTCGGACAAAAGGTAAGGGAGCTTCTTAACCCAATTTTCGTTCTTGGGGTTGATGTTCTATTTCTTATTTATGTTGTTCTTTGATTATGTGAGAAATTAATATTTATATCTTATCATGTATTTATAATTTATTAATTTGACCTTATAATGAATGAACATATGTCATCTATTTTATCTTCAAAAATATCATAGTAAGGGATAATTATTCCAATATCATTCTTATCCGAGATTGTTTATTCATAAGTATTTATTGGGGTTATGTTTATCATCCATGTCCATGTTTTCTAAAAGTGTTTTCATATAATGTTTAATATTATTCCATGTATTTTCAAATTTATTTTTTCCCTTTTTGGACTTTTACACCATGGTATGTAAGTAATCTTTCTTTTGATTACCATACGAGATACTTTTTGACTTTTCTGACAAAAGTATGAGAAGAATGTTATTTTTAACTTATACGGCATGAATGGATTTTTACGGTTTCATAACGCCTCATTTTAATGAATCATACTCTACAAGATTTTATTAATATTTTCAACAAAATAGTTTTATTTTAAAATAACATGGAATTTTGTGAAAAGAAAATCTTTTTGAAGATGAAAGGATATTTTCCTCAAGAATTCATTTCATGTGTTTTATCAAAACCATTTTCCACATAATAAGAAATTATTTCATATGTGTATGTTTCAAGTATAATGTGTCTATGATTTACACGGTTTAATTTTTCTTATGATGAAATATCCATTTGTTTTATATGGATAGTGTGATAATGGGTTGATGTTTATGAAAACGATTTTAATCTTTGGGTTATGATGAATGTTTTATGTTTATTTTGTGGAACAAGTAAGAATTATTTCATTATGAGATGGGTGTGACCTATATCTTCCTCTAATGCATTGGGTAAAGATTTATATCTCATGATATAGACATGGATGGAAGGGTACATTAATCAGGTTCAGTGTTACAGGACTGAAACGTGGAGTGAACTCGATTCAAAAAGGGACTTTGTCCACTAAGATGGTCTTGGCAGCAATGCCATGGCTAATTTGGAAATAATATCAAGTGCATAATGTTTTTCCACAATTACATGTTTTCTTCCTAGGCTATTTTATCATTATTGATGTTCCATTATGATATATTCCTTACATAATTTCATGATTTATGTCTTTGATTAAGATTTTGATGTTTAGATTTTATGTCCAAGTTTTTGCATTCAAATGTTTATGGATTGTTTAATGATATCTATGTTTACCCTTACTGATCATTTGAGCTCACCCTTTTTATGTTTACTTTTCCCCAGGATATAAAGAATGGTTTTAGGTAAGAAAACAAAAGGGGAAGATCTTTTCAGGAGATGTTGATGATCATTCACCACAATTAGATGATTATGTTCCGAGTTTCCAATGACTATAAACTATTAAGGTAATTTTGTGTTGGTTTTTGTTATGTATTAAGTATTCTTCCAAAGTAATTTAATGTCCATGTACATCAATCATATGGTATCTACAGTTGGTATCAGAGGAATGGTTTAGTATTCCTCTGGAAACTAGGATGTGAAAAATTTATTGAAATCCCTAGAGATATTTTTATGGTATGTCTAGGGATGTACCTAACGTTACATATAAGTATACTTTATAGTCCTAGAATTACGGTAACGATCTTAGAATTTAACCTAAGATGTTAGATATTGATTGTACTCCCCCTTTATTATGATTTTTTCCTCTCACACTAATCTTTTTGGTTTTTAGAAAATGGATGGAAATAGAAGGATTCATGATAAAGGAGGATATTATAGACAATAGAATGATATTCTTCATGAGAAACCAAATGAAATGGAATTTGAAAGAAAAACATCGTTATTATGCCTAATAAAAAATTTCATAAAATGATCAATAATCTCAACTTTGGTAAGATTCCCGACTCAGCTAATAATAGAAAGAACGATATCCATGATGATCATAGAGGAAATAATGTTCAATTTTCCTCATGTGAATCATACGGGAAGAGACATCAAGGGGAGTGTTTTAAAGGAACAGGAAGATGCTTTGGGTGTGGAAAAGAAAGACACAAACCCAGTAATTTCAAAGGAAAAGGTTCAGTTAACACCATGGACAAGGATAACGGTTTTGCTAAAACATCAAAAATGGTTAAATGTTTTAAATGTGAAATATATTGGAGTTATGGAAACCAATACACTAAGGGAAAATCTCATGAAGATAACCAGCATGGTTGTATGGGTAGTATTTATGTTGATGATGATGAAGAGACTACAAATAGTATATGAGATGAAAGAATTGTTGAGGAATAGAATGATGAAGCTTGGTCAAAGGTTTAATGAGGTAGTCATATTATTTATGTTTATCAAGATTTATGTTGTATAGGTAATGGTACTATGGAATAAAGACACATATATGGGTTGTTGCACTTTTTTTCCCTTTGTATTTGATATTATATGTTGACTGGTAGCAGTAACCATGAAAAATTATTCGAATTTTTTTGAAAAGTAGATGGTATTCGCATAATTAAGGGATAATGAAAAAATTATATGCATGATGGTATTCATGAGCTCATGATTGATATAAGGAAAAAGTGATATCATGGTTGTAGTATATCGAAATTTTGGGATTTTGGAATGTGGAAAGAGTTAACATTTAACAACATTCTTATTTTCACTAAGGTTTAATGGGTATTAATTTTTCATTAGAATACATGATTAAGGTATTCACATGTTTGGAATGTGACCAACAAGATATATCGTTTGATATATGGGGGATAAATTATGGTATTCACATGATCGGTAGATGACATTTCTAGTAATTGTTTTCTTTATACTATAATCATGGACAAAAGTATTTTGGATAAGCCCAAATATTTGAAATGGATTATGTTATACATAAGTTATTATTGTTTAAGGAAAGAACAGTTTTCAATATTATTGTTGGAATGTTATAAAAATGTAGTTTTAGAAAAAGAACAACCTACAGGTTGGGTGACAACCTGTCACGTCGGAAAAGGTTGTGGGAATCGAACACACATCCAAAGTGTGAAGGCCTTTATCACCTACCGCTGGCCTACAAGAAGTCCATGTTAGTAGAAAAAAGTTTTATTTTATTAAGAGGTATGATACATGATGTATAAGTCCATTTTTGGAATCATATACGATTAACCCCACCATAGATTGACTTATGTATATTTTATAACTTTTACTAACCTTTTGTTTGAAAAATGATAGAATGACTCATCATTCCATCACATGATCTACGAACACTTCACAAATCACAAATTCAACTTGATTTCTTTAAGAGTTGAAGTAGAAATTTTTCAAGGGACGAACAACGGTGTGATTATACCAAAATCAAGTATGTATTTATTTTGATTCGAAAATAATTCAACATTAGAAAAATTATCTTGAAAACCAAAAATGTTTTCCTAGTTTCCTCATATCTGATGAGTCAGATGGTACCTTAGCACATCACAAATTTTATGGCTTTTTGATAGTTGGCTTTTTCATAGCCATGTTCTCTACCACAATCTATCAGAACTTGAGGGTTAAATTTTTCTTTCTATATCCATATTTTTCACCTATGTCCTCCTATATGGAATCCCAGATATGAGTTACTTTGGGTAATCATTACATTTCATTCTTTAGTTTTTTAAAATTATTTTTTAGTATTCCTTTTTACGATGTGGGTTTCTATTAATAGTAAACTATTTATAAAGCTGACGAATTTAGAGGGGAAATTCATTTTAAGGGGGGGTAGAATGTTACAACCCGATATTTTATAAGATATATTTCTTTTTAATTTCATTCATATCTCATGTTTTACACTACACCAACATTATCATGCGCTATACGCAACACCGTATTAGCTTGCAGTATATGCAACACTAATCTTGGATCGTGTAGCAGACAATTTCATGTTTGTTTGAGAGTAGTTATTCTACCCAACATTGAGTGTATATATATATTTCTAATTTATAAATGAAATATGGTTGGATTATGTTATAAGAAACAACAAAGGAGTCTTTTAAAATATACAACCCTGACTTGGCTTGTATTACACGCAATCGTGACCTTCCTCAATAGCGTGTGTAGTACGCAATACCGGGCTTCACTAAACAGTGATATATTATTATAATATTATAATGGACTAGCCGTTATAAATAATATTAACATTTTTTTAATTTTATTATATTATTATTCATTTTACATATTTTCTAGATCATGGTGTGAGAAAAAAATAAAATTTGAAGGTAAAATATGTATTTTTCAAAAAATGTTGTTTTGCCGCATTTTTATGGTGCACCCACATTAAATCTAGTTTTTAACATGTTTATAAGTTAAATTTGGAAATATAATATTATTATTTGGAATCAGGATACAAAAAATTTACTTTAGATAATTTTTTAATATTATTCTGATAAATTTCATATTTTGATGAACAATAAAGAAACGCAATATTTTAATTAAATACATCTTCTATCATTTCAATAATTTATATGGTTATATTATCATTTTATTTGGTTTTGAAGTGTAATTAGAATATATTTTTACCATTTAATCCAATGCTAGTCATTGTAATTAATTTCAATTTGAATTTTGACATAAACAAGTGTCGATATTTTGATAGTTATTGTTTCTTAAAAACACGCTATTTGTTTTGATAATAGGAATTACTTTTAAAATTAATTAATTCCACTTATATGTTTTGAAATTGAAAAAATAGACCTCATTTTAAAATTCGGAATATCAAATATATCTTAGGATTATTTTTTTGTATTTTTTTGAAAAACATCAATTTTTGATGAATAGTGGAAGCACTGAGTTTGTTTTGTTAAAACTGACTTTTTATTTAAATAATAATTTATTTGATTTAAATTTATTTTTGGTCAAAATAGTTACATATTACTTATATAGGTTCAATTAATTTCATTGGAGTGATTTTATAATTATTTTAAATTTATAAAAATTGTATTGAACTTTTCACCGTCTTTTACCCACTTCCTAGGAGCTTTTGCAATTGTTTGTAAAACATAATTTTACTGCTTTTTATGAGTTGAATTTTGAAAATTCGAGAAACAATGTTAATATCAAGGAGTAAAATTTGTTTCAATAAGATGAATATAATTTTTGATGAATAGTAACTTTTGACTTTTATTTACTGCGGTTAAAGGTAAATAAGGTAATTCAAGGTTAAAAGATTATAATAATAATTCCAAATTACATTAAAACATTTCCTAATCTTATTGGATGAGTATTGGCCGACCATGGGTTTCCTTGGGTCGATTTTGGGACCCCATTGAGCCACATGGGAGTGATAATGACAATTTGGATTAATTAATTTAAAGTAAAGACAAAATTCACATTAACAAATATCTTTTTGTAATTAATTTTTATAAGGTGATATATAAATTATCTATTAGACTATAAATATTAATTGGAAAGATAGAAATATATCCTAAATTTTGGTACTTTTTTATAATTTTTATACATCATATATATTAAATTATTTATGACACAATAATGATGCAGTATTTACCTAATTAATATATGATTTAAATAAATAATATTATAATGATTATAAGATTATCCAAAACCTATCAAATTCCTATTAGATGATTTTATTTCTAATATGAGTCATCTTATTTTTGACATTAATTTTTTTTGGACCTCTTGAAACCAAAGATAAGTTTATAATAAAATAATGTTTTCACACATTCCTAAAGAGCCCCTCCTCTCCCTTATAAAAAGGAGACCACTTCTATGAAATTTTTCACACCTCCAAAGCCTTTTGGCTCATCCAAACTCTACCCAACTAACCTCCATACATCCCTCTAATCCTCCTAGAATCCTTACCATAGGTATAAGGCACTTCAAGAAGTCCTTTTGGTTCAAACCATAGGATGCTTCCCAAATTAATGGTATTTTTTTCTCTTAAATTGATTTTTTATTCTACTTCATCAACCCCTAAACACTTTTTAATCCATTATTTTGTAACTACTACAGTATCATCAATATAAAAGGATATTTTTATGAGAATTATTCAAACTAAACTTACACACACCTCTATCTAATGGATGTATAACATAATGTTTCTGTGGATGGAAAACTAACGCCTCACGAAACGATTATTGTTTGATTTTCTCCTACCGCCTCTCATGGTGGCCATTATGATAGAACTATATGTATATATGATATATATTATGTTTATGATTTCCTTATGATTCTTTACTTCCCAATTATATCAAGCATTTATGGTTTCCATAGTTGGTAAATACGATAATCTCATTTGAGAATGTGCGGACTACAGCCGCCTCAAAGTGTTGTGATTCATTAATTCCTTATGTGGGATAATTATAAATAGTGACAACATAGAATATGAAACAAAAATAATAACATAGAACATTCTCAATCAATAACTAATGGTGAACATGATACCACAATGAAATTTATAGTATAAAATTAGTAACTAATTCAAATACCCTATATAATAAAAAATAATTAAAAATATCCTAATAATGGTCTTAATTCCCAGCCAATTCAAAAAATACCATAATCGTACCAATAAACTAATTTATAAACCTACTACGAAGTCCATGTCATGAATATGTACCTAAAAATAAGTTCCATATACTATGGCACACATGTGCCATTACAGACTAATAAGGATGTGAGTATAAGTCATTTGGACACCTCAAAAGTGTTCCTAATTCGAAAATTTATATAATAATATTGCATTAAGAGGTACATTAAAAACTAATGAATGGAAATTATATCTGGTTTAATTATTGATCATTTTTTAATTAACCACAACTATCCACTTTTTCATATGATTAAATACCCACCAAGCCTTTTATGAACCATGTTATTAATTTAATCCAAAGATAACAGGGGCCACAATTCATAAAATGAGGAGTTGCATACCATTTAACCAATTAGGATTCATAATATCATGTATGAACATTGCCAAAATTTATTATAGGGTTAATAGTTCACCAAACAAGTAACATGTTCCATGTATCAAACTTGAATTGAGAACATTGTGTCACAATATCACAATCGATATTTTGGATCAAAATTTCTATCATCCTATTCCACAATCTGTAATACCATTTTAAAACCCTCAAAATAAGTGTAATAATGTCTTTAATCTAAAAAATATCATTCACCAGAGTTCCTAGGGAATTTTTCTTCTCCTCCCAAATCTATTGTGTAGAGAATTGGTCCAATATCCAAAAAATAAAATAATTTTCTTAGATCCTTGAGAATAATTATATAACATATTTCATCAATGATAAAAATCGTGTTGAATATCCAATCCAATTATATTATTCCAAAAATCTACCTTTATTACATCATTTTTCACAATTCAATATGATTAATATTTCATCATTTCTCGAGTTCCCATGATACCTTTAAGACCAATCATTTCAAATCACATCCCAATAACTTTCTCAAAACATCATAATGAATTCATTTCATTATTCATTTATATCAGACATCTGATAGATGTTTTTCAAAAATATGTAAGACATAAAAAATATCACTTATTTCATTTTATAGTACCCCACATAAAATACATTAAGGAATTAAAAACCATCCACTTACATACCAAATTTTAAAAATAACCATATAAAATGATTTTTTCCTTTCAATATGATAATTATGAGAAAGGGCATACATTGACATTATTTCATTTGAATGAAGTGACCATTGAATTCTAACAAGTGTTCTCATAAGCACACAGTTAAAATCATAATTTTAAATAAAATTAGAAAAGTCTTCCAAAATCACATCAGGTTAAACACATAAATTTAAAACATTTACCACTATTAAAACATCACCTTACATTCATGAAACCCCATGGAGGAATAAAAATAAAAATAACAACATTTAAACCATTTCAAAAGCCCCCATGGAATTTCCATAGGCTATAATAAGAATCATTTCAATAATCACATTAACCATGTGCATATCCAATGTAATATTTCACCCATTTACTCTCATGAATTATATATCCAATTATTTACTAATTCAGGTCATTATTTTCTAGTGATTGTAATACCACGTGTAAATCATTAAATCTCGTGTCAAATCATCAACCGATCTAACATGGTACTTGAAGGGCCTCACGTCTTAATTTAATGCGTAATTCTCTTTCCCATATTATAATATTGAAAAATAAAGGAAGGAAAAAAATAGACAAAACTATATACACTTAAAAATAACATGAATGTGGGATGAATCGTATAGACCACAAACCTTATGGTCCTACATAACCACACAGAAATACCTAGCCCATTATTATAACTAACATGACCACATACATAATAATAATGAATAGCTGGGAAATAGGGTTCAGGAGATCTAGAAATATAGGTAAAATAAGAAAACATATTTTATAATGTTGAATGAAATGGTGTGAAATAAATTACTATATTATAAATTTTTAGTAAAAGGCACAAAAAATTCTTAATAATCAAGGGAGGTTCATCGATGGATAACTAGAGATATCATGGTTGAAACCCTAGGTCACTTGTAGTTTATTGGGGAAAAATGGGCAAGAAATAATAATGATCAGAGGGGGATAATTGTAAATTCCACAAATTTAATGAGACAAATGGTTCGTCCACATGGTTTTCTAGAAATTAAATCTATAATGTGGTTCCATATTTCTAAGAGGAATCCATGAAAATCAATATTCATTTCCACCCACATGGAATGAAAAATATGTGTTGTTACCTTGTGATCACCATTTTCCATGGGGACTATGCCATATGGTATTTTATAGGAACCCAAATTGTTTTGGGAAAACTTATAGAACATGTACTCCCTACACAATGATACCCTTTTTCGACATTAATTTTTTTTAATATCCCAAGGAAACCCCATGGACATCTATTATAACATGATACATTCCATTAACCAATATTAATGGCGTGACATCAAAATCTTAAACAAAAACGAATATCCTTAAACACCGAGACCGTAATAAAATTTTATTTATAGAATTATTAAATGATTTTTATGTGGAAATCATGGTCCCCAATCAATTAAATGAAATAGTGATTGAATTATGGTAGAATATTATATAGTACAGTCACTATAGAATGTAGACCCTACACTCTAGTGTTTCAAATAGTAGGTGTGTGGGTTTTATGATAAGCATTTCTCATAAATAATAGTTAATGATTATGAATGACACCATCAATATATTTATCCTGACAGTAATTCAAAATATATTTTTATATCTATAGATGATGAGGTGTATATTGATGACATGCTGATAGGATCACATGCCATCTACTCTTCAACATTTAATGGATTTATTATTTCACAATCTATCTAATATTTTATATCTCTATAATATTTTAGGGGTATCACAATAAAACATAAATGATTAGATGTTAAATCATATGTAAAATTCCAAATTGTATTATTATTATATAAATAGTCTATTATTCAACTCCAATTTATGTATTTCGTAATTTTTAACATGTAAACCATATTATTCTCCCTATAGTTTAATTTTATGTTATCTTTGACATATATTGGATCTATTGGAAAAAAAAGCTCATCAATTGGTGTGATAAGGTATCCATGATTGAAAATATAAAAAAACCTATGATCATATATTATTGTTATGATAAATATGAACATCTCATGGATATAAAAACCATTATATGTCTATTGATTAATGCTAAAATGTGTTGTTTCACAACATATTTTGAGATAACCTAACAATAAATTATCATATTGTTGTGTGGGAGTATGTTAATGTCTTCATGGATGAGTTGAAACGTCTTCCCCATAATCGGGTAGTTATAATTTAAATTAATCATATAAAACGTGATATTCAAAAAAGTAATCAACTACATATTGAATGATACCTATTTTGTTATGGGAATTGATGAAAAAAATCATATATAATCTCAAATAGGGATTAATTGTGCCATGTAAATCACCTAGTGGTGCACATACTCATTTAGTTAATATAAAATATGATTCAATGGGACTCTACATTTATTATCAGAAAAATGACATGGTTAATATCGATAACATGTTTCCTTAACCACATTTTGAAGAGTTTTTTGATCAACTGCATGGTGTAAAATAAATTTAACATAAATACGTTCATTATAGATTTCACTATTTATTTTTTATAAAGGGAGATATATCCAAGATAGTATTTTATAAATGGATTTCACAATATAAATTTATATGTATTTCATTTCATTTTACTAAATCACCAAATATATTTGTATTCATGAAGATATATATATATATATATATATTAAAATGATTATATTTTCCAGGCCGTAATAAATCTAATTCTTATATTATCCTAGAAAAAGGAATGGAAGTTAGATCAATTGCAAATTAAACTAATGTATCTATTGAATAAGATTATGTTTAAAAAATTTACAAAGTGCTTGGAATATTTTATTTAATTATTTTCCAAATTCTCAAAGTAAGTTATTTTGGTGGATCCAAATTTAATGAATTTTTTTTGAATGTTTTCCAAGCTGACAATTGTGCTAGATGTCCATAGATTTCATGATTTGGATGGATTTTATTTATTCTTTATGGATAATTTATTGAGGAAATCTACTCCATTGACTATGTTAACATAAAAGGGATCCATGTACCCATAATTATATTCTTATAAATAAACGTTCATGTTAATGAATAGATGGTTTGTGAGAATAGTAGTACTTATATTAACATTTAGTGTAGAATAGACTAGGCCCTATTTTCATGAATCAATTAATAAACTATTAAGCATCCCCATGAAAATTATATAGTGAAACCATACGACTCACACTATTTGATGGTTCTTATATAAAATTACCCAACTCATTATTATAAGTTAGTTGTGGGAATTTTTTTATTAATCAAATTGAGGTATTATATCTAGAATGAATGTCGGGGTTTTTATTATGATTCCAATTTTTTATGTATATTTTTTTGGAACAAATTAATATATTCCAGTGAATATCACTAGAGTTGATTAAATAATATGACTTCTCAATACATTACCACCAGGGGAGACAAAAAATGGTGGGTTATTCTCTATCTCCAAAGGATCGTAACAACACTCACACACACACACACACACATATATATGAAATCGAAAAAATATCCAATATTTAAATATTTTAAGTAAATAGATCTATAAATATTGAATGAATGTGATGAATCCTATCATTCTGAAATAATTGATCAACCATATATATATATGTGATTTTTATGGAGGTTCGCAAGATAGATATAGAACATCTAAAAAATGTAATAAATGTTCCTTATTGTAGATATAATTATAAGGCAATGATATGGTTTGAAAACCATGTTTACATTCCATAAATAACTGATTTGGTGAAAGAAATCTTGGAATAGCCACATAGTTTTTAATTATTTATTCCTCATGGAATAAGTAATAAACAAGGACATTTTAAAGTGATTTCTTGTGGGAAAACATGAAGATATATATTCAATAGTATGTACAATATATATATGTATTTTATCAGGTTATGGATAATATATATAATTATAAGGGTGTGTTATAACCATTACACATACCATAATGGAAATGGGAAAATATTGTGATCTATTTTTTCATCAGAATATTTAATATTTATAAATTCTAATATATTATATAGCTAGTATTCAATCTTAAAAAAAATTCACCACCCTTCATTAAAATGAGAGAATATTTATCTATCTATCAGCATTCTAGAAAATAAATTTAAGAAGTGCTAATATTTCATGTAGCCACACATTCTACTGTGTCTGATTGGGATATTATATTTAATATTATGTTATAAAAATGTATTCATTAGTCTCAACATACCATGAAGTGTTTTAGTAATAACTATTATCCTTAATTAGATAGTAAACTTAATTTAACCGTTCAAATTTGAAGGAATGAAATGATATATTTTTCAAATTACTTCAATGGTGTTCAAGGTAAACACCTTCAACTAGCCATTTTTTCATACTACAGTGTCTTTAACTCACGAATAATGATGGATCATTATGAACCAGACCTTTTGATGATTTATAAAACAAAAACATGAAGCGATGAGGGTTGAGAAAGAAAGCTATTTTAACTCGGCCTATCATTGGAAATTGAAGAGACAGTTAGATCAATTAAATATTATATCAATGAATTTTAGATTCAAAATATATTTTATGTTAACAATAACTGATGAAATAAATAATTCATTATTTCGTAAGAAGGTATTTCTATTAGTTTATCCATTTAAGACTGTTTTGATATTTGGAATGAATGGAATGATAATACCCGGGTATATTGAATCCTTAAAAATTATTTATTGAGTTGGAACATTATCTTATCACATTAAACTTCCAACAAGCCTCTCTCAAGTTCAATATTTCTTCCACATATATGATTTGAGGAATTACATTCGGTGAAACATATTTATTGAATAAAGATGCCATCTAATGGTGAATGATAATTTTTATAAACAAAAAATTAAATTCATTCAGGAACCATCAAGAATACCTAATATTAAGAATGACTATTAAACAAGTAAATGATCATTGGTGAAATAATGAATTCTAATAAGGTTTTGGGATCCTGATGATGTGATAAAATAATGAAACCATTATTTTTCATATCTTTTTGTATGAATTTTGAGGGTGGAAGTCATTGTAATTGTGGTATGAATTAAAACCTTCATATATTAACATATAGTTATATATAAATAAATGTTGTTTCTTTTATTGCTTTTATTACATAGATCACTGAGTATAAATGTTTCATGATATAATATTTAAATGGTATTGTTTAAATTGACTATCATCCCCTGGATATTAGAATGAACGCTTTGAAAATTTAACACTATATTAAGAAAAACGTATGATTTAAATTTTTAATAAAAATACTCATTTATTATTAATTGAGTTAAATGAAAATAAAATATCATTTGAATGCAAAATGTATTCTTCATTAGATAATAATTTTTTTTTTACAATAAAATGAAAATTTTCCAAATGAAATAAATTAATGTTAATTTTTAATGAATTAAAT
Organism: Viscum album; assembly: GCA_963277665.1. Classification (NCBI taxonomy): domain Eukaryota; kingdom Viridiplantae; phylum Streptophyta; class Magnoliopsida; order Santalales; family Viscaceae; genus Viscum; species Viscum album. Next base: position 2,068,411,403 of record OY728160.1, read on the forward strand.
TAAATTTATATTATAAGTATTCAATCATATGTATTAATATTAACTTAATTTTTTTATAAACATGGGATAGAAATTAATCCAGTTTTTTGTTTAAAAAATATTTTTCTAAATGAAAATATCCATTGCATTTAGGAAAATATTTTTAAAATGATATTATACCAAAATTATATATTCAATCATGAAAAATATATAAAAAATTTCCAATTATGATATAGAAATACTTGTAAATAGGTCTGATTTAATATTATAATGATGAATCTTGAACTTGCTATATTTTTGTCACTAGAGAAAGGGTAATACAACTAAAATAACCATAAAACATTGTGTATGGGATTTAAATTTGATATAATACTATAGATAAACCTATTGGATGAGTTAATATTATCCATATACATCCATTCATTGATGATATCTTCACACTATTTATATTTTCTATGATTATGACCTCAATATTATTTTATGATAGAAAAATAGTTGTAAAATGTCAGTGTCATGAAATTCACATCTGTATATTTTTAAAATAAGGGTCATAAGATTATAATTTCTATAACAAATTATCATAGGAATAAAAGATTTAATATTTTTAACATATTAATTGATTTCTAGTTTTAAATTATTGATCTATTATTTTAAATTCCAACACAATGTGGACAGATTATATATTCAATTAACATAATAATAAAATAATTTATTTTAAAAATAATAAATTTTAATAAAATTTTATTAGTTTATTTTCCCCATATTTCATATATTAATAATATAAATTAATGTTTTTATCATGTTCATATTAAATTTCATTTCCATTCATGATGCGAAATAATCAACTTAAATTAATACTATCAATATTGAGACTAATGATATTGTATTTACATATTTTATAATTTTAAATATCTTGGAAAGGGAAATATAGGTTGAGATATGATAAAAAAAATTATATCATGTAAATTTACGAAATAATTGACAATCTATAAAAAATTATAAACCATTAATGCTAATAAAATACATCACAACTGTTAAGATAAAAATTGGTTCACCATGTGTTTAATCCAAATGATATTTCTAAAATTATTAAAAAAATATTTAAATTTCTCTTGATTATATTATTTATACCTTAGGTTATTTTTCCAGGGATCATTATACTTTTAAAATTAATTTTCATGATATTTTTTACATTGTATACTAATATATTATCTTATTCGATGTCTTTCATTTACCTCCCTTATAAAAGGACACTCTGTATATCATTTCAATATTCCGAATTGAATCGTATATCTAATAAAAAACATTGAATATTCTATATAGAAATCAATTATAACAATATTATCAGATATGAAATTATTTTATTTCTATTCTAATGGACTTTATTAAATAATTTAATCGATTTTTCTTATAGAAGATGTAATTATATCTGCCGACCTCTTTATATTTATTTATATTTATACCCCATGTAATTTTATGTGTTTCATATAAAAAATATTTATTATAATAAATATAAATAATATTTATTATGATCATAAATTTCCCATTATACATCATCTATTCCATAAATTAAATTTTAATAGTATTTCTCAGGTTTTTGTGGGGACTACCGCCTCTACATAGAAATTCACATTATATTTAATCTCCATATTTCATAAATGGTATTAATATGTGTCTGTTTTTTATATTTATTATCTATGATATTACTACTTTTTTATAATTATTTTATCATATAACCATTCATAAATTCTAATTCATTTGATGATGATAAATTTTTTCATGTGTAAGTGTGGATGACCACCATGACTATGCGTTGTTACCCGTTTTTATCACTAATTTATATAGATGGAAATAAGGATATATTAAATTAATATCTTTATAAAATATTCATTTTAATAAATATTTTATATCGGTGAATTTGTTTTTACATTTATATAATTACATCAATCAAAAAGTGAATACATAATTCAAACATACATATGAAATGTCATATCCAAAAATAGTGTAAAACATTTTTGTCTCTATCATTTCAAGAAAATAATAGGAACATATTTAATGTAGATATAATATTTATATCATTATTACAATTATTTATATGATGTTTCTATCATCAAATTATATTATCATAACTGACATAACATAAGTATGTTTATAAATGAAATAGTTAACTCCCATTGAAAATGATTTTAATAAAGAATTATTAATAAATCAGTGTTGAAATATAAAAAGTGGATAGTATATAATATTATTATTATATACAAGACTTGGGTATTGTATGAAAGTAGATCTTCATTTCAGTTATGGATCTTACTTTCATATGTTTTTTAGGAAAATATGATTTCCTAAAATTTAACTAGTTCAAGCAGTGTGCACAGGATTACACGATGTGTACTTTGTTCTCACGAGTATCTGTGTCATGAACCTGTAATGACTGAGTACATAGTAGTGTCGGTGACCTATAGACCACCTAATATAGAGACCGGTTGAGTCATATACAAGACATGTAAAATAAAATAACATGATGTGCACATTTCATTCATATTTGTTAGTTAGGACAAGGGTCACATCTAATTCCCAGAAACACCATCTTCTAGGCCGAATTATTCTAGGAGAAATGAGAATTTCCAAATATTCTCTGAGACCTCAATCCATTGCATGTTCTCTCAATCAAACACCATCGATTTCATTTGAATTCTCATTGGTGAGTTCTTCTTTCTTCAAGAGCCGATCCTCCATATTTATATTCTTTCATGACATATTCATAGGTTAGTGGTTTTGATGTTTTTGTAGATCTATGATTTTATAGGACTATTCAATGGATGTGATTCTATTATATTGATCATACAATGTCAAGGTAGGTGGTTTGTGCTTTTCTGTTGTTGTTTTTGGATTATATGTGCCAAAAGCAATGAATACTGTAGTTTAGGGTAATGCATGTTTGGATATATAAGCATGATTATTCCTTTTATGGTTTCATAGATTGAGTAAGGGTTCTTGATTATGAAAAAGGATTAATAACTTTAAATGTATGTGTTTTCCCTATGATGGTTTGGTGTTGGTCATTTGGTCTTGAACATCTAATTTGGCTGTATTGTTTTCCATGCCTAGTGCTGTTAGGATGGAGTTGATTTTAAATTAAAGGATTATGATATGCATTATGTTTGTTCATATATGTTGTGGTTGATATTACAGTGGATTCTAGATATCATTGTGCATGATTGTATTACATGGGGAAACGTGAACCTGTTGTAGTGAGAGCATAGGGGGAATTGATGTTGGGGGCTTCCCCAATGTGTATGTTTTACCTCTGACAATGCATGACCATAAGGGTTATTGATATTGAGTTCTCCCTAATAGTTTCTATAATTTACCATTATGAGAACACATCGGTAATAGATATTGAGTTCTTCATCATAGAGACTATAGATGAACATAAAAATAACACAAGAGGAATTGATGGTGATTTCTTCCTTATAGAGTTTTTGATTTCCTGAGAGAAAAGGTGTTAGTAAATGTGAGCTATCCTAGGGGGTTGTTATATCTTTATTGTTCAATGATATGTTGAACTATATGGGGTAGGTTATGAGAACATTCTTAGTAGGATTCATTTGAATGATTGTTTGAGTAATTAATAATGTAAAAGAATGTAGTTGAATCATTAAGATTGTTTACTATCGAGTACTTCATTATTTAATACTTAATTTTTCATATTACCTGCTATATATAATCACTAACAGTTCGGAACATATCATGGGTGGATAACAACAGGTATTTGTGTGACACAATTTTTTTTAATGCTTTTCAGACCAAAAAAAATATATTGATTCAGGTATAGATAAGGGAATGCTCCCTTCTACATCAGGTACATGATTGTCGTGGTGATGGAGAATATGGGACCATGATGAGGATTGCTATGTTGTTGGAGATTAATTATTTTATTTGTACATTGATATAGTACTATATTAAAACATTATTAGTTACATTTCTGTTTTCATAGACGTTTGTGACATGCATCATTTTTATATGTGCTATTGTTGTTTATTTAATTTTTTTCTTCATCTATTTACTTATTGAATGGAATTACTGCTTCTAATTTTGTATATTATTGTTATTCTATTGCGTTACTCTACCTATGAGGGAATAGTTTTCCCACAATCACACCCATGCCATTGCAGCTAGTCGACAACCTCTAGAATTTGAGGAAATGAACTTATGGTCGTGTGACCAACCTGGTATGGTTATCCTCTAGGAAACACCCATAACATGAACATTATAAGGATGTATCAAAAGAATTATTTTCATCTTGATTTACTGTTTGGAGCCTACAGATACTGAAATGATGGAATATTTAGTCTGTAATATGTTTTTCTTTGGGGTATCTAACCTACGTACATGGAAAATCCAATATTACTCAAATGTTGAAATTTTTCTGCTTTTGCAATTATTATAGTGGATTTTATTTCACCGTTTGGTTATTAACATGTTTTTTGCTGTTATTTTTTATTTTATTGTGGTTCAATGTTTGTTTCAACCATATGAGTTTTGGGTATTCCATATCATGAATCATATAAGATCTTACTAGCGATCACATGTCTTTCATTCTTATCATCATTTTGGGTGCATTACCCATAACTTGTTTTTGTGATAGATTTTGTGCAAGATATGGATGTTGTTGTAATAAAAGGCTTGATAAAATACATGTTATTTGATAGTATATTTCTAATATTTAATGTTTAATTTGGGTGGATTCCACGATTTGGACCCTGATGTGTTATGGTCGCTCTTGGATCTGAATTTTGTTGATCATGTATGATCATTAATTTATTTTTGTCTAGTATGCTGTGAATAAAGATTCCATACAATGATTAGTGTGTGGATGGGCTATCGCTTGTCATAAATTGTCATTCATTGGGAAATAATTCCATGATTTATGGGGTTATAGAATAGTTATTGAGGTTTTGTGTCTGAATAAACCTAGATTACACAATGTGTGATGATGAATACAGAACATATATCATTCTATTTGATAGGAATTTTTTTTCGAATGTACACATTGTGTACTATATGTACACGCTGTGTAGTCCAAAATTATATGACTGGCTGTGTGGGAAGATACAGGGGGATATGAAATGATGGGTGGCACATTACGTGTACTTGGATTGCACATTGTGTTTTAGGGACTTTGTATATAGCCATGTGACTAATAAAATTGGTTATTAAATATAATGTGGTACATGATATGTCTAGGGAGTACATTTCATGTTGTAGAGACCATGTATCTGACCATGTGACAAATAATACGGGTCGGTGAAATCCTTGTAGTACATGTTTTGTCTATCATGATAATGATGTGTAGTTTTTTTTAAGATAACCATGTAGTTTATCTATTTAGTGGAACGTGGGAAGGGATAAAGATTCATGTACAAACCCTAGCATATAAGAACATTCCATCTATATAGGGTGTTACAAGACCAGGTTTGGCAGTAGCACACTCCCCTGTAACGGCTTAAGAGAACGTTCCATGTAGCTATCATACACGATGTGTATCAATGTTTTAAAAAAATTCTTTTATCATGATTCTTTAGTGAACTTCTATATTTTAGTACTTGATAATCATTAAATAAGGTGTGCACTTGAAACATCAGAGTCATGTCAATGAGACTTCAATTGATTATTTGTTAGATATATGGCATCTATCAGAAACAGGACATTGAAGATCAGGGAAAAACAGTAGATCCTCTTGTGATGCAGGTCTTGGCACTAACCATCAATCAAAATATAGGTGTCAATAAATAGTTCTAGGGAGGCCTCAGGGGGATTATGAAGACTTTCCAGGGAGCACCACATCCTCCCTCGTCAATGGAAAAGTTGACGTGGGTTTTTCAACAGCAACATACTCTCATATTCTCAGGGGATGGGGGACCACTAGCTGTAGAGTCATGGTTATAATCCATGATGTCGATCATCAGTCATCAGGAGATGCCTCCGGAGTGGATATTGAATCATTTACCATATATTCTTCTGGATTCCACCATGAGATGGTTGGATTTTATATCCCAGTCGGGATTCAAACAAGTTATGGCTTAGGATGTGTTCTCGCTGGCCTTTTGTGAAAACTACTACCTAGAGACTATGAGGGGTGACCAAGCCTGAGATATAATGAGTTTAGGGAGGGTACACTATAAACCATGGATTTTATTTCTCACTTCAGTGATCTACAATACTTCACACCCATTCTAGGAGTTATGAGTTATTTCCAGAGAGGAAATTTGTGGATGGTCTCAGGAATGACATCTGATCTTAGGTGAACATATTAGGCTTACGTCCATAACATCTATAGTCAAACAGGTGTTAGTCACAGTGTGAGAATTAAGATATTCTAGATCTGTTATCCAGGGTGCCTCGACATCAAGATTTGTATTCCTTTGTCTGAATTAGGAAGCACCAGAGGGAGTCTACACATGGAGATCTGAGTAGGCATGATACTTCTTCATGTAGCCTGGTGGAGTGCTACCATTTTGGGAGGAAAGGTCATATGAGGAAACATATCATGAAATTCCCACTTGACTATCAATTTTTATGAAAGATGGGTCATCTATATCATTTCTATCAGTTATTCTCACAAACATCTAGTGATAGGGGTTATTATATGACTCCACATTAGTGAGAAATACCATTAGTTTCTCATCACTCTTGGAACTGAAGAATGTCTGGCCATTCAGGGAGAGGTCTAGTTCCTGGCTGTAGTGGTTAGGCAAATAGTTTTTTAAAGCTGTAGGTTGGATCATCTCAGGGTTCACATATAGTTTCACATGGATGCAGCGCATGCACATAATTTATGATGGAGTAGACCCAGCAAGATCAAGATCCCGGACCAACTACTATTATAGGTACGATTTTGGTTGCGTCAGTTTTAGATTCTTCTCTTTCTGATATAGGGTCTTCCTATAGCTTCATATCTATGCCTGATTTGGAGATCTTGGGAATCATTATCTTTCCTTCAATTGATGTATTGACACTGCGCACATCGTTGTGATCTATAATGATTAGTGTAAATAAGTGTAAGGTGATCCCTCGTATGGTTTTTGGATGTCACTTATTAAGGTAACATTGTGTCATAGAGATGATGGTATAAGATTTACTACTCATAATGGACTAGTATCTAAACATCTATGGTGTTTTTTGTTGATATTGAGTCATGACTCGTCCCCCGAGGCCCATGTCGGGACTACCCCATGCACGCCTTCCATTGGCTTGGGGCCGATGACTAGCACCGAATGGTGTATTCCCTAAAAAAAGGAATGTGTTTTATTTATAAACTATAAACACAAGAAACCAAGCACAAAACAAGATATGAACAAGAGTAAAATAAATAGTAAAAATGGTGAGTGCAAAAAGTAAAAGGGGCCAGAATACAATCCCAACTAGAAGGTCAAGAAAATTAATACATACAAGTAAATTATAAAAACTCTTGTGAACACCTTCCAAGGATCTTACCTAATGGGTTGGTAAAAATCTCAAACATCCATCTCTCTGGTACACCTCCTCTAATGTACGCCTTCAAGCTCCCTTCAGTCCTGGTACTCTCGTCGTCGGTCAGCGTTGTTCGTTGTATGAACCAAACACAACAATGTGTGGGAATAGCCCATGTAGGGGTGTGTATAAAGATACTCATTAGGGACACAGAGACCATCATGGTCCCACAAAATACACAAGTTATAAATCACACAACATGAAACCAACTGACAACCCTACTTCGGTATATCCCCATACATATGCAAAAGTTATCATGTATACCCATCCCAATACATGGTCCAACTCAAAATCCCAAATCTCAAATGTTCCACAAAGGAAGGAATACCATGAAGGTAAGTACCACACATGTACTCCACATAGAAAATTACGACCAAGGTATTACCATGATGAAATGTGCCACATAGGTATAGACTCATCTTACACTAGGTATAACATATGTACAATAGTAGAGATTATTAGATGTAATTACTGAATCATCTTACTCTGTTAAGAGGCAGACCCACGTAGGATCTTAAATCACATTTTACTCCCATATGATTGTAGTACATCATCAGACCCACAAAGGATTCTCATACATCGTCAGACCCACACAAAATCCTAGTACATCGTCAGACCCACACAGGATCCAAGTACATCATCAGTCCTACACAGGATCCTAGTACCTCGTCAGACCCACATAGTGTCCAAGTACATCATCATACCCACAGTATATCCCTTATTCATGTCACAACGAGCTACCGGGTACCCTCACTTAGTTTTCTTCTCTGCGGGAGAGTCTACTCCTAAAGATACTAGTTGATACTCCAACTGCCATGAATTCCACGATGTAATATCCCAAGAGACCTCCTTGTAATAGGGGTCTCAATGCAACAATGTTGCATTAATTTGATGCCCAGCCGTTATGTTATTAGCCTTTTAGTCCAGGTGGCCCGATTGGATTCATGCTTGATCTGACTCAATTGTAACCCAACTTATCCAAATTTCATGTTGGGTATACCAAAAAGATCATCTCGCTCGACGATATCCAGTGTCGTAGATAGTTCGTTAAATGGCTTCTTGGTTCCAATTTTATGGCCAACAAAATGTATAGTTTCAAGATTGGTCTCGGTTCAGTCCATCCTAGTCGGACTGACCCGAGTTGACTCAACCTGGGCTGACCCAACCCGATTCAGGTCGACCCGCCCCGTGGGTTAGGCCCATCCCACAGAGTTTAGCAAGGCCTAATGGGTTTGGCCCAGCCCACCCTGGGCGGATTAGACAACGTTTTGCGGTCTATCCTAGCCACGTTTAGGGTGAGTCGCATACCCCCCCACCACAAATCACCAAATGGACATTGGTCGTTTAGTCACCAGCATCATCCAGGAAATGCACGGGTTCTGGTTAGTCCAACTCGGTCGGCCGAAACGGTAGGCCCCTTGCCTCCTGGAAGTGCTTCGGGCACCGCCACGACACATGTCGCGGCAGTTGCTCACTGACCAGCGCGGACGCGCGCTACCGCCATATCATGTGGCATGCCTCTAGTTTCCGCCACCCTTCTTCAACCATGGTCGACGAGCTGCGGTCCATCTCTGGCAGCATGGTTATGCCACAACAGTCTTCTCTACCGACCGTGGTGCCATCCTCTATTCCCGAGCCCCACTGGTGCTAATAGACATCTCATGTTTCTGTCTTCCTCCATCGCAAAGATTTCATCAAAACCCACAAGGGATTGTGGAGAGGATGGTCCATGTTCGTTTGGTCCACACCCTCTGTGTTAGAGCATTTAAAAGTGATTCAAAACTTTTGAATCATGAATAACATCATGAAAGTGTAAGGGAAGTATTTAAAACATCAAACCCAACCTCAAAGGTTTGCTGTTGTGTTGTGAGATGAAAATGTCGAAGGCGCAAAAGGTGCCAATGTTCGTTACATCCACAGTCATGCTTCCAATGATGGCTCACGAATCGTCCTCTTTCATGATTCCAAAGAACTTTCTTTGATAGTGTTCATTGTTTTGAGGAAATGTTCTTCATTGGAGGGGTATGATTTCTCTAGAACTTTCTCTCAATTCTCCATAATTCGCTAACCAATCCTATAATGAAAAGTGGTGAAAATATAAATTAAATTAATTATATTAATTTATGTGGGAATAGTAAAAAGTTGACACTTTTAATTAATTTATTTTTGCTCCATCAAATAAATGGAGGTTTGAAAGGGGTATCTCCCATTAACGGTTGTTCGAGTGGTTCCCACCATTAATTTCATAATGGGGATTTTAGTTCAGTTAGTCCCTATATATTTAACATTCATGTGAGATGTATTATTATAAATAAAATAAAAGAACATTTTATATTATTTGTTATTTCCACAAAAAACAAAAAATCTATCTCTCACCCTCGACATACTGCGGTCGAGGTGATAGTTTCCTTATGCGGATACAGGCACAACGAGTTCAATGGTGCCCTTATATTTCAATTCCGAGCAGCGGTTTAAAAGTTACAAAAACCCAGATGTACATTTACTGAACATTCCCAAAAAATATTCATAAATTCATTCTGGGATCACCTGGCCTCGGAATCACATGCTGTAAAATTTCGTGGAAATGTAAAATTCTCATGTAATTAAAAAAATTAAATGTATTTTCAGGGTTATTACATTCCCCCCAGCTCAATGATTTACGTCCCCATAAGTCACAACTCAATCTAATGGAACACGTGGGGGTACTGAGCACGTATCTGATCATCCTGCTCCCAGGATCTCTCCTGGAGGTTCCCTTACTGCCAGCGAATGCTCACCAGAGGTATCAACCACCCATGAAAGACCTGATCCTATCGATACTCAATCTTCACTAAAACCCCTGCAAATGTCTCTCCATCATTGTTTTCTTGATGTAAATGGTCGATGATGTAGGTATGATCGTGCATGTATCTCCTCAGCTGGGATACCTGGAAAACATTGTACACCCAGTGCAACTGAAGAGGATGTGCTTGCGGTAAGACACGTCCCCAAATTTGTTGAGGACCTGAAAGGGTCTGATAAGCCTCAGAGATAACTTGCTACACTGAAGAAATATCTACACACCTCATCAACGTTATGCCAATAGATAGAGTTGGTGGCCATCCTCAAACTCCATAAGTCTCTGTCTCCTGTCGGCATAAGACTTCTGCATGCTCTGTACAGTCTTCATCCACACCGATATGATTTTTAAATTCTCTGTGGTAGCTCATACCATCTCTGGTCCAACGAGTGCTGACTCCCCTGGTTCAGTTCAACAGATAGGTGATCTGCAATATTCCTCGTACAATTCCTAAAAATGTGTCATCCAAATGGTGGAGTGATAGCTGTTGTTGTATGCAAACTCAATCAATGGAAGGTGATCCTCCCAGCTGTGACTGAAGTCAAGGATGTAATCTTGTAGCATGTCCTTGACAGTCTGAATAGTCCACTTAGTCTGGCCATCCATCTAAATATGGAAGGAGGTGATCAAACAAAGCTATGTCCCGAATGCTATTACAAACCATTCTATAGACGGGATGTAAAATGTGTATCATGATCGAAGAAAATCATAGAGGGTACTCCATGTAGCCTCACAATCTCATGAACATAGAGGCGTCCCAAGGTCTCTAATGTACCCTGCTATATGATTAGTAGGAAGTGGGCCAACATGGTGAGACATTCAATGATCACCCATATATAAACATGAACACTAAATGTACGTGGACATCCTATCACAAAGTCCATGGATATCCCATCCCACTTCCACTCTGGGACCTCTAAAGGATGATGTAAGCTTGTTGATACCTGATGCTCTGCCTTCACTTGCTGACAAGTGCAGAACCGAGAGGCATAGTCTGCTACTTCATTTTTCATTCCCAACCACCAGTGTTATCATCAGAGATCCTGCTGCATCTTTACTACTCCTGGATGTACCGGTAGAGGGGATGTGTGGAACTCCCTCATCAAATCTTCTTGAAACTTAACTGGTAACATGGTACGTCCTCTGAATAGGTGGATGTGATCCCCACCATCAGAAAATCAATCAGGTGCCAGTCTTTTAAAATTCTGAGCACGTCGAGTCCAGAAGTCAGCGTCCCCATGCTACACCTCCCTGACTCACTGATGAAGTGGGTTAGTGACTGAAAGAGACTGAAGAAAAGCTACTCCATCATGGTCCACAAATGATATCTGCAAAGTGGTCAGCTGCTTCGTCTCCTCACCTAGTAGTTATATACTAGAACTCATGCTGAGTGCATCTGCTATAATGATCCCCTTCACATATGTATAGACTATCTCGAAGTCATAGTCCTAGAAGAACTCAAGACAACGTCGTTGTCTCAGGTTCAGTGATGTTTGTGAGAAGATAGACCATTCCCTCTTGTGATCCGAGTGAACTGTAAATCATTCTCCAATCAAGTAATGATGTTATATCATCAAGGCGAAGATGACTACTACTAAAACCAGGTCATGGATAGAGTATTTATTCTCATGCAGTATCAGATGTCGAGAACCATATGCTATCATTGATTTCTCATGCATTAGGACACATCTGAGTCCGGTCCCTGATGCATCGTAGTAAACTACATACCCAACGTCCTCTTTTGGAAGCCTCACTATGGGGGCACTAGTCATCCTCTATCTCAGCTCATGAAAACTCCCATGACATCTCTCTGACCACACTAAGGGTTTCCTTTTCCTTGTCAACATTGATGAAGGTTCTACAGCCTTGGAGAAATTTGGCACAAACCTCTTGTAGTATCTAGCCAAACTCAAGAAACATCATAGCTCTATCACACTCACAGGTGGCTCCAAAGAATGTACCACCTCAATCTTCACTGGATCCACTACATATACAGCCTTAGAGATGTCATTTCCCTGAAATTTCATCTCTCAGACCCAGAACTGGCACATCGAGACGTTTCCATAATGTTGATGCTCTCAGAGTGTGTCTAGAACTATCTGCAAATGATAGGAATGCTGCTCCTCAGTAGCTGAGTAGATCAGAAAGTCATCAATAAATAATACTATAATGAGATCAAGGTACGTCTGAAATATCATGTTCATGAGACCCATGACCACTGCTGTAGTGATGGTTACACCGAACAACATAACCAACAACTCTTAATGGTTGTACCAACATCTGAAAGTCATTTTCTTCACATCCTCATCTCGCAATCTAAGCTGGTGATAGCCTGGACTGAGTTCTATCCTATAGAACCATCATTGTCCATTTAGATGATCAAAGAGGTTGTCAATCATTGGGAATGAGTACTTGATCGTCATTGTCACCTAGTTTAGGCACCAATAGTCGAAAAAAAGTCTCATGTTCCCATTTTCCTTCTTGGCGAACAATATCAGGGCTGCCCAAGGAGAAACACTGGTCCAAATGAATCCCTTTCATTTTAAGTCCTCTAGCTATACCTGCAGCTTACAAAGCTCCCTAGGTGCCATCTAATATGATGGTGTAGATATTGGTTCCATCTCAGGATACACTCAATGTAAAAGTCCACCTATCTATGAGGAGATAGACCCATAACATCATAAAGGAAGAAATATGTGTAACGTTCCACCACTACATTATAGCTCAGATTCTCCACATCAACTGCTTTGAGGGTAAGTCTAGCCAACTAATGATTGATTGGTTGCACTCTTCTCCGAGTAATTACATAATGTCCAGCAATGTCTCCCTTCACGTTGGTGAAGGTAAACCTCGTCCCATCCATGTGAATACACCTCAATTTGTTCCTAATACAGTCCATATGATCATGGAATTTAGATAAACTCTACATACCCAAGATGACATCATATGGCCTCGACGCCACTACTAGGAGATCCCAGCTGAAGCTCCCACCTCATAGTGTATTCTCTCACATCTAGCACCAGTGCGTAATCGTAGAATCTACATACATAGGAATGTCAAGATGTAAATATCTAGCCAACGGATCCATCAGAATCTCTGTGCTCTAAACAAGGGTAGTGGTAATTAAATAATGACCGGAACCTATGTCTATAAGTACTGCAGTGAAGGTGGAGTAGAGATAGATCATATCTCATTTCATCTCTGGAGCGCCATGGTTTTAGGCCTCAAATTCTAGGAGCTGAGCTCTCCCTTTTCCACCTGCTCTCTATGGTTGGGGTGGACAACCTGGTAGTGGTGGTGGTAACATCTCGAGTCATCGCCCACCGCCCACCGCCAGCTACATAACCTGCTCCTCTACTATGTATGCCTGCTCCATACAGTCCTCCTCGGTCAAAACTCTATCTATTCCTAGACATTCCATCTCTCATCTACTGATCATTCATATGGCGGGACAAGCAGTGACGAGCCTTGTCACCCTACCTTCTACAATTGAAACACTGGCTACTTCTCACATGACTAGTTCTGTCTCACGTTCCCCACAGAACTGATCCTGAATCATGTGGTCATCCACTCGTAGGTCCATGACATCCGACTACTACCAATTACAGAAGACTCCACTACGTGACTTCCAGTGGTGGGTCTCGCTGCTGGTGACTGCTCAGTAAGGAAACTATTCACTAAGAGGGCTCTCTCTAACACCCCCGCATGTGTTGGGATGCTGAGACAAATCATCGAATCCCTAAATCATCTGCCTGAGTCCCTAATCAAATGTTCAGGACATGAAGAATGGGACTCTAACCATATTTGCATAGTAGCGTGATAGGTTAGTGAACCATTATTAGTACTGAGACATAGTCATGATTCCCTATTGCTGATGAATAATCTTCTGTATGCGTAATGCGCAAAGAGTCGTTGGGACAAGCTCTGCCCAAAACAGGCTCTAGAGGTTTGCCCATATAAGTGTTACCTCATCATGAACCTAGAGAATCAAGAACCACCATCTACCTGCTACTGTCAGTCGAAGAATGGCGGCAAGGGTCACGATTATATCTGCTGATGTCCCTACCAGTTGGAAGACTCTCACCGCAGGCTCATGCCAATCCTCATCCAACTGTGGGTCTATCTCTCCCCGGAACCTTTGTGTCCTCTAGTGGTGTAACTCATGTAATGCACACATGTGGCATACACCCTCTTCTAATATGGCTGGTGGCATTGGTGGACCAAATGGAAATGGTACTGCTGGTGCCTCGGCTGGAAGTGGGCCATGCACTAAGGCCTCATTTCTCAGTGGGATATCATCACGAACTCTACCTGAAACCCTAGATGGATATCTGTTTGGAGGCATCCTAAAAAGAAACATGTGACCCATAGTCAATATGTTATACCTGGTGTGGTGACTGAAAGTATTCACAAAGAAATTTTTTTCTAAATACACTCATAATAAGTGTTTTCGTGCAATGAGTCAGAAATCAGAAGTCAGGGTCCTGGTGTGTCAATACGTCGGCCGCCACCCCAAAACTGGATTCCCTAAACTGATAACCACACTCAAAATACGTAACACTATTTCTATTAAAATGATCACTGTCCAATTTTATATGGTATAACCGACTCCTATGATGCCAATTTTTCACGACCTGTCCCCTGAGGCCCATGTTGTGACTATCCCAAGTCCACCTTCCATAGGTCATGGGATGAAACTAGCACCGAAAGGCGTATTCCCTAATATAGGGAAGAAAATGACTTTATAAGGTATAAAAACACACAACCAAGCAAAAAATCAAGATACGATAATAAGTAAACTGAAAGGTACAAGAAAAATAAAACTGCTCTTGTGAACACCCGCCAATGATCCTACCTTAATGGTAGGTACAACTCCTGAATGACCAAATCTATGGTACAACCCGTCTAATGTCTACCTCCGAGCTACCTCAAGTCCTGTAACTCTCGTCCTCAGTCCGCGTTGTCCATCGTCTGCACCAAATAGAATAAGGTGCAGGAATACCAATGCAGGGGTGAGTATAACGATACTGTGTAGGGACCCCGAGAACCTCATGGTCTCACAAAATCGATAATGGATAAACCACACAACATGAAATCAACTATCCACCCTAAATAGGTATATGCCCAAGCTACCAAGTATACCCATCTCAATATAGGGTCCAACTCAAAATCCCAAAGCACAACTGTTCTTAAAATGAAGGAATACCACTAAGGTAAGTACCACATAGGTATGCCACACAGAATAATACCTCCATGGTAATACCACGATGAAAATTACCACATATGTACAGACATAGATTAATCTAGGTATAACTTAGATAAAGTATTATATATGATTAATTTTAACTACTGGATAATCTTACACAATTAAGAGACAGAACCACATTGGATCCTAAATCACATCAGACCCACATAGGATCATAGAACATGATCACACCCACACAAGATCCTTGTAAATCTTCAGACCCACAAAAAATCCTAGTACATCGTAAGATCCACATGGGATCCAAGTACATTGTCAGACCCACCCATGAATATAGTACATCTCTAGACCAACACGAGATCCTAGTACATCATCAGACCCACCCAAGATCCTAGTACATTTTCAGACCCACACAGGATCCCAGTACATCGTTAGACCCACACAGGTTCCCATTCTCAAATCACAACCAGCTACAGGGTACCCAGACTAAGCATTATCATCTCCAAAGAATACACTATTCAAGATGTTGGTCGATTCTCCGACTAACATGATGTCCCATGATGATATATTCCAATGGACCACCACGTAAATGCGGTCTCAACATAAGAGATGGTGCATCAATTGGATGCCCAACCTTTATGTTATAAGCCTATTACTCATGAGGGCTCAGTTTGATTCATGCTCGATCCAACCCGAATGTACCCCAACATAACCAAATCTCAAGCAGGGTATATGAAAAGTACTGTCTTGCTTCACGATTTCCCACACAACAGATGTTTCATCCAATGGATGCTCGGTGTCAATGTTATGGCCAAAATTATGTGTAGGATCTAGATTGGTCTGGGTCCATCAGGACCCGACATGACTTAGGTTGACCCGGCTCGCTGGTTACGGCCCAGCCCGGCTCACACTGGCTAGCTCGGGTAGTCAGCCCATCTTAGCCACATGTTGGGGGTGGGTGATTCACGGACCCCACCACAAATCACTGAATGACAGAAGGACATTTTGTCTCCAAAAGCACACGGGATGCACACTGGTCTCGCTTAGTCCAACTCATCTGGACAAAATGGCTGGACCCTTTCCTCTTAAAGGCATGTCGTTTTCCACCAATCTGTAGCTGGAGGAACATTGGCCGCCTTCCCATTCCCCCATGATATATGTGGCAACCCTTTCTCTCCAGGCGCCACAGACGAATGCCCTTCCACCTTCTATGCAACCTCATTTGGTGAATTTTAAGATGAATTTATTTAAGGGGGGAAAATATCTAAGAACAAAAATATTCATTTCAGGTATTGGTATTTTTTCTTTGGCGTTGGTGAAAATAATAGTTTCTAGAAATTTATGGAGTACATGTCGTTTACCCGGTTGTCACGGGTATCCATGTACTAGTTGTGTATCAGCCAAGTACATGGATATGTGGGGTGACCTAGATACCACATAAAGAGGATACGAGTTTAGTAATGTACATGTTTTGTACATTTAAATAAAATTCCATGTACTTTTCTTTTTATTTGTTAAGTGAGGTCGACGTCGTGTCTAATTGCCATAAACACTGTCTACTAGCCATGTATCATCCAGGAGTGACATGAATCTTTTAATAATCTCTGTGACCTTTTTCTTCCATCTATTCATTGAATTAAATACTATATATTGTGTTGGAATCTCTTCATTGAGTATTTCATTATTCTAGAGTCTCTCCAATTGATTTCTCTTATTTAGTGAGATATTCATGGTTGAGTGTTTTTTACGTTTTTTAGAACTATTTCATCCTTGGTTGATTCAAATGCTGTGATTCAACTATATCGATCGTACAACATTAAGGTAGGTTGTTTGTACCTTTTTTTTGATGACTTGGGATTATTTGTCTAAAAAGTGTCAAAACCATAGTTTAGGATGTTGCTTATTTGGACACTTAACAATGTTAATTAATACTATGGTTTATTTTCGTGATTAAGGGTTATTGATTATGAAAATGGTTTATTACCATGCTATGAATGTGTTTTCCCATGTCTATTTGATATTGGCTATTGGGTGAAGAACATTCTATTAAGATGTTTGGTCTTCCAGGCCTAGTGCTATTTGGATTGAGTTAATTTAATATGACAAGATTGTGATATAATTTTTTTTTGTTTAGTCATGTAGTAGTTGATATTACCTTGGCTGCAAGATATAATAATTTATAATTTTATTACATTGGGCTATGGGAACATGGTATAGTGAGACTATATGGGGAATTAACGTTGAGAGCTTCCCCAGAGTGTTTGTTAAACATTTCACATCACAATATCATAATAGGAATTGACGTTGAGGTATCACTCAGAGTGTATATAGCTTACTATTAAGAGACCATATGAGTAATTATTTTTAGTACTTCCTCAGAGAGTTTTTAATTGATTGTAAAAAGACCACAAGAGGATTTGAGGGTGACTGCTTCCTTAGAAAGTCTTTGTTTCCATGAGACCGAAGGGGTTAAACTTTGTGATCTACCCTAGGGGGTTTTTGTTTCTTTTTTTTGGTAAATTATAATTTGAACCAGAGGTGTTAGGTTGTAATAACATTCCTATAGGGTTTCCTGTGAATGTTTGGATGAATAATTAAAAATGAAAATGATGTAGTTGAAACTATATGATTCTTTACATTCATGTAATTCCTTTTCTGTTACTTCATTATGAATTTTACCTTATATATATATTCAACAATTGTTAAGAACATATATTGGGTGGCTACCTACTCATATTATTCCCCCACCCTTTTTTGGTCAAGAATGTTTTTCAAGAAGATTATATTAATGCTTGTATAGATAAAGGAAAATGCCCATCTACTTCAGGTACATGATTATTGTGGATCTAGAGAGTATGGGAACATGATGAGGATTGTCATGTAGCTGGAGTTTACCTAATATGTTTGTACATTGTTTTAGTACTATATTTTAGCAGTGTGACTTGTTTGGAAGTTTTCCTAGACATATGTGACATGCACCATTTATTAATCTTCTCTAGTTGCTTATTTACTTTTAGTTTTACACTATTTACTTATGGTATGGAATCACCACTTCAAATGTTGTATATTATTGTTATTCTATTTTGTTACTCATCCAATGAGGTCATAGTTTCCACACTATCACACCCAAGGCCCTCACGGCTGGTTGGAAGCCTCTAAAAATCGGGAAATGTGCTTGAGGCTGTATGAACAATTGGGTATAGGGAACCTCTAGGAGAATCCTAGAATCTGGATGTTACAGGAATATAAATATATTAATTTTATTTTCAATTTACACTAGGTTAATTAACAATAAGAATTAATTCAATTATGATATTAGTGAATTTTTATCAAATTTTTTTATGAGACACACATAATTTTCACTACTTGTTTGTTTTGGGGTTTATTTACTAAAAATGAATTTATGAAATCATTCTTATATAAAATTGGAATATAATTATCTAACTATAGTTATCTCATTCTATGGGAATTTATTTAATTTTTTCAAAACCTGATAAGTTTTTATGTTACAACTTCATTATTTATATGGAATAGTTATGAATAATTTTATAATTTTGAAATATCACATTCTTCCTCTCAATAATAACATAAATATTATTATCATCATGTTGTATGTTTTCCTTTTATTTTCCCCAATTTAGGTATATAATATTCTCTAAGGGTATTATTAAGAAAAACTAAATTTCAATCTTTATTCAGCTGAAAAAACTTTTTCGTCCTTGTCCATGTTTTATAAAAATATTTTTCATACTTATTTTAATACTATAAAATTATTTCTTAGATTAATTTTCACCCATTTTGGAAATTTTATATAATTTATTGAAAGGAAGATTCCTATTATCTTCAAATTGATGTAGTTATGACACTTTACTGAAAATGAGAAAGGAATATTTGTTTTATTGTAGAGGATATGAATACAATTTCTGAAAATCATGATTAATAAATGTATTCAATCGAAAAATAAATTTAATAAATGTAATTTTGAAATAAGGTTTTTTAATAAATTTTTGAAAAATTATATATTTTAATGAATTTATTTTAAAATTAAAATATAATTTTTTACAATAAATATTCCAAGGGATCATTTAAAGATATTTTAATCTATGGTGGAATATATTAATAATACTTATGAATTATTGAATATATAATCCAATAAAATAGTATTTATTATTTCATGAGATTTTTTATTATTATGATGATAACATGTATATGAAAAACATTATTCATGGTTTCTAATAAAATGAATTGTTCAAATTCATATAAAACCTAATTTATTTCCCTGGTTTTAGATATATGATTAATAATTAATTAAAATTTAGAGAATATATGAATGGAATATTAGTATATGTTTAGTGGGAAAATAATTATACACCACTATATATCATCAGGTTAATATTGATGTATGAGATTAAATGGAAAGCAACAGGTTTCCCAAAATCCTAAAAAACATTTACATTAGAGCTTATCTCGAGGATGATAAAGATGGTACATTAGAGGCTTTCTGAAACATGAATATTTGGGTACACAATTGGTCATAGAAATATCAATGAAGTTACCTGTGATGTTATTCAAATACTCATATTTTATGAATTTTATTAATGTTTTCCTTGAAAAAAACAATTCTATGCTTATTATAATACCACGTTTTATGCCACCATTTTATAACAAGATCATTTTCCAATGTTATTATATCATGGATTTTTTTCATTGATCCATTTATGATTTAGGTATTATAAACTACTAAGATATATTAAATTACATCTAATTATTCTCTATGATATATAGGGTGTGGGACAAAACCATTCATTCTATTACATTACATGAAATTATGTATTTGACATTTCTGGGAAAAGTCCATTTGATATTTGTTTAAGAAGGGAGGTTTTTTAATGTGTTTAAGATGATGAATGTAGATATGTAATGGTTTTTAATTTTTAAAAAATAGTGGATCAATAGTGGGGAAACATTTTTAAATAATTTTGGATGACTGAGACTGGCTCTTTTTGATTTATTAGTGGATCACCAAAGAAGAATCATTTTGAACATACAAAGGATCACCAATTTTGTGAGTTTTTGAACTACTAGTTGATCTCCAATGATGGATCATTTTGAAAAAATGGTGGATCAAAAATGTTCTATCTTGTTGGACTGATTGTGTATCACCAGTGGTGGATAATATTTATGTAATGGTGGATCTCCAATGGTGGAACATTTTAAAAAATCGTCGCATCCCCATTGGTGACATATTATGAACTAATGTTGGATAAAAAAATGTTACTATTATAAAGTAATGGTGGATAAAAAATGGTGGCTCATATTAAAATAATGGTGGATAACCAAAGGATGAAAATTTTGAAATAATTTTGGGTCGCAAATGATGTCTCATTTTGAACATTGTTTCCAGTTTTTCCAATATATATATATTTTCAATTTTTTATGATTCATTAATGGATAATTATTTTAATTAAAATTGTAATTAATTTTGTTTAAAATGGTTATAAATCATATATTAATTTATTAAAAATTTCGAAAACCTTATTCTAATTTATTTTATAAATAATTAATGATATCTAACATTAATGAAAAATTGAAAAAAATATCTACTCAATCTTGTTCTGGATCTAATCCTACCAATGAGAGGATCATTTTCCATTCCCTCAGTCTTCCTATCTATTGAGAAGGTATATTCCAAATTCATCTTACCTTGGATTTATGGATCCATTTAGTTTTAGTTTGGTTTTATTTACATGAAGAGGTTTTGTCATATATGTGCACACCCTTGATTTTTGTGATGTATGTTTGAGTAATTTTCTGTTCTTCTAGGTATGGGTTCCCATGTTTAACCTTACTATGTATCATTCCTATAAGATTACTACATATAAATAAGGTACATTACAGTTATATTTTTTCTATTTTAGAAATGATTCCTAGTATTAGAACCATTCTAGGGGTGTCCTGGAGAATTGGAAAATGAAAATTGTAAAATAGAGTTTTATCTATTCAGGTAGCAGGGTTGGGGCATGGTTAGTAGAAATCAGGTGTCATAAATTTAAGGTATATATGATTGGTGTTCATAGTTGGGGAAATCAGACATGATGGGGAGAAAAAACATGTAGAATTGGACAGATCCAAATCATATAGCCACCCACGATTTTTCAAACTGTGTGGTATCCTTCAAAACCCGTTAGACCTGGCCCCAATTTAACAATTGATGCTATATATTTAGTGCATGGATCAGTCAACCATTCGACCAAAAAATGAAGACATTAAAAAGTGATAGTTTATAATTTTAGTTCCTTATCCTTATGTATTTATTATTAATTTTTCTGTCAATAGACCCCTAGTATCTTAGATAACAATCCAAAATACCTATCCTCCTCTATGGGCCTTTCTCCTTTGATTCTTTGGATTTTGCAGTGCCATTTGCTGCGAATAGAAGATTTAGGTTAGACATCAAATATGATTGTTTCAATTTTCTAAAATATGTAAAGTGTGATGTTTTGTCTCCTTCTAAATGATAAAAATCGTTTTCCCTTATATTTCATTCTCTTAGTATATGTGGATACATTCCTTCAATAAAGGGGTTTTCATGGAAAGGTATTCATCTATATAAATTATGTATGTTCTCTTTAATATTTTTCTATAAATAATGATTTTTCCATATGTGAATGTATAAATTCCATGTATTTTTCTTTTTTTTTGTATCTATCTCTTTGGATGCGTAATGTTTTTTTGGTAATTTATGTGATTTTTTATTCCATTCACAAACCATACTAGTTTTTTAATGATTTGAATTTAGACCTAGGGTTACCCATGAGATATTCTGAACCATTCAAAATGGTGAAATGAAGTGTTAAAAGTTGAGATAATGTATTTTTCAATGCATGCTGTAGAGTAACTGATATTTTGGTTGGTGGGAATCGGTAAAAATTGGAAATTGAAATTTTTATTTTATAGCATTGTGGTATGATTAAGGTTATTTTGAAATGTTATAAATGATTTGTATTTTATCATGATCTAATTAAGGGGTTTCAAGGAAGGAAAATATATTTTGAAATGCGGAAATATTTTAGATGTTAGGTGTCTACCACAGTGAAATTTTATTTCGAGTTTAAATGGATTTAATATGTTTATCTAAAATGGGTATCTCATGTCTCTTAAAATGGTTTTTAGGAAATTTGACAGTCTTTGAGTATTAATTATTTTTTAAATAATAACATTCATGTTAAATGGGATTTTATAAATTTTTTCGGAGAATGAATGACATGGGGTGTAATTAAATTTTAAAGGGTTTGGATATTTCAAATCCAACAGTTAATATAAAGGGCCTTTGAGGCCATTAACAACATTATAAAATGGATTGGAA
This sequence comes from Viscum album, assembly GCA_963277665.1. NCBI lineage: Eukaryota > Viridiplantae > Streptophyta > Magnoliopsida > Santalales > Viscaceae > Viscum > Viscum album. Next base: position 2,068,434,323 of record OY728160.1, read on the forward strand.
ATAAAAATGTAAAAAATGGTATGTTTTCTTATTAAATGGTTTGAAGAATATTTGATGAATGAGTTTTTAGGTAAATGATGATAAATTTTAATTGTGAATTTCGTTTTGTATGATGCAAATAATGAATTAGGGAAATGTGTATTGAAATGGTAATAAATGATGACGGAATAGTTTTAGGAATGATAGGAAATGACTTTTAATGCCCAAATAGGGTTCATTGATTGATGAACTATGTTTTAGGAGATGTGACTTACAGTTTTCAGATGTTAAACTGATGCTCCACTCCCATGGATGGGCCTGACTGACACTATGGTACCAAATAGAACTATTGTTAATTATGAAAGGGACTAGCACTCCATAACCAAAGGGTATGGACATGCGTTCTATATCGATTTTATGTGGTTGAGAATGACATTTTTAGTATCATTTGGACTCTCGGACCGATGATTCATAATTTTTTACTTCTAAACCATGTGATATATATTTTGGATCCAAAAATGATGTTATTTGTTAAATTAATTTATTTAGTGGATAATTTAATTCCCTTTTGAAATAAATGAATTATATTAATTGTGATGATAAAATGGAATATAAAGAATGAAAATATATATCTAAAATATTTTTTAAGAGTGAATTTTTTTTGCCTCAATAATTATTTATTTAATGAAATTTGTTTGTCTGTATACACTATTGTATAGATTGGATGTTTCATAAGACAAAATTTATAGTGGCCTTCTAAGGTGTACTGACACCCTACTTAGTCCATATTGGTGATATTTTAACCAAGAATAAACTCCTCATTTTTAGTCACAAGTACAATATTGGATCTTAATATTTATTAATGAATGGGATAATGGTTTAGATAATTGTATTAATGGATTTTGTTGTGAATCAGTTCCCTGCTTGGGGCTCTTTTTTAATTATGTCTATTACATTTTTTTATATAACTTCATAAAAGTTTTTGCAATCATCATACAAATATATTATTTGTTATCATTTACTTGTTTTTTTTCAATATATATCTATTTATTGTTATTTATTATTATTACATATATTGGTATTATTTATATTGTGGTTTTACTCTGATATAATGGTATAGTTTCCCTAATGTATCTCTCTAGAGACACACTACCAGTCAACACACTCGGGAATACGAGGAGGCAGACATGAGGTTATGTGGTGCTATGGCCTATAGAACTGATTATAGTGTCATCTATTATATGAAATTTCATATTGGTATCAGATCTATTATCTTTTGTCTTAATATTGGAGGAATGGTAGATAAGACAGTAAGAACATTTAGGGCCTTGGTAATGAAATCATGCATCGATTCATGCATCCTCATGAATAAGGGAAAATTAAAGTTTATATGGTTTTGAATTCATGTTTATTAAGGTGGATTTATAATTATTATATGAGTGGCGCACATGGATATAATTTTATTGATTTATGTGTTTTTTATCTAAGGTCCATATAAAAGGGATGATGTGAATGTTCATGCATCAAGCTAGGAACATAGAATAGCTAGGTCATCTGTATTTATATTGTGAATGACTTTTGAATGACATGATGTTTAACCCAATATGTATAAAAATTTAAATTTAATAAAACTATTGATTGTGAATTGAGGGGTAAAATGTTTTTAAAAGTGAAAATATTTTGGATTTAGAATTGAAAAATGTCTTGAAATGTGTGTCTTTCATAATAAAATGGTAAATTTAATTGAAGAAGAAATTGGAATAATGGAACATTAGGCAGCTATAAAAGGGGTTCCCTAGTGTTTTGATGGACCATATCTATGGTTTGTGTCGACATTGAGATTGACTTATATTTAAGACTTTGGTTTATAGGTTAGATTCCAAGAAGGTTTTTATGTACTGGGTGGTATGATATCTCATTTTATGCTTCTGGTTACAATGTAACATTGAGTTAATGGGGTTCAGTCAGATAATAGAGATGTGGTGACCCTTGAGGTGGTATCCTTTTGGAATTTGTGATGGACATTGAAATCAATCTCATCATTATGGTACCGTTATGGTGGTTCTATGGTTTCATATTAGGACATCAATGTGAATTCTTTTTTTAAAGGATCACCATACTATGTTTTAGAATCAGGTTCAACTACCACCCGTTGGATGAAACTTGTTGATGTTCAATGTGTGTGGATTTCAGGGAGATCTAGTGGCTCTTGTTAGATGTGAAAAAAATTTTGGAGATGGTGTTAGGAAATATTTTATAATGTTTGGTTAGAGAGGTCGGATCAGTTCCTAGTTCTTTTTGGGGCCTTTGGAACATGAATATGTTTTAGTCCTTCATCGTAGAGGACAGATATCACAATCTGGTGTGGGAATGAAAAAATGGGTGAAGTGGTAAATTAAATGTTTTTGGTGATGTGAAATGAGTTGTTTGAATGTGTTGGTGTTTTATCATAGTCGACTATAACTTAAAGATGGTTTATCCCAGTTTTACAAGTGCCATTGAATATGGGTCACATATGATTACTACAGATATGGTATCAATGCATGGTCTGTTCCATTGAATTGTGGTAAATTTTATGGATATCCCTTGGTTTTATTTTCAAGATGTTGTAGGAAAGATTGTCGTGGGTAATAATATTTTCATTAGAAGATGTAGGGTCATTTGGGAATGTGACCCATCTTTTTGATGATCATTAAAAAAGGAACCACTGCTGAATTTGGGAGGTTGAGAAAGGGTTTACCAATGAGTATATGTATTATTTAGTTATGAATGAGACACTTGTGGTGAGGGATGGTCAGGTGGTTGGGATATTGGATGGAAATTCAAATTATTCCCCATGAGTAATGAGGCTGGATGACTAAAAGGAATGGCTGCTTTCATGGGATGAATTATGTGGCCAAATTTTGTGATATATGACCCTGGGGATATCTATCTGTGATCTGTCAATGATTGCATAATAATATTTTATAATGATGTTATTTATTAGGTTTGGATGTTGTGTAATTGAATGGGATGCATGATACCATTTTGGTGCATGTGAATCAGTGTCATGAGAGTAAGAATAATTTTTTCTTATGGGAAAAATATCGGGATCAGTGGTTATGAAAGAGACTAATTGGTTTTGAATATGTTTAGGTGGCTCTCATCATTGAACTTTTTGTGTACTTACAGACTCGCGATGTGTGTTCTCAATATCGTTCTATCAATTGGAGTATACCAAGATATCAATGGATATACTTCATGCTACATAATTATTTATTCACGTGAAATTAGGGTACATTATTAATGTTTTTTCCATGTATCATGTAAACTATGAAGTCGTATACTAGGTGATTCACCACCATCTGTATCTAAATTAGATACATTTGGTGATATTGTTTGGAAGAATATTAATTGTTACATTATTGTAATGTTTATATGGGTGATGGTTAATATGTTTTATGGTCACACATGTTGGTGTTATATGGACAAATCCACCATTAGGACTCCATAATGATGATAATATGAGTAGTGGTGATTGGAATTTATTGGGTGAGGTGGTGAAAAGGACACTTCTATGTTATGGAGTGGTATTCTAGTCAAATATGTGTGTATCCAAGAATTTGAACCATGATTTTGGAATGATATTCCATTTATAAACCTACGAATAACATTTTTTTTATTCTTATAGGGAGACTTGATGGCATTTTTATGTGGTGGTGAGTATTGGATCGGGACATCAGGTTTTTCAAATGTGATATGAGGTGTATATATTATGAATAATGATGGGTGTAATGGGGAAAAATGAATGTATTTGAGATCTGAATTTTGGGTTTTATAATCATATTGAGAAGTAGGAGTGGACTCCAAAAATGTGTTTAGATAGTGGTGGATTCCCCAATTGTGAAGGCTATATGGACATGTTATGTGATAACATTCCCAAAGTGTGAGTTTTCCATTTCAGGTTGACTCAGATGGGGATATAATTACACTGTGTTCAATGAGTAATTGATGTGGTAACAAATAGTGAACCCTTGGTTGATGTCTTGAAATTAAGTGTGTGAATTAGGATTGGAAAATTATCTACCAGGAGGCCAAGATACTCTTGGTCTACTCTTGGATGGTGGAGGTGGGTGGCTTCTTGATGGATTTAATGGTAAGGTTTTATGCTAATTTAGGAAGGTGCACTTGTGAATTTATTGGCATAGTTAGTTGGGAAGTCCATCGGGTTTTATGGAATATTGAGTTTATTGTCTTAGTGGTCAATTTCTGATTTCTTTTGCAGCTCAATAGTGGGGGCGGTCCTAGTGAGCTAAAAATTATGGTGGGGACAACTGTAATAGGAAATTGGTCATTGGATGATATGACAGGTGTTTTTTGTTTGATGGAATTATGAAATTAATTTTTTGTTTTTTCTTTTTGGAAATTGGAGTTGGAATGGATTTTGATCGGGTATGTGTTTCTAGTGAATGAAGATCATTTGTTGTGCTCCATATGTTTATAGTTTTCTATGTATAGATGATAGGTTTATTGGTCTATTTTTATGGTTTTCCATTTTAATGTTTAGTTAGATTGTTGTTTCCATATGGGAGTATCATGTTTGTGTTATGGTCCATATCTAGAAAATATTCATTATACAGATTTTTAGCGGATCTCATTATTGTGATAGAATTGTTTTCTTCAGAAGGAATCAAGGGGGATGAATGTGGATAAGCGGTCATGGTGGTGTAACATTTTGTTTTAGAGACATGGGGATGATTGATAATACCGCTCTAGGATGTTATTTTTTATGGTTGGGAGGTTGTATGATCATAGCATAGATATAAGGAATTTATTATTTTCAATTTTTAGTTTTATATAATGAATCCTGGGAGTATAAAAGGTATCATGAGTTTCCTAGGGTTTTTATTCTTGAAACAAATATAAAATGGGATAATCTATTTTAGGAAAATGGATAGTACATGGTTAGTGGTAACTATGATCCACAACCATGAAACATGTTGGAGGGGTGTTCATGGTTAGGAATATTGTGCATGGTGTAATCTAAAAAATGTGGATTTAGAAAAATCAATTCGACACATCCCATAAGATGTTTTTTCAATCCATAATGGATCCTTAGAATACAAGGTGTCCTGACCCCTCATAGAGAGAGGGATCCACACAGATGGAACACGGTTTAGCTAACTGTGATTTCATACCCAATATCTTTTAAAAATTGTGAATTTCCAATTTTTCCAAATCATCCCTTAAGTGTTAAACCATGAATTTTTCTTACATTCAACACCCAAGAGACAATGTGACATACTGGGATATCTCTCATCCTATATGGGTGTTTCTTTTTTGATTTATGGGTGTTTAGAGTGTTTTTTGGTTCAAATCAGTGTTCTAATTACCTCTCAAAATATATTTCATTATATTTTATTGAATAATCATTGTGTGATATTTTCATTCAATACAAATCCATAATCCATTTTTTTCTTGTGTGATCATTGTCATAATGTTTTTGGATTGTTTAGTTCGAATCAAAGGTTTTGTCTGAGAGTGTAATAATCTATGAACATGATCTTTGAGGTCTTTCTATATTTTCCATGGTCATGATGATTCCATATGAGTATATAGTAGTTCGATGTGGATTCATTATAGAGTTTTTATCCCTATAGATGAGGAATTTAATTTTGGAAATTTTGTGAGGTGTGATACCCTTCATAGTACCCATTGGATCATTTAATGATTTGAATCCAAACATATGATAACCCATGAGATATTTAAAACCATTTAAAATGGTAAAATAATTTATAAAAATATGAGATACGGTATTTTTGAATTTAAATGGGGTCATAGTTGTTAATTTATTTTGTGGACAATATTAAAAAGTATACAATGAAATGTGATAGATTTGTCATGTGTTTAATGAGATTTTGAAATGGTTTAAATGCTATGTTTTGGTTCTTGATCATGTTATGGTTATTCAAAGATTGAAATGATTCTTTGAAATTGGGTAATTTTTGAAATGTGAGGTGTTTACATCAAGGTTATTTTAATTGGGTTTTAAATTTATTTCAAATGTTAAATTGAAATGTATGTGTGGTGTATCATTAATTTCATCTTATGTAATTTGAATGTCTATTACATTTCTTTTATTTTCAATTTTAAAGACTTATGTTTATGGGTTATCTTTGAATATTTTATCATTTATTTTTTATTTATTTTTTAATGACCATTTAAAGGGGTTGGATGTTTTTAATCCTGGTGTTGAATTAATTGACCATTAGGTCCATGAAAATTGTTGTAATTTGGAATATATATTGGAATTATAAAAATTATTTTTCTTATTTTTATATTATTTAATTGACTAATGTGTTTTTGGTGGATGGTGTACATTAGTGAGAAGAAGGATGTAGATTTTTCATCAGTTAAAACTGGAAAGAGTTTTGGTTAATGTTTTTTGCATAAACAGTTAATCTTGTGGTGAGTATCAAGCTACTATACATTAATTAGGGGATTATGTCTATGTACAGGTGTTGACACCTGGTAATTGAGAATAAAAAAATCAACAATTGGTGCAATACATTAATATGGGTACTATATTCCTTGTAAGAAAAATTAAAAAAAGGTATCCAAGACAAGGAAATTTTGTAACCTACATTATAGAAAATGTTCTCATTAACTTTAAAATATTATATGGTTATTTTATCCATAAGTAATAAATTATTAGGAGATAATGCATAGATCATTTTACAATACCTCTGTATTCTTGGGTTGGATTCAAATACATTGTATGATCATGTGACTACTTTTAGATGAGTTCCTTTATATTCTGCCCTTCCCATTCAGTGGGCTCCTGAAAGCCATCAAAAAAAATTATAGAATAATAAGTGGGAAAATATAAAAATATGGGAGACACTTGTTATATATTGTGTTCATGTTATGTTCTATAATGTTTTTTTGAAACCATGAAGTACCTCTTATTATTCAATCTATGTCGGATTATATCTTGTTGAAAAATTGTTGTCTCCACCCGATGGGCCGTAAAATTATCCATGAGATATTTTACACCACCATAAGATGAAAATAAAAACATAATGATTGGATTTGATAATTATTTGACAACATAAATGTGTCCTTTATTCTTGGGATGCATCGTTGATGGATAGAGTGATTGAACTTAACAACACTCATACAAACTATTGAGATACCCTTCCCATGTAAAATAAACAAGGGGATAAAAAAGGAAAATGGGGAGAGGTTATTGTGAGGGGAATATATGATGATATTATATAAATAGAGTTATATTACATGGAAGATAATCCTTGATCATAATATTCCCCATTTAATGATTCATATCGACCTGACAAATACCCCATGGGAAGCCACCATAATCTCATGGATGGCCCTAGAAAAATTATGTCAGATCTCATGAAGGCCTTTAAAAAGGAATCCATATCAAACAATGGTACCAAGAAATGTTGTCCTAACATTGTGAGATACCTTCGGTATGTAGACAATATTAGAAAAGACCACATTGATTTTATATAATTTTAAAAATGGAGTGATGATGGGACAATCATATGGCTACTAAAAACCATTTGACACCTACAATGGGGTTTTATAAAGAACATGAAAACAAATCCATCCAGTAAATCCATCCTAGATTTGATAGATACCACTTAAAAAAGGTGATGTATTATAGATTTGGTGACTCCTATAATCCCCCCACCCATCGTAAAAATTCATCATTGGATTCACAAATCCACAAACCTATGAAAGGGAGAAAACATCTCAAAATATCTATTTATGTGATCACAAGGTCTTATGATTGGTAAAAATCATGGGAAAACCTAGAGGATTCTGAGACATGAATGTAAACGTTATGTTATCAATAATAGATCATGAGAATTACTTCTAGTGGGTAATGATATGGAAAAAATCATATTTGTTGAATCTAGTGAGACCTAAACAAGATAACCCTAACAAAATATAAGGCATATATGAAAAATATAGGATTTATGACTAAATAAATGGGCACTTTTGTGATGAAAATATATTTTTTTCCTCATTTTATTTTCATGAATCATCCATATCATTTGAGAACGTTAGGATGTTTCAAAAAATTCATTTGATACCCCTCAACATAACAATTGGGCCTTGCGATGTCCTTTTGACACAGAATGCAAGTCACACGTTGCCCTTCAAGCATTACAGCCGAGCCTCATGAACCCCATCTGGATGATCTTCTTGATATTATGTTTTATTTTTGACATGAATCCCAAGATATGTGATGACACCATTTTATGTCTGTTGTTTCTGAAAAATCCATCCATGAATACAATAAAAATAATGTCGAACCCATCAATCTTGATAGCCTAGTCACATTATTGCACTAACACATTCCAATATATACATTGATATGTCCTTTAGAAAATTTATCCAACATAATTTGGTGTCTTATATGAATTTCATTCAGATCACATGACACCATTTGGGCATGATGACTGAAATCAACGGAGGGCCTCCTAGACTAGCCAGCCATGTCTTGTGATGTCCTACGAAAAAACCAGACATGATCATGAAATGGTCTTCACACATGAATTATTTTATTATTGGATGTACATAAAAAGATTAAAATGGAGATAGAGATTATCTATGTAATCATTTGTGATATATCCATAAATTTCTAGTCATCCATAGAAATGATAGGAAGACAATCAATGATTGTTAAGAAGAAAATCATAAAGGGTGAGAAGACAACCTGGAAAGTTCAATTAGAAGTCCCATGACATGAAAGCCTTGTCTGGCCTCCATATCATGGTATACTCAGTGTGTACACCATGATCAAATGAAGTAAAAGGACTCTAATTCCTTCCCTAACATGGATTTGCATGATTCCATTCTATATATTGTTCTCAATATTAAAAATCCAAAGTGTTTTCATAGTCGATAAGTACAACACTTATATATATTTATAATGACTGAATACTATCCTATTTTTCTCACACTGAGCATATCTCTTTAGGGATTAGAGTGATGTAATGTTCATATCGTTCACACAGGGAACCCTCAATGTCTATGTCTCAATCAGCCGCATAATATGATATTTTAACCAATATTAGGGATACAACGTCATATAATACTTGATCAAAGGTATAATATGATATGTTATCCCATAATAGGGAATCCACAGTGTGTATGAATTTATATATGGCAAGATATATATTATTCCATATAAGGGAATATTTAATGTTTTCTCTGTGATCCGTTGAATAATATGACATGTCCCCCAATATTAGGGAATCCTCAGTGTGTAAGCCTCAATCTAACAAAACTACCACAACATTGATTCCTACCATTACTAGGCTATATAAGATTTCATTCTAAAGGACCAATACCTAATGGGAGATGACATCATTTGTTTTTCACTATGTCATGAACACTCTATATTTTAGTACAAATTCCACCCCATGAGTTGATCGACCTTCTTCATCCACCAGTATATTGGGAAGTAAACTATAATTTGATAAATATGATTCATACGATAAATAAGATTAATAAGATACCTTCCTAAGGCCCAATATCAATAGTACACATCCAATCAGATTTCCCATCTTGTATTCGCAATCATCCATTTGTAGTGATACTGATGATACATTATCCCTTGTATCTTTCAATGAGCATGGCTCATGTATGATTTAGGTGATGAAATGATCACATTATTTTCTTCATGAATAACTACCGTCCTAGAGAAACTCATAGTGTAATCCTTAATTAGTGGCATACTAAAACTACCCCCATATTGGTTTACATATCACATGGAATGCCAAAAGGCTATGATTTAACAATGATTACTCTGATTACTATGATACCATGGAAGCGTTGCATGCATCACTAAGGTCCAAGATGAAATATCTATTTTCCAATTTCCCCCATATATTCCGCATTAAATTAAACATCATGGTGTTAATGAATTTTTTTTATTATTCTAATTAAAAACCTGATACATATGATGACTCATAAAGGATCAATCTCACCTTCAAAAGATTAAGAGCCTACATGGATAAAAATTGACACTACTATGGATATTTATATGGATTCGAAATATAAGCATCAAACCACTAATGGGAAACATATGTACATCCTCTAGAAATATAATGAGGAATTCATAAATAATATACCAATTTTTTATAAATAATTATATAACCTGTGATCATTATGTTTGGGTAACCAGTTCTGTGTCAGGATTGGAATGAAATTATTGAACTGGTCTTAAATTTATAATAGAAAAATACTGATGGAATAAATTCCCCCAAAGGGGTTTTATTACCATGAACTTCCTTCATCTCAAAAAATTTATGTTCCTATGTTTCATTGGGTCTGAATCCCCAATCCTTGGCCATCCATTTAGAAAGATGTAATTTACATAGATATGGATGTGGGAACCAATGGGGGTCTCTATTGAACATTAAATTTTTTGAAAAACCGTACTTCAATGAATTTAGAATAGATTTAATCACCGAAATAGAATTTTAAGTTCAATCCAACCACAAATTTCTTATGAAGAAATTTCATAAAACATATGTGAAAATATTTAACAATGGAATCTCATTAACATGATAAAGAGGATGGACTATTTGGTTCCCATCATGCCTTTTTGTTCCCATCATGGGGGTGGTCCCTCATCCTCTATCTTTTAAAAAAAATACAGAACTCGATGTGAATCATGAAATTTGAAAATTGATATTTTACCATATTGAATGAAACATTTTTTTTCATATACATTACAAATGAATGTTGGGGAGCCTGACATGGATGGTAATGATGATCCTATAAACATTGTATTTTCATGAATTTTTTCTATCATTTAGCTGAATATTCAAAATCCTTAGAATGGAAGGACATAGAATAAAATTATAGTAATGGTACACATGCATGTCTGATTGATAACAGATCTTCCAATGATGATGTAATAATATGTGACCTTGTTCCTTGTTTTCATCAAGATTACATAAAAAATAAAAAAACACCATACCTCAGTCACTGTATTCATCCAGTGACCGTTTTATAAAATAAAATATGGTTGAAACCCCGCAGGACTCAGAATACCCTCAGATTCATAACATCATCAACGCCATGCATAAAAAGTTATGATAATGGAATACTATTTACATGGAATTATATCATCTATTGAGGCTTCTTGGAAGGGTTTACAAACAATAACATAGTGGGATAGACCCCATATAAGTAAATATATAGTAAATACAATAGTACTTGTTTCTATAGGAAAATGCATTGAATTATTATCAATCAATTATGAAAATAACCTCATTAAATATCTGATGAAGGTGGATCAATGAGTCAACTAAAAATCCCATCTTTTTTTTGGGATTTCAAGGAGGAATACTATCATCCATATTCACCAGCTCTATCCCATGGGTAATATTTAGTTACATGGTGTTCATAACACATGATACACTTCTTCATTTTATCACCATGAATGAGAAAAAAATGAAGGATTCATGGATATAGAAGTCTCTGGATAATCATTAGTGGGCTCATATACCCACTCTGGCTGATGATTTCATCTAGAATATTATGAATAAAACTAGTGAGGGGGATTATATCCCTGATCACTCTTATGTAGGGTATGAGAATATTCCTATAGTTATCATTTGGGAGGCATATATTCCTACCCCTTTACATGAATCCCATCTTCACAATCTTATGGTACAAGGAGAATTTTTTTTCCTCTTATCTCAAATTCAATTAAAGATATCATCCCATATATGGTGGATAGATAAAAAATTTAGTCTTACATTCCTATACATAAATTAATAATGTGTCACTACATCTTATCCCATGTTGATGAACTCTATCATCCTATCATGAAAATAGTAAAATTATAGGTATTTGTGAAAGTTCTTATTCCTAAATTTGGAGTAGAAAACATATGGATCTATATGAACATGTGGTTTCTTCATAGCTAGTGCACATTCTTGATCCATTACCAAATGAATATCTTCATATTCCAATAATATAAGAGGCCCTAAACTACGATAATATTCTAGTTCCAATTGTACCTCACAAGGAGAGGGAACACATACCTCATGGTAGGTGAACATTATTAGTGAAAATGACTAGAGACATATCCCAAAGGCCCAAGATCGAGACCATATCCTCATTCGTGTCATTCCTCCTCAAATAGGTGAAACATATGACCTGGGGATGGCACACATTTCTATCAAAAACTAAAGTCATCATATTCCAATGGCCATGGATCATGTCCACATTTTTTGATTTGGCCAGAGATCTCTATGTGAGAGAGGAACATGACATGTCACAAGTTCATCTTCAAGATGAAGAATAATAGAAGAATGCTACAAAGGCCCATAATTGGTCACATATCCTCATTTTTTCTAGTGATAACTAGGTGAAAGTGTCACATACTAGAGGGAGGGATAATATTTAGTGAATCGAGTTTGAATATTCTAGTAAATCACAGAATCCATGAACAAAATCCCATTTCTTCCCATGAATGACTACACCCACAACATTGTCAGGCAATGAAAAATGATGTTAATATCCATTATCCCATTCTAGAGTTCAATATGAATATTTTCAGAAGGGATTCATTTTTTGAATGGGCTTATATTCCCCTTCCACCAGTGCACAAAATGGGAGAGTGGGACAAACCTTAGGACATGATCATATTCTTGTTGAAGAATAATGAAATCATATTACAAACAGTCAGGATATAGCTTACATCTTCTTCTTGATGATGAAAAAAATGAGAATTTAATATTCCTCATGAAAAGATCAAATTCTTGTCAATGATTATAAAGATCATTAGAGAGTTTTCATGAGATACTCACAACACTCCATGAGTTTGTCGACTCTTTAACCAAATCGTAATATAATATTTAATTATACAGTTCTTCTCATGGTATTATCTCTATGGATCACATGGTATCTAATATTGACATCCATTATTGTAATCCTCCCCACAGTAATATCTACTATGAACAAGTAAATCCTCTCCTTTCCCAGACACCATAATGTATAGAGGTGTTCAAATGTCATACAACAATTGTTAAATACGATCTATAAATATTAGGGTAAACTTGATATAGTTCCCTATAAACTTCTCACAACACACAACTCCAATCAGCAGGTGGACCCATGATGCACGTTTTGTGGTATGATCAAATGGATGCATGAGATTTTGATGAATATTATCCTAACAATGATATATAGAGAGATTTATCTAAAAAACATCCCCAACATGTTTTAACAACATTCTAATTCTGATTTTGTGATCCAAGATGAGCTAGAAAAAGAATGTATGTCTCATTTACATCAAAATATGTGGTTTACTCATTACAGACAAAAGTCTAGACACCTTCTATATCTATGATACAATTTTTACATTCACACTAGAATGATACTCTAATTCAACATTATGAGGATGAAATCCCCATGTCTTGTGACCCAAAACAGGGCAATAACAGTGACGATTAACAATACTATGGTCACCATTTCATCACCTCCCCTTGATAGTTGATAAAAGAAACCACGTCATGAAATCGTATTTGAAAATGGGGAATATATGGACTATTTCATTTTTTTGTAACCCATGGAAAATAAAACCCATCACATATGAAGTCATATAATTTCAAAGCCACCCATTAAATCACGGGTCGAGTAATGCAGCATCCAGTTGGTTGCTACAACAAAATTGTCCTTCATCAATGGTTTTGGGACATTAAGATTGATGGAATATTATAGCCAAAAGAGAGTTTGACTATGGACACTCAAAACAAAACAAATTTATTTTAGACATAGAATCTGATTTTTTGATCAACTCGACAACATACCATATTACATAAATATTTTCTTTGGCTACCATTACACCTAGATCCTATGCATGCATAATTCTACAACATTAGATGGGTCATAGTAGTAGCCACTATAGAAATAGTCCAAGAGAAGTCCCCACCCACTAGGTTGTAGAAATATCTTTCAATTCCACTATCCACTATATCGTCAATTCCTGATGGAATTCTGGACATATCATTAGAATTTGAAAAAAACTGCATCCCACATGGCTGGGGGAATTTATATCTCAATCTCCATCATTAAGATAATTATCCTCCAAGATGGTCATGGGGAAAGCAACAGAGGATCCATGTCAACCCTGACCTACATGGTTGTGGGTGTTTATATCTCAATTCACGCAGTAAAGATCATAAATTCCTAAAATACAAGAATTATTTCCTCAAGAATAAAATCAATCACTTAATATTTTGGAACATTATGGTCCCCATACTAATGGTCTAGTTGAATTTTCATTATCATCATCTCCATATATGGAATCAATCTTCAATGTATTTTGAGGATAGTAATGATGTCCAACATACCATCTATAAATTACAACAAGATTCAATCCTCAAATATTAATGAAATGTATTGAAATCATGAATTAAATGTCACTCAAAGCCACAACTCACTAGATAATATAGGATTATTATATGGTATATAAAACAAAAACACACTAGGGTGGTGATGTAAAATGCACAATATGGAAAAAGGATTATGTAATTACCCTAATGCATGAATTGTTGAATATTTAATTATTTTTTGAGAAATGGAAAAACTATCATTACCCAATACACAACATTCAATTTCATCACCATCAACACACACAAGAATATGTGTCAAACAGAATATTCAATGGTATATAATGTGGAAAACATACCCCATAATGAAGGTATGTTTTCACCCACTACTTCTCCACAACAAAGAAGTAGAGGAGGCTCCAAAACCTAGTTCCTTAGAATCATAAATTTAATCATATATTTTAAAACACAAATAAAGATAATGTTAAAGGTGTCTATATATCCCCATCACTTCCCAGAATAAATGAATATCCTTCCATAATGTAAATTTTTTCACTATAAGAGATTGAGATGAAAACTATTAGAAAACTAACTGAGGAGATACATAGGGGAAATTTCGTAATTGGTATTGACTTCAGGATGTGGTGAAAATTCATTCTCCCTTACATTTGGAAACATACAAGCTTCATGAAATATCAACATCTAAGTGTCATACCAACTATGTTTCTAGGAATCTAGTCTACATAAATGATGAAGTAATAATGATATTGAAAACCCTCCATTATGATGAGATAATCTCCCTCACTGGGGTCATTATTTAGTGTTTTCATAATTCAATATTAAATGGTAGATGAAAGCAGTTAAATTCTATTAGGGCATTCCTACACACTTCATATGTAAGTCGACTCAGACAAAATTTCCACTGAATCTTCTCAATTCTCTTCAGTCTCTTACTACATGAATGGAATACATGGATGGGTGACATGAACCTATGAATCATGTGAAAAAAAATTATCTTGAGTAGGTAGATGGAAATATTTCTCCTCTATATTTCAGAAATCATACCTTCTCCACCTTCGACACCGCGATATACCGCGAGAAGAATCTCCCTCGCTATATATTCGAATGTTATCTAATGATGGTACCTTGATATCAGTAGAAGAAGACAATGTTATAGAGGTCTGTAAAGACATTTACAAGAATATAAATTGATCGGTATAGAATCCTTCTAGAATGATCCATTACATCATAGGAAGTCCATTTCCATCAATTATTTTCCTGGTGTAGCTCCACACTATGAACACTAATAATCACCAAACAGAAGAACCTAAAAAATAATTATTATGATAGGGTGTATGAAATCATATAAAAATTGAATAGATTGAAAAATTTTATCAGTAAAACATTCTCAGAGAAAAAATTGGTCAAACTCTACACTGATAGTCATTGACAAGTGACGAAAATGTATATGATACCAAAGAATCAACTAGGATGGTTTTTTGAGTTTGAATAAATGACACAATGTTATGAAGATTCTATTCTATAAACACAAGTTATGTCAAAAATAATTCCAACAACATATGATAATTGACTTATCAATGTAAAGACTACCATTGTTACTCTCTAACATATAGTAGCACATATCCTTGAACATAAGAATGACATGAATAACCAAGTGCCTATATCTGAGTTACAGCAACCAAAAATTCCTTCTAAGCATGAAGCATATTGAAATCAGGTTCTGTAAGAATTTTTTAGTGGATAATAAATCCTTCTCCATCGAAAATGAGCATTTCCTCACTTATTTTCTTGTATCAATCTAAAATAACTAGCCTCAGCAACCAAAGATCCGGAAGTCAATTGACGTCAACCTCACAGACTCTCCACACTACATCACTTTATAAAAGTGTCTAGGTCATAAAATTCCAGATTTTATTGTCTTTATTAGTGTCATCCAATGCATTTTTTATACTAGATAGGTGTTATTGGATAATACTTGGTGTATTTAACATTTATAACAATTACTGACACAAAAGAAGATTAATATTATTCTCAAGACATTCAATTGAGGCATGGATAAATGTTCCAAAAATGGATCACGTTAAAATTATTAGACCATGCTTGTAACATGTTGAGTGTAAATATCGATAGACCAAAAAAAATTCATCCACACAAGGAGGTGACATCAGATATGTCTCTCAGAGGTAGAGGTGGCAATCTAAGTGAAAAAATTACTGAATTAGAATATTTGTATTTTAAAACAATATATGATCCAGCTCATATATTTCTTCACAGTCACAGTTAAATAATGTGCATCACCCTACAAGATTGAAGCATTATTAGATGAAGAGCTCATAAATTATATGTTGAATTGATAAAAAACAATACATCTTATCTGATAATGTATATTACATTAAGTATTCCATCCTTACAACCAATAAGGAATATGAGTTTTAATTCACCTGAAACGTGGAAATTGTAGGATCGAAATAAAATATGAGATGCTCAATAAACAAGAGGGGGGGGGGGTGAATTGTATACTTTAAAAATTCCTTTGGAACCTTTAAAGTTAGTTATGAATAACTAGAGTTTCCTTAACAAAAGGAAAGACTAAGTTTAACAAAGTTAAACTAAGTAAATTCACATCACCTCTAACACCGAACTGAACTTGGAAAGGGATTCCAAAAGTAGGTTCCAGAAATATGATTCCGGAAATTGAAACTTAACAAAAGTTACAATATAAGATTCTACCTTAAAGCGTATAGAATCTAAACTAATCAGAGTAAGTAAGGAAGTATAAGAAAGTTATACTTTCCTTAAGATACAAATTGCAGCGGAATAAAGACAAGTAGTAAAACTACTAGTAACAAGATAATAGTCTTTTAACCCAAAGAGAAGGGTATCCAACAACCTTGGATAAAGGTCCCTTGATTTATACTTTCAAGCAAGTCTGTCTTACCCACACCAGGGTAAGCACTCGATACGAAGATCGGTGTCTCTGTCTTGCTATCCCCGCAAGCCCTCAACTTCAAGGTAGTTGGCAACCTCTGTCTTTCTCAACAAGAAAGCCCTCGATCTTTAAGGTAGTCGGCACCTCTATCTTTCTCAGCAAGAAATCCCTCGATCTTTAAGGTAGTCAGCACCTTTGTCTTTCTCAGCAAGAAAGCCCTCGATCTTTAAGGTAGTCGGCACCTCTGTCTTCCTATCCCCAGAAGCCCTCGAATGTAATCACCAACATTCAGAGTCGCACGAAGCTTTGAGAGTTAATAAGAGACTCTCTCTCTAGAAATCACTTCAACAGCATGTAGGCACAAAACTCAGTTGTTTTTCCAACAGCTGCACCGAGCTCTTTCAAATGAGCTCCTATTTATAGGTAAGGTCAGCTCCTTCTCCAACGGTCATATTTTCCTTAAAGTTCGGAGGGACCTGTACACGTGTCACTTAGACAACGGTTAGTTTATAACAAAATGGACGACATCGTTTTATAACAAAACAAGTGTAACAGAATGTACGACATCGTTTTAAACTCTAACATAAAGGTTCGGAAAGAAACTTCGGAGTGAAGGTTCGGAGTGAGTAAATTCAGAGTGTATAAAACAATGATAATCAGATTCTGTTTAATAGGTGAATTCGGAATGAGAATTCAGAATAGGAATTCGGAATAGGAATTCGTCATCAGAAATCGTAATGAGAATTCGTCATCAGAATTCGCAATGAGAATTCGGAATGAGATTTCTTCATTAGAATTCGTAATGAGAATTCTTCATTGGAATTCGTAATGAGAATTCGGAATGGGATTTCTTTATTAGAATTGGTAATGAGAATTATTCTTCAGAATTCGTAATGAGAATTCGGAATGGGATTTCTTCATTAGAATTCGTAATGAGAATTCTTCTTCAGAATTCGTAATGAGAATTCGGAATGGGATTTCTTCATTAGAATTCGTAATGAGAATTCTTCTTCAGAATTCGTAATGAGGATTCGGAATGGGATTTCTTCATTAGAATTCGTAATGAGAATTCTTCTTCAGAATTCGTATCCTGAATCTGGAATAGAACTTAGTCAGAGTTCATATCCGGAATTCGGAATTAAACTTCCTTATAGTTCTTGTCCAGAATCCGAATCCAAAAACAGAATGCTTTTATATCAAAGTTTTAATGACTCTGAGAACATGAATCCGAAACTTATGCTTAATAAAAAAATGAATGAAAATATGATAAGGATAATTTTCCTTATAAAAGCGATTTTCCTTAAGAAAGAAAATTTCCTTATAAAAGCAATTTTTCTTAAGAAATCATTTTCAATATAAAAGCAATTTTCCTTAAGAAAGCATTTTTCCTTATAAAAGCAATTTTCCTTAAGAAAGCAATTTTCCTTAAAGATAAGGTGTTTGTGATTTTCAAAACAAGAAGGAATGGAAAAGTCATAAGGAAAACCTTATTGACTCAACAATCTCCCCCTTTTTGGAAAGCACAAACATCCTTACGAAAAAGCTATTCTAAGAAGACAGAAACACATTAAAGCTTATATCCCTTAGTTTAAGGATATAGATGAATACGACTAACTCCCCCTTAGGCTTTGAAACTCTAAGGATCGTATTCATATTTCCGGAATGATGTTTCTTTAAGAAAAACTCCCCCTTAAACAAACTCTTAATAGAGTTCTTTTTCCTTGGGTATTTTTTCTTTCTCCCCCTTTGATAAGCACTTATTAGATTTCCTCTTTTTCTTAAGGATCTTTTCCTTCTTCCCCTTTGTGATTTTCAAAAAGAATTGGAAGGAATGGAAAAACTTAACAAAGTACCTGAAAAATTAGTACAAACGAAACAACAAACACAATTCTCATTATATTTGAAATGTCAGCAACAAAAACAGATTACAACAAAAAGATCGGATTGGTCATTTCGGATCTTTCTCCTTCGACATGAGCCCCTTGAGAATCGTCTTGATCTTCTTTAAGTCTTTGTGATCTTCCTCTGCTTGCTTCTCTATGACGACTATTCTTGCTGACTGAGCTTCAATTATTTCTTCCTGAGCCTTCAACTTTTCTTCCTGATCTTTCATCTTCTCTTCCTGAGCTTTCATTCTTTCTAGAAAATCAATCCGATGATCCCTTTCAAATTTCCAACTCTGATTAACGGAGTTGAGATTTCCATTCAGATCTCTCACTTCCTGAATCCGAATGTTCTTTTCCTTTGTCAATTTCTCTTCGAATGATGCAGTCAGCTTATGAAACCTCTTGTCCTCGGTTTCAAATGCATCCTTAACATTATCCTGAAACTCATCCAGCAACCTCATCTCTTCCACAGTTTTCTTAGACCAGCTTGTCATCCTCTTGCAAGATCGTTTATGGGCTTCGTAACCATCGAAGAAAGTTTTGAACTGAGCTTCAATCTCAACACACTTATCCATTACCATTGATACGGAGTCGGTTTTCTGATTCAACGCATGTTGAAGCATCTGGCATCTAGAGTCAATACTGGAGAAGTTTGGAATGGTTCCCACCAACTTCTTCAAGGACTGAACAACAAAATCATGCCCCAACGATGATGACTCCGAAACTGAAATCTTTCTAGGTGAATTTTCTTCCTCAATAAGCTCCAAATTCCTCTTAGAAGAACTACCAGCTTCCTTCCTCATACTCTTTTATGAACTCGGGGTATCAGCAAGAATTTGTTTCCCCTTATCTTTTTTGGAATAGAAACCTGTTCCGGAGATTTCTTCTCGCTATCAGAGACTTGAACAACCAAATCTTCCTCATCAGCAACTTCTACATTTTCCTTCTGAACAGCATCAGGTGAATGTTGTTCTTCTTCTCTCAGACAAGAAACTTCTTCTTCGCCTTTATCTTCTTCCATATTCGGAGTAACAAGCTTTGAAGATTGAGCTTCAGATGTTCGGAGCGACAGGTGTTCCGAAGGAGTTCTCTTGTATTCATCTACTTGTTTGAGCACATCTCCTGTCTCACCACTTCCTTCAGCAGCTTCTTCAACTTCTTCCACTTTCTCTACTTCCTCAGTAGCAACAGCCTCTTCCGGAGTAACAAGATTTCTTCCTGGAGTCTCAGGTAGAGATTCCAGAGAGAAAGATCTCGGAACGGGAATGGTTGCTGAAACCATTTCGTTGAACTTTAACAAGGCCTGAGCTACCTCAGCCTCAGACATTTTCTTCTTCAGTTTCTTCTCCTTTGCATGTTTCTCGAGCTCATCAGCAGCCTTCTCTTTCAGAGCTTTAGCCTCTGCAGGATCCAATCCGAACTGCAGATCTCCTTCCTTCCTCTTCTCTTTATCAACTCTCCACTTCGCTGCAACCTCATCAGTATAGGTTTTCTTCTTCTTAGACTTAGGAGGTGCGGAGTGGACTTCCTTAGACTTGGGTTCCTCAGCTTCGACAACCACTTCTTTCAGCTTCCTCTTCCTTACCGGCTTGGAAGATTCCGGATCAGCCACTTTCGGAGTCACTTCTACTTGTGGAGGTAGATCAATAAACTTCCCTGACTCCTTGTCAAAAGCTATATTCATCCTTTTAAGAGTGGCATCACTGAGCAACATGATCTTGCAAACTTTCGGTTTAGAACTGCAAGCTACCTTGAAAGACTCAAGGCACCGAACTATGAGCTTTGACAATATTGCTGGGTACATCACGATCTGAGCTCTCAGATTCCCCTTCTTCAAATTCTCAATATTAAGAAGAATATGCTTCATCAAGTTGAACTTTCTTAGATTTATCAGGAAATCTAAGATATATATCTCACTTTTCTTCAGACTATCCTTATCTCCTTTTCTCGGTACAATAAGCCCTTGCACCCATAACTCCAGAATCCGGAAGTTTGTAGAAAGACTTGCTATATTCGGAGCTTTGTCATCATCCAATCCGAGAATTTCTAATGCCTTTTCCTTGTTGAAACTACCCAAAGAGTCTGGCAATACGTGGGAAATAAACTCAGCTTCCCCTTCATAACTTAGCCCTACCAAGCTTGCAGCCTTGGTGTAAGAAAGCTTATATGTCTTGCCATACGATTTGAAAGAAAATTTTTCTCTATTATCTTCCTCGAAGAAAGCAACTGACTCATAAAACTCGACAAGCAAGTCAGAGTACACTTCATCTTGGTTGCCGGTTTTTGATACCGCAACACCTTCCCAGCCATTCAGCTTGATATTCTTTGAAATAATAGAATCGTAGTTGCTGAAGAAATTCGGATGAACTAACCTCTCTCTGTAGACTAACCACTGAGAAATAGGCTTGGTTGAAGACATTTCATGAGAAGCTAACTCTGCAGACATTTGGATTAGATGTCCTCTGAGATATTCGGAACAGAGAAGACTGAAGTTCGGAACTGAGAAAACTGTGGTTCGGAACGGCCTTAAATCGGAGAGTCAGAGCTTCAGCACGCAAAAGCTTGAAATCGATGTGGGACGAGAAAATAGGGTCCCCTTTATATAGGCAATGGGATGACGGTTCAGCTTCCTCGGTTGATCTAACGGTTTAGAACTATCTGAGATCAGATCTAACGGTTGAAAGCTTGAATCCGATCTTTTTGAGGTTTTATTAAAGTAAAGAATTAAGAAATCCAAAAACCAAAAACAAACTATAAGAAATTGCCAGCAAGTAAAATATGATTACGAAAACTTCAGTAAGGAAATCATACCTTTCGGATTAGCTTAGGAAAGTTATTCGTAATGGGTAATATAAAGACGACTACGAAAAACTCAATACGAAAAAGTAAATACGAAAATTCAATACGAAAAACTCAATAAGAAAAAGTAAATACGAAAAGACTCAATACGATAAAGTAAATACGAAAAGAGTCAATACGATAAAGTAAATACGGAAACTTGTTATGGAAAATTCAGTACGAAAGTTCCGTTATGAAAATACCAGTACAATAGTTTTCCATTCCGGAAATTTTTAATACAAATACTTCCATTCCAGATGTATTCTGTGCGAAAATATCCTTTCTGGAAAAGTTTAGTTCCGGAAATTCCATTCCGGAAATTTTCGTTCCGAAAAGTTTGAAAACAAATTTTGAAAAACTTTGTTAAATAAGCAATCAAATGTACTCCCCCTATGAAAAGGAGTTTATTACTGTAAGGAGATTTTTTCAACAGAAAGTTAATTAAGGAAGATTACCTTACGGTTATCATTCCTAACTTTTGTTTAATATATTCAAATCTATCAGAAGGCAAGGATTTTGTGAAAATATCAGCAAGTTGATCTTGCGTTCCGATAAACTGAAGAATAATATCTCCTTTGTGTGTGTGATCCCTAAGAAAGTGATGCCTAATATCTATGTGTTTTGCACGAGAGTGATGTGCAGGGTTTTTACTTAGGGCAATGGCACTTGTGTTATCACACAAAATTTGAGTTTTAGTAAAACTCAAGCCATAGTCTGTGAGTGTGTGTTGCATCCACAACACTTGTGCACAACAACTTCCAGCTGCTACATATTCAGCTTCAGCAGTGGAGAGTGCAACAGAATGTTGCTTCTTTCATGACCAAGAAACTAATGAATCTCCTAAGAAATGACAAGTTCCAGATGTACTTTTCCTATCCATTCTACATCCACCAAAGTCAGCATCAGAAAAGCTTTTTAGAACAAAATCATTTCCAGAAGTATAAAATAATCCTAGATCCATGGTTCCCTTAAGGTAGCGAAAAATTCTTTTTACTGCCTTTAAGTGAGATTCCTTAGGATTGGATTGATATCTTGCACATAAGCATACAGAAAACATTAAGTCCGGTCGACTAGCTGTTAAGTAAAGTAGACTTCCAATCATACCTCTAAAAGATGTTTGATTTACTGGTTTCCCAGCTTCATCAAGATCTAAAGAGTTTGAGGTACCAATAGGAGTACTTATACTCTTAGTGTTGTCATAACCATACTTTTTAAGAAGATCTTTAATATACTTATGTTGAGATATGTAGGTTCCTTCTGGTTTTGAGAAATTTGAAAACCAAGAAAAAATGTTAACTCACCCATCATACTCATTTCAAACTCAGATTTTATTAGACTAGCAAAAGTGTCAGTCAAAGATTGCTGAGTTGAACCAAATATAATGTCATCAACATAAATTTGAACAATTAAAACATTTTTCTTATCTTTCTTTATAAAAAGGGTTGGATCTGCATTTCCCTTAACATAGTTATTTTGAAGCTAATATCCAGTAAGTCTATCATACCATGCTCGTGGGGCTTGTTTAAGGCCATACAAAGCTTTGGTAAGTCTAAAAACATGATCTGGATATTTTGTATCTTCAAAGCTAGGAGGTTGTTCAACAAAAACTTCCTCTTGAACATAACCGTTAAGAAAAGCACATTTCACATCCATTTGGAAAAGTTTGAAATTAAAGAATGCTTCAAAAGCATGTAGAATACGGATAGATTCAAGTCTAGCTACTGGATCATAGGTTTCTTCATAGTCTATTCCTTCTTGCTGATTATAGCTTTTAGCAACAAGTCTAGCTTTATTTCTAACAATGACTCCATTTTCATCACATTTATTTCTGAAAACCCATTTTACTCCAATAACAGAAGTTTCCATAGGTCTTTCAACCAAGGTCCAGACTTTATTCCTTTTGAATTCATTTAGTTCATCCTGCATTGCTTTGATCCAATCATCATCACCTAAAGCTTCATCAGTGCTTTTAGGCTCTAATTGGGAAAGAAATGCTAGATGTTATACTTCATTTCTTAAGGAACTTCTAGTCCTTATAGGTTGATTTACATCACCAATGATACTATCACTGGGATGATTCTTAAGAAACACCTGATTTGGGTTTTGTAAAACCTGTTCATCAACATAGGGTAGAAAGTCTTCTGGGGTAAATGTTTCAGAAGTATCTTCTAGAACAATTTCCTTATCAGAAGGTTCTTCTATCAAAGGTTGACAATCAGTTTTTGAAAACACATCCGAGGATGTAGGTTGGGAGGTTTTAAAAACAAAAGGATCAGACTCATCAAATTTTACATGTACTGTTTCTTCAATAGTACAAGTATTTTTATTAAAAACTCTATAAGGCTTAGAGGTTGTGGAATAACCTAAGAAAATCCCTTCATCATACTTTGGTGGGAATTTATGTAAGTTATCTTTAGTATTCAAAATGAATACTTTGCAACCAAAAACCTTGAAGTAGGTAAGTCTTGGTTTTCTACAATTTCATAACTCATAAGGAGTTTAATTAAGAAAAGGTCTAATCAAAACTCGATTTATAGTATAACAAGCAGTACTTACAGCTTCAGCCCAGAAATGTCTAGCAATAGAATATTCACTCAACATGGTTCTAGTTATTTCTTGAAGAATTCTATTTCTTCTTTCAACTACACCATTCTGTTGAGGAGTTCTAGGTGCTGAAAAGTTGTGAGTAATACCTTTCTTACTACAAAAAGTTTCAAAATCAGAATTTTGAAATTCTCCTCCATGATCACTATGAATAGTTTTCAATGGAAGGTTTTTCTAATTTTTAACTTGGGCTCTAAAACTTTTGAAATAAGAAAAAGCTTCAGATTTCCTTGGTAGAAAATAGACCCAAGTAAATCTAGTGTAATCATCAACTAGAACAAACACATAGTATTTGCCTCCAATGCTTCCAGTTTGTGTTGGACCAAAAAGATCCATGTGCACTAACTGTAATGCATCGGTTGTTGAGACTTCACCGATTGACTTAAAACTAGATTTATGTTGCTTGCCATATTGACAAGGATCACAAATTTTAGAAGAATCAAATCTAAGCTCCGGTAGATCCTTAACAAGTTTCTTCTTAGAGAGTTTACATAGGTTTCTAAGATTACAGTGTCCAAATCTTCTATGCCATAACCAAGAATGATCTTCTATTGCACTTAGTAAAGGTAAATCTTGGCTTCTTAGGTCTTCTAAGTTTAAGGTGTAAACATTCTCTTGCCTGTTGGCTGAGAGAATAAATTCTTCCTTGGAATTGTGAACTAAGCATTTATCATTCCTAAAATTCACAAGGTAACCTTCATCACATAACTGACTTATGCTAATGAGGTTGTGCTTAAGACCTTTAACAAAAAAAACATTTGAAATCAATGTTTTACCCAAAAGAACTATATTACCAATACCAACAATCTCTCCCTTAGCATTGTCTCCGAAAGTTACCTTTCCTCCTTTCGTTTTGATAATCTGTTCAAAAAAACTTTTGTTACCAGTCATGTGCCGGGAACATCCACTATCCATGTACCAAATATTGTTGCTGGAACTTTCTTTATTTTCCTGAAATTAAGAACAAAGTTAGATTTTCGGAATCCAAACTTGTTTGGATCTGAGATTTCCAGACAATAAAATTTTAGGTATCCACATTTTCTTAGAAAAGTAAGCTTTATGAAAACCTAAGGATTGGGTTTTGTTTAAGGAACAATTTTTTGCCCAGTGACCACCACATTGACATTTAGTGCAAAATGGGGCACTTTGAGGAACAAAATAATTGTTACTGAAAACTGGTTTTGCATGGGTATAACCAAATCCGGATTTATTTCTTAAAGGTCATATTTGAGAATACATCTTATCAAAATTTTCCTTACCATGGGTAAAGTTTGATAAAAACTTCTTTAAGGAAAAAAATTCGGACTTGAGTTTTACAACCAAGTTTTTATCCTCAAAATCATCAGTTTTAGAACTAGAGTTAGGCTTGAAAACACTTTTATTAGAAATTACTTTTTCTAACTCTTTAGAAAGTTTATTCTTCTCAGAACTTACTTTCTCAAGATTTTTTGAAATACTTTCATAATCAGCATTTTTATTATCAAGATCTTTAGAAAGATCTGATATCTCTTTAGTAAGAATAGAATTCCTAGAATTTCCTTATCAAGTTTCTTGTTGAGTTTGGAATTCTCAATCTCAAGAAGTTCAGCAAATCTAGAGACTTCTTCATAAGTAGGTAAAGTATTTTCCTCATCAGAAGATGATTCTTCATCAGAAGAGTTATAATACTTACTATCATTAGGATTTAAGGAAACATTGGTCAAAGATTCAGCATTTCGTACCTTAGCCATAAGACAATGATTATCAATAGGTAATCTGGCTATAAGACCAAGATTCTTCTGTCCTGAAGATTCTTATTCAGAAGATTCATCTGAAGAGTCACCACCACTGGCACTCCAGGTGTCATTAGCTTTCAAAACTTTCTTAGCTTTAGATTTGTAATACTTCTTCCTGTTCTTTTCTGAATTTCTTTCCTTCCTTTATTTCTTTTTGAGCATAGGACAATCTGGTCTAATATGTCCAGCTCTCTTACATTCATAACAAGTGACTTCTCCATCGTTCTTATCTTTCCTGTCCTTCTTCTTATACTTGGATTGAAAGTTTCTCTATCCAGCTATCTTGTTCATCCATCGAGCAAGATTGGCTAATTCATTTTCTGAAACTTCACTTTCACTAGATTCGGATTGGAAAATGACTTTCTTAGATTTGGATCTGGTTACTCTCTCAGGAGTCTTAGCTTTCATCTGATTTGAAGTTGTAGTAAAAGAAACAGTACCATTTCCATTCTTCTTCTTGATGTTGTCAGCATCTCTCTTCATTCTGGTCTCATGTTGTAGAAGAGTTCCAAATAATTCATCAAGAGTAATTTGAGTGACCTTCCTGTTCTCATCTATAGCTGTTCTCTTGGATTCCCACTCATTGGGCATAATATCAATTATCTTGTCCACAAGAGCTTCATCATCTAAACCTTTCTCTCCCATAGATTGTAGACTGTTTACAATAGTCATAAATCTTTGTTGAACATTACAGATAGGTTCTCCATAAGGAAAATTGAAGCCATGATATTCAGCTCTAAGCATAGCTCTTCTAGTCTCAATCACTTTTGAAGTCCCAAAGTGTGTAACCTCTAACTTCTTCCATATACAGTTAGCTGCTTCACAAGAAAAAATTTGGCTATATATATTTCTGGTCATTGAACATAGTAATGTGTTGCGTACCTTATAGTTGAGTTGATATTCTTGCTTTTCCTGGTTAGTAAAGGTTCTGACTTCCTTGTCAGGAATTTTATAATCACCAGTAAGCATCACAAAGTTTTCTACTCCAGTATGGATAACAAAAGTCTTCATACGATCTCTCCAGTATTCATAGTCATTACCATCGAAGATTGGTGGTCTTGTAGGATTTAGATTGTCAATCGAACCAACATTAATTCCTGCCATACTAAAAGAAACTTTGCACACAAACTTGTTAGTAGCTTTGAATCGTAATCACAAAGTTCGGAATGGGAAAAGTTCGGAATGGATAATCCGGAATGACAATGTTTGGAATAGAAAAATGAGCAAGAAAAACTTGTATGTGAGTACAAGTATTTCAGTAACATTGGCTCTGATACCAAATTTAAGAATGGTATAGAGTAAGAGGTTTCCAACCTCTGATACCAATTGTAGGATCGAAATAAAATATGAGATGCTCAATATACAAGAGGGGGGGTGAATTGTATACTTTAAAAATTCCTTTGGAACCTTTAAAGTTAGTTATGAATAACTAGAGTTTCCTTAAGAAAAGGAAAGGCTAAGTTTAACAAAGTTAAACTAAGTAAATTCACATCACCTCTAACACCGAACTGAACTTGGAAAGGGATTCCAAAAGTATGTTCCAGAAATATGATTCCGGAAATTGAAACTTAACAAAAGTTACAATATAAGATTCTACCTTAAAGCGTATAGAATCTAAACTAATCAGAGTAAGTAAGGAAGTATAAGAAAGTTATACTTTCCTTAAGATACAAATTGCAGCGGAATAAAGACAAGTAGTAAAACTACTAGTAACAAGATAATAGTCTTTTAACCCAAAGAGAAGGGTATCCAACAACCTTGGATAAAGGTCCCTTGATTTATACTTTCAAGCAAGTCTGTCTTACCCACACCAGGGTAAGCCCTCGATACGAAGATCGGTGTCTCTGTCTTGTTATCCCCGCAAGCCCTCAACTTCAAGGTAGTTGGCAACCTCTGTCTTTCTCAGCAAGAAATCCCTCGATCTTTAAGGTAGTCGGCACCTCTGTCTTTCTCAGCAAGAAAGCCCTCGATCTTTAAGGTAGTCGGCACCTCTGTCTTTCTCAGTAAGAAAGCCCTCGATCTTTAAGGTAGTCGGCACCTCTGTCTTCCTATCCCCGAAAGCCCTCGAATGTAATCACCAACATTCGGAGTCGCACGAAGCTTTGAGAGTTAATAAGAGACTCTCTCTCCAGAAATCACTTCAACAGCATGTAGGCACAAAACTCAGTTGTTTTTCCAACAGCTGCACCGAGCTCTTTCAAATGAGCTCCTATTTATAGGTATGGTCAGCTCCTTCTCCAACGGTCATATTTTCCTTAAAGTTCAAAGGGACCTGTACACGTGTCACTTAGACAACGGTTAGTTTATAACAAAATGGACGACATCGTTTTATAACAAAACAAGTGTAACAGAATGTACGACATCGTTTTAAACTCTAACATAAAGGTTCGGAAAGAAACTTCGGAGTGAAGGTTCGGAGTGAGTAAATTCAGAGTGTATAAAACAATGATAATCAGATTCTGTTTAATAGGTGAATTCGGAATGAGAATTCGGAATAGGAATTCGGAATAGGAATTCGTCATCAGAAATCTTAATGAGAATTCGTCATCAGAATTCGCAATGAGAATTCAGAATGAGATTTCTTCATTAGAATTCGTAATGAGAATTCTTCATTGGAATTCGTAATGAGAATTCGGAATGGGATTTCTTCATTAGAATTCGTAATGAGAATTATTCTTCAGAATTCGTAATGAGAATTCGGAATGGGATTTCTTCATTAGAATTCGTAATGAGAATTCCTCTTCAGAATTCGTAATGAGAATTCGGAATGAGATTTCTTCATTAGAATTCGTAATGAGAATTCTTCTTTAGAATTCGTAATGAGGATTCGGAATGGGATTTATTCATTAAAATTCGTAATGAAAATTCTTCTTCAGAATTCATATCCTGAATCTGGAATAGAACTTAGTCAGAGTTCATATCCGGAATTCGGAATGAAACTTCCTTATAGTTCTTTTCCAGAATCCGAATCCTAAAATAGAATGCTTTTATATCAATGTTTTAATGACTCCGAGAACATGAATCCGAAACTTATGCTTAAGAAAAAAAAATGAATGAAAATATGATAAGGATAATTTTCCTTATAAAATCGATTTTCCTTAAGAAAGCAAATTTCCTTATAAAAGCAATTTTTCTTAAGAAATCATTTTCCTTATAAAATCAATTTTCCTTAAGAAATCATTTTTCATTATAAAAGAAATTTTCCTTAAGAAAGCAATTTTCCTTAAAGATAAGGTGTTTGTGATTTTCAAAACAAGAATGAATGGAAAAGTCATAAGGAAAACCTTATTGACTCAACAGAAATAGGGGATAACACGGGAATGGATAAAGCCAATAATTTAGATTATTCTCCATAGATGATGTATAGGCAGATGATGTGAATGGGAATTTGCTCTACGAAGAACAATATAATGGTGGAGGGGTCCAAAGAATCATCCTGCGGGTTATTGAGCCGAGTGTTCTTGTATAAACTCTTTGTGGGGGAGGAATTATCTAATTATATGATGAAATGGGGATGGAAGAAGTGACCTACACCACTATAAAAAGATGATACCCATACCTCTATACAAGCATCAGGACCATACACATCAAATTACATTTCATTGTGAGCCTCATATTAATGATCATCCCCATATTAGGAATCATTAACATTAGGAATAAATGTATAATATTCTAATATATGTGTTTGTTGTCCAACATATCTTCTCAATCATAGATAAACTCTATATTTCAAAACAAAATTCAATGCGGCAATCATTGTATCCTTCTATAGCCCCCATGAGATTGAGATGGAAGTCACTGTAGTTGAGGTCAATTGAGTGGAGACTATGTAGAGATATTTTAATGTCTCCCTCTCATTTAAATATCTTTATTCTGATGAATTCATACTGGGAAACATCGTTCCACTATATGTTATGGGTAGACTCAATTATTTCAACATTTTAAGCAATCTTATTAAAAATGGTTCTCGGATCAACTTTGTCATGATTATAACACTCCGACATCTAAGGTATAGTGACGCGTATTTTTCTCTCATATAGTGGACAATTAATGTAATCATAGGCCGGAAAAAACACCTCTTGGGATAATCAAAATCAAATATCCATTTGGTGATCTAACACCCAATAATTATATTTTGATTATCTATAAAGACAACACGTACTATTTCCTTCATTCAAGGACATGGCTCCAAATCCTCATGCTGGAAAATTAAACACTCTGTCATTTTTTTAAATACTTTATATATAAGAACGTTGTAATAAAAAAAGATAATAGTTCCCCTTAAATGCATTCTAATACACATATAAAGAAGTATAATTAATGAAATGGAATTAAAAAACACAGTGTTGGATAATGATATATAAGGTTTAGTCCCCAATAGTTTGGGGACCCCACAAAAATGAATATTCAAGATAGTGACTATGTTCCCCAAATTTATCTACATGGTGAAATAGACCTGAAAAAACATTCTCAAACCCCTTCTATCCCAAGTGAAGATGTGAAAAAACAATCTTCTCCAAAATATCTTAGTAATGACATTGACAATAGTTGATGATAACATAATTTCTCCTGACCAATGTCACTATGAATGTAACATAGATACCTCCATATTTCTGACCTCATTTGAAGATTACTCCACTAACTCAAAGGTGGAAGAAGAAAAGGATTACATCAAGAATTTCCCTCCCACATTTGAGGAAGGCATATCCATTGACATTGAAGGCATTATGTTTTTAATTCTGGTAATATTAGAAGAATCACATCCTACATTGATTAGTGCCTCTATTTCTCTCAAGGATAAAAATATGTTCATTGAATTTATAATGAATCACATAAAAATGTATTCTTATAAAAATATAGAAATTACAAGATTTAATCCATAAGTTTATACAAACCATCTCGACCTACCAATGATCAAGCCTCAAAATGAGGATGAACACGGAGATTTCACCAGTGAAAAAGCTAAACAGATTGAAATAATGAGAGGGTATAATACCTGTAATCTAGAAAAGCATTTGCATGAATGGGATAACCTAGACGAACATCCATGCTGAGGTAGAGAGCTGATATCTTGATGATGATTTTGGGGAGGAGCAGTTCCAAGTAGTTAGTTAGGGTTGTATGTAATGTTTGAAACCTATAGGCAATAAATTCATCTAAGGACTACATGCCACGTAATACAGACACCTACGAGACTTGTATGGGTCCACCTCACCACTTGAATGGTGGATTATCAAAATAAATAAAAAATTAAGGCCTTAGATAAATTTGATGAATATATGAAAACACTATCCCAGAACTAAAATACCCATGATGTATTTCTAATATCATCTCAGTCTTGAAAAGGAATGTGTAATTTAGGGTATGCATTGATTTCAAGGACCTTATTCTACTCAACCAAAATTACAATTTCCCATTTCTGATCATAAAACTCATGATGGGTGCAACAATTGGAATCCACGACCTTTTTTTCATAGTTGATTATTCATGGTACAATAAGATAAAAATCTCCCCTAATGTTGTGAAATCAATTAACTTCAGAGCACAAAAAGTGATCTTTTTCTACCATGTTTTTCCATTTGGCCTGAAGAACACAAGATCTACTTATTAATGAGAAATGCATCATATCATCAATCCATTTTATGAAATAATTAACTATTTTTATGTCAATATCTTGGTTCTCATATCCCAAAAGTTAGGCGATCACTTCACAAGTCATCAAACAGTCTTTAATAAACCATGAAAACATGGTTTAAAGATGAACGTGATGAAATGAAAATTTGCAATAACAAGAGGAATGTTCCATGGATTTTTCGTATTCATTCATAGAATTGAGGATAACCAAAACATTTCTAATACAATTTTAGCAACGTAAACCCCCATAAATCTCATTGACCTATGGGTAAATCTAGGAATACTAATCTAAAATCATCATTTAAAATATAATCTAGATAAAAAATATTTCTCTTGCAATATGATAATGAAGAAGGGTACCACCCGTCAGTGATACAAGTACATCCAATAATCCCTCAAGTGACTCAAGAGGTAACAATTCAACCAACCAGTCATGAATACACTAGTGGAAGGAAATAAAATGATTTTATATGTGTTAACCATGGAAAAATTACTTCAAACCCTCATTGTATAGATGATGGATGTACAGAAAGTTAATATTCACTACCACCTTAGTAGATTGATGCTAGTTATTATGACCTAATACTCATATGTTGGGAAGAAATTCCCCACACTCATCATTGTATTTAAATAGGCTTGCCGTTACAAGAAATTACAGGAATTCCTTATTCTATATTTTATTAATCCAATAATTTTCAAAAATACTTGTACTATGATAATTGAGATTTTTTCCCAATGTGATGATATATTGTAATAATACAAAATCCATTTGTGTCAAAAAGTATAGTCAAATGGAATGCCCTATGTGATTTCCAAATAGAAAATACCACCAAGTAATGTACACTAGTGGAAACCAAACTCTTACATGAGAATGTTTTCTATGCCCATGACACTCCTCTTGCATGTGGTGTAGTGTAATGGTTCCTCCAAAGTCCTATCAGATAATGGATTTAAAATAAAAATCACATTCACTATATATTGGGGAATATATTTTTTTATCTAGGAAAAGAAATATTCTCCATCACTTTATCAGAATTTGATGGTCGTATGAAAAAAAATATTATTACCAATCCCTCATATCTTGCATGTAATTAGTTATACATCTATAGATATCCTACAATAATTTTATGTGGGATTTAGAGAATGCGTTAATGTATATCACTTGTGAATATTCCATAAAAATGGAAGAGTTGGGCCCTCTTAATAGCTATGTTAGGGGACTAATGTCATAGATAACTTTAGATCCCATGTTGGATTATGTCCCTTAATCAAATAATTCTAGATACGACACATAGGATAATGTAACAAAAAACTGGATGACCTCAATCAAGAGGAATAAATATTTTGTATCATTTAATATGGAATTGTTTTATTAATCATCATCTATGATATATAATAAATAAACAATTCCAACAACACCATATAGAATGGTTAATGGAAATCCACCCCGGGATGGATGGAGAACATAATTGGTCATCTCCAAAATGGGACTCTCTTGAAAGAATGAGGCCAAATGGAAATGATTCGAAGGAAAAAAGTGATTTATATCTTATGGGATTGAAAAAATGAAAAAAAATCAACAATAGAGGATTTGATATAATACTCCTCATATGCATAAAATTAATATATATCCCCTCTGTCATAGGAGAAGTCCATGTGGGATCTTGTAGTTGTCATCAATCTAGAACAAGGCAATCAAACTAAATTTGGAAGTTGTGTTACTAATATAATACCATAATATAGGACTGTGAATAATTCACCATGAAAAGAAATGCAAGCCTAATTCTATCATATATTCATCTATAAAAAATTATAATTTCGGAATATAGATAAACATTTATAGCTATTTTTTATATGAGGAATGGATTTTGATGGGCCATATCTCACATCTACAACAATGTAGTTCCATTTCATCCTTACAACTACTGAACTCTTCTCCAAATAATCTCTATCAATAAACCTCATGGATTTTGTCATTAATAAAATCACCAACTTTCCAATGACACATATCATTACTAGGTTTTGGGTCCCCAAAATAATATTTACTGATAATGGAAACATCTTATATTCTATGATGTTGATGAAACTATAACAGGATTAAAACATCAATTCCATTCACTACACCATATATCATGTAATGAGGAATGGATAGATAGATGTCTTCAATATTTCTCTGTCAATTAATCTCTAGGATATGGTAGATAAACTAAGGTAGTGCTTGCCGAACATGATTTTCATTCCTTTATGGGCCTATTATACCACTAGGATTAATAATACAGAAGAATCAACATAGTCATTATTGTATTGGACTGAAGGATTAATTTCCATAGCATTAAATTTACCCTCCGTGAAAATAGCCATTTCTGAAGAAACTACCAGATGATATGAAATCACAAAAGAATCTAGGAGAGATGAAAAATATCAATGAGATTATGTTGTGTACATTAAAAGGCCTTTAGGTTCATCACAATTTGACCACATGGAATTTTAAAAAAATGTATCTTCATTAGTTCATTTCTTTAAGGGGAAATGGAATTTTATCTCAAAACCACACTTTTACCAATCATGAAGACTCTAAAGATGGTACATTAATAACAAGGTCCTGAAAACATACATTTTGTCTACCCCAAAGAGGATTATGAATTGGATACAATTAATTAGGTTTGTTTCACTCCCCCATCCAAAGTGAGGTCCCTTATCAAATAATTTTCACAAATTCCATCAAATGTCTCATCCTAGTAGATTGATTTTAAACTACACTTTGTATCTGAACATTTAGACAAATGTAAAACTACACAAAAAAATTAACATTCAACATATGATGTTAATATTTTTTTAAAAAATTCATCTATGCATTACATTATATAACACATATTCTTTCCTCACCCCTTGAAGCTAAAATGAATGTGACTCGTTATCTCACTAATGAGTCACCACTCATGATCTAGATCAATGTGAGATAATGAGTACATTCTCTCATCCAAATGTAACTATCAGATCAACATACTGAATAAATTTTTCTAGAAACACATGTATCATCATTACTATAATCAAAAGATATGCAGTGACCCTAAGAATTCCATTCTTGGGCCTAAAAACAACATTAACATTTCACATCGAGGAGTTTACATCATTTCAAAATGATTTTAAACAAGAAGATTTAATAAAAACATTATGTGAAATGATTATTTTTATCACATGAGAATTTTGATTTATGGAACTCAACTATTGGGTTCAGCTAAAACAATCAACAAGAACAGGGACCCCTTTCTGTATGAGTCAAAACAACATAGTGAGTTTATCTTTTCAAGAACTATGTATGGATTTATAATTTCCATTATTGTATATATAGTGATACATGGTTCTCCCACCATGGGTCCGTCGAAAATATCAAATGAAAACATGAACCCCAAAATATGAATGGTCCATGTCATACAAGCTCAATTTTCCTATGTATATTTCATATATGTATGAGGTATTCTCTGAATAAAATGAATATTGAAAATTTGTTCTCTTAGTCTCACAGATAATTATATAATAATGTTAAACCAAAAATAAACAAGCATGTCCTCACCACATTATGTGAAAATTCAAGGTGGATATCATGTTTAAATGACAATAAAACTTCACAAAAAATAAGTCCCCACTGCACGATGTGTAAACTTGAAGGACATAAACCATTATCATCCCTTATTAATGGACTAAATCCTAATTTTCCTGATCAACATGAACATAAGGTGTTCCTATCATCAACGATGCCCCTTAGTCAATAAATCACACATTATTTCTATATTTATTTTGGTTTCCACACACATTCATGGAATTTAAAAAAGGATACCCAGCTTCATGTAACCCTTTTTGTCTATGAATATATGAATTTGATCTTATATATGTACATATGGTCATCAACCAAATGTTAGATAATGTGGAAAAATTATTTCTAATCATTGTGATTCTGACCTGACCAAGGAATAACTCCACAACTAGGGGCACATTGGCTCATCCCCATCATGATTGTCACTTACCATTAATGAGGACATGAGAACCTTGTGTCATGACATAAAAAAATTTCATCCCCTGCTCGGGTGGATTTCAAGGTACTCCTAACCTCAAGTATTGTAATTAGGTTCTTCTGTAACTTTCCCCTCATAGTAGGTTCCTGTGCATCACAAACAGAAACATCCCTCAATATGTTCAATGATGTCTGAAATTAATCTATATACTTTAATGTTCTAAATCAAAACACCATAAAAAATAATATAATAAGACAAAAAACCTTTCAGGTTAAAAAACTTTAATGGTAGTCCTGATAATATTTAAAGTCGGTCCATGTAAAAAAATCATATCCATTTATTATGAAAAAATATAGAATATACTAATATGGAATTAGTATCATATGGAAGACATTGTATCTCTAGAAAAAACCATGAAATGATCACAACATCCCCTGGTCATGGAAAACATTGATTAATTTATTTCACATGTCCTTTCCATGAGAACATGTTATATAGGAAGCATCACAACCATTAGTGTGTTCAACACATTCATAGTTATAACACTTTCCAGAATCTAAACCTTATCATTTGAGTTCCTTGAGCCACTATAATCCGTCCACAACCATTGTAATAGTATAATATGCTTCAAATGACTCTTTGTTTGATAATGTATGTATGCCAATGGCCCATGTATATGATCCAATTTTCATCAAAAAATGATTTATACTATAAATAGGTTTTTTTATACTCAGGATCCCTGAAATCACTATAGAAGAACCCATCTCTGCAATGGGTTACGGTCAATTCCCAATAATATTTTCACATATCATCCTCATTACCCACGAACATTGAACCATAATTTAAAATCACAATAAATATTCTATCAATGTGAATTAAACATCCACAAAATTAAATCACAATCCCATATATCCCTTCTCATTATTTAAATGAAACACTTCACTCGTGAACCTTTTGATGAAGCATTCATCTAGACATGAAACCATAATGTGCAGAACCAGTGATTCTAATTTAGAGGTAAAAAATCCCAAGGGTGCCAAAACCATTCATTTATAGATTTTCCTCCAAAGGTAAAATAAAATTCCACAAGCTCCAGTCTTCACGAATCATTCACTTGACTTAGAAAAGAGAATTGATCTCAAAATATGGACATGGTATTGATGTATAAGGAATTTGAACTACCAATCATAGGAATCCCATTATTGTTTGAGAGGAACCCTGATCATTGTGATCCCTTGTAACACCATGGTAGATACAAAAACCATAGGGTATTATAGGTAATTATTATCATTTATTCCCCATCCAATACTCACTAACACAATAGTTTTTTTATTACTAACATTATCCAGATTCTAAATCTCGATGAATACTCATCATCCCATGTATTTCACCGGAATCCAATATTATAATCAAATCTTCCCTAAACCTTTTATAATCACAGGAAGACATTTTTTTACCATTATATTGATGTATATTTTCTATTAAATATGAACTAGAGGTGATTCCATCTTGTAATAAAAGAAATCCAATCCTCGTTAGCCATAACAACACCACATGGAAACATAGAACCATCCAGTGCCTTGGTTCATCACTAGAATTTATTCCATTTAATCCATATTTAAATATATATGGACCATGTTAAAATGATAGACAATACATCCATAGAAGGTATGAGGTAAAAAAACTAAAATATATCCATATAAGGGTTGATCTAAGAGAACCTAAAATAATGAAATAGATGTTCTAGTTAAAAAGAACCTATTATATAATGATGCAAGGTCTGGTCTAAAAGACAATAAACTATATAAATTTAATGTTTGATCAAAATGAAATAATAAAAATAAATTTGTGGTCTAAGCATAAAGACATAAACAACAGTAATTGATTGTCTAAGCTTAAAGAACAAAGACTAAATATATTGAATGTCTGAGCTCTAAGAATATAAACTATACCCCTGAAAGGTACGAGTTAAAAGACCTTGAACTAAATTAATAGAATCTTGAGCTAAAATACCAAATTCTATAGTGAAGTGATCTGTAACATAAATTTCATACACTACATTAAAATATTTTCTAATATTAAATACCATGAACTATAGAAATATGTTTTCAAATATTAAATACCCAAAACTAAAATAATAAAACATAAAATATAAATTACCATAAACTAAAATGATATAACATATGATCTAAAAGATCATAAAATACATTGAAAAAAGATATGATATAAATGAACACAAACTACAATAAAATAATTTCTGAGATAAAACCCTAATCTACATCACAATAATGATTTAGTCTACATGACTGAAAAATTTAAAAAAAATCTCATGATCCATGCTATATATCATAAGAAAAAAAATCAATCTATACCCTAAATGTACATTAACATTAGAAAAAAGAAATATCACCCTCCCTATGAGACATATATGCTACCTAAATCTTCCTTTTGGGAAATGGGTAATATAATTATAGGTGGAGAAGATATTCAAATGAAGAATCTCACAATGGTTAGAATTCATAATTATTTCAGGAGAAGAATACAATATAATTTAAATACTCAAATCCTGGAATTTAGGG
This sequence comes from Viscum album, assembly GCA_963277665.1. Lineage (NCBI taxonomy): Eukaryota > Viridiplantae > Streptophyta > Magnoliopsida > Santalales > Viscaceae > Viscum > Viscum album. The sequence goes on from OY728160.1 coordinate 2,068,472,947, forward strand.
TTTCTTGTTGTTTTAAAATTTATGGTTATAATTTATTATTCAATAAATATGAGATCATATAAATTTTAGGCACATAAATAATGAATGATGAATGGACAACAACATAGAGTATTCAAAATATCTATTAATATATAGTATGAAAAGTGTGATATACACAATTATGACCCCCTCCAAATATTCTATAAGAAAGGACATAAATGATCAAATAACCAAAAAATTTGATTGGTGGATCAAGAAAAATAAACAATTGTCTGATGGGAAGCATTGATCGATCTCTGAGGTGTCTGTTGTCATGATTCGTCTAAAAATTACATAGGACGAATGGTCTCAATAAGAGTATGCAAATTTTAATCAATATTATATGTGTACTCTAGGGAAGTTAATGACATTGAATGATCAGACCTTATGTGAGATAATATCAAATCATTTCTAAATATGTATACGATCAAGACATCCATTTTGGTGTGAAGCTATAATATGATTTGATGAAAATGCTCCCACACCACTGAACATTATATCATATGTTCAGCTAGGGGAGTCCCATATTCAAGATCATGAAATCCCCACTCACTAGTATCCAAATCATTCCTAATCACAATTATTCGATACATGATTTCATATAAATGTTTAAAAACAAACCCCCCCCCCCACATACAATTCATGAAATAGACGATGAATATGTTCTTCTTGATCATTAAATGTTTCTTTGGAAGTTTCATTTTCAATGAATGGTAAAACTACTGTACCTAATGAGGAGGCAGAAGAGGATGGATGATGTTTTCTACCTTTGATAGGGTATTATTATTCTTTTTGTAATGAAGGGTTTTCACCCTTTAATTATTTTTCCCAATTGAGGAGAATGTCATATCAAATTGACTCCATTGTTTTTATAGACATTGGGGTCTGTGAAGAAAATGTTTTTCCCATAGAGGACCTGATCATTAAACACCCCACCTTGGAAGGACTCTTACCATGAATAGGAATAATCATGTGATAGAAATATAGAGGTATAATCTAGAAGTAATGAGTTTTCAATATAGGTATCTATTCATATAAATATCATATAGAATTGGAGAATGATCTAGGGGTTTTTCACTTATTTAACATCAGCCGAAGGGAGAGGTGAAACTCATTGGATGTAGCCAAAATGGAGATAAAACTAACATGAAAACATATCAAGGGTGTCACTACCATTATTAGTTATTTTCCTAGTCGATGTAGGATTATTTATGAAATCAAAATGATCAGAATGGAACTAAATATAAATAACCCCATAAATGACTAAATAAATTGTATTGACAACAGATATGTCCAAATATATCCAAAGGGATAAGGAAACTATTATCTCTGTGTTCATTTGGTTTCGGTAGTTTTGGAAATTTTACCCTATCCATCATAGTAGAAACTATAAAGGACCATTAATCCTATAATATATGTTTTACTAATGGTTTTGGACCAATATAAGACAAAAGAAATATATGATTTGGAACATCTACAATGAGGGGTCTCCCAAATTCAATCAATGTTTCCATCACCTACACACTGACCTAGACTCTAGAGTGCACGTCCCCATATAGAAAATCTACATGTTTGGGAACATGTCCATGAAGCCTGTGATCTTATTCATCATTGATATTGCTATATTTACTTAGTATCCCGATGAGGCATTATCCCTACCTTCCATGATTTCCTATTTTGAAGCACTGTTTTAATGAATGTATCGGGAATGACACTAGTGATGAAGTATAATGGTCGGACGAGCTCTACGATAGTACATGAAAATGTTAGTCCTATACTTAACAGAAATTAGTGATCATATATTAACCAAAATACTTATATTATCCATCACCATGTTAATAATATAACATTCCAGTACTGGTATTTGTGTGGAAACATCCCATATGTTTATAGTGAGGGGTAAATATTCATATATTTCCACAAGGTGGATATCCCTCATAGATAATAGATAACCCATCAGTTGATTCCTACATTATCACGGGATCAAGGAAACAATTTGGTACCAGGGAACTAGAGGCTACATGGTTCTCGGAGAATATCATACTGTTGATAAATAATGCTCCGGGAAACCTATACCACTTTATAAATATGGATAACATGAATATGATCACCAAATTCTAAGTGTTTACACCTAACCCAAAATGGAAATTATTAGTCATCAAAAAAAATTTCCTTAGGCTGAAAATACAATTTAGATGTATATGCATATACTAATTTTTTTATTAAAAGATATAAATAATAACTATTAGCTTTGATCGATGAGATATAGAAAGAAATAGCATCCATCGGTATCCTCCGGTTAATCCCGTTGGTATGCATGAATACCTCTAAGATCACCATTCCGATCTTGTGATGTCCTCAAAACATGTCCTCCATGATACATATAAACACTATTTAGTGTAATATATGTCTTTGTGACAAACTCTAATGTAACGCATCCACACCAGTTACCTAGAGTCAGTGAATTATTATATAACATTGGAATGATCACAAGGAATCACGTCTAGATAGACCAATCAGTTTAGTATCATTAGAAGTACTAAATTCAAACATAATTTTTACATTACATTGTAAAATGAAAAAAAAACACCATCATTATCTCCTTTGAACACACTTATATCCCTTATCTTATCCTTGTAGGTCAACTATAAAATACTTCTTCCCATCCTGGGAAAAATAATACATAAAAATGGGTGAGCTTTGATGCTAAGTAAGGATAACAATATAGCGAAAACCTCATAAATAAGCATAAACATTTAAGGAAATTTATAAGTCTATAACATAATCCATTTAAAGACAAACATCATCATAATATAGAAAATATAAATCTAATAATTCCATTTACATATTCAAATGGATATTCTACTAGTAAAATAATCACAGACAATATCAATATCCAATTTCATAAGGATGGAATGCATAATGTTGGACATCATAACCACATATTCATGGATTCATGCCAAGACTAAAAATATGATTTTTTCATGGCCTTGTGACAAGAAAATCGTTTTCTCATGAAACATACCGATGCATCAAGGAGGAATAACTGGCTCCACCTGTTACTTACTAGGTCAAATGCATTCACCATTTGAAAAGGTTGAATCATAACATAAAAATTCATATTAGAACTAGCATAAAAAATGATAATACTTTTACAATAAAACAAGAATGATATAAAAATAACACATCCACCATAAAAAATATAAGAAAACCATAAATACAATATAGATGACTGTATCATAATAAATAAGCTTCAAATAAGTGTAAAATCTATCAAAGGATGTAGTCATATATGAAATCAAATCTATTTTACAGAAATATCTCTTTCTATTTTGAAATAATTTTAATATAACATAATTACAAAAATATTATTTCTAAAATATTATTATATTCATCTAAATTATTCTTTAAATGTGTTATAATGTAATAAAATAGACACACCCTCCGTATGAGTTCAAAAAACATTCTTACATTAATTCATCAAAAAGGTCATAAAGTACCATGTTTGGAAAACAACAGAAAGATTATATTCCAAACATTTTATAAAAAGAAAAACATGGGTATAAATGACATTAAGCCATATTATATGAAATACTAAAAAAAATTAAATAAATTTGTATGAAACATAAATTTCGTTGATAAATATGTCCCAGAAGATACTCATGTATAAAGAACATCGAATAATAAAGAGATTTGTGAAATTTAACCATTACCATGTACTTTTCCTTGGTTGTGGGTAAGTTAAACTCTTTTATAATAGTCAAATCATTTTTATTAATCTATTCAAGAACTAGATATGTTAATATGATGTCATATATAATCTTCTAATATTGATTTGTTAAAAATATTTTAATAGTATCATTGTTCTGGGTGTTAACTTATTCATTTTCAATTATATGTTTTGTTATATAAGACATATTTTTTAGGGATATGATGTATTAGATTTATATCAAGAATGATATAATTTTCGTAAATATTTTTAATATTAATAAAATGAAAATTATTCTTGAATGGTTATGATGGGTAATGAATCTTATTGCGTTTATGGAGACTGTAATCCATACGTACACATGAACACTATATTCATTTCATTTTTTTTTATTTTTAAAAAATAATTCCAAATTATACATACATATATTATTATTATTCCAGTATTATATAATATTTAATATATTTTAATAATGTTCATTGACACCATCCATTATATGTTCCAAGTATGGTATTAACGAGTCATATCACTTTGAGGGGGTGGTAGTCCGCATTTATTCAAATAAAATTATCATATATATAAAACATGAAAAGAATAAAGGTATATTATAAATGATAATTACAGGAGACTATAGATAAAATAAATTAAATAAATATACTATATATTTAAAATTGCATCATAATTTACACCATAGGAGGTGGTTGTAGAAGATTGAACAATCATCGTTTCGTGAGGCAATAGTTCATTGTCTGTGGAAACATTATGTTCTATACCAATTAGATGGAGGTATCTGTAAGTTTAGTTCAAATAACTCTCATAAAAAAATATTATATATTTAGGATAACATTGTTTTTATAAAATAATTTAACAAATAGTATTTAGTGGTTGGAGAAATAAGTTAAAAGAAAACAACATAAGATGATATGTTACCATTAAATCAGGTAACTCTCTTTTGTTTGTACCAAAAGGATTCCTTAATGTTCATTATACATTAGGTAAGGCTTCTATGTTGAAAAGTGGGATATATAGAGATTAATTATTTATTGTTGGGGTGATCCAAATGGCTTTATAGGTGGGAAAAATTTGATAGAGATGGGGGGTTTTTATAAAGTGGAGGAGGGGCACTTGAGGAATGTATGAAAATAATGTTTTATAATATAGTGATATTTAGATTCTGGAGGTCCAAAAATAATTAAATTCAATGATTAGTTGACTCACGCTCGAATTAAAATGATCCAAAAAAATTGGACAAGTTTTGGATATTCTTTTAATTTTTATAATCTCATTTATTTAAATCATTTTTAAAAACATAAACACTGTATCATTATTGTGTCATAAATAATTTTATTTATATGATTTCTAAAAAATATAAAACAAATACCATGATGTAGTAAATTTGATATCAGTCAAATAAATATTTATATTCAAAAAGTTAACTAATAGAACCACTTGTAAAAATTATTTTACTAAAAGATATATGTTTATTTCAGTTTGGACTTTATTTGAAATTAATTTATATAAAGTGTCGTTATCACTCTCAAGTGGCTCCATGGGGCCCCAGAATAAACCCAAGGATACCCATGGTCTTACATGTATCACCCAATAGTAATATTACACATGTTAGGGAAATTTAATATTATTATAATAATAATTTTTTAGCCTTTTTTACCAAATTTACCCTTTAACAATGTTAAATAAAATATTTATTGAAGTAAATATTCATAATGTCCAAAAAATAAAAGATAATTATTTAATCAATTTGAACATCCTGATTACAAATATTGAATAAAATTTTCCGAATTCAAAACACATAAGTGGTATAATTTAATTTAAAATTAATTCCCGTTGTCCAAACAAAAAATGTGTTTTTAAGAAATAATAACTATCAAAAGATTGACAATTGTTTATGTCCAGTTTAATAGTGAAATTAAATTCAACAAAATAAATTATATTAAATGATAAAAATATAATTTAATGATACTTTAAAAAATCTTGACTGTATAATTTAACTTTATTAATTGTTTTGATTAATAATGTTGTTTTTAATTAAAATTTATTATTTTTTCACTATTCATAAAAATTTGAATGTTTCCATAAATGTACCCAAAGTACATCCTAGGATAATTTTGATATTCCAAATTCAATAATGATGTCCATTTTGAGAAATAAAATTTAGAGTATTTATAAATGTGTGAATTGATATTCACAACGTCTAGTTTGATTGGTCATGGTGTGTGAGAATCTGAAAGTTGTGCACAACACACGATATTGCATTATTCAAAGGGAAATGTACCCAACAATCATGGTGTGTTAAATTATTCCCCTTTCAAATAATATCATCAATTGAATATCCAGAATACTACTACATATAAATTTTCAGGTGGTACTTCATCAAATGTTCCTCAGGTTCCCATGTTGCCTCTTCTATAATATTATTTCTCCACAGAACATTCACTAGGCGAGTAGTTTGGTTTCTCAAAACATTTTATATGGTATGTTAAATTCTGAAAGGATCTTTGAAATAGGACATATCGAGTTCCAGTTCAATTTTTACATAGGTGTGTACCAGCATTGGGTCCGGCATGTATTTTCTCAACAATGATACATGAAACGCATCATGAACATTGGAGAGACTAGGAAGCATTGCCAAATGATATGATACAACTCCAAATCATTCTATTATTGGGAATGTTCATATGTACCTGTGACATAATAATCATTTTGTACTAATCCATACAACACCCTTCCATGGACATACCTTTTATAAAACATGATCTCCAATATGAAATTCAAAAACATTCCTTTCGTTATAAGAAGATATCTTTTTCCTACCATTAGATGATTTGATGTGCGTGTGGATAACCTTCACCTTTTCCATTGATTCCTCAAAAAAATTTGGGCCTATGAGTTTTCATTCACCAACATCATCCCAAAAAGTTGGTGTGAGACTTATCTTTTCATATAAAGCTTTATATGGTGTTATATGAATACATTAATGGAAACTATTGTTATCGAAAAATTCTACCATTGATAAATATTGATTCCACATACCTTTAAAGTCAAGTGAGAATGATCTTGACATATCTTATAAGGGTTGAATTTTCCGTTCTGATTGTCCATCAGTTTGAGGGTGGTAGGATGTGCTCAAATAAAGATCAGTATCCCAATCATTCTGATGACTTTTCCGGAATCATGATGTAAAATGGGGATCCTGATAAGAAAAAATAGATAGGGGTACCACATTAAGACATATAACATCATTAATATATATTATTTCCAGACGTTCATATGGTAATTCTTCTCTTATACCACGAAAATGAGCTAACATGGTAAGAAGATCAAAAATGAACCATAATGCATCATTCCTTCTTGGATTCTTTGGTATCCCCATGTCAAAGACCATCGTAATATCATCGCATTTCCACTCAGGAATGGGAAGAGGTTTCATGAATCCTATAGGTTGTTGTCTTCAAAATTTCACTTGTTGACAAACCATACATCTTGACACATAATCATAAATCTATATCTTCTCTTTATTTTCTTTAAAGTCATATGACTTAGAGAATTCCTTTTCTGTCTTGATAGTACATGAGACAATATCATTATAAGATGATAAGGATTGTGATAATAATGAATGTCAGAAAAATTGTTTTAACCCATCAAAGAATAAATCAATATTATTCCTTATGTTACATATATAATCTGATTCATTCCATGATAAACTTGTAAACTTAGCTTCATACATTGCAACATTATCATCCTTATTTTTCCTCAAACTCAAAAACTTTCTTTCCATATCTGATCCATGATCCCGAAGATAGTTTTTTTCCTTAAAAATAACTTTAAACTCCCTCTATTCCATATTTGATACTTCTTCATCTTATTTTGTGTTTTGAATTAATGACCACCATTGATCTGCATCTCATGTGAGGTGATATAATACCATGGAAACATTTTCCCTTTTTCTACTGCCAAAAGCATGAAATATTCACTCTAAAGAACTTATCCATTTCCCAACTACAAATGGATTAGTAGATTCATGGACGTTTGGTGTTTTTTGCCTCATGAATCTCTCTAACATTGATCCTCTGTGTTTTAGATCAGTGTACTCTATATAGGTAAGGTTATTATTCATAACATGAGTGAGTTTTCCCAGTATGGTTATAAGCGGATCAACACCATTTGCATCACCAGATCCACAATAACTGTATTTAGTAGGAGGCAAATCCCTACATGGGATACGTGAATTGATACAATTTTCTTTTCTTCCACTAGGTTTCATTTCAAAACAATGGAATACAGTAGATTAGTTTATGAATCACAATACATAAGTCCAAAATGGTAAAACACATAACATTAATTGAACAATTTTTGTATATAATCCATAATCACAAAAAATATTTTCTTTGAGGAGGTATATCATTATAAATCATTCATAATGGTTTGTAATTAAAATGTGAATTATCATATTCATATCCCCATGGAGTGTTATAACCCAGAGTGTTGCAATGCCTGTTGTTGTGTACCAGGATACCCTTGGGAAATCCCTAAACACCATGTCAGAGTTTTCACTCCTTAGTACATCTGTGTCGAAGCCATCTCTACCTACTCATATTCATAAATCGATGTATTTTTTGGAAAATTCAAAAAATATATACATTAACAATATTCTAAGATGTTCATCTATAATAATCCTCAACGTCTCCCTTAGGTTAATGTTTTCTAAATAGTGTTTTTCTAAATTGAGCTTCCAAGGAATGTATTAAACATCCACTAATTAAAACAATAACGCCCCGACAACAGTTACCTAGAGTCGGTTAATTATTATATAACATTGAATTGATTTGAAGGAATCGTGTCCTGAAAGACCAATCAGTTTAGTTTCCTTGGAACTACTAGATACAAACATATGTTTTACATTACATTATAAATTAAAAACAACAACAAAATTGACTTCCTTGAACACACTTATATTCCTTATGATATCCCTGCATGTCAACAAAGAAATACTTCTTCACATCCTGTGAAAAATAAAACATAAAAAGGGGTGAACTCAGATGGTCAGTAAGGATATCAATATAGAGGAATGTTCATAAATAAGCTTAAACATTTAAGGAAATGTATTGGACTAAAAAATAATCATTTTATTCATAATGTACACTATAATATGGAAAATATAAATTGAATAATTCCATTTACTTATTTACATAGATATTCTACTATATGAATAAGAACATGCAATGATAATATCCAATTTCATAAGGATATAATGCAGAATGCTAGACATCATAACAACATAGTAAATGCCACATGCCCAGACTACAAATAAGACTTTTTCAAGGCCTTGTGCGAAGACACCAGTTTGTCTAATGAGTCCTACTGATGCATCGAGTATATATAGAGGGCTCCACCCATCACGTACTATATCCAATGCATTAAATCTATGAAAATGTCGATACATGACATAAATATTCATTTTAAAACTAGCATAGGAATTGCTAATACTTTTACTATAAACCATTAATGGTATAAAAATAACACATCCATAGTAAGACATATCCTAACACCTTCAATACAATATGGAATATTTTATCAAACTAAATAAACTTCAAATAAGTGTAAAATCCATAAAAGTATGTTGACATAGATGAAAACAATTTTATTTTTGAGAAATATATCATTCAAATTAGAAATCATTAAAAATTTACATAATTGAAAAATAAAACATATATTTTGAAAATATTATTATAAGAATCTAAGGGAAGCTTCAATGGTGTTATAATGGTAGAAAGTAGATAATAGTATATATAAGTTAAAAAACAATCTTACATTAATTCGTCTAAAATGTCATAAAGTACCTTTTTTTGGAAAACAACAAGAAGAATCCTTTCAAAACTATTTATAAAAAGTAAATAAATGTTATAAATTACATTAACCCGTATTAGAAAAAATATTAAAAATCTTTTGAAGTACATTTTTATTAAACATGAATGTGGATGATATATATGTCCCATAAGATACTCAAATATAAAAAACCTTGGATAATAAAGCGATTGTGAAATTTAGCCATTACATTGTACTTTTCCATCAAAGAATGTACATTAACGTCCTGTATAATATTTTAATCATTGTTTATAAATTATTCAAGAACCATATACATAAATATGATATCAAATATGATCTTCATATATAGTTTGTTTCATAATATTTTAGTAGTATAAATGTTTTAGGTGTTAACTGATTTGTTTTACTGTATATGTTTTGTTTCATAAGTCATGTTTGTTATGAATAAGATGTATTTGATTAATATCCATAATTATATAATGTTCTTAAGTATTATTATTTACAATAAAATTAAAATTATTCTTGATTGGTTACAATGGGGAATGAATCTTATCGTGTTCGTGGTGATGGTAATTTGTACGTACGCACCAACACTACTTCCATATCATTTTTTTATTTTAAATGAAAATAAGACTAAAATATACATAGGTATATTATTATTCCAGAATAATATAATATTTTATATAAATTACTTATTTTCATTAACACCATCCTTTATAAATTTCATGTATGGTATGAAGGAGTCATATCACTTTGAGGGGGTGGCAGTCCGCACTTTCTGAAATGAAATTAGCATATATATACGACAAGAAAAGAATAATGGTATGATATAAAAGATAATAACTAAAGATATTAGAAAAACTAAATTTTCTTAAATAGCATATATAATTACAGTTCCATCATAGTGGCCACCATAAGAGGTTTTAGTTGAAGATTGAACAACAATCATTTCGTAAGGCTGTTGTTTGTCATCATTAGAAACATTATGTTCTATAACCTTTCGATGGAGGAGTATGTAATTGTAGTTAAAATAATTCTAATAGAAACAACATTGTGTATTGAAGATACTAGTTATGTTATAAAATAAAGGATTAAATAGGGTTTAGGGGGTTTGAGAAGTAAAATAAATAAAAAAGAACATAAGAGGATATGTAACCTTTAAATCGGGTAACTATATTTGGATTAAAACAAAAGTCTTCCTTAAAGTTCATGTGGCCTAATGTAAGTCTTCTAAGTGGAAGAGAGAGATTTATAGAGCTTAATTGGGAAAGGGTTGTACTTGTAAAGTGGCTTGAGAGGAGTGAGAAATTTTTTAGAGGTGAGGGGTTTTTATATGGGGGAGGAGAGACTCCTTAGGAATTATTGAAAATATTAATTTATAATATAATGATTTTCAGTCTATAAAGGTCAAAAAATCATTAAAGTGGGAAATAAGATGACCCATGTTCTAAATAAATACATCCAATAATAATTAGGAATGTTTTTTATATTGTTTTAATTTTTATAATTTCAGTTATTTAAATCATTCTTTAATGATGTAAACACTACATCATTATTGTGTCATAAATAATTTTATTTAAAAGAGGTCTAAAAATTATAAAAAAAATACCATGATGTAGGATATATTTTTATCTTTCAATTTAATTTTTATAGTCGAAATGATATGTTATATAACCCATTGTAAAAATTATTTTACTAAAATATATTTGTTTATGTCATTTTTGTCTTTACTAAAAATTAATTAATATAATGTGTAATTATCTCTCTCATGTTGCTTCATGGGGTCCCAAAATCGACAAAAGGATGCCAGTTGGTGAAAATTTACCAATAAATAAAAATTTGACACATGTTAGGGTAATTTAATATTAGTATAATAATATTTTTTTACCCTTAATTAAGCGATTTACCCTTTAAATATGGTAAATAAAATATCTATCGATGTAAATATTCATAATGAATAAATATAAAAGTTTCCTGTTTACACAATTTAGACCTCATGATTCCAAATGTGGTATCAATTTTTCCCAATTCAAAATACATAAGTGCAAGAAATTAATTTATAATTAATTTTGGTTGTCAAAACAAAATGCATGTTTTTATGAAATAATAACAATTAAAAGATTAACACATCAGTATGTCAAGTTTAAATGTGAAATTACATACAACAACCTAAATGATAAAAATATAATCTATTTTTTTTAAAACACTTAAATTTATAATTTAACATTATAAATTATTTCCATTAAAAACGTAGTTTTAAATTATAAATTAGTATTTTTCACTACTCATTGAAAAATGAATGATTTCAGAAAAGTACCAAAAAATCATCCATGATAATTTTGATATTCCCAATCCAAAAATGAATTCAATTTTGAAATATAAAATATATATAATTTCCAAAATTGGGTATTACTGATAATAACCAATAGTTTTATTGTTCGTGGTGTGTTAGAATCTTGAAATTGTGTACAACACAAGCTATTTCATTATTCAGTTTGATGTACTGTCAGTCCGTGGTTCAGTCCGTTTTGAATAAAATATACGATGTATTATTTTGATTTATTTATTTAGTTTAATTTTCACCTTTCCTCATACCCCTCTATTTTCTATGGCTGGGTATTATATTATTTGTAACACGTACACTGTGACCGTGGTCACAAGAATCTGATCATATTGTGTTGGGGATGTAATAATGATTACAGTTATGTTGTAATTTAAATTATGGTGTAATGATTTTATAACGATCATTGTATTTTGGGTACTTTAAGGAATATATTCCACACATACTGTTGGTTTCATACCAGACCATCAATGACACCAGTAGTGAGAATAAAATGTGTTACAACTGGTAAATCTATGACAATTGGGTGAGCCTACTGCAATTATTTTATGATAAATGATCTTAAAACTTGTATTATGTAAGTAGTAACCAAACAAGGGATTATCCAATTAAATATCAAATTTATTTATACTAGAACAAGAAATAATATTAAATCTCCATGGTTAAAAATTATAATTATTAATTTTTATACTAAACAATGATATCTTTAGTAAATCAAAAATTACGTTGAATCACTGATACACTAATTTCCTTATTGTTCTTTCCATTACTTTTTCATTGAATTTTCATATTTCATTTCATATTTTCATTCCTTGAAAAAGAATATTTTTCATTGTATTTCCCATGCCAGGGAACAAACACTGACTGGTTTCCCATGTTCCCAAACATTGTGTGTGGGTTGAACACATTTTGTGTATTTGGATTTCCCCCACTCATATGAGATGTTTTTTTATGTGTCATAGTCAACCAGGACACAGTGTACCCCACATTTTGTGTATTGATATAACACATCATGTATATATTTTTTTCCACCCACAATCCCACTTGGTTTATGTTTCTAGAGCACGTGACTTAGAAACCTAAGTATACTTCAACTCGTGTACACGTATTCTACCATTTCCAAATATTATTATACCCTTTTCAATTTCATTTAAATGTATTTATCATTTTTCATCATTTTAGATAATGGATAATGGGTACTCTTCTTGTGAGAAGATGACAATGACCACTACTACTAAGGAGAGCCCCTCCCCATGTTATCTCTGGATTTAGACAATGGGTTGGCATGTTATAGAGTTTTGTTCGCCTCACTGGACACTATCCTTGGTAATCATACCACATCTTCCTCAAGTTTTACCATCCTCAACAACATCATCCATCCATATAGCCACAGTGATACCTTCAACAACTGCCTTGGGATATAGTACTGTAGATTCTTCAATGACTTCAGAGACATTATCGACAGTAGCTAGTGCACATGTACGAGGTTCTAAATTAGTAGTAACTTCTAATTATGTGAATTGTGATCAACCATAGCATATTCCTATAGATTAATGACCCCATCCACATCCATTCCTCAAATTTTATGAGTTTCATCCATTAGATTTCAAACTATGACCATTTTCGTGGTACTTTATATAGTTAAGAGGTCGAATCATAGAATTTAGTGTTCTAGAGCATCGATCTTCTTAGAGGAATTTTTTACTCACCATATAGGATATTGGAGGAGTTTTTTGCATTTACCACCAATAATCCACCACACACCATGTTACAGCCCTCATTTTACATTACCAATCAAACAAACTCTCTATACATTGGGATATTATTGGAACCTATGTGAAATATAATCTCACCTCACAGAAGAGAAACCTCATCATCTCTCCATCATTTCACCTCATTTACCACATTAATAGTGTTATTCATTACCCATACCACAAGGTTATGATTGTCTGGTCTGAATGTGACCTATATCTGTGTATATTCAATATTCAACATGATTATTCCATCCTCCATTATTTAACCACCACTTATTTTAATTCATTGATCAATGGTCATTTGGGTTACATGAATGGTGGGTTCTATTCCATAAAGTCGGAACACCATATATGGGGTTTTCTTTCATATTTTATTCATCATCATTTAATGTAACCCTAGTGGATGAAAATTTTAATTTTAATTTTCAAAAATAATGTCGAGAGGAGTGTGACACCATTTTCCACATATAGTACCCACAACAAAAACTATGAAGGCTGGTGACCCACTTTACCAAGAGGATACTACTTCCCTAATTCCACCCCAACTCCTTCTCAATCACAAAACATTAATTATCATCCAATCCATAATTCCCAATACCTTACTTCATATTAATTGACTTCATCATCTACTCAACTATCCATAGATAATCATCTCCCATTACTTTTTTATATTCTTGTTTCTGACTTCCTGGTTATCATGTACCACCATCTAGATGTCATAGATTAGTGGAATTATTTCATTGAGGGGATTATATTCCTTATTCTCCTGAAATTAGGCCTTTAGTATCCTCATACACATGTTTCTCATCAATACATGTATCAAATCACAACTTAGGCTAAGTTTACTGTCCTGGAAACCAACGTAGTGTTTTTAAAATATAATTTTCTTCCACATAGTTCATCTAATTCCTCTAATGATATTCATTCTACGATCTCAAAACAATTCGTGGTCCTATATTACAAGCGACCAGATTCACTTCCCCTTATCTCATAATTCATCTTGTTTCAGTTAGTTAAACTTATGAGTCCACCCAATGTCTATTTTTTACACACTATTCTTTTATTATATATATTTGTGTTTTGTATTTTTTCCATTATATTTGATGTTTTTTATATAGGAATGACTCCCTTTAAATTTCTTTGATTGTCATAGTTACTATAGAACATCATGTCCATCTCCCTTTAAATTAATTCCATATTTTTTGAACTCACTATGAGGGGAGTTTCATTCTAGTCTTCATTTTCCTTTCAACTTTTTATATTGCTTCTTACATTTCTCTCCCTAAAATTTTTTGTTATGTATTCCAAAATCATATTATCATCCTCAGTGTTTCACTTGGGGGACACTATTCAATTTTATTTGTGGGGTAGATTCTCTTGACTATACTTTTTTTTGAACGTAAACTAATGTAGGTGAAATAATTAAATAAATTATTTGTCCAAAAATGGGATTTTTTAGTTATTTCAAATTATAAATAATACATGAATTTGTGGGAATTTTTAAAGTGAAATTCATATTATTATTTAAAATTGTTTTAAAAATATTTCACATTTAGTATTATTTTTTATTAAAATTCTTATCCATTTTTATTTATATAAATAACATTTTTAATCATTTCATGACCTAATTAAACTATGGTTTCCTCATTATTAGTTAGTATTCTAATACCTTTTTTCATATTATTCTTTATTCAATCATAATTAAATTGTTACACGTGTATGGATGACTACTATAGATTCCATGTTTTTCTATATAATACATGATGATATTGAGTAACATTAATATGAATGGTCTATTTCATTTATTTTCACCCCCATTACCTTGTGACCTATACAACATCTTACAATTGTGAAATTTATAGAGACATTGTATTTACATTATAGAAAGAGACATTATAATATTATTTATCCATCAAACCCAAATTCATATATAATATTTAATGATTATTCATTTGATCTTTAAAGAGGTAGTTTTATGAATAATGGCATATTCTGGTTAGCACCCACAAAATTATGTTTGGGGGAGAGAATATTTTATTTATTTGGGAAGAAGGGTTATTAAATATCAATTTTTTTTATTTCTAATTGGCAATACAATAAATAAACATATTAAATATATGTATTATATCCAATAGGGTACGTTTCAAGGATATAGAAGTTGGGAATCCTTCCCATCTGTAACCCAAGCCTTTAACTCCTTCCCCCACTATGGAATACTCCGTATTATTGCTCTCCAGTAAAATTAAAATATCACAATTTGCATCAATCTAGTACAAGATTTATTCCCATTAATATAATTGATCCAGATATGTTGTTCATTTACCCATTGTTTATATTTTTGGAAGTGTTATAGGAAATTTTAATAACAAGGGAATAATTCCTATGAAACCCATTTTACGCATGTATGATTGAAGAACACACAATATATATATATATCACTTAAACATACAATTTTTTTTGCATTTGAAATTTGAATATATATGGAGTGTTTTTTCGGAATACACCATGTACTAATGCATTTTATTTGAAAAAATAATCTCTTTCGTAACCACAACTTGGCTAGAAAAATGATAACAATCACAAGATGTGTATGATCAGAATATACAATGTACTCACATCTACGATGATTAATCCATGTTAGGGATCACAAACAATCTAGCATCCCATGTTCCTAAACATTAATTCTATGATTGGAACAAAACATGTGTTTTCATTTCCCCCATAAACAAATCCAAAATTTGATCGCAACTATCACAAGGTGTGGAAAATTAGTTTTGATCCATTCATATCCGACTAAGCATTTAACAAGTAGGGGTTGTGGTCAATCCAATATAGAAAAGGGATAAATATATATGTATATTAGAGTCAATGAGTCTAATAGTTTTCAAAACAATATAATGAATCAGGGATCAAAATGTTAATTGATTAGTTAAAATTAAATGTAAAAATATAAGAAATTTCAATATAAGGAAGACGAGTCGGGGATTAAATATAATTAATGTTTGTTGAAATATTAATTTTTAGTATAAATGCATTCAATGATATTTGTTTTGATTGTTGATCCAATTAAATTTTAGTTCCATGGTTTGATAACAATAAATTTTCTATTCAAAAATGGCAACCCCATGGTCTAGTGATTAATTACCTAAAACACATTTTAGGATAATTACCCCTAAAACAATGGTAACAGGATCTCAAAATTATCATGGATTTGTAGTTTCCAACTCCTTTAATAATCTTCGATTCTCTCATTAGTGATATGATATGACAAAAAAAATAGGTGTGCGGTTTACTTATTAAATTAATAATAAAAATAATAATAATAAAAGATATATTCGAAAATTCAAATTATATCATACCAAAAATAATTATTAAAATGTAGTTCCAAAAATGTAAACATGTTATGATCATTCTAAATGTATGTAATGTATATTTCTAATCTATTGGAGATTATTAGAGACTATGGATATAATTACATGTTATTTATATTTTTCATTATTTATTTGGACATTTTTGTCTCTCCTAGATATTTATATTAAGAATAATTTTATTGTTGATTTTTTAGACTTTTATGCAATTCAATTCATATATTTGAAACTTCATTGTTTTAAAAAAACCTGTTTAGGATAAGTATGGTTTGGAGTATTTTCTATATAATCACATTCTGTAATATTAAATAAAATAAAATATTCTTGTTTTTATGTGTTTAAACCCCAAATGATAGTCTCCAATGCATGTCTAATTGGAGTCGAGCTTTGAGGGTTCGCTTCCCATGACCATTTTTTCATTGTAGCGGTACCAGTGGAGGTAGTCCATGAGAATTTTATATTATATCTTAGTCTTATATATATGGGACAGAATGATGATAGAATCCTTTTAGGATTCCTAGGTCATTAGGATTGAAATATATGACGGGTAAAATATTTTCTATAGAAATTGTTTACCATCAAGTAAAAGGGTATTGAGGTCCCTTTTGATCTAATGCAAGGACATTCAAGATTCTACCTCATCTTAATTTAAGTGGTATTTCATGTTGAATTGAGACCTAGGATGGGGTTATCCATCATTATTTTCTATTAAAAAGCTAATATTGTGTATTAAGTGGAATTTATGTTAAATAAAATTATGTAAGTGAGGCTAAAATAATCTTTTATCATGGTTTAGTGGTCCCCAACAGTTATTCTTTTAGGGGATTTATATTGTATGATGCCTCCATTTTTTTTATAATAATTTGTAGTATGAATTTATCATAAACAGTAATATTTTGACTGTTGATTATTATAAGGATAATAGGTGGAAACCCTATGGTATTGAGTTATACTTTCTCTTGACGAATGCCTGCTCTATTTTATATTATTATATTGATTAACTTTTGTAGGTTGTTAGAACATCAATTTTTATTTTTTAACAATGAAATGATACATATTTATTTAATCCAGTAATGATACATATTGAATATTTAATGTGGTTGTTCCCAATACCTATGTTTTATAAGCCATCGACACTCTTGTAGAGAATATTCCAAAAACTATTTTAGGTAGCTTTTTTTCCATCAATGTAGAGGAGGTTTATCAACATGGGATTACCTCTCAAAATATTGAAAATCCAAGAGTATTTTTGTGTTGTTATAAAACCATTAAATTAACATTTTCATCTATAATTAATTATATTTTTATCTACACGATGTGAATTAACATGATTATTTTCATTCAAAAATTGATAAACTATAACTGTTATACCATAAATAAATCCTCATTGGGTTGATTGAAACACTTTTGATTAATCAATTCACATTATATTATTTTACCACTACAATAATTTGATATCAAACCACAAAAAATAATATTATATACAAAAATTTAATTATCTATACATGGGCTTTATGGTGGGGACATTATCTATGCTAGGTGATACAAATTATACATTCATTATTTATGACTTCTCTTATGATTGTTTTGGTGGATATTTTGTTTTTGGGATTGGTTCTTGGTGTGTGTTCATTTTTTATTGATAACATATTTTGGGCTAGAGTTGGGATATTTAGGTTGGGGGAAAGGTATACAATATATTTCATATTTAAATTCAATTTATTTTAGTATAAAAATTACGTTCCAAAATGTTTTGAACATAATATTTTATTTTCCAAATATTATATATTACTATATTTGTTATCATTCCGTGATTTAATGATCATTTAATATTAAAAAAAATTTCCTTTTAGTAATGAAATATTTTTAGAGGAAAAATATGAATAGTTTGAACCACCATCTATTATGAAATTTTAATTATTTATGGTGTGTTTTAAAATCCACTGGGTTATTTATGGCCACCCAAAGACGATAATGTAATGGCTTGCATAATGGATTCCCTTAATCTATATTTTTGGATAAGTTATTTTTTCAATAATGATATAGGTTAATATATTTGATGATGAAATGTATTTTTTTAATTAAAAAAACATAAATATAATGTAATTAAATTATAGAATTGTTTAATGGAATTCATTATTTTTGTGTGGCATTATTTTGGTGTGTTCTTAGAAATTAGTTTTTTGATAACAAATATGAAGGATTTCCAACTAAATGGTGTGTTTTTATAAATCCTCATGATTTTTCCCTTAAAGTGTGTTTAAATGAATTTTTTTATATAATATTATTATTTTATATGCACCTATTAGATATAATTGTAGATGTATGATGTTATATTAATAATATAAGTGTGATGAAATAATTTTTCTTCCAAGAATCCTGAGTTGTTATATGTAAATTGTTGAATATGGAAATATAGACAACCTAAATATATTGAATTATTCTTAATATGAATATCAATAATGTCATGACTTAACAGGATAATTATTTTATAATATTTATTTAGGGATTATTTAATTTTGGTTATGAAAAGGATATATTAAATTGTTTAATTTACTGTCTCGTTTGTTTTTAAAAAATTATAATGAAATATTATTCATAAAATTTTCCCTAGATATATTTTGCATGGTAATATTTCATATGATTATTGATAATTGGTGAAACTATATTAAATAAGGATGAAATGAAAAAATTTATTTAAAATTTAATGTATTTCATAACGAATTTTAATTGATTTTTCTTGAATAATTAAATAAATTTAAAATGTGTTTTATAAGAAAAATAGGGAGTGTTTTAAATGGATGTTATTTATTATACCTTATTATGATGAAATATTAAATGGGTTTTAATATATTTTTTT
The DNA here is from genome assembly GCA_963277665.1 of Viscum album. Lineage (NCBI taxonomy): Eukaryota > Viridiplantae > Streptophyta > Magnoliopsida > Santalales > Viscaceae > Viscum > Viscum album. The sequence goes on from OY728160.1 coordinate 2,068,492,841, forward strand.
CAACATACAATATTTTGATGAAAAAATTATCGATAACATTCTATTGTATCATTCATTATGATATATTAAAATTTTAACATCAATTATCTATCCAATAAATAAAATGTGAAATCATTTTAGATTTTGATGAATGAAATTAATTGATTTGGATAATTGTTAAATTTTTATATAATTATCATGTTTGACTCAATGATAGTGTCTGATCTTCTTTAATATGAAATTAAATTATTTAGAGATTATAAATCTAATTCTGATCGTGATGTTGTATGAATAGAATATTATTTTGAGTTGAATGCCAATTATTTGTACCGACATATTATTTGAACAAGTTATGTTATAGTCCATTGTTAATTACTATTTTTATTAATATGAAGATATTATTTAAAATTTTATTTTCCTACTATAATTTTCATAATATATATAAATAATAATTTTTTTCTATTTTTTATAGTGTTTCTTACGGGTATTTTTTCATTATTTTTATTTATGTGAATAACATTCAAAATGAAAGTCTTCGAATCTTGATCATCATGCTACTCTATTATAAAATGGTTTTATTTCATAATTTTTTACCTATTTATGATTATTTCAATATTATTTATTTGTATTTTTTATTATTTTTCCCACATAGAATCATAATCGATGGCCTTATATGTGTTGGAGAAGTATCTCCCCTTTGTTTATTCTTTTGAAACATGATTATGTTAAATTATCCATATCTAATAGGATGAATTAAATATGTTTCCCAATAATTATACTACAGATTATTTTTAGGCTCGCGTGCAATATCATTTTTTTGGTGGTGTAATTTGCATTAGATCAGTTTTTTCATGTGTATTCCTATAATCATTCATTGCTGTTCAGTGGAATTGGAGTGTTTCCCTAGAATAGAGTAGCCTAGGATTTCTATCAGTTAGATGCCCAAAATTCCATGATACATACTATTTTAGAAATCATGATCCACCTAGGATGATGTTAAGATCTATGAGAATCATTATAAATTTAGGAGAATTTATTAACCTTTAAAAAAACTATAAGATACAGTATTAATATTTTAAAAAATATACATGATCCATTTGTAATTATTATATATATGCTAAAATTTTTCTATATAAGCATTTTAATATTTTATAATTGAATGATATATAAATAAAAAGAATCACTCAACTCACTTCTAATCCTACAGTATCATTTATCATTGAGTGTCACTATGAAATAAAAATATATAATTCAGTATAATCTAATATAAATAAAGAATTTATTTAAATCACCCAACATCCTAGAGTTTAAATGAAATGAAATTTCATTTTTATTTTATGCTTCTATCAAATCATCTAACAAAAAATTGGAGATGATAAATAAATTAGAAAAATAACTGACCCCAAATATCTTCTGGTCATTACTGATCATTTGTTCTGAATATTCACCCAATAGTGAACAAATTAATAATAAGTTCCTAAAACTTTAATTTTATATCCATTAGTATATTCTATCTTAGTATGCCACAACCCATGTTACAACATTTTATAATAATAATTTCCCAGCCCTTTTAAGCTATTTTGGAATACACTTAGGATGTTTGTTTTTTATTTATAGTTAAGATTACCTAAAATTATATATATATATTTATTTTATAAATAATATACTTTCATGTTATTAAATGTAATAACTCACTAGAAAATATTTTTTAACATAATGATGACGTTATAGTGTCACTCTATCTCATTAATAACCAATGAAAAAACTTGACGAACCCATTAGAATACCAAATACGAAAAACATAAATAAAAAGAAAACATAGAATTAAATATTTAATTAATGGAATGAATACAAAAAATAATGGAAAATGAAATGAGATTCAACACATATCTATTCTTATTTGATATCAAATGAATCTAAAAAAATTTGTTAATTCATACAACTTACTATGTAATATCGGTTATTGGATCCTTAAATTAGTAAATATATTTATTTGACATAGTATAACATCTCCAACAAGGATAGTTCTCTCAATTAATTGAAATGTGTATCATGTATCTACGTAGTTCGTAAGATTAATTTACTTCACTGGCAATTCATGATTAAAATGAGAATCTCATGGCCATGTTACAATACCCATGAAGCTAGTTTTCCTTTCCATTAACATATGTTATTGTGGAGATAAATAATCAATAGACAAAAAATAATTATAATGTGTAAAAATAACCCACCTTCAACAATATATCCAACCCATGAATATCTCATAAGAATATACATGTAGTCTCCATATATAACAACAAGAATGAATTTGTGAGGGAATAAACTAGGGGTTACAAAGATGATTCCACACCCAAGTATTTTAGGAACCACATAAAATTTCATAAGGGGGAAATATGAAAACCATCATTATAAACTATGTTATACTATTATAATTGTTGAAATAATTAATAAAACTATTTTTGAAGACATCTTATCAAAATGAACACATTGAAATAAATTTATGATACAAAACAATATTTTATGAAAATCAATAAAATCATGAAACCAGACATTTAATTATTCAACAGGAACTATAAATGTTCATAAAAATTTAAATTCATATTATTTATTTAAATAAATACTATAATTATTAACCAACAACAAGAATTTTATATGAAATGTTAATTTTCAGTTAATTCCATTTCAAAATCCCCTAAAACCATAATGAAATATTTGACACCATTAATGATATATCTAATTACCAAATATTTCATTTAATAAATGAATTATTTGGAGTATGTTAATAAAATATATATTTGGTTTGTTTTTAAATTCATAAAATCCAATTCATGAAATATAATGAATAATAACATGATTTTAAATTCATATAATAATTAAACATGTTGAATATTATCATTATAAAACTATTTTAAATATTTAGAACACATGAAATCAGTGTCTCTAAAATCAATATAATAAAAAATTAGAAAACCATCATCGAATCAATGTTAATCATGTCAACAAAAAAATATTAATAAAATATTGTTCATTGAAGACATATCGTTCACTAAAATAAATGGAATAATAGAAATCAATTTATATGAAAGAACTATATTTTTTATAAATTTGGATCAGTTAAAGGGACAATGAAATTTATTGAAAAAAAGGAAGGTAGAGAAAATGAGTTCATACACTATAAAATGTATTAGTAATAGTTAATATTATAATACAAAAAACATTTTGATATTTTTTCCTATGGACGGTTGGTAATTTACAAATAGGGTATTATCTAGGGGTATATTTTGTTAGTGGATGTAGAAAGAATAAAGAAAATTATTTATATTAATTTAATGCGGGTGTTTTTTAAAATACAAATATTTATTTCTCTTGAAAACTAGTTCAGTCTACCTTTTCAGTTTAACAAACCATATGCTAAACATGTTAGACTAGACACCCAAAAAACACTACATGATTTTCCCTTATAAATCACACATTTAAACTGACCGTTCAGATATTTAACCAAACTAATTGTTTCCAGAGACAAACCAAAACAAACTATTTAATCACAAATTATTAAACACACAAGAATATTATGTTTCCTTTTAATAATACAATAATTCATAAATCAAGTAAAAATTTTATAATGATTTAAAATAAATCCATAATATAGATAAAAATATAATTTATACAATTTATTATTATAGGTCGGTGTGACAATCGCCACCTCCCCCCTATACCACATTCTACACCACCAATTTATTCATTAAAAAAAGAAGAATTTTTTATATGAATGGACAGTCCACTTCAATTAAATATTTGGGAGGGCCATACAATACTAATAATTGATTGAAAATATATAGAAAAAACAGGAAAATATATATTAAAAAACATATCAACACATAAATTGAAATACATCCAAAATGGATACTAATAATAAGAGTATTTCTCAACATACAACATAACCGAAATAAGCTAATAAATCATTTAGGGTGGGTAAAAGGGAAAATATTGACCTACATAGGACACATGTCTTTATATAAATGTTTTAAAATTATAAAAACATCTAATAGATGAAATTGGACAAAAAAAAAACAACAATACTAAAATTACACTAAAAGTAGGATGAAGGTCATTCCATAAAAAACAATTATAGTCATAAATGAAGATAAATAGGGATCTATTAATGGAATATCACCCAAAATAATACAACATAAAGACACAAAATTGACCCATTACCTAGGTCACCATACCATATATGGGATACATAAAACTCAACCACATGGTCTTTGTACCATAGTAACCGATTAGAGATTCATGAATCCCACATATATTGGTTTAGATCATATTAGTAATTTCCACCTCATCATTGACCTATGGTATAAACATTTCCAATAATACACAATAATGTTATTTAGAAGTAATCATAATAGGAAAACCATGAATGAAAATAATCACCTAACCATGATAAATCTAATGCACATAAACACATAATCCCTAAGAGAAATAAGTATTTATAAATAACAAACATGACTACAATAATGGGATAATGAACATGAAAAATCCATCAATCCTTTTGAAATAAATGAGTATAATGTAATTCATAATGAGATCTATGATAATTCAAAATACTTCACTCACTCTGAACTAGACTATATGAACTAAAAAAACATAAGAGTTAACATAAAAAAATGATCAATATATTTATATATAACAATACCAGGTCCCTATCAATTAATTATCATATTCATTGAAAACCAAAAAATAAGGTGATGTATTATTATTCAAGAAAAATTGAACCAACTACATTTATTGGACATTTCTATCATCACCTATTGTTTTTTGGTTTGGTTCAGTCACCAAATAGTTGAACTACACAAAACAATGAATATTGTCACTCAAACCATCATCTGTAAAATTTGATCATCCATACATGTCATGATATTTCCGAAGTGATATTTTATTCAAAATGTGACATAAATTCACATAATGTATCTCCCATCAATCAAATCAATGTGTCCAACAATAGTGAAATGATAAAAATAAATCCTATAAGAGATTGAACATCAGTCAAACATCATATAAATCCATTTTTATTATGATTAAACTACACCATTTAATTATTTCAAACACATTATTTATGAAATAAGTAATTATATTTTCTTATAATTGAATCAATCATTAAATATTTGAAACCAAAATTCATAATTCAAATAATTTATCTAGATTCTCATTAAAAGTCACACTTTAAATTCCTATTATATAAATTATTAAAGATAATATTTAACTACTATTACTAAATGATCATGAGATTTTTTATAAATAATCTTCATTTTCTCAAAACATATTTAACAATATCCTTGTATGAGAAGGTGTAAAAAATTAAAATCATCTTCAAAAAAACACATTACCCACATAAATTAACCCCCATCATTGGGTTCTTCTATAGGGATGCTAAAATATTAAAAAATTCGATATTTACCTCATAAAACATGAAAAATTGTTTTGGGAACTATGGTCAAACAACACAATAATTTCATTCACATCACAGAATAGAAGGTTTGGTAACTACTGGATTTATTAGGACATGAAATCCCATATAATAAAACTGATTATAATATTCATTTCAACATAAAAACAAATCAACCCCTAGTACACTCACTACAAAAATTAATATAAATACACCATTAACAACAACAAAAATAGCAAACTAAAATAATAAAGATCCCATATAACCACTATGACAAAAGGATTTTCTGGATGGCCAGTAGTAAATATCCCACCCATCACTAACCTCATGAGTCCAAATGAAAACTTCATACTCAATCCTATCGTCATATACCAAAATATCATTACATAATTTTGGTGAACTATGTTCCCACTAAATATTGTACTATTTGATAATAAATTTCAGAGGAAAAATAATTATTATCTAACTTGAATGATTGTAATGGTCTACGACATGCCATAATGGAATCATAAACCCTATTTATGATGATTTTCTTTACAAGAATAAAAAATAATTTTGGGATGATATCCCTATAAAATCATACTTTATGAAACTATAAATTTATAGTTAAATATATTAAAAACATATTTTTGCATCATAATTACAACAGAAAAATTTAATGAGAATATATATATATAATAATGTAATTTAGAAAATAATATGTTATTATAGAACAAAATAGATACCTATGCTAATTCCAAGACCCCTATATCTGTTACAACTCATAGTCCCACTACGAATTCTATAAAATAATTCAATACACCAATTTCCATAAAAATAATAAATATAAGTCAATTATTTTGAAAAAATAAAAGTAAAATACATGAAAGAAAAAGCAAGGCCTAGTTATAAATATAGTCTACATATATAATAAGAAAAATAATCCGGTGTGATAACTAATATATAATAACCCCATAGATAAAATCTTTAGTGGTAAAAAATGACACAGATTAAAAATACAAACTAAAGGTAGAGAAGAAGATCAATAAATCCCCAAAAGTAAAATGTAATAGATGTGAAAATAAAAATGATTTGTTGGAAACAACCCACAATTATAAATTTCCATCATTCATCCCTTGATAATTTTAATATTATTAGATATTTATTTTGACTAAAATTTTATTTTAATTTTAGACAACTATAAATCCAAAATCATATTGAAAGAATTTTATAAAAATATTATATCATGTTTTAAAATGAAAAATATCACCCGAATAGAAATTAATTATATTCAGTAAATATTTATATAGTAATTCATCTTCATTTTAAATACCATATTTATTAATGATTCTATAATAAATTATTAAATACCACTAATACAAACCAATAATGAGAATTGGTATAATTTTTTTTAAAATCAATGGAAAAATATAATAACAATGTAGATTAATTAAAGGATCCAATATTACTAAAAATATATAAGGGGTATAAATTTAATTCACCATTCATGGAATCTGATTCATGGGGTATACCCTAAAGATTCTATGGTTATGTTTTTTAAACTAAAATCACTAATTATGTTCATTCCCTAATAAGGTGAAATTTTACCATGTTACTACAATGTTGAAAAGACACATTTACATCCCATATACAGCAAGTAGAAATGATTTTCATCCAAATAATGTTATCAATCCCTATAAAATTGGATCAAATGATAAAAAAATGTTAGGAAAACATAATAAAAAATAAAGGCATTCCAGAATATAAAACTAACAATTAATCACCTCAAGATCCATCTCAATAAAATAACCTAAGAACCAACTCACAATGTAAAAATGAAACAAATCGAAACCATTTAGAGTTTAATAGCCATGATACTAAATTTGGGTTTCAAACACCAACACTTTTTTAGAAGAAATTCAATATTTGAAATTTTTCATAACAAAAATAATCCTAGGATATAACTTCATCCAATAGAAAATTCTAATTGAATTTTTTAATTTTTTTTCTTTAAAATATCACATTATAAAATAAATTGGAAACCTAGTTCTGAACACACAGTATCTTTTTTAAAAATATCTTCATATCATAATACACATATATATAATACTACACATATGAAAAATGTGGTAGAAAAATATTAGAACAAGCATAATTATTTATAGAAACTATTGAAATAAATAATTGGTGCATCATATTTAGGGTACCCCATGAAATTAAATGTAATTCCACTGTAAATAAATGAAAATCCCTAATAAATTTTATTCATCATCAATAATATTTTAAAAGATATATTCCTAAAAATTACTAAATGTATGAGGATAGTAGTTAATAAAAAAATATTACCAACATGATATAAAATTAATAAAATTACGTACCTTAATATAAAATAAATATTTTGATTTAATATAATTCATAAAATATATTATATAATATTTTTTAATTAAAAATAATATTAAAGTGTCAATATATTTATGGTTCTAATGATTAAATCTTAATATATTATAAATACTATGATGAATCGATGGAAATAATTCCAGATCATACTTAAAAAATAAATAGTTCCCAGATAACCCATAACATTCCTTAAAGCATTTTGAATCCCAAATACCAATTAATAATGAAGCCCCTCTTATCCTGCTGACGTTTGTGTTACAACATAGAGGGGTGTTTTTATGAAATAAAAATCTAGGGGAAGAAGTTTCATATATTGTAGAATTTAATATTGACTATAAATATCAAACATAAGATCTCTATAGTGTAATGTGTCTAAAAAAGCTGAGGTCACATACTAAAGGATGAATCAACAATAGTTTGAGATGCAAGAGGGGAGTGGGAGGTAGTTGGAAAATTATTTCAGGGGGGTAATTATGTATAAGAAATTTTGGAAATATAACATTTAATTTATTTAGGAAACCATAATTTTTAACAATCCTTGATGTAACATAAAAACCCACACTGGATACTGAAACCCACTTCTCATGAATCCCCATAGGATAATGTATCATCTAATTGATCATTGTAAGTCTTGGGCAAATGAAATTAATAAGGAAAATTACTGAAATGGAATGTTAGAGAAATGGTTTACAAATCTGGTGGGATACCAAATTGGCACATAAAAACACCTAATTTTTTAAATTCAATGAAAACATTTAAACATTCTCAATATATCTATAAATAAAAAAATTAAACTAATAAGAACATCCTATAAGGAAGTGAAATTCTCATTTTAATGATTTCTATTAAAATGGTTTTGAAATATATATATTTATAATTAATCATACTGATTTTAAAAAATGTTTTTTGGATATATAGAATGAATATATATTTTATATGTGGTTCAATTATTTTTTAAATAAAATTTATATATTAAAAGAATTTAAAAATTATATAAATTATTATTCATAAGTTTGCTTAATTAAAAATTTTAATGTTAGGAAACTAATGTATAAATATTTCTAAAGTATTCTACCCTCATGTAAGAACCCATACATGTTTGCATTAAATTTATTAAATCTATATAGAAAAAATATAGACACCATAAAAATTAAAAATATTTATATATAATGGTGATTTAAAGGGAACTGCAATTTTACTATTTATTCATAAGGAAATTCATTCAATTATTAATTTCTATTGAAGGTATAAATCTGATTAAAATCTTTATTGAAGAATAATAATTGATTTTCATGTGTCTCATAATGGTGTGAATAATTTTTTAATATTTTTAGGTGTTAGGATAAATTTTTATTCAATGAATTTAGTTATGTTATGTAATATTGTTGTTTCTTCATTGTTTCTCCATGAAAGGGATTACTCCACCAAGTTATCTAATGGTAATTGGAAATAACCTTTACACATGGTAGGCTCCTCGGGTTAGGTTTGTCTTTTTGGTAGATATTTGGTATCAACGTTCAATATCATTCCTATAAATTAATTTTTTATATTTAATGTATATAAAACTAAATTATATGGTTTTTGTAACTTTTATTATTTAAATACGTTCAATACCTAGATTTGAAAATTTTATATTATTTAAATGCTTCAAACACATTTATTTGTATGGTGTATAGTGAATAAAATGTTGTAAATATATGTTGTATAGATATATTAATTGCTTTTATTAGTGGATAATATATATTGGTGGATATACATGTTGAATATAGTACATTGATGCATATTTTACTTATTTTTAACAAATATTATGGTAGTTATAAATAAAATGGTTGGTTTCTTATGGTTATAAGACTTATTATGTGACTATTTTTTCATTTATATGAGAATTATTCATTTCTATAGCTATCTCACAATCCATTTCCTTTATAATTACATTAAATGTTTCACAACCATAAAAATAGGTGTTGAAAAACTATTAATTCTCTTCCTGTATCCCATGCTCTTTGTATTAGTATTACCATGTGAGTTCTAGTTGACACAATCCTTCTTTTCTAATTGCCAAATATTCTCAATGTGTTCAAGGCCATATGAATATATTATTTTCCATTGGATTTTTGGAAATTCCTCATAGGCTATCCATACAAGACCATTTTAATACTTTAATGTTACCCTATAATGCTTTGAAATCGTTGAGATTAATAGATGGATGCCAAATTAAATTAGATAATAATATATAAATAACGTAATTATGTATCATATGATATAGTTTATGAATTATTATACTATAAATTTATAAACTATTTAACAAATAATACTATTATTATCACTTTTCCATTGCTTTTATTCAATGTATTAAATAAAATAGAGTTGCGTGAAGTATATTTGTTAGATAATTATTTATTCTTTAGGTAATGATTTTTAATTAGATAAATAAGAAAATAAATCATATTAGAGAATTTTATAATATTATTTAATAGATATAGATTAAAAATTCAATAGAAGTATTATTGTTTTTTATATAGTAATATTATTACTTCATCACATTTAATAATAGAACTACAACTGAAAAATTATAATTTCAGATGTTCAATATTATGGAATCACATAAAAGGATTCGCATGGATTCAAAAATTTATTTAGAATTATTATGAATTGGAATTTTGTGATCACATATATTTTAAGAAATTCTAGATTATTCTTACAAATATATTAAATATCGTGTTATCATTTAGGTCTGTCAGACGTATTTTGTAGAATATATTTCCATACATTTATATTGATAATAAATTTAATGCATGAATAATGCAAGAAATTTATAAATGTGTTATTAAAATTTATTATGTTATTCTTATGATATTTTGGGATGTAAAATTAATGAAAAATAATAATATTTCTGGTTATTTTTTTAATATTTTTAATTAAAGTATATACAAAGCATATTCCTAAAAAAATGAAATATTAATCATATAATCAATATGGAAATTAAAATGGTTTTTTTAGAAGAAATATTTAAGGGTCTAAGCAATCCTATTTATTGTATGTGGGAAGGTTGAAAGTCTAAATTCTATAGATATAGATTAATAGACATGTTTAGAATAAAATAATATTTGTTGTGGGCATGTATTCATGCTCTATGGTATAAGACCATTGACATGTTATACTAATAACCTAGCTTTATTGGAATGCATGAAATGTAATTTTTGGATTAATAGGGGATATAATGATTCTAACTGGTTTTATTTTAAGGATGGTTTGAATTATTTGAAATTTTTTTAAATTACAGAAGTACTTTTAAAATATGAGATATGGGATTTCTCATCCATTTTTTCTTCATAATATTATTATGGATATATTATTTGACGGATGCATTGATATAATTATCTACTTAATGATTTAGTAGTTTTATTTTTGAAAAGTGTATGTATATTTATTGCATCTTAGAAAAATATAAAGAGCACCTAGGATATTTGAAATAAAAATTTCATTAAAAAATAAAGGGGAAGGAGTATTGTTACATTAGATTCCCATAAAAACATAAATATATGAATAAAATTAGGGTGTCATTGGATCATTACATGGAATGTATTATTCTCTGAAATGACTATATAATAGAAATTAATAATTAATGGAAGATTAATTATAACTAGTAAATTATCATTATTTTTTCATGTTTAATTTCCTTACCATAGTGACAGAATCAATTTTTCTTGATCAATGATAGCTATATTCATGAATTATAATAGGTATTTTCACATTGTGTGGTTGTGGTCAATATATTATATATTTTTTTTATTTAAAATGGTTGACCAATGATGATGGTAGTGAAATTTATAGTTAGATGTTATATAGGGGTTTTTCTTTAATATTTAGGATTAAGAGGGAATGTAATTTTAACTACACTCACAACCATAGTACCACATTAATCATACTATAATTTTTGGGAATAATAATGCATGAAAACATGAGGTATAAGTTATACTATCAAAAGTGTTGGGACAAATATTAGTTTGTTATAAATTTATGTGTAGGATAAATCTATAAGATGTTATTGAAATTAGATGCATTTGGTTATAATAAATATATATTTTTCTTGGTGTATATTCATGGGATATAGTACATTATTTTATAATTATTTTTCATGGGTTTTCATTCCATCTTGACATGAACATGGAAAAAAGATGATATGCGAATCATGAGGTTGTGATATATTTCGTAGGTTAAAGGACATTAATGGTAAATAATGCACAATATTATATTTATCAATATTATTTCCCGATTTATGGAACACTTTTTAAGTATAATATTGGATCTCATGTAGTTATTAACATGTTGTTGAGAGAAAAAAAAAAGCGAGGATATGAAATTAGTTCATATTATTAGTTGATGAGTTTGTTTAATTTAATTGTTTATTGGGATTTATAGAATTCGTAAAAAAACATTATATTTTTCGATGTGGATCCTACTACATATACAATAAATTTTCTACCAATGTGTATATACACTATATTTCAGTATAGAATTCGATCATTATTGATTGAGTACTAAATTTTAATTTCCTAGAGATTTTCACGTGTTTTTAGAGATATATGGTCACATATGTTGATTTTATTTTATTATATCAATTATGGTTGTTATATCTGTCATGTATTCCATTCAATAATGTATCATGATTATCATATATTTTTTGGATATGTTATATTTGTCATGTTAATTTTCATAGTGGAATTACATATTACCTAACATTCCTAATAATAAATATAATGAAATTCCACCTAGTATTGTGTGATTAATGAAATAATTAGATAGTTGGTTAATTTTTTATCAAATTAAATTAATATCGAAGATTTTTTTTGTAGAAAAAAATGATTTTATCTTTGTAAACAAAACACATATTTTATCTTGAGATTCATGTATCACTGAGTTTAATTGAATCATGATAGAATTTTAAAATATTATTATTTGATATGTTAATTATGGCTTACCTGCAGGAATAGAGGTTATGAATAAAACTATATAGATTGTGAAAATATAGTTTTTCCAAATGTATATGTAATAATTTCCTCGATGAAAAAATAAATATAAAGGAAAATTTATACCATTTCAAAATAGAGGGAAATATTTTTCAGAAAAAGAAATATCATTTTCAAATAATAAATGTTTTACATAATAAAAAAATAGATAACATATGGAGAAAATGATAATGAATTATATATATATATTATACAATTAAATAACATACAGTCATATTTTATTAATTTTTGACAGGATAAATGAATAAATCCATTTTTTTCTTAAAATTTTAATTTTTTAAAAATCTAATATGTCACCTATTTCAAAAATACATTAAAATTTAATTTTTACCAAATTAAAAAAAAATTATAATTACTAATAATAATTTTATAAATTATGTAGTCAATATTATATTGGAGTGATTTTATAATAATTTTATATGATGTGAAATTATTTCCGTCATGACCCATCCCCTATGGCCTATGTGGTGACTAACCCCAAGCCCTGCTTCCATAGGCCTGTAGTTGGCGACAAGCACCAAAGGTGTATTCCCTATAATTGGGAATGCATTGCTTTTATGACATGTAAGCACATGCAACCAAGCACACAACAAGATAGAAACCTGAGTCAACTATATAGAAAATGGAGTGATAAAAGTAAGAAAGGAAATGAAATAGAAACCCAATAGTAATAGTACAAGTAAAATAGAAATACAATACAACTGAAGAAAAAGAAATGAAGCTACTGGATCATCCTTCGGGTTCCTACATGAAGGGTAGGTTCATATTACCTCATCAGTACTCCACGTCCAACCATCTCCTCTATGTATTGACACACCGTGTGGTCCACCTCTGAGCACCGTCATGTCCTAGTACTCTCAGCCTCAGTCAACATTGTCTGTCATATGCATCCAACACAACAATGTGTGGGAATAGCCCATGCATGGGTGAGAATAACGATACATAGTAGGGACATCGATATCATCATGTTCTTACAAAAATTCCACCAATGATAAACAACAACGTATTAAATCAATAAAAACCCTATATAGGTATGTGCTCATAAATATACCTATGTTATCTTGTAATCCATCTCAATCATGAGGAAACACAGAGGTATTGACATAGCTCACACCAGGAAATACATAGGTATGATAGTAGAGATGATTAGTTATAACTACTAAATAATCTTACTCTGTTAATAGGATCTGCTGCTGACCTGCAAAAAATTGCTAAGAGCATTCTCGCACAAGATTACTTGAAGCAGACCCACACATGATTTCTAGGATCCGACCCACACAGGATCGCTAGAGCTGACCCACACAGGATTGTTAGGAGCTAACCCACACAGGATCACTAGTGCTGACCCACATGGGTTCACTATAAGCTGACCCACCTAGGATCGCTAGGAGTTGAACCACACATGATATTTGTAGCTGACCCACACATGATTGCTATGTGTTGACCCGCATAGGCTTGCTAGGAGCTACTCCACACCGGTTCGGTTGGAGCACTCTTATCGTTACATCCCACTACTGGATTTCCGCACAACCCTAGGTCGTCTTATGGAGAGTCTTCTCCCCAACCTAGTTATCAATTCTCCAACTTCCATGTTGTCTCACGAAGAAGTATCTCAGTGGTTCTCCATGTAATAGGGTTTTCAAAACTTCTTGATGGTCTATCTATCGGAGACCCAGTCTATGAGTTAATATCATTTTAGTCCTAGGGGACCAATTAGATTTGTGCAAGATCCAACCTAACTATACCCTAATATAATCCAAAACTCCAATGGGATATACTGAAAGGGACCTTCTTTCTATGAGGTTTCAAGTGATGCTGAAGGTTCTTCAAATAGACGTTCAGTGCCAAATTTATGGGAAAAAGAAAGTAAATGGGTTGTAATGGGCCCATGTTCGGTCCGACCCAGTTTTCCGTCCTATCCTGACCCAGCCTGGGCCGACCCGGTTCGGGCTATCCCTACCGGACCCGCTCAGTTCTGCTCTACCCATTGGGTTACGCCCGGCCCGCTGGGCGGCCCGGCCCGGTAGGCCGTGAGGGGCCATGGATGGCCTTAGGTGGTCGCAAGGCCATAGTGGGAGCCATGTGGGAGAAAGGATGTAGAGTGGCTCAGCCGGTGCATTTCAGTCGGAAGGGTGTTGGCCGCATGGATGGTAGCTGAGCCCGGATGGAAGCAGTGACTCGGAAGGCTAAGGCGGCTCAGGTGGTGACTCGTCCTGGATGATGGTAGTGGCTCAGATGGCGGTGACGGCTCGGACTAGATGGCTAGGATGGCAGCGACAGATCGGAAGACTATGGCATGCCATGGGTGGCGTGGTGGGGCCATGACGGTGGTTCTTTGGGGTGGCGGGGCAGTGCGGCTAGGCCGCAAATAGCATAGTGTCATAGGTGGCATAATCATTGCCTTCTTCCCCTTCATCACCTTCATCATCATGGAGTAAGACAATTTCTTCCATCACATAGTCCAGAAAAAAGAATGAATGAAGGCGGGGTCGGGTCATGTTTGTTTGGCCTTCACCGTCCATGATAGATCGGTAGCAAGCAGCTTCAACATAATCATGATTCAAGAATTAATACTCAGCAATTTAAAAATAATCATTGTTCATCTCTTTTTGGTTGATGCATGTTCTCCATGATTTCCAAGAATGAGGAAATTAATAGAGAGAATTCATGAATTCAATAATAACCACCCACCATGGATTTATTTTTGACGTTTGCATAAGAATATGTTGAAGTTATTGACATTCTTCTCATCTTCCACACACATCTAATCTCGGGCTCATGTGTCGTTTTTTCATAGTCGAAGACTTTCCTTATTAGTGGATGTCCTAAGGAAGATTTCAAAGTCGTCGTTCATTGTTCAAGGAGTGTTCTTTGTGAAATAATGTGTTCATCGTTGGAGTGTGTAATCCTCTAAGGGTTCTCCTCTCTCAATCCCACCCAAAAAAATGAAATAGTTGCCAATATAATTAACATAAAGGATTAATTATGATGGCACAACCAAGTTAGAGTAATTAATGTACCACCTTTGCACAACTAATTATCCCAATTCACTGGCCCAACATTATGGATCGATTTAATTGGAGGGGGAATATTGGTGAGTTGGGAGGTTTATATACATTAAGAGTGTTCGGGTGGTCCCCTCCTATAATTTTCAAAATTGTGAGGATTTGGCCTCGGGTGGTCTCCACCCCATTACCCCTCAAGGGAGATTAATTTAGGTGGTCCCAACCTGTGAAAATTTTACATGGGAGTGTCAAGGAAAAATAATATAAAATGTTACACACTATATTTTATTTTTTATCATTTCATGAAAAACCCAAAAAATTAACTTTCACCCTGACCAACAGTCATCAAGGTGAAAGTATTCCTCAAAAAATACCAGTGCTACGAGTTCAACGGTGTTATCAGAATTCGTTTCCATGCACCAGTTCATAAGTCAGAAAATCCTGCTCGCATGTTTACTCAATGTACCTGAACAAAAGATGAGAAATTAATTCCAGGCTCTCCGGGCCATGGAATCATGTTCCATTAATTTTCGATGACATGTAAAATTCCCATATATTTAAAAAAATTACACTCAAATTTTGGGTCTTTATATTCTCCCCACCTCAAGGCTTTGCATACCAATTAGCCAAAACTCAAACTAAGGGAACATGTGGGGGTACTGAGCATGCATCTAAGAATCCCACTCCCATGTGCTCTCATATAGGTTCTCTTGCTACCAGCGTATACACACCCGCGGTATCGATCGTCCACGAAGGATATGCTCCTGTTGATCATCAATCTCTGCTGGATCCTCTATAAAAGTGGACTCTTCATAAATGTCGAACTGTCCATGGTCGATGATCTGAGAAGGGTCATTCATGTATCTCCTTAGTTTGAATACATGGAAGATGTCATGAACTCAGTGAAACTGAGGTGGAAGTGCTAAGCGATATGCCACATCTCCAAATCAGCTGAGGAACTGAAAAGGTCTGATGAATAACGGTTTTAACATACCTCCTTGTCAAAATCATCATAGACCACATCAGGGTGAGACCCGTAGAATTACTTAATCTCCATCAACGAACTCTAGAGGTCTTTGTCTATTGCCGACATATGACTTATGCCTGCTCTATGTAGTCTTCATCCTCTCCTGGATGATCTGCAGCTTCTTTGTGGTAGCATGTACCATATCGTGTCCCATTAGTGCGGACTGCCCTGGTTTAGTCCAGCACAAAGGTGAACTGCATGGTCACCCTTATGATGCCTCAAAAGGTGAAATCCCATTGGTTGAGTGATATTTGTTTTTTAGGAAAACTCCACCAAAGGAAAGTGATCCTCCTAGCTGTGGCTGAAGTCGAGGACACAAACACATAGCATTTTCTTGAAGGTCTGAATTTTCCACTTAGTCTGGACATCCATTTACGGATGTAAGGAAGTTCTCAAATGAAGTAGTGTCCCAAAATCCTTCTGAAACCCCTTCTATAGTCGGGAAGTAATATGTGCATAATGAGAATAGACAATCATCGAGGGTACTCCAAGTAGCCGCACAATCTCTTGAACATAATGGCCTCCCATGCTCTCTACTGAACCCTGCTCTCTGATCGGTAAGAAGTGGGATGAATTGATGAGTCGGTTTACGATCACCCAAATCTAGTCATGACCCCTAGATGTACATGGAAGTACTATCACAAAGTGAATGGATATCCCATCCCGCTTCCACAATGTGACCTCTAAAGGTTAAACCAATCCTGCTAGTACTAGATGCTCCACCTTCATTTGTTGGCAAGTGAGGCACAGAGAGACCAACTCTTCTACTACTTTCTTCAATCCCGGCCACCAGTGCTGTCTTCGGAGGTTCAATTACATCTTCTCCAATCCTAGATGTACCTCTAGTCTGGATATGTGGAAATCCCTCAACGCATCCCTCCAATGTGACACTGGTACAATGGTACTTCCTCCGAAAATGATTACGTGCTCCCTACCATCATAATAAAAATTAGGTGCACGCCCTATGGATATCTGAGAACGTTGAGCCCTGTATTCAACATCCCCATGTAGTGCCTCCCTAACTCATTGAAGAAGTGGGGGAGTGACTGTATGTGTGTGTATAAATGTTTTCTCATCTCTACCCATAAAGAGTATCTACAATGATGCATGCTACACCATCGCCTCTGCTAGTAGCTGTATACCAGACCTCTTATTGAGTGCATCTTCCAAAGTGTTCCCCTTCCCATGAGTATAGACTATCTCGATTTCATAGTCCTGAAGGAACTAAATCCAACATCGCTGTATCAAGTTCAGGTCCATCTAAGAGATGATAAACTTGATACCCCTGTGATTAGAGTACACTATAAATTGCTCACCAATATGGTAGTTCTGCCACATCTTCAATTCAAAGACCACTTCTACTAACTCTTGGTCATTGGTAGCGTAGTTCTTCTCATGTTGTCTCAGCTGTCGAGAGCCATATGTGATCACTACTCACTCCAGAATTTGGACACATAAAAACCTGGTCCCTGATGTGTTTTTGTTTACAACTTACCCTATGACTTCGTATGAAATCCTAATTATGGGGGAACTAGTCAGCCTCTGCCTCAGCTACTGAAAACTCTGCTGGAAATTATTCGACCAAACGAAGGGTTGCCCCTTATTCGTCAACGCTGAATGTGGTGCTTCAACTATGGAGATGTCTGGCACACACCACTGGTAGTATCCAGCCATACCCAAAAAACTCCTCACATCCATCACAATCTTTGGGTGTCTCCCGAGCATGTACCGCCTCAATATTCACTAGATACACTATAACTCCATCCTCCAATATGACATGTCCCTGAATGTGAACCTCTCAAATCTAGAACAAGAAAGTTAAGAGCTTACCATATATCTGGTGCTCTCAGATTGTGTCTTGTAGTACCTATAAAAGATAGGGATGCTCCAACTAAGTGGTCGAGTATATTAGAATGTTATCGATGAAGACTACCACGAAGCGATAAAGGTATGACTGAAGGATACAGTTCATGTGTCACATGAACACTGCTGGAGCATTGGTCACACCGATTGGTATAATCAAGAACTCATAATGGTTGTACCGACACCTAAAGGTCGGCTTCTGCACATCCTCATCTCATACTCTGAGATGGTGATAGCCTGATATGACGTCAATATTTGAGATCCACCGTCCTCCTTCCATCTGATCAAAGTGGTCTTCAATCCTAAAAAGTGGTAACATGTTCTTTACAGTAACCTTGTTCATGCACCGATAGTCAGGAAAGAGCCTCAGGATCCCATATGTCTTCTTGGTGAACAAAATCAGGGCATCCTATGGTGAAACAATGGGCTGGATGAACACCTTCCCCTATAAGTCCTCCTATTGTACCCACAGCTCACGAAGCTCCACAATAGCCATCTGATACGCTGGTGTAGATATCAGTTCCATATCAGGGTATAAGAAAATGTTAATGTCCAAATATCTATGAGGACGTAGACCCATAACATCATCAGGGAAGACATCCACATACTGGTCCATGACTATAGGATAATTTGGACTCTCCACATCAACCGCTCTGAGGGTAGCGCTAGACAACTGTTTATTGATCGAATACTTCCTCTTCTGGGTAAGTCCATTCTGCACTGATAAGGCTCCCTTCTCACCGGCGAATGTAAACCCGGTCCCATCCTTGCGTACACACTTTAAATTGTGCCTAATATAGTAAATATGAGAATAGACTTTAGATAACCAGTCCATAACCAAGATGACATCATAAGGACTCGACGCCGCTACTAGGTGATCCCAGCTGAAGCTCTCACCTCCTAGAGTATGCTCTCACTACTATTACCAGTGTGTAATCATCAAATCTAATCCCGTAGGAGTCCCTTGTTGTATGGATCGAACCAATGCCTTATTCGGAATCTCTTAGCTCTGAACGATGATGGTGGCAGTAAAAGAATGATTGGAACCTGTGTCTATAATTACTGCAGCTATGGTGGAAAAAACATAGATCATACCTCATATCCTCTTCGGAGTTCCGTGATCATAGGCCTTGGATTCCTAGTGATGATCCCTCCTTTTCCTCCTTCTCCTTATGGTCGGGGTGGACCACCTATTGGTGGTGGCGGTAACATCTCGAAGAGTCACCCACTGCCTGTTGCATGGCTAGCTTGTCTTCCACGTCGGCATGCTCCCTACTGACCTCCCTGGTCGAACCTCTATCTCTACTTGGGAAGTCTTTCGATCATCTGGTAATAATCCACACGAAAGGTCGTACAGTCACGTGCCATTTGACCCTTCCCACCGCATGTGTAACATTGCCCACTCCTGACATGTCTGTCTCTACCTCAGGTTCCCCGCACATCCGAATCTAAATTAGGCGGTCATCCACTAGTCGTTCTGGTCCTTTTGGACCTCTGTGACATCGGTTTACTGCCAGTTGCAGAAGACTCACCCACGTGATGACATGTGGTGGGTCTCACTACTGGTGACTACTCAGAAAGGAAACTCTCCAATAAGAGGTCTCTCTCTAACTCCCATGAATATAGTGGGATTTTGAGTGAGATCATTTAATCCATGATCTCTCACCTGAGCCCATACATGATGGTCCAGGACCTGATGAATGTGCCCCGCACCATATTTGTGGAGTAGCGTGAGAGGTCAGTGAACCTAGCTGAGTACTAAGCCACAGTCATACTTCCCTTATAAAGATGAAGAAGATCTTGTATGCGCACTATGAAAAGAGTTGATGGGACAAACTCTGCCTGAAATAGGCTCATGAAGTCTACTCAGAGAATTTTCACATAATCGTGAACCTAGATCATCAATAACCAACATATACCTGATGCTTCCTGTAGAAGGCTCGCGGCAAGGATCACAATGAGATCAGCAGGTGTCCCTAACAGTTAGAAAACTCTCACCACAGCCTGCAGCAAATCCTCAACCATCTGTGGGTCCGTCTCTCCATTGAACCTGGGTGGCCTCTAGTGTTGGAACTTGTGCAAAAAGCTCAAGCGGCATCCACCATATACTGCTGGGGAATGTGGAATCAGTGACCCAATGGGGAACGAGACCGTTGGTTCCTCCACTGGTGCCACTACTGGATAAGGGCCTCACACCGAGGCCTCATCGCTCGGTGACCCATCAGTGCGTAAAACTCTCGAAACCCTATCGGGATGTCTTCAAGGAGGCATCCTGAAAAGAAACATGTGCTCCATGGTCAAAAAGTTATTCATGGTTATCTGACTTAAGAAATCACAATGGAAACTCTTTAAATCACATATGCAATCACTGTTTTTTGTGGACTATGTCGGAAACTAGTAGTCAGGGTCCTGGTGTATGGATACGTCGGCCGCCACAACAACACTGGATTCCCTAAACAAATTATCAGACTCACTACACTTTACATTATTTCCAATAAGAAGAATGATTAGGGAACTATGTTTTATGGTACAACTGACCCCTCTGATACCAATTTGTCACGAACCGTCCCTCGGGGCCCGGGTCGTGACTAACCCCATGCTCGCCTTTAATAGGTCAGGGGCTGGAGACTAGCACCAAAGTCATATTCCCTAAAACTGGGAAAGAATTGCCTTTATAGCTTTTACATACATGAAACCAATCACACAATAAGATAAGAACACAAGTCAGCTTGATAGAAAAAAAGAGTGTTGAAACTAAAAAATGGGTCGGAATACAAGCCCAACTGTAAGAGTATAAGTACAAATGAAATAAATTACCACTGAAGAAAAATAACGGCAGTTACTAGGTCTTCCTCTGGGTTCCTACATGAAGGGTAGGTACGATCGCCTCCACAATACTCTTTGTTCACCCGTCTCCTCTGTGTAACGACAAGCTGTATGGTCCACCTCCATGCATTGTCCTGTCCTCATACTCTCCTCCTCAGTCAGCGATGCTCGTCATCTACATCATAGACAATATGGTGAGGGAATATCATATGTAGGGCTGAGTGTAACGATACATAGTAGTGACCTCAATACCCTAAAGTTATCACTAAAAATCCTACATGAAAAAACCAAAAAGTATGAAATCAATAGATAACCCTACTTAGGTATATTCCCTTACATATACCTATGATATCAAGTAATCCATCTGAATAATGAAGAAAGGTAGAGGTACTGACTCAACTCACACATGGTAATTCATAGGTATGGTAGTATATACAATTAGTTATAACAACTAATTCATCTTACTCTGTTAAAAGGATCTTCTGTTGACCTACATAGAATCTCTAAGAGCATACCCACACAGGTTCTCTTGGAGCTGACCCCCACAAGATCACTAGAAGCTGACCCACACATGATCTCTAGGAGTCGAGCCACATAAGATCGTTAGGAGCTAACCAACATAGCATTGCTAAGTGCTGACCAACACAGGATTGCGGGAGCAGACCCACACTAGAACATTATGAGATGACACTAACATGATCACTGTAGTTGACCCACACAGGTTTTCTAGAAGATAACCCACACAGGAATGCTAGTAGCTCACCTACACAGGATCTCTGGAGCTGACCCACACATGATTGATATGTGCTAACCCGCATAGGTTTCTAGGAGATTCTCCACACAGGTTCACTTGTAGCACTCTTCTCATCACAACCAACAACTGGGTTTCTGCACTAGGCATGCTCATCTCCGGGAGAGTCTGTTCCCTACGCCACTAGCCGATTCTCCAACTGCCACAATTTCCCTTGAATATGTATCTCAAAAGGTTTCTCACATCATAGGGGTCTCAACAAAATAGACGGTGAATGAATCATATGTTCGTTCATTGAGTTATTATCCTTTTAGTCGTGGGGTCCCAGTTGGATTAGTGCTCTATCCAACCTGACTGTACCACAACATAATCCAAAACTCTACTAGGGAATACTCAATGTGAGTGTCTCACTCTGAGGATTCCAGTGCCATTTATAGTTCGTCAAACAGACGTCTGGTGCCAATGTTATGGGAAATAGATTGTAAATGGGTCGGAGTGGGCCCGGGTCCCGCCTAACCCGCTGAGTCCAGCCCAGCCTGCTGGGCCGCCCGACCTATTGGGTTTCACCCGACCCACTAGGTCTGATCCAACAGGGCACGAGGGGCCACAAAGTGCCACGGGTGGCTGCAAGGTCGCGGAGGGTGCCACGAGGGCATGAGTCCATATAGCGGCTCAGACAGGGTGGGTTGGCTGGAAGGGAGGCGGCGGCTCAACCCAAAAGGCGGTGATGGCTTGGACGACATAGGAATCTCTTCCCAGACATCAGTGAAGGTTTGGACAATGATGACGGCTAGGACGATGGATGTGGGCCACGTGCAGCGCTGTGGGTCCCCAACACCACGATGGTAGTGCATTGATTCTGCGGGTTGGAATGGAGGGGTCACAACGGCTGTGCGGTGGGGCCGCGGTGGCATTTCCGCGGGGTGGGGCGGCTAGGGCGGCCTGGCGAGGCCAGGGCCGACAAAGCACCGCGGGGTGCGGAGGCTGAGGGCGGTGGCGCCGTTTCCTTCATCGCCTTCTTCTTTGTGCTGTAAGCCACTTTCTTCTATCACAGATATCACAAAAAGGAAGAACGAAGGATGGGTCAGGCCATGGTTGTTTATCCTGCACCCTCCACGTTAGAGTGGTAGCAAGCACCTTCATCAAAATCAGGAATCAAGAACAAAAACTCAGTAATTTTAAAAGAATCAATGATCAGCTCATTTTCGTTGATCCACCTTTGCCATGTGTTCCATGAATGGGGAAATTAAAAGAGAGAATTAATGAATTTAATAATAACCCCTACCTTGGGATGTTTGCTAATGTTGGTGCGAGAATAAGTTTAAGTTGTTGAAGTTTGTCTCTTCTGCCACACACCTCCAATATCCGACTCGTGTGTTGGTTCATCATAGTCAAAGATGTTCGTCTTTGGAGGGTGTCTTGAGGAATAAGTCGAAGTCATCGTACTTCATTTGAGGAGTATTCATCATGGAAGAACTCTTTATTTGTTCGAGAAGTGTAATATTCCAAGGGTTATCCTATCTCAATCGCACCCAAAAAAATGAAAGAGGTTCCAATATAATTATGTTGAAGGATTAATTGTGTTGGGACAACCATGTTGGCGTAATTAATGTACTGCATTAGCACAATTAATTATCCAACTTAATTGGACCAATTTAATGTAAAAATTTAATGGGAAGGGTTGAATATTGGGGAGAAGGGATGTTTCTCCCCATTTAGAGGTTTTTGGTGGTCCTCGCCTCAAAAATTCAAAATTGAGAGGTTTTGAACTCGGTTGTTCCCCACCCCATAACCACTCATAGGGGATTAATTCATGTGGTCCCAACATGTGAAACTTCAACATGGTAGTTTCAAAACAAAATAAAATAAAATTTTACACACTTTCGTTTATTTTAATCATTTCACGAAAAACCCAAAAAATTAAATTTCACTCTTGACCAACCATTATCGAGATAATTGTTTTCTTAAGTGAATATTGGTGCTGCGAGTTCAACGGTGTCCTCAGATTTCAATTATGAGCACCTGTTCAATGTTAGAAAAACTTTCCTCCATGTTTAATAAACGTACCCAAACAAAAGTTAATAAATTCATTTAGAGAAATTTGGGCCATAGAATCATGTGCCATCATTTTTCTCGGACTCGTAAAATTCCTATATATTTAAAAATCATTTACACGAAAATTATAGGTCTTTACAATTTCTGTGAACATTAATAAATAGTAATAAAAAAATTTATTCAAATAATCTAAAAGATCAATATTATTTTAGTATGATTTAAAAATTAATATTATTACAATAAAACATATATTATTAAAATTTCATGTCACTAGATTCATAATCGTATTGAATTTTGATGTGAAAAAACTCCAGATATTTGAAGATTTTATCTTTCGATGAATTCGTTTTCATCGCATTTTGTGGATTAATTTTTAATTAAAAATTTAAATACTATGAATGAAATTTGGAAAATTATATTACATATTTTGAATGAGAATAATTAATAAAATATAAAAATTTGAAATTAATTTTTAAGATTATTTAATAGTTAAACTTGTAGATATTAATTACCACGCATAATGATGAAATGTCTATATTGGGTGTTAAACTGAATGATATGGCATCAAATTACATAGTAAAATATTGATCAACATTTTTATGGAAACATTTTTACTATATATTATTTGTGGTACTATATTAAACATTTAACTACCTTTTGTAATGTGATCAACATGGGTTTACCTTTCTCTTTGTAATAATATCATGTGTCCCACTACCCTCGCATATAACAGGCCCACTATCCTCCCCTCATTACACATCCAAAACTCATTGGTTCAAAAAATAAAAAAAATATTTATTTATTGAAATTCCCCCATTCATCCTATATTCCTAATTTAGATAAAAAACACAAACATGTTAGGATTTTGGGGTAAACAGAAGAAGGATACAAAAATTAGGTGTAATATTCCTAAACAAGCATTTTGTTTTATTTCTTCCTTTAATACCGTAATTTATTATTACTCCAATATAATAAAATAACCTAACTTTATAATATACAATGATATTATATTATACTATTTTCATTACCAACATAAATATACTCTTCCCTAAAATAAGAAATGATATGGTCACTCATATGTTTGACAGAAGTCATCATCTCGAATAGATAAAACAAATTTTCTATCAACCCCTCTAATGATTATGTATATTGATTGATATAATATATATTTATATATTATATTTTTAACATAAATAAATTTATTTAAATTTTATATCACAAATACCATCTTACGTTCAATTTTATGAGATATATTATAACATTTTCCATTTGTATGGTGGGCTAAAACCTGGCGGAGAGATGTGATTAATTTCTTAAAAATGTCTCTAATGGAATATAATTAGGGTAAATTAAATTAATAAATTTAATACATATGATATAAAAATAATTTTTCAAGGGAAATAAATTAATTTCCATTTTTTATTTCACTTGTCGATAAAATTAAATCAACATTTATCCATATGAATGAATTATAGTATCAATGAACATTATATTTTATTATATATCTATATAAATAATGAATTAATATAAATACATATTGATTAAATATATATAATATTTATATAATTAATAACAATTTGCTTTTTATGTATTTATGATCAATGTTTGAGAAAAAAATGTATGAATGAAGACATACCTGATAAGAAAATTAGTTATTACCAAAAATGTTATTTTAACTATAAATTGTTAATGAATAGTAAATAAAACGACAAAATTAAATCATATATGGATTCAGATATTTTTATTTTTTAATTATTTTACAAAAAATATAATATTTTATATATCTTATGTTTGGATGTGTATGAAGAAATTAAAAACATATGGTATGAGATTTAGTGTCCATCATTTTTTCCTATGAGACACATCCCATATTTAAAACGTATTTATTTAATAAGGTGTAAATACATAACATGAATGTATTTTATTATTCTTATGATGACCATTATTGTGATATGAAAATAGATTTTAGGATATCTCATTCATTACGTTGTTTGTTAAAAAAATTTCCAATTAGTTTCAATTTTTGCCTCAATTTTCATTCTTTTGAACATAAGTTATGATATTAACACATTTTACAAAATTATGTGTGTACACATCCCAGTTTAAATGTTATATATTCAAAAAATATATTTTCTTGATATTTAATGTATCATTTTATGTTATTAATTAATGGGGTTAATGATTCAAAAGATAATAATGTCGTTACAATATGATGTTAAAATCTCATTTTTATCAGGATTATTTATTTTAATGAATCTGATAATGAAATATTAAGATTCATCTCTCCTGAAACCCATGAAATTTATTTTACCAAATTTATCTAATTATTATATATTTGTTCATCATTTTAATCTCTTAATGTACTTAGGTGTTACATTTTTTTTTTGAGGAAATCCATCTATATTATCTCTTTGATCCAAAATCATTTACTCATCCAAAACAATGTTTTTAAATAAATAAAAATTTCATTAAAACACATTAATTGATTTATTAAGGACACACTTTTACATATTATTCATTTTTACATTGTCTAATATTAATATCCATGTTGTTTTCCAAAATAAATATGGTTTAGAATTTACACAAAATTGTTAAAAGAATATCTATGTCAACATGTTAGATTTTATCCACCATAATGTCCACTCATTATTTTGAAGATAACACTATGAGTTAAAATAATCATTTTAAAATAAATGATTTAAAAAATTGTTTCGTGAATTGTTTTTTTAATAATTTATTTTCAATGAAATGATATTTTCATATAAAAATGTTCTATATGATCATTAAAAATAATTTTCTACCTATGATTCTCTTCATTTTATGTTACTTATTTTTAAATGGGGAATAAATTTAATTATTTAATCCTTATTATATATATAGATTTTAATTATTATGTTCAATTTTTTTTGTTCATGAAATTTATATTAATCCCATTTTATTTTCATGGGTTATGGTATAAATAATTGATGAAATATTTATAAAACATGTTTTCTTTACAAGGTATATTTCGTGATGATATAATGTTTGTTTTATGATAGTTTGAAATACAATTTCAGGGTTTCCTTATGTGATATTGGTAAAAAAAATACCTTGAATGGTAGAATAATTATTAAAAAAGAAGGGTTGGACCTATATCACCCTACAATGCATTGAGTAATCATTTATATTATCTGAGCTCATATGGTACATTAGAGGTAATTTCAATCATGAAAATAGGGTATATAAGAAGATATCTTATAGCCAAAAGTAGGTTACACATGAGGTCTTCCCATTCCCAACAAATAGTACATGGTATATTATCCCAAAACTAGAGAAAGTACATGGGGGGGGGGAATCATTTCATGTTATTAATATCATGGTGTGTAGAATTGACATAATGTGTTCTATTATTACATGTATTAAAAAATTCCATGTGCATGTCAACATTACTCTCACAAGGCTCATGATATTTGATTCTCTTATGAATCATGTATTATGAACATCCAATTATTATTTGACGAAACATGTTAATGATTTAAAAAAAGTTTTCTATGTTCATCTTATATTATCTTTACCATAACGAACCCATATGTCTATATATTCTTTTGAAATATCATAGATTGAAATATCCAATTTTAAAACTTATATATTATTTTTTATCAACCTTTCTTATGTTTTCATAGACATGTTGTGAATAAATTTTTAGGTTGGTTATGATAATGTGGAGTAATACATAAGAAAATATTTCTGGGATTCATTGAAAATATATATTAAAATAATAATATTGTTTTTCTAGTCTATAAATAAACTATACTAATTTTTTATCTTTCATCTATTTATGAATTTTATTTAATTTTATTATACAAAAATATGATATTTATGTATGGAAATACATAGTCGTAAAATTTTTTATTAGAGTAACTATTTAGTTAACCATTAGAAACTAATATTATATTACCTTAGTGGAATCCCTATGGACATGTCAAAGGATATATTTATGGATATTATAATTAATTTTTAAAATATTGTTTAAATTTATATGAAAATGTTATATAATTTTAGTAAAATAAATACAATAGGTTTCCAAAAAATGACATCCCAATCGAGATACAATAAGTTGATGAAGCTCATTGATAGTAATAAAAATAAGCTATATATAAAAAATGGAGAATTGATATGTACAATTCCCTAACTAGTGCATCAAATTAGCATTTGTTTCTTACCGAGTTTTACACTCTTAGGGGAAAGGAATATTAAATTATTGACCTTTTTGTCAACCATCATAGAGGATTTAAACAATGAAAAAAATTTACCTTTTTAAATCCTATTGTATCATACATTCAGTATGAGGTGTAATGATTTAGATATCATATTTGTGAATTTTCATGATCATGTGGATTTCTATTTTTTTTATGATTCTAAGACTATTTTTATTGGTTTAACTGAAATTTTAGAACGTGACGAACCTATGTTAATAATGAGTTCAATAGATAATGAAATTATTATCCCCCTAAGAAACCCAATGTTATGGGAGATGTAATGAAAAATTCCATTGTAATTATCACACAAAATTCACAATATATAAATCATGTGGAAATTATAAACGAGAAAAGATGGGAAATAAAATCAATTGAGTCCATCATAAGTCAACATCCATATTGTTTTTAGGGTTCTAGTGATACAATATTTACCGAAAAACGGACTATTCGTACTAAAAAGTTATTTTCTATTATCTAATTTTTGGGGAATAAGAAAATAATTATGTATATATATCATTTAGAAGTAAATTTGTATTACTAGTCAAATATTTTCCAATCTATGAGGCGCTATGATGAAATTAACTAAATGGAGTTGGATGATTTTATGTTCATAATTATCAATAAATACTTCTCATTTAATTTTCATATGAAAGTAGAAATTTAATTCCATGATCTAAATAATGGTTTATGAATCTATTTGTATATCTGAGAAATATGTTTGAAGACATTAGAGTTAGGCTTATGGAATTATCATCCATACTGAATGTAAGGATGATCGATTCTTGAGTGGAATAAAACCAACTCTTTGAAATCCATTAAACATAAGGATATTTGACATACATGAAGAATAATTTTATAGTGGTGTAATGTTGGGAATGGAAATTTTATTTTTCTATCAATAAAATGGTTTTGATATAAAAAGAGAGGAAAATTTCATGGAAAACTCAAAATATACCATGTTGATAAGAAGATAATAATTCCATTATGATCAATGTGTGGACAAAAAAATGATGGAATTATACTTATAGATAATAATAAATGTTTTATGCTTAGAATATAAGTAAATCATGAAGATACATAATGATGTAATGGGAATAAGTAAACTAATTCTGTATGTTGAGAGAAATATCCACTGAACGAAGGACCTAGACTCAATGATTCATGTGCATGAATATTCAGAATTATTCATATCATTTCGATAATAATTGTTATAATGTTTATTATAAGATGAATAAAACTCAAATGAAAAGGGAAAATGAGATATATTAGGGAATAAAAATCAATGAACAAAATTAATATAATTATAGAACACATATCCTCCCATATATATTAGTGAATTTAATGTGTTATTTTTTATGAATGAGCACTATTATAATATTTATTTGTCACACTTTAGTGTAATTTATTGTGATTTTTTTGAATTTATTACCTCTTTCAATATGGATTTTATAATAAGAAATCACATGTGATTTTCTATTAGTTTCCAACTAAAATTTTTCCTCTCTCACTCCCCAATGATTAATGTATTGTGATCATCCATTCTATTAGATAATTTATCCCTAATTCTATTTTATCATAAAACCAACATAAATATATAATACAAATTTCCTAACATCTAATATCAATGATATTATATAAATTTTTTCCATATACCCATCTATTAACTCATCCATCTTCATAAATATTTAATTGTTTGTGGTCCAGATAATGCCATATCACATGTAAATTCACTATATTTCATGTTATTATAGAATATGAAAATAAAAAAATGGGAATCCGTAACAACCATATATATATGAGTACATGTTATACATAATTCCATTAAAACCCCAACATAAATGTTTAGTGAAATTTTGACCCATCACAATCTGAGTAAGTGAAAACTATATACTACAATCCATAATATTATGTGTCATTTTTAATAATACTATAACTAAATGGATTGGGGTTGGGGATTGAGAAGTCATCCATATTTTAACTCTTTATCTTAGATATAAGAAAAAAACACCAAGCCATTTGGATATCATTTTCCACACTAATGTCGGTGGGGAATATTATGATTTTTGAAAATATAAAACAATACCAGACACCACAATAATATGGGAATGTCATTAATGTTGTATTAATTTATTGTTTTCATCTCAAATTAACCCCAACTACCATCACTAAAGAATAGTTCCCAACCAATTATACATGAACTATGTCCTATATTAGTTAAATCATTAACCATTAATTTATATTATTCAATACTCAATTTCAAATATCAAAATTTTAAATTTTTATAACCATTCCTAAAAAATAAAATATCTATTAGTTAAATTCACTTGTATTTTATCATAATTTGTAAACTCAATCATAAATCATAAACATTTCATAAATAATATATATAATTTCTTATTCTCCTTGGTAATATAGGATATAACATAATCTCCCTAAATAATAAGAAAATATCATTCGAAGAGTAAAAATTAATCATATACTTAGACACTAATAATACACATAAAAATTGTTCATCTTTCTATTTAATGTGAGAATCACGTGGGAGATATATCAATGATAAATCCCAACTCTATAATTATATCATACACTTAATTTAATTTCCCCAAAATAGGGAATGGTACTATCTACTCTATCCCCAAAATATCCCATCCTGATATCCAAATTCTTTTAGTTTATTTCACATAATTTAACCAATCATTAATATTTTCACAAGCCTCTAATCTATTACATGTCAAAAATAGGAGACATATCTGGTTATTAATAATCACATCTAGGTTAAAATCAATCCATATATGGATCATATATATTTTAATAAATGATACAACATTAATTACATTGTTTTCAAAATTAAAAATAGTTGATAATTTCTTAGAAGAGAGGCTACCAAGCCTCCCATAACATTGAAATGTGACTTCTAGCCCAAAAAATTAAATCTTAATAAAAAATTTAATTTTACTATTGATTTTTACCATTAATATATATTTTTTCACTTATATAATCCCATAAGAAATATATAATATAATTTATATTTCAATTTAAACTATTTTTAAGCATTATTTCTATAATAATAAAATTATATTCAAAATTAATAATAATTAATTTCTTCATTTTGAATTCATCTAACTAATTAAAAAACTCTTTTATAATGATTAAACATTATAAGAATCGTACAATTCACAAAACATGATACTTCCAGATGGATAGGGCATTATATAATAAATAAATAGAAAAAAACAAATAATTACATAAATCTCACGTAATTCTCAAATCCAAACATAACATTACATTTCCATTCCATAAAAAAATTATTATTTAAAAACATTATAATTCCAAATTTATTCCTTTAATATCAAGAATTTTAAATATATTTTTATCAAGAATTATAATGAAGTTGATTTGATAGTGTGTGAATATATAATTTTTATACTGTAATATAAAATTATACGTTCTAAATCTGATAGTTTGTTATAAATTTGAAAAATAATTTCTTTACAATGAATTAACTTTCATAAATTATATCCACTAATTACAATGTAAGATAAAATAGGATAATCTACTACAGATTATTCCTTAGTCAAGAAATTATCATATTATTGTGTAATGACTAAATAATATGTGATAAAATTTACCTCATTATGAAATTATCTAATTATAAATTCACTAATATTGAATATTGTAATTGTTTTTCCATCTGTCAAATAATTTTAAAAATTATCATATTATAATAATTTTCATACAATAATTATTTACAACATTTATAGATAATTTATATAATGATAATTAATTAATTTCAAACAATATCTTTGAATTTGTAATGAACAAGACTGACAAAAAATGAAATTTATAAACAATTAAAAGGTTATAATTTTATTCACCCCAAGAAAATACACACATAGAAGAAATAATATCATCATTATTTCAATTTATTACTTCACAAATGCGACATAACCTTTTAAATTGCATGCTATAAATTTTTCTCCTTCAGGAGATTATTTCATGATAACAAATCAATAAAAATAGTTTCAATAAGTTAACATGTTCTTTTATTATAATCATGTAATAATTAAAACTAAAAATTATACATCTATAAATTCAATTTCTTCATTTCATTGACAGATAATAATAATAGTATTATTATTAATATAAAAATAATATGAATTATTCCACATATGATTTCATCATCTTTATATTCATTTTCTATATTCAATAGCAGTTATTCCTCATAATATTTTTTTAAAAAACTATTTTTTTATTATGATTCATCAAATTAATTCATCATGAAGAACCTAATGCTTGATGAAATCACAATATGATAATTAAAGATAGGTAAACTATTCTCAAGCCACTCAAAATAATCAGATACTGCAACACAAAAATACATTATAAATAGATAGATAGATAGTATTCACAGTTATGGGTATCGGGCATTCCATAAAAATCTTTAATAGATACTCAAACATATTGTAGGAGACAAACTAATTACTCTCTTTATGTGAAGAGTGATACTTCATTCATCAAAAATTTTTCAAGAAAGGTCAAACAGATAGAATGATTTGTTTTAAATTTTCACATATATGATTATTGGATATTTTAGAAAAGACGCGTTAAACTATCCATTTTGTACTTTGATTGATTTTATCATATATGTCATTCTATTTAAATTATTCAAAATATTTTATATCATTAATTAATTAAAAATTAATTATAATTCATTGATTATTCTTTTTTAATATCATCAAATTCTTTGTATATAAATTTATTATTCAAAACTAGGTATAAAAATTAGATTTTATACTCAAAGAAATATCCCAACATTTTGATATTTCATTGTATAATGGTATGAAATATTATACTCCCACAATATAAATGGGTATGATTAACCTAACATTAAATCAACTCGATCTACACTACATTATCGAAACTCTAGATCTTCTATTACACAATTTGATGAAATGGATATTAAATTTATGTCGAGACATCTACCCTTATATAGTGACCATCACACAATACTACCTATACATGTGGGATGAAATAACTACAAGAATAAACTATCAACCCAAATTTGAGACATGAATGGAAACACATATACCATTACAAATGAAACACCGTGATAAGAATCCCAGTCAACATTCCCAAATATTCATCCACCCTTATGAATGTCCATAATTTCATAACTCTACAAAATATAATGTTCATACACATACAGAAAGAAAATATCTTATAATAGGGTATGCATTATCATTGAAATAATAAATTGAAAATAAAAAAATCTTATCAATACGAAAGTATTGGAATTTAAAATTATTCCAAAAATATGAAAAACCTCAAAATTAAATTTAATCAATTTTTAAAAATAAAACATATTCTTAAAATATTTTTCTCTAAAAAATTAAATTATTTTTATAAGATTCAAATTCGTTTAAATTGAATTTACACAATTATAAATTATTCTATAGACTTCTTGAAAATTTGTAACATCAATGTATATAACAAAAAAATTCCACACCATAATATTGATACCACTCTATTAATATTATTCCACATGAATTAAAATAAAAGATGGAAAGAGGGGAATGGAAATATATGAAAACTTATCTACCCCATGAGATATATCATATTCATCTGGATATATTGGTAACAAAAAAATTCACCTTTTGGAAAAACAATATCACCATACAAAATTATTAATCAATATGAAAACACTTCCCCCTAGATATACCACCCAAATTAGAAAAAAGACATTTATAAGTAATATACTAAATTTAAATCATTGAATAGACCGCGATAATACATAAGAATCTATGAAGATCATTCACATTTAAGAAAACAAACCCACAAAAAATACATTAGATACCCTACGAACAATTCATTTGTGTATTTATTTAACCAACACTATTTATGTAATTGCATAGTTTGA
The DNA here is from genome assembly GCA_963277665.1 of Viscum album. Taxonomy (NCBI): domain Eukaryota; kingdom Viridiplantae; phylum Streptophyta; class Magnoliopsida; order Santalales; family Viscaceae; genus Viscum; species Viscum album. The sequence continues at coordinate 2,068,527,354 of OY728160.1, forward strand.
AATATAAATAAATCGATTTAACACTATTTAAATAATTTCATACAATTATCATTATTTTAAAATAATTAATCCAATAATACACACATTACATAAAAATAAATTAACATAGAATATATATTACCATGTTGGAATTATATTATACTGACAAGATGAGACTTTCTACTTATGGAAATTCACTAAATTGTATATTTTATAGAGTTTGGAACATAATATTTCTTTTTGAATGAAATATCACTTCCATTTAATTCCAACAGTTTAAAAATAATATAAATAAAAAATATATCCCTTCATCATAGTAAGATTTTTTTTAATACTATTTAACCATAACATTCATTATTTATTTTTGAAAAATCGTTTTAAAAAAATGAATGTTTCATGAAATGAAAATAATCATTTATTTAAGAAAAATGGATTAAACATATCTAGGGGATACACTAAATATTAAAAAACATATATCCTCACATCATATAGAGAATATTACAACATAACCTAAAAATTATATTTCATCCAAAAATATTTCAAAAATATATGAAAAATATAATATTTTAGTTAAATAATGAATTTGTTTTTAAATGAATGACAAAATTTATATAATACAAACAATTCATATATTATGAAAATATAAATGTTTCATTTTATTAACAATGATAATCATAGTAAAATAAATCTATTATATTCATGATGAATATCCTTCCATAATTAATATATATAATTCATCATAAAATAGGAGGCTCTAACAACCCATTAAATTTTTTTAAATTGTACCATTTACTATTCATAATTGGTGAATTTAAGTATTTTTAGTGACTTTTAAACTAAAGGATATAATATTCCTAAATCAATGGAATCAATTATTAATAAATTAATATATTTTCTTTAATTATTCCTATTAAAGGAACCTATCAACCACACATTGATATTGACTATTTGGGATGGCTATGACTCACCAAGTCAACATTAAAACACATCCCAAAAAAGAAACCAACATGATTGAAATTATATATAACACATTCAAATGGTTGAATCAATATAAAATATTATAGGTGAAATATTTAGTTATTTAAAATTATAAAAACACGAGATTCCTAGAACTTAAAAAACAAGGATACATGTTTAAATCATATAAAATAAAATTTTATCTTCGAACATAGAGTTGAATAAACTAATATTGGTATGAAAATAATTGATATAAAAACATAAAATAGACACATTCATCCAGAATAGGTCACATATAAATGGGCCAATGTGAAAAGTGTATTTATTCAAATAATGAAATTCAAAAAAACCTTACAATAAAGAAAATATCCACCATGCTTTATATATATAAGAGTTATATAATCCATATATTAAAGGAGGACCCTTGACCAAATTATATTTGCACAACCCTAATACTAAGCTGTTATTATCAAAACAAAATGAATATTTTTAGATAATCCCATTATCTAGACCATATATATATATATATCATAAAACTATTGTAGGTGATAATGTTATTCAAATTATTTATTTTATAAAATCTTCTGATGTTTGGTTCATAATAGTTGGGTGGTATAAAAAATTTTCTCATAGTATTCAACAAGAGAGTTTTAATTGTAGATAATGATTGAAGTGACAATAAAAGATGATAAGGTCTAATAATTGAAAAAGGAATGATTATAATTCAATTCATTCATTTAGCTGGGACTAAAAATTAAAGGATTAAGGATGAAAATATATCTTATTATGTTTCTGAACATATCAAGAGAAGAAATCAATGATTTCTCAATTTCATAATATATATACCCCACATAGAATATGTTTTCCTAGTTATATAATGAAACCCAACCTAAATCTGATCTAATAACACATCCTATAACACATTCTACTCAACATAATCTTCCAGGAAAATTCTTTTACCCCATTGATCATAACCACATAATATTTTAACCAAAAAATAATAATTTATTCCACCATGATAAAATTGAAATGGAGGCTATCTCCTACCATCAATTAAATCTAGTATTTTATGGCCTCAAACAATTCCATATAACCCTAATGAATATTGTTCTAAAACTATCTTAGTTTTACCTTCCATATATCATTGATAGTATCTTATATACTATGGATCTTTTCTTATACATCACATAGATCCTCTTTATTTTGAACATGAATAGATGATTAATAGGTCTCATTCTTAAAAATGAAAAAACATTATAGTCACTAATCATAAGGAATGAATTATTTAATTATAATGATAACAAATAATTTTTTTCCAAATTCCTAATGTACAACTAATTCAATCATAGATAAAAAAAATCAGGATGTATGATCCTTACCAAGGACTCAACCCATCTACTAGTGTCACATCACAATGTATAATATATAAACATATATGTGATTCTATTATCTAAAATAGGGCCTCAATATCCAATTTCATGCCAATATACATTTTTTACATAAAAAAATAATACTAGTAGATACTATTTCCCTATAGACACATGCATCCTCACTAGGGACTGTCTCAAAACTACATAATTTCTATCAACCATATTATCTGAAACAAGTATATCAAAACCTTCTAAATTAAATAGTACCCATCCTTGGGATGAAATGAGTAAGTTTTAATAATAAAACCAAACATACTATGCGTAATACTACATAATATGGTGACTAACACATTTGATATATAAATTAAACCAAGGGATTTAGAATCCTTAATATAAATTTATGTAATAAGATGTAATATTGGAATATATCAACCAACTCCATATCATATATGAAATTAATAATAAATAAAAATTAATATTGTCAAAAAGCACAAAATACACCTTGAGAGAAACCATAAAGCACCAATATCTCTTGAATAACTCCAAAAACTACTAATAACAATCATGATCACCAACCCTAACCAAGAAACATGGAAAATAATTTATATACTGAGGCTGAACATATATTGTATAATTAATCGGATCCACCTCAACACGTCCTCATAATTTATATAAAATTATATTAAGGTCTAAAAAATAAATTAATGAAACCCACATGTCTCATAAATAACTAATAATATTTTTTAATCTTCATTATACCTCAATCACCATGTAATGAGGAAATGTATATTATTCTATGAAAAAATAATATAATTAATTGGGAATTCCCAACATCTATATACAATTTTTTTGTTTCTATCATATCCCAATGTCTCACATCTTGTACTTATCAATTCTATATTTTCAGTAATCATGATGTAATTCGGGCCTTGGCATTATGTATCTTAGTCCCACATAAGGAAAAAATATCATGTTCATGATACCATATATATATCCATCATATAATCTAAAACTATAAATCATACAACCATATCAATATATATTATTTTGTAGTGTAGAAAAAACTATAGTTAATGTATATGAATTACAAATAAAGCCATTATATACCATGCAATTTTACTAGTGTGAATTATTAACCACAATGTTTATATACATGTATATGTTATACCATTTAACATTAAAATTGATAAATATTTGTATTTTGAAACCATGATTACTCACAAAACTTGTATTAATTAATAAAATTACATAATAAATTGTAGACCATGAAATACCTACTGGTATTATGTTTGAAGAGACTGTAGGGGAGAGGGAGAATCCATCATTTTATTCCATCTTTATAATATATGATCAAAAAAATTCCACATAATACATTTCACTTTCTATTTCCTTACCAATGTTGGTGTTAAATGAAATATCATTCAAAACCACAATATGGGAAACTACATGACCATATTATCATTTATGCTAATTGTTTTACCTGACACAAAACATACATATCTAATGACATGGTACAAGGAATTATTATTGGATGTATATCTCACCTTAATTACTTAATTAACCATTAATTAATAATTTTTGACATTTATTTTTCATTTTTTTAAAATTAATATTCCAATATTGTTCTATTAGATAAATAATTTCCCATGATTATTTTCTCAATTATGAAATTATCATCTACATATTTTAGAATATATCATGGTATATTATTTAATTTCACTAATCTTGTCATAAGCATTATATTAATCATGAACATATCCTAAGTTACCTCATTACGATTCACATTTTATTCATAGAGTTAAATATGCCCTAGATTTGGAAACTAATCATATAATGGTCATTGCATTATATATCATTTTTAATTAAAAAAATCATTTAATATATCAATGAAAAATCAATGATCTGAAACCCACTTGATAGGACAATTACATTTTTTCAATACTATATATTGTATAATTCATCTCCCCATCATCGGAATCAAACATCACATTATATATTGGATTATATACTATTGATCATAATATAAAATTTCATCATTATACAATATGACATACAACACATTGATTGTCTCATATTTCATCTCTAACAAAATATCAAAAATCACATGATTGTTCACATAAGACCCCAAAATGAAGCTAATCGTCATAAATAATATATATATATATATTATTAATTATATTTTTACATCAAATAATAAAGAAACAATGGCAAACGAATCGTGGCTACAGTGCCTACCACAATAATCAGTGGGCTTCTTCTACCGTATAAATTTATTCATTTGTGAACATCTATTTTAATAAAATCATTAATTAACTGGTTCATAGTGTTTATGTATTCCTTGTTATGAAACCCATAGTATATAACAAATAATTGTTAATATTAATGTAAATTTTCTCTAATAATTTCTTATATAATTCCAAAATTATCTCCATGATAAATGATATTTAGTCATCTTGTACTACATTCTTTTAAATAGTTATTATAACTGAAATTACATATATTATTATTATTTACTATTTATGTATTCTAATAAATAGTCTTAGATATATCCAAACACATTGCACATTAATTATTAAATAAAAGGGAATTCAATAATATTAATGTAAAGCTCATATGATCACAGAAAAGCATCCAAATATCTAAATTCAACATCTTGAAATATTAAATATTTATCACGTAATAAATCTAAATAAAATCCATCAATATCCATAATTATACACATATTTTTTATTATGAATTATTATTTTGACAAAACTATGTGACGTGGTTGTCTACTTTTAAAAAAAATATTATCATCAACTATTATCGTAGAAATTTTTTATTTCTAATTTACTAAATAATTTTAATATTATGAATTAACATTCTAAAATCACATCACATGATTTTGAGTTTATAAAAACGTATAAAATTGTTTAGAAAAAAATAATATAAATCACGTAAATTTTTTAAAATAATGAAATAAAATATTTAATATTATGTATAAAATGATTAATTTATTTCAATTATATTATCAAATAATTAAATAATATTTATATATATGACAATAATATTTCATTCATTCAAAATTAGACGTATTATGAAAATAGTGATATTTCATGTTATCATAGTTTTTATAAATGGTAGATAATTTTAATGCTTTTTCAAATATAAGTTCATTATTTTGGTTATTATTTTTATCTTTGATATATAATTACCAAAATGATATTAAATTTTCAATTTTTAGAAGAAGATAATTTATATTAAACAAGACTGAAAGTAGTATATGATTTAAAAATCACAAAAATATTATAACATTATTCATTATATGTATTCATTCCCAATCAAGAAAAATTATTATAAGCCTGAAAATTCATTACTTCCGAAACATAAAGAAAATATTTTAAAAAATTTGTATAAACTTATATTCAGCCTCGATAAAATTTATATAATTTCAAATAATAGAAATAGTATCATTAAATAACAATTTTATTGAATAAATAGAATTTACTAACTACATGTAATAATGAATCATGAATGACCCTTTTTATAATGTTCATAATTTCTATTTTGGAATTAATGGCATTTAATTCATCATAATCATTAGACACAATTAAAAAAGAAACAAATAATCTCATATATTTTATTTATTTAAATATTATTCAATGTAAAAAATGTTAAACATATTTATATCTCACATTTTTTAATAAAAATTTGGATATCTAGAAAACAAACTCATAAATACGTGAATCCAATCATGTAATGGTAAATAATTTTACCTTGAAACAAATCAAATCATTTGGAAAACCCATTCATGAAATCGTGTGGTGTCAGTTTTCCATAATATAAATTTGTATATACCATTACATGTAATGATGAAATTGTGAGTTAAATATATTTATATACAACTAAAACAATGTATTGATAATAATTTTACTGACCCTAGACTTTTAAATATAATATTATATGATTTTATGAATAATTATACATCAGAGTACAACACATGGATCATTAAGTCTAGTGTCTTCGAAGACTAGTTACATAAAACATAAAACATGGTATACAAAAAACATATATTTAGGTAATCTATATAAATATATCCTAACTTCCATTGAGCCCATGCATCTAAATTGGGTACCATGGGGAACACATGAAAAAAGGGATGAGCTAATTTTTTTTAAGTTAATGTTCTTAAGGACACATATTGAGCACATGAGATATGATTCTTGACATAATTATATCCAAAGCATGGAACATATAAATTCATATCTTATAAGCATGAGATCATATAATAATGAAATCATACAATTGTGAAAGCATCATAAAACATATCTTAATATGGTTCAAGGGTGACAGCCAATCCGGTTTCCCTTTTTAGTACGGGTCAATGCTAACCTCCAATCCTGATTCCTATTTTAGTATGCGTCCAGGATTACTACCAATCCTGTTTCAAATCACATCTCATGAGACATAACATTACCAAATGCATTGGACTAATATCTAGGTACACCTATCTCTAAATATTCATGAATATTCTTTCTATATATATAATCATACGTAATCAACCATACATAAACATAAGGGTACACATGGAATGAATTGGGTACCACAATCATGACATAAAGCATAACAAATGGGTGTATCATGATTGTGTCCATGAAATTAAGAGATTAGAACATATATAGAAGATCATAAGTTAAAATATGCATATAACATGGTAATTGGTGTCAAAAAAGAGTGAAAACATATAAGAAATGTATATGATAAACATTAGCATTAAAACATTTTTTGACAGTTTTTAGGAAAATTCTTTAGAGCCTTCAAAATAGAAAATAGGAAAATCACTTATATAAAAAACGAATTGAACCAATATTATTTCATAATAAAAAATCACTTTATAATTACAAATTATTCTTACAATATAGTATATATTTGACGTTAAATTTGGTAAAATTCAGGATGTTCCCTTAAAATAGGTTTTCTAATCAGAATGTTCTAATGAGGGGATATTTGAAAAACATGCATATCTCAAAAAGAGAGTGATTATATTGTATTCATAAATTATTTTTGTATGACTATACATAATTTATAATATTTAAATAAACATATAAGATAACTCTTTTTAATATAAATAAATATAATGCTGCCGGAAATAAAAAAAATGTTTTGGTAAAATTCGTTATGGATTATCAGCATGGTGTCTAGTGTACATAAGATATATTTATAAGATAGGAACATGGATTATCATAAATTATACATTACTAGGGATGTATGGGAGAGGTGCTAAAACCATCCCCATAATTATTTACACAAAAAAATCATAACAAAGAGGGCATTCTTAATGAGGATAAAAATGGAGAGGATTCCATACCTTAAATCTGGAGGAGTTCTCCACTTTTTATTATTGTCAAGAATAATCAAATTAGGTTTATTAATTAATAAATCCAAATAATATTCTATATGTTGTTGATTTATTATAATGCTTTTATGTTCATTAAAGATCTTTTTGATTGGTTATAAGGTTCAAATTCATTGTTCGAGATCATTTGCTTACATGGATTTAATGATTAGTTTTCTTATATTCATGTTTGGATAAACATGTAATATAAAGTGGTTGGCCAGAATTGATGTGGTGTATTATTAGTGAACACCCAGGATATGACATCGTTATAAGAATTAATTTGGTTATATGGAGTGAAGATGAGTTGTTATATAAAACCATAGTGATAACTGTTTTGGTTAATTGGTGGGCTTGATTACAATGAACATGTTTTGATTTATAACATAATATCATAAGTACAAAAGGATTAAAAAATCATAAATGGATATATTTAATATATAATAATCTGGTTCAACCATAACCCAAATGGTTTCATGACAATAACTAAGGATGATAATAGAAATTGATAAATTTTTGTAGTTTAATGTGATAAATTAAATCAACTCAAACAGTGATTTCCTTTTGTTCAAATTAAATGTAGGGAATGAAGAGATGATAATGAAATGATATATTTGAATAAAAACCTTCAAGTACATGTATGTTACTAGATTATCATACTATTTGTATTATGGTAGGATAGGAATTAAATAATAATGAAAAGAACATTAATGAACTAAAATAATTTGAATGAGTAATTTCCATCATGAGTTTATCTCCTTTGGGAAACTATTAGGGGGAGAGGTTTTGGTATATTGAAGAGAATAGGAGCTGTTTAATGTGGGGGGTGGGGGATCTTTGGTGGAAATTTGTGCAGTATATTGGAAATGTAGAAGGATTCATGGATTGGAGAGAAGAGGGAGTGATGGGGAGGCTTATAGTGGAGTGGAGGGTTTTCATAATTATTTAAATCATTTGTTTATTAATTTACCTCAAGATAATAAATAGGAAAGCATTCGTGACCAATAATAGTAATATAATCATGTGATTGCATATGAGTAGGTCTTATAGGATCATATTATCATCAATGACTCAATAAATCCATTATTTATCATTTATCTTAAATTTTCATTTTTTACTATTCATAAAAAATTCATGTATTGTTGAAAAATCCAAAAAAAATCACCCTAACAATTTTTTGACATGAGGAATCCAAAAATGAAATCCATTTTTCTGAAGTAGTTTTTAAAATATGATTATTTTAATATTTTTAAACTCGTAATTTATTACTAAAAACCCATTGTAAAAACATTGATTTAATTATTATAAAATATAGATACATCATACTTTCACATTAATATTATTAGTATATAATCATAAAAAAGATTAAAATTCAGTAGGGTACATCACTATTCATAAGGTTAATGTTTCTATTCATATGGTTTGGTGACTATTCAATAAAAATTAATATTTACTTATCAGAATCCAGATAACTAACTGATCAAAACCGTGTAAGTTGGATTTCTGAAATTCCATACACATAAATGAAAAAAATATTTTTAAAAGTCACAATTTATATAGTAGTTCATTACGTTGTAATTTCATGAAATATTTATAAGAAATTATTTTCCATTTATAAAAAATTGGGTCATTACATTCTTCCCCCCTTACGAAATTTCACCCTCAAAATATTATTTTACATAATAAGCCATAAACAGATGCAGGAACTTTTCCTCTATTTCATTATCTAGTTCCCATGGTGACACTTTATACATATGATGTTTCCATAGTACATTGACTAGGTAATAAGCCTTGTTACCTAGAACATTATCTCTATGATCCATGATCTTCAATGGATGATTCTCTTAGGAATTATCATCCTCCAATCTATACAACCTCTAAAAATAATTCAAGTGAAGGGTATGGTATTTACTTCTTAAGCGGGATACATAAAATTCATCTTGTTCTTTTGACATGGTAGGTGGAAGTTTTAGTTGATAGGCCACAACTCTAACTCAATCATGGATCTTGAAGGAGCTGATGTACTATGAACTTTACTTCAATTTCATCTCAAATAACATAACCTTTTCCCATGGAGATATGCGTAAAAAAACACATGCCTCAAAATTTAAACTCAAGGTGTCATCGAAGATTGTATGGATATCATTTCTGTCAACTATGGGCTGACGTGATATGCAGCTGAATGGTACTCACCTTCTCCATCATTTCATCGAAAATTTTAGGTCCTAGTAGATTACTCTCAGTGACAACATCCCTGCATGCCGGTCTTCTACACCATTTCCTGTAAAGGAATTCATAAGGTTCTAATCAGATTCTCGAGTGGAAATTTTTTTGAAGGTGAATTCAACAAGTTAAAAATGATGGTCCCTTCATCCCTTAAATTCCATGGAACACGCTCTCAACATGTCTTCCAGTGCCTAAATAGTTCACTCAGATTGGGCATTAGTTTGAGGATGATAGGTAGTACTGAAGATTAGTTTAATGATTAGAGAATGTTGAAGACATTTCCAGAACATTGATGGGAATATTAGACCATGATCGGATATAGTAGATAGTGTTACTCCATGTATCCTTACAACGTCATTGATCTAAATCCTTGAATGTTGATCGAATGAGACATCCCCTCGAATTGTGATAAAGTGATATGTCTTTGAAACATGATCCATAATTATCCATATACTATTGTTTCATTAGTATGTTATTTGAATTCCAGTTACAAAGTCCATGGTAATTTTATGCCACTTCCATGTTGGTATGGGTAGTGGATGCATCATCCCCTTATACTTTTTCTTATCAACATTCACTTGCTGACATAGCAGACACTTGGATTTATATTTAGCAATCCCCCTTTTTCTAATGTTCCAAAAAATGATTTCTCTGTGATCTCGATACATCATTGTGCTCCCTTTATGAATAGAGAAGGTTGAGCTATGTGTATCATTCAGAAGACCCATCATTATCATTGGGTTAGATGGTACACATAATCATGACCCAAATCTTACAACCTCTTCCTCATCCACCAAGATCTATGATGATTATCCATTTTTAACAGCTTCCACCCTCTATAGACTTTCCACATCATTTTTTGAGCTTCCATTATTTTTTCCATAATATATGGATGAGTAGTAATTTGATAAAGGATTGGTTATTTTCCTCAATTAATTATTCCCATGAGCATCCTATGAATACCATATAATATCTGATCCTTTTCAATTCGAATCATTGATAAATATGTAAGATCCATTCTACGTAGAGAATCTCTTATCGTGTTAGACATACATTGATGGTAGTGGATTGATTAGTCCTAATTCATGATTATCCCTATCCATATTCATTGGTTAATATTTATCTATTTTTGTGTGAATATATATTTATGACTCTTGTGGTCAGTATATATCTCACACTTATCCCCATAGAGATAATGCCACCCGATTTTTATCGCAATGATCACATCTGCTAACTCCAGATTATGCATAGGATAGTTTTTATCAGGGATTTTCACCTTCCTTGAGGCATATGAAACCACATTAAAAATTTTCATAATCACACAAACTAATCCCTTATTTTAAGCATCTCTATTCACCAAGAATTGTTCTCAACTTGTAGGGAGTGTGCATACTGGCATAGTGATAAAGCTCTTATTCAACTCTGTGAAACAGTATACATATTACTGAGTCAATACAAACATTAAACTCTTCCATTTAATCATGGTCATTGTGTTTTACCATGTTTAAAAGTTATTAAAAAATTTCCAATAATACCCATCTTGACCTAAAAACTAAGGATCCCCATTACAACTGTTGGCATGGGAAACTCTTGAATTGCATTCATCTTGGAATAGTCCACATATATCCCTTTGCTAGTTATAAAATTCTACATGAATAATAATTCCTCCATCCAGAACACACATTTACTATAAATTTCATATAACTTCTCTATTCAAAGTGTCTTTAACATAGTGTTCAAATGCTCCTCAAGTTCATCCATGATCATGGAGTATTTCATAATATCATCAACAAAGACTACGAAATTTTTTTCAAGGTAGTCTATAATTATGATATTAATTAAATCCATTAAAATTTATTTAGAATTAGTGAGTATGATGGTCATCACTATGAACTCATAATGTCCATACCTTGTTTGAAATGTTTTCATTGAAATATAATTCTTCCTTACCATTAATTGGGGATATCCCGAAAAAAGGTCCACCCTAGAGAAATAATTGGCCCCACAAAGCTGATATAACAACTCATATAAAAGTTGAAGTGGATAAATGTTATTTTTTATGATTTAATAAAGTTGATTATAATAAATGAAGAGTTGAATTGATCTCTCCTTCCTCTGTATCAAGCTGACTAGCCCACCCCATTGTGAAGCACTAAGGAGTATAAAACACATCCCAAGATTCTCATATAACTACTTCTTTAGCTCCTATAGATCAACTATGGAATTTCTATATGGTGTCATTAATATTAGAAGAGATCCATGGAAAATTTAAATTTAGAAAAAAACATCACAATCAGGAGGAAAAACCGGAAACTCTTCAGCGAATACATCAGTGGAATCCCATAGTATGGGCATGTATTCAAGCATGACTATCTCCTTTGTCATAATTATTTAATCTAGATATAATTTCTCATAATGGTACAATATCCACACATGAGATAATGATTCAAAATTAGATTCATCTTTGTCCTTACACTTGTATATAATCGGAGGATTCTTCAGGATGTGAAGAGTGAATTATCATTCCATACAATAGATGTTGGATTTATATAACAACAATCAACACATTACCAAGATAGCCTCAAACTCAATTAAAGGAAGTATGACAAGATTTTCTGGGAGGTTCTGTCCACAAACGTTAAAAAGGGTGGATTTATAAACCATGGATGTAACATTTTCCCCATTTTATTTTTTAACATATAACTTTTTCTCCAAATTTTGAGTTGGTGTTTGAATAGTTCTACTGATTGTTCAAGATATGAAAATGTGGGTATAACTATAATAAATTAGTTCATTATATAATCATGAATTAATAACTATTGTACCTATAAACACATCATTGAATGGATCATCCTCAGTAGTAGTGATAGCATAATCCCATCCTTGTCTCTATTGATGTTGTTTTGATTGCCTTCGATAACCCTCATAATTGGAAAATTGTTCGCATAATTCCCATTATCCTTGTATTTGTAACACTACACTTTAGGATGACTGTTGATCTGAGCCATTCTTTATTTTTCCACATTATCTGGATTTTTCATATCCCTTTAGCAATTCTTGCCCATATTTCCAAACATTCTACATTTGAAGAAATTCTTTACTCCCTTCATATAGTTCCCAGGATGCTTCTACCAACAACTATTACATGGGGAAAATTATGGCAACATTCCAATATGGGATTTTTTTTATGAACCACCCATGTTTTTATCCATTATCCTCATCTTTTCACTAGGCCCAAGAGACCACTAAGAGTCTCCTATATACATTTTATCCTTGAGGTCATGACAGATAATATCCTCATAACTGTCAAAGCATCAAATCGACAACTCTTTTTGTAGACTCAATTTTAGTCTGCTAAAGAAGTGATCCCTTTGCATTTAGTGTTCATGAAAAATCTAGAGACGTACCTTGAAAGCCGTGTAATGTTTTATTCATTAACCCCAATGGACCCATCTTCCTTCTTCTTGAGTTTGAGGAACATTCATTCTATATTAAGACAGAGGGTTGGATGAGAATATTTTTTGAAAAACATCCTCTTAAATTCCTCTCAATCCATGAAATCATTTTCCTCTTGAGACATTGTATTCATGATCAGTTTCCACCAAAAATCAGATTCCCCATAAATATGATAGTCCAATAGTACAACATTCTCTTCTTACGAGCACTGGAGGATGAAGAATATCATTCTAGTGGAGTTAATAAAAAGTTCTACAAGGTTGGGATCAGAATATCCTCTAAACAAAGAAGGCCAGTTCCACATGAAGGATTCTACAGAAATAAGCACATTCCAAGAAGTAGGAGGGCCTTTCTTATGATTCAAGTAATTATTCATAACTCGAGCCAGCTATGTAATTATGACTATAATGTTTTGAGTACCCGCTCAAGTCATATTAGGAAAATCATTTAGGATCTCATAACATTTACTAACACATTGGATGATGAAACATGTTCTTTAATTTTCTACCATTATCAAATAAGATAAACCTATAATTAGAGGGAATTAATACATAGATATTGATCATAAAAATGAAACTTTTAACATAAAAATATATGTTTATAAAAAGTAAGTATATGATAACTTATGATTCCTTTTGTTTAAATATATTTTATCCTCAATCTTTTTCTCAACATATATTCTTATATGATATTTTCCCTTAATAATTTTGTGTAGAAAAATCCTTACCCAACATAAGAATATCCCCTAGGATTTTCATAACTATGAGTGTAGTAAGGCTCCAGTTTTTGCACCAGTTCTCATTCGAGTCTAGCTCAATGATGTGTTTTTATGTTTTACCCAAAGATAAATTTTCACCAGAGACTCCTCTATGTACTCATATACAGACTGGGATGTATTTTATTTATAAACCACTTACTCAATACTCACCAAAATTTAGGAATGTTTTCTTATACTTAGTCTTATCATTAAGGATTTAACTAAGGTGTTGTATTCCAACTCTCTAAAAAAACTAAACAATAATTTCATTCCAACTATTTTGACCATATCATTTTACATATGACAATAAATTATTTTAAGAATAGTTATACATCATAATACTATCCTAGGATCGATGTGTCTAGTTTCTTGTAAGACAAGGAACATAGATCATAAAACATGAGGCTACAAAAAACTCAATTTTGTTTAATCTCCATAAAGATAAACTAAATTCCATTGAGCCCATACATCAGCATTGGATACACTGGGGAACACATGAAAAATGGGATTATCTAAAAATCCTATCATGGGAATTAACATATGGATCGATCTTAAGAACATTTCATTGGAGTATTGAAATAATGATATCCAAAGCATGGAACACATGAAATCATATCATACAATTATGGGATCATATCAGCATGAAATCATAAAAATGTTGATGAATCATAAAACATGACTTTAGTATGGTTCAAGGTTGATCTCCAATCTTATTTTCAATTTTAGTATGTGTCAATAATAACCACCAATTTGGGTTCCCATTTTAGTAAGGGTCCAGGCTAACTGCCAACCCGCTTCACATCTCAAATCATGAGACTTAACATTACCCAAGGCATTAGAGCACTATATATGCGCACCCATCTAAAATTTTTTATGAATATTATTTCCACATAAATAATCATTCATAATCATCCATACATAGATATAAGGGTAACCATGGAATGTATTGGCTACCACAATCAGGCCATAAATCATTACTACTGGACATATCATAAAAGTGTCCATGATAGATAGGGATTTGAACATACAAGGACGTTTATAAGTAAAAATATGCATATAAAATGTTATGTCATCTCATTCATAAGAGAAAAAATATAAGAAACAATTTTTAGAATCACTATAATTAACACATTTTTGTATGTCTTTTTGGAAAAAACTATAGATAATTTCAAATAGAAAACATGATATTATTTTATAAAAAACATAATTGAAACAAAGTAATTTTTATAATAAAAAGTCTGATTCTATATGTAATATTTTAGATTAAAACAGAGGATAGAGTGGAAATGTAATTTGGAAAAAATTCAAGAACAACCCTTAAAAGAGGATTTCTAATCAGAAAGTTCTAAGGTGGGAACCTTTTAAGAACATGTATATCCCCAATTGAGAGTGATGAAAGGGCCATAATACCTGAATTTTTTAAAAATAAAAAGGATTTATAATATGTATGTAAACATATAAGATAACTCTTTCTGATATAAATAATAATAAAGCTATGTGAAAGGACAAAGAAGGTTCGAGTTGAATATGTTATGGTTTATCAGCATGGTGTCGGGTGTACCAAATTGGTCTTGATGTGTGAGAAAAGTGGTTTCACTACTGAAAATCGAGACTATAAAAACACATTGTTCCCAAAGGTTTAGAAAACCCATTGTGAAAAGGAACCTATAGCAACAGTTCTAGTAAACCATTGGAATATTCTATTTTATGTTAGGTTTTCCCAACGGTTTAAGAAAACCGTTGGGAAAGAGAACTATTACCTCTTTTTTTTATTAACCGTTGAGAAAAATTATACCCAATTTAGGGCTCACCCCCTTATGACATTTCATCCTTTCTCACTCCTATGTCCATGACCTCGACCACCTTCAAGTCTCCTCCTCCGCCTCCTGACCTATGCCTCCACATCCGCCTCCCGGCCCCCAACCTCTCCTCTGGTGAAGTTCCCCTTCCCCTATTGGATCCTTCTCCGATTACAACGTCCCCCTCTCAACTCAGCTCCCATCAACATTCCCCCTTTCCTTTTTTCTCCCTCTCTTAGAGACATCCTCTTCCCCACTTGGCTCATTCTCCTCCTCCGACATCCCCTGACCCCCTCTCCAGTCACGCGTGAGATCCCCTATATCCAAACACCCCACGGGACGTCCCCCTCAATCGGCTCCCTCTCCTACCACCTGGGAAATAATATTAACAGGACTGACCCTGTTCCCCAAGAGCTAGAGGTAAATGTTTTCCAAATCTATGTGTTAGACTGCCCATATGAGGTAGACATGACCTCTCCTGGCGTCTAATATCATGGTTTCTGTGTTTGTGGATATTTTGGTGATGATTTTCTTATGGTTTAGTTGTAATATTGATTTTGATAATTTTCAATTGTTTGTACAGTCCGGATGGCTAAAATTTTTCATCTGTTAATTCTTCACAGGTTTAGCTTAACCATGTTATTGTTTTGATCATTCAAATTTTCAATTAATGGTTTAGTTGTTCCCAGGATGCTTGTAATTGAAATAGTTGGATCATGGATACTGCATGTGGTGAGAGGTATAGAAGTAGGATAATTAATTGGATTGTAAATGGCGAAAAATGTCTTTTTACGTTCAGTAGGCATTTGTAAATGTGCAAAAATTTGGTTTGAAAATCAACATAAAGAGTTCTGAGTGCCATGTTTTGTTGAGACCATTGGTTATAAAAATGAAAATTTTAGTAGTTTGGTTATATTTAATAGATCAGAAATCCATAGTCACAGAAAACGAATCATTTTTCACTCATTATCGGGCAAATATATGAAATTAGATAGTTTGGTGTAGTGGGAGAGGGGGGGGGGATGAAATAACAATGACTTCAACCCATTTGCAGACATAAATGGGAAGGGTTCGATTGTGATGTCTGGGGTAATACAAATTGCTTAATAGGTATGTAATGTGGCATGGTACATATAAATAGATTGAGCCGAATCTCGGTCCAAGTCTTTTAAAAAATGTAAATTGTAAAAAATAACATAAATTAACAAAAATAAATATATTAAACGTACACTTCATCAAAATAAATTATGATTGAACAAAATTATATATTGATCTGTGCCAGGCTTGGTCTGGGCTTGGGTTTGGTCTGGCTTTGTTGGTACTTCACTAGTTCGAGCCTGCCCTAAACACTACATGGGGTGGTCCCATTATAAGAAATATGTCTCGCAGACTTTCCAGGTCCACGCCAGGCATTAGGACAATATTACACCACTATTGGGATTAATAACTATGTTATTATGTTATTGTTTCTTACATTAAAGACTATTTTTGGACTCTAAAAATTGCGTTATTACATTCATGTTACTTTAAATAGAACTTTTAATTAAAAAAACGATGTGATGTTACAATTTTTCCAATCCCCAACACAACAAAAACTTTATCTGTAATTATTTTTCATTATAATCACTCAACATGATAGTTTTATGGGCTGTTGATAGTGATAATTCTTGGATTGATATATGTATTAATTTTTATTGAATGAATTATAGACCTTGTTCACAATTGAAAGTTGAATGGTTCATGATATCAGGAGACCTATTTAAGACACATGGGCAATCTATACGGAATTTCATTTTATGATGCATCAATTATTATTCACTATAGTAGTCAATAACAGAATGCGGTGTGATGCGGAGGGGATCTAGCAGGGTTAGGTGCACAATATTCAACTCAACTAATGTAGCATTGGTTCTATTCAACGACTAAGTGTACTAGTATAGTGTTTACAATAGTTTTCTATATAAAGAACATAATGAAAAATGAAGAGATTATAAAATTGAATTGTTTCCCCCTTGCTTGTAGGAACATGATTTGACCCATGGGGCGGTGTGGTTCATATATATTGGGCGGTGACTTGTATTGTCATAGGATACAGGTATGGTTTTGTTTAGTTCTTATTTTGTTTTCTTTATCACAGTTTCCACTTAGTAATTTTACTTCTTTCTTTGTATGGAGGGTAGTGATGATATCTAGAATAGTTGACGTAGATCCCTTTTAAACTGTAATACCATGAGGTGTGAGTGTCAGGAAACATTAGAAGATAGAGTAGCCTTGGGGTCTTCCATGAGAAGGCAGTTTTTTCTAAAACTTTTTGTGGGAACATTTATGGAGTATGATGGAGTAATGTAATAACCCCATGTTTCTCCGTGAGAAAGCATAATTATCCCCATATGTCTCCAAGTGTCTCTATACATTGTCTTATCCTCTCCTCGTTTGGGAACATAACCAATCCTATCAAACCTATCCTAGTATATCCTCTCAGACACATAGTCTAGACACATCTCTCTAGTATTATCCCATTCCTCGATGCACATCTCCTTATCCAACAAGAAAAAGAGGATTATTAATGTTCTGAGTGTCCTAGTCACAAAAGCACACCATGTCGAACCCATCAACATTATATTCCCAATAATCCATCAAGAACCTCATCAAAATCATCTATTATAACCCATCCCCACTAACCAGGTTCCATCCTACGCTAAATCACACCAAGCCTCATGGCATTATAACCCCAATCTATCCGAAAATACCTAATAACCACACTAGCATCTCATCTTTCATCTCTTTAGTTGAACTCATGAATCATTAAATGGAGTAAAACCATTCATAATACATTTTATATACTAAATGGGACCATCCCACTCTAATAAACTACTAAGATTCCAATCCATCCTCGTAATTATTTCCTCCTCAAACTCTAGATGTAAAATTTCCACACCGATCAATACAAGGACCAATGCTTTTAGGAATATTCTACTTGATCTAAATCCTCATCATTAGTGAAATAAATCACATTAATGTGCATAAATGTCAGCTGAACCCTAAATTATAATAATTATTCATGTGGACAGACCCCATAACAACAAGGTAAGAACTGAAACCATAAATAAATATCTAAATACATGAGTAATTTGTACCTAAATATCTCAAGTGTAAAAATAAATACAAAAAATAACAAGACATCATCCCTTGTTTTGAACAAAACCAAACTATGTTTAAACTCATGACAAAATTATTATATTCTATTAATAGGAACGGTAATTGTTAATTAATAGGAATGTACTATATTATAGTATCATTTTGAAACATTGATCTGTTTCCCCTTCTCTTGAAAGAACATGATTTGACCCATGGGGTGTTGTGGTATATATATGTTGGGTGGTGATAGGTATAGTCATAGGAGACATGTATGTTTTTGTTTAGTTTAAATTTTTTTTATAACGCATTGGACACTTAGATCTTTGACTGCATTTTATGGATAGAGGGTAGTTATATTCTGCGAAGTGTTCCAGAAGGAGTTTACATTGATTCAATCCACTACCTTTGATCTGGGGTAATATTCTATGGTTACTACCTATCTCACACCTCATGTATTTTGGGCTTTGGGGTTTTTGACTCAATATTATGTTTTCGGTAGGGTGTTGGGTCGTTTCAGGTTTATTCAGTTGGATATGGTTATCCGATGCCAATCTAGGTAAGGATTTAAATCCATTGGTTGGTTTATCACTGGTTATGTGGAATCCTTTGTAACACCCCAAGCTTTAACAGTTCACTTCTCTTTGAATAATATAGTAGTGTGTGTTGTATGCAACATCGTGTTCCAACACACACCACAACCAATAAAACTAGCCGTTATGAATAGTAATACCCACATTTTTATATTTTATAAATTTTATCATTCAAAATGGACTTCATTTTTGGATTTTTAATATCTAAATTATCTTAGGGTAAATTTTTGGTATTTTTCTTAAAGCATTCAATTTTTTATGAATAGTGAAAAAACACAGAGTTATAATTTAAAATTGAATTTTTATTTTATTTAAATATAATTAAGGTCAAAATAGTTACATAATACCTATAAAAATTCAATTTAATTCATTGGAGTTAGTTTAGAATAATTTTAGATATATAGAAATATTATTGAAATTTTTACCGTCTTTTATCCACCTCCTAGGAGAATTTGGAAATTCATATAAAAACTAATTTTACCACTTCTGTGAGTGGAATTTCGGAAATCTGATAGACACAGTTAATATCACGGAGTAAAATTTGTGTTAATAAGGTAATAATTATTTTTGGTGAATAGTAAATTTTTACTTTTATTTAGCACGGTTAAATATATATAGGGTAATTAAGTGTAAAAATGGTAGTAATATTACCCTAACACATGTCCTAATTCTATTGGACAAGTGTATATCGACCGAAAACAACTTAAGAATAAAATATTATCATTTAGGTCCACTTGGTTTTGATTAGGACATTTATTATTATTTAATTCATTGAAGAGTTAAAAGAGATAAAATCATAGTATAATAAATAAAACATATTTAATATAGGGTAATACATAAGATAAATTCGATTATAAATATTCATTTGAAAGGTAGAAATATTCCCTACATAATGTTATTGTATTTATGATTTCTAGAAATTAAATAAATAAATTTATTTATGACACAATGATGATGCAGTAATTACTATATTAATGAATGATTAAGATAATTGATATTATAAATACACAAATAAATGTAATTTGAGACTTTTTATAAATTACAATAATTTTTGAGGTTAATATGACATATTAGGATTGTTTATATAAATTTTTTTTCCAAGTAATAATGTTGTTATGAATTTATCAAAAACAAAATACCAAATAATGTCAAAAATGACATAAAACAGTTTTTAAAACAAATATAATAATATTAATTGATATTCTAATCCAATAAATATAAGGTTCTACCGAATGACTTATATAATGATAGGTGAATCACTAATGGAACACTTGGGGGTGTCTTGTAGGTATATAGTATGTTTATTAAGTATATAATATATAAATACAAAGAGACATTGTAAATGTAAAACTATTTAACTACAAGTAAAATATAAATGATAAGGTTAATATAATGACCCAGACCTGTAAAAAATCTATTGGTTGAAAGGATGTCAACCCATCCTCACCTTAAAATATAAATAATCCAATTTTTAGCCATTATAAACAGAATGATAATTTATTATAAAATAATATTTCTAGCTTTTCCAATGGTTCCCCTCACCCCTCTTAGAAAAGGTCACCCCCTTCTCTCTAATTCACACCTTAAAAGCCTTTTGGATCATCCAAACACTACCCAAATATTATCTCAAATGCCCTCACTTCAACCTAGAGGCCTTATTTTGATCAGAAAGCCAACCTATGGAGCCCTTTTGATCAAATCAAAAGGAATTACCCGAAGAAGAGGTAATGTTTTCACCATCCTCTTTCATGTTCCATTCTTCTTCAACTTCTTATTTCTTTTTTATTCACATTCTAAAATAATTAATCTAATATCTTCTATATAATTTGATGTAATTATAAATATGGTACAACCATATTCAATATTCTATCCATCCTTTTAATGAATTGTCAGCATACGTGCATACGTACGGCTTACCGTCTCCATGTCGTGGTGTAATTGTTATTCAAAAAATTATTATTTGGATGGGTATAATAATGAAGTGTAATTCATGTGAATAATAAATATAACATGATAATTATTCGGTATATATGATAAACTATTCAATAATATATTATTTTAATATCAAATGAATGATATTGTCCCTCATGCATACATACGGACTACCGTCTCCACGAACGCGATGAGATTCATTTCACATCGTATCCATTCAAGTATAATTTTAATTTGATGATTAAAAATACTGTTTAAGGACATGATATAATTCTGGATGTGAATAATACACGACCTATGGATAAAAAACACGACCTATGTCACAAAACATATAAAAGAAAACGAGTATGTGAACACCCTAAAGGACGATAAAACTAATATATTATTAACAAAGAAATGTTAAAAGATCATATAATATATCATATAAATGAATATGATTCTTTTATAATTTAATAACAATTATTTCACCATTATACAGGAGGTAATCCTTCCCTCGACCAAGGAAAAGTACACAGTAAGGGTTTATTTCACAATCTCTTCATTATCCGAGGTTGCTTATACGTAATTATCTATTGGGACCTCTTTATCATCCACATCCATGTTTCTTAAAAATGTATTTCAAATCATTCTTATTATTTTATAGACTATGGGTTAAAGTCATTTATAACTTTGTTCACTTTTTATAAGAAGATTATAATGTAATATTTCTGTCATTTTCCAAACAAATTCCTTTTTAACATTTTCGACAGAATAAAGGAAAGAATGTCTTTTTTAACTTATACGGTGGGTGCGTCTATTTTCCACCATTATAAAATCATTGAAGGATCCCTTACAAGAATATAAGGACATTTTCAACATAAATTTTTTATTTAATAATTATATTACTTTTATATGATTTCAAACAAGAGATATTTCTCTCAAATGGCTTTAATTTCATTTATGTCAACATCCTTTGATGGATTTCAAGCTTATTTGATGTTGATTTATTTTGATACAAACCCTCCATATTGTATTGAAGGTTTTGTGATATGTTTGACTATGGATTTGTTATTTTTATACTATTCATGGTTTATGGAGAAATTATTGACATTTCATATTCTAGTTTTAATAGGAATGTATATGTTATGTTTAAACCTATTCATATGAGGATTTCATTGGACTTAATATGTGACGGGTGGAGCCCACTATAGACCCCTGTTGCATCGGTAGGTCTCATGTGGAAATGAAATGTATTGGAACAAGGCCTTGACAAAATTTTATTTGTAGTCTTGGGAAAAGGCCTTTACTATGTGGTTATCATAGTCTGGCATTATGCATTCCATCATTATGAATGTGGTTATCGATATTGCATGTTATTATTCGACTAGTAGAATATCAATGTGAATAAGTAAATGACATTTTTTCATTTTATCACTACCATATTAGGATAAAGTCCATGTTTAAAAGGCTTTGGTTTTAGTTATACATTTCCTTAAATTTTTATGCTTATTTATGAAAGTTTCCGCTATATTGTTTTCCTTACTAAGAATCTAAGCTAACCCCTTTCAAGGTTTTATTTTTCCTAAGATATTAAGAAGTATTTTCTGAATGACCTATTGGGATATTATAAGGGGATATGACTGTGTAGACATGATGTTGTGGTAGTTTTCACTTTATGATGTAATGTAAACTATGTGAAAGTATATAGTGATTCCAAGGCTACTAAACTAATCGGTATTTCGAACTTGATCTTATGTGATAATGCTAATGTTATGTAATAATGCACTAACTCTAGGTAACTAGGGTCAGGACATTACAGTTTTTATCAAAGAAGGTTTATTACAAACCTTGGATGAAATATTTAGATAAACTCTGATTAGATCATATAGCCCTGATATTGACTTTGATGACTAGTATATAAGAACTTCCTAGAATTTTGGTATTATAAAGATTTTTTAGGTTTTCTGAGAAATAAATCCTTATATGGAAATGAGTAGGTAGTGGAATCTCTGCCACATATGTTACTAGGGTTAAAACCTGAAAACAACGCATTGATCGTGACTCGAACGGGAACTGGTTCATGAAAACAGGCCATGCTGCACTCTTGGTTACGACACTCCCGGGGAATATGCTTAGGATAATTCACATTTTCATTATAAACCATTATTAAGGGTTTATGAGTATATACTTCCTCAAAGAAAAAAAATTTATGAATATAGATTATATCCATAAATAGTTTAATTTTTTTAAGTGATGTACAAGTATAGAAATATGTATTTTGATTCATAATCTGATCTAGTATATGGAATTTTTTAGAAATGGAACCTAGTGGAAGAAATTGAAACTGTATCAATGCACACACTCCATGTAGGGATTTCCCTCCTGCTCAAGATAATTATAGTGGAGCGGGTGATACAACTGGTGCTGATCAGCTAATCAGCATA
Organism: Viscum album; assembly: GCA_963277665.1. Taxonomy (NCBI): domain Eukaryota; kingdom Viridiplantae; phylum Streptophyta; class Magnoliopsida; order Santalales; family Viscaceae; genus Viscum; species Viscum album. The sequence goes on from OY728160.1 coordinate 2,068,551,355, forward strand.
CAATGACATCTCACTCAGGTTATGAATAATATCCTTACCCATATGGATCACACTGTTCCACAGTGTGGAGGATAAATGTTAGATCACTTCATGAGTCAAAAACTGTCAACATTCAACGGGAGTATAAATCCATTGGATTCTGATCAATGGATAAGTTCCCTAGAGAAAATATTTCAGGCATTCAGGAGTAGTGAAAGGGAAAAATTATCATGAAAGTTTACCACATCACTAGAGATGTTGATCAATGGTGGTCATTGATTAAAAACATGAAGGAAGATAACTAAGTATAAAATATGGATTAGAGGGAGTTCAAAGATCGGTTTTTAGAAAAATACTTTCCTCGTGACCATCGGGCAGATATGGAAAGGAAATTTCTATGTCTGATACAAAAGGTTGTTGAGAATGTCATAAAGTATTAGTCTAACATTACAAGGTTATCAAGGTATACGGTAGATTATATATGTAACCCAAGAAGTAATATTGATTGTTTCTTTTATGGGTAAAAACCATTTCTCTATCGAGCATTACTGTCACAAACCTTCTCGGTGTACGCATATATTGTCTCAATCGCTATCAAGACAAAAAAAATTCTCTGAATCTTACAACATTAATGAAAATCTAGAGAATAAGAGATCTAGTGATCAATATGGGAATGGAAATAAGGGGAAGAAGGAAAAAAGTTGAATATCCATACAATAATAAATTTGTGAAGAAACACCCTGGTACCTGATTGAAGGGAATGTGTGTCTGTTACAATTGTGATGAAAAAGGCCACCAAGCTCGTGATTGCAAGGGGAAGAAAAAAGCTACCGATGTTCAATGCTACAACTATAGGGAGAAGGGACATTATGCAAATTAATTTACTAAGCGTCAGGGGAACTTACCTCAAAAACTTTAAAGGGATCATGGAAATGCTTATGTTATTTCTACTGCTGGAGTAGAAGCTCCGAAAGACGTGGCGGCGGGTAATTTAATGGTTTCCTCTAGTTTAGAAAATGCATTATGTGATTTTGGATCATTTCATTGTTTCATATCTTCACAGTTTGATAAGAAGTTAGATATTTTCAATTTTATTTAACAAAGGGAGTTTTCAGTTAAAACTTCTAAGGAAATTATCATTTCTACAAATTTCTGTGGATCCGTTCCCTTTAAGGAATATAAATGTTCTTTATCTACTATTCACATCGTAATACCATTGATTGAGTTTGATATAATCCTCAGTATGGATTGGATTTCGGACCATGATGTGAAGATTTATTATAAGAATAAGGAGGTTACAATTTTTGATGATGATGATAAATAACACCTTATCTTTAGAACAGAATTGTCACCACCTAATTCTTACCTCGATCCACCCACAGTAGCATAACAAAATTCAATTATTGGGGAGGAAGAGAATGAAATTATTGTATTTAAGGAATGAAATGTTCTAATAGAGGATGTACCTATTGTGAGAGAATATGCTGATGTGTTTCCGGAATATTTACCTAGATATCCTCCAGAAAGATTAATTGAGTTTTCCATTGATTTAATTCTTGGATCAAGGCCCATATCGAAGACCCCTTATAGAATAGCCACTGTGGAATTAGTTGAACTAATGAAACAACTATAGGAATTGAGTAATAAGGGATTTATTCTACCTAGTGTATCACTATGGGGAGCCCCTATCCTTTTTGTTAAGATGGAAGATGAATCTATGAGGTTATGTATCGACTATAGGGAAATGAATGCTATAACAATGAAGAAAAAGTATCCCCTACCTCATATTGATGATTTATTTGACCAACTACATGGAGATCAATATTTTTCAAAGATTTAACTTCGATCTGGATACCATTAGTTGTGTGTAATTAAGGAAGGAATTCTGAAGACAACATTTCATACCATGTGCGGGAATTAAGAGTTTACAATAATGCCTTTTGGGCTGACTAATGCACCCTCTGTATTCATGGATCTAATGAATAGAGTTTTCAAGGAATATCTCAATGATTTTGTGGTGGTATTTATTGATGAAATATTGGTATTCTCCAAAAGCTACAAAGTTAATGAAAATTACTTGAACATTATCCTGAAGAATCTTTGAAGACCTGAATTATATGGGAATTTTAGTAAGTGTGAATTCTAGCTTCATGAGATTTCTTTTCATGGACATATTGTCTCTAAAATGGAATCTCTGTTGATCCTTCTAAGACCAAGGCAATCTAATAATGGCCTTCACCGATGAGTATAACTAAGGAATGCAATTTTATTGGCTTATCATGTTATTATCAGTGTTTTGTCCAGAACTTTGCCAGTTTGGCTAACCCCTTAACAAAGCTCCCATGTAAAGGGGATAAATTGTTTTGGACAAAAGAGTGTGATGAATGTTTAGAAGAACTTATGAGAAGATTAGTCAATTCTCCTATATTTATCTACCATCAGGGAATGATGGGTTTGTTATTTATTGTGATGCTTAAATGAAAGGACTTGGTTGTTTCCTTATGCAGAATGATAGGGTTATTGCCTATGCATCACGACAACTGAAAATTCAGGATCAAAACAATCCTACTCAAGATCTTGAGTTATCTGCTGTAATTATTTCTTTGAAGATATGGACAAATTATCTGAAAAGTGAAAAATGTAAGATTTATACTGATCACTAGAGTTTTAATTACATTATCTCATAGAAAGAACTCAACATGAGGCCAAAGAGATGGCTTGAACTACTCAAGGATTATGATTTCACGATACAATACCACTCGGGGAAGGCAAATAAGGTTGCATATGCTTTGAGAAGAAAAGATCTTGGAGTTTTGAACTTGTTGAGAGTTGAAAGGTATACAATGTTCCTGGATATAGTAAATTTGGATATAGGAATCACCATGGACGGTGAAACATCAATATATTATCAAATGGTTTCCAAACCTTCTTTACTAGAAATGATTAAGAGTTCTCAGACCGATGATGAATAATTTCAAAAGAATATTAATGCTGTGAATTATGGGAGATTGAGATAAATTTTTTATGAAGAATGAATTTTGATATTTGGGAAGAGTCATTGTGTTCCGGATATACCTAATATGAAAAGGGAATTTTTAGATGATCCTCATAGATCCAATTTCTCTGTACACCCTAAGAGCACCAAAATGTATAGGGAATTGAAGGAAAAATTTTGGTGGGACAACATGAAGAGGGAGATTTCTAACATTGTGTCAAGATGTATTGTTTTTTAACAAATGAAAGGTTTAAGGTAATAGCCTGGAGGAGTAATGCAACCTCTTCCCATACCGGAGTGGAAATGGGAAAATATTATGATGGACATTGTCCTGGGGCTACAAAAGGCTCCAAGAAGGAACGATGCAATATGGGTTATTTTTGATCGTCTTACCATGTCAGCACATTTTATTACTATAAGAGATGATCTACCACTAGAACGTCTAGAAATAATATATATTAATGAAGTTGTGATACTTTATGGAGTACCCCTATTGATTGTTTCCGATCGTGATCCCCGTTTTATTTCAACATTCTGGAAGAGTCTTCACATGTAATTGGATACTGAACATTGTTTGAGCACTGGCTACCACACTCAAATAGATGGAAAATTAGAATGGACTATTCAAACCTTAGAATACATGTTGAGATCATTCTCACTTGACTTTTAGGGTATGTGGGATAAATATTTACATCTAGTGGAATTTTCCTACATAAATAACTTCCATTAAAGTATTCGGATGGCACCATATGAAGCGTTGTACGGAAATAGATGCCGCACAACAACCTGTGGGGATGAATCTTTTGAAAGAAGACTCATAGGCCCAGAACTGGTGGTGGAAACGATGGAAAAGGTGAAGGTAGTCCAAAACCACATCAAAGTAGCTCAAAGTAGGCAGAAGAGCTATACCGATAATCAAAGGAAGGATTTGGAATTTCAAGTAGGAGATGATGTTTTCTTAAATGTATATCAATGGAAGGGATTTATACATTTCGGTAAGAAAGGTAAATTGATTCCCAGGTACATCGGACCTTTCGAAATTCTAAAATGAATTGGGGTTGTAGCTTATCGTTTGTCAATGCCTCATTGTCTCTCTAAAGTCCACGATGTGGTCCACATATCATTGTTGAGAAAATGTATGTCTGACCCATCGCATGTACTCACTTATGAGGAAATAGAATTGGAACATGATCTATCTTATTGCGAAGAGCTCATGATTCCTGATACCAGAGAACATGTGCTGAGAAACCGGACGACTCGTCTGGAAAAAGTTCTATGGAGAAACCTTAAGATTGAAGATGAAACGTGGGAACCTGAGAAACTTGTGATGAAGAACCACCCACGTCTTTTCATGCGGTAGTATTCTAGAAATTTCAAGGATGAAATAATTTTAAGGAGGGGAGATTGTAACACCCCAATCTTCCACGATATTCTTCCCTTTGAATAATACAGTAGCTTGTGTTGTACCCATCTTCGAGTTCTAACACATACCACAACCAATCAAACTACCCGTTCTGAATATTAATACCCACATTTTAAAATTTTATAAATTTTATCTTTCAAAATGGACTTCATTTTTGGATTTGGAATATCGAAATTAATTTAGGGTGAATTTTTGGTATTTTTCTGAAAACATTCAATTTTTTATGAATAGTGAAAAATCACTGAGTTATAGTTTAAAACTGAATTTTTATTTTAATAATTATTTATTTTATTTAAATTTAATTATGGTCAAAATAGATACATAATACCTATGTATGTTCAATGTAATTCATTGGAGTTAGTATAGAATAATTTTATATATATATAAATTTTATTGAACTTTTTACCGTCTTTTACCCACCTCATAGGAGAAACTGTTAATTCACATAAAACATAATTTTAATGCTTCTGTTAGTTGAATTTCCAAAATCAATGAAAAATAGTTAATATCTAGGAGTAAAATGCGGTTCAATAAGAAAGAAATATTTTTTTGTGAATAGTAACTTTTTACTTTTATTTACAACAGTTAAAAGTAAATAGGGTAGTTAAGGGTAAAATGAAATTAATATTTCCCAATCACATGTCCTAATTCTATTTGGGAAGTTTAAATAGACAAAAAACAGCCATAGGAATAAAATATTATCGTTTAGGTCCACTTGGATTAGATTAGGACATTTAATATTATTTAATTCAAAGAAGTGTTAAAAGATTTTAAATCAATGTTTAATAACTACAACATTTTTAATATAGGGTTATACATGAGATAAATTCTATTATAAATATTAGTTTTAAAGATAAAAATATTCCCTACATAATTTTATTTCTTTTAAAATTTTTGAAATTAAATAATTTATTTTATTTATGACACAATGATGATGCAGTAATTACCATATTAATGAATGATTAAGATAATTGATATTATAAATACCCAAATAAATGTAATTTGAGACTTTATAAATTCCAATAAATTTATAAGTTAATATAACATATTAAGATTGTTTATATTAATTTTTTTTGATGTAATAGTACTATTATGAATTTATCAAAAACAAAATACCCAACAATGTCAAAATTGAAATAAAATAGTTTTTTTTAAATAATATTATATTATTAATTGATATTATATTCCTAAAAATCTAAGGATCATAAAATGGACTTATATAATGATAGATGTATCATTAATGAACCACTTGGGTGTCTCCTAGAGGTATATAGTATGTTTATTATGTATTTAATATAAAAAACAAAGAGACATTGTAAATGTCAAACTATTTAACTAAGAGTTATATATAAATGATAAGGTTAATAAAGTAATCCAAACCTGTCTAAAATCTATTGGTTGAAAGGATTTAGACACATACCCACAATAAAATCTAAATAATCCACTTTGGAGGCATTAGAATCCTAATATGAATTTATTATAAAATAATAATTCTAGCTTTTCCAAAGGCTCTCTTATGAAAAGGAACTCCCCCTTATCTCTAATTAAAACCATCAAAGCCATTTGTATCGGCCAACCCCTGCCAATATATTCTCTCAACTTCCCACACTACAACATAGAGGCCATTGTTTGATCATAAAGCCATTCTATGGATCAATTTTTGATAAAATCAAAAGGAAGTACCCGATGAAGATGTAATGTTTTCACCACCCTCTTTCAAGTTCTTTTTTTCTTCAACTTCTTCTTTATTTGTTTACCCCATTCTAAAATAATAAATCCAGTATATTCTATATACTGTGATGTTATTATAAATATGGTACAACCATATTCAGTATTATATCCATGCTTTTAATGAAATGTCACCATACGGGCGTACGTACTGCTTACCGTCTCCATGTCGTGGTGTAATTGTTATTCAAAACATTATTATTTAGATGGGTATAATAATGATATTTAATTCACGTGAATAATAAAGATAACATGATAATGATTCATTATATATGATATAAAATCCAATTATATATTATTTTAATATCAAAACAATGATATTGTTGCTCGTGCGTACATACGGACTACTGTCTCCACGAATGTGATTAGATTCATTTCCCATCATATCCATTCAAGTCTAATTTTCATTTGATGATTAAAAATAATTTTTATGGACTTGATATAATTATGGATATGAATAATACATAACCTATGGATAACAGACATATCATATGTAGAAAAACTTATAAAAGAAAATGAGTAAGTGAACATCCGAAATGACGATAATAATCAGATATTTTTAACAAGGTAATGTTAAAAGATCATATTAGATATCATATTAATGTATATGATTCTTGTATTATTTAATACCAATTATTTCGCCATTTTACCGGAGGTTAACCTACCCTCAACCATGGAAAAGTACAAGGTAATGCTTTATTTCACAGTATCTTCATTATTTGAGGTTGTTTATACGTAATTATGTACTAGGACCTCTTTATCATCCACATCCATGATTCTTTAAAATGTATTTTAAATAATTATTAATTTTACAGACTTTGGGATAAAGTCATTTATACCCTTTTGACTTTTTATAAAAACTTTATAATGGAATCTTTTTGTCGTTTTTCAAACAAGGTCTTTTTTACCCTTTTCGACAGAATTATGGTAAGAATGTCTTTTTTAACTTATACGGAGGGTACGGCTATTTGCAGCACTTATAAAATCATTTATTCTTCCCTTAATGATTATAAGGATATTTTAAAAGAAAATTTTTTATTTTATAATTATATTACTTTTAAATGATTTCATAGAAAGAGATATTTCTCTCAAGTAGTTTTTATTTCATCTATGTCAACATTTTTTGATGGATTTCAAGCTTATTTGAAGTTGATTTATTATGATTCAAAACATCCATATTGTATTGAATGTTTTTTTGTTATTTTTGACTGTGTATGTGTTATTTTTATACCATTCATGAATTATAGAGAATGTATTGACATTTCGTATGGTAGTTTTAATACGAATGATTATGTTCTGTTTAAAACTGTTCATATGAGGAATTCATTGGACTTAATAAGTGACAAGATGAGCCCTCTATAGCTCCTCGATGCATCGGTAGGTATCATGAGACAAACTAGTGTCTTGGAACAAGGCCTGGAAAAAATCTTTTTTGTAGTCTTGGCGTAAGGCCTTGACTATGTGGTTATGATAGTATGGCATTATGAATTCCATCATTATGAAAGTGGTTATTGATATTGCATGTGATTATTTTACTAGTATAATATCCATGTGAATAAGTAAGTGGCATTATGTCATTTTATCATTTCCATATTATGCTGATGTTCGAGTTCAAAAGGCTTTGGTTTTAGCTATACATTGCCTTAAATGTTTATTCTTATTTATGAATGTTTCCACTATATTGTTATACTTAATAAGTAACTAATCTCACCCCTTTAAATGTTTTATTTTTCCTAGGATGTGAGAAAATATATTATGAATGACTTGTAGGGATAGTATAAGGGGATATGACTGTGAAGACAAGATTTTTTTGTAGTTTTCACTTTATGATGTAATGAAATCTATATGAATGTGTCCAGTGATTCCAAGGATACTAAACTAATTGGTCTTACGAGACTTGATATTTTGTGATCATTTCAATTTTATGTAATAATGCACTGACTCTGGGTAATTGGGGCCAGGGCATTACATCCTTCATGTGTTTTAAGGTTCTTAATGTCCTTTGTGTAGTTTGTTGATCCCTGCTCTTTGGTTTCGAGTCGACAAGTCAAGGGCTACTCGCCTGCATGGGAATAGGTAAGTAAGTATATGTATGTGGGGTACCCCGTTATGTGTATAGTCACCCATGGAAGTGATTATTCACGTATGGAGCTAGGTGATCCCATGTATATATATATAAATTCATACACAGGTGAGTGGAGTCTGATATATACATATAAGCGTATGTTCAAGGATCACCTTACACATGCCCATGGCCATGCGGGTGTGTGGATAGGGGCTAGGTGCCCATGCATGTGTGTGAAGGTGCATATTCCTCGTGGAGGAGCATCATCTTTTAGTTAGAAATCTCCAAGAGCAGAAGTGGACATCTTGGTTCCACCTTGAGGTAGAGTCCTTCTCGTAGCGTCATTAATTTATGAATGCATTAAATTGAATCTAGAATCCTTCTTAATTCTGATTAATTATATTGAATTGCATATCTTGAATATGTTTCCATTAATATAAATGGTTCAATTGATAAAAAATGTCATGTTATTATAATAAAACCCCTCCACTGGAGGTGCGCTCGCTGTGAAAAAATCACATTGATAGTTTAGTGTGAATGATTATTTTCCTTTGTTTCATTTCCCAATAGAAGTTGTGTCATTGTTCTACTCACTAAAACCATCATATGATCCCTTATTATAACATAGTAAATAGTTTATTTGTTCTATCATGTCCGTTCTAACGATATCTTTTGTAAAAACCCATGTCGTGTACTTGTTGGGCCTCTTGGCTGCCCCTTTGGGTGGTTACCTGAGCCTATATATCTAAAAAAATTATTGGTGTCATTGTTTAACACATTTCATTCATATGGTGTTCCCCACCATAATCATATCTTAACCCCGTTTGGGGTGTTTTCCAAGCCTCGATGCATATAACTTTTTTTAAATATTTGAATTCTTCCATAAGATTTGTGTTGCATCTTGAGATATTAAAACATACTCAAATTCTATTGTTCTCAAGGTGACTAATGTTTTATTATTAGAGTTCCAAAAAATGCATATACCATTGATAAGTAATACACCTGCAAAATTTGACTATCAATTAGTAGTTTCAACTACCTAGTACCACTTTTAAAAACAACGAATATAAAATATATATATTTATCATACCACAATCCTGAATCAAGAGTCTGTTTTTAATAACATATGTTGGGTTTCTATAATGTGAAGGACAAATACATAGGATTTACATGGCATCCTGGCCAAAATATATTTCCCCATGGATGTCGCTGGACCGGGAGAACACGTCATGGTCACGTCGAGGTCACGCCGCGGTAATGTCATGATTTGGTCGTGCTCCAGGATGACATCCCACGATGGTTCACCATCCTGTCTGAATTCGATGTAGGATTCCTCGATAGGGTTTTAGATTCATTACCCACCCATTGTTATTGGGGAGGGAGTTGGAAACTATAATGTTTCCCCGCATCCTCCCGCTCCCTTCACTCATGGTCAAAAGATTCTACCCCAAGGATGTCGCTGGACCAGGCCAACATGCCGCTGTCACACCGTTGTCACTCTGGGGTCACGCCACTGTCACGCCGCAGTCATGCGGCGGTCCAGCCGCGGTCACACCACGTCCACACCTCTGTCACACCTCAGTAATGTAATGATTTGGCCCTGCTCCAGGATGACACCCTGCGGTAGTTCACAGTACCGTCATAATTCTATGTATGATACCTAGATAGAGTTTTAGACACATTAGCATCCCATAGTTAATGGGGAGGTAGGTGATGACTGGAATGTTGCCCACCTCCTCATACTACCTTTTCTCCGAACTGGAAGATTTTTCCCCATGAATGTTGCTGGACCAGGCCAACACGTCCCGATCACACTACGGTCAAACCGCGATCATACAGCAGTCACGCCACGGTCACACTGCGGTAATGTTGTGATTTGGCCCTACTACAGGATGACACCCCACAGTGGTTCGTAGTCCTATTTGAATTTGATTTAAGATACCAAAATAGAGTTTTAGATACATTACCCACCCTCCTTCCTGGACCCTGGAAAGCCCCCCCCCCCACCCTCCTCCCTCCCCTAGAACAGCCCCCCCACCCACATCTCGGGACCTCAGACAGCCCCCTGGACAGCCCCCCCTCCATCCTCCCTGGACCCCAGATAGCCCCTCAGACAGCCCCCAGATAGTCCCCCAACACTCTTAAATGGACCCTGGATCCCAATCTATGCTCTCTTCAAGATTCACCAGAAATCCCAATGGAAAAGATGGTTTTATATCTTCGGAATAATATGAGAGAATGGTGCAAACCCAAATTGAATATAGGAAGCATGGAGAGGATTAGACACACCCAGATCTTCAATACTCACTTGAAATAACTCAAAATGCCCATTTTACGTGTACGAGTCATTCCCGCCTCAAACAATGGAAGTGTGTGTCCGATACCACTCAAACTATCTCACTTTTATTTGAAATGGACAACATTTTAGACGAAAACAAGAACTAACATATAAAAAACCATTCAAACATATTTGGATTGTGTTGATACATTATAACAACGATCCATCTGTAATTTGTGACATGTACGAGTCATCCTCATCTCAATCTGAGGTATGGTGTGGCCGATACCACTCAAAGTGTTTTACTTTTATTTGAAATGGACAACATTTTATGTGAAAACAAAAACTGAAAGATGGAAAACCAAACAAACACCTTCAGATTCTATTGATACTTTAGGAAAATAATTCTTGGGTCATTTGTGACGTGTATGTGTCATCTCCACCTCAATTAGTGGCATAGTGTGGCCGATATCACTCGAATGTCTCACTTTTATTTGAAATCGACTGAATTTTAAGTGAAAACAACAACTGGCCTATAGAAAACTAACTCAAATCATTTGGATTGTGTTGATACATCAACAAAATTATCCATGGGTCATTTTTGACATGTACGAGTCAACCCCACATCAATCCGAGGCACAGTGTGGCTGGTGACACTCAAAGTGTCCTAGTTTATTTAATATGGAAGTCATTTTAACTGAAAAAAATAAATAGCATACAGAAAACCGAACAATGAATTATAATTCAGTTAATACTTCCAAGAAACGAACCATGGGTCATTTATAACATGTACGAGTTAGCACCACCACAATATGAGGCACGGTGTTGCTGGAACCACTAAAAGTGTCTCACTTTTCTTTGAAATGGACAACATTTTATGTGAAAACAACAACTGTCATACGAAAAAATGACCAAATGAATTCATGTTCTATTTATATTTTTGGAAAAGGAGATGTGGGTCATTTTTGACGTGTAAAAGTCACCCCGCATCAATCTGAGGCATGGTGTGGTAGGTATAACTCAAAGTGTTTTACTTTTGTTTAAAATGGATTATCTTCTATGTAAAAATAACTTGCATATGGATAACTAACAAAACACATTCAGATTGTGTTGTTACATTAGGAAAACGATCCATGGGTCATTTGTGACATGTACGATTCAACCCTGCCTCAATCCGAGGCGTGGTCAGAGTCTCTCTTTTTTTTAAAAGGACATCATTTTAATTGAATACAACAACTAACATATAGAAAACAGACCAAAGACATTAATATTCTTTTGAAACATTGGTAAAATGATCCATGAGTCATATGTGATGTGTATGAGTCAACCCTGCCTCTATCCGGGGGCTGTTGTGGCCGGAACCACTCAAACTATCTCACTTTTATTTGAAATGGACAGGATTTTAATTGAAAACAACAACTAGCAAACACAAAACAGACCAAATGAATTCGGATTGTGTTGATTCTTTAGGAAAATGATACATGGGTCATTTGTGACATGTAAGAGTTCCCCCCGCCTCTTTTTGAGGTGTGGTGAGGCTGGAACCACTCAAAGTGTCTCTCTTTTGTATAAAATAGACAACATTTTAATTGAAAACAACAACACACAAATGAAAAACTGACCAAACACTTTAATATTATGTTAATAATTTATGAAAACAATACATCGGTCATTTTGGATGTGTAAAATTTAACCCTGCCTCAATCTGAAGTGTGGTGTGGCCGAAACCACTGAATATGTCTCACTTTTCATAGAAATGGACAACATTTTAAGTGCAAACAACAACTGGCATACGGTAAACCAAACATACACATTATTATTAGATCTATAATTTAGTATAAGGATCCATGGGTCATTTGTGATGTTTTCGTGTCAACCACGCCTCAATATGAGGCACGGTGTGGCCGATACCACTCAAAGTGTCTTTCTTTTGGTTAAAATGGATACTCTTTTAAGTAAAAACAACTGGCATACAAAAAACTGACCAAACACATTCGGATTGTGTTGATACTTTAGGAAAATGATCCAAGGGTCATTTGTGATGTGTAAGAGTCAACCCCACCTCAATATGAGGCATAGTGTGGCCGATACCACTCAAAGTGTCTCTATTTTGTTTCAAAAGGACATCATTTTAAGTGAATACAACAACTGACATATGGAAAACTAACCAGTGGAATTCACATTTTTTTGAAACATTAGGATGACAATACATGGGTTATATGTGACGTGTATGAGTAAACAACGCCTCAATCCTAGGGCCGGTGTGAATGGAACCACTCAAAATGTCTCACTTTTATTTGGAATGGACATGATTTTAAGTGAAAACAACAACATGTATATGGAAAACTGACCAAATGCATTTTTATTGTGTTGATACATTAAGAAAATGATCCATGGATCATTTGGGACATGTAAGATTCAACCTTGACTCAATCTGAGGCACGTTGTGGCGGGCACCTCTCAATGTATCTCTAATTATTTTAAAATGGACAATATTTTAGGAGAAAAAAATGACATACGAATAACCGACCAAACAAATTCGGATTGTGTTTATACTTTAGTAAAATAATACATGGGTCATTTTTGATGGTTATGTGTCAACCCCACCTCAATCTGAGGTGTGTTGTGGCCAACACATATCAAAATGTCTCACTTTTCGTTTAAATGGTCAACATTTAATGTGAAAAATAAAAATAGCATACAGAAAACTAACCAACCACATTTAGATTCTATATATACATTAGAACAAGGATCCATGGTTTATTTTTGAAATGTAAGAATCAACCCCGCCTCAATCTGAGGCATAGTGTGACCGACACCACTCAAAGTGTCTCTCTTTTGTTAAAATTGGACAACATTTTAAGTGAAAACAACAACTGACATACGAAAAACTGATCAAACACATTTAGATTGTGTTGATACTTTAGGAAAATGATCCATGGCTAATTTGTGACATTTTAGAGTCAAACCCATATCAATGAGAGGCACAGTGTGTCTGACGCCACTAAAATTGTCTCTCTTTAGTTTAAAATGGACAACATTTTATGTGAAAACAAAAATAAACATATGGAAAATAGACCAAATGCATTCTGATTGTGTTGATAATTAAGGAAAACGATCCATGGGTCATTTTTGACGTGTATGAGTCCTCCTCGCTTCAATCCAGGCAGCGGTGTGGCCAACACCACTCAAAGTTCCTCACATTTCATTGAAATGGACAACAATTTAAGTGAAAACCATAAATGGCATACGGAAAACCGACAAAATAGATTTATATTTTTTTGATACATTAGTTAAAGGATCCATAGGTAATTTTTGATGTGTACGAGTCACCCTTGCCTCTATCCGAGGCACTATGTAGCTGGTACCACTGAAAGTATCATTCATTTCTTTAAAATGGATACTCTTAAGAAAAAACAACTGGCATACGTAAAACCAAACAAACGAATTCGGATTGTGTTGATACAATAGGAAACCGATCCATGGGTTATTTTTGATGTGTAAGAGTCGATATGGGCTCAATATGAGGTCTAGTGTGGTCCACACAACCCAAAGTGACTCTCTTTTATTTCTAAAGGACATCATTTTAAGTGAATACAACAACTTACATAAGAAAATCCAACCAAATTCATTTTGATATTATTGAATCATTATGACAATGATCTATGTGCCATATGTGACGTGTACGAGTGAACCACTCTTCAATTTGAGGTCCAGTGTGGATAGCACCACTCAAATTTACTCACTTTTATTTGAAATGGAAAGAATTTAATTGAAAACAACAACTAGCATATGGAATACTGACCAAACACTTTCAAATTGTGTTTATACATCAGAAAAATGATACATGGGTCATTTTTTATGTGTACCACTCGACCCCGCCTCAAAACGTGGCAGGGTCTGGCTGACACCACTCAAAATGTCTCTCATTTGTTTAAAATGGACATCATTTTAAGTGAAAACAACAACTGAAATACAGAAAACCAAAAAAACACATTTGGATTTTGTTTAAACTTTAGTACAACTATCTGTGAATAATATGGGACAATTATGAGTCATCCATGCTTCAATACGAGGGACGGTGTGGCTGCAACCACTCAAATTGTCTCACTTTTATTTGAAATGGAAATTATTTTAAGTGAAAACAACAACTTGCATATGAAAAAATGAACAAACACATTCATATATTGTTGATACTTTAGGAAAACTATACATGGGTCATTTTTTATGTGTACGGGTCAACCCTGCCATAATTTGAACCACAATGTGTTCGAAACCACTCAAAGTGTCTATCTTTTGTTTAAAATGGACATCATTATAAGTGAAAACAACAACTGAAATAAAGAAAACTGACTAAAATCATTCATATTCTATTGAAGCATTAGTACAATGATCCATGGGTAATATGTGACCTGTATGATTCAACCTTGACTCAATCTGAAGCGTGGTGTGGCCGACACCACTCAAAGTGTCACTTTTTTGTTTAAAATGGACATCATTTTAAGTAAAAAAGAATAATTGACATACAAAAGACTGACCAAATGAATTCAAATTCTGTTTAAAATTTAGAAAAACGAACTAAGGGTTATATGTGACATGTATGTGTCAACCCTATATCAATCCGAGGCACGGTGTGGCCGAAACCACTCAAAGTGTCTCTATTTTGTTTAAAATGAACATCAATTTAAATGAAAACAACAACTGACATATGTTAAACTAACCAAATGCATTCAGATTCTTTTGAAATTTAGGACAATGATCCATGGGCCATGGGTGACATATAAGAGTCAACCACACCTCAATATGAGGCACTGTGTAGACGACATCACTCTAACTTTCTCTACTTTGTTTAAAAGGGACATCATTTTAAGTAAAAACCACTAGCATACGGAAAACTAACCAAACCTATTCTGATTGAGTTGATACATAAGAAAAACAATCCATGAGTTGTATGTGATGTGTACGAGTCAACCTTGCCTCAATCTGAGGTGCGGTGTGGCCGACACCACTCAATGTTTCTCACGTATATTTAAGATGGAAAACATTTTAAGCGAAAAAAAAACTGGCATATGGAAAACCATCTAAACAAATTTAGATTTTGTTGATACTTTATGAAAATGATTTACAAGTCATATGTTACCCGCCTCAATTAGAAACACAATGTGTCTAGTATAACTCCAAGTGTATGTCTTTTGTTTAAAATGGACATCATTTTCAGAAAAAACAATTGGTATACATAAAACCATCAAACTTATTCGAATTCACTTGATACTTTATTTTGGGGTTATTAGATTATAATTTGTGAATTCAATCATGTATGTGTTAAGGAAAATGTAATTTTATTGTATTCTTAATTATCTATAACCCACCCCCTAGACACCCCCAGCCCCGTGGACAACCCCTCACCCCAGGACACCCCCACCCCTCAGGATACCCCCAACCCCTTGTATGTCATATTATATTTGTGGTATATATAATTCAGAATTCTGTATGCAACATAATTTCTTTTGATTGTGTTATTGATTCATAATTAATAATTCATTACATACTTTATTTTCCATTTATTTAATTGAGAATTCAATTATGAATTCTGTATTGCATATTGTAATTGGGTTCATATACATGATTATAATTATGGTAAATTCAATGGTTATAAGAGTATGATATATTTATGTTTTTTTGTGTGCTATAACAGGTGCTTGTTTCTTTTAAGAGTGTATGTAGTTGAGTGTTCATCAGTTTTGTTGCTGTTAAGAGTGTGTGCATGTGTATTTTCATGGGAGGAGATGAGATTTTAGGTGGTTGGTCTGGATAATTTTGGTAATACACTATACCAATGGTTTACTAAAACAATGGGTATACTGCTGTTCATATATTTACCATTATTTTTAGTAAACTGTTGGTAAAACATTAAAATGATAATATTTCCATCGGTTTTAGAAACTATTGGGAATACTCCTATACACTGGCAGTATTTCCAACAATTTTACCAACCGTTGGGAAAACTCCTATATACCAATGGTTTTTAAACCATTGGGAACCTCTAGGATTACTCTTCCTTTACTAATGGTTATACTAAAACCATTGGTAATGGGCATTCCCTATGTCGTACTTTCCCACGGTTTGGAAAACTATTGGTATATAGTATACCAACAGTTTGGTAGCCTTTACCAACTGTTTCAAACTGTTGGTAATGCCTCAATTTCTAGTAGGGTTTATAATAACTTATAAATCATGAGAGAAGTATGTCGAAAGTGATAAAACATACCCCATAGTGTAGTTTTATATATAAAAAGGGATAGCATAGAGGAAAATATTTATTAAGAAGGAAATGGAGAAGATCCCTTACCTTAAATCTGGTGGCGTTATCCACTTGCTATTTATGACCTGAATAAACAAATTAGAATTGTTAATGAATAATTCTATAAAATATTATATATTTATTTAATTTATAATAACCCTTCATTGGTTAATTCAATACCTTTTTTATTTTTTATAAGGTTCAATTTCATAGTTTGTCCTTCTTTTCTTACTTGGTTTTAATAACCCGTTTGATTATATTCATGTTTGGATAAACATGTATGATGAAATTTTTAGTCCAGAATTTACGTTTTATGTTATTAATGAACATCCAAGATATTACATGGTTATAAAAATTCATTCAGATATTGGTAGTGCAGATGAGTTATTATATACTAAATCAGTGATAAACATTCTTGTTAATGAGTTGGTTTGATTACAATGAACATGTTTAGATTTATAAGATAACACCATTAGTATAAAATGATTAATAACCCATAACATGGATATTTTAAATATATAATTATATGGTTCAATCATAACACATTTTTTTCCTGACCTTTATTAACGATGAGAATATAAATTGAAAAAAATTGTTGTCCTTGATTTTTTTAAATTAACACCTCTCAAAATGTGTTTTCATTTCATTCAAATAAATGGATTAGAAAGGATAAATGATAATGAAATATACCATTATCATAAAAAAACTCTAGTAAATGTATGTGAGTGTATTTATCATACTATTTTGGTTAGGGGATCTGATGAAAGAAACACGATATGAAAGGAACATAAAATAAATAAAAGAATTTGATAGAGGAAATTGCCACCGGAGTTTATCTCCTTTGAGACCCTCCTAAAGAGATAGGTTTTGGAATTTTGAAGAAACTAGGGGTTGTTGGACTTCGTGGAGGACCTTGGGGAGATATTTGGGATGAATATTTTCAAGTAAAAACACTTTAGAGAAGTGTAGATAAGAGGAAGTGAGGGGGTTTTATAGTGGAGGGGAAGAGGGGTTTCAATGTTTTTTTCAATCATTAGATTATTAATTTAACTCAAGACCAGAAATAAGGATGAATCCATTACCATGAATAGTAATAAATTCATGTTATTTAGATCCAATTTGGCTTAAATATGTATATCATCATCAATGACCCAATAAATCCATTATTTTGCATTTATCGTAAGTGGTTGTTTTTAATTTTTATAAAAAAATTCAAGTATTTTTTAAAAATTGCAGGAATTGACCATCACCATTTCTAGGTGTGTATAATCCCAAAAATGAAATCCATTTTGGAAAAATAATTTTATATATAGGAATATCTTAATATTAAATTAAAATCATAATTTATTAATAAAACCCCAATTTTAAAACATTCATTTACTTATTCTAAAATATAGGTACATCATACATTCACATTATTATTACTTTTATACTATATTATGTAGGTTTATTATTCATTATTGTATATTACTATTCATAATGGTATGTTACTATTTTTAGGTGTATGTACCTATTCTCCAAAAAAATATGTTTTCCATATTTGACTCCTAATAACTAACTGATCCCAACCATGTATGTCAGATTTTTGAAATTTGAAACATAGAAGCGATAAAATTATGTTTAAAGGGAACATAAATATAAGTATATAATTATATTTTATTTTATGGGATATTTATAAGAAAGTAATTTTCATTTATAAAACATTTGTGGAATGACAATAATGTTATGGTACCTAAACCCTAGAGAAGAATGAAAAATAGTTTGAATATGCTGACCCCAGTTCCCTAGAGTTTGTTATTATATTATTTCATTGCAAATAGCTATAAGGAATTTCATTTATAAGTAATGAATAATTTTATAATCATGGTAAATTTGATTCATAATTTAAATTTAAATTATATTTGAGAAAATAGAATACACCAAGAATTTTCTTCACGAATGAAATCATTCCCCTAAGTATGTCACTATTTTTTAATCCAAAATGAAATCTTCATCTCTTATGAAAAATAAAACAAAAAAATGGGGTGAGCATAGATGTTCACTAAGATAAAAGTAAAGAGGATTATATGAGTAATAAACTTATAAAAAATTCTAAAATTCAATCAAATGAAGAATATTTCATTTAATTAACAACATGATAAAAATATGAAATGAATGAAAAAATATCAAATAATTCCACATTAATAATTACATGAAAATGAAATAGATGAATGTGTATTCAAATAATTGAATAAATATATATAAAATCAATATCAACCCCCATAATTATTTAATTTATAATTTTGGATATCTAAAATATAACATTATGGCCTCATCCAAGAATTATATATAAATTGGTAAGTCCTCACCCAAAACACATCCTTGTTTGTCTCATGATAACTATTGAAGCGTCGAGGGGCTATAGGAGGCATCAACCATCACATACTATATCAAATTTATTCCTCATGTAAAAGGGAATAAATATTATAACATTATATTTTTAATTGAATATATCTTACAAAAATTAAATACATTCCTCATTCCATAAATATAATCACAATCATTTAATCGTAATATGTTGAATGATATAACAATAGTACATACCTAGAAAAAATGATAATAATCAATCTGTGGAATGAATAACTATAATATTAATACACCATAAACCATATGTTTCATAATAAAACTATTTTATTTATTTCATTTATGAATAAAAATTAAATTTAAAAATAATTATTGATGAAAATATTATTTTTACATTGAAATTAAAATTTTAAGGATACATTTTTTCAAAACATTTTGAAAATACTTGTATTTGAAAAAATTAATTTGAAACCTATAAATTTATCATTAAAATATTTGACTGTTCATGTTGTATATAAACATCATTAATCTCAATCACATTGGATAAATATTCTTTTTAAATTTTTAATCCATACTAAATGGTAATTTATTTCAAAATGACATGAATATTACTTTCAAAAAAATTAAAATATCAAGTTTGGGGAAAAAATATTTTATATAATTTTAGTAAAAATTAAAAACCATCATGGAAACATTTTTTTACATATAAATGTGGAAGATAAATATTCTACATTGAAGAAAGAATAATAAATAATCTTGCATAATGATTAGATTTTGAAATGAACACTTACCGTTATGGTATAATTTGAATTATAATCCCCATGACAGAAATAAATCAGGAAGGATAAATATATATATATATATATATATATCCAAATAAAATTAATTATTTTTATAATAAAACAATTCATGAGTATAACATTCACCGCATAAAAGACAAAAGTGGTGAATAAGGTATATTACCCCTAGACATAAATGCGAGATGGGAAACACTTATATTATGTTCTAAATCTCAAACACATGTTTAAAACACATATTTAATGGCTTTAAAAACGTTAAAAATTAATAAAATAACCATATTCATATTTATAATATCATATAGGAACATATTAAAATATATTATTTACCGTTTATTGAAAATATTTTATTATTATTCTTTTTTTGGGAGTAAATTTCGTTGGTTTATATTATAATTTTCTCATTAATTCCAACGTTATTTTTTTGATATAGATATAAAATATTCATATTTATTTTATTTTTATAAGTATGTTATTTAATTGTCAATTTTTATTTTGGAATAATTATTTAATAATGATCATGGAAAATTAATCCCATCACATGCTGGAGATTGTAGTTCATGCGTATGTATGTACGATTGATGATGTTAATCACTTAACAAATAATATTTTAAGGGATTTATTGATATAATAAATAAAAATAATTGATATAATATCATTAATATAATTTATATCCATTATTTACAACATTATAAACCATCGATGTAATGTTGTGATGAAAACCAAATCACACCACTAAGTGGAGATGGTAAGTCATACGTACACATGCATCATGATTTTAATATTAATAATATAGATAAATGGTGTAATATGTTTATCATATTATCATAATAATATATCAAAATATATTTATATTGGATTTAATATTTTAGCATTTAATTTAAATTTTTTTATTCCAAAATATTTTTCCTGGAGTCAGTGGAATATTTTTTCTCCAAATAACTCATTTTTGTAATAAAAATTTCATGATTTCATTTTGTGAAATATGAATAATTAGATTATTAAGTTGTGACTTTATCTATTTCAACTCCATCACAAACTCATGAAAATTGGTATTCGTGAATAATTTTTCTTATGTGTGTTTTGTTTTTAATAAACCATAACTTCCATAAATCATTACATCAGCCACTATAAATTTTCTCAAATTAAAATTGTTATCAAATGGTTTTCAATATGATAAATCACACTTTAACCTCTAACAATAATATATAAATTTTAAATAATCAAATTCAAAAATTATTAATCCTTATGAATCATCCATAAAACATCATTCCATTTTCATTGTCAAAAAATTTATAATGAAAGTAATTAAATTTAAAAAATAAAATTATAATTAGATTCCCCAACCTATATAATATATATATATTATTATCACATTCCAAAAATATAAATAACTTGATCACCATAATACAATAACAAAATCATAGAAGTTCCCAAAAATAAAATAAAATGTGGTTAAATATATTAATTAAATCCAAACATCTATAGATGCCATTATATATTAAAAACAACTAATAATTACAATTACGTAAACATATTTGTATCATGAATCATATATTATGGGCCATCATCTATCATTCACATATTTTACAAAAGATCAAATTGAAACTAAATCACTTTTCCTGAACCTCAGTTCCATTGGACTTATACCTTCATACCCATAATGAAAAATACATAAGTAAATTCATTATACATTTCATAAATATTTTTAATGAATTTAATTGATAAAATACAACTATTACATAAGTATTGATTCCAACACAACCACATTAATCCTTCCTCGACATTATTATACGTGTATCTAAGACTCATTATGCTATTACTTAAACCACATTCCTTTCCAATATCATTTTACACCTCTTCATCATTAACATTATAATCATTACTATTTCATTAATTTTTATTGTATTCTAATATATTCCACTTAATAAATATTTTTTCAAGAAGCATATAATATTCATATTTATAGAATTCAACTATATATAATACCATAGGAAGACAATTATTCAAATACATTTTCGTAACCAAAATACTCATTATTCATTGGTAATTACATTCATTGTGTCCAAATTTAACTCACTCGAAACCAAATTTCATTACTATAATAAATTCACATTATAATTTTCCTAAAATTATAAAAATATAATAAAATTTTTAATCTTTCTTCGATGGATTCAACCCTGAGATCCGTAAGTGAGCTATCTTATTTTCATTATTGGAGAGTCTGGGAGTGGGATATGGACTATTTTGTGAGTGATATATCATGTTAATATATTTGTAATATTCCAAATATTAATTAACCCAGTCATCATCCCAATTTATTTCAAATCAAGACATGATATTTCACATTAAATGTTAACTAGGTTCATTGTGGTTCCCTCCATTTATGTGTAATCATGAAACTATAAAAATATGATTGATGTTTTTTGTAAAAAATAAAATTTATTTATGTATGAAATAATAATGAAATATTCACCCCAACCAATAATCCCTCATGTTTATTATAGGTTATCTATGATCAATAAATAATCTATATGATGTTATCTTATATACATAACTATCCTCATAGAAAATCATATTGTTATATTCCTTAATATTCATTTTTCTATATGTAGATCCCATAGTTTCTACTAAAATTCCTATGATAAAAAATTTAATTACCTAGATCCAGGTAGCCCAGATCCGGTGGTAACGGTTTACATTATAACTATTTAGAAATAATCCCATTCTAAAGAAAAGATAAGTTTCATTGTCTTTTTAAACTATATATATAAATAAGATTTACATAAAATATAGATAATCTTTTCTTCATGAATGAAATTATTCCCATATTATGTCCCTATATATCAATCACAAAATAATTACAAGTATCCTATGGAAAATAAAACAAAAAATAGGTGTGAACATTAATGATCTACTAGGTTAAGAGTACATGGGATGTAATGACACCAATTATTTATAGAATAATACAATAGTATTTTTAATAATGGTTAACACCTATCTGTTGGAATGGAATGAAGAAACATTATAATTTTAATTTTTTATTATGCTTTAAACATGTTTAAATAATGATTGACTTATAAGAAAATGTTTTAATACCCAATTGATTATAAAGGATATATTTTTTTGAAAACTTTTCAAAAATGAATAATGGTGTTTATAAAATAATATCACAATTTATGGTTTTTTTATTGGAAAAAATTTCTTTTATGTTCAATATAATGTTTTAAATTAATCTTATATGTTTTCTAGATATGATAAAGGAACAATTCAATTTTTTGGATAGAAGATGCATTTTATAAAATGCAGTTATACCGCCAGTTGATGGAGAACTCTTTTTAAATTTTTATTTTGATACTTTTTTATATTATATTTGAAAAAATAAAATTATTCTTTAGAATATGGACATTAATATTCACTTCGTGCGACTATTTTAAATTTTTATGATAACTATCATGATTTGATAAATAGTAAATATACGCTGAAATTTAATAGGTTTTTTTCCATCGAAATAAATTATATGGCTAAATAATATTATTTATTAGATTTAATGTATAAATGGAATATAATTTATTATTTAATCCAATTTTTTTCATTTTATGTAATTTCACATTGAAATTGGAAAAAAACACATGCCAGTCATTGGATAATTATTTTTTCATAAAACCCCGCTTTTTGGTTTTATAACAGCAAATAATTTTAAATTAATTAATGAAAATTATCTCTTTGGAGTTTAAAAAAAATATTCAATATTTTTTAGGAGGTCCAAATTTCCTTAAGAGGTACTTATTATTTTTTTTATTATGAATAACAACTTCAGTAATCATTTTATTTACCATGGTTAAATGGTAAATATGATAAATAGAGAAATAAATAATAGTATAATAATATAAAACCACAATAAAACGTGTCATAATCCTATTGGATGATATATTTATAACCATGGTAATCCTTGGAAGATTTTGGGACCACTTGCATCCACTTGGCAGTGTTAATGACATGTTATATTAATTAATGTAAAGTAAAGTGAAAAAAACATAAACACGCATCATTTACCAAAAAAATTATATGGAATTATATAATTGATAAATTATACAATAAATAATAATTATAAATATAAAATGATTTCACACATTTTTATATATTATATATCATTTTTACACATTAAAGAAAAAAAAATTATTTGTGACACAATGATGATGTTGTGATTACTTTATTAATGAATGACTGAAACAAATGATATTATAAATATTAAAATAAATCTATTTTTGAACTAATTATGCCATCCACGAATTTTATGGATGATAATGAGTATTTATATTTTAATTAATGATATATTTTAAAAAATATTGATGTTATGAATTTTTTAAACAGTCATTATATGAATAGTAACACATTGACATTCATGTGTATTAAAACATATATTATTTTAATTAATCATAAAATAGTCATAAAAATATAGGATTAATCCAAATTACTTATATAATGATTTAAATTGTATTAATAAATCACATCAGGTTCTATTGTCATTTTATAGTAACTACAATCACGATAAATTATGATAAATGCATGAAAACTTGGTAAGAGTTAATGTTTTATTATTATAGGTTAAAGTAAAATAATATATGGTTAAATTTGTAACATATAATTGTATAAAACCTATTGTTTGATATTTTTTCAACCAAAATGCATCATATATTTGAAATAAGTGAATTTGTGACCATTTGAATCTAAAAATAATTTTAAAATAAAATAATATTTCAATGACATCCTAATGTGCCCCTGCTCCCTCTTATAAAATGGCACCACATATACTCATTTAATAACACCAATAAAGCCCCTTGGCTCGGGATAATTCTACTAAAATAACCTCTCAACTCATATACCATCCTCTTTTAATCTTTACCTTTGTAATAAGCCAATTCTTGAATGTGTTTTGGCTCAAATCAATAGAAGATACCTGATTCAAAGGTAACGTCTTCTCTCATTTTCTGGTCCATTATTTCCCATCTCCACACCCTATACTCTTTTTTTATTTTATTACATAAAAATAAATTTATCATGAATATTCTATGTTATTTTCTCAAGAATAATAATTACTACACATACAAACACCACTCTCTAATTGATACGAACATACTATTTTCGTGTACGGTGATCTTTTTCCTCATTAAGCAATGATTGTTCGATTTTCTCCTACCACCTCTCATAGTGGCCATAGTTAAGTAAATATATTTATATATGATATATATTTTTTTTAAATTGTATATATTCTTCTGTATTTTTAATTTAAAACATATTTTTATTCTTTCTATAATTTGAAAATACGATTAATTTATTTGAGGATTTCTTTACCACCCACACCTTAATGTGATATAAATCATTCATGCCATACAAGGAACACATAAAGAAAATAATTATTGAACATATATAACATATATAACATATAAATTATACCATAATTATAATATTATTATGTATAATTAGATTTCTTTCTATTAAATATGAACACAAATGAAACTAGTGTTCTTGCGTACGTATGGATTAACATCTCCATAAACAGTGCATTTCATTTCATATATCCAAATGTTATGGACTATTATAAATACCTATATAATATATCTAAAGACACATATATCGTATCTTTATATATTTATATGATGAATAAAATTTTTGAGATAAAGGAATTTTGAGCACAAGGGCAATTATTAATTTAAACAAGTTCATTTTTGACACAGGTACAGAAGGTCAAAAAAAAACAAAATATATAAACATTTAAAATTATATGATTTTCATATAATGGTAATAAGTGATATAAAAATAATAAATAAATTAAAAAATTTTCTGAATAAATAATATATTTATTGTATTTTATTATTCATGAATATAAAGAATGTACGAGACAAGTCAGACTCTATTTAAGGCAATTCATCTCAATATTTTTTCATTGAGGAATATTTTGATAATAAACACCTCATTATTTTATTCATTGTATAATCAAACCCTTTGAAATTTACTTTAATTCAAATTGAATCTTATTTCTATGATGTGTTTTACTAAATGTCAAATGTAATGTTTTAACGTATACGGTGACAACGACCTCTCCACCGCCGTAATCATTATTTTATATTTGGATTCCATTATAAGCCTTATTGTTTCTATAATTAAATGAAATAACTTATTAAATTTTTGGGTGTATTCTTACATAAAATAGCTCTGGAAATGGATTGAGTATTTCAATATTTTGAAATTTTTTCTTGTGATGGAAAATTAAATGTCATTACTGATAGGTTGATATTTTCAATATTTTATGTGTAATGATTATATAATGGTAATTTGAAATTTTACTGGTGGTCATGTGATAAACCAATGATAGATGGTTATGTGATAATCCAATGATAGATGGTCAAGTGATAAACTAAATCATGGGTGGTTCTATGATAAACCAATGATGAGTGGTTCGCGTTATAACCTCCAATGCATTGTGTAAGGAAGTTGGATCTAGAGCTCTTCCATTTAGTGATATGTGTGTAAGTTGACCATATGGTTATTCCAATAAAGTATTTTTAGGTCTTAAGTAATATTTATATGAAATATGATTCTTTCTAGAGGATTTAGGTTCAAAATATTATATCAAAAAGTGTATGAAATTAGATTATGTTCAGAGAAGTGTTTTTGTTTCTTCATATATGTGAAATTAATTACTTTATGATTAAGTATTTATCGATTTCATGTTATCCCAAGACTAAATGTTTTATTTCAGTATTTATCCCTTACTATGTGACTCATTATCATCCCAACTTTTGATATTTTTGTCATATTAAATAATGAATAATAGAGTCATGGATGCGATTAAGTAAAATTTATGATGTTAAAACATGAAAAAATATCATGTATCTTTTTAAAGAGTTTTTTTCTTTATGAAAAAATAATAATGTGAGAAGAAGTCTTTACAAGAAATATACATGATGTTATGTATAAGTTATGGAATCATACTCTAAATCTATAATCCTTAATAACCCTCTATGTGAACGGAATTCAAATTATCGACATACATCTAGATTAATTAATGGTTATGGATGGGGCTTTGAATTTGGTACTAGAGGCCGGTTTAGACAAAATTAGAGGTTATGGTGATATTTAAGCAGATGTGACATGTTTCATATAACCTTAGTTGTTGGAATATTAGAGAGAGTTATATTTATTCTAGATAAATTGAATGAGTTTAAGATAAAATTAATAATTATATCTTAGTGTTTACCCTCTTGATAAGATAATATATGATGATTTTACTGATAAAATCACACTATAAATTTTGGATTTATAGTAATTGGAAGGATCTTGAAGGCACCAATGTAGTAATGGGCGGGAAGGAATCATTATAGGTTTTCTGAATAAAAACCTAATAAAATAGGAGTTTTGATGAGAACTCATGTGGTTTTCTTAAACATACTATTTGGATTCATGATTGACCTCTTGACCCATGGTTATTTTTCTAAGGCATCATATATGAAAGAAATGAATCACTAAATATGTTTAGGTAATAATCATAAAGGTGAGTGTATTAAAAAAACCTATGTGTTAAGGATGTGGCAAGAAACACCAAGGAAAATAATTCAACAGGACATGAATATGTTATATATGTATTAATAACGGTCATAAATCAATAAACATTAATGAAAAAAGGAAGCGTTCAATTGAATCCAAGAAAGGGAATGAAGTCTATTCAAGGTGATCAATTGAATGATTCAAATGTGGTGTGCATGGTCATTAGGAATGTAGATATCCTATGAATATGGTTTGGGAATTGGAATAGCATGAATGTACAAATATATGTTTACCAATACCTTATTCAATTCCAATTCAATATGAGGAATCTAAAATTTACCTAAAAAGGTATGGATAATTTTTCAGATCATGTTTTTACATAATAAAAATATTAGGGCATTATTCTAATTTTTTATGTAAGGAAGAAGTGTTATGAAATAAGTTTCAACAAATGGTTATGAGATCTTGAAGAATGTTGGACGATTAGGATATGTTCAATTTATAAATATGATAGTTTTTTAGATATCAGGGTGATGAAATGTTTGAAATTATTGATGCATTTTTATTGATAGGATTACATTAGATGACTTTAATCTTGAATGGTTATCCCTTCTGTTTGTTATGTTAAAACACTATTTGAAGAATAATTTTCATTTCTTTTGTAGATATGGTTATAATGAACAGTTTGGGTTTATATGATCCTTAAATTCGAAGCAATTATAGTTTATTAATTATTTGGATAAAATGCGATGTATGAGATTATATTTGTGGTTAAAATATGTTTTGGTTATTTTGGGGGAATTTATATCATTTTTGGTAATGTTATAAAATTATAATTTTTTTTAAAATGGACAACACATAGGCCGTGTGACAACTTATCCTGTTAGACAAAGTAGTTGGAATCAAACTCATAACCATAGTGTGTCTCAGATTTATCATCTACCACTAACCTACATGAAGCAACTAGTTAGTATGACTAGTTCGTTATAGATAAATTATTTTATAGATCAAGAGTATGTTTATTTTGGAACATATGTTCTATCAAATGGATATCCATAGTATTGGAAAATGATGTTGTGATTAACTGATTAATGTAATTTCGAACGATGTTCTATTTTTTGGGAATAATATATGCCTAAAAAATTTGAATACCATGGGATTTAATTTGAGGAGTAATGAAGTAATTCTATTTTGTAAGAATCAGCATTTTTAATGTGGACATATATTGATAGAGGTTATTTAGGGAAATGGATAACCTATCTTTGATAATATGTTATTTGGTTAATTCCTTTCATTATGAGACATTTAGATAATTCCATATTATTTGGAGATTACTTATAATATTTATCTTGAAAGACAATGTGATCAAATTCATCTGAGTTTTTGGTTTAAATATTATTTTGGAATAGTGGGAATAATTTTAATGAATATTTTGTATTTAATGGTCATGAAGAACTTTTGGTATTTTTTGTTGAATTTTGGAGATTAAGAGTAGTATTATATTTATAATGGATTATCCTTTTTGGGGATTATCTGATATTGTACAAACCATTTTTCCATTGGTTAATGTCTAAACATAGGTAAAATATATATTTCAACTTTTAGGTATTATTTTATTCTCTAGAAGTTGATTCAAGTGATTATAATGTGACCATGTTATCATGAATACACATCATTTGGTTAAATGATGAGTTTGTGGTTGAAATTTAGTAAAGGGAGAAAGTCTACATGATAGGTAAGTAAGTTTCCTTTTGTTCATAGTCAAGCTGAAAAATAAATTCATAAAATTTAGGAAAATGATATTAATACAACAGTGTTGTTTGTTTCCTTTTTCCACTGAAAATAAAAGACCGTTTAACCCATCATAAGTTTGTGGTTTTATTGTTGTTAACATTATCCTGATCATGTTTTCCATAACACTCTATCAAAACATGATGGTTTGTTTTTCATCCATGTCCATGTTAACCTATATGGAACCCTTGTATATTTTATATCAGGTTACCTATGTACATATATTTCATTCCTTTAATGTGTTAGTTTAATTGACACTTTTATAGATGTTGGGATTCAATGAAATTTATGAGCCCAATTTTTGAATTATGATTACCCAATTTCTAAAAAGAGGGACGAATGTAATGACCCAGGTATTTATTGAATAATAATTTTTATTTTTTGTTATTATTTTTTAACAATATATTAATTTTACGTAAAATGGGGCTCTTTTTACTATTGCCTACCCGATACACAACAAAGGGTTTCTCCGAAATCTTCTGTTCCACACATCTTCGTGTTATAATGGAATATAATACAATATTATTATTACTATTATTTTAAATAGTTTTTAACACCTATCTATTATAATTATAAGAATGAATAGAATCAGCTGAATTTTTAAATATAGTTCACAAATGTTTAAATAATTATTTTTTGGTTTTGTAATATTTTAAAAACCAATTGACTATAAAGGATGTGTTTTTATAAAAACCTATTTAAAATAAAATAATTGTGTTTATAATATCATATAACTATTTATTTATTTTATTTAATGAAAATATAGTTTGTATATTGAATTTAATGTTTTAAATTAATTTTTTTCCTTTTCAAATATGATATAAGAACAAATTCCATATTTTATATAAATGATGGATTTTTTTGATAATGAATCTTTACTGACTTTTGATGGAAAAGCCTTTTTAAATTTAGAAGTAGACACCATTATATTATTTATTTGAAAAAATCCACCTCTTATTTAGAATCTGTGAATAAAACAAATTGTAATAATTTTTGATATTTTTCTAAAAATTATCATGTTTTGATGAAAAGTAAAAATATGCTAAATTTTAATTTAAAACAACATTATTCCATTAAGATAATTTATATTGTCAAATAATATTATTTTGTGGTTATAAAATAAAAATGAAATATTTTTTAATCATTTTATTCAATTTTGGTCATTTGATGTAATTTCACATTGAAATTGGAAATAAACACACGTCAACATTTTTATATTTATTACTTTTTTAAAACCGCATTTTTGGATTGACAATAGAAATTTATTTTAAATTAATTACATCAGCTTCTACGTTTTGAATTTTGAAAAATGGAGTCTATATATGGAATTGGGAGGTCCAAATTGCATAAATAGATAACTTTTAATTTTGGACATTATGAATTGTAACTTCAATAATTATTTTATTTACCTTAGTTAAAGGGTAAATCTTGTTAATAAAGGTAAACAATAATAATATAATAATATAAATATACCCTTAAACGTGTTTTATTCCTATTGGATGATATATTTCTGATAATGTGAATCCTTGGAACTATTTTGGGACCCAATGGAACGAGGTGGGAGTGATAATGACATGTTTTTTTAATTAATTTAATATAAAAAAGAAAAATTACAAAAAACATGTATCTTTTATGAATAAAATTTTTATATGGGGTTATATAATTTATAACTTCGATTAAAAAAATTCTTTATAATGAAAAAAATATTTCCCAAATCATTCCATTTTATTAATAATTTTTAGACATTATATATATATATATAATTATTAGGGACACAATGACGATGTTGTGATTACCTTATTAATTAAGGATTCAAATAAATGAGATTATAAATATTAAACTATATTTATTTTTTAACTTTTTATGCCATCCACAAATTTTATTGAAAAATATTAATTTTTATATTTTCATTTATGATGTTTTTTCAAAAAATAATTTATTTTTATATATATAAAAAATTCATGATATGAATCGTATAAAAATTGACATAAATGATTTTTTAAAACCAGTACTATATTGATAAATTATACGATCGTCCTAAAAATAATTAAATCATGAAAATGACTTATATAATGTTGAACATGTCATTAATGAACCACTTTTGGTTATCTTGACATTTTATAGTAACTACAGTAACTATAAATTATTAAAATTCAAGAAGACATGGTGAGAGTTAATGTTTTTATCAAAAGGTTAATTTAAAAATATATTGTTAAACATGTGACCTATACATGTATAAAACCAATTTTTTTTTATTTGTTAGACACAAAATCATGTTATATGTAATAGAAATTACTTTGGGACCATTTTATGCAAAAAATAATTTTATTATAAAATAGTTTTCCAAAGCCTTCCTAATGTTCTATCCTCAATCTTATAAAATAACATCACTTAAAACAATTTACATGAACCTCTAAACCACCTTATCCCATTAAAATTAATCTAAAATAAGATCCCAACATCCCTCCCATACTCATAGAATCATTTCCTTGGGTTGAAGGAAATCCAATAATGACTTTTGGATCAAATCAAAAGAACTTACCTGATTCAGAGGGAACGTCTTCTTTCATGTTCCGTCCATTTATTTCCCTTATCCACTCCCTATGCACATCATATACATTGATTACATAACAACAATACTATTCGAAATATAATTTTTGGTTTTTATAAGATGTATTCAAACAACACTTACACAGACCACCAACTTATAAATATGAACTTACCGTTTCTGTGTATGACGAACTACTCCCTCACGAAATAATGATTATTCGATTTTATCCTACCAACTATCATGGTGGAAAAAATAATGGAAATATATTTATATATGATATATATTATTTTTATATTATCTCTATATTTTTTTACTTTTCATTTATAGCATACCTTTGTTTTTCCATAATGTGGAAATACAATAATTTCATTTGAGAAAGTGGAAACCACTTCCCCCTAAAAGTTATATGACTCATTAATTACATAATTGAAACATATAAAAAATGGAATTAATTAAAATATGTAACATATAAAACATATCTATTATACTAGAATTATAATATACTTACGTATCATTTATTTTTCCTTCCATTAATTATAAAAATGAAATGAATGTAACGTTCATGCATATGTATGGCTTACCATCTCCATTAATGGGGCATTTCATTTATTATATCAACAGGTTATGGACTATTCAAAATACAAAAATACTAGATATGAATACATATATACTGGATATATATGATAATTAAATCAACAATATTATTATAGAGAAAATGAACATTTAACCAAATGGACAATTTGTATTTATATAAAGGTTATTCATGACTCAGGTATGGAAAATTGACAAAACAACTGATATAAACATTAATAATTATATGATTATTTTAAAAAGTAAATAAGTCGTATAAAAGTAATAATAATATTGAAAAAGTCACAGAATAAATTCAAAACTAAATAATGTTTATTATTCATTGATATTAATAATGAATAAGACATGTAGAAATCAAGGAAAGGGAGTTCATCTCAATATCCTTTTATTGTGGAATTTCTTTGGTAATATACACCACATTATTTTCTAAATTGTATAATAAATACATGTTAGTTTTAATTTCATTCAAATGGAATATTGTTTCTACATTGTATTTTACCAAATGACAAAAGGAATGTTTTTAACATATACAGAGACAACGAACACTCTATCGTCGTAATAATTATTTAATATTTGTCTTCTCCCTAGGCCTCAATATTTTTAAAATGAAAATAAATCCCTTTTTAACTGTTGGGATTTTTTCGGTTTGAATTTTTTTTTGAAATGGATTGAGTATTTAAATTTTTTGAAATGATTTCATGTGTTTGGAAATGAAATGTTATTAGTGAAATGTTTATATTTTAAATATTTTATGTTTTATGATTATATAATGGTACATTGAAATTTTATGGGTGGTTATGTTAGAAACCAATGATTGGTGGTTACTTGTTATACCAAAAGAGAGGTGGTTTCTTGATAAACCAATGATGGGTGGTTATGATATAACATTCAATGCATTAGGTATGGAAGTCAGTTGTATTGGTATTCCATTTTGTGATTTGAGTTGAAGTCAAAAATATGGTTAATTCATTTAAGTATATTTCTATCCCATGTAACATTAATAATCTATATATTACTTTATATGGAATCTATGGTAATGTTTTTGTTACAAAATTGTAAGAAAATGAGCTTATATTTAGTGAAGTGTCTTTTCTACTTCATAAAGTAAAAAAGTATTACATTATGATAAATTATTCATGGATGTCTTATTATCCCACGACTAACAGTTTTCATTCATTGTGCATCCACTACTAATACTCTTATTCTAGTCCCATGTTTTTATATTTTTCTCACATTACACAATGATGAATGGATTTAAGGACATGATCAAGGAAAAGTTATTATGTTAAAACATGAAATGATATTGTGATTCATTTTAAAGAATATTTCTTTTATGAAAAAATGGATTGGGAGTAGATGAGATTACCTGAATTATATAAGATGTTATGTATAAGTTCTAATCTTATTCTCTGAAGTACTAATCCTAAAAATATCCTCGATTTGAAAGAAATTTAATTTATTGACATATCTGAAGATAATGTAATGTCTATGTGTAGGGACAAAAATGCGATGCTATGAGGCAATAAGGCATAAACAATATTTAATGGTAAATTAATTAAAAAAATACAATTTAATCAATATAATGAGTATAATATGGCATGAATTTCTGATGATCAAATAAAGATATATAATTAATTACATGAAAATTAAACATAACAATAGAAATATTATTAATATTATATTGACATTAAATATCTATAACTAATTTTATAATAACATAATTCATAACTATTTAAATATAAAACATACCCTCATGTTCTTGACCAGATTTCTATAAAAATGGGCAATGTATCCAAAAAATCCAGTCTGAGTTTGACTCATCAGAGTGACAGATGCATCGAGGGGATATAATAGGCCCTACCCATCACTTGCGTAGTCAAAATAATTTATCTTATGAATGGAGAGAAATATAAAAATCTATCCATTCATATTAAAACTATCAAAAAAAATAAATTCCTTCCCCACTCAAAAAAACATGTTCATATACTATGTAGAGAAATATATATAATGAGTTCAAAATAGTACATCACCAATCAAAGTGGTCAAAACCCATCAATGCAATGAAAAGGAAAATATGATTGAAACACGAAAACAAAATTTTATAATTGAATTAATTGTCTTTTATCAGTTATACAATGAAATAACTTTACAATATCATTCAAGAGAAAAATATCCCTTTCACTTTGAAATTCAATTTTTAAAACTAAAATTTCACTATTAATTTTGAAATTAATTTTAATTGAAAAAAACCATTGAAAATAATAATATATTATTTAGACCATTTTATTTTCCTTCATAGATGTTAATTTATTTCATTTAATACATGTTAAAACAAATATTTTGTTCACATTAAAAAAACCCAAATAGGAATTGTTCTTAAAACAACATGAAGATTCCCTTAAAACCATTATAAAAAACTCATATATTGTTAAAAATGATATTAAATAATTTTTTGAGAATATTTATAAAAAATAAATTTTTTATAACACATGAATAGGGATGATAAATAATCCCCAGTTCGATGTTAATCATAAAAATTCTCAAACAATAATGAGATTGTGAAATAAATAATTACAACCTAGTTATCTGTCAAATAATAAGTCTCGTAAAAAAATAAATTGATAAGTATATTAGGTTCCGAATATAGCTCATTATTTTTATCCAAATATGAATTGGAATGAAAATCATAAACCACACAAAAGTAACAATTAGTGAATAGATATTATGCCCCACATAAACAAAGGTTACATAGTAAACTTGTAGCTCTGGTTTGACTTCTGTCAAATGTGTTAACAACCATGTATACTTTTTTAAACATGTTACTAATTTGTTCTGGGAAATTTTTTATATTTATAATATCTTATTTGATCTTTTTATAAAATCTTACAACAAATTCGTGAATAATATTTCATCATTTTCCATCATTCCAGACATAATTGCCATATTTTCTATTGAATTTTATTTCATGAATGTCCCATTAGTTTTTCATAGGATATACATATATATATATTATAAAAATTTATATAAATGTTATTAATATCATATTTAAACCTTAAATACATATTTATAACTAGTTTTTAATGTTTATCATGAAAAATGAATCACATCTTACAAATGAGATGGTAGGTCGAATATACATATGAATGATGATATCATTCCCTTAATGAGTTTACATTTAAGGATTTTAATGATATTTTAAATTAATATAATTGATATAATCGCATAAATATAATATATATTCTTTATATTCATCATTATTAAAATATAACAGTTGTCATCGTGAAAAAAAATATCACATCTATATAGAGATAGTGAGATGTTTTTATGGATGGGTAGTGCATTAATTTTTCATAGAATGGAAAAAGGTAGAATAAAATTTTCCCATAATCATAATAACATCATAGAATATATAATATAATTAATTTAATATTTTTTCTTGTAAAAACACATGTATAAAAAGTATAATAATAAATAAATATTAAAGAGTCGGTAAAGATGATTACAACTTCTTAGGTGGACTTTCTGTACATATCTTGTTAAGGATAGAAGGGTTGGAATTATGAAGATACAAATACCACAAAAAATTTATAATTATATTTGGAAGATAAGTGGATATGGACAGATACATCTAGATGGATCAACATTGTGTGAATATCTGATGTACAAGGTTCCCATCCAAAATTAAAGTGTGGGGAACAATCAAAATTCCTCATAATTTTAAAATTTCATAATGTATTATGGATCCAACTATTTCAAAATGGATTATACAAGAGTTTGGAATGACATTTAGGACCATTAAATTTATAGTTTTTCTTATTTATAAATTTTATTATTTTTAAATAATTTCATAAAATATTAATTCATTAACAATATTATTGAAATATTTGACATATTTTTATTAATTTGACATCCAATACATTTAAAAACACTGGAAAATCAAATATAATATCATAATGAATCTATTATATGTAATATTGGTCTATATATTTACACATTAACAAATTCAATATATGTAAAAATTAATATTTTTAATAGAATAAACTTTAATTTTCAGTTATTGGAATCTGTAAAATATTAGTGTTGTAAAGGAATTTAAAGTAATTAATTTTCCATCAAAATTGAAAATAAGTTATTGTTTTGCAGATAAATTATATTTAATTCTGAATACTATTTATAGTGAAAAAATATTTTAGATGATTCCATATAATAAATATTACACTAATTGAAAACAAGTGTATGAAATGTTTTGATTTTAATTAAATAAAATATTAAAATGGTAATAACCACTTCTTTATGGTATGAAATTTAAATAAATTAGATCAATCAGTTATTATGAAAATATTCAATCATAAAATAATAATTATTCATACATCAAGTAATTTAATAGATTATATATTGTTTTTTCAAAAAAATCATTTTATTGATTTTGTCATTAATGAAATAATTTTTGTGTCATTGTTGTACATGACATTAAGTTAATTATTTATAACCAAAACAATTATGAAAATACATGATGAATTTAAATAATTTATATTTAAAAATAATATTTATTCCCATGAATATATTCAAGATAAATATATATTAAAATTTGTTACAATTAATAAAAACAACTATGGGACAACAATAGCTTATCATAAAATAAAATATTGTAACGATCTTAACGTCTACCAAGTGGAACCAAAGTTTAAAAAATTCTACTCATAGATAGTTTTTTTATGAAATTAACCTTCTAGTAAATTTAGAAAATTATTAGGGTAATGTTACAATACTTGTCATATTATATTGACACATAATTACACGATTTACCATTAAAAGCGATAAGAAAAATTATAATGTTTCATCATCATATTTTCCAAAAATAAATGGAAACATTTTAATAACATATGACCTACTTATTGAAAATATGGATTGTATTTTTCATAATTGAAAACATTTAATTGGTATAATTAAATTTAAATTTAAACAGGAAAATGATATGAAAAATAGTATTTCATAAAAATGCCATTTTAAATACAAAATAGTTTTATACGAATTTTTTTATGACCAGTCCCACAGAGAATATTCCATGACTACCCCATTCTCACCTCACAGATCCACGGGGATTGTGAATAGTGCTGAAGGTGTCAAACTGCAAGTGGTAGAAATTTTCCTTAGTATATATACGCACACACACACCAATCCACTTCCCAACACACTGTAAGAAGGAAAAGAAACCAACTAAAACAAAGATGAGTGCATGTAAAACTAAAAGTAAGTTAGATAGAATAAAAACCCTACAATGAAATGAAATCAACATCTCACAAAATTAATATCTATTAGTCATCCACAAAAATCCCCACACGATAATGGGA
This sequence comes from Viscum album, assembly GCA_963277665.1. NCBI lineage: Eukaryota > Viridiplantae > Streptophyta > Magnoliopsida > Santalales > Viscaceae > Viscum > Viscum album. Next base: position 2,068,589,096 of record OY728160.1, read on the forward strand.
GTGGTGATACCACTAGAAACCAAAGCAGTGTGGCATGTCTTCTCGGTCCTACTAGGCCATGTCTAGTCATAGTACACCATGTGTGCCATTATAGTGTCTGTTAGTTCTGTATCCCTAAACACTCCTCTCAAATATTCAGTCATCTGCACCAGACACAACACATGCATGAGAGTCCTTTTGTTTGGTGTGTAACACATTACTCAGTTGGGACCTGAAATCAAAAAGGAAAGACCACACATAAAATCATCAATATAAATCATGAATCACAAGACATCTAATGCCATGTATATTCTAGTGTAGTAATTGTAGCATCATCAGTCACATCATCAATCACCACATATACTGGAAAACTCTGGCTCTAGCGAGTCCAATGGGCCAGCTAAGTCACAAAGAGATGCAAACCACTAACTGTAGACTGCTTAGGTACTCTTCCCCATCACGTTTCGTGGGCCTAAAAAGTCATAGATATTTGATTCCCACAATTAATGGAAAACTAAGGTACTCATAATTTTTTCATACCATGGGCCTAAATATTTAAAGAGTGGTGCTTCCCACCATGGTATTTCCATGTCAAAGATAATTGCTTTCCACTGGACCAAAAGTTAGTAGTCTTCAGGTCTAACTAGTCGCAGGGTTCAGTTTGTAGTGGTCTTGGGAGAACTTCTCTTCAATCCCTATTTCACATATCAACATCCAATAATGTAATAATTAAACATTCCAAAATATCCACCTCATATAGAGGGTCCTAATGATGAAAACTACTTGTCAATCAGACATGTAGTTTGCAATATACGATCATTTTAGTAACTAGGGGGGAAGTTTTGATGGGGCCTGGTCAGACCCGGTCAGAACGACTTGACTATCCCTGCCCAGGGGGTCCCACATACCCTTGTTCATTATGGTAGGAATGAGCTGACATAGAGGGTGTCGTGGTCAGTATGGTTTCTCTTGGCTAGTGGGCATGGCCAAATCGACCTCGCTATACCCCATCCAGTTGTCCGATGGTACTTCTCGCTGCGTCACCCAGTGAGCCGATCTAGTCTGGCCTGGTAGATAGAGAGTATGGGTCCAACCTTCTGGAGATATTTCGGCCCTCTTGGTGTGGGTCCTTCTAGTTTCTGTAGGTCCTGCCCGCCAACATGGTCAAACCTGTAGGGGGCTCAGCTCGCCTACTGGGGACCACCCACATCGTGCATATGGTAGTGCTGACTAGTCGGGACATGGCCTAGCCACCCTGTCCATCTCCCCCTAGCCCCATGGGAATCATGCCCTTTCCCCAACCGTAGTTGACAGACCATGACTTTGCCCGATGTCTGGATGGCCCAGACGCGTGTCGTCCTCGCACATAGTGCCCCTCCTCACGTCGTGTATTCCAAACTGTCACTGCGGCTACGGAGTCGCAACATCCTTTTCAACGCTAGCCGCCAGTGTGGGAAGCCTCCTCCATGATACTGGTGAGGCCGGGTGCAGGCACATGGAGGGGGATCAACATACCACCAAATGTGCTCTGGTGATCCGTTGTTGGAACTGTCTGCATCTATAGCCTCTGGGGAGTTCTCTCATCACTCTGGGGATACTAAAACTTCCTTAAGATCCTTTATAGGGTAAAAAAACCAAAACACACAAGTGGAGGTTCTTAAGTATAATGCCCCGACCCCAGAAGCCGAGATTCGGTGCATTATTTTAATACATTGGCATGATTACAAGGAAATATGTTCTAAAAGACCGATCAGTTTATTAGTCCTGGAAAATAGATTACACACATGAACATTACATTACACATTAGAAAATAAAACAAAATATAAATGATCCTTTTTAGAATGCCAATAATCCCATATCTTAACCCTTCTTATCAATCATAATATATTTCATAGAATCCTGGGAAAAATAAATCATACAAAGGGGTGAGATTTAATTCTTAGTAAGGATCACAATATAGCGAAACAATTCATAAATAAATATAATCATTTAAGGCAATGTATAAATCTAAAACAAAATCATTTTAAATATAAAATTTATCATTTTATGGGAAAGATAAATCAAATAATTCCATTTACATAAACACATGGATATTCTACTAGTTGAATAATCCAATGTAATATCAATAGCCAGATACACAATGATGGAATGAATAATGATAGATTTCATAACCACATACTGAAGGCCTTGTTCCATGAATACATATATGATTTTGTTAGGGCGTTATGCCAAGACACCAGTTTGTCTCATCAGACCTACCAATTCATTGAGGATCTATAGCAGGCTCCACCCGTTACATACTAAGTCCAATTCATTCCACAATTGAAAAGTTTTAGACATAACTTAAACATTCATATTGAAACTAGCATACGAAATTTATGTACATTATCCATTAACCATGAATGATATAAAAATAACACATCCACAGTCAAAAATATCACAAAAAATTCAATAAAATATAGAAGATATGTATTATAAAAAATCAACTACATAAAATTTGAAAATTCTTCCAAGGATGTTGACATCACTGAAAATGATTTCAAAAACTCTTTCAGAGATATATACCTTTTTCATAAAAACATTTAAAAATGAAAAAAATTATAAAGGAAGACATTTAAAGAATTTTTTGAATCAAAGTTTCCCTTTCCACATTGAAACTATTTAAGGGAATTAAAATTTAAAAAACATTCATATTTATATAAATAAATCATTATAAACTATTTTGAAAATATGGACATTAATGAGAATGATTTAGAAGAATAAATATTTAAACCATTTAAAATGATGATCCAGTTATAGAGTCCCATCCATAAATCCATAAAATATTCTTTTTGAAAGTATTTTTATAAAAAAAGGATGTGTATGGTAAAGACGCCCCAGTAGATACTCATTTAAAAACAATCTGAGATAATAAAGAAATTGTAGAATTAACCCATACCTTGTAAATACCATTGGTCAAGGGTAAATTTATGCTTCTGTATAATGACCATAGTATATTATTAAATTATAAAATAACCATATTAATTTTTATTATATCATACATGATTCATTTATTCATTTTTACTAACCATTTAATATTTATTTCCTTGTTAATATAACATTTCATGTAATTATGACTTTCTTTATCGTACGGGTTTTAACTGGTTATTTTTTACCATATTGTTTAGATCATGATTTAAATACTTCTAGAATATAAACTATGATTTATATATCATATATATTTTGAATATAAATATTTATAATAGATATATATATGAAATGGGGGAACCATTTATGGAGATAGTAGGTCATACGTACGCATAAACGCTGTTTCCGTTTTCATATCGTATTGAACCAATGTAAGTGAATATGATTTATGTAACTACATATATATATATATATTTAAAATATAATTATTATGTCATATATTACATACTTATTAATAATATATATTTTTATCGTCATCGTAGAATGGTGAACGTGGAAATTAATCTCACCGCGTCTTGGAGAGGGTAATCCGTACATACGCCCGGACGAAAATATCATTATATTGATGGTAAAATATATTGTAATTTGATGGTATATAATATATACATATTAATTAACATGTTATATTTATTATTTACATTAGTTATACTCATTATTATACTCATCCAAATAATGAAGTGTTTGAATAAAAAACTACACCACGACGTGGAGACAGCTAGCCGTACGTACACGCGTTTGGTGACATTCTCATTATAGAATGGATGGAATAAAAAATATTGATGTACCATATTTTAAATATCATCACAGTATATTTAAGGTATTTGAGCTTTTATTTTAGTAAGGATACAACAACAAAAGTGGATGTGTAAGTAGAAAAGAACTTGAAAGACAATGGTGAAATTATTAACTCTTCTCCGGGTGATTCCTTTTGAGTTGATCAAAAGGGATCCATATGATAGATTTATTATAAATGTATGGACTCTAGGATGAAGTTATAAGATTTGATAAGGTATTTGGGAAGGGTTTGGCCGAGCCAAATGGCTTATGGGGTTTGAAATTACTAAAAGGGAAAGTACCCTTTAATAAGGTAGGTGAGGGTCACTTTAGGAAAATCTTGAAATATTATTTTATAATAAAATCATTTTCGTTTTATAATGGCTAAAAAATGATTTATTTCAAGAATAATGTATATATGAGTAGAAAACCACTCAACCAATAGATTTCGAATGTTTAGGTCAACATATTAACCTTATCTTTTATATTTTACTCTTAGTTAAATAGTTTATCTTTTACCAAATCTTCTTGTATTATTACACTATATGATTAGTACACATAATATAATATTCCATTAGAATCTAAATTGGTTCATTAATGATATATATAATATTATTAAATACCTTCGACTGAACCTTAGATTTTTTGAAATATTATATCAACAAATAATATAGTATTTGTTTTAAACATTAATTTTTTTCAATTTTGACAGTATTTCATATATTGTTATTATTAAAATCATAAAGACCTTATCACTTCGAAAAAAATATATGTAATCAACCATAACATGTCATATTAACCTATAAATGTATTTTAATTCATCAAAATTATCAAATTATACTTATTAAGATATTTATAATATGATTTATTTTAATATTTCACTAAGAAGGTAATTATTGCATCATCGTTGTTTCATTAATAATATTAATTATTTAATCAAAAAAATTATGTATAAAATAAAATTATATAGAAAATCTTTTTATCTTTCTAATGAATATTTATAGTTGAATTATTCTCATGTATAACCCCATATTACGAATGGTTTATTTAAAAATCATTGAATTTACCTCTTTTATCACTTCTTTAAATAAAGTAATAATAAATTTTATAATCTAATCCATGGGGACTAAAGTGGATCATATTTATTAACAAGGTTATTTTTTGGTAGAATTAAACTTATCCAATTGAATTAGGACTTGTGTTTAGGTAATTATAATATCATTTTTACACTTAATTACCCTATTTAATTTTAACCGTGTTAAATAAAAGTCAAAAGTTACCATTCATCAAAAATTATTTTCATTTATTGAACCAAATTTTACTTACTTATATTAATAGTTTCTCTCGAATTTTTTAAATTCAACTCAGAGAATCATTAAAATAATGTTTTAATCAAATTTTGAAATGCTCATAGGAGGTGGGTAAAAGATGGTAAAAAGTTCAATATAAATTTTTACATCTATTTTTTCTATAAAATTAATCTAATTAATTATTTTTAACTTATATAGGTAATAAATAAATATATATTTATTTATTTATGTAAAATAAATTTAAATAATATAAATAATTATTTTAAAAAATGTCGGTTCGAAACAAAAAAGATGTGTTTTTCATAATTAATCAAAAATTTGATGTTTTCATAAAAATACCAAAACATAACCAAAATATAATTATGATATTCCAAATTCAAAAATAAATCACATTTTACCAAATTTACAAAATAGATGTTCCATTAATTAATTTTAAATTAATTCTCATTATCAAAACCAAAAAGTGGGTTTAAATAAACTATCAAAAGATTGGCATATGTTTATATCAAAATTTAAATGTTAAATTACTTATAATGACCAAAATTTTATTAAATGATAAAAATATAATCAAATTATAGTTCAAAACAATTTAAATTAATAAATTTTCACTATAATGGTTTTCGATTAAAAAAATATGTTTTCAATTAAAAATGACTAATTATCACTATTCCTCAAAATAAGAAATTTATCAGAAAAGTGCCTAAAATTTATCCAAAATAACTTTTCATGTATATAAACTAAATAAGAATTTAATTTCATAAAATTATATATATAAAAGTGTCAAAGGTTTTTATTTTAAAAGGGTACTCCATTAAGAGGCAAAAAATGACATTTTTGTAAAAATACATCTTCTATCATAAAAATTGATTGTTTCCTAAATTATATCTAAGAAACATAAAATATTAATGTTAAAATTATATAGGATATATTAAATTTAAAATTGGGTTAATACTATTCATAACCACATTTTTGAATGGCTAGTTTGGTATGTCATGATGCGCTAGAACTCGGTGTTGCTTGTAGCGCAGGTTTTTGAAATACATTAAAGAGATAACATACAATGAAATATTGGGGTGTTACATCGGGATTTGTATGTGTTAACATAGGGCATCCTCAATATCGGTAAAAGGATTTGGTAGTTTTTCATAGTTTACATTCAATAATTACATTCCATCATTTGCATCCCAAATAAAATAACCCAAAAAATAAATCACCCTCCCACATAACTCACTAATTGTGGATCGACATGATCATAGTTTGATCTGTTTTCAACATTTTTAGAAAATGGCAAGGAAAAACATAAAATAAAAAACCCCTACCTCTTATGACATCTGATTTTGTGGTATTCATCATCAATGTTTTACGATGTCATCGTCGCTTCACGGCTTTGTTCATTGAAATGTGTCAAAGATGATGAAATTATGAAAACGTTATTCATTATTTACTAGGGTGGATATCCCTCAATGGTTCTCCAGTGAATCCTAAAAATATTTAATCTCTATTTCCCTATATTGTCATACTATAAATTGGATCACACCATTTCATTACCATTATGATGTTATGTCATGTCATTACATTATTTAATTTAATTAACATTGACGATGTTATGCGTCATTAAAGAATCGATATGCTATGGGTTAACAAGAAATTAATGAACCTCAATAATGAGTATCATCACTACCTTGTCACATCACTAGAGTGTCACTTTCCCCCACTCATGTATGAAAATAAAAAAAAATATTTTGAACTCTTTTTTTTCAAAAAAGTACGAAAAATAATTTTTCTACTATGCCCTTTCCCACAAAAGATATATAATTTATAGAAGAATATAGAATTTATTAATTGAACGGTGTCCTATGATTTTTTATCTGGGAAACTGTTCAAAATATGGAAAACCATATTCCTATGTCTATTGAACGTACCTAAAAAAAGTTTAAAATTTCGTTCTGGGATCTTAGAACCTCAGAATCACCTGCCAACAAATTTTGTAGTCTCAAAATAATTCCACGGAAATAAAAAACTATAAAACAATTCTGGGACAAAAAAATCTACCCACTTTAGGGATTCATGTCCCTGAAAACCAAAACAACAAATAAACAAAATGATGGGGGTACTACAAACGAATTTGTGCCTCCCTCTACCATGTGCTCAATTGGAGATTCTAGTGCTTTCATTAGACATTATCTTGACGAATAAATAGACCACATATTACCCACTATTGATGATCCTCTATCTCCACCAGGGAGTCCAGAAATGTCTACCCATCATCAATGTTCATCTAGCCCCAGTTAATGACGTGCCATGAATCATTCACATACCTCCTTATTTGCGACACATGGAAAACATCATGAACCTATTTTATATGATGGGGAAGATCTGGAAGGTACACCACATCAACAACTCTGATCAGGATCTAAAATGGTCAGATGAACCTCAGACGCATCATGACACACCATCCAAATATCCACAATACTCATCAGATTGAGACCCAAAGTAACACATTATCTACCTACTCAAACTCCAAGGGTCTCCATCTCTTGTTGTAATACGTCTTATGCATGCTCTGTACAGTCCTCATATGTTATTGGATGATCGAAACATTCTCGGTGGTAGCTTGTTCCATCTCCAGACCCATCTGTTCCGATTATCCTAGGTCTATCCATCATATGGGTGATATAAAAGGCTTCTTGTATAAGGCCTCAATCAATGAAAATCTAGTGGTGGAGTTATATCTATTTTTTAAGCAATCTCAAAAATTGGTAGGCGGTCCTCACATCTATAATCAATGTCATGGATGCAAGAACATAGAATGTCGTCCATGGTATGTATGGTCAGCTATATTTAACCATCCATCGATGTATAAAAATTTGTGCTCAAACACAGCTATGACCCAAACTCCTCCTATAATCCATACCAAAATCGGGATGTAAACTAGGAATAAAGATCTAAGATGATCGTTAAAGCTACCTCATTATTCCACACTTTCTCTTAGAGGGGGTGGAATCACAAACCCCCTACTAATCCCAGCTCCATGATGGGTAGGATGGATGAAAACATGGTGGTTAAGTCAATGATCACCAATATAGAGTCATGACCTCAAAGCGTATGTGGTAACCCTATCACAAAGTCCATCGAGATACCATAATATTTCCACTTTGTTACCTTGAAAGGCTTAGTCAAGCATGTTGGAACCTGGTGCTCAGCCTTCACATACTGACTTGTGAGGCATCATGAGAAGAAAATTACCATGGATTTCTTCATTCCTAGCCACCAATACTATGGTCAGTGGTCTTGGTACATCTTCACAACTCCAGGATGTACAGAAATGGGAGAATTTGAAGCTTCTTGAACAACTCATCCCGCAATGGCACTAGTATTAAGTCATTCCCTCTAAAAAAGGATGATGTGATTTAGACCTATTGCAAATCAATCATGATCTCGTCCTGAGGATCACCGATCACATTAGGCCTCACAGTCAATATCCACCATCAATGGCTCCCTGACATGATATACGAGTGGGGGAGTAATAGTCATTGACTGAAGGTAAGTAGCTTCACCATCTCCATGGTGGTTATCTGAATTGAGGCTAACTAATCTGTCCCCACACTCAGATGTTGCAATCATGTCCCGCTTCTATGTACATCTACCACCAAATTACCCATTCAAGGAGTATTTACTATCTCCAAATTATAGAACTTGAGGAACACTATCAACCCCTATTATCTTAGGTTCAGGTACTTCTTGGTGAAGATATTCCTATGTCTATTTTTTCATAATAAACAATAAATTTCACACCAATAATGTAGTGTCGCAACATCTTCAACACAAAGAGAACTGATTCTAAATACTGGTCATGGGTCATGTAGTTCTGCATAGGAAAACTCAACTATCATGATCCATAGGCGATCACCCCACACTCTAGCGTTAAGAAACAACCGAGCTCGGTCCTTGATGGGTCACAAAAAACTATATACCCAATTCCATCCTCTGGTAGTCTCACGATGGGGGAACTTTTCAGTCTCTTAGTCAGATCCTAGAAACAATACAAGAATTTCACCATTCATATGATGGGATATTCATTCCATGTTAAAGCCGATAATCATGCTGCTACACTTCGAGAACATAACATAATATTTGATCTCTTTTAGTGTATCCAGTATTACCCACAATTGTTAATGCTCTCCTCTAACACTGAGTACACCAAGTTGTAATCGAAGAAGTCCACAATGAACTGGTCAGGGTAGGGATTGAGGATAGTGTTCAGTATCCCCATGAACTTTTTTTGTGTGTTGTCTATGCCTAAATGCATCACTAGGCACATAGATTGGCCATATTACCACATCAAGTCTTCCTTTGGTACTTCCCCATCCCGTACTAAATGCTGGTGATAACCAAATCTAAGGTCTATCAATAAGAACCATTTCGATCCCTTCTGCTGGTTTAAGAGGTCATCAATTCTCTCCAGTGGGTACTTTTTTTTCACGCCCCATGGATCAGGTTCGGTAAGTCCATTCAAAAGCTCAAACACCCAAATTCCTTCATGGAAAAAATCACAATGGTTGTCCATGGTGAAATTTTGGGCCTTACCACCCCCTATTCCTATAAGTCCTCCAACTGTAACCATAACATGTGAAGCTCTGCAGGAGCCATTTGATATGACCAGGTGGATATTAGTATCATCCTGAGGTACATGTCGATACATAAGTCTACCTCTATATGAGGACATAGAACTGAAACATCATCATTAAATTCATCCTCATACTCATCCACCACTACGAGAAGGCTTGGACTCTTCTCTTCCCCGACACCAAGGGTGAGTCTAGGAAACTGGTGTGTGATTGGTTGCACCATTTCTTGAGAGATTATGTACTCGGATTAAATGGTTTCCTTCTCACATGTGATAAAAAACATGGTTACATATCCATGGAAACTCCAATTAATATGCCTAAAATTTGTGATATGATCATCTAATGTGGATAAAAAGTCCATACCCAATATGGTGTCATAAGGCATCGACACTACAACTGGCAGATCCCAGCCGAAGCTCTCACTGCATTGAGTAATCTCACACTACCGACACTAGTGTTTAATCATCAAATCTGATCCCATAAGTGTATATTCACCTAAGGATTGAGCCAACGACTCCACCAAAATCATCATGATCGGAAAGTGAGTCATGTAAATAATGGAGTGACTAGATTTTATGTTGATCAGTATAACAACTAGGGTGGATCACACACAGATCATACCTTGGATCATCTCTGGAGCACCATGGTCATAAGCCTTTGTTTCCCAAAGTTGAGCTCTCCCCAATCTTCCTTCTACCTTAGGTCCCGGTGGACCACCTGGGGGTGGTAGTAACACCTCAAAATATGACGAACACCATCCACATTTCCTCCTCCCTTGCCGCATCCACCGCCGAACAGAACACATATCTTGAACCGCTTCTTCTGATTTAGTGACCCCACAACCATATACTAGTCATCTATACCACAGGTCCAGCAATCACATATCATGTTTAACTTACCATCACAATAATTGAAAGGTTGGGCTCCCCACTGACTCCTTCAGGCCTGGGATCCTCACACTGTCGACCCTGAGTCAAGGGGTCGACCAATGAATTACCTAGCTCGGTTGAGACCTTGTCTCAATTGACTTCTACCTACTAAGGAATATGCTCCCAGGGGTCATCATGAAGCTATAGCTCTCAGTAGCATATTATTTCAAAATTCTATACATGTTAAGGGAACACTCTGGAATCTCAAACATGGTAGGGATGTTGAGAGACACCACTAAGTCTGGAATCTACCACATGACTCCCTTCTGAAATTCTTGTGTCCTAAAGAATGGGTTTCTCACCATATTTTTAGAGAAGATGGAATCCTTCATGAACCATGTTAAATACTCATCCATAATGATGATTTCCTTCATTAGGTGAATCATCTCATGTATGTTCACATAGTGCAAGGTCATGGGAAAAAACTCCTCCCGTAGAAGCATCTTGATGTCAACCCATGTGAGGTTCTCCTCATCATGTGTATGGATTGTTGAACTCCACCATCTCCACCGAGCCCTACAAAAGGAATGCCTCCATGATCACCATCTAGTTAGGCTATGTTATCACAAAGCAGAAGAATCGTGTTAGAGCCTCCATAAATTCCTTAGTGACATGAGGATCTATCTATCCCTAGACACTGGGAGTTCTTTGTCTCCAAAACTCATTTAAGGATCTGATACTAAAAACATCCACTTCTGGAACCATCGATAGAAGATTCTAACCATCGGGTTATGGTAGCACTGGTGCACCACTCAGTGGGGCTAACTCTAGAACTGGTACCTGAAAGGACACCACATCGCTAGGTGGTATTTACTCATTACCGGTTATCGGGATCCTAGCAGGTCATCCACATGGAGGCATCCTGTGATAGGTCAATATGTTTAGTTGTTTGAAGGTTATATCTTGTGAGATGGCTCTTATTTAATATAAGGATACACTTATACGATGAATGGTTTTATTTATTTATAAAAAAACAGAATTCAATTTTCTTATGTATGGATAAGTTGGAAGATGCACCAACACGGGGCTCCACAAATCTAATAGTTGTACTCGTAGGACATAACACTATTCCCACAAAACAAAACACAAACTATTAGTCTTTGAGAGGGAACTGACCTCCCATTGATACTATATTTCCATGACCTATCCCACATGGAATTTTCATTGAAAACCCATGCCCTCCTTTTATACGCCAGGGGATGGTGACTATCTCTGAAGATGTCAACATGTATATGGGAGGAATTTTCCATAGTGCATGTATGCACACACATGCCAAACTACATCCCAACACATTGAATGGGGAAAAATAAACCCACTAAAACAAAGAATAGTTCATGTACATCTAAATTTATTATTTCCATAATACAAACCTAACAATGAACAGAAAATAGTAAGAATATAAAAGAAAATTTGAAGTTCATCCATAGAAATCCCCACTTGATCCTGGGAGTAGTGATGATACTAGAAACTGAAGAAGTATGTCTTGTCTTCCCAGATGTAATGGTCCCCGCCTAGTCCTAGGACACCAAGTCACCCATTGTAGAATCCATCAGTATCATCTCCATAAGAAACACTCTTAAAATGATGGTTGTATACAACAGACAAACGTATGCGATAAATTCCCATGAAAGGGTGAGTAAAAAAGTACATAATGTGGACCAAAAAACAAAAAAGAAAATAACACACAATAATTTCACATTGTAATGTTTGAAACACAAGACATCACACACTGATTACATTCTACGGTAGTAATAGTAGAATCATCAGTCACATCACCAAACACCTCAGCTTCTGTTGAACTCGCCCTATTGCATTTAAAGTGGGCCTTCGATGTCATGAAGAGGTGCTTCCCACTAACCTTGTACTACATAGATTCTCTTCCCCATTGCGTATTGTGGGCCTACCAAGTCATAGAGAGGTTATTCCCTCTAGTATTGGCCTATTTAGGTAATCCTCCTTATTGCTTATTGTGGGCCTCAAAATTCAGAGAGAGGTGCTTCCCACCATGGTCCAACCATGTCACAGATAGTTTCTTCCCACTAGGATAAAATTTAGAAGTCTTCAGGTCTCAGCCTATGGTTGGGTTCTGTTTGTAGTGCACTAGGGAGAATCACTTCTCAATCCCTTAGTTGAATATAAATTTCATCTAAAGTCACTATATAGAATAATTAAAGTTAATTCCCATCGAAAGGGTACAAATGTAGAAAACACATCATTATTTAGAGACAAGGTGTGCATGATACATGCTTTTAAAAAACCTGAGCACCAGTTCTGATTGGAACCAGTCCCACCCAGTCAAACCAACCCAAGCAACCTAGACCGTGTGTCCCACATCCCCTAGTTCATTAAAATGGATTTGACCTAATCTAGTGTGGGATGTGGTCATTCTGGTCCAACCTTTCCAATGGTCCTTGCCCAATTGGCCTTGCTGGACTCTGCCTGGTTGGCCGAGGGTCCAGCCCGCCGAGTCACCCAGTGACCCGGTCTAGTCTTGCCCGTCCTGAAGAGGTTTCATTTTTGGCAAGATGGTGTGGGTACAACCCTCTAGAAACGGGTTCCACCCGTCGGTGGGGATCCGGCTCGACAGCATGGTGCTAGGGGACCAGCCTGAGCTGCTTGGGGTTCGGACTGCCAGTTGGGGACCTGCTGCACAGTAATGTTAGTGGTGTCGACTAGCCGAGACATGGCATGGATTCCATGTTTAGATCCCCCATTCCATGTGTGAGGGGGTATGTTATACCAGTCGCGAACTATGGAACATATCTTTTCCATCCATCCGGATATCCCAAACATGAGTCATCTCTCCACGTGGTGCCCTACTTGGCACCGCATCCTGCAGCACACAACTACGGCTACCCAGCCATGGCATCCCGGTCAACAGCCACCCCCCCCAATGTGGGATTCCTCCTCAATGGGGAATGTGAGACTTTATTTTGTATTTGTGACTACCAGCATAATCTGGAGGTTCAACAGACTACCCGATGTGCTCTGGTGGTCCGTCATTCGAGTTGTCATCATATGTGGCCTCTTGGGAGCACCCTCTTCATAGAGAGTTTCCCCAACAATTCATTCCACCATTTCGAGTTTACAAACCCAATTAAATGCACATGTGGAGGTGGTCGGGCATGTTTTGTATTGGCCTTGGGCCTCTACGTTAGTGGATAAAGGACGTGGGATCATCAGGGAAGTTATGTTCAATCATTCCAGGACATTATTTGTATCCCTAAAAAACAACCCCAATAATTAATCACCATCCCACATAATGCATGAATCGTGGATCATCCTCTTCATTGGTTGATACATGTTAATAATTTTTAGAAAAGACAGGAAATAACATCAAATCCAAAACCCAAACCTGTTATAACTTCAGATGTTGCGGGGATCATCATCTAGGTATTACGACATCGATGTTGGTTCTCTGGTTATATATTTGAAAGTCATTAGATATTATGATGTTCTGCTGGAATTTTTTATTTTTCACTGTGGTGGAAGTCCATTATCAATTCCTAAGGGAATCCCCCAATTTTTTATTCCTTATTTCCCTAGCACATCGAACTATAAATAAGAGCATGCCATAGTTTTCCCATTATGATGCGATGTCACATCATTACACTTCTTTATTTAAGAAACAGTGTTGATATTACACATCCATAAAAAAATGTTACATTGTTAGTTAATGAGTGATAAATGAACCTCAATAATGTGCATAATTTATGCATCATATCATCCCCACTATGTCGTTGTCCTCTACTAAACCATGTGAAGGAAAATAAAATAAATCTTTTAACTTATTTTACTAATTTTTTTAAATTGATTGAAAAATAAGTTTTTCACTCCGGAATAGCTGGCCAATGTTAATTCATTTTTAGGCGAATCACAGTGTTCTAAATTCAATGGTTCCCTAAAATTTTCAATCCAATCAATGGTTAAAAGGGTAGAAAATACTGCACTCACGTTAGTTGAAAATACCTTAAAAAATGATCAATATTGTGTTACGAGCTCTCTGGACCACAGAATTACTTGCTATGAAATTTTACAATCTCAAAATAATTCCATATAAATAGAAAAAATTATGCAGAAATTTTGAGATGTTAAAAAACTCTACCAAAATAATTTATTCTAATGAAAGTAATTTGATTATTTATTGTATAATAGAACAAATTTTATATTTAATACAAATTAAAATAACAATTTCCAATTGTTAAAAGAATAGTTTTCAATAAAAACCTTTATTTTTAATTATTAAACTGAAATTAGAAATTTTTTGAAATATAAAAAAATATAAACCTAATATTACATTTATATAATTATTCCAAAAGTTATTTCAATTTTATAAATTAATTTTTTTGAATTTTTAACAAATTATTTCTATTTATATCCACAATGAGTTAAATAAAAATCCCTTTTAGATTGGGACAAATATTTGTTTAATAAAATCAATTTACTAAAAGTTCTATGCTTATTTCATAAGAATCCATAGTTAATTTTTTATTGAGTATTCCTTTAAAATATTTTTCATAATATAGTCATTCATATCCACACCCACCAACATAACTGCTTGGTTATAATGGCCATATTTAAGTAAAAACATTTAATAGTTTATCATGGTTTATGTTCAGTGTTGAATGCATCTCAGGCTATCAATTAATATATATATATATATATATATTGAGATTTAAAAAAATACTACAAAAAATTACCCAAACATTATATTAAAACAAAATCACTCCTACAAATATACTATAAACAACCAAATTTAAATCCATAGAAAAATTCCCTTTAAAGCATTAACCCACACATAAGAGAAAAATTATAGATCACTATGTAACAAAAATACATTAACATTACCCAAATATATCATCATATGTAATTATATGAATTTTCCTTAAAACATAGAGTATATAATAAAAACCATGCTTATAAAAAATTTAGATTGTTAAAATTATTTCCAAATTTTGATATCACTATTAATATTAATTCAATCAAATAAAAAATTTACAATTTAATTTAAAATAACCATTTCATTAATTTTATAATTTTAAATGATTTTAGAAAACATAATAAATTTTATTAATGCCAACCTAAACCACTAAACTCTTTTTAACAATACAATAATGGTCATTAAATTTTAAAACCATTATAGAATATTATCCAATGAAAAAATTGGAATATTAATCAAAATTACCCAGCTTGGAAATGTATTCATATCATTAAATTTATATTCTATTAAATTAAGTTCATTTATTAAATACATAATATTTATTTATTATTTAATACCATTACCATATTCGAGTATATTTTAATATATTTTACAATATTAGGTATAATGATGTTGATCCTTATTTCATCAATAACTAGTACATAATTACAAGATAAATAAATGCAGTTCAATCATAATTTTATTATGATTTATAATTACCTTTTAAATTTTATTCGTAATTAGTAGAACAATGGAATAATCAAAATTCCTATTTTTTGATTATTTTCCTATAAAAATGATTTACATTATAATTACCATTAAATTTAATGTCACACATTCAGTATAATAATTGGAACATAAATTACTCAATGGGACAATATATGTTCCATAATTTTTTATACTTATGAATAATGAATTTTTCAATAATGTATACCACCATTTAATTTAGTGTTTGAGTAGACCGGAATAATAAATTTTAAAAAAATAATGACTAAATTCATATGTTTATATCATAGTGATATCATTTTTTAAATGATAATGATGTTAATATAAACCCATTAATTTGGATAATTTTTTTTCAAATTAAATTATTTTATTATGTATATGAAATTGACAAATTAAAAGAACATATGTAATTTTATAAATTCAGCACTACTCAAAATGGATTCCATCATAATGATGTAGAAGTAACCCCATTTTTAAATGGATTATGGAGCTGAAATTATGGATATGATTATTATTGACACAAAATATTATATTTGTTTTTTGTAAGGGTAGAGGGGCCCCTATATATTTGATTCTATGTGATATTTCTTCAAATAATGATTCATTAATTTGTTAATAATCTCAATTTATAAGGAATATGAATCCATTGTTGACATATAATGGATATATATAGAATATCCCCTAATCGAAATAATATAAAAATAAACAAAATATTTTTGAAATTAATTCATAAATTTATATTTTTACATCTTTTTATCATTTAATATAATTATACTACATTTACCTCTATAACATTTTTTTTTTCCAAAAATGAAATCAACAAAATTATTTAAAAAATTACATTTTTATTACAATTGTGAATTCCATTTAATGAAAATAAATTTATAAAATTTATATAAATTAATTTTAATATATGAATTCATAAATAAAAAAAATCCACAATTAGAAGAACACCCTTAAAAAATTCATTTATTATTAATTCATTCCAATTTGTAATCATTATGTTAATATTAAATGATTTTTATATAAATAAAACAATATATTTTTTATCTTTATAATGAAATTATGAAAAATTTCTCATATAATTAATCTTATCTAATATCTATTATAAAATTTTAATAAAATTTATACAATTTTACATGTATCTTTTTCATTATTCCTCATTATTACTTAAGAATTTATTTGATATTTTTAGATATTGTATTGATTATTCCTTTTATTTTATAAATATAATTTATTAAAATAATTCATTAAAATTACTTAATTTAAATTTGAATACATTTGAACGAAAAATAATTTTATAAAAATGAGTTATGTTTATTAATGAATATTCACTTTTATGTTCTATTCATAATTTATTTATTTGATAATTAATTTGGGATTTTTAACATGGCATTCACTTATAATTATATAATATAAAATATCCATATTTTATAGACCATTATGTACCCCCTATATATGAAATGACTATTTATCCAATAGAAATAAATTATAAAACTACATAATTATCATATTTTCCTTTTCACCACTAAATATAACATATTCTAATGGTAAAAATTTATTGATCACTATTTGTTTATTTAAATCAAAATTAAATTTTAATTTATAAATATTTAAATTCTTTAAATATTTTTTATTAGCAGTACAATATTCACATAAAACAATAAAGATGGGTATTTCATTCTCATTTATTTTAATTGAGATGTTATTTTATTCATCATGTTTTTTTATAATGATAAATTTTTTTTGTTCTTTTATTGTATTTAATTATTTATTATATTATAAAATTTTTTATTATTAAAATCAATCATTTATTGGAATTAGTTAAATGTTTTTTAAATATTACTCAATATATTATAGGAATAAAATTACATCAGTTTATAAAATGAATAATTATATCACATAATTGTTTAGATTTCCTCTTTCAATATAATTTTCATAATTTGATTTCTTCTTTTGATATTACAACTTAAATTATTTAATTATAGTGGTTATATCTCCATATAACACTAATTGTTTAGTAAATACATATTATATATATGTATGTTGAGCTAATTTTTTGAATTAAATAATTTTATAAAATGTTTGTTTTTAATCATACTTGTTGTATATGATCTATGACTATACATGAAAAATGACAATATATTAATAAAAACATTTATTTCGAAAATTATTATAACAAGAAATACCCTTTTCAACTAATTTTTATTTAAATAAAAACACTTTTAAAAACCAGCCATCATAATCCTTCTTAATAATTTTCATCATAATAAGATTTATTATCATTAAATTCATGATTATACTCTATTTAATGATCACTATACTAGACCTTGTGGATGTGTAATTTAATATCATTCAATTTTTTTACATTTGGTTTTATACTTCTTTATAATAAACTAGTTATCTTTCATATAAATTATTTAAATATATAAATTATTTTTGTGTTATTATGTTTTAAAATAAATATATATAAAAATTATAACATGTTCATTATTCCTTATTTGGTGGCCCACTAGCTTTGAATGAATTGAGTCTAATTATCTTTATGTATTTTCTTCATTTTCGTTACCTTAAATTAAATTTATATTTTTGGTATTTTGTGTTATTAAAAGTATATTATTTGATGCCATTATTATAAATATTTTTATTAAATAAATTATTTATTGGGTTGTTTGATATAGAAAAAAATTATATTAATATTTTTAATTCTTCAATTATTTTCCACGCTTATGGGGATATACGTTTATATGAATTTTCATAATGCGTATAATGTGGTTGTGTTGCTAAATCATGATTGATTAGTACATAAAAAAGGGATTTAATTTATTAATTACATATTACTATAGTTTTGTAATAATGTAAATATATATATATATATTAACATGTAAATATACATATTAAAATATTTTCAAAAACGTTGTATGATTTTCTATCTATAAAACTGTATGTATGTATTTATGTATGTATTGATTTGATTTGAATTTTTTTTATAAAGCATCTAACAATATGATTATTCCATATATATTTCATTATGACATTTTGAGATATTTGTTAGTATATATATATTAATTTATATTTTAAAATACCTAAATAATAATTTTTAAAAATGTGTTATGTTGTTAGTATATATATAAATATGTATGTGTATATGTTTGTATATTGACATGTATATATGAGATTTTTATGTATATTTGTTAAAAAAACGAGTTAAAATATATTTTGTTTACATATATTTGACTAAAAATAATTTAATATATATAAACATGTTAACATATGAATATATATATAATGAATTTGGGATCTTATTTTTTGTGTATTTTTACTAGACAATGGGGTTTGAGAGGTGTGAATAATTGAGGCGTGTGAGTGCCATTTAATAGTGCTGGAGGAGGAATTCTAGTAAAAAAAGGTATACACTATTTTGAGGTATCCCTTACAACATGTTCTTCTAGTAATAGTAAATTATCATGTTATTGGATTATATTGTAAAAATATTTCTCAATTTTTTTGTAATTGTTTATAGGGTATTTTCCCCTTAACATAAACTTTATCTACTAAGTAATCACATGTTTACCTTAATAAATATAATTAATTTAAATATATTTTCAAATATTTATTTTCAAAAACAAAAATGGTCTTGATCGATATTTTAAATTTTTTTCTAATTACATATATAGTATAAATTATAATTAATTTTATAATTATATATGAATGAAATTAATTTAAATGTTATTTAACACATGTGTAGCGAAATATGGTTTTTAATTTGTGAAAATCCAAAAATTTGTAAATGGTTTGATATCCATTTTCAATGTGAAATTGTATCCAATATCCAAAATTATATTATATGATATATAAATTGATTAATTATATATTAAAATAAATTTAAATAAAATTTAGATATATAAATTAATTTGTTGAAAATATGTTTTGAATTAAAATACAGTATTTTTCTCTATTCATAATAAATTGAAAATCTCAAAAAAATTCAACAAATTCAGCCAATGTAAATTTTGATATTAAAATTTAAAAAAAATTCATATTTTTGAATTAAAATTTTTCAATATTAAAATTTTAGATCTAAAATTTTTCTCCATATAAAGGTAGTAATATTACCCATTAGAAAAATACAGCATTTTATTCATAGAATTTCATTTATTCTAATCATACCCCTGCAAAATCTATCAAATGATTATGAAAAATATTTATGGATCTTATAATATATATGAATTATTTAAAAAATACATTTATATTGGGTTATTGAATTTATTGATATAAATTTGAGTTTACACATAAAAGTAAATTTTTCTTAGAGAATTAATTTCTATATTTTCCAATAGTTTATAAATTTATTTCTAAAAAATCGATATCTAAAGGATTCAATTTTTATACATTTTTAAATAATATTTTCACAATTTAGTCAACCTTATTATTAAATTCCATACCAACATCAATGTGCTAGTTATAATAAATTATTATGAAAAATATTAATAAGGTATTTTAGTTGAGTTAAACACATCTTAATGTGTAATTGAAGATGTCAAAGGTACTATGTATAGTGTGTAATAGAAGTCGAAAATATTGTATCCTATACCAAAAACTAAATTAAATATTTAATATACTAAATGATTAACATGGTGTTTTATATATCTCAAGTAAAACATAGTTATTTGGTAAAGAAATATATTTCTAGTGTTGTGTGAAATTAAATATATTTAAATGATTAAATTACATTAAAAAATCACTAAATCTCATTGTGTTATAGCATGATCATCTTAGAGATTCAGAAATTTTTTTCAAAACACAAAATTGTATCTACACCGAATGGATATAATTTAATGGTGTTGTCGAACCATTAAATCATGTGTAATTTACCCAATCAAACTTGGGTTTTAAAAAATAAGTAATTGATTTATTAATTTAAAACATGATTTCAATTTTGATAATCATATACATGCATGTTTGTAGTATTCCATGATTATTTTAGTGGCATGTTGTGTTATTGGTATATAAGTATTTTTGGTAAAATGTGTACCATTGAATTTGGAGAAAATTATTTACCATCGTGGGAAAAATGACAGAGGTAGGACATTATACATATGCTGATTTTACTATAGTTTGATTTCACCTAGTGGAGGAAAAGAGGAAAACACAAATTAGGATGAAAGGATGAGGCAGAAAATGGGTTATTGTTATGTCATGTGGTAAATGGATCAAGGAGTTGTAGATGGAGGGTGGTTGTGGGTAAGAATATGAATCGAGATGTGATTACACGACTCTGATGTGTTGATTCAATGCACACAATTTAAATGGATGATATAAAAGTGGGTGATAAGTAGCAATTTTAAGAGATCCCACATTGAATGGATACATTGTTATCTTTTCTCATTAATTCTAAAATTTGACTTTATTTATCAAGAAGCATTAAATGCGATAAAATCCCGAATGTCTTTATACAAGGGCCCATGCAGTTGTTTTTCCTAACCCATACAAGTAGGCTTCAACCCACCTAACATATGCTCATGGTTGTACATAGAAATATGTTTTAGCCATGATATTATTTTTATATACTCATTTGGGTTGTTTGAGTGTACTAAGCCCACAAAAGTGGTGGTTTAACCAAACACATTACTACATTTTTTTGAGTATATTTTTTTTAAAACAAAACAAAATTAATAATAAGAATTTCTTATATAAATTTACATTTATATTGTTTTCGTATTTATTTCTTTTTTTAATATTTAGACCAAAATTTATTATTTAACTAATTCTTATAGTAATTTAAATGTACTAAATTATTCAAAAAAACATAAAATTAATTTACACATTATAATTACTAGAATAATAACTTCTCACCAAATTAATGTTAGTAAATAATTACTTAATTGACAACGATAAGTATTTCAAAATAAGGAAACTAAAATAATTATAAATTCATAAAATATACATATAAAAAATGATCCGAATTTAAATAATTAATATAAGATTTATATATTTAAGAAAATTATTAATAAAAATACAATTTTGTAATAGTAAAATTTTATACCTTTTATTCTATCATTATTCAAAGTAACGAAAATAAATTAATTTCAGAATTTTTTTTTTCTTATTTAAGATTTTATTATTTTTTTAATTATACATAACATATTAACATATTTATTAACCACAAACAATATTTTAAAACTATAGGAATGTTGATGTCTGATAGAAGGAACTGGAAATTTTGGAATGATTAGTGTATATACCTATACACTACCATTGTTTGATGAAAAGGTAGCACAGACCTATATTAGTGCTAAGAAAAGTTCCCTGATAAATTGGGGTCCCTTATAAGCGATAGATAAAAGTGTTGAAGAATCTACCATTGATCGACACCTTTGTTATCACTGATTATCGGTAGATTTTTTTTCTTTGTTAATAGAGATTATAAAGGGAATTAATATAAAACATTAATAATTTATATAAGATTATTATATTATTATTAAAAAATAATGTCTATAAATATATACAATATATTAAAAACTCATGTTTACAATTAAAATATATTTATAATTAAATAATTTTTAAATTATTTTTAAAAAGTATTTATAATATTATAATAAAATAAATAAATATATATATATTTATAAGATTATAATTAAAAAATTATATAATAAATTTATTTATTGAATTTTCAAATATATATTTATAATTATATATTTATAATTATACATTTATAATTATATAATTATAATTATACATTTATAATTATATAATTATATTTATATATTTACAGTTATATACAAATACATAATCAATATATATATTTATAATTATATATATAAATATATATATATATATATACAATCAATTTTGTCTGTAAATATATTGATGCGTGATTACAATTAACTTGCATATGTTATGTATTGATAATTAATGTCATTTATATATTACACGCTTAATATTGTTCATCTTTTCTATATATGTGATGACTTGTTTTTTATGATCTATAATTTACTAATTATTTGATTCATTCTTGTTATAGTCATCAATCAATCATGTACTTATAAATACTTATAAATAAAATAAATATATTTAAATAATAAATATATTTTTTATATTTATAATTTTAAATTTTAAAATGTATATTTAAATACTTTTATAATATTATTATTTCTATTTATAATTATACTTAAATATATATGTATATATAACTATTGAATCCATGTATTCCTACAACAGGCCTAGTTTCAAATCGGAGTGGGAGTTAAATTCCATAGGTAGTTAATTGTGCGGGAAAAACGTGGGTCAATGGTGACATAGACATGATGCAAGCCTAATGACACATGAAATATGATGAAAACATTTTGTAACACTAGGCCTTCCATCTAGTTCATTGTCCACTAGGATGTGTAATGAGCTTTATTCCAATTGGGGTGTTGGTCAATGTACTAAATAAATATGGTTTGATGAGTGCGTTATTATCCCTTGGGACGGGAGCTATGGCCTGTCTTCCCAGGCACTGTTCATGGTGTGTGTGTGTTTAATATAATTTTACCCTCAAGGAAAAAAATATATAAATATATATATATATCTGTGTGAATATATTTATAAATATATAAAATTATTTCTAAAAGTATTTATTTATACTTATATTTATATGTGTGTGAGTGTGTTAATAACAATAAAATACCAATAAATAAATTTTTTATACATATAATGTTATAAATATAAATAATTTATATTATTTTTTTATAAATATTTAAAAAATATTTATAAATAAATACATATATTTATAATAGTAAATATAAATATATTTACATATATTTAATTAATTATTCATTTATAATAAATAATTTAATTGTATATTTATAAAATTAAAAACATAATAAATACAGTTGTTATAGTTTTTTAATTAATTTAACATATATATATATATAAGTATAACTATAAATAAATATATATTCATTATAATTTCAAATTAAAAATAAATATTTGTTTAATTATAGGTATAATAATAAAAAATATATATTTTAACATAAATAATTAATAAATTATATATAATATATTTATTATACTAATAATGTTATTAATATATATATTTAAATATACATACATATAGATATATAACTATAATTTTAAATACAACAAAGATTTATAAATATAAATGTAAATAAATATAGATATATTTAAAGAGTTATAATATTATATTTATTATATTTATTAATACAATCATAAATATAATAAATATATTTCTAATAATTTTATAAATATTGAAACAAATAAATATTAATTTATATATAATTATTACAGCAAAAAAATATATTTATTATAAATTTATTAATAAATAAAGAAATATTTATTTATTCTTATAATTATATATATATATTAAAATTATTAAATAATTAAAATAAAAATATTTATAATATTTATATATAAATTAGGTGCTTGTGGTTTCCATTACATTAAACACACACAGACCACACACTATGGCTGGAAGGGCAGTGTATATCACCCACAAGGGAGAGACATCTCATCATGTTTTATTTATTTAATACATTTCATATTACACTAATGGGCATGAAATCCCATTACATTATCCTAAAGGCAAATGCTTTTGACAAGATGGCCCACTGGAAAATAGTTATGTTATAATATCTAGGTAGCTACAGTACTTTCCATAATATTGATTTCATTATAGTTCCTGCTACATTACCCAATTCCACCACACTGATGATGGTGCTACAGTTTCTCCATCACTACCGTACTTCTATAGTGACACTACAATACAACTATAGTAACCTGCACCCAGTGGGTTTTGAAGCCCCAACCTCATGTACTATTACAGTGTTTCATTTCCACTATATCGAACCCCAACTAAATTGATTTTTATTATTATGTTATAAATATATGTAATTAAATTAATATATTTATAAATATTTACAATTATTTACAATTATAATTTTAAATTAATATAGATATATTTAAATTTATAGTTATAATTATAATTTAATATATTGTTATTGAAATAATTATAAAATTATATGAAATATATTTAGTATATTTATAATCTTATATATATATATAATTAATATACTATTTATTTTTATTTTTATAATCATAAATATAAAAAATAAATTTGAAATTATTTTATAATTATTTAAATAAATATATATATATAATTAATATTTTGAAATATATATAAATATATATTTATAACTATTTCTAATAAATATATTAATTATAATTATTTATTATATATAATTAGTAATAAAAATTTATTTATTGTTATTTAATAGTTATAAGTAAATACATAATTATTTATAATATTTAAATTATTATAAATGTATGTTAATAAATATATATATTTATTTTGCGTATAATTTCATAATTATATATAATAATATAAATAAATTAGTATCATTATATCTTTATTAGCATTTTTACTGCTAATAACATCATATCATTATATGTACTAAAAACATTGATAAATTTATGTTTTATTGGCGCTATCTATTTTAGAACTAAAACAACATACCTTTAGCACCAATATTTAAGTAGTGCTGATAAAAAAATTACCCGAATTTATAATTGAATAATATTTTCACATTTTTCTCTACCACACTTCAAGCTCTCGTAGAGGCGGACATCTGTCGTGATGCCACCGTTGTTGAACCTTCATGTTGATGCTCCACCACTATAAGTAACCAGCCATATACATTACATAATCTTGAATTAAATGAGTAATTCACATTTATGATTTTTTCAGGTTTAGAGATTCAGATAATTAGAACATAACTATAACATTACATCTAACAGATTACAAGGTGGACACTTCTACTCAGTTTCAATTTTTTAATTAAATTGCATCTATTAAAAAAGAGTCATATCTAGTCCCAAGTTTTAGACAACATGACTTTTCCATGATTCCATCGTTGACCCTATTCATCTTTATGTCCTACGAAAAGCATTTCAAAACAAGGGATGCGCATAAAAAGCTCAGTATGCATTATAAAAGAAAGAAATAAAACATTAGTTCATCAATACAGACATAACATAATCTCTTTAACAAACCTAATGAAATCATTAAATTTATGAACCACACATAGAAAACATAAATCATAAAGGTAACTTGTGCCAGCCATATCGTACTTACATTGTAGCTATCACATCTATGGATTGAGTGATATTTGGAATACCAATCACAGTATATTCTATAAATCTATTAGGGGAAACATTCACATTTTCCTCTTTCATGTTACCCAATTCATTAGAGAGCTATCTCGGGCTCACCCACCCATGGTTTATCATGTAACCACCTGTAAAAGTAAATAAATCCCAAGAACCAAAATACATAAAACAAGCATAATGTATAGATAAAATTTCAACATTTCAATCATAATATATCATTTCAAGATAATGAAATAATAAATTTTTTCACAAAAACTTTTTCAATACTAAAATTCATAAAAAGTGTATATATTATTTATTATCCGTAAAAAACACTACGACATGTTAAGGAAGCAAATGATCAAATAATACTCGATGCGGCGGAAATGTCATTGTCACCACTTACGAAAAAAATAAACATTACTTTTTGTCCTTTAGTAAAATTCTTTGCTGAAAAATATTTCCTTTCAATGAAATGAAATATCAATGTTGTTTGTACAGCTTATAAAATAATTTCATGTGTTAAAACAAAATATTCTTCAATGAAAGGAGATTGAAAGAAGTCCTTTACCTCATGTCCGAATTGACTCGTTCGTTCTCCAATCTCCTGAATAATAATCTAAAGATAATTTATACTTTCACAAGATCATTTTTCAATTGTATTCCCTCTTTTATATCACATATTACCATGTTATAAACATTATTTAGTAATTAATGTTAATAACGGCTGTTTTGACGATATTTTGTACTTGACTCAAAAATAAAATTCTTATATTTACATGTTGTCTATGTGGTCAATTTTCCATTATCTCCATATTGAAATTAATGATTTAGATATCATATATATATATATATATTTGTAGTATATAAATTTATTTTTAATAGTACATAAGATTTAGAGGTAATAAATGAAATGCACCATTCATGGAGACTGTAAGCTGTACGAACGCATGAACACTTCATTCATTTCTATTTCTTATTTTAATAAAATTAAAAGATAATGATGCATAGGTATATTATAATTAAATTATAATATCATATATATACTCTCAGTAACTCCATCCTACATATGATCAATGTATGGCTTGAACGAGTCATATCACTTTGTGGGGGTGGGAGTCCTTACTTCATCAAATGAAATTATCACCTTTACCCATAATGGAATCCTTAAAGTAAATCTATAAATGAAAATAAAAAATACTATAATCAATATAAATATAATATATATCATTTATAAATATCTTTCAATCATAATTTCTACCATAAGATATGGTAGGATCAGATTGAGAAATCATCATTTCTTGAGGCGTTAGTTCGTCGTCCACAAAAAAAAGTATGTTCATTACACATTAGATGGAGGTGTGTGTAAATGTAGTTAGAATAGATATCATAAAAACAACATAGTATATATTGGATACTAGTTTTGTTATTATATAAATTAATAAAAAGAGTATAGGGGGTTGGAGAAGTAAAATAATACTAAAGAACATAAGCAAAGATGTTATCTTTCAATCAGGTAACTCCCTTTGGTTTGATCCAAAAGGGTTTATGCAAGTGCCTTAATCCTAAGTAAAGTGTTCTATGTGGAGAATAGGGATGTATAGATCTTAACTTTGTAGATTTTTGACGAGCCAAGAGGCCATAAAAGTGCGAGGAATGTGTTAAAGGTGTGGTATTTTTTTAAGAGGGTGGAGGGGCTCTTTAGGAATGTGTGAAAATATTATTTTATTATATAATGATTTTTGGTTTTTAACTGTCCAAAATATATTAAAGTTGATGATAAGATGATTCATCATCAAAATAAAATCATCCAGTAAGAATTGGACATGATTTGGATATTTTTTCAATCTTTATTATATTATTTATTTAAATCATATATTAATGAGGTAATCACTACATCATTATATTGTCATAAATTATTTTATTTATTTGATGTCTAAATATTATAATAATATACCATTTTTATGAAATATTTTTATACTTCCATAGAGTATTTATAGTAGAATGGATAACATATATTGCATTATGAAAAAAATCATTTACTAAATTATATTTGGTTATGTCATTTTTGCCATTATATTATGTTTATTAAAATAAAGTGTCATCATCACTCTTCGGTGGCACCATGGGGTTCCAAAATAGACCCAAATATGACCATGGTCGGACATGAATCATCAAATATGGTTAGGACAAGTGTTAGAATAATTTTTTATTATTATGATATACTTTTTTACCTTGAATTACCCTATATACCTTTAACCGTGGTAAATAAATGTCAAAATTTACTTTTCTCCAAAAATTATTTTCATATTATTGGACAAAATTTTACTTACTAATAATTAACATGTATGTTTTATTTTATAATATCCATTCAATGAATTGGAAAAAATTTATTTAAATGAAAAAGTGATTTTTTAACTACTATTTAATGGTTTCACATTTCAAAAAAAAATCATGTTTTTCAGAAATTAACCAAAATTAAGCCTAAGATATATTTGATATTCTGAATTAAAAAATAATTTCGATTTTACCAAATTCAAAACATATATATTGGATTAACTAATTTAAAAATAATTCACTTTGTTAAAACTAGAAACATGTATTTTAAAAAATGATAACCACCAAAAGATTGACACTCATTTATGTCCAATATCAATGTGAAATTGATTCCAATAACCAATATTGGATGAAATGGTAAAAATATAATCTAGATACGCTTTAAACCCATTTAATAAGATCATATAACTATATAAATAAATTATATTAAAGGGTAGTTTTGAATTAATATATAGCAATATTTACTATTCATTAAAAATTAATATTATAAAAAAACACAAAAATTTTATCACAATAAATTTTGATGTCCTGACTCTAATGAATAATTTATTTTTGTCAAGTATATCATATAAAAGTGACCAAATCTTGATGTAAATAGGTTTCTCCATAAATAGGTGGTAAATCAACCTTTTAAAGTAATTGATGCTTAAAAAGAGATTCATTCACATTTTAAGACTCTAACATTTGTTGGATAATGTAAAAATATTTAACAAACATGTATAATCATATTGTAGTTAGTTAAGTTTCTTTATACCAATACAATTGATCATATTTATCTACCATTAAAAATAAAAATATTATATTTTTATTGTGAAACATTAGATTTCAATGAAACTTGTTGTGGCATATCATGTACGCCTTCAAATTAGAATCCCAATTAAAGTAAAAATAATATTTAATTCACAAAGAAGGATAATTATGAAAATGTAATATTCGTTATTTACATAGGATGTTACAACATTCCCCAGTTTTGGAATTGTTTCATTGCAATTTTTATTCACTTATCAAATAATTGGGGGTATTTATCTATCATAACATTTTCAAATTTCAATGTTTCATATTCTACTATATGGGTTTTCCATAAAACCATTACATATTGAATTACCTTATTCTGCAATTCTTTCTCTCTATGGTCATGAATTTGGAAGAGTTGTTCCTCTTAAAAGAAATTCTCCTCAAACTGAACTACATCTGGACATAAAACAAGAGATGGATCTATTATATACTTTATCTACATTGAAACCTGAAAATCATTTGTTTGTGTGATGAAAATGGATGTAAAGCCACAATGTACGCAACTGATCCAACATTCTATCGGATTTCACAAGGTCAAATGATCCTTACACTCAACATTACCATCTTACCTAAATGTGTCACACTCTTCCATGGAAAAACTTTAAGAATGACATGATCACCTACCTCAAAAGAATGTTCTTTCCAATGGTTATCCACATTAATTTTCTTCCTACTCTATGATATTCTCAGGTGCATATGAATCAACTAAACATTTTCTACCATCTCTTCTACCAATTTCAGTCCTATCAGCTTCATTTCTCCTACTTCATCCCAAAAGCTAGAGTTTAAATAAACATTCAATATAATCCCTCAAATGGAGATAACTGTATTATGGAATGAAATCTGTTATTATATGAAAATTCAACCAAAGAAATATGTCATTCCCAACTTCCCTGGTAATCGAGTAAAGAAGTACATAACATATCCTCCAAGGTCTGTATTGTTCATTTTGACTACCCATCTGATTACGGATGAAAATATTTACTAAAATTTAATTCAGTACTCAACTACTACTTGAGGCCTTTCCAAAAGTTAAAATTAAGACTGAGATCACGATCAAATAAAATGGAGTGGAGAGAAAATTTCATCGTAACTATCTATTTACCAAATAACTAGGAAATTTGATCTAGACACAAAGTATCTCTAATAGGAAAGAAATGAGCCTATTCGGTCAATCAATCAATAATAAACCATATTGCATTATTACCATGAAATTTCTTAGGTAATCCCATAACGATGTCTATGGATATAGTTCCACATTTTCACTATGGCATAGATAAAGACATATGAATCCCTTTAGGTAAATGCCTCTCTACTTTAACCTCTTCGCAAGTCAAACAAATCACAGTAAAATCAGTAATATCTCTGTTCATTCCATCACACCAGTAATAATCTCCGTTATATTTGTACTTATTAGTACTAGCTAGATGAACTGATAATGGTGATCAATGATCTTCACATAACAATTAATTCTTCTACTATTAATCACAAGGAAAACATAATCTCTTTCCAAATTTTAATACAAAATCATTATCAATGATGAAATTAGACAACATACCCTTCTGAACCAACTATGCATTTTTCTATAACTCACCGTCATCCTTCTACGATTGGATAATTCTATATGATAGTAATGATCTCACTGACACAGGGAAAACAATAGAGGAATTTCCTGCCAAAAATAATTCTATGACAATGTTCATCAAATCAAAAACAAATGATCATATTCCAAACGTATCATTGTTAATGAAGAATTTATTTTTTGACTCAATGCATCAGCCAGATTATTTTCATTTCCCAGTTGGTAAAGTATTGTGAAATCAAAATCCTAGATTAATTCCTACCATCTCATTTTTTTCTAGTTTAATTCATTCTGAGTGAATATATACATCAATCTTTTGTGGTTATTATATATTGCACATTTTACTCCATAAAAATGATGCCTAAAATTTTTTAAATCATAAAACAGCAACAGATAATTCCAAATCATGTGTCAGGTAATTTAACTCATGAGGATTCATCTGACGTAATGTATAATAAATTACTTGATCATTTTGCATAAGGACACAACCATGTCTTTTCAATGAATCACCATTGTAGATAAAAAACTCACCATTTTTGGAAGGTTGAGCCAAAACTCGGGAATTTACAAATATTCTTTTCAATTTCTGAAAATAATCGTCACATTTTTTTGGCAAGAGGAACTTAACACCTTTTCATGTTAACTTAATCATTGTACTGGATAACCGTTAAATATTTTCAGAAAAAAATCTACTAAAACCAGCCAATCCATGAATATTATGGATCTTGGTTATATTTGTGGGTCATGGCCATTCTTCAACAACTTTATTTTTAGTAAGATCAATATCTATGCCATTTTTTGAAATAATGTGACCATGGAAAGAAATATTTTGTAGCCAAAAGTCACACTTTCTAAATTCCCAAAATATTTTATTTTCTATTTATGTTTTCAAGACAACAAATAAATGACTTTAATGCTTCCCTTTAAATTTAGAATAAACCAAAATAACATCAATGAAAACAAACATAAACTTATCCAAGAACTCAGAGATAATTATATTCATAAGATCCATGAATACAACTGTTGTATTGGTTAAACCAAAATGTATAACTACATATTCATAATAGATATATCTAGTATAAAAAACATTATTGGGAGAGTCAACTTCTTTTACTATCAACTGATGGTACCCCAACCTCATATCAATATTCGAAAAATACTGAGCTCCCTGGAGCTGATCAAACAAATCATCAATATGAGGAAACATATAATTGTTCTTAACAATGAGTATATTCAATGATATACAATCAATACAATGTCTCATTTAACAATTGTTCTTTTTGAGAAACAAGGTAGAATCACCACATGGTGTTGTGCAAGGTCGAATTAAACCATTATCTAATAACTCCTACAATTTCATCCTTATTTTTTAAATGTTCAATTTTAGCCATTAGATAAAGTAGTTTTGAAATTTTCATAGCATCAGGAACTAATTCAATAGTAAATTCAAATTATTGACCAAGTATAATACTAGGAAACTTATCCAGAAAAAAATCAATGTACTCATTTACCAATATTACATCATTAATCTGAACAGTTCCATTGTTTTCAACAATATGTGGAAGGTGACATTCATTTCCATCTTTATCTAGTAACTCAGCTTTCTAATATGTTATCAAAAGTAAGTGTTCATTCTTGTACAGAAATTAATAATCATTATGAAAAAAAACTATTTAACTCTAGTGTTAATCTAAGAATCATAGATATAAATCCAATATTTATACAAAATAACATCAAACTCTATTAGTGGTAAAACAATAAGTATTTCAGGTAGATTCTTTCAATGTACAAGGACATGATGGTTCATATAATTTCTTTTCTATCTCTGCATTTCCACCGATTTTTTTACCATAACTTTAGTATTCAAATCTTGAGAAGGAAATCCCAATTTAATAAAAAATAACTAAAAAATGAACAAATGTTTAGACCCCAAACCAAAAAAACACATTGGAATAATCTAAACAAACAAACAGTATACCTAATACTACATCATCTGATGGCCCAACATCTACTGATGTAGTTGAAAAAGATTTCAACACCCCTTTGTTCATGTAGTATGGCTCCTTTCCCTTTTTTAATTTCATCATGGGACACTAATTTTCATAATGACCCATTTCATTGCACTTATAACATTTTTCTCACTGTAAATCAGATTTTTTCTTACCATGACCTAGGTCTATTTCAGTGAAATTACGAGCTTTAAGTCCAATTTTACAACATCGGTAGCACTTTCAAGAATTAAAAACACATTCCCCAAGATTATTTTTACCATAATTTTCTCAAACTATAAAACTAGATTTCTTACCATCATACATTTTGGAAGAGTTCTTCCATTTTGTATGCCACCTAAACATCTTATTCGTTGATTTTTAAAGAAAACATGATCATTAGAAAACTCCATTTTCACCTTCTCTTCACAAAAAACATGTTTTTTGTATTTTCTAAACTAATTTGAAGCTAAATAACTTATATACTTTTGCTTTAGTCCTGATTAAAAATGGTTGATTTTACAATCCAGATCTCGTATAAATTTGGATCATTCATTTACTGCCAAGTGAATTTTAATTCATAAGCATCCACTGAGTCATCCTCCTGCCACAATTCCAGGTTTTTTTCCATCTATAGATGAACCACCTTATGAAAGTATTTCTCAAGAAACATACCTTTCAATTCATCCCAGTTATGAGCATTATTGTCCTCACTATCCCTGATATTTGTCACCATCAACAACCAATGTCCAGCTTCACCATCAAAATGGTAAAGACTAAGTCTATCCTTTCGATTTTTTGAACAACCTATGACATAAAAAACATTATCCACTACTTTAATCACCCATTCAGCTAACATAGGTTCAAATGATCATTTGAAAGATGTGGGATGTTGCCTCATGAAATGCTCCACTACTAACATGTTCCTCTGGGGTTGATCTGACTGATCTCGTGAATAGATACCACAAACATTTATAACATGGGTCAACTGTTCTATCATGGCAAAAAAACTGTTCAGTTCTGATTCTGACCACCTGAAGTAACAGATTTAGAAGGTTATTTTTCTCTGTATGCCTTCCCAATATAGCTTCCATGTTTCCTCTGGGGAAAACCATTTTGAACACCAAAATATATTAGTAAAAGAATCTTGGTAATTTTTAAATGGAATATCACTTCAATCATACCATAAAATAACTTATGGACATTAATTTAACAATATCCATACTTCTAATGTTATATAAACTGACCTCTGATACCGAATATAAGGACACAACCTTAAACATTACAAAATCATGAATTAAATTAATAACTCACATTGAGGATCATTTCAGGTTTAACATTTTAGAGAATTAGGCCATAACTATTACATTACATATAAAAAATTACAAGGTAGACACTTCTAATTAGTTTCCATTTTTTTCATAAAATAAAATCTGTACCAAAATAGTTCTTTTTAGTCCCATATTTAAAACAACATGACTTTTCCTTCATCCCATCATTGTCCCTACTCATCTTTATGTCCTATAAAGAGCAATTCAAAACATGGTATGTGCATAAAAGGCGTAGTGAGGGTTATAAAACAATGAAATAAAACATTTTTTCATCAATACAGACATAAAATTATCTCTTTAACATACCTCTGGAAATCATAAGATTTATGAATCACATATAGAAAACATAAATCATAACGGTAAAATGTGGCATTCATATCATACTTTCATTGCAGTTATCACCGCTACGTAGGCAGTTAAATTTGGAATACACATCACAATATATTCCATAAATATCTTAGTAGAAACATTAATGTTTACCTATATCACGATACTCAATGCATTGGACATCTATCACGGGATCAACATTCCTAGGTTTATCACGGAGCCACCTATATACGTAAATAATGTCCATGAACCATAACACATAAAAGAAGCATAATGGAAAGATAACATTTCCACATTTCAATCACAATATATCATTTCAAGATATTGATATAATAAATTCATTATCAAAACAATTTTCAATAATAATAATATGTAAAAACGTTATATCTTATTTATTTTCTATTAAAAAACCTTACAGCTTGTTTATAAAGACAAAAATCAAAAAATACCCGCAGTGGCGGAATGGTCGTTGTCACAGATTAGGTTAAAAAGAAATATTGTTTTTTGTTATTTAGAAAAATTCTTCATTGAAAAAGATTCCCATTGAATGAAATGTAAATTCAAAGGTGTTTATATAGTGTATAAATGAAATCCATGTATAAAAACAAAATACATCTCAATGAAAGGACATTGAGACGAAGCCCCTTACCTCATGTATGACTTAACACATTTGTTCATTAATCATAAGAATAATAATCTAAAGATAATTTATACTTTATTAAGAACCTTTATTTCAAATTTAATATTCCTTTTATATCATGTCTTATGATGTTATAAAGCTTATGTAATAATTTTATTTAATAATGGTCATTTTGTCGATATTTGGTATTTGAGTAAAAAATGAACTACTTATATTTACAAGTTGTCTATGTGGTAAAAATTACATTTTCTATAGAAATATATTAATAATTTAGATATCATATATATCATATATATCTAGTATATACATGTATTTATAATATTACATAACATTTGGATGTAACAAGTGAAATGCACCGTTCATGGAGATGGTAAGCCGTACGTACGCCAGAATGCTACTTTCATTTCAATTTATTATATTAATTGAATTATAAAAAAAATACATAGGAATATTGTAATTCTATTATAATATCTTATATATAATCTCAGTAACTCCATCCTTTATATGTTCTTTGTATGGCATGAATGAATCATTTCACTTTGAGGGGGCGGTAGTCCTCACTTCCCCAAAAGAAATTATCACGTCTAACCATAATGGAATCCATAAAGGTATTATATAGATGAAAAATACAGAATCATAGAAATAATATAAATAAAATTTATATCATATATAAATACATTGCCATCATAATGGCCACCATAAGAGTTCGATGGAGATGACTAAACAATAATAGTTTCGTGAGGCCATATTTTTTCGTCCATAGAAATATTATGTTCATTACCCTTTAGATGTTGGTTTTTGAACGTGTAACTAGAATCTGTCTAATATAAAAATCCTTGAATATTGAAGATACTGGTGTTGTTATAAAATATTGGAGTAAAAATATTTTAGGCATTTGGAGATGTTAAATAAAACAGAAGTACTTATGGGAAGATGTTGCCTTTAAATCATGTAACTCCCACTGGTTTGAATAAAAAAGGTTTTTAAAAGTGAATAATGCCTATGGTAACACTTCTAGGAGGAGGAGAGGGATGTATGGTGATTTAATGGGAAGAGATTTTATGATCCAAGGGGCTTGATATGTGTGAGGAATGGGTTATAGATGAGGAAATTTTATAAGGGGGAGGGGGCTCTTTAAGAACGTTTGAAAACATTATTATATTATATAATTTTTTACGGTCCAATACATATTAAAGTTGAAGATAAGATGACTCATGGATGAAATAAAATCATCCAATAAAAATGGATAGGTTTTGGATATTTTTTTAATCTTTATAATAATATTTATTTAAATCATATATTAATGAGGTAAATAATGCATCATTATATTGCCAAAAAAATTTTTATTTAAGGTCTAATTTTTTTAAAAGATATACAGTGATATAGGGAATATTTATAAAATTGCAACGAATATTTATAGTCAAATATAAACTTATATAACCCTATGGAAAAAATTAATTTACTAAAAGATATTTGTTTATGTCATTTTTCCTTTACATTATATTAATTTATATAAAGTGTCATTATCAATATTATGTGGCTCCATATAGTCCCAAAATAGACCCAATGATCCAATGGTAATTCATGACACATCCAAAATGGTTATTACATGTTTTACGGTAATTTTTCTATTATTATGATATTATTTTTTCCTTGATTTATACTATTTACCTTTAACAACGGTAAATAATAGTCATAATATACAATTCACCAAAGTTATTTTCAATTTATTAAACAACACTTAACATACTAATAACATCAATGTATGTCAGTTTTTTAGAATTCAATTCACAGAAGTTGTAAAATTTCATTTAAATGAAAAAGATAGTTTTTAACTATTATCTAGTGTTTTCACTATTCATCAAAAATTATTGTTTTGTTAGAAAAATACCAAAAAATACACATAAGATCTATTTGATATTATGAATTAATATCTGATTTCTATTTTAACAATCTCAAAACATAGAAGTTGTATTAATTGATTTAAAATTAATTTCTGTTGTCAAAAAAAGAGTGATTTTATGAAATAATAACTATCAAAAGATTGACACTTGATTATTACATCATCCAAGTAAAATTACATTCAATGACCAATATTGGATGAAATGATAAAAATATAATAACAATGCACATTAAAATAAATTAAAAATATAATTTATCCATATAAATAAATTATATTTAAATGGAGTTATGAATTAAAAAACAGTATTTTTTCACTATTCATTAAAAATGAATTTTATCAAAAAATACCATAAACATACCAAATGATATGTTGATGTCCCAATTATAAAGAATTTTTTTGTCAAATAGATCATAAAAAAGTGAAGAAAACTATATTTAAAGATGTTTAGCCATCAAAAAGCTGTAAATCAATATTATATAGTAAATTATGCTTAAAATTAGATTCATTCATATTTTAAGACTATAACATTTATTTGATAAATGTAAAAACATTTAAGAAACATGTATAATAATATTTTTGTTATTTTTGTTCATTCCCTTCAATACAAATGCAAGGCGTTAACTTCCATTTAAAATAAAAATATTATATTATTATTGTGTAACATATGATTTCAATGAAACTCATTGTTGCGTATCAGATACGCTTTCGAACAAAGTAACCCCTTTGAAGTAAAATTAATATTTTATTCACAAATATTATTAACAATGAAAATTTATTATTCTTTATTTACTTGGGATCTAACATCCACTATCTCACAACTACATAGTTGTCGTCTTGTCACACCATTGAGGTTTCCAAAACCTACTTCTATCATGTTCCAATCTCCTCAAAGGACACTACATATGCCCAACCTCTCCTCTACACTAGTTATTTACAACCATCGCTCCCTTACATGTTACACCCCATACCTTCCCTATCACCCTACTCTTATATCACCTTTTCTATCACCATTTATCCCTTCATTGTCATTGTATCTCCCACAACTGTTGCATATTTGGTTGATATAATTGGTTTCTTGCAAACTCTATTTTCAATTTGATGATTTTTTCACCCATATATTTTCATAATATTCATCCTTCATGATGATACTCATAACAGTTGTCATCTTCCACCTTAGATTTGTTTGGGTACATCTGTTCAGAACAAATATTGTGAATACATGTCTTTGTACACATATCCAATAATAAAATTATATTATTTATTATAATCATATATTGAATTGAAAATTATTATAATATACATTTTTTCTCATTATCTAAAATGTTCCAATTATATACAGAACTAAGTTTTATCTCTCGTTGTTAGACAACAATAACAGAAATTTTTTAGTGTGTATATTATTTATTTTCTTCACCATATTTTGGTTTTTGATTATATTGTATGATTCCTAATGAAACCATTTACCAATATAATATTATTGAGGTTTTTCATCAATAGTAGTTTTTTCTTATGATTCTAACATAGTTATAAGTGTTATTCATATATAAAACACTTTATTGGTCAATCAGTAACTACCCTCTATGTATATTCCTAGTGGAATTTCTTTTCATCTTTTATAGCCCATTAACATGATATTTATTATTCTATTTTATGAATTAGAAGACTCTCTTATTAACCACACATCAATCATAACTTCCTCAACTCAATTTTGATTAATTCTATTCTCTTGACTATATCATTCACTAAATGGTTGAAGAAATCAATTATCCAGGGCCATTCTTCATTGAAGAGCCATATCAAAAACATGTTTCCACAATTTTCAGAATTATGTAATTGATGTTTTTAAATATACATTTTTCATTTTGGGTTTTTCTCATTTTTTGATAATGAACTTGTATTGTTTAAAAAATCTATTTGATTTCTTTCTTTATCCATCTAAATATTAAGTTTCATTATGTATACTTTGAGTTCAATATAATGATTATTTCATCTCTCAATTCCAACAATTTCCCCCTGATTTTCTTCAACACATGGTTTATCTTTAACTCCAACCATAAATCGTTTTTAAACCTATTTAGAATCAATTTTCTCCCAAACTATTTCCTCCCATATTTCAAATAATGAGTACCAAATAATTATTAATAATTTCTATAGGTGTAACGTCGGTGGAACCAAAATCTACCGAATTAATTTATTAAAATAATCCCCTGAATGTAATTCTATTACGGTGAACATTTATTCTTATTCTTTATACATAGTACATTCCATATTATTCCATTTGTATTTTACATTGATCAAGAACATCATTCCATTTTATATAACCAATTTACTTTTTAATTCTCTATAATCTACATTATTGGTGATGAAGGAATGACAATAATTCTTATTCGTCTAAATAATACACTTATTTCATCCAGAGAAATTGGAATTTCTCATCTACAATTTATAAAATAAAATATACTAGATTAAAATTAATGAAAAACATACCCATGGATATTAATTTTATTCTAATGATTATTATTACTTATCATTCTCCCACAATTTAGAGAATAATATTCTCAAAGTGAATGATTAATTTCCCTATATAGAACATGAAATAATCTTATGTTATAATGAAGTACATGATGGTTTGGTAATATATTTAATAAATAACATTTATTTTATTTGGATTAACTTTCATAAAATAATAATGTATCATAGCCTGGATAGCCCCCTATAAATCTTATGGGGAATTTGAGAATGTTAAAACACTGATAATATATGTATTTTATAAGATACCTGGATCATGAAGTTTTAGTGGAATATTACATTGAAAAATAACATAGAAATCAACTCTTCGAAAAATCACTCTTATATCTTCTAATTTATTTTTATTATAAATGAGTTTTTTTAAGGAAGTTGGAACGTGACAGAATTTTTTATATTTCAATGGTGAATGATATGAAGATTTACTATTGATTGAATGTTTATATTATCTATTTATATTAATATTAATGTATTACATGGATCATCCTATTTATAATGGGATTTTCTGTCATTTAATGTAATTATTTGGTTATTTTATATATCCTTCTCAATCCTTTCTACATCATTTATTTTTAAAAGATTTCATAAATATCATGTTATATTTTTTTCTCTTTAATTTATTTATTATTAAATTATTTTTTGATTGAACCTGATTCTTTTTATAATTATTATTATATGATTCTTCATGAGGGATAAATGATGTTTTCCATGTTGTTTTACCCCTTTTTATGGAATGATATTCGAGGAAACGTTTTTTGGAAAATCCCAAAATAGATTTGGTAAAAGAATAATTCTTGTTTTAAAATCATTTTTAATCACCAACATGACGTTTTAGAAATTAATGTCTTGATATGAATATATCAAAAACAGAGTTTGGGTGATTTTAATGTTCTAAACATTATGGAAAATTTAATTTAATTTTATATTCTGTTAGTTAACCGATGTGATCAATATTTTAAACCAATTTATTTATACATGATTGATTCATATATAAAAATTTTGGGTTCTTTAATGCATTTATGATTTCCAAAAGAGATATATTTTTTCAAAAAGGATGTATTTTCCAATGAGTACTGTATTTTAAAATTTATTATTTCTTCATATTTTTTCAATTACTATTTAATGAGTAGGGTGAATTTCCTTTTTTTTCAATGATTTTTTGATATAATTGTTCTTAAATATAGATTGGGATTGATTTTAAAAATTATAAAAATGACTTTTAATTCATGGATTGATTTATAAAGTAAAGAACCATTCGAAATTTAAAAAAAAATTAGTTTTCATAAATGGTCTTACACCCTCTTAGGACTCTATGGTAATTTTAAGACTGTTATAGCTTATATTCTAATGCGGAGATGTTTATTTTTTCTTTACTAGTTTATGCGATTGGACATAGTAGTTCTTGAACGTGTTCTTTCATATTTATTCGTATGGTTTTTTAAAAAAAAATTATAAGAAATTTATTGTGAATTGTTATTAATGAAAGAAAAAATCAAACAATAATTTGTTTTTGTGTTTTAAAACTATTATAATAATGAGTTTGAAAATTGTTCTCATTTGATAGAAGATAGAATTGTTTTCTTCGATACTCAAAGAATGTGTGTGAATTAAAAATGATGTTTTAGACCCCTATTCAACGTTTCTAGGTAATGGTTGTTTTTCACAGATTTTTTAGATTACTATATGATATTTGGAATCGTATTTGAGTTTTGCAATGTGTATTTTTTAAATAAGTGTTTATTTAATATTTTAAATTGATATTTTAAAATTTTTATTTTACTAAGAGGTGTTTTATGAATATAATGTTTTACCAAGTGATTAATTTCATTTAATTAAAATCATAGAAAAAGGGTTTTGATACAATTTTATGTGATACTACATATTTTATAAAATTGTATAGAAATTTTTTAGTTTTATAATGTATTTCAAACTATATTTTTTAGGTTATCGTATGGATGTGATATTTTATATTTCATAGGTTGTGGTGACTTACTAGACTTCTCAATCATGCATATTATTCTTATGTTTATTTTTTATGTATGTTTTTGCATCTTTTGAATCTTCTTAGATGGATATATAGTTCAATGATGACCCTATTTGAGAAAATTGTGTGTATTTATTTATTAAAATATTAATATTATGGAATAAAACAGTACATATATTAATAATGAATGCATTGATTCAAATAATTTTTCAATAGAGTTTGGAGGTGGAGTAAAAGAGATCAACATGTGTGTAAAAGATCATGTATATGAACCTTATCAAATACTTTTTCCATGTTTACGCTATTTTTATTCCACACTTTTTAGTCCAATGGAGTAAGATTAACTCTTGATGTTATATGAAATAGATTAATGTAATAAATATGAAAATAAACACCGTGAAAATGTGACTATAGCTAGTAGATAGGATAATACTCTGTTTTATAGACCATATGATATGATTATATGTGTACAAAATGAAGAAGATCATATTTAGGATGTGATTACAAATGAGAATTATTATAAAGATTGTATTGTTGAAATGGATTGGAATATTGTAGAAGAACATCGTGATTTCCCAAAATTGGTTGAGAAGATAAAGTGTTGTGAAAAAAAAAACAAATGTATGACAAAATTGATTGGAATCATATGTAGTGAAACTAGTTTTATAGAACTAATTTCTCTCATGAATGATAGGCTCATAGAAGGTAATGAACCCCTATGACAAACATACGATGCCAAATGAATGATATGTTCCATGGGTATGATCTATTAACGAATGACCTATTTCATAAATGACTATATAAAATTTATCAATGAACTAAAATCACATACAAAATTCCCAAACTATGGTGCTTCTTGGTAGAGGAATGATGAATTCAGTGATATTGAATTCATTAAGTACATTCAAATCATGTAAATGTTTAGGAGCCTATATAGAAGCCATAATTTTGTAGGGACATTGATGTGGCACACATATACAAGAAATAATGATGTGAAACTATGTCACCCAATAGACTCCCCTTGGTGTTAGAGACTTTGACATGATATTCCAAAATTTGGAAATGAATCAAGAAACCATCATCTTGTTTTATCTATATATGGTGTGAATCATATTGATTTGAAAGGATACAATCAACATAAATAATCAAATATGTTATAAAATTTTATCATTACACTGTGATTATGAATGAATTCAAAATACATCATGTTATATATGCCTATATCAAGACTAAAAAGATCTATGTAATGATTTTAATGTTTATTTGGATCCAATGATATAGTATATGATCTTATTTTTTTGATTAAGGTGTTAAATTTACTGATTGTTATCTAAATTATGATATTAAATTTTTATCCATATTGTATGGGATGATAAATTATTTTCTTATTTATAAAATTTATTTTTCAAATAGAATTAAATAAACTCAAGGTTGTCCCATTTACCAACAATGAACAATTTCTATTAGTTTGAAACATTCATAATAACAACATTTCATGTAAATCATATATATCTACCCCAAGGAAATAATAATAAATCATAAAAATCATTAATATATGAATGATTACAAGAACATACAATATAGTCTCCACCTATATGTGATAGAAATTTTTTAGCGTAAAATAAGTGGGAAATGATTTTGGTAAATATTTTTCTAAAACCCTTCCAATGACTAGTATAAAATTAGATTAGTTTTTTTAATATCTATAAGGTAATTGTTTATATATGTCATAATTTTTGTTAAGGATGTTGAAAAAAATGTGTGATATGGTTTCATCGACACATTTCTAAATTTACTAAAAAATATAGAGGATGAAATTAAGGCTATGTTGAAAATAGTTGACATGGGAATATTGGAGGAGTTGTAACCAGTGAAGGTTGAAAAAGTAACATTCTTCCTCTAGATACATACACTCTTTATATGTATGAGGGATATTAATTTTTCAACTTATTGAATAATATATGTTTTCTTGAGGTGTATTAATCAAATATCATGAACATCATGTTAATGAACAAATTAATATTGAAGGGTCCTTAATCAGACGAATTCCATATTTGGATGTAAGATATAATTCGAAGATATTTACTTTGAATTTTTTTCTAGAATTTATATCATAAATTTACCAAGAACTTTTTATTATTAATATTTACATTCAAGAAAGTATTGACCTGAAAAAAGATCCATCATTAAAAAGTAAAATTTCAATCACATTATATTAATTGGACATTTTCTTCTAGAAAACACTCATATATTTTATGGATAAATCAATGGTTCACTTGGTTTGAGATATTTGAGTATGTGGTCCTATATATAATATATTTATGTACATCATAGAATGGAATATGAATATTTTGAAAGGGTATTTTAAAAATAGATTTTGGATATATGGTTCTATTGTGGAGTGATGTATTGTTTTAGAAGCGATTGATTTTTTTACCAAATACATGTTTGCTGTAGAAAAGATTGTTCTAATGAAAACATTTCAAATTGGGAAGCTTGTGGTAGAAGGAATTAATTGTAGAGGTTTTATCACAACCAATATTATAGATTAAGAGTATACCCACCTCTATGTTTTTCATAATATTTTAGAGGATTCCACATACAATGAAACAAAAAAATCACATGCAATTTAATCAACCAATGAAAGAAAGAGGGATTACAAATACCCATAATCAATAGTTTATTTGATTGTTTTTAGACCATGTTTTAATATATTATGATGAAAATGTAGTTTCAATATCAAAACGACCTTGATTGCTTTCCATAAGACCATGTGTTTATTTATATTATAACAATGGTTATGAAATTATTGGTTATTTTTTCTATACTAGATAACATTATGATGCCAATAACATGTAAAATAGTGGAGTTAAGCTGTTGGTCAAAGCGATTCATATGTCTAGTAATAAGGGAAAAAATACTATTTATGAGAATTTTTCATACATTGGTATCATCAAAAAAGTATGGGAGTTGGATTATAAAATGGTCAATGAGACATGTTTTAGTTGAAATTTGGTTGATAATGGGAATGTATTAAAAATTGATGAATTGGGATTCGTGAATGTTTATTTTAGTATAGACGGGTAATAATACAAACTCTTTATAATGGAATCAAATGATGTACAATTTTTTAATGTTACAGATCCAGGAAATATAATGTTGTTAATTATTCTTTTATCTTATAAAACTGCTGAATGGTTAGAAGAAAATGAAACTGGGGATAAC
Organism: Viscum album; assembly: GCA_963277665.1. Classification (NCBI taxonomy): domain Eukaryota; kingdom Viridiplantae; phylum Streptophyta; class Magnoliopsida; order Santalales; family Viscaceae; genus Viscum; species Viscum album. The sequence continues at coordinate 2,068,633,895 of OY728160.1, forward strand.
CCTTTCCTTGAGATGTCACAATCATTTCACACCACTCCCAAAATAGATAGCATTTTTTAAGTTAGAGGAGACCATAATGAAGTGATTTGGATAGTCTATAGAGGGATTAAATCCCTTCACACATTAGAAAAAGAGAGAGTTTAGTAATCTTGTTTTTTGTAATATAAATCATGTTATGTCATGTTAATAGCTGTTTGAAAATCCATTTGTTTATTTTTAACTAAATGTTTAACTACGTGTGCAGATAATTACATCTGCATGTTTTGGTGCTCTCAATCCCTAAGAACAAAAAGTCTCTTGATAGGCTAATTCTCATAGTATTGACTAGCAATGACCTTCTGCACTTTCTGGTGCTCCTAATCTAGAGGATCAATATGTTTCTCAACTTGTTCTTTCATCCATTTCAGAGGTAGAACAACAATATGCACATGTCAATGAAACTGCAATATGGGAACGTATTGATGATTTTGAATACGAGGAAATGGTATGTGATCAAGGACTAAAGATACATTTAAAATAGGATCACAATAGATATATGGGATTAGAAAAAAATCCATTAAGGAAAATGATAAATCTATTAAATATGTTGTCAGATGGAAAGTGTGGGTCCAACATGTTATCCCAAACATGTCCATGTTCCCCACATAAATTAGAATCACCACTCGACAATGCATGTATATTGATTTAGATTCAAGGAACCATGTTGTTCCAACACATAAAACACATATATTGGAGTTTAATATTATTAAATTATGATGTAATTTATTTAATTTTCTAAATAATATATTAATAAAACCTTGACTTAATCTTAATCATCCCTTTCATAGTGAATTTATAGTATATGACTCCAATATGAAATATGTACTAATGCATAGTAGATGGATTCAGATAGTCATTCACATATTTCTATTGATATATTATATTAATTATTTTTAAAGGAAAATAAACCCTCACCCATTTATTATATATTTTCAATGATAAGCAATAACCTGTCACATGTGTCTATAGGTCATTGTGTGGATGTGTCTTTTCTGGTACATTGGTGCAACTAATACATTATTTGATTATAAATGTATTGAACATGTTGTTAATAATTTTTTATTTTTGAAAAAACAAATAATTTCTGAAAATTATGAAGTTGTAGAAAAACCAACATACTTATAACTTAAATATGGATGGCGTATGATTCAATTTAAAATTAATTTCTACATATTTTAAATCCACTGTAATAATTTTACATGACATGAAACGAGAAAATATTTATATTATAATTTTTATATGTAGATTGAAGATTCTAAACCCAAATACATATCCATCCCTCACTATGTTCAATGGAAGGAGTCTTGTGTCAATAATGATGGGATACTTATTGATTATAACACACAAAAAGTGTGGCAAACATGTGTTAGTATTTCATAATAAAAAGTTCTTTTTTTCTTCAAATTTACTTAAAATAACAATGATTAATTATATTCCAATATTTTATATCATAAATATTCATAGGAATTAAGAGAAACTATACTAGATGAACACAAACATTCATTTTCCTTTATCTGGTTTGAACTGTATGGAAACACAAGATGTGCAGGATCTGGGGTAACTCACCAATCATTTCATGAGAAAAGAAACAAGAGGAAGATAATGGTGAAGAAATGAAACATATGAGTGAAAGACTTGATACCCTTCAAGAATAATTCCATGGAAAAATATAATTTCTATAAGGGATTATTAGGGTATGAAAAAAAGAAGAAAAAACTCATGAACAAGCCTCATTTGAATATCCTGCCACACCCCCTAAATCCATGAAGCAAAAAATATCCCTAAAAGATATTCCCAATCATAGTAATAAATATTATAATAATTGATATTCGAAATGTAAATTAGATATAAAATTCTACCATTACTATAATAATATTCTACATAATTAAATTGAATTGATTTATATCTATAAACACCCATCCATAGCCTTATATATAGGGATGCTATGTTAAATATGAATGGAGATAGTCTACATAAAAAACCCTTTATAATAGGTCACATGAGAGTGGTGATTAAAAATTCACATGACCTGATTAATGAACTACATTTTCCACTTCATGATGATGATATTCATAATTTTGATAGACCATTTTGAACATTTGTCACATGACCATCACATATTTTAAAAAACATTTTTATAATAAGTTATTCATTTCGAATATTTTTTTAACATAAACCATTGAAAATTAAAGAAAAAATGATTTAACTAATGAATGTATTTATCGATAGAAAAGGTAAGGGATTAAATAAAAGATAAAGTAAAAAAGTCTTAAAGATCAACCAACTTATTGAAAAAATTTACCAAGATCAATTTTACCAGGACCATTTTATATCTACATTTACTAACATTCAAGGATCATGTGGATACATAGTCAATAATAATATTTTCCAAATAGGTCATTTAAATAAAATTTCTTATAGATAGGGATTTGAAGAGTAAATTGCTTTTTAGAATTTAAATTTAATACTCAACTATGATTAATAATCCACTTAATTTGTCATTGTATAAATGAGTTATATTTTCATTATTTAATTTCCCAAAAGGTGATATAATACATTAATTATGACTAAATACATTTCATATTTTTTTAGGTGTATATATTAAAATCGATTAAATGGATTTCAAAATGAAAAAATTTGGACTCATCAGTCCTCACACAACATCTATAGAACAACAAAAAATAGAATTCAAAAAGGTAGAAATAGTGGAAGGTGTCGTCAAGTCATTTGAAAGAAAACATAAGGATTGAAGAAACATAGTAATAATAACTATTAATGGGTAAAACTATAAAATTTAATGATATCAAATTTATTTTTATTTGTTTCATTACTTATTACTTTTTTTCTTTTTATGAAACATTTAATTTCATTATCTCAATTTGAATAATCCAAAGGGTTTATTTGGGGTTCAATACATGTATACCCAACAAACCGACCACACATGCTGGTGTTTTTAATATTTTAATACAATATATCTAATGTTTTAGAACAAAAAATCATATTTTATAATTTATATTATCATTTAATGAGGATTCTGTTATGATATGGTGGTGAATTATTATTATGAAGAACAAGGGATGTTGTCATTAGAAAGCATAACGACCCTGAAAATTTATATAATTGGACATGTATTATGGTATATATAATAATATTTCACTATCAAAAAACATATCAAAACAAATTATTTATTTATCTTGATTTTTTTATACTTTCCAAACAATACACATAGAAAATATTTTGATTTTTATTTTAATAAATTTCTGAGATAGATCGTATTCCACAAATTTACTAAACTCCAATAACATAATTTCAAAGATATTATAAATAATTTTAAATTATTTATTAATCCTCTCTATATTTTTATTTTTGTAGTTCTATTTAGATTGTAAAAAAAACTCATATTCAAAAGATGATATTAATTTTAATAGAAATTAATGGTTAGCATACATGATGGATGAACGTACACAAATAGCATGACAATGTTACTTACATAGAAGTAGTGGATTGTTTAATTTTAATGGTTAGTTAACTTATTTTTATTATTACTCATATTAGAATTCTTTTCTTATATATGTTTATTCCTTTGTTCATGTTGGGGTGGTTTTTTGGAGATTTTCATACTCATGTGATATAGGACATTGAGGATACATCTCATAATTCAATTATATGGTATGTTTTTTTATATATAATGATGTTCGTCATAAAATTATATGTTATTTAATGCATAAAAAATATAAAAATAAAATGTTCTGCTACTCATATAGATAATGTAATCGAAATTAGTTTTCTCCCTCAAAATGTTTTCACCCCTACAGTGTCCACATTTATTAGTTTACTTAAATGGAATTAGAGGTAACATGATGAAAAGTGAAAAATGATGACACTGTAGTGATTCATGTTTGACAAAGATTCTCGTTTTTGAAAAAAAAATGAGATTAATTTTACCAAAAAAATCATTTTACATACAGAAAACATTGAAAAGATAACCAATTTTTTTGATAAATTGGAAAAATGATCCATTACTCATTTTTGACATGTAGGTGTTAAATAATCCTTAATACGATACATGTTTTGATTGGAATGACTCAAAGTGTTTCTTTTTATCTTAAAATTTAAATTAATTTATTTAAAAAACAAAGAGTAAGATAACTAAACTCATGCAAACTAATTTTGTTTCATATTCTATTTTTAGATAGTGATCCTTGAGTGATTTTTGACATGTATAAATCAACAACACCTCAATCCAATGCAATATGTGAATTATAAGACTAAAAGTATATATTATCTGCATAAAATTGAAATTTAAAAAAAAAATCACTCAATAAAAAACAATAAAAAACATATAATTTCTTAATAATTTAGGAAAGAATTTAATATGACATTTCTGATATATATGAAGTTGTCTCACTTCAATCCGATGCATGATATGATTTGTCTGAATGAAAATGAGTGTTTCCAGTTGGAAAATAAATTTTAGTAAAAAACAATGGACATATAGGAAACTAAGAAAACATATTTGGATTTTTTTTCTAACTTATTAAAATTATATTTTTTTTAATTTTTGATGCATTGGAATGAACTATACATCAATAAGATGCATCTCATGACCAGTATAACTAAATAATTTACATTTTATTTAAATTTTTTATTAATTTAAGAAATAATATCCTTTGACATAATTAAAACATGAATAAATAAATAATTTTTTTTATAATTTTGGATGTTGATATATGAGAAATTTATGTTGTGTTGGAGTCATCCACACCTAAAAAAGACACATAGTGTGGATGGTATAAATCAATGTGTCCCTTTATATTTAAAATTGACATTAATATTAATAAATTGAAGAAGTAACATACTAAAACTCAGGAAATGAGTTCTTTCTTTTTTGATAATTTATAAAATCGAACCATGAATCATTTTTTAAATGTATTAATCAACCACATGTTAATTTAATGCATGGTGTCACCAGTGTGACTAAAATTGACTATTATCAAATTAAATATTATTTCAAATTTTCTATCTCAATGAAATCTAAGATAACATGATTGTTTTTCATGATAATTTAGCAATGAAATTTAGATATCATGTTTTAAATGTGTGATATATTCTTACATGAAACTGACACACAATTTGGCTGATATGACTCAAAATGGGTTTTTCTAGTTTGAAATGATAATTTAATAAAAAAACATAACTGGCATACTAAATTCAAATAAATCACATTTGGATTGTTTTAATACATTATTAAAATGGTCTATATGTCATTTTTGTCATGTATTAATCAAACAAACCTCAATATATTGCATTTTTTACTGTATGACACAATGTGTCTCATTTTCATTTAAAATTTAAATTAATTATTGTAACCAAAACAATTGAAATACTGAAATCTAAGGAATTACATTCAAATTATATTGAAAATTTTGGAAAATTACCCATGTGTACTTTTTGATGTCTAGGATTCAACTAAATCTCAATAAAAAGAAATAAATTTACATTATGACTACAAGGGTGTATTTTTATTTAAAATTGACATTTATTTAATTAAAACGAATGTTACATACTGTAAATGATGAAAAATAATTCAATTTATTTTGATACATTATAAAAATTATACATGAGTCATTTATTATGTTTATGAATCAAACACACCTCAATTTGATGTGCGATGTGATTGGTATGACTACAATTGTTTTATATGAACATAAAATTTAAATTTTAGTTTATAAACTATCACTCACTAAAACTAAGAAAACATTCTCTTATTGTCTTAATAATTTAGTAAAATAATTATTATGTCATTTGTGATATGTATGATGAAATTTCTTATCAAACTGAATGTTGATTTGACCAGTATGACTCAAAATACGTGTTTCTAGTTTGATATAACATTTTAGTAATAAAACATAGCTAACTTACTGAAAACTATGAATACGTTTTTATATTTATTTATAAATATTAAAATGATATATATGTCAGTTTTTAAGTGTAGGAATCAACCAAGACTAGGTATGATGAATGGTGTGGTCAGTATAACTCAACATGTAACATTTATATATATAATTGACATTAATTTGAGTAAAAATCACAATTGACATACTGAAAACATGAAAAACAAATTCAGATTTTTTTTATTATATGTAGAAGTGGTCCATCAGACAACAACAATGTTTAAGAGTAAACCTCACATCAATATGATCCATGGTGTGACTGGTATGACTAAATGCCTGTCTTTTTTGTTTAAATAATTTCTTAAATTTCTCAAAAATATCATGTGACATAGTGAAACCCATGAAAGCACGTTCAGATCGTTTTGAAACATTTGGAAAATGATCAATTATCCATTTTTGATGAGTTGGAATCAAAAAACCCAAATATGATGCATGGTGTGACCTATACAACTAAAATTCTATGTTAGTAGTTTAAAATTGATATTTTTTTTGAAAACATGACAATTAGTACAATCCTAGATAACATACTCGGATTACATTACAATTTAGCAAAATAATTGATATGTAATTTGTGACATGTATGAGGCCGTCTAAAATCAATCCAATTAATGATGTATGCCGTATGGACGAAAATGAATGTTTATAGTATAAAATGAAATTTAGAAAAACCAAAATAACATAATTAAAAAGAACACACACATTTATATTTCTTTTATACATTAGGATATTGATCCACTGGTAATTTTTGACATGTATAAATCATGTATGCCCCAATCCATCTCACTTTTTGTTTAGTATAACTCAAAATCCACAATAATTTATAATGAACAATAATTTTAGTAAAATAAAAAGTTACATACTCAAAAATGAGGAAACACATTTGGAATGTTTTTATATATTAGGAAAATTATCCATAACTCACATGTGAGGTTCAAAAATCATCCCTCCTCCATAATACACATGGTGTTACTAGTATAACTCCAAGTGTGACTTTTTTAATAAAAATAGATATTAAATTAATTTATCCTTTTATATTAATGTTTAATTAATTTATTTTTATTATTACTAATATAGTATTTGTTCACATATATTATAATTATTCTTTTATTGATTTTAGATTATTTGATCATAAATTGATATCCAGGTTGGACAGTTTTGAGAGGGGATCAAGTGCATAAATAGTAGAAACATTAATATTTTAAATGTTTTAAGGATAATTGTAAATGTAATTATATAAAACATTGTTTGAAATTTATATAGTAGTGTTTTTGTATTTACCAAGTGTGAAAAAATTTTATTCATGATTCAAATTATATATATATATATAATTTGTTGAAATTATAGGTTTTTTCTGGGTGTGGTGTTATATTAATTTCATATTAAAGCTAGCTAGGACTCTATCAGTGCTATTTAATGGTTTGATAATGTGGGTCCATTATAACCACTAAAACTATTACTAATAAAGGATTGAATTTATCAGCACTTTTTATATCATGGATAAAGGAAACCCTTAATAACTGTTTTAAGCGATGATAAATGGGATCAACCATTATTTTATTTGTGATAAGGAACTCATTTTTAGCACTATCAAAATTTTGTTTTCACACTTTTAAAAGGGAATAAGTGTAGTAGAGACACATGTATTCATGAAAATTTAATAAAATAATTTAGATTGAAATAAATATATTAAAGTAAGAATCAATTATGTTTTGTTTTTTATCTTATTATAGAAGTGAATCATATATCAAAATAGTGATGAGAGAATTCACCTTGTCATTTTCCATATATAAGTATTAAGAATAAAACGACCTATCAGATTCCCTCATATAAATATTCTCACTATGTATCAATTCTAAAAGGAGATCCGCATAGTTGTTTTTCTATGAATCAAATTTTCAAGTATATCTGAATGCATAAATATATTTTTAATAGGGTTAGAATTTAATATTTATTAAAGTGATAGTATTTTTATAAAACATTTTAATAAAAATATAGATATTATATTTTTTGTATTTTTTAAATTTGTTGGTATCATGGAATTATTAAAAATAAAATGAAGACAAATGGTATGAAAAGACCAACAAGAAGAGTGATCATTGAAATTTCAAAACTACGCTAGTGCATGACAATACACAATGTATTGGTATTCAAGGAGATCCAAAATATATAGGGTACCCCTGAATTTTCATAAATAATAAAGTAAAATAATTAATAAAATCTGATTTTAAAAAGTTGATTTAGATGTGTTTTAGGGTTGATTAAATACATATATTTGAGAGAGAGTGGTAGAGAACTATATTGGAAAAAATATTTCTCAAATGATCCTTTCATGAGATGATGATGGATACCAATGTTATCCATTTTGAAAATTTTATATAACATTCAATAAAACTTTTCATGTGAAGTAACCAATGGATATTCAATGTGACATGACATAAATTCCATAATCATGTACTTGTTTATTTGAAGAAAATAAGGAGCCATACACAAACCTGTGTTTGAAAACGATGATATTTCTGGTAAATTATTTATTATACTTTCCAAATAAAGTGAGGAAATGTGATGAATTATCTTATATTATAAATCTTCCATAAATGAATCATGGAACCAAATATATACACATATATTAGGTTAAGACATTTAATTTGATAAAATATATTTCAAATGTTCAATTTTTTGTTCAATAGTAGAAGGAAGAGCATGATTGAATTTAGTTATTCAAGAAGAGGAATATTGATATTTTTTTTATTTTTTTTATTTCATAAAATAACTCAAAAGATTTATTTCTTTCACCACATTCACACATATTAGGGAGTATGGATCTTAAATAGAATGAAGAATATTCTATATCATAGTTTCACTGAGGCTACTGATCAGAAATAGTTTATCAATGACATTTGAACAACATTGAAATAATTGTTTAGTGGATATTGAAGATAATTCAGTATGAAGAAAATAATGTGTGATAAGGTGATCTTGTGTATGAATATTAAAATAAAATCCTATAGTGGATAAAACCTTTATGCGAGTATAAATTCTCTATGTTGATTCTATAATAAGGAGAATCCTTTTATATGATTCGTGATTACAAGACTATAGAGACACCCTATAGTAGACTACTATGGATGCTATTAACAATCTAGGATATGCTATAAATAATCCCATATCATGATTTAAGAGAGATATAGCGTTATTCTATATAAAACATTGTATATTATAATAATATTTTATTAGACAATCAATTTTGGGGGGATAATGAACATTGTTTGGGGTATGAATTTACATGGGCCCCTATAAATTCTTATGTTTTATGGAATTGAATTTATATACTTATTCAAGGTTATTATATGAAACACATGAATATTTCATCCTGAATTTATCTATACATTATTATTTAATTGAAAAGAAGTAATTTGTCATAATATAATGGGGTTACTAAATACTTCACTGCCCATCTCAGTGATCTCACACCGATCTAGGATTTACAAGTAATTCTAAAGGGTATGTAACCATTGAGTGATACAATGTACATATGAGTATGGAGAATATGAATTCATTAAAGAGTATGGTTATTTCCATTTTCTATGTTTACAACTATCAAGGACATATATATTGGATGATAGTATAATTCCTATCACAGAGGGTAGATTTGATTGATTTAGTTACAGCCGGATGTACACACAACAAATGGAATACATCTATATCTTTTTAGATAATAGGAACACATATATGGATGGAAGGATTACAAAATTATTTCATAATGGATTTATCAGAAAAAATTTAAACTAATGTGTTGGGTCTCAAAACATCCACAAAAATCAAGGATAAACTGATAAGTAGTTATGAAGTCATTATTAAATTCTGAGAATCCAACAAGCCAATATAAATAAAAATATCTGATGATATAGAAATGGTTGATGGTGAATGTTTTGAAGAATAGTTTGGAATATTAAATTATATTGTTAGTATCATAATAGGTTTTTGTGAAAATTTGGGTGAATCAACCATTTTGATGATGTTGGAGGAAATAATTATAAATAGATTGGTTCTAAATGTTTATTCACTGGAAGAAAAATAAGAACTATAATTTGATGTAAATCATAAAATATTATATGAATATGAAAAAAATATCCATTTAAAATTAATATAAAATATGGTATGTCTATGGAATCCATTAGAAGAGATAATGTGATTGTTGAAGGAGATCATTGTCCATGAGATTCTATGTATAAGGAAGTAGGATGGTATAATAATCAAATGGGGGAATTTTTATATATCCTTGTGATAGAAGAAAAATTAGGAAATGGAATAATCAACTAAAGTGTGTCATTTGAAATTATTTTGTAATTTTTTTTGTATATCCAAAACAATACAATGTCATAGAGTCTAATGATGAAGAAGGCTCATTCTTGGTAAACATTAATAAATTCAAAATGGGTTACTCTCAAAGGAAAAATTATATGTACTATATGAAAAATTGATCAAATATGATGAGTAGAAAAAATGATGAATCTTCCTCCTCTCATCATGGGAGATAATATGAATGACCATAAGGAAATTCGGAGTAATTTATCGAAAATAGAAAACAATTAGAGATACAATTGAAGGATCATATTGTAATGTGAAAATAGAGATACAATAATACATAAAATAAAATATATAAGATAATATTGAGAATAACATTAATATCAAGAAGGCTAAAATAAATATAATAATTGATAATTAATAACATCATATGATATAAGATTCACATTTTAATGAGATAATGGGAATATTAAAATCATTTATACAAGATCGACATGAAAAAAGATGCATATTATGAATAATTAGTTGGAAGATAAGAACAAAACAATAATGAAATTACATTAATTCATGTGAAAATAAAAAGGTTTAAGATTGATGAACAAGAAATATGGTGAATAATTATGAATAAATACTTTATATCAAATAAGAATAATTTTCTAAGACACAGTACATGTGTGTTTCATAAAAAAATATGGGATGAATATAAAAGTAGACATCAACACAATGATTTTAAGATTTATGGTCAAACCTTTAATGTTACTAAGAAGAAGGGTCCATAATAATGGTTTCTTCTATACATTTGGGATATCAATGTAAATTTTTAATTTCGTATAATGCTGGGATAATATAAAAAACTAAATTTGGATTGAAAAAATAATCAATGAAAAAAATACTTATATAATAGAATATTGGAATATATTAGAAATTATTTTTCTTACTAAGAAGAGACACCCATGAATCTATGGCAAGATAAAAAAATCATCATAGTGGAACTACAATTTTGTTTGGATATCAGTATGTAGTTGATAAAAATAGTTTTTTAAGGGTTTGGTCATTGTTCTAATTATTGATGGTATAATATTTCAACACTCATTTAGGGAATGAATTAGGGGGTATTAAATATATCAGATTGGATTATTATAAACAGAAGCATGTGACCAAGAAAAAAAAATAAAATTTCAAACACATAGTTGACATGAGTTTCTGAATGATGTTTCAAGAATGTTTAGTCAATACATTCAATATTTTTGATATTCTGAGTAATTTTACCAAGTGATATTCCTCAAAATTTAAATGTGATGAAAAATAAAATAATAAACAATGATACAGTCCCAAGTGAAACCCGTGAGAGGCTCAAATGGATATTGGACACTAATAAATAATGATTAGTTATATATTTTATGAAAAAACATAAGGATAAATATATCAATAATGAATATATTCATTCAGAGGGAAAAAATGAAATAAAGTTGTGTTATATGAATTTCATAATGTTATTGAGAATTATATAAAAATTGGTTCATTAAATGTTATAATGTGTTGAATGTGTTAAAGAAAATGGAATTCTAAAAAGCATTTTTTGAAAAATCATCCCTCATGAGATGAAATTAGAATAGATATTTTTCATGTATAAAAGTATTTTACTTGGTACTAAATATGAAAACGAATCCTCAAAAAAACTATCAATTGAAGTTGAACAATCCATAACACATTTGGAATAATACATGAAATAATTCACATCACATGTTTAATATATGAAGATTATGAATTTTTTTTGGGAGGAGTTCCATTTATCAATTCCATTTCAATGAAACTCATAGGATCCATCTTATCCATTAAAATTTTTATATGAACTAACAGAATATTACATAATTGAATGTTTTTGTTTATCATTAAAAATATATACATCAATCTTTAATAATGATGGGTATCCCTATAGGGTAAAAACACTAAAGATAATGTAAACCAATCATGCATTCATCGCACATACATAGTTTTATTAATCATACTGATTATGGGTATTAATGTTTAATTGAAATTTAAAGACAATTGAGTTTAATTTTCACCCATACTTTTAGATGGGTTAGTTATTGTATATCTGAGCATTTATTACATCACTTAAAAACACATATCTTATTAAATGAAACATGCAGAGCATTATTTTAAATCATGAATGTTAAAGGTTATTATAGACCACCCTGTATATATTTCTCTTTTTTTGGTGTCGGGTTAGCCCTAGTAGATATATAGTTTATTTACTAATGGATCATTTTTAAGAGACCATTTTGATATCATACCTCTCTAATAAAATATCAAGAATAATATTCAGAGAGATTAAAATATGTTATTAATCTGAATCAACTTAATCATTTCATATTCTTTTCAATTAGGGGGAGAGTTTTAACTGTATAATTAAATTAGGTGAATTGTTGATATTGAAAATAAAATTAGAAGTGGGAGTTTATTGATCCCTCGTTGATTTTTTTAATTAATTAAATATATATTGGTGGATATATTTGAGGTACATATATAATATATATGGAACCACATGATGTAATTTGATGTAATGCTTATGAAATTATCTTTTTTTATATATGGAAATTGTTTTGATAGATTACTAATTGTAATGACATGATATAATTTTGTTGGATGGTAGGCATAATTTTTCAGCATAGTGGTGTGTGGTTTGGAATTTTAATTATAAACATTATAGGATGTAGAATTTTATAATTATATGATATTAAATGAAGAATGATACTTAGTTTAGGATTAGTATTGAATAATAATTGGTTTTAATACTAATATTTTTTTTTATTAAATGTACATTTATATTTTTTATATAAATAATATGGGATAACCATTAAATCAATCCTTATCCATGTTCATCCAAAAAATTCTGGTTCTACGAGTTCAACCATGCCTATGGGAGATATCAAGGGCTATACTGCATAATTTAAGAGGTGGGTTGTGTATAGCAACACCAGTGTGCTCACTGGTGAGAGTACATAAGCCATGGTGCTGGTTCACCAGTTCATTTCTGTGTGGACATTGAGGTGTGAGTGTGGTGTATATAGGTGTTGTTCCACTGCTTCCAGCTCACGGGTGTTGCAAAAATGATTGGTTAATAATGTAGTATCTAGTCGAATGTAAAATCAATTTATGATGTGGAGAATCAATATATTATCCCTAATTATTTAATAAGATACACATAAAAAAAGTTTCATTAGATTATGCTGATCTATTAAATCAATTATATTCTTTTATATTGTTGTACCTACACACTCTTATAATATTTTTGCAGTTATCCACCATTAATTCTCCACATTACAAATTCCAAAATATGACCAGTGGAATAGATCAGTTTCTATTATAATTCTAGGAATTATTCCTTATTTTTTTATGGATTCATAAATCATGTTCTTGATTCATGCACCTAGTAATTTCCAACACCTATGAATAGGAAAATCCAATTTTATTAATAAAAAAATATGTGGGTATTTCTCTAGATACAATGTTTGATCTATGACAGGTAGAGGATAGAAATGATAAGTTCATGTTGTTAGACATTCATTCATGAACATCAAATGAAGAAAATGACATTCCACTTTTTTATTATGTATGAATCCAAATATTCATTTTGTATCATAACCATTTATAGAAGAGTACCATATTGTTGAATAGTTATATGAAATCACAGATCAATTTACTCTATAATAGTTTATAATATCAAGTCAAATGGAGGATTCCTTCATATATTAATTATCAATATTTATAATTTTTCATAATTGATCCACATTTTCAAATTTTAACATATCTACACATCTCAAATAGATAAATGAATAAATTTATTTTTTACACTATAGGAATTGAATATTTCTAGAGTTGATGTGATTCTCAGTTACAAAATTAATATATAAAAAGATATATGAGTCACTAAGTTAATTTAAATGAAGAGGATTCAAATATTTTATAAAAAATATATGATGGTGAATGAGATAAAAATGACATTATTCATAGTGGTCACATGAATTTCAAAACCACACTAGTGCATGAAGATACCAATCATTTCTGTATTCATGGAGATCTAAAGATCATAGTGTATCCACGACTCATCCTGAATTATGGAGGATATGTAGTGAATAGAGAAGATATTTAAATAGATCCCTAATAATGGGTAAGGATTTCTTCTATAATTTTTATTTTAGTGACATCCCTTGATGGAAAGCATGGTGCTTGTGAGGTTCTATTCATTTGAAGTAGAAGGGAACCAGTGTGATCCATTTCACGTGAAGGATAAAATAAGAGACAACTCTTCTCATTCAAAGGAACCATATATGATGTTCATTGTTATATGTAGAAGATATAATCACATGAATGTTTTGTGATGAAAAATATAAGAATGTTGTGTCTTCCCTAGTTTTTAGAATATTGAGGAGATATACTATGAAATATTTATTTTCTCATGATAATTCCATAATGATACATAGATAAATATCATACATGAACCTTCATACCAAATGTAACCAATAATACACAAATCAATTCACCTATTACATAATTCCACAATTATTTTAAAATATAGAAATCACATGTAAAATTTTTTGTTTAATGGAATAATACAGTACATATAAGAATAGAGTGTTTCTAGAATAATAACACTCAAAATTTTATATTATTATTTTATTATAAATTTACATAGAAAAATTTTTGTGCACCACATTCACACATATTAATGGTTTCATGAATTAATAAAAGGAATAATTTCATGAGCATTATGTGATTGAAGAAAATAATCAGATACATGTGATAAGAGTAATTTGAGTTAGTCAGAAATTTGCATTCAGTTGATGTAGGAGCTAAAATATTTTTTACACCAATGAGGGTGATTTAGCGAGATCATGGATGAAGATAATGGTTTTAACTAACCATAACAGATGAATTGAAAATGGGAATGTTGTAAAAAGAAAAAGGGACCAAGAAATTACTCATTCCCCACTTAGTGATCACCCATTATTTTAGGAACAACAATATGTAAAAATTCTATATAATATTTGATATAGTTATTTTAGAACACAGTAAATTTAAATTATACTAACACTTCACCGAATAAATGATAAGGGTAAATGTATCAACATTTTTTTGTATGTATTTGAAATCTGCGGGACATATATACTTGATTTATATTAATATGAATCATGTCATTATTCTTTATATTGTATAATGGTTATTTTATAGAAATGTTTGTGTTCATATTTACAATATTTATGTTAATATTCTTATAATAATATTATTATTTTATAACCCACATTTTTATATCATTTAATTAAAATTGAAACTGGGATAAACTAAAACTCTTATAAGCCATTATCTTCATTTAAAATTAATTGTTAAAAATAAATTGAAACCTTGAAATAGATTGAAATAAATATAGAAATAGTATAATATTTTATAATTTTCAATTTTAACTTTTACACTAATTTGTAAATAATGAAATAATATTTTTCAACTAATTTAATAACTCATTGAAATTATAAAATGAATTATTTCAAACACACATATCCATCATTATATAATATTGAATTTCTATGTGAAAAATTGAGTTATTAATTATGGGTTTGATTAATTGATAAAAATATATGATATAGTGGATTAAAGAATTATTTCTTATCATATTTTTAGATAAATTAATGATATATTTGATGAAATTTCTATTGTTTTTTATTTTAAATAATAAATTTTTTTGGAAAATAGAATTAAAATGTTTTGTGATATAACAATCATCATTATTGAAATGTTTTTTATGATATTTTTCTTATTTTTTGTGATGAATTTGAATACATTGGATTTCTAAGTGACTTATTAAGAAAAAATGTTGAAAAATATAATATAATAAATGTGATTCATTTAAAAAAACTAATTAATTAATTTTTTATTTATGATATGTTTATTATTTAATTTTATGAGTTATTAATGATTTATGAGTTGTAGTAATTGTTTTCAAATTTATTTACTATTCTGAATGGTTACATGAAAAATAAAAGTATAACCTTTTTTAAAAAAGAGGTTTTCACAATAGTTTAAAACATGTAAATATTAACAAATTTGTGGAAACTATATAAATTGGTTTTCGGTATAGAGTAATGTAATCAATATGTTATCACACTATTTTTTTATAATTATAACCATATATATTGTACAGTTTTATTTTTCTTAAAATAATTTGTTAAAAAAATTATGATGTTAATTGGGGTTTTAATCATTGTTTTATTTTAATAAAGATGTATTTTAAAAAAAATGGGTTATTTTATGGCGTGTTTTATAAATGATTTATGTGATTGGATACTTAAAAGAAATTTATTAATAGATTTTATTTTTAATGGATACTGATATTTAGATACATTTAATGAAAATATTAATACATAATTGAGTTTTGTGTATTACGTGTAAGAAGCTAAATATTTCCAACCTTAGGGGAGTTGATTTTTTTAATTTTCTCTTGTGGTGTGAAATTTTTATATTGAGTTCCCTATGATTTTTCTTGTTAATTATTCAACATGGATGTTTTTATTGGTTAGGAAAAAAGTAATAATGTTGTCTTTTTCCAACTATTGTGTATTTTGGATGGTTTATAATATTTTAAGATGTTACGGGATGTTAAAAAAATAATTCATCAGATTCTATTTTTATAGGTTCTTTATAACATAATTATTAAGTCTTCATAAGTTGAATAATTTCACTCATATTTTTCAATTATGTTATTTTTAAATTATTATATTTTCTATTTTGAAATAGGATGTTAAATTAATAATATATTATTTTTTAACATGTAAAATTTGTAATTAATTTGCATATTATAATTAATTAAATTCTAAATGGTTTGGATAATTTAAGAAATATTATGACATGTTTGGTCCCTATATTGGTGATTATTAAAAAAATGAAAAGATAATTTCAGATACAAAAATATTATATTTTATTTTGGAATTAGTACAAATTATAAAGGTTGTTCAACAATCAATTGTGGCATTTTATGTTTTATTTCCCACACTTCTAGAATTTATATGTATTTCTTGAAATTGGATGCATATTTAGGACTTATATCACATAGAACTAATAATCATAGACATCGTTGGATGAAAAAAATATTACGTTATAGGAAAGTTCATGAGTTCACTGGGCATGTGTATTTTTGGTGATTATTCATTATGTGAGATTATTCAAAATTATTATAATGAATCATTTTATTTTAGAGCTAATATTAATATGGGAGTGGGATTTTATGAATTAGGATATTTTATGTTGATCAATTTTTATGACGTGTGAAATTATTTTTTATATATTTAATGTTTTTTTAGAGGTAGCTACCTTAAAGGATAGGTATTCAGTGTTTCAATTCAAGTTGTTATTGTTGAATTCTCCTTGAAAAGTGTCATTTAATATGTATCCAATATGTCCCCATGGATTTCTCCTTGTCATATAATTTTTTAGGGGGATAATTTAGGTGAGATTTTCATGAATGACTATGAAATGAATGATTGTTTTTCATAATAGATTCAATTTAATAAAACT
The DNA here is from genome assembly GCA_963277665.1 of Viscum album. Lineage (NCBI taxonomy): Eukaryota > Viridiplantae > Streptophyta > Magnoliopsida > Santalales > Viscaceae > Viscum > Viscum album. The sequence goes on from OY728160.1 coordinate 2,068,651,762, forward strand.
AAACATTATGGAATTGTGAAAAAAGAAAAAAAAACTATAAGTATTTATTAGGATTTTCTATTGGGATTTTTTTATATCATAGTCCATCTACGATTTTTAAGGATACAACATAAGGAATGTGTATCATTAAGATCTGTTAGGATATGATGTTTTTCATTTCAATACATCCTTGGTTCCACCATGGTAGTATTTATTAAAACAAAATTTTATTAGCTGACATTCAACTATAAGGGTGTGGTTATTGTAAAATATTAATGTTGTATTAAGATTATTTGAAATTTTTTACATGTTGATGCATTTCAATTTTGTAAAGTTAGTTCCACTATGATTCAATTTTTTTCATCAATAATGGATAATCAATGAAAACAATATTTAGGGGTGACCGAGTTTATTTTTCAGTGGTTTGGATGACATGATTTTATATAAAAATGTATTTAGAATCATTCAATAAATTTTTCCACTATAAAATATAATATAATTTTTCTTATTTTTTATATTGGTTGTGTTCATTAATCATAGACCCATGTTATCTCCAATAAAAAATTTAATTCCTTGAATTTTCTACTTTTTTGGGGTTCAATCAATTATTTTATTGTATATGTAATATTTGAATCACATAAATCCTTGAATATTTTACATTCTACATTATAATTTCTTTCATCTTCTTTTATTTTAATTTTTATTCTATGTAATCATTGGGGACATTTTCTATTCAAAAAAGTGGTTATATTTTTATAGGAACAAATATGTTTAGGTATTCCAGGAAAATACATGTGAATTCCATTGGGATTCATTACTGTACTCTATCATTTTAATATGATGTCGTTGATGTCTTGTCTTTGGGTAGTTTATTTGAAACATACATTATTTATTTACATCAGAAATATTGGATTGTCTTGATAATGTTTAAATTGGTCATAGTATAAGAATTTAACTAATGACTAAAAATATATCAGAAACATAAAAAATTAGAGAATAAATATTAACGATCATATTTAACTTGTATTCACTTCTAATATTGTTAAATATTTTATTATATTTATAAATATCCATTTTCATAAGTCATATCACAATTAATTTTTTTCAAAAGATTGAATTATGATAAACATCATAATGTTAATACTGGGAAGAAAAATAAAAAATATATAAATTCTTATATATCTTATCATATATATTTTATACAAAATACATTGATAAAATAGAAATATTGTTAATGTTTTACAGATTTCATGGTTTCTTTTTTCATTCAATATTTTTGATTATTTTTATGGATACAAATTTTTTATTATATTATTATATAATTATTATTATGGTTTCATTGGAAGCCTTATGGATGATATTATGATGTACATAATGAGGGGTTGATTGTTTGTTTCTAATGTGTGATAATTTCATTAGAATATGATATATTATATAATAAAAAATTATATTAAAGATATAATAAATTGGTAATATATATTATGATAAATTTTGGTGATAAATAATATTTATTGAATTACATAAAGGAAATATGATTTGGTTTTAAGGGAATATTCATGTTTTGGAAGGAGGAATTTTTTTAATATAGTTTTAATATAATTAAATTTTATATAAAGATAATCAAAATATGTGTAACTACATGATTTTTATGTTAAATTTGAATGAAAATCAAACATGGTTTGTAAATAAAAAAAGATAAAAATACATTAATATGGAATTGATTATGAAAAAGAAAATGATATTTTACTTGGTAGTATTGAATTATTATTATGGGGATTGTGATGTTCAGGTGTGTTATTGCTATGAGTGTTATGGGATTATTGTGAACACAGAATAGAGAAAACTGCTTCTGTAATTTTTGGCATATGTATACCAAATTTTACGATGTTTTTGTGGGATTTGTTTTGGATAATTATAGATTTATAATTACTATAAAAAATGATAGTAAATTAAATTTTAAATATAATTGTAATGGCCCAGACCCTACTGGCCCATTACATTTCCAATGTAAAGATCCAGCGAAATGGAGGCACCGTGAGGGTGACACTGTGACGGTGGAACCGTGACGGTGGCACCGTGACGGTGGCACCATGAGGGTGGGACCGTGAGGGTGACACCGTGAAGGTGGAACCCTGACGGTGGCACCGTGAGGGTGGCACTGTGAGGGTGCCACCAGTCACAGTGGCAACGTGACAGTGGCACCGTGTGGGTGGCACCGTGAGGTTGGCACCGTGAGGGTGACACCGGTCACAGTGCCACCGTGATGGTGGCACCGTGACGGAGGCACCGTGAGGGTGGCATCGTAAGGGTGGCACCGTGAGGGTGATATCGTGACGGTGGAACCATGTCCCCACACCGAGCCTTTCGTTCTATTTCCACTACATGACTTTTCCTCTCCCACAACGTATGTTTTGACGTAAATTAATTCTTTTACACTTTTTAAAGCCATTTAAAGCCCAAAATTAATTCCTAGAAATCCCGAGAGACCACCGTGTGTAACTGACCAATCGCGTGGTCAACCCTCGACCCCCGCTCCATACGCTGTTTCGCGTTCTCATATTAACCATCTGCGGCTCTTATAAACATAGGGTTAGCCGTGGTTTCTTCTTTCCTCGATCGTGGCTTTTCATGAACAGCTTCGGGAGCATCGGGTGAGCCGCATCGTTAGGCGTAGAGTTCCGCTCCCATCCTAAGCATTGATAGACGAAGCGATTTTCGTTCAGGCGAGCTGCATCGCTATCCGTGAAGTTCCTCCCCCATCCTCATCATAGAACGTTGATCCAACAAGTAGGGAATTTCTTCATCGCCTCTCTCTTCTGTGTATCGTGCGGGGTGGGCGTGCTATTGTTTCTGTATAATTGTATAAACAATACCTAAATAAAGATAATGAACGAATCCTATAAAGAAAGAAGGGGGGTGTGATCGTTGATGTTGTTTATATTATGATTATCTTTGTGAGTTTTGTTGGCTTACGCATTCTGAAAATCGAGGTCGTTGGTGGTCGTTTTTTGTGCACTAATGAACCCCTCGTGGTGTTTTAAATGTCTTGTTCCTAATTGTAAACTACTACTATGAAAAGTAAATTGGTTAATCACGTATACCCGGCTCAATAAATTGAAAGCACTAGGATCAATCCCTTCTGTGCAAACTCGTGTCAAAAAACAGAATTGAAATCATGGAGTGTGTTAAATCTTATAAATCTGAAAATATAGGTGCGGCCCTGCCTTTTGTCAGTGGTAGTGGTTTGGTTGTTTCTTTTTTGTTGGGCTGATTGTTGGAGATGTGTGAGGGGATGGGATCCCTTATTTTTATACTCTCGGTGGTTGTGAATTTGGGGATGGGATCCCATGTTGTTATGGATTTTAGTGTTTGTGAGTTTTCAGACTGGGTGGTTACCTTTTTTATATCACGAATTGGGGTGGGTTCCTCTGTTGGTGAAAAACCTTTTGGGGGGGATGGGACATGGGGCAGTGTCTCTGGGTTGTCAAGTTCCAGGACTTCTAGGGTTCTCACTTTTCCTTTGCTATTGTGACTTTACAAGAGAATCAGGTATGGATACTTAAATAGATTTTTGGCTGGTTTCTTTTCCTTGGTTATGCTTGCGGTGTTAGTTACCCAGTAGTTCATAATCTTAATTGAACATTATCACTGAACAAGAAACAAGAATGCGACAAATGGGTTTTTTTGGTGAGATTCGTGACTCCGACTTGAGTGTTGTTGTGATCTGCAGGTTGTATGAAGAAAAACCTAGCTTTGGGTGAGTGCTTGTTACCTATGTACATATTTTTAGTTTTGTTTTTCTTATTCGAACCCCACCCAAGTTGATAACTTAGTGGCGAAAACCCCCATTTCCTGGAGGATGGTGTTTTTACCAACACTATTATTAGTGGCTAGTTATTAGATCCTCTTCTTCTCCCTTTCCCGGATAGCCCAAGTATCTTCGAGCAGGCTGTTACGGCCTGAGGTCCATTATTAGCCCATGAACCGTCGGGAGGGGTATTGTGGTGGTTGTCCAGGTGTGTGCGGCAGGAGGTTTCCCATGTGTCTTCGGGATGAGGCCCAGATGTCTTCGGGTGTGGCAGTGGATTTTCTAGCCCAGGTGTCTTCGTGTGTGGTGGTGGTTGTTCTGGCCTAGGTGATTGCGGGTGGGATTTGGCAGTGGGACTGCGTGTGGTTGTGGCCCAGGTGTGTGTGGGCGGGTGTGGCAGTGGGACTGTGGTGAGAATGGCGGTATTGGTTCGATGCGTAGGATGTCTCAATAACCAGTGGGAAAGTGGTTTCGGGTACCCAAACATCGATGTTCTCTGATTATATATATTTCATGACTTGCGTTATTTGGGGACTGTGTCTTGGTGAGGATTGGGTGGATAATTTACCGTGATAGGTTTTTGGTTTACTCCTTTTCCTCAAGGGACATTAGTACGATCCCCCACTTGTGCACGAGAGTCATTGGTTTTCCCTACTGAGCGTACTTGTATGCTCACCCTACGTATATAAAACTGCTTTCAGGTTTCTAGGAGGACTTCAGGGATCACGTAAGACCATACTAGCTCGGACCATTGGTGTAGTTGCAGTGGCTGCTTTTCTTCTTTGTTACGTACCTTTTTAGTCACCTTTTGTACATTGTGCTTTACTTTAGGAACTTGCATGTGGGAATGGTTTGATTTTGGCTTTACTTTTCTTTTACATTGGTGTTGTAGAGTTTCATCATCTTATCTCTCGATCTTATAAAACAAAAAGGGGTAATGCCTTCCATTTTTGAGAAATTTCTATTCCCTTGGTGCTAGTCTCCACTCCAGGACCTATTGAAGGTGGGTCTCGGGGGTCATTATCTCTCCTTCAACATAAAGAAGGAAGGGCCTGACAATCTGCTGACCCTTCCCTCATTTTGGTGAAGGCGGGACGTGATAGAATGGTATCAGAGGGATGGTTGAGAGATAGGATGGAGTTGAGTTAGGCACAATGAGGATTGCATGGGATGGTAAGGCAATAGTGTTGGGTGACATTGGCATGTGAGTTAGGCCAGGGAAGACCGGCTTGGACCCAAGATTTTAGGGCCCCCCGTGATCCGATGCAAAGACTCTGGACCTACTGTACGACCAAGTGAGGCCATGCTGATTGCAGGGTAGAGACCCTAGGAAAGGTACATGCCTCATAATTACTTGTGTTCTCGTGTTTCTGGGATGTCATGGCAGTTAAGAATAAATTAAAATTTTACGAAGTTTTATGAACAATATTCTACACTAATTGGGTTTAGACATTCCGTGTTTAGCTTGTAGCTATGGCACCTGGAAGGCGACCACGTGTGGTACATGCGATTGAGGCCCCGGAGACTACATTGGCTGATCGAAAGAGAGCTGATCGAGAGGAAGAGGATGACCAGTGGCAGAAGACTCTTCAAGCCTTCCAGTGACATACCCTTGAGAAGTATGATGGAATCACCTTTGACATGAAGACAGAAGGCTGGCTAGAGGAGCTAGTGATAGCCCTTGGCCCGATTCGGGCCCCGACCGAGCACTGGGTTCCTCTGGCCGTCAGCCAGATGCGGGGAGCGGCGGGTCAGTGGTGGACGCATTACATGGGGGAGAGGAGAGAGGAAATGGTGGCTTGGGTGGATTTCGAGAGGGAGTTCCGGGTGGAATTCCTCTCTTCGACGATGAATGCAGAAAAGAGACAGGAGCTACTCTCCCTCCATCATGGGAGTATGTCTATGGGGGAGCTAGGGATCAAGTTCAAGGACCTCTTAAGTTTTTCTATGGACCTCTTTACCAACGAGGAGTATCGGGAGAGGAGTTTGGAGGTGGCGCTCCGACCCTCCCTCCAGAACGCTGTAACCCCCTTTACCCTGCCGACGTACTTGGAGGTCCAGAAGTAGGACGAAGTGGTGGAGAGAATGCATGCTATAACAGGTGTGTCACGAGAGGGGATCCAGCTGGGACAATTGAAGGGGAAGGCCTTCAGCATCAGGCCTCCATCATCAGGACTCTCTAGGTTCTGATCCACAGAGAGCAGGCCGCAACAGTTTCAGTTTCGATCCCCTGGTCCTTGCCCCTTTTCTTTGGGCCCAGGACCGTGGTGCTTCGTCTGTGGGAGCCTTATACATCTCCAAAGTCAGTACCCACACCGGGTGTAGTATGGCGGTGGTGGATAGCCCCACCACCCTCCCCAGCAGCAGCTTCCAGCTAGGACTTTCCAGCAGCAGCAGTAGTGACGGTGAGCTCGCGCTCCTCCGAGGGCAGACATAGGAGGAGGAGGCTGACCTCAGGGCGTGCCACATGGACCTCTACCGAGGCGTGGTCGGGGAGGTGGCAGGTAGCCGAGTGGAAGAGGAGCTGGGCATGGACAGTTGCATGCCGTAGAGGCAGTAGTTCCAGTATGGCCGAAGGTTGTTTGAGGTACGATCATTTTGGTTAGCACTATTGCTTATGCTTTGTTCGATACCAGAGATTCACACTCCTTTTTTCACCCAGTCTAGCCCATGCCTTGGGTCTAGATGATGAGAGACTTCTGGAGCCCTTGGTGTTGATCACATCAATCAGAGGTCAGACCGACTTGTTATTTGTTTGTCTAGGATGTAGACTGATGATAGGGCCACATTAGTCGGTTAGGGATCTTCTCCTACTACAGATTCATCCATACAATGTCATCCTAGGCATCGACTGGATATTTTCTGTGTGTGCCATCATCGATTGTTTCTAAAGAAGGGTCTTGTTCTCGTGCATGGGTGGAAGGCGTGTTACCTTCACCAGTGAGCATAGTGGTCAGAAGGGCAGCAGGCGAGAGGAACCCCTCCTCTCCTTGTTAGTTGATCTATTAGTAGAGTTAGTAGATGCCGAGATGGTGGGGGTGCCATAGGTTTTTCGTGAGTTTATGGAAATATTTTTGGAGGAGATGACAACTCTACCTCATCAACGTGATATCAATTTCGGGATAGACCTGCAGCTCGGCGCTCGTCCGATCTCAATGGCTCCTTACCGGATGGAACCTTCAGAGCTACGAGATTTGCGGATTCAGATTGACAATCTGATGAAGAGGGGTTTTGTTCGGCTGAGTGCGTCACCATGGGGTGCTCTAGTCTTTTTCGCAAAGAAGGAAGATGGTGGTCTCAGGTTTTGCATAGACTACAGGAGGCTGAATCAGGTGACGATCAAGAATCGATACCCTCTTCCAAGGATAGACAATCTTTTCGACCAGCTGAAAGGGGCAGGATGGTTCTTGAAGATCGAACTGCGGTCTGGGTACCACCAGCTGAGAGTGAAGGAGGGTGACATCCCGAAGATGGAATTCAGATACAGATATGGACACATCGAGTTCGTATTCATTCCCTTCGGTGTTACAAACTCCCCGGTTGTGTTCATGGGGCTTACACACTCCATCTTCTGGGAATACTTGGATCTGTTCGTGGTTGTGTTCATCGATGATATCTTGATCTATTCGTGGTCAGAAGAGGACCATGCAGAGCACCTGAGGACAGTATTGGAAGTCCTCCGACATCATCAGCTCTATTGGATGTTGTCGAAATGCATGTTCTGGACATGAGAAGTGCACTTCCTCGTGCACTTGGTGTCTGAGAAGGGGGTAACGATGGACCCATCAAAAGTTGAGGTGGTTGTTTCTTGGTCAGTACCCAAGAATGTGGCAGAGGTCCGTACTTTCCTTGGGCTGGCAGGTTAATATTGGAGGTTCATACCCAACATCTCCCAAGTAGCATCCACTTTGACAGCCCTTACCAAGAAAGACCAGGTTTTCGGGTGGAGTGAGCAGTGCGAGTCAGCCTTCAGCTATTTGAAAGAGAAGTTGGTTAATGCCCCAGTGCTGAGATTACCAGAATAAGGGCAGCTTATGTGGTGTTCTGTGATGCTTCAGGACAGGGCCTGGGATGCGTGTTGATGCAGCAACAAGGGGTGATCTCTTATGGGTCCAGTCAGCTACGCCCCCATGAGCGTAATTATGCCACCCACGACCTGGATCTTGCAGTGGTCGTTTTTGTGCTAACATTATGGCGGAACTACCTCCTCGGAGAATGCTTTGTGGTCTTCATAGATCAAAAAAGCTTCAGGTATATCTTCTCCCAGCAGGACATAAACATGCGACATCGGAGATGGGTGGTGTTCCTCCAGGATTATGACATCGAGATCTCTTTTACTGAGAGCAAGGGAAATGTAGTGGACAATGCATTGAGCAGGAGGACGCAGAAGGATGTGGTCCGAGAGTCGTCGGATGCCTAGAAAGCGATGGAGGAGTTGGCCTCCTTACACCTGTATGCGAGGATGGATGGTGGTAGAGGTTGCCTATATCAGATGATAGTGCAGTCATCTCTATTTTGGAAAGTGGAGGAGTCTCAGTGGGGAGACCCAGAGTGAAAAGTGATGCGTGGCCGAGTTGACTAGGGCATTGCTCCGGAAGGATGGACAGAGGATGGTCAGAACCAGATGCTTTTCCATAAAAGGTTGTTTGTTCCAGGAGTGATGTGCGGTAAGGTTCTTAGTGAGTTCCACAACTCACCCCTGGCAGTACAGCCAGGTGTTTCCGAGATGTACCAGGGACAGAAGGTACAGTTTTGGTGGCCCGAAGTAAAGCGAGCAGTGGTAGAATTTGTGGCCAAGTGCATAGTGTGTCAGCAAGTGAAGGTTGAACAATGAGTTCCAGGAGGCCTACTGTAGTCTCTAGATGTCCCCGAGTGTATGTGGGATGACATATCGATGGTTTTCGTCATGGGACTACCCAAAGTCGAAGGGGGATACGAAGCCATCTGGGTGGTAGTGGACAGGTGGACGAAATCGGCTCACATTCTGGAGATCAGGGAGTCGAGTGTAGCGGATGCTTTGGCACGAAGGTATGTAGATGAGGTGGTGTGGTTTCCTGGAGTTTTGAGGTTTATAGTCTTGGATAGGGATGCACAATTTACCTCGTGAGTCTGGAAAGGATTGCTGCATGCTTTTGGAACACAGTTACGTCTTAGCACTACTTTCCTTCCCCAGAAAGACGGAAAAATAGAGTGCACCATCGAGAGCTTGGAGGATATGTTGCGGGCATGTGTTCTAGACTCTGGAGGATCATGGGTGTGACACTTTCCCCTGGTAGAGTTCGCCTAAAACAATAGCTATCACTCTACCATCAGTATGGCCCCGTTTGAAGCCTTGTATGGGAGTCCATGCCGTTCACCAATGTGTTGGGCCGATGTGGGATAGGAAGGCATCCTTGGCCTGGAGGTGGTGCAGAGCATGACGAAGAAGGTTTAGATAATACGGGAAAGGATGAAGGCAGCCCAGGACCGACAGAAGTCTTTTGCCGATACCAGGAGGAGGCTCTTGGAGTTTGAGGTTGGAGACCACGTGTTCCTTATGGTCTCCACTTGGCATGGGCAGAAGAGGTTCAGTAAGGGGAGTAAGCTTTCTCCCAGGTTCATCGGACCCTTCAGAGTGTTGTGGTGGGTCGGCGATGTGGCTTATCATCTAGTGTTACCACCGCCGCTACTGAGGATACATGATGTCTTTCATGTGTCCTAGCTCCATCGGTATCTGCATGATGATTCACACGTCCTTGATTTGGGTGATCTGGACATCGAGGATGACGTGTCCTTTGTGGAGAGACCAGTGATGATCGAGGATCGCAAGGAGAAGGTGTTTCGTGGGAGAACCATTCTCTTGGTTCTTGTGTTGTGGAGACATGGTGGGCTTGAGGAGAGTACGTGGGAGACGGAAGCGCATATGTGTACCCAGTACCCAGAGTTGTTTTAAGTTTTTTTCCTTGTTATACCTATTGTTGTAGGACGTTTTGTCTTTTGGTTATGAAATGTACTGGTTTTCTTTCCTCTGATTGTGTGTAAAAATCCCTGGCTAAGGGAAAGGAGAGAACCCGACCCTTAATCACGATGCATTAAGGTGGATGCGATTAAACCCATGCGGGAAAGTCATTTCCACCCAAAGCGGATAATATCTTGACATGGGGGAGAGGACTCCCTAACCCACATTCTAGGGCAGTTTGGCATGGTATGTTTCTTGGTTCTTGACAGGGAAATGTTTTTAGTTAGCATGGGTTCACTTCTAAGAGGTATCTTTCGAGGTGGTTGTTCGGACCCTATCTTTCTTTCTTGGGTTGTTTTGATTCTCGAGCGTGAGAATCGTTTAAGAGGTATCTAATGCAATGGACCGGACCCTCCTAGACCATTACATTGCAATAGTAAGGTTCCACCAAAAAGGTGGCACCGTGAGGGTGACACCGTGACGGTGGAACCGTGACGGTGGCACCGTGAAGGAGGCACCATGAGGGTGGCACCGTGATGGTGGCATCGTGAGGGTGCCACCCTGACAGTGGCGTCGTGAGGGTTACACCGTGACGGTGGCACCGTGGGGGTGGCACGATGAGGGTGGCACCGTGAGGGTGACACCGGTCACAGTGGCACCGTGATAGTGGCACTGTGAGGGTGGCACCGTGACGGTGGAACCGTGTCGCCTCACAGAGCCTTTTGTTCTTTTTTCAGTACCTGCCTTTTGGGCTCCCGCAACGTAAGTTTATACATAAATTAATTTTTTTTACTCCTTTTAAAACCACCTTAACCCCAAAATTAATTCCTAGAAATCCCGGGAGACCTTCGTGTGTAACTTACCAATCATGTGGTAACCCACGACCCCCGCTTCTTACGCGGTTTCACGTTCTTATCTCAACCGTACACGGCTCTTATTAACTAAGGGTTTACTATGGTTTCTTCTTTCCTCAATCACGGCTTTTCACAAATAGATTCTAGTGCATCAGGTGAGCCGCATCGTTATGCGTAGAGTTCCGCACCCGACCTAAGCATTGATAGACGAAGCGATTTTCATTCAGGTGAGCTGCATCGCTATCCGTGAAGTTCATCCCCCGACCTCAGCGTAGATCATTGATCCAACAAGAATAGAATTTCTCCTTCCCCTCTCTCTTTTGTGTATCATGCGGGGTGGGATTTCTTTTTTCTGTATTATTGGATAAACCATACCTAAATAAAGATAATTGACGAATCCTATAAAGAAAGAAGGGGGGTTGTGATCGTTGATGTTGTTTATATTATGATCATCTTTCTGAGTGGTGGTGGCTTACACATTTTGAAAATCGAGGCCATTTGTGGTTGTTGTTTTTTCACTAATGAACCCCTCATGGTGTTTTAAATGGCTTGTTCCTAATTGTAAACTTCTTCTTTGAAATGTAAATTGGTTAATCACGTATACCCGGGTGAATAAATTGAAAGCACCAGGATCAATCCCTTCTGTGCTAACCATGGTCAAAACACAGAATTTAAATCATGGAGTGTGTTAAATCTTATAAATCTGAAAATATAGACGTGACCCTACCTTTTGTCGGTGGTAGTGGTTTGGTTGTATCTTTTTTTTGGGCTGATTGTCGGAGATGTGGGAGGGGATGGGAACCCCTATTTTTATACAATTGTGGTTGTGAATTTGGGGATGGGATCCCCTTTTGTTATGGATTTCAATGTTTGTGAGTTTTGAGACCAGGTGGTTAACTTGTTTATATCACGAATTGGAGTGGGATTTTCTATTGATGAAAAACATTTTTAAGGGAGGGGACACGGGGCAGTGTCTCGGGGTTGTCTGGTTCAAGTACTTCAATGGTTCTAACTTTTACTTTGCTATTGTGACTTTATAAGAGAACCAGGTATGGATACATTAATAGAAGTTTGGGTGGTTTCTTTTCCTTGGTTATGCTTGTGGTGTTAGTTGCCCAGTAGTGCATAAACATAATTGAACATTATCACTGAACATGAAACAAGAATGTGCCAAATGGGTTTTGTTGGCCAGAGTCGTGACTCGGACTTGAGTGTTGTTGCGATCTGTAGGACGTCTAAAGAAAAACCGTGCTTTGGGTGAGTTCTTGTTACCTATGTATATATTTGTAGTTTTGTGTTTCTTATTCGCGCCCCACACAAGTTGAGCACTTAGTGTTTAACACCCCCATTTCATGGGGTAGGGTGTTTTTACCAATACTATTATTAGTGGCTAGTTATTACCTCTTCTTCTGATCCCTTTCCCAGATATCCCAAGTATCTTCAGGCTGGCTGTGATGGCCTGAGGGCCATTTTTATCCCAAGAACCTTCGGGCCGGGTAGAGTGGTGGTTGGCCAGGTGTGTGCGGCAGGTGGTTTCCCATGTGTCTTCGGGATGAGGCCCAGGTGTCTTCGGGTGTGGCAGTAGATTTTCTAGCCCATGTGTATTCAGGTGTGGTGGTGGTTGTTCTGGACTAGGTGTTTGTGGGAAGGATTCGGTAGTGGGACTGCGTGTGGTTGTGGCCCAGGTGTGTGCGAGCGGGTGTGGCAGTGGGACTGCGGTGATAATGGTGGGATTGGTTCAATGTGTATGATGTCTCAATAACTAGTGGGAAATTAGCGCAGGGTAGCCAAACATCGATGTTCTCTGATTATATATTTTACTTCACTTGTGTTATTTGGGGAGTGCGCCTTGGTGAGGCTTGGGTGGATAATTTACCTTGATAGGTGTTTGGTATACTCCTTTTTCTCATGGGACTTTAGTACGTTCCCCCACTTGTTAGATAGAGTATTTGGGGTTACCTACTGAGTGTACTTGTATTGTCACCATAAGTATATAAAACTACATTCAGGTTCCAGAAGGACTTCGGGGGTCATGAAGGACCATACTAGCTCAAACCTTTGGGGCAGTTGTAGTTGCTGCTTTTCTTCTTTGGTACTTACCCTTGTTGTCACCTTTTGTACTTTATGACTTTACTTTTGGACCATGCATGTGGGAATGGTTTACTTTTGGTGTTACTTTTCTTTTATCGTGGTGTTGTTGTGTTTCATCATCTTATCTCTCGATCTTATAAAACAAAAAGGTGTAATGCCTTCCATTTGTGAGAAATTTCTATACCCTTGGTGCTAGTCACCAATCCGGGACCTATTGAAGGCGGGTCTCGGTGGGTCATTATCTCTCCTTCAACATATTGAATGAAGGGCCTAGAAATATGCTGACCCTTCCCTCCTTTTGGAGAAGGTGGATCGTGACAATAATGATATCACATCTAGGAATGATTCTATTAGGAAGTTTAATTTTGAAAAATAGATAGAGGAAATGACATTATACATGGGATATATGAAAACTATCTATGTTTTTGACATTTTGGTGATTTTTATAGAGTGAGACCCAAAGAGATAAGGTGGGTGTTTTATTGGATACTTGGAATATATAGTACTTTATTAATGTATTAACCACACTTGGTGTGGAAGGGTTATAGAAAAATTAATTATATTAAAAATGAAAGTAGTTATTAACATGTTTTGATGATAAATTCCATTTAAATATTTCATTTCTTAGTAGATCTTTATTATTATAATATATACCAAATGGGTGTGAAATATTAACTTAGAAAAAATATATTTTCAAGGATATTTATATGATATATATATTAATTTAATTGAATAATTAGTTAATAGTGGTTTTTTTTAATGGTCAACTTGTGCCCTATTGTATGATTCAAGAAAAAAACATCCATTTTTATATTTTAATCGATGATTTCATTTAGATCATGATTCTATAAGTCTCTATTATATATGAGAATAATAGTTGGAATGTTTTAATATTTTTTATATTCAATATATTTGAAAAACTACCATTCAAATGTGTTGTAATGAATCTTATATTCCATTAAATAATTGTTACGGAAAAGCTTCTCAATGAATTAATAGTTCACTGAACCAGATAGATTTTTTACTAATATCCATATTGATATATTAATAGGTATTTATTGGATATGTATAGAAACATATTTATGTATATTTCTATAAATTTATAACAAAGAGAAATATTAGAATTCCATATTAACGGTTTATCCTGTTAAAATTCGTATAAAACCAAAATTTAATTCTAAAAATATATAATATAAATACATATAAAGTATTACATATGTATGTTTAATGGGATAAGTTATATATTAAATGGTTTATATTTAACATAATTCCATGTATTCTTGAATATTAATAATTATATAGGTATCCAATATGTGAGATAATAAAAATGAAGTGTCTAAAATGGTTATAGTTTAAAAAATAGAATTCATTATAAGATATTTCAATCAAATTTCGTGTTCATCATCAATAGAGGAGTTATTAGTAAATGAAATTCGTATATAATAAAATTAAAGGCTTCACAAAGGTTCTATGTTTTAATAATTATTGTCATTATAAACCATTATGTGGTTCATAAAACTATGAATATAATGTTAATTTACTGTGATAAAAATGATGTTAATACTTAGTCCATTGAACCACTATCATAACGAATGAACAAAAAACATGGGATAACAACCCATTTCATAAATAATTTAGTTGGGAAATATATGTAAAAATATTATCCAGTTAAAAAGGATAATATAAAATATATATTAGTAAAACATTAATGTTTCTATGGAAAATGATAAGTCAAATTCCTCTTGGAATTATATACATGATATAGTATATATAATTATTATTGAAAATGGGTACAATAAATAACAAATTATTACTGATAGACTACTAAAAGTATTGTTGTGCATGTTGCAGATTATTTTTTCAGTTGATTTTTACAATGATGATATTTCTACTCTTATTTGAAAATTATAGTATCTATTCTTTAAAATTAATTAGACTAAGTAAATTCATGGTCATGTTTACTTAAAGACATGTGATATTCCCAAATAAATTGATGAATAACATGTACTCTAATCATTTATATTGTTATATATATCATTCAAAATATAACATATGTTGAATTGCAAATAATATATAGAATTTTTTGATATCATGGAGTCCCTTTATGTCGTAGAAAAAAGGATAATATATGAAAACATAAAATGAATAGAAACATGTCTAACTATAGAATCCTTAATTAGTAATATGTAATTTTATAAAAATATTACCAATATATATAAGTAAGATGTAATTTTTTACTAATAAACATATGAAATTAAATTTTATTTATATATTTAATAAAAGACAATATTTAAAGATGTTCATTTAAATAATAATCATATTACCATGAATTCATGATATTATTACGTATAGTTCTAATAATGATCATTTTTATTCATAGGTTTTGATTATTAATATTTAATTTTAATTAAATAAATATATCTTCTCAAATATTCTAATATTATGATATTTTACATGAAATAATAATTTTAAAAAATATCAAATGTTGATTTTATGATTCATTTTATAAATTTATCTCTCATTAATATATATATTAGTTTTTCCTTGATTTTTTATATTTTCTTATTCTCATAGTAGCATATTAAATGTTATATAATATTTCTCAATTTTCCACACATATTTTAATTAGATATAAATGTAACAGATTTGTATTGAATTCAAGGTAATAACTATATATATAATATGACATCAGATGGTAAACATATGATAAAATATATATTTTTAGTATAATTTAAAACTAAATAAATACTATATTTAACAACTGAAAATGAATAAGGTTTAATAGGATAAATTATTATCATCATATTCATTGATAATTGTTTAACATGAAATGTAATATCCCCGACCCGGAAGCCACTAAACCAGTGCTCCGAGCCGGGTGGTTACATGACCTTAAGCACGCCTCCCCGTAAGATAGTGGCTTCCAACCAGTAGCAGGGGTCTACGAAGTCATGTGGGGAGACTATACTAGATTTTTATCAGAGTAATACGTAATAGAAATAAATTAAATAGAGGAAACAATAAACAATAAAAACAGAATATGTATAACATCCATTTCCAATAATAAATATGCCATGTCATACTACAAGTGAAAAAGAGGACAAAACCCCAAAATAAAGTCAACGGCCAAAATCCCCAAAATGGCCCCGAATCCAGTTCTAGATCCTCCAACATGTTCTACCCATGTCCACTCAACTATATAGCAAGGACTGTTGACCTTCTCCGGGCCAGCAAACATTAAGTCTGCTCGGGTACCCAACGGCGGCCCGAGCAGGGTGTCAGTATAATTCCGTAGGCCACCACCAACGATGTCTACAAAATATCCAGAATAAATAGATAGTCCATGAAAAAGAATATAAATGATAATTTCAATGTAATTATTTATGGTACCATTAACCAGTTTAAACCCAATCCATTGCCACATCTGTTACCATTCATTACACACCCATTATCACCATTTACCATTTCATCACATTTCCATGGGTTAATCATATACATTATGTTACATGGGTCTAAGGACAAAAATCAAATGCAAGAGGGTAAAACCATCATTATCCTATCTCATTTGGAATAACCTCTCATTGCAACCATAACCTCACCTCGAAGCCTCAGTCCGGGTGGATGCAACCGTTCGGAGAATAGATCCTTAGTCCCCTTTCCTAACCTGTGCATTTAGGGTGGAGTTTAGAACCTCAGTCTTCACTCGACCCGTGGGCATAGATCCTTATGTCATACCCCAATCTATGAATCCATGTGCACATTCTTACATATAAGTAACAACCAACCATCCAAACCATTTCTCTTCAACAAACACTATTCACCAGAACCCACATGGAAAACCACATCATCCCTTAACCCATTAACACATTACTAATTCAAATCATTTAACCTTTCAAAATATTCCCTTGTGTTATGCCTATCTCACTTATCATTCAATATTAAACACATAATTTATCCCATTTTGGTCTTAATCAGTTTACTCATTAGCCCATTTAACTCGTTCATCATTCCCATGAATCAACCATTTAACCAATTCCACTATAACCCTTAGGTTATTACAATGTCTAGGTGCATCACCTAAATTCTATACCAAGTTCAACCAATCATACCAACATTTTTATCAAGGGCTTTAAAATTCGTTACAACAATGTCACTTGTTTAATATCAATCCATAAATCTGGGAAAAGCCGGCACATCCCATGGATGGCCCCAATTAGTTCATGTATATCCTAACACATCGCCCGTGGATCTTGAGGGTTCCCATTTTCCATTTTAAACTCCATTATTAACAAAAATTCCATGGTTATCTAGAACATAACCAAAATAAAGAAAGAACAAAACTAAAGAAGCACAAATACCCAAATAACAATGGGATATCACTTGTAGACCACCAACATCAAAATTGCGGTTGAACGCACTATCAATCGGGTCCTAAGACCTCGATAAACCAGCCATTGGAGCTTCAACATAAAACTCACCCAAAATTTAGTTTTTTATAGATTCAGAAAGAGATATAGAGAAGATACACACCATAAACCAAAAAGAGATGCATGGATGGGATAAGCAATACCCGGAGCTTTGATCCACATCCAACTGCACAAAAAACACCTTAGAATCGAATGAGATCAGACGCCATGAGTCTTTTGGAGGTTTGGTTCTATCCTAGAATAGAGAGGGAAGAAATGAGAGGATCTCCCAAGTGGGGTTTTAATTCCCGGAGTGGCAAACTTTTAATTTTTCCCAGCTTTAAGTGGTCTCACGGTTTGTCCTCACGGTTTAGAAAACTGTTCTCAAATCGTGTGCATGCCAATGTCCGAAGGAGGAGGGTCACATGATTTTTCCCCATGGTTTTGAAAACCATGTGTAAACCCTGAGTATGATTCTATCAGGAGGAGGAAGGGCCATATAGTTTAGACTGGGTAGGCTGCATGGTTTTCCTAGCCATGCGTATGCCGTGTGCCTAGGCCTGTCTTGCCCAGATTTCTTTCCGTCCGTGCCCTGATCCCCCGGAACACCACCAAGTCTGCTTACACCTTCAGGATACATCCCTTGAAGCTAGAAACATGGTATTCAACCAAAACCTAATGAGAACATAGCTATCCAAAAACTGGGATCTTACAACCTCCCCACATTATAACGGCTCGTCCTCAAGCCGAGTTCCAAGCCACATTGATCCACCGAAGAGAAGAGAACAGGCCACTAAGCCTACATCTCTGATTCCAACTCCCATGATTCTTCCTGAACTTTACCATGATGCCATAGTACTCACACTAATGTTTTAACCTTGTCTCATTTGATCTTTTCCCTATGATCCACCACAGGAATCAGATGCTTCATAAAGGACGCATCAGCCTCAACCTCCAAATCCTCAACATCAACCACGTGAGCTGGGTCAGTGTGAAATTGTTGAAGCTGCGACACATGAAATAGATCATGAATCCCACCATACCATTGTGTAAGATCCAATTGGTAAGCCACTAGTTTGATCTTCTACACAATCTCAAAATGGCTGACATATCTCGGCGCCTACTTACCCTTCTTTCATATCCTATGGGTACCCAACCATGGCGACACCCAAAGGAACAGTTTATCACCAACCCCAAACTCAAGAGGTCTATGCCTACAATCTGTATATGACTTCTTCCTAAACTGAGCCGTAGCCATTCTCTTCCTGATCGACGTAAATCTCTCTGAAGTCTCCTGCATGAGACTTGGTCCCTACAACTTGGATTCACCAGCCTCTATCCAACACAATGGAGATCTACATGGCCTCCCGTAATGTTCCACAAACTGTGACGTCTGAATCGTGTACGGAAAACTGTTATTGTAGGAAAAATCAACCAACGATAGGTGTCTCTCCCAAGAACCACCAATGTTTAAGACACAAGCGCTTAACATGTCTTCCAACACTTGGATCGTATGCCCTAACTACCGGTCTGCCTACGGGTGAAAAGACATATTCAAAAACACCTACATACCAAACGTCTTCAGCAACCCTTTCCATAAAATTGATGTGAAACGTCGATCACTATCTGAAACTATGGTCCACGGCACACCGTTCAACCACACTATTTCTTGAACATACATCTAACCCAACTGGTCGATTGTATAGGTCTCCTAAATCAGCAACAAATGTTCCAATTTCATTAACCAATCCACAACCACACATATTGCATCATTTTTCTGTGGCATCCTTGGAAGACCCATGACAAAATTCATTGTCACGTCATCCCACTTCCATTATGGAAAGGGAAATGGATGGAATAAACCACCTAGGCGTTAATGCTTGGTCTTCACCTACGGACAGGTAAGACACCACACCACCAACCCCACAACATACTTCTTCATTCCAGGACAACAAAACTGCCTTCGGAGATCACAGTACATCTTTGTCAAACTAGGATGAACTTCCCAAATTGATTCATGGATCTCAAGCATCAACTCTTCCCGCACACATTTTGGCACAACCACACGTTCATGAACACGAACAACACTGTCCACACCGACAACCCAACCTGATGGTAGCTCCCCACCATTAAGATTTCATTCAGGATCAATAACTTAGGATCATCAAGATGACCTTCCCTAACTCGACATAAAAGCGTCGAATCCATCGCTATGGATGAAAGAGTGATCTGACCACTCTCCTCCTGCACCTCCAGGTGCATTTCTGTAAACAAAGCCATCACCTTCCACTCGGTTCTGGACTCTTGAACCATCTGATTCTGAACTATTCTGCTCAAGGAATCATCAAAATTGTTTCCCTTTCCCGACATGTACAACAACTGAAAGTCAAAATAATGGAGATATTCAACCCATCTTCGCTGCCGATGATTAAGATCCCACTGTAAGAAGATGTGCTTTAAAATCTTATGTTCGGTAAAGACGGTAAATCGTTCTCCTAATATATAGTGCCTCCATAACTTCAAGTAGTAAACTACTGCAGCAAACTCAAGGTCATGAGTGGGATAATTCCGCTCATGGGGTCTCAACAGCCATGACCAGTAATCCACCACCCTCTCATCTTGCATCAACACAGCCCCATGTCCGATTTTAGACGCATCACAAAACACGATGTACATCTTACCCGACTCAGATAAGATCAAGATAGGTGTAGTCGTCAGCCGCTTTTTCAACACTAGGAAGGAATTCTCACAAGCCTCAGACCATTAGAACCTAATTCCCTTCTTGGTCCAACCATAATGTGGTGCTGCCAAGCGAGATAAATATTGAATGAACATTCGCTAATACCTGGAATGACGTAGAAAAATCCAAGCATCAGAAACAGTTTTGGGTTGCTCCCATTATACTACTACCTACACATTCTTTGGGTCCATTGACATGCCTATATCCAAGATTATGTGACCTAGGAAATGTACCTCACCTATCCATAATTGAAAATTTGTTTTCTTGGCGTATAGCCGATTCTCTCTTAGCATACCCAAGATGATGAAAAGATGTTGGGCATGATCGGCATGAGTTTTCAAGTACACTAAGATGTCATCAACAAAGACAACCACAAACCAATGAAGATAGGGATTAATGATTTTGTTCATCAATGTCATAGACACCACTGCTGCATTGGTCAAGCCTAAAGGCATTACCACAATCTCAAACAACCCGTACCGACTCTGGAAAGCTATCCACGGTATGTCGGAAGACCTCACCCTCAATTGGTGATAACCCGACCCCAGATCAATCTTAGAAAACACTGATGCAGCCCTCAACAGTTTAAACAGGTCATCAATTCTAGGAAGAGGGTACCAATTTTTCACCGTCATCTGATTCTACATTCGATAGTCTACACACACCCTTAACAACCCATCGACCTTCTTTTCAAAAAGAACAGTAGATCCCCATGGAGATGTACTAGGATGGATAAAACCCTTACGCTCCAACTCCTCAAGCTGAACCATTAGTTCCTGGAGTTCTACCGGTTCCATTCGGTATGGAAGAACATATACCGGCTCCGCTCCCAGCAGTATCTCGATTGTGAACTGAACATCCCTCATAGGGGGTAACCCCGAGAAATATTCAAGAAAAACATCCTGAAACTGATCCACCACAGGAGGGATAAAAGACTGATCCCCTCTTGAATTTCTCATCAATAATGAGGCATTCCACTCGAGCTGTGAGTCCACTCATCTGTTGATAAAAAGGACATGCACACCCTTCTCGAACAACCCATTCACCACGGTGGACATAAGCGTCACCCTCAAGCGACCAGAATGATTCTCTGTGACAGAAACAGTCTATGTGCGCCCGATACAGCACCATCCAATCCATTACCAGGATTAGGACTAACCCTGACATCTCGAAAATGAACAAGTCCCACATAAAATGATACTCACCAACTTTCAAAGAATATCCCTTGCACTGCTTGATATCCTCATCCCACACCCCCAAAAGAGTGTCAATTGACATCACCCCACACGCCCCCTCCACAAGTAAACCCAGTGCTACCATAGGTTGAGTAGAGATAAAATATAGTGTGGCACCTATGTCCAACAACGCACTAGAAATAATAGAATCTACAAGGATCGTACCTCGAACATTTGATGGTCCAGCCTTGCCATCACCAAGAACAAACTGAAATGCTAGAAGCTTACTTACCCCTTTACCTTGGGCTCCATATTGAACGCCCTACATTGCACTACCCTACTGGTGTGGGCAATCTTGCCCTGAATATCCACGTCCACCACCCCTACAAGTACGGCCCGTGGAGCTGCAACTTTCTGCCTGATATAGGGAAACTGATCCCCTTCCCATATCTGGTACCTTCCTTCAACCATCATACTCGCCCACCTGCTGAGGTCTCCTGCAAAACATCTACACATGTCCCATCTGGCCGCATGAACAATGCTCAACTGGAGGTCGAGGACTCTGACCACGCTTATGGCCCGACCTACCGCACTGACAGAAGAACACCCAATTTCACCTCTAAGAGGCTGAACCTCTCTTCTATCCACTGCTCACACATCCACCATGTTTTGAGCTCTCATGGAATCGATTTCTACCTTCAGTAGATGCACCGCTCATCTATACCACTGACACCACAGGCCCACTACCAGATGCTCCCTACAGGCTTCCTTCTGAAATCAGTGTCTGGTCTACAACCTCTATGAACCTCTTCATTAGGAAGATGTTTACTTGAGACTTGACTTCATGTCATAGCCCTTCCTGGAAACACCTTGCTACTACTTCCTCATCCCCTCCTTACACTGGGACAAAGCGTCTCAAATTAGTGAAGCGACTAGCATAGTCCATCACCGATAGCGATCCCTAAGTCTGGCTCATAAACTCTGCAGCCTGATCCTATCTAAAGGTCTCTGGGTAGTTATGCTCCACAATATTTTCCTGAAAAACCTTCCATGTCATTCCCTCAGCCTGCTCAATATGATCATTAATTTCCTACCAACGCCTCGCCTAGCCTTGCAGCTTATAATCGCCCAACATCACCCGCTTTTCAACAGGGGTCTCTTGATGATCCAGTATCGTCTGGACAGACACTAACCAAAACTCTGCTACCTCTGGCCCACCCTCTCTAGTGAATGTCGGAGGGTGATGTAGTTAGAACTCCATGGTCTTCTCAAACATACTCGGTGCAACCCTCCCTAGGTCCCGATCCATTATCTACATAAGGTGAGCCATGTTCTCTCGAAACTATTCTTCTATACCTTTATTGATCGCCACATTTTTTTTGTCCTCTACTTGAGTATTGTTCTCAGCAAAACCCTCCCATTTCCCAATTGGTAACCGAAGTCGTGGTGGAATTTCTCTACAATTCCAAACATGAGATTTAACACACATACCAAATAACTTTCATGACTTTATCAAAAGCTATTTTCTAGCTACAACAACCCACATTTCATATGAAAACCCATAAATATTTTCCACCTTGTTTCAAACCCCATTACTCCATTTAACATCATTTACCCACTTGTTTTATTTCATTCTTCTCATTTTTTCTTGGTTTCATGAAATGAATGATGCACCCTATATTCCTTCCTCACACTCCCTCCCCGTGCATTTTTCTAATATAATGAATGCCTCCTATATCCCTAGGTGCCTATAATGATGCATGAATGTCAATCCTCATGATGTTAAGGCCACATAAAAAATATAATAAAAAATTCACATCAAACAACATGTGAAACACCCAACGGTGAAATTTCATCAACTATAACGACACACCACCAAGAACAAAATTTCCCACCTAGGGTGACTTGGGTTTTCCCTTGTTAATGTGTTAGTTATTCCCAAGCATGATCTAATTACCAAGGTCCGACACGGCTAAACCATTTGTTACCAATCCCAAATAACAAGACCTCAGAGAAGGTGAAGAAAGACCTCCTTTGATACCACTTTGTAACGTCCCCGTCCCCGAATCCAGTAAACTTGTGCTCTGAGTCAGGAGGTTACCTGAACATAAGCACGTCTCCCTGTACGCCAATGGCTACCGACCAGCAGCGGGGGTATACTGAGTTATGTGGGGAGACTATAGCCCCATTTTATCATAGTGATCCATAACAGAAATAAACCAAATAGTAGAAACAATAACCAATAATCACAAAACATGTATAACATCCATTTCCAATATTAAATTTTCCATGTCATACTACAAGGGAAAAAGTGGACAAAACCCCAAAATAAAGACAATAGCCGAAATCCCCAAAATAGTCCCAACTCCAAGTCTGGATCCTCCACTACGTTCTATCCATGTCTACTAAACTATCTAGCAAGGACCATTTCCATTTTCCTGACCTGCAAGCATGAATTCTGCTCGGGTACCCAACAGCAGCCGGAGCAAGGTGTGAGTACAAATCAGTAGGCCACCACCAACGGTGTCTACACAATATACAATATAAACATATAGTGAATGAAAAGGAATATGAATGATAATTTCCAAGTAATTATTTAAGGTACTAGTAACTAGTTTAGAGCCAATCCATTTCCACTTCTGTTACCATTCATTACACACCTCTTATCACCATTTACCATTTCATCACATTTTCATGGGTTAATCACATACATTATGTTACATGGGTATAAGGCCAACAATCACATGGAAGAGGGTAAAAACATTGTTATCCTATCTCATTAGGACTAACCCCTCAAAGAAACCATAACCTCACCTCGATGCCTCAGTCCGGGTGGATGCATCCATTAGAAGAATAGACCCTTAGTACCCTTTCCAAACCAGTGCATTTAGGGTGGAGTTTAAAACCATAGTCTTTACTCGACCCGTGGGTGTAGATCCTAATGACATACCCTACATATGAAGCCATGTCCACATTCTTATATATGAGTAACCATCAACCATCCAAACCATTGCCCTTCGGAAAACACTATTCACCAAAACTCACATTGGAAACCACATCAAGCCTTAACCCATTATCACATTACCATTTCACATCATTTAACCATTCAAACAATTACCATGTTTTTTTCCTATCTCACTAAGCATTCAACATTAAACCCCTAATCTATCCCATTATGGTCTTCAATCTGTTTACTCATTCACCAATTCAACCTATTCATCATTCCCATGAATCAACAATTTAACCCATACCACTTTAACCCTTAGGTTATTGCCAAGTCTAGGCACATCACCTAACTTCTATTTGAAGTTAATACAATCATGCCAACATATTTATCATGGGTTCTACAATTGATTACAACATGTCAACTTGTTTAATATCAATCCCTAAATCTGGGAAAAGTCGGCACATCCCAAGGATGGACCCAATTACATCAAGTCTATCCCAACAGATCCCACGTGGATCGTGAGGGTTCCCATTTCCCATTTTAAACACTATTATTACCAAAAATGACATGGTGATCCAAAACACAACCAATGGAAAGAAAGACCCCAATTAAACATGAACAAATACCCAAATAACTATGGGATATCACTTGTAGACAACCTACCACGAAACCACGGTTGAACGCACTCACAATCGAGCCCTTAGACCTCGATCCAACCAACCATTGATGCATCAACCTAAAACTCACTCAAAAGTTATGGTTTTGGAGATTCAGAATTAGAGGGAGAGATGATACAATATCTATACCAAAAAGAGAAGCAAGGATAGGATTAGCCTTACCCGGAGCTTCGATCCTCAACCAAAGGCACCCAAAAATCCTTAGAATCGAAGGAGATCAGTCTCTTGGAGCCTTTGAGAGATTTTGTTTGTGACTAGGGTAGAATGGGAGGAAATGATAGGAAATATCGAGTGGGGTTTTAAAGCCTGGAGTGGAAAACTTGTAATTTTTCCCAACATTAAGTGGCCGCATGGTTTGTCCGCATGGTTTGAAAAACCCTGCGCAAACTGTGCACATGCCACTTTCTAGAGGAGGAGGGGTCACACGATTTAGGAGCATGGTTTGGAAAACTGTGCACAAACCATGCACATGCTTTTGTCTTGTGGATGAGGGGTCACATGGTTTAGCCTGGGTAGGTCGCACGGTTGGCCTAGTCGTGCGCAAGGCGTGCGCCCTGGCTTGTCTTGTCCAGATTACCTTCTTTCCGTGCCCCAAGCCCGCAGAACACCCCCAAGGCCACTCAAACCATCAGGAAACAACCCTTAAAGCCCGGAAAATGGGATTCAACCAAAAAATAACGAAAACATACCTTTCCAAAATCCATGATCTTACATGAAATATTTTATTTTATAAGTAATGGAAATTTTTTAAATTTTTTTTATTTTTGTTTATATATTTAATTTAAATTTTAAATTTAAATAAATAAATATATATTTAATAATATATTATCACAGTATGGGAATTATTAATTAATAAGGTTATGAAAAAAAACCATTTCATTCCTCATACGAGAGTTATAAATAAATTCAACAATGTTTTGGAATCCAAAAATATTTTCATGAAAATTTATTTTATTTATAATTTTTTTGAAAATATAGAATTATCTCTATAGAATCCATATCATTTTTTGAATCATCATCCCAAAATTACTTTATGGAGGATTTGTTTTTTAACTATTGTTTTGTAATTAATAAAAAAAATTCGTCTATGAATAATATTAGTTTTATAAAAGTATTAAGAAATAAATAGTTTCAAAATATTATTCAAAATATAATCAGTTAAATTTTATTTAAAAATTATATTAATACATTTATAAATAATATATTTACCTTCTAATACTAATTTTTTTTCTAATCCAATGTTATATTATTTATAAATAATAACTATTTAAAATTCCTAACATTTTATATAATATATCCATGATTAAATTAAATTATTTAAGAATAAAATTCTAAAGAATATAATATTTTTTAATAACTCATTATTAAATTTATTTTGGTACATTTTATGAAAAATAATAAAATAATATACACTTTCATATTGGACACCCACGTCACATTGTTATATTAACATGCCATTTTATACAGATGAATACTCTCATCATAAAATACATTCATTTATTAATTATCATAAAAAATACCTATCTACATGACCATATACATGTACCTAAGTCATTGATATATCCAAAACTATATCATATTAATTATAATAGACTTAATCAAAATGACTAATCCCAAAAAAATGTTTTTTTACTTATCTTTTTCCATTAATATTTGGAATATATTTTTTTACAAAATATTTTATAATAGATCATTGTTTCTATACCCAATTTTATAAAAAGGGTCTTAATATCTATTTTATCCACGTTTAGTGATTGAATACTCATTCCATCCAACTAAAATATTTTCATAATCCAATATTATATCAAATAATTAGGTTGAAAATCAATTACATCTTATTGATATTCTTCTATTATC
Source organism: Viscum album (assembly GCA_963277665.1). Taxonomy (NCBI): domain Eukaryota; kingdom Viridiplantae; phylum Streptophyta; class Magnoliopsida; order Santalales; family Viscaceae; genus Viscum; species Viscum album. Next base: position 2,068,678,234 of record OY728160.1, read on the forward strand.
CATTTATAGAAAATATAAGATAATTAATTTTTAATTTTTAATTTTTTGTTAATAATAATAAAATTTTGTTATAAATCACATATATTTACTTTTCCAATAATTTACTAAATTAATTAAAAATAATAATTCATAAAGAGTGGTTTTATGGTAAAAAGTTCAATAATTTTGATTAGATTTTAACATATGTAGTCCTGGTTAATTTTTAAAATAAATTTAATTAATTAACATAATATTTTGTTTTAATAATTCAAATAATATTAAAATTTAATGGAAAAATATATTCACCATATCAATATCATTAAATGTAACAAATCATAGTTATTTCATATGTTCTAAAATACAAATAATAATAATTATTCACTAAATTATAAATATATAGTTTAGAATTTAAGACTCCTACATATATAATATATTTATAACAATTCTTTTACACCTTTAACGGTTTTATAGCATGTTTACAAAAGACCTCAACTATTACAAATATAAGGATGTGTTTTTTTAACTATGATCCAAACTACACCTTGATAGTTGACGCAAATAAATTTAATTAAATAAATAAATAATGAATAAGAAATAGATTATTATAGATTAAATAATGTTGAATAATTTTATAAAAAAAAGTAATTATTAACCAAACATGCTTAATCTTTTTATTTTAGTTGTTTTTGAACTAAAATAAGGTTCATGTATAGGGGATCTTCTCACTATTTCTCATTCATATGGTTATAATCTCTATAATTCGCAATATCAATCTATTTCACATTCTAAATTAATTTAACTTTAAATAAATATTTATATATTTCATTTCCTATATTTTTAAATTTTATTATCACATTATTTCATTTATATATTCATAGTTTCATTACAAATCAAACTATAAAATTTACAAAATAGACGGAATTGTTCTATTTAATCATATTTCAAATTATATATTCAAATAATGATTATTATATTTATATGATTTCAAAATACCCTCCTTTTGGTCAAATAAAATTTAATTATTTGTTTCATGATTTGTTGGTACCATGAGATATTTTCAATTTTATGATTCATTTTACACATTTCATTAAATATATATATAATTATTCAATTACATATCATTTTCTTCATTTTCCCTATTGATGTGTCCTCCACATTGATATTTATTCCCTTTCATCATTCATATCTATTAGATATTTAATTTACATTATATAATCATACTAACATACATTGGAATCTTATATAATAAAATTTAGATCAATCAATATTGGAATTATTCTTCAACACATTCATTTTTCAGGGGTTTACTTCATGAATATAAAATGAATTATTATTTTATTCATTTATCAATGTATAAATTATAAATTATATTTAAATTTGGGTCCAAAAATAAAAATCCCACTAATTTTTTTATTAATACATTATATCTCATTATAGCATTTTGTGTGGGAATCAAGCACTTGTATTTTTACACAATGTTTATCTTAGAAGGAAGTAGTAATTATTATCAACACAATTATGATATTATGTTAATTAATATAGTTTTATTGTTATGATTTTATTAATTGTGATTGTGAATTATCATATTATTTTATCTACTACCATGATACATGACATTTCATTCTTATTACATGATTTCATGTGATGTTATTTATTAATCATTTTAAATTTCCATGAAATTATTATTGACACCTATGATTTCCCCCCAACTTGTTTATCTGATTTGATAAATATATTTTTTATATCCCAACAACTTTTCCATTTAGGATCCAATGATATCACACACTTTTGTAAAAGTTTACTGACATACATTGGAAAATTAGGAAAGGATAAATTAATTATATTTTATTTTATTTGAAAAAAACATTATGGGTTATCTATTTAATAAAATCCTCAATTCCTCAATATCTATAAATATTCATTATAAAATTTTCTATCATAAATAATGTAATATATTATATAAGATATTTTTCTCATTATTTTCTGTATCAGTATAAAATAAAAAATATTTTCAAGGGTAAGGACTAACGAGAAATTTGGAATAATTAATTAGATAGATATATGTTAGGTATAAAATATTATATTCATCATAACCAGCTTTATTTCATTATTTTAACATCATAAATGATAATTTGTTCAATTATTTTATAAAAATTTCATATTTACTGATTTATATAACAATATTGATTTTAAAGGATATTTGAAAATAAAGTGAAAACCTGGATATGTGTTATTTAATGATTACATATTGGGAGAAAATAATTATTTTATTATGGGTAAGAATGTAGAATCCCATTGTTAAATTGAATGTTTTTTAAAATTTGACCTCTAAATATGTAATTATTATATAATGATAATTTATTATGTTTTTAATAACTAAATTAGAATATTAATATATATAATTTATATATAATAATTTATAATGGAATATAATCTAATTATAGTAATCTATATATCAGATTTTCATTATCTCTTATACTAATGTTATAAATAATATATTTAATTATTTTAATGATTCATTCTTTTTTTATTAATTTTGAATAAATATTTAACACAATTTTTTCTTATATAATGAATTATTATGGAGTTTCATTTCATAAATTTTTTTATGAAATATATTTTCACAAATTATGAATATTTTTACACTTCAAAATTTATATAACAATCCAATATTATTTTCAATATTTTTATTCACATATTTAAATTTGAAAGTATAATATATTCACTGGATTATAATGGTTAACAATGTATAGAATGTTTTATAATAAGAATATAATTTTAATATATATCCACTGAATGAAAATAAATGATTTTTTATATTTTATCTTCAAAATAATAATATAAAATAATTGGTAAAATGTTATTTTGTTGTAAAAATTATATTATATATATCATTTTTATATTTATTTCTTCAATTATTTTTATCAAAATTAGTATTAATGATTGTTAATTTTGATATATAATTAAAAATTCAATGTAATATAATCAAAACTAAAAAATTATTATAATATATTTATTATTTTAATTTTCAAATTATTTTTTATTTTTTTATTTAAATATGATATCAATAAAAATTGTAAACTATTGATAACATAGTCCTACGAAACTTATTATAGTCACCAAAAAATAATTGTTAATATAATGTACAATGTTCATTTAATGGTAATTTTAAGAGCAATTATTTTAAATATGAAATTAATAAAATTAGAATAATAATTTAAAAAAATAATAAATTTTTAATCATCATTATAAATTTAACAAATTTCATTTTTTTATTATTTAGAAAAACATGAGGATTATGTGGTTCTTTAAAAATTATGAATACCATGTGTGTTTTTTCATCACCAAGGTTTAAATACTTCTTAAAAAATTATAATACTATTTTCAAAAAATATTATTTGTTTAATGACTATACTATATTATATAAAACTAATATAATAAATTTATAATTTAATGTGAAAATTTCAAATCCAAACATAAATTTTATATTAATAAAAATTTATTTTATATTTTCCACTTTTTATAAATTTTTTCAATTATTACATTTGGTTTTAGGATATTTAAAATATCTATGAAACCAATACTACATAATAATAGAATAAAAAAATATTAAAATGTTCTTTATTCATTTTCAGGTTAGTAAATTATTAAATAATCATCCAAAAATTCAATGACACCCCTCTCATTTATTTTAAAACAACCCATTCTCCACTTTTTGTAGATTTTTTCAAAATTCCATTCCAATTAAAAATATCAAAACAAATCCTTCTCAATAATCCCAAATTCCGATACATATATCATTAGTATTTCCAAATGTCCCTACATTATTGTATTTTAACTTAATCAAATGTAAGACTCTATAAAACATGCGTAGGGTTTCAAAGCCCTTATTTCCATTATTGTTATAAAGTATTTTCTCATAAAAATATCTTCAATACCCTCTTCAAATTAATAGAATCATATTTAATTTTTATTCACATATATTCTGTACATTATTGAAGAGATATCATTCATTCCCTCTCACTAATCACATGTCACTAGACATTACTCTTTTAAAAAACATGTTATGAACAATGTTTTTTCAATTATGTTCCAACACAATTCAATATAATAAAAAAGTACTAAAAGTAAATTGGAATGAGTTAGATGATAAAACACTAATGTTTTTATATATTTAATATTTTAAGAATGTTTTATATGATTACGATTCGTATTAAATATCATCATAACATGTTGTTTTTACCACATAAGTGAATGCAGATTCTTTATCTTCATGTGTACGAAACATGTGTATTCCAAAAATCAATTTTAATTATTTTATTTACAATTAAATGTTATTTTGATTTTGGTTAATTAATCTATAATGATAATATATGCCAAAAAATGGAAGATATTTAGTGTATATAATAGATGTTATTTCACATCAACTAAAATAATATAACCATAGAATATATTCTAAATATTGATTATTTTCTATGAAATTAAAATTATAATCATTTTAATAGAATTGATAAAAATAACATGAAATATTTAGAGCTTATTGTAAAATATTAATGCCTCCATTTTTTTGTTATTACAAAATCAATGTTGTTTGAGAATTGTAAATAGAACAAACATAAAATAGTTGATTAGATTACTATTAATAAAATCTAATTATAAAAAGTTTCATAAAAAATATATGAGAATATATGTGTAAATAATCTACCCAGGATGATAAATAACATCACCGTAGATAGGCAACCATAGGACTAGAACATTATTCTCGATCACCGAAGGACATTAACGACCTCCTAGGTAACAAACTAAAAAACCTTGTGAATTATTTCACTAAAAAACAAAAAATTACATGTCTGATATATAACTCGATAAGATGAAAAACAGGGTTAAACCATTGTAGAATATGTAAAACCCCATAAAGATAAAATACCAAAAGTCTAATCGTAAATAAAAAACAAAATCGATGAACAACAAATAAAACGAAATAATTGTGTGATAGTCTGACCCCACACTCTCAAAAAATACTGAATTAATATGATCTAATAAAAAAATTAATCATACAAAAAAAATTCCATTGTGTATTACCCATAAAATATAATCGATATGTTTCTAAACAGGTTGGACACAATTTCTAATGTATGCATTCTTGTATACCAAATGCGATTGAAAAGCAATGATTGGATTTTTTCATTGAATAGATGGGATACTACACCATATTTTTCCAAAAAATCAATGAAAAAATATAGTGGAAACATATAGTTACAGGAGTTGAAAATTATTATACATATTTCATTAAACACTATCATATACGAATATTTTCACAATGATTTTAATTGTGAAGCATCATATTCATTTTAATAGGTACACAAATAATTATTATATAAAAAAGGAATAAAAAATCACATATATCTATGAGAATCTTCAGTTACATATCATACCCAATTTCTATAAAGGGTTAGTTTTCCACATCTGGGTTCTTCCCCTTATCCATACGCACAACCTGTAAATCTGTTCGGGTAGTAAACATTTTTCGGAACATGGTGCAAGTAAAACATATTAATAAACACCAATGATGACTAATTCAAATCATACCAATTAATATAAAATATAATAGTTTATAGTTTTAATAATAAAATAATTAAAATAAATTGAAATCAGGTCAGGATTAGGCTTTTAGTACAGTTCCCAAGAGACATAACTGGGTTCGTCCCAGTCCAAATATCTATACAAATTTGACCATTTAATTCAATTAGTGATGAAGGAAATGTAGAAAATGAATAATATAATAAATAAAAAAATTAGAAAACATAAATACTATGAATGTATTTATATATGGAAGTCGATCCTATGTATGGTGACCAACCATGTGGTATGGCTATTTCGTTTTCAAAAGAATCCATACTGTAGTCCCTTGGAATTGGAATTTTAATAATACATTACCAAACTATGAATAATTTTCTTTTTAAATTGGGTTGGAATTTATTGGAATCTATTAGGATGAACTAATGAAGAAGTTTTCTGAATAAATTAAGCTGAACTATTTATATGATCTTGAGATTTCTAAATTTTCTGTAGTGGTATATGAATTTAACATAAAAGGACAAGGAATTTTTAAAAAAATAAAAAATAAAAAATTCCTTGATTTTGTGTTCTTACTATAATTTAATATATAAATTAAAAATATTATTGTGAGTTCAATAATGGATTTAAAAAATAATACAATGATTTTTCATGGTAGGAAAATCAATTAAAAATGTTATTATTTACCATAATATCAAAATGTTGAATAATTTGTAATTATTCTTAAGGAATTTATAATATTACATTAAATAAATTTATAAATTTTTCTATGACATTCCAAATATATTAGAAAATGAAAATACACCATATGGGATTTCTTAGATATATTTGAAAGTGGGCTTCCAAAAGCATAAAATAATCCACCTTAAGGTTTGTTTCGGAAGTTTGGTTAACAAGTCTGTTCTGCTAAAAATTACGAAAATGGTGGATCATATTGGGTACATCATCCTTAAATTATTTATATGATTATTTTTGGATTTATTGGTCATGTAATATATGAATAATTATTCAAAATTTAATTTCAAGGGAAACATAGAAATTTCTGTTGTGTGGAAGAAAATAAAAAATTCTGAATTCAACGATATTTTTGGAATTCAATAGATCATCTACAATGGCCCTAATGAGGAATTATAAATATGAATCATCCTTATATTTTTGGATGGAATTAAATAAATTATAAAAACAATCATAATTACAACAATTAGGGCATTTACATTAATTACGATGTATGATTTTTACACTGCATATGTATCCGAGGAAAAGAGCAGAAATAATGTTATTCTTTTATAGGGTTGTCCAATGTGAATGATGTTCAAGAAAACATAAGTTGAATGTGAGATATACCCTAATGATATAAATATATGAGAATGTAGAAATACTGAATGTCTTCTTCATGAAAATGCAGTGAGGTAAAATGTAAATAATCATAATGGTAATATTGATCAAAAATGAAATTTCTGGGATTTTTAATTGGGTTCTAAATTTGACAACATAGTCCACCAACCCAAGTTCCAATAGAGTGTCCTTAATATCGAGGAAATCATAACACACATATTTATGTGCATGGTTATGTAAACCATGTGAAAACTATGCATTGTGAATATATATTAAATTTTAGAGCTAACATGGTTTCTACACCCCATCAAATGGTTTATAAAGACATGATTTAACCCATTATATGAATCATGGTTTAGGGGAATAGTTTTAAAAAATATTTGCTAATAGTGCACCTCATCCTCCTTGAAAAGGATGAATTTAGATCCCTGATCCATCTTGAATTTTTTGTATACATAATCTTCCTCCTTAAAAAAATACACATATATATAAAAAATGTTTTTTGATGTTATTAATAGTGGGTCAAACCTCAATGAAAAACCAACATCTTATAACCTACCATCTTTAAGAAAACATGTCGACTAGTTTCATTTCTAATGGTGTTGGACCAACATACAAGAGCTATTCAGGCCACTTGAAAAGTGAATGGGGTTCGCATTCCAATGTATCCCCTAGATACGACCATACATCCATTTTACCCAAAGAAAAGTGACATTCCTACATCATATATTCTTCATGATTAGATCGATGATATGAACATGACACTCCTCAATTTAACTATTACACTACAATTCATCATCGTATTTGTTAATGACATGACTCTTGTTAGATAAATAATGTCAGAGTTTACAAATTTGGAAAAAAACACACATAGAACTATATTATAGGGGGAGATATTAAATATGATACATCCCAAACCCTCTCCAATAGATCAAATTTTAATTTGAAAATATTTTTTATGTTACCATACCTTTGAATTATGAGATAAAAAATCCTTGGTTTGACTTACAAGAACACATGAACCCACAACTATCTATAGTGGTGAGTAGCAATGATTTTCATATTAATTATTCATATAATATGTATTATCTAGACATTTCAAAATAAAATGAACCTAAAATGCTGTTTCTTAAATTATAGATGGTTAATATTGAACATGATATTGTTCATCTCACATGAAAAACTGTTGAATTACATGTTATTCCCTAAACTACCTTACAATGTCCAGAAAAATTATCACTTGAAAAATGTAATTATTTGAAAACATATTATGATGAAGGTACCAATCCCAATTGAATCCTTCTTCATGGGAATATGGATAAACAATTTCCTCCAATTCCTTTTATAATTAACATGGAATTACCATCATTTAGATAATTTTATGTTGTAATATGAATTACATGAGAACAAATAAATATATAAAACTCTTACTATAAATGATATGCAAACAGAGAATACATATCTGATACTATACACTGTGTAATCACATGAATTCACATAACATCTCAGACAAAGGGTCTCCTAAACGCATCAACTGATATGTTCACTTAGATAGGAAATATTGTGGGAAACCATCATCATCTTATCCACAATCACCCACACAACAACACTTCCCTGATATGACATTTAAAATCCCATCACCAAATCAATTGTGAGGGTTAACAATGTACTTTTTTGGATGAATTCTTTTTATAAAGGCCATTTGTCCATTAATGTTCCACTTTAACTTACTGAATTTTGGAATAGTGATTAATGAGTCTTCTAATCTCCCATTCTCATACCTGGCATCCAATATTGATGGTTTATGTCACGATTCATTTTTTGAGTCCAGGGTATATTTCCAATTCAAAAGACTTTTATTTTCATATTATATAATGTTACGTGGATAGATGAAGCCTAACATGTCCATGAATCATCATGATCACATCTTTACCAACTACCCATCCAGGCAATGTTTCCACACCCAAAACACAGTCACTTATGGCCTAGTATTTAGGATCTAAAATATTCCCTCTCTTCGATCAATCTATTAATGATGAATACATCATAAATACTTGAATATAATAGTCAAATGAAACCACTAATCATCAAGATGCACCTTTTTAAATATATCACAAACATTTAATCCACCAATATCTTCATAAACCACTAGAGTCTTTATATTTTGGATCGAATCATCAAATCAGAATTAAAGTTTAACAGCTAGGTATTAATGAATAATGTTCAATTAATGATGATATTAAATCAATATTCACGATCATAGGGTCACATTTTACTGAGAAAATTTATATTTTAGGATTTTATGTTGTATTTAAATTATAAATTTCTCCCCACCAGGTCATGACATTTAAGATACAGGGCATGTGAAAGTGATTCATTATTACGGTTGTGTGCTGGGAAATTATTATTGTGATGCCTCAAATGATGAGTCATGTACACCAAGAATCCATGAAATTGAATGAAAATCGCTCCATGACTAATTCTCTATTTTTCACAATAAACTATGTAGCAATTTCGGCTCAAGAAGAACCAGAATCGACATTGTTCCTTCCATTAAACTCCGAAAGGGCCTACTCAAAGGATTTAGACAAAGAGAACAATACAAACTTCATGTTCATGGTCGCATGATTTAATATAAGGAATTAAAGTATCTGTTTTAAATATTTTAAGTAACTATAAAGGCCCAAGAATATATATTTTCAAATGAAATTCATGGGATTCTCCCATGAAACAAAATATCTATCCTTATCTGGATCCATAAATTCATCTGCATCCAATATAATGTGACATTGGCAGTAAAGTTAATAAATCCAAATGTTTAACATAAATATAATTCCATATTTTTTAAAAAAATATATACACAATATGAATTCATTGTTATAGGAATGATTATGTGTAGATTGATATAAATCTAAGAGAACATCCCCAACAAACATCCATAATTGATTCATGGAAAAACTGAAAAACTGTATTAATAATGAAAATCTAGATGGTAGAAGAATTCATTAGAATTTACCACATCACTAGATATTTATATATTTCATATCATATTCTGATTTTTTTGTGGTATATTATATATTCCAACTCTCACATAATAATATATCGATATCAAATTATTCTTCGATAATAGGCAAGCTTCTCAATGTTGGTTGAAGATATGGTATTTTGGCTAATGTGTCTTACTATAATAAATTTTATTGTGTTAAATAGATGATAATCCACACATCGCCTTAGGGTAAAACGTTCCTTCAGGTCGATATGTTCAGGTGAACACCTGAGAGACGTAATAAATCATATAAACACCATTTCTTCTTGATCCTTTAGTATTCTATTAATTTTCAAATTATCTATAATATCAATCACATATGAATGGATAAATGATTTTTATATGAATGTAATAAGGTAAATGGTGATATTTACCTCTCATATTATGTTTCCTAAAACACCATAATTATAGAAGTCTCAGAATTAGTCTATAACATAGGGAAATACATCTAAAAAACACTCTAATCATTAATAAAATGGATGAAAAAATGGACTAAAACTCCACACATCCAATTATGGTGAAGTCCATATTGACATTCCTATTCTTCTCATTATCCTCTATGAACAATGCCACATCCGTGATGTGAGGAGGACACCCTCTAGTAATGACAATCAACATTTCTTTGAAAAAAATAAGGAAAAATTGAAAATTATATAGAACCCCATAATACTTAGGATGATACATTTTTTCATGAAATGGTAGTAACCAATATCAAGAGGTCATTCCTTTTAATGGTGAACACTATATGACTGAACACCCATTAGATTGACAAGCGGCTTCACCCAAGAAATGAATTCAATGTTTATAACAAGATTTAACTCTTACATTATAGATTCAAATTAGTGTTTTGTAAGAATTAAAAAATATATACAAATATATATGATACTATGATCATTTCTAGAACTTTTGGTGTTCCATCTACAGGCTCATAAATTGTATTGTGCAATTCAACTAGTTGGAAAGATCCGTTACACTGATCTATAACATGACTTTCCTGAGTATGTCTTCTATACATAGGTTGACCATCCAGAGTCCTTATCCATCAATGTTTTCTAATTAATCAACCTGAATAACATGTATTACTCTAGTAACAATCATATCATAGATCCACATATCCCACTCTAGAACCAGAATTTGGTACAGATCTCATCCCACTAGACTATAGGGGAATGGTCGTACATATTCTCTAGAGATGACTCATTCAACTACATGAATAACCCTTTACTAGGTTTATGTTATATGTGTTCTTAATTTAACACTAATTCTTACACTGATGGAATACTATATTTTCACTAGTGCATACACTTTTACTTCCACACCACCCATGACAACTCTCAAGGTTAAAATTCTAGACACTAGAAAAACTGGTCCCCATCCTAGGGGTTAATAATTCATTCCAAGTACCTCTATATTACATCATATAACACTCAAATATAAGGGACAATTTTACCGTTTTATTTTTTTAGTATATAAGAATATGTTTACCTGATAACATATGAATGACATAATCCCACATCAATACACTTATCCCAATATAATACAATTTCTGCAAAGAGTGGGTGCGAAAAATTGTTTCTTAGTAATATAATTCTGTAATCCATGAATGACATTGTAACCAACATTAGATGAATGAATTCACTATATCAATTAAATCTCTTGGTCACTCGGACTATGTATTAATATAACCAATATTATAATTCCATCAAGACCATATCATTGCACTGATCTACATATTTATGGAAATAAAACCAATTATTGGAATAGCTATAAACAATATACATGTTGAGAATGACCCCACATTCCCTATTTTTCTCAATATTCTCAATGCTCAAAGGAACAACAGAAAACCAAGACACCAAAATATTCGGACCACCATACCTGAAGAATGATGATGGGATAATTTGTTAGTAATCCTATATCAATTTATCCATGATTTGCTCTAATTATGGATCTAACACTAAAAAATTTACTATATTTAAGAAAACTACGTAACACAGAGTGTTAAGGAATAGTGTAGGAATTTTTTTCCCATGGTATGTTAAAATGGTGGCATACTAGGTTATCCTGGTCCCGCATCATTTGAATACTGGAATGAAAAACCATCTTGACTCTTGACCTTTGGAATATATCTACAATTCAAAGAATATGATTCAAATTGAGATATAATGAATAAGGAATTACAGAAATGAAAACATGATATGATCAAGGACTAACTACTAATGATACTCAAACCAAACTACCCATTTCCAAAATTATTCTATATGGTTGTATTTCATCTTGTATTCTGAAAGATCTAGTAATATTGGATTTCAATATCAAATTATAATGGAAAAATGATTATTATGTAATAATAATATTAATTTAATAGAAACCAAATATAATGTTACATATAAATAATAAAATTTAAAAAAATATCCATGGTTTAGTGGTAAAAATTTTAATTACCAAATTATAGAGATATAAACAATATATGATTCAAATGGAACTCCATTTAACTGTATCAATGATTTTAAAATTATTAATTTTTTGTAAAAAGTCTATATATTTTGGAACATATATAAGGACTTATATTCCCAATTTTTATAGTCATATCTATATAAATTATCATTATAAATCAATCTCACTATGACGAGGTAAAATTTTATATTTGGAAACCTTATTTATATATATTGGTTAGGTTATAATTTTTCAATTTCATCTTTTATCATCATGAACTCTGTGAAAAATGTTTAGTTGATGCATTCAAATTAAATAACTAATTTTTTTTCTTTTCTATATTATAATATTATAAATTAAAAACATATTATAAAAATAATAGAGGACAAATAGTAGTACTTGAAATGATAAATGTATGTCATTTTATATGCATGATAAGGAAATCCATATATGTTAATGATGATTCAGGATCTAATATTCCAATTTTTTTCAAGTCAATTGGTATCAGTAAATAATTATATCAATATAAATAATGTGTTCTACCCAATGGTAAAAATATGACTACCATAATGGGTGAAATCAATAAAAATTATTCATATTCCATAAAAAATGTTTTCCCCCATACATCGGATATATTAACCAATGAATGACTTTTTACCATGCTCTAAAACATCATAGTAACCGGTCTATAAGAAAAAATATAATAATGAATCAGAAAAGATATTTTTCATACCACTTTGTAAAATATTTATCTGTGTTCATAGAGAAATGAAAAATCTAATTTACCATATTACTACAACATCTCCTCTAAGTATTCTAAAGGTAATTGATCAAAGTAAGGGTGTATGATGGTACAAATGGAAATTATACTTCCTTTTTTAGAGTAAACAAAATGAAAAAATAACTATAACACATAGTCCGTCAGGATAATGAATTATAGATATATATAGTAAAGAGTATCATATAAAAATGATATCAGGATGAATAAAAATTTAATGAATAGACGACATGGTAAAACGAATAAAAACAATACCAGTGTAAAAAACAATCAAAATTTCAAAACTAGTAATCTACATGATCATCTTGATCAATATCATTGGCATTTACTCTAACAAATAAAATGACATCATGAATCCACAACATGGAGCTTCCCATAATCCTCTATTGCATCTATGAAATATACCAATGTATCAAATGGTGTACAGAAGAGGGTGTGAGTTAATTTTTGTAGGCCATAACCAATGTTGGATAATAAAAATATACCTAATTAATATAAGATACTATAGTGTTACTATATAATTAAAAATGGTAAAATAAGAATAAATCAAGTCAGGATTGAGATCTTTGTGGGATATGTGACTAAACAATCCTTATCATATGTAAGCTATATATATTTGAGAATGTGACCTTTTGATTTTAGTCTAGGCCCTAATATAAGTTTCCATGATTCATAAGAATAATTAACAATAAGGAATCCATTAAAATCCCATGTAAATTTAGATTTATGGAAGACAATAGTGCTCACAGTAATCAACGATGCAGTTTAACTGTTTATAGTGTAATCCAATGTGGGAACCCTAAGAATTCACTTCATATGTATTTCTAACCAAACAATGTAAAAATTATTTTCTAATCAAGTCATTCTCTATAGGAATCATAAGGGTTGACCCAATTCATTAACTATCCAAAAACATTGAGCTAATCATGGGGAATCATATCCATCATAATAAATTTTAATGAGTGGTAGATGAATCTAAAATGTATATCTGACACATTCATACAAATAACATGTTTATTGAATCTAATATGGGTGTACTACTTTTTACTCATAAGTATATTTGGTGACATTATATGTGTTTCCACAAGAAATTCAATAAATAATACATGACATTCATGATGTATAACACACCTTTAACATTGTTATAAATTTTCATAATAGTATCCCAATCGTAGTTATAAATAAATCGCAAGTCCATGAATTGTTCTATTTAAAAATTAAATTAATGAAACTACGAAATTCCACTTTTATGTGATAAGACAGACACACAACAAGGGGTGGTTCCATTACAAGGAAAAAGTTGATTTCCTAATGTAATACCAAACACACCCTAAGGTGTGTTTTATATAAATTTAACACATTATTAACATTGGAATTTAATATACCTTAATATTTTAAAATTTTATATAATGTTCAATATAGTATATGATACACGACACTGAGCCCAAACAAACCAATAAATATAATCATTCAAATATGACCATTATAACGATGCTGACTAAATTTGTGGGTTAAAATGGGGTTAACTTTCTGATAAAAAATATATAAAAGAACTAATAAATATAGTTGTAATGACACATTAATATTAAATAACTACACCCTTTTATTTAAAGTAATTTTACACTTCTAATATATCTTTTACTCAAAAATAATTTTTAATTTTATTTTTTTGGGGAAAATTAAATAATTACATATAAAATAATAATTATATTTCATTTAAAAAATGTCCTTTTTGGAAATCCTAATATTAAAATTTAATTAGCATTATATTTTTGGATTTTTATGCAATGAATGATTTTTCATCCTTGATTCAAAATTACCAACATATCAAATTCAGATATTTCATCCATTAAAATCATGCATTATAAAAGTCTCATTATATTTTTTTATTAGATCATGAAATAATTTTTTAAATTATAATAGTACAATTAATTTCATTTGAATAATAAATTCTGAGTATTTTTTATTGTGATATTAGTTATTCTTAAATTGTTGTTATATATATATCTATTTTTACATCATATAGTTTCTATATTTAAAATTAATAATTTAACCCATCCTAAAGAATAATTTAAAGGGAATGCATATATTTCGTATCTATTAATATGAATTGATATTAATTAAATGATTATTTAATATGCAAAATTTAATATAATATGATCAAATTTTTTATAAATATATATTGTAGAGAAAATCAGTTTTCATGATGATATGTTGGTTAATTTAAAATTAAATTATAATACATATTTTTATTGAATCATGAAAATTTTATTTTATTTTTAGAACCCTGAGGCCCAGTGTTTTTAATAAATTTCCATTAATTTTAATTCATTTTGAATAGTAACATTAATAAATATTCATTTCAATTGAAAAATAACAATTGTTTAATTAAGGTTATAAAATTGATAAGGACTAAAAAGTAACAATGAAATATAAAATAATTTTATTAGAAGGTTATATTTCAGTGATAGTTATACAATATTATAATATAAATCATCTTTTATTCATGTCCATGATTATGACCATTATAATATGTTAAGTAAAAAAGATAAAAACGTCATTTTATTTATGTTATTATCATCCAAAAATATTCATAAAGATACAAATTATATATTATTAGCAATGAATTTTTGTTATATGTATATATATTTAACATGTTTATTATCTAAATAAATTTGAATGAATAAATTATTACCTACAATTCTTATGGAATGATGAAATAATTATTTGATTAAAAAGATAATAAAACGAATGATTTTAAAAATATTTAAAGTAATATAATTTTTATAAATTATTATAATACATAAAATTTTTTAGGTATTTATAATGTCTTTTTCGGATATGAGTAAGTTATTAAATGAAATTACATATTTTAATAATGTTTTTATTTTTAAATTAAATTAATAGTTTCAAAATTGATAGTAATAATATTTTTAAAAATAAACATATAATTAAATTAATTAAAATTTCTAAAAATTATATATTCATCCATGAAAATTGAATATTGTGGATAATATAAAATATGGTACATTAATGTTGACATTTTAATTTTATCACAACTTCCTTCACTCATAATGATAAAAATTATGAATACGATGATAATTTTGAAAAAGGGTAAAAATAGGATAAAAAAGGTAACAATGAAAAAATTACAAAACAAATTGACTAATTATTATTAAATAAGGGTATTTATAATCACCATCATCTAATATAAGAATAATTTAAACTTAATTTCTCTTTTTTATGAAAATTATGTTACATTAATTTTAATTATTCTGAAATTTCATGTTTGTCCCTCCCCTCTATTATAAAATGGACCATCCTATTCTCTTATATTATTAAATTAAAAACCATTTGACTAGTAAATTAACTTACCATATCCATTCCTATCGTCCATCCTAATTTCCCAGAGGCCATGGTTTGATTTGAAATATTTATATGAATTATTTTAATATAATCCTTAATAGGTTTTCCAAAAAAAATTATAGTTATTATCATGAATTATAATTTTATCTCATCTTCTACATCATTAAGATATTATTAAATCATTCAGATATAATAAAAGAAATATTTTTCAAAAACTTATATTTTATTATTTTACTGAAAATACGTCTATCTATATACCTCATTCAGCTAATGGGGTATAAAACCATCCTTCATTTCAATATAAGACTACCATCACGTGAGAATACGTAATTTCTCATCTAAAAACTCACCATACAGATATATTTAATAATATATTTAATGCATATATATGATATTCATGAAATATTAATATTTCTAAAAATATATTATATAATTTAATTTCCCACCATTCCATTAACTAAAAAATGGTAATGTCATTTTTTCCAAAGTGTGCACTATTGCGTCCACCAAGTAATGTCACTCATTTTTCATCGCAAAATCACATTAATGATATATATCAGTATGTATATATATATAAAATATACATTTTATTATATTATTTTACTTATTTAAAATTTATTATTAATTACATTTTTAATAACAATCCTTGAAAAATTGAAATGTTACACATGCATGCGTATGACCAACCATATCCCTTATTGTAATTTATTTCATTTTTTCTAAATGTATGTAATGATTGTTTTAAAAGTATAATTGATGTATTAAAACTATAGTTATGTCATTATTATTATTCTGGTATATATGAAATAATGAATTTTTTTCCATAGTAGTCCAACCAATTTCATTTTGGATATATGAGTAGAATATCATCAAACCAATCAATATAAACCAAATTAATAAATTAATTGATAATAAAATGAAAATAAAAGAAAAAATAAAGTTTAAAATTTTTAATAACAAGGTAAATAATTAACATATGTATATTATTCTAAAATATAATGATTCTCTATGATGGATCAGACTCAAATAAAGAGAATATATTTTAAAAATCATCTTTTAATGTTTTCTCTCATAATAATTTTGTTTCATTTACATATAGTGTTATATTTTTTAATAATGTATTTATATAAATTAATAAAAATTAAATTGTGTATCTATTTTTAAATTATTTCAAAGATTTTCAAATGGAGTTTTATTACATTTTTTTAGAGTTCTATAAAAAATACACAAAAATGTTATACTTTAACATATAAGGGGATATATAATTTTTCACCACCAAACCCATTATATGAATATTCTTACAAAATAACCCAACTCATTTCCAAGCATACCACTAGTTTCTATTCATGGAATGGACCTAAAGGAATTCTTGATCCACCTATATTTGAAACTAGTGTTGTGGTATCAATAAAGATATCATGGGATCAATTTTACTCAATATAAAACATATATAAATAAATAAAATAGAAAAAAAACTGACATGTTAAAATAAATTCAATATCCAATATGTTCATAAATTATAAAAAATATTTATGTATAGACAAATTAGAAATAAAATAATAACAAAACATAACAACCATAATGTCTTCATGTGACTCTAAGTTTCACTCTGTTATACCAAAATAAACAATCCCCCACAATGCATAATACCAAGATGAAACCAACACCAAAATATATAAACAATAAATAACAATAAGCATGATTAATAATAAAAAATAGTTATTCCTAAACTAATTTATTTCCAGTTTACATCCATTCAATTAAAATAAACATAAATACATGGATTGAAATATAATATACATAACTAGGCATTCCACACATTTTCCCCTTTAAAACCAAACACGATCCATTGAACTATTTTCATTTATACTCACATTTCATTCCAACAAGAATACAAGAAAAACTATCAAGGGGAAAGATAATGTTATCATTTAATTCATAGTTAAAGAGAGTGTAAAATATTTTACCAACATTTTCTATGAGTCTTTGTAAATAGAATAATCACTTTTCAATGAATTAGACCACGTAAGGGAGAAATGAAAATTATTAATGAATATGGTAAATGTAAATATATCTCGAACATGTTAGCAACCAACAATAAATATATTTCATCTACCATAGAAAACAAATTTTTTAGAGAGATGGGAGAACCTAGGATCTCATTAGAATAATCAAGAATATACTAAACATATTGACCATCTTGAAGGCATTCCTTAACCGATGACATACAATCCCTCCCCCATAGTAAATTTTACATAACATTGTATGACCAAGGGGTTAAATCTCTTATAAATAATAAAATCAAAATAATTCCCACCTATGGATAACTAGATGGAGTATAATCCTAAGACAGTGTAAAAAATATTCATTAAAAATTTTCGAGAGATGCAATTTTCCCATGAAAATAGTAAAGTGGTGGTGGGAAATAAATATCAATAGAGAATCCAATGACATGCACACAAAAATACACACACACACACATATATATATATATATATATATCAAACATATGTAATTCACACAATAATTCACTCTCAAGACACCATAAGGAATAATATCTCACCTTTCAAAAATTTAATCACAAGGGAGCCTCTCAGCATGGGCCTCCCATAACAATCTACATTATAAAAAAATTGAATTATCCAATTAGAGTTTCCAAGATTTACAACTTTTTTAAAAATATGCCAATTGATCCTAAAACAACCTTATAGAAATCACTCGTTTAAATAGTACTAAATCCCCCATTCTAGGAATGTGCTAAAACACCATTTTTAAATCTCACAATAATCATATAAAATTCAATTTAAGAACTCAAACAACTTTAATAAACAAATACATTTCAATAAAAATGAAAAATGGGACAGACACAATCACTACATTTCAATCCATTCTCAATGAACCAACAATAATCCACATTACATTATGAAACCACATGGTAAAAAATTTTATACTCCTAAGACAATAGTATAAATTCCAAAAAAATAATTCAGAAATCAAAATAATAATAATTCAAAATTTAACCCACCAAATAAACCTAACCAATATTTTTAAAAAAAAATTAGGTCATCATATAATACAATAATTGAAAATACTTCAAAACAACTATGAAAATACCCTCCATTCACATCAACTGGTTATTCTAAAAAATCAAACACTAAAAACATACATTTAAAGAAACTAGAAAAATAACGACACACATGAATCAAAAATATTAAGTGGATGTGAAAATGGAAACCTTCTTCATGTCATACGTGCTTCAGCAATGCCAACCCGATTCAACTCAACGATTCATTCAATAAGTAAGAAAATACACAAGGATAATTAAATTCACATAACCCCTAAATTAAATAAATCAAAATAGGAACCCTAGATCATCATGAAAATGTATGAAAGTGTAAATTATTATAAACTGGAATAAGAAGAAGGAGATAAAATAAAGGTTACAATTGAAATTAAAATCACCCCAAATCCTTTATAGAACCCAATATCCAATCTTGGGAAAGGATAGGGGGCATGTATAGAAAGTTAGGGGATCCGTTAGGGTCTCTCAAACTAGGGATGGAAGGGAGGAAGTGTTTATAGGATAATATATAGTGTAATTATAAAGGTAAAATCATATTTTTAATGACATGGTCATTGATCATGGTTTGGCCACACAATTTCAAAAACTACTTCCCAATCATGAATCCATTTCTGGAAAACATAGGAAATCACATAGTTAAGCACAAAGATTTGTTAAATTTTATGTCAGCTATGTATTATTTTTCTACTAAAATGGACGAACTATACACATGCCCTCAACATAGTTTCCTAATTGTGCATGGATAGTGATCCCCTAACTAGTGGCATACCATGTCGTTTCTGGTATCCTAATTCATCTCTCATGCTTTCCTCTAGCCATGTTCCAACCATGACCCACCACATTTCAAGAAAAAAAATTCCATATTCACCAAGAACTCTTATATAAACAAGATAATAAACACTAGACCAAAAATTAACAAAGGAATACCACAAATAAAAAATACATAACACTTAGAACTCGATAGGAAGACCAAGATAAAAATTGAGGTGGAATAAAATGAATTTGATGAATATCCTGGTGATACAATTCACCCCCAATAAAATATTTCTCCTCTTGAAAGACACAAAATTTCTAGTTCATTGATAATAGACATGCGATTTTCCCAACCACCTGAAACATCCACTGAAACCAAAAACTCTTCATCCACTCCCAAATGAAACCCATAAATCTTACCCCAGATGATCCAATGATCCAAAATCACATTCTAGAAAACTAAATAATTCTCAAAAAACACATATGGAACCTATCCTTACAAAAAACTGTTAGGGGTACTCCATACAAACCAAATTTCACCTGGAAAGGGAGATGTGGAACCAAAAACCCAAATGAATAAATATGGTGCCAAGTGTGCAATGGAGAACCAACTAGTTTACCATTACTTGAGGCTAATGTGAACTCCCCAAAATTTAAAATCCACTAGAACCAAAAAACACTAGGTTATACATCAAATACATCCATGGTGGGTGTCCCCATCATTTAGGAACCAACCGAATTAGACATACCCCTAGATACCAACACGAGAACCCCCAGTCGATTAATATTTAACACTCAACATAGAACAATACCCATCCAAAAGGGGGGCCTCGATAAAAAACTCCAAACCAAATAGAAACCTAAAACTCGGACTAAACAAATCCATGAGGTGAATCCCCCTATTAGTAGTCACAACTAAAAGAAATATTTACTCACATGTTTAACCACAAAGACGAAAATGAAGTATCATTTTATCCATGACTTTTATAGAAAAAATCGGACCTTCCAAGATGATGAAACATAAACATGGGAATATAAAAATATCAGTTTATAGAATCGAAGACAATGATAGAAAATAGATCTAGAGAAGCCTTCAATTCAAGAATACACATCAGCTTCACTCAAATTTCTATGTATGTATCCCTGATATCTTGAAGCATCAACTACATCACAGTTAGAATCTGATAATCCCTAAACATACATATTTATTTTGGTGTTATGAGTGGCCACACAATATCCCAGTTAAAACCATTATAATGTAACACACCATGGTACTGAATTCTCACCAATAAGGAATATACATGAAACTAAGAGACACGCCAACATCATCCTATATCACCCACATAAAAAACATTAAGAAATAGTTACCGAAAGAACACACCTCCACTTAAATATAAATTTTATTGATCTTATTTAAGGAAAACATGCTTCCATTTAAAAAACATTTATCCAAAGATCCAAATTTCCCTAATTAATTTTTTTTTGAAAATTAATCCCTATAATACCCCACCATATATAAAAAATAAAATGGAACAAAAACTAATATTTAATGTATCTATACCCAAGCTAGAACCCTTGTCATTCAAATGAGATGTGGTATTTTTTGAAGGGGTGTTTTTGGATCCATGTTGCTTCCAATAAATACCATTATATAATTATTTTAGGTTACCAAAGAATCCATATCAAAGGTATTTCTTTGATGAACATTTAAATTTAGACATCTTATGATCTAGATTGTCAAATTGATGAGACACTATGATACTACGATTTTAAGAAGCTAACAAACGATCTAGTAGCCTTTTCCCCCTTTTGCCCGACCAAACATCATTTGAACGATTCACATTCTCTATACTCAAATTCCATTCACCACTTCCACAAATTAGTGTAAGTTTTCAATCTCATAAAAATACCTATAGAATAGCTTCAAAAATAACAAATTGTCTCACCGCATCAGTAAATGAATTGTAAAAAAACATTAACAAGTTCAATAGTATATCATGACTAATCACTCTATCAAAACATAGATCTTTTAAGTAGTCATTCACATCAAAATTTGTAAATTAAGGAACCTGATCCATGAAATAAAAAACAAATTCTAGCATGGATCCATCATCCTTTCATAGACAACAAAATAACATACCCTTCCCATCATTCAATACTAGAGATAAATACTATAATATGAATTAACCCTTGATGAAATTATTGGTATGATATTACTGAGGCATGCTTTGAGAGACTGATTACCACTACATCTATTGTGGAACATCAAACATAATAGTAGAAAATTTTACCACTCATGAATCTGGATACACAAGGATAATGATTATCCTTTTGATTTATATTATCTACTATTTCTCTAATAGGGGATATTCTTGACCATAAAAGAAATGGGGATTCAAGATTACAAACTCAAGGATGAATTCCTAAGGTTGATCAAATGGATTGTCTATTGATGATAACACACTCATAGTCTCACATCAAATATCCAAAAAAAATCATTTGTGGTGGTGTACACTAATAATCAAGAGAACTAATAACTCAATCAAAACTAACTCATCATAATCAAAATTTCAATAAACAATTAAAAATAATTTCCGAGATACATGGAAAAATGATTAACAACCATTTATTCTCAAAACATTAAAATTTATTTATCCTAAAATTTATTTTAAATGAAAAACAAACATGGTTGGTTGTTCAATCACCATTGGTATTCTTTAGAGCCTCACCCAAATATTCATTCTCATGAAATTCTGTGTACACATCAACATATCTAGTCCAGAAACTCTTCCTCCCATTCCATCAACCATCTACTTCTTAAATCACATCCATGAATTTATGAATTAATTAGAATACAAAAGAACAATAAACAAACACTCCAAATTTCGAAAAATTCATTAAAAATTTATAATACACACTAACCACTAAGTAAAAAAACATTTTCAAACTAGATACACCAATCTATTTGATCATACTCAAAATAAAATCCCATGGGTCAAATACAAAAATCCAATTCATCAGATTAAAAATAGATTCACCATCTCAAAAAATATCATTTCATCAAAATAATTTGTTCAAAATCTCAATTCTTATCATTTAAAATAATTCTAAAAAATTAATGTCCATTTTAAAACCACAAAACCTATGTCATTATTTTAACAATTTAATCTTGGTGGAAAGATCGAAATTAAACTCAAAACACATCTTATAAAAATCAAATTTTTTATTCTTCAAAATAATTCTAACATTAAATTTTCCATCCCCCAATAACAAAACCATTATCCCATTATATAATGTTTCCCACTATTATAAAATAAGTGTTTTCCCAAAAAATAAAAAATAATGAAGACCCAAAACATTTAAATATGGGAAATTCGAATCCACGGTTGAATTGACCCAAGGTTGGATGCCACTTTCCAGTCACATCACCATCAATGAGAGTCTTCTTCAAAATAATCCTCTATAGATTAATATGAGATAAGAGAGATAGGAAAACCTAGGATAATAATGGAAAAATAATGAACATTTGATACATTAGGAATCATCACAAATTTGAACATCACTTAATAATATATAATCCCAGCACACGCTCGATCACACCCTATCTGGTCTTACCAAGGGGCACAATCACATTGAAATAAAACAAATCAAACCAATACCCTAATATTATACACTATCAATATTGTAATATTAATATAGTGAAATATTCATTCAGTGAAAATATGCAATCTATGCTAGGAACAGATGTCAATATAAAAATGGGGGTGACCCAAAAATTTCAACTTATCATCCAATCACAAGCCCAACCACACACACACACACACACAGACACATATTTATATATCATATATAAAAAGACACACAATAATTCACTAATGAGCCACCCAAATAATAAATCTCTTTCATTCGAACCATTCAATCACAAGGGAGCCTCTATGTATGGGCCACCTAGTTAAATCAAAGAAACAATGTCAATAAAATTGTCCATGAAGATATTCTATGATTAAAAATTTTAAAAAAAATATCAATTGGAGGCCAAACACCATACTAGAAACCACTCCATTTCAAATTAGCATATTCCAAATTCCACTAAAGATATCTCACACAATATAAAATATCACAATCATTTGGTTGGTTGGATTAAAACACTAAAGTGTGGGGAGAATGAGTTATTATAAATGTTTCTTTCTAAAACCAGAATTTAATTTTTTTAAAATTATTTAAATATTCCCCAATTTAAATCATAATATTTAGTTAAAAAATGTATGAGATTAATAAATTTTTTGTTTATTAAAATTATTTATCAATAATAAATTAGTTCTCAGTTAATATAATAAAATTTATTATCACATCTTCTGAAATCATTTTACTAAAAACATTCACAAGTAAACACTATTTATGATTAACTGTTAGAGTTAAGTGAATATTTCTAGTTCGAATGAATAAATTAGAAAATTAAACTAACCTAGAAAAGGAATATTGAATTTAAAACAAGTGGTTCAGTCTCAAACCAAGACCTAATCCCTTATATAGGGTGAGCACCTATCATGTAGAAGTTTATATAAAATAACTTGGTCCACACACTGGATCGCGGTACAACAACATAAAATAGTCCAGGTCACCAGACCGCTTCAACATTTATCATGTAAATAAAAAAAATATTGATAGTCCATGTTAGATATTCATAAATAATTATTCATGGGAGTATAATGTGTAAAATAAAAAATTGGTGAATATGTCTATGTATCTTCTAGTTTAGCACAATATTCATTGGTTGTTTCAATAAAATAGATACTCAGACCACTAAAATTAAAAATAATTTACACATATGGAAAAACATGATAAGAATAGTTTATAATAGTCATTGTGATGCTTAATTATGCTTTTGGACCCCTTCTATATGATAAAAATGAAGGTAGTTTTGACTGCTCGAATCAAACATCAAAACAGATAGTCATTTCTTACTATGCTCAGTTCTAGAAGAGTTTAATACTCCTTTTTGGGTTCATATCTTCCATGTTGTGGCTATTGGGGTTGGGGCCATTTTTTCATCAATTTATTTTGGTATGCAAAGTTGTTTGGTATATCTAGTTTCATAGTATTGTGGATTTTTGTTCAACTATATAAATCTATATCTGTGTATTTTTTTCACCCATTTTCTTTCTTTTATCATGATACGATGGACACCGAGCATCATCTCTATCATGTGCAAGTACCACATACCTTGTACTGGTTTAAAAAAATGTATAAAATATACATATGTGGTCATTAATATAATGATCAGTACTATGTTTCATAAATAGTACTATTAGAATTAATTTTGAAATTATGACAGATCATCGGTGACTCAGTCTGTTAAAAGGCCAGACAATAGGCATTTCAGAATTTAGGTGAATTATGATGTCAGTGAGAAAATATATTAGTAGGTCAGGTGTCTGAATGTCAGGCATCTGTAGGTCAGTCGTCGGTATGTCAGGAATTCATAGGTTATACTTATCCAAATTCTATTGACTTGTCTAATAATGTAAACACTTTCAATAGAGGTTATAGTTTTGACTAAATATTATTAACCAAAATGAATCCTAATAAATCTTAATCTTCACAGATAATAATTATTTGTGAGCGTTAAAACTAGAGTTGGTCAACAATATTCCGTTTTTTGATGGGCCCAAATCATGGATTTATATTCCATAATAATTGATGTATGAAGATCAATGCCAAATTCTTCTAAACATATGACAGAGTATGGAGATAATATTTTAGTGGTAAACATAAGTATATATTACATGTTAAATTTTCATGGTAATGTTATGAGACCTATTAAGATAAATAATAATAAATATTCCATAGAAATTAATTAATCAATTATTTAGATTATTAAAAAGGAATGATTGAAGTAAAATATATAATAAATAATGAAATACCATTGAATAAAATGATTCAATAAGAGTGTATTCCATGAGACAAGAATTAAAAGGAATTACAAATTAAGAAAACAAAAAATACTTCAAATACCTATCAAAAAATAATACAAAACCATGTTCTCATAATCATCATCATTATCTATAGCCTAATCAGTTTCATTGGTATTAGGGGTAGGATCAGTAGAGATTGTTGTAGTAGTGTAGGAAGAGATAGATCCAATAGTGATTAATTTTATAGGCAATCTTGTGAAAATTGAAGGAGATAATATGGGGGAAGAGGAAGAACGAGGTACTTTTTTTCTCATGAATGGCTGGTTTGATCTGAATCATATCCTGAGTAGGGTTCATGGTTATAGGCGACAAAAGAGTAGAAGGAGTCACTCTAGGATAGATGGGAGCAGCATGGGTCATGGTTATATTAGTTATATATTGTATCCAATTATATGAACTATGTACTTGCAAATGTACATGGCCATATACCTAGAATACTAGGTGTTGGATACACCATGTCATTACTCAGTCATCCCTCTCTAGTAAAAATAAGACTAAAATCTCAATAAATAAGTAAAATTCCCAAAATATAATATTTATTGGTATACATAATTATCATCACACGATTTTGTGAGTTTTTCATCTTTCCAAAACTCAAAAT
Organism: Viscum album; assembly: GCA_963277665.1. Lineage (NCBI taxonomy): Eukaryota > Viridiplantae > Streptophyta > Magnoliopsida > Santalales > Viscaceae > Viscum > Viscum album. The sequence goes on from OY728160.1 coordinate 2,068,705,162, forward strand.
AAAATATGTAGTACATCATGCCCACCGTCCACATAGTTCTTGTGGTGTTAGTCTTCATGCTCAACACTCTATGTAGGTGTATGTGTAACTACCTTTCCAACAAAAACCATACAATCATATCACAATCAATTTATAGGAATAATAGTTTTTATTATAAACACATGAGGCAATATCTCTCATTAATATCCCTCATTTGTAAATAATATAATTAGGAAATAAATTGAATATTAATCATATGCCTAATGGTTCAATAATTTGTGTTCCCTTATCACACATTATATGTTATTTGATATTAAGTAATATAATTCATTAATTGAAGGAAAACACATCATTAACCATCTATTGAAATAAAATACATCATAAAAAACGTAAATGACCTTTAAAATTTGTTTTATAATGTTTGTAGAGGCAATTACAGGGTTCCATTATCATATATAAATTACCTACATAAGATATTCTAATTATAAGAAGGGATAAGCACTTTGGAGGTTCCTTATATTAATAAAAAAATTATTCAATAGATGCAATTCAAGTCAATATCTTTGTTGAATCCTTAGATGGAATTATTGGTAGTAAATCAACTATGTATAAAGGGAAAACCATGTTAGCACACAAAAGGGGCCTCTATAATTGTGTTCAATATAATCTAACATACTAGACAGGTATCAATATATTTATATCCGAGTTATTAGATCAAGTTAATATGGTGATCTCATTAAAACTAAAACATTCAATGAATGTTGACATGTCCTATAATTTATAAGGTATTAAAACACAAAAAAAATTATTTAAAATGATGAGACTACATATATTAGGGTTATTATTAACTCCTAGTGCGATATAGGCCTCATATTTCTATAAGGTTTTGAGAAATTATTGAAATTGTCCAATTCCTTGAAATTAATGAAATTAGTTTAAACGTAACAGAAAAGTTTATCCAAAGATAAAATTAAATTTGAATGGAGGGGGCACAAAAAAATACCCCTCATTATCTAATGATTCCTTTGTATCATGATTTGAAATTATGATCATTGAGTTCTAGAAGAACCTAGATTGAAGAGGATTTTTGCACATGGGAAGAAAAAAAATTCCCAACCGCTAGAATGGCGAAGAGGAAAATTAAATTTTTTTAATATTTATTAAGGATGAAAATGTAATTTCACCCTCCAAATTGTGACACCCACACTAGACACATTTCCTGACCTAACCATGCACAAAACATTCATAATACTCTATCCATGGTGAGACCCCATAAGGTAATGGATCACGGTTTTCTAAACCATGGTGAAACTTTGAAAAATATCCCAATAAAAACTATTTATTTTTAACACATGCTTGATATTCAAGTTCAATGGTTGTAGGTGAACTAGGAGGCACCTTTTTCACCTCTTTTTTTCCTACATGGTTAGTAGTGATCATGCGGTTTTTTGCTACCAAGTTTATTCAAATCGTAATTCCCAGTTCATTTTTTATATTTGAAAGGTAATAAGATACAAACAATCCTCAGAAAACCACGTGACCTATGTGACTTCATTGGGTAAAATTATAAGGTTCATATAATGGAATATGTAAAAAAACAAAGCAGTCACAACTTCATGAAATGAGGGGCTGCTATAACCACCCCTCAAAGTAACACATCCCATAGTTGGCCTCTCATGGGAAATGAGGTATCATCAGCCAATATTTCATTCCAATATGATCATATATCATCTTCTTGTAGTAGGTCAATTCCTATACATGGATGTGAAACCATATACAGCATAGTGATCGAACTAACATTCCACACATATTTTTCATGATTCTATAATTTATTTTAACAACATATTACTCAACGGAAGAATCCACATACATCTTAATCTCATCAGGATGAAATACATGTGACGAGTCATGAAAATATCTGTGAATTTGAGATAGGTGAGTGATATCAAGCATATAGTAGTATCTAGGGGGAATTTATATCTGGTAATTCATTGGTTTGATATGTTTCACAACCTCATATGGGCCAAAGGACATAGGTGAGACAGAACCAAACTTATGAATACCTCTACGGGCAATCCAAGGTGAAATTTTCCATAAAACCCCATCTCAGTGATTCAAATCAAGATGTATCTAGTGTAAAATCGAAAAATATTACTACTGAGATTGAACTATTATCATGAAATTTTTGAGTAGGTATCAATTCATGATTGTTACACAGTTTGGTTGACACATGGTTTGACCAACTCTGCGGACAAACTTTGCATTGGTTAAAATTTGTGGTTGTTTTAAATTTTACATTATTTATTTAATTTACTCAACCCTCCATCACCAATATAATTCCATCATACATAGACTTCTTCCCTCCCATTTATGATCCATGTTTATTCATAATATATTTATTAATATATAACATTCATCGGGGGTCCAATAAAGCTTTCACTTATCACATTGTATGCACATCAACAAGTACTCAAGTCAATTTGAGTTTCTATTAATTTTTCCTTATCTAAATATAGTTATTATGTTGTATAATTATAAACTTGATGTTTAGATATAATCTGATCCAAGTCCAATTAGAGGTTGATATTAGACGAAGGGAGTTGTATGAGTATGCGGTTGGTGGTCCATAACTAATTCCTCAAGATCTAACATTTTTAAAAAAAACCATTGTACCAATTTTACCAACAAACATATCTATAATTTATATTCCCTTTTTTATTATTAATAACCACATTGTGAGACTATTTCTATATTTGTTATTTATTTTTGGTGGTTACATCCTCGATGATGACCACCTCATATAAGGTGTTATTCCATATTTTATTTTTTTTATTTTTTAACCTTTGATCCACTATTGTGGTGTTTTGAGCGTGAAAATTATAATGATAATCCTTATCATATTAAATTTATATTGAATTTTGAATTTATCAAGGGATAGTACCATGGTTCCTTTACACTTGACCCACATAAGGTAAGGGATTTTATTTGACTATGAAATTTAAAATGTAAATGGGAATTATGTTGTATATATATGGAATAGTCATTTTGAATTAATTGAATGTTGTATTTTTTTCCTAGAACCCATTACCACAAATAGGGGAAGGTAGTGTATTTTTCCGAAGAATAAACATGAATTATATGGTATTATGAAATGGTTACATTCTTAATAAGTCATTCCATGCTGATGAAAGTAAATGGTTTAAACCCTGCGATTTGTTAAATAGAAATATTATAATATGTAATATTTTATTATAAAAATTAAATATATTGTGAATAATTGTATGTGGACATAGAATTCATTATTTAATGGTCCGGACATGGGTTTTCCTTTGTATTCTTGATGTGATATAATAAGAACTCATGTATTCCATTACATGTCAAGGATGTCGGTTCCCTTGGTTGAGAACCACCTTGGATCATGATCCTTTTCTCTCTCTGGATTCCAGGTATGAGACCATATAATCAAGGATATATAATTTCAATATTCCTTTGATACACTTCTTGGATCATGAATGGATTCTACGGATATGTGGTGCCTTGGTTAAACCCTTTGGATTGGACATAACTTATTATGTTTTACCTTCGATGAATCCCATGGAATTAGATAGATTGTACTATTATGGAATTCCTTTGATAATGGTACACATATTACATTTATACCCCCATAGCTAGGATAATGTAATTACTGAGTTTTATACCCTTGGGTTCTTGGATTCCTTGGTTATTACATTTTAAACCATTTATATTATAATCATCATTGTATCATTATTAGATACCTAATAAAACATTTATTAATAATTGCATTAAATATTTCCTTGTTACATAATGGATGCTTCTCTATTTAGGTCTTGAGGTGATGTTAGTGATGGCCATGCCTCATGTGACTTATAATAATTAAACTGGAACAAAATTAGTTCGTGAAATGTTTACATGTTTAGACACCAATTAAGGTTTAAAGAAGGAACTTGGGTATTAACTTTACACCACTATTTTACATTTATATATGCATGATTTCAAACCATTAATTTCAAATTAAATAGATAGGATGTTATAGACACCTTTGGTAATGCCTCACTATGATTTATCTTACACCCTATCATGGTAGAAATTTGGTACCCTAGATGATATTATGAATGCCAGTGTTAATAAAGTGAAGAATAATGATTTATATACATAATTCTTGATGTTTCAGGATACATCTAGTATTATATGAACGAGATGGTGTTCAATATTCTACTAATAAATTTTAAACTTATATTTCAATAATATATAGAATTATTTTATTCAGATTGTATGTCATTTTCACAATTTTCTGGTGACATGTAATATATCATCATCATTTGCTGTAGGCTATTATAGTTTTTCCATTTATGGATATTGTTGTTTATTTCATACATGCATTCTAATTACTTAAATTTCTTCCACTATTTATTTAGTTATTAATTTAACTATTCATATATATTATTTAATGTTATTAACTTTTTACATGAGGAAATAGTCTCCCCATTGACACCCCCTAGGCCATCACTACATGTCAAAAATCTATGGTGTTCGAGGATATTCTCTTGAGGCCACTTTCCTCAAAAGGATTTGGGAACTTCCTATGTTTCATCTGTTTCTAGGATGTCACATAGATTATATGACCAAAAATGTGGACTGTATCCTTCCCAATGTATCATTTACTACGTTTCACAAGGAGTTGGTTAAATTTTTGTGTATTTATCATGGTCACAATATGATTGGAATGATCTTGTATATGGAATGAATAAAATAAGATGTAGTCCAAAAATAGTACTATGAATAAATCTAGATACATGTGGAAAACCTGATTCTTGAGATCCATTAAAATCGTAGGTGTGTTGATGTGCCTGAATCAGATAAACATTCATTAAAATATACTGAAACAACAAATGGTAGTTTTGTTAGATTTCTATGATGAACTGTCACCAACCTGGTGATAATTAAACCATAGATCTATCTTTGAAAACACTGTCACTACTCAAAACTGATCGAAGAGGTCATTAATTGGATGTAGTTTATACCAATTATTTATAGTAATATGGTTGAATTGGTTGTAATCCGGGAAATGTATGATTTTAACATCATAATTCTTGGAAAAATTAAATGGTGAACTTTAAGGATAAGTTTTTGTATGCATGAATATATTATCCTCAAGATCGTCCAATTTGTTATCGTGTTTTAGAAGATCCAAAAGAGTTTCCTAAAATGAGGAATGGTCACAAGATCTACTCTTGGCACAATGTCTATGGAAAATTTCACATATCATAGTGGAGGTCGACTTTATAACTGTTGATGAATAATATCCATAAAAACTCCACTAGAGGATGGATAACAGGGGTTAATAACACCTCACCACCTTTGAAAAGTCTGGTGATATAAGTTATAGCACTACCCATCCCCTACTGTTTGGGTCAAGATCACATAGATTATACATACTATATCATCTTATTCACATTCCTATCACACTATGATGATGTAAATAATAGAATCTGATGATAACAAAAAATATTTGTTCTATAAGGAAGAAACTAGTCTATCCTGAAGGTGATTTCAAATAATGTCATGTAGTAGAAAAAAAGACTACATAGAAAAATGTGTCTTTCTATCATAAGGATAAATACATATAATTGAATATTACCTCTGATCTAAGACCTAATGGGGTATTGTGATTCATAAAAACATATAAATTATAAATATCAAGGCCCAGAGTCTCTATAATTGTATCTGATACAAAATATTGAAACATACATGTGTGAAATAAATATGATACTAATGTTGAGGAGATAATAAATGTAACTCATTCAATAGAATTTATGTTTCTCTTCTCCTTTTAAATAGTATATAATATATTTAATTGGAGTATACCATATCCATGAGTCACATCAAATCCTCCTTGAGTAAGCTTTCTCTAGTAGCATTGAGAGCCATTAGTATGACCACATCAACCTCAACTTAGTCCTTATCATAGCAGCTGGTGGTATTATGAATGCCTTACTAAATTGATCCAACATCCACTGCACCAAAATACAGAGTCAGATTTGATGCCCTCTCTCTTGGTATTGATGTAATGTTCTTGAAATATAACTACATATTCCCCATCCTACCACAAATTCTTCATTCCATTAGATCTCATTAGGACCTATGTTTCCTTTGATTTAGATTCCCACACAATAGACATATCAGCATGATGTCATTACAAGGATTATGAATGTTCTTTGCTATGTGAGAAACCTCTAAACGTCTCTTTCTCCTAGTAGAAGAAAAACATATAGAACATGGTTCTCAACCTCCTATCTCACAACATCAGATTCCTCAAATTTGCTTATATAATAAGGGTTAGGTTGATGATCTCTAAAAATGTGTACAACCACATTAAATACACCTATGATCATATAGTGTAAATCTTCCATTCCTAAAATAACCTAATAGTCGTAATATAATCACCTTCCTGTGAATGTGATAATCACTACATCTCAATAAAATGAGAAGTGTATTCAATAAAATAAAAACTACTCTAGTACAGGTTCATGAATTATCAGGATATATGGTTTCTCAGTGTTTAGGGAATGATGTAGTCATAGAAATTGACTAGAATATTACAAAAAAAATATATCATTATTGATAATTTTGGTTAATAAATTCCCAAAACCTCTTAGAATAATTTAATAATATATAATTTTTTAGCCTAACCCTCCACTCTAAGGAAATCCCAAAATGTATGAGTACAATGAATATTGATTCATTCCAAGACTTAATATAAAGTGGACTTCCATCCCAATAAAAGGTCGGGGGATGTTTATTCTAGAGCACCTGAGTCAAAAATACCATACTTGGGGTTCATCGAACATCACATTTCATATTATATAGTATAAATAGAGATCGAAAATAATCTGGTTGTTAGTTCCCGTATCAATAATATGAAGAGGATCCACTGGTGGAACTACAAGTGAAACCACTAGAGGCATAAGGCCTACCACCTTTGGCGGTTAGTCGTCAGCTCCATAATAGTGTATAACTCAATGAAATCATATAGGAATGATGATACAATTCCAAATGTGTAACATAGAGTATAATTAACCCATCAGCAAATTTCATATTAAAAACTAGGATAGTTGCATAGAATTCCTATAGTGATTATTGTGAATCTCTACTTTCTCCAAATTCCATAGATATACAGTAGAATATAAAATAATATCCATTATATCAACATTGATAGCTCCCTATTAACTAACAAGTTTGTTTTTGGGTATATGAATCTTTTTCACTTGTATAAGAATGATGCACTAATTTTAAAAATAAAATTAGTTTTTAATTAGTTTCAGTTAAAATATATAAATCTTGGTAATTGGTTGATTTAAATGGATCAAAATTTCCAATTCATAAGGGCCAATACTCATTATAAACCAAAATATGATTTTCATTTCACTTAAAATATAACTTGTTCAATCCCATGTGACCAATATTGGTGGGATCAAGATCCCATAATGAACTAGTTAGTGTGTCTATATCAACTGTTAATGTAAGCAATATTAAGAAAGGTAGAAAAATTATTTTCCATTTATGCTTTTCATTCACAATAAGAACCAATAGAAAATTTCAATACATAATCCAGGAACTAAAAGTTTCACCTGTAAAATTCATTATAAAAGTAGACTTGGCATGTGAAAATTCATGGCATATTAGTCTTATTTTTCATAGAATGATGAGTGGAATGAAATTCCCTTATTTCACTAGGAATATATAAAAATAATCATTTAAATAAATATAATATAAATAAAATCATATATTTATAGAGTTACCCAATGGTGAAGTTGTATCAACTATTTATCGAATAATGAGTAACTAAAATTACTCAACCCATGTAATTTGGGTTCCCCATATACATTTTTTAGTTATGCCATTGCATAGGGTCGTTTAAAAATTCCATTAACTCATATTCTCCTATATATTACTCAAATATTATTGAAAAAGGGGAAAATTATCCTTTTTTACCACTTTGTATTGTCCTGACATGAGATCCACTTATCCAATGCCCTGATCTGGTGGGTCTCGTGACCTCATGTGTGCCTCCCCTAGTTGTAGAGGGAGCCAACTGTTAGTGACGGTGTAAATGCTGCATGGTTGGATGACTATACCCACATATCATAGTGGATCACGTTATATAATAATGAACATAAAATAGTATAAGAATATATAAGTATAAATAATAAATAATTAGTTGATATTTAAATGACTAAAAAACTATATAATAATATAAATCCACTAGCCAGTGTCATTTACATGGATGCATTGCATGATCGTATGGAAAAAGGGGAAAAGGGTATATGCATATACAATAATGTCATAAAAACCAAAAGAAAATGAAAATACTTCTACACATGATTATGTATCATATTCATCAACCTCTTATCCTACACTCAATATATAGGTAAATCTTATAAAGGTTTAGAAGCAAGTATCTTTCGATTATCCATGATTGTAGTCATATAGTATTCTCGGTACCAGTGGTATCCTGATTAAGGTGTGAGATTATATCTCATAGGCCACCAAAAATTGACATTTTTAAGTAATAAAATATGTTATAATAGAAAAAAAGTGTTATCATAATATAAGAATAATAAAAAAGTGCTCAAATGAATAACCATCCTTCTCATGTTCATTAAGGAAACTAGAAGGATCTACCTTCTTTGTCTCGTGATCAAAATAAATTTTTGACGCGTCATTGTATATATATAGTAATAATACTTATGTGTATATATATATATTTTAGATATATATTTCGTCCACCTATATTAACCAAGTGTGTGTGCACATAAGTGACCATATACATCGAATACTAGGTGATGTCTATATCAGTGCATAACTCAGTCAATGATGAAAAGTCAAAATGAGACTATAAGATAACGTAATAGGTTACATTCCATACATCTCAATATTATTTGGTTTCATCTAAATGATCACTTGAGATGGTGAGGGTTCTATCTTGTCAAAACATAAAATATGGGACAAGGTGCATTGTTCCCAACATCCAAACATTGTCATTAGTGTTTGACATCATGCTCGAACCTCGATGTAATTTATTATGTGACCTTAAATTCCAACAAAACACTTATAATCATATCATGGCCTAGGTCAAGGAATAATAATATTTATTATATATTCATAATGAAATACCCCTCATAAATTTTATTCATTAATAGAAAATTAAAAAAGGCATTACCATTCATATTATTTATACATGAAAGAGTGAAACAATGGATGTAGACTTCCCACACTTTATATGTCATTTTATTTTAATTCCTTGAATTCAATTAATGAAGAAACATACAGTATGAACAATCCCATAAAATTAAATACATGAAAATAATTAAAATAATTCATTGAAATTCATTTTTTATGGTTCCCAGAGTCAGTTAGAGGGATCCATTAATAATGGGAAATTACCTATATTGGAAATTCCCATTATAAGTAGTGAATAGAACATAAAAGGTGAAATGGAAAAAATAAACAATTAATGAACATAGTAAATTCAATTAATAATCATACATGAATAAATACATGGTCTTTTAGTAAATTAACAAATTATACATAAAGGGGAAATCATGTATTCACACCCAAGGTGTTTCCATATGTGAGTTCAGAATCCTATACCTAGTAATTAAGTATTATCATGACTATAACATTGTGTGTAGAAAATTTTAATATTAAGATATATTTTTAATGGTGATTCATGGTAAATAACAGTGAACAAAACAAAAAATATCTATGAAAACACTAAACCAATTCGAAATATTTTGATACAACCAACCATCAGGCCATAGTTGACTCGTCATTCGATAGAATCCTACAATTTAGTAGGTTTGGGTAAATGAAAGAAACCACCAAAGTCAAAAAAATATGGAAACCATGATTTCACCTAAACAGAATAACAAATCAGATGATAAAATTATTTAAGAAGCAGGAGGACAGGAGATTTTACCTCTGGTAATCCAAACTATCAATTGGATCATGATATGGAATTCATATCAATGTGTTGTAATAGAAGTTATAATGTTCAGGAATTTGGATTAGGAGAGAAGAAAACACGTCTAGCCACTGGAATCTATATGTGGAAAATGAATACAATGCTTAAGTATATATTATGGGAGAAAATGAAAATTTCAACATTAAAATTTTTGGAAAAAGGTTTGGATTCATTTTTTTGCCAAGCCATGATTAATACACTATAAAATGATAGAACTGAAATGGTTAATGGGTATTGTTTCCTAATTTATTCCCAATCCATGAAAAATACCACTATAAAAACTCTATTGTATTTCACACGGTCATATGACTAAAGTCACATTGTTTCCAAAAATTAATTTTTCACCTACTACTCCATCATCGATACACAGTTAATAGAGGCAATTTTTTATTGTCTTTATGGTTTTTATTGACCATTCCCCCAATTAATATTCCAAATTTTTGGGGTTTTTGGCTCCAAACAAGCCATTGGCACCCACATGAAAACCAAGAGTCCATTGGGTAACAATATAAGTTCCATAAATAGGAATACGAACAAAAAACATATGATATATAACTTTATGAAAGGATATGACATTAAAGAGTGATATAATACTATGGATATATTACAATCATGACTAAAAAATGTATGGAAATTCGAAAAAATCACCATGGATTTCATCATATTACTCCCAAAAACATCAAAATGGGAAATTATTATTTGGGTCGTACTCCATTTTCCCACATAGTTAGTATATTACATAACAATATAATAATATTTATAACATGATAATTATTCGATTATATATATTAAGGATCTATTAATATTCTATAATGTACCACATTCAATTATATCTGATCTAGATTAGAGGTTGAACTGATTTTCTAAATATGACTTTAGAAAGATCTTGATTTTATTTTTTTGATTTTTTATATTTTTTCATTCATATATTGATGGTAAATTTAAGATATTCATCCAAAAATTATAGTATATGTTGAGGAAATTTTCAATATATTTCATAAATGTTTTGGATCTACACCACCATCTATTCATGTTTTCATAGATCAATAACATTCACTTAATCATCCAGATCTCCCAATATAAATGTATATTTGAGAATTCAACCATTATTTGAGGTATGTAACCTTTAATTTTTATTTAATTTTATATTATGAACCTAATATGTATACCCTTTGATATTGTAATGGGTTCTAGGGTGTTTTGGTCTTTGTTAGATATCAAAACCCTAACCAGGGTAGAAAATCACAATGCCACATAGTTAGTAGACATTGTGGGACCCATCTCGAATTTGATATCATAAATGTGTGGTGTAGAATGTAGATAATTTAGTGTTAATGGTCTTCCATAACTTTTATCTAGGTGCCTCATGTTCAATAAAACGTTTTTGTAATTAGAAGAGTCATTTCGCACGGTTGGTGTGCGGTTTCTCTAACTGTGCAGCCTAATCAAGTGGGTCTATGTCAAAAGAAATTTCCCTAGAATTGTTGCCACATGATATAGCCAATCATGTGTCCAAACCATGTAGTAGTTTTTTGGGTAAAATTACCAAATATAAACTCAATAATTATATCTTTTTACCCCATCATTTATTATATTTTCAGTGACATACGCTCCAATTTTGTCTCATGTGAACCTCATTTGATGGCCTAACATTAGTGTTGATCGAACTCCTCCATAAAACGCCTGATAAAGAATCTTTTTTTATAATTTTATCATCATCAGTATGTTATCTCTTCATTTTCCATCGTTCATTTTTTTTACCTTATAGAATTTATCAAGGTGTCGACTTGTGTCCCCAATTATGAATGCATTCATCCACTATTTATATTTCTTTGAATCCAGTACAAACTATATTATTTTACTAGACATGGATATTTTTATTAATATAATGTAAATGTTATATAATTTTTCCTTAATATTTTGATGTTTTATGATATTTTATTTTGGGTTGTAGGCATGTTTCACCATTTTTACCCCTAAATTATATTTTCATTGAATATTTTTCCTTTCATTGAGCCCAAGGAGTTGGTGGAACCAAAATTCATATTGATTTCTCAACCTTAGAATTTTTCATCCCATTATTTATATCATCTAAAATAAATTTTTGGTATGCATGAGTATATATAAGAATCACCCATCAATGTGTAGGTTTTCAATTCTAAAAAGTGATATTATTTGAATAATGGATGTGACATAACATGGTTAGTTCCCTTTAATATTTTAATTTGTTGAATTAAAATGATCAGTGAGTCCATCAAACATTCTTAAACAGTACATTGGTTAAGTCCTGACAATTATTATATGAAAATTAATAATGAATTCTTCCTTATATCTTATGAATGGGAATTAATATTAAAAATAAGTTTGTGTGGTCATAGAGACTATCTGAAATAATGGAAATTAGGCACAATGGACCCAATAGTATATATATATATGGAAATGGCATCACCACTTCATTAAAAAAATTGTAATGATGAAGATTAATAATTGTTCAAAATGGCTATGATGATCCTTGATGATGATATATTAATACGGGTATGTATACCTGGGTATAATTGTAACACTCTACAGGCATGATTTCCCTTATGATATTATATGCACATGAGATCCTTTTTAATACTATACAAGAATCATGGAATCCCTTATGATAATATATTATAATGATAAACCTTATTATGATAATGGGAACATCATCCTATACTATGATACTAGGTATGACATCACTTACTACTATGATACTAGATAAGATTCCCCTATAAATCTATGTTATTTGAATTGGAATCCCTTTTAAATGTTATACCATGCATTATGTTCCTTGATACTTCAATATAGATATTCAGACATGGGGCGATGTATGTACTGTTATCTTGGTTTACATTATGAACTGGAGCCTACTAATTTTTTTTAATTAATACATCATTAAATTATATTATATGACTCATCCATGTAATATATATTTATATTTTATACATATAATACATTTAAATTTTCGAATGAGATTTATCTGACACCCTAAGTGAGCCATCCATGATTACCTGGATGGATACATACATGTTGGTGTAGATAATGGGGATAATTCTAATATGCGTTTGTCACATATTGGATGTCTTATAAAAGATAATTAGTAACATATGAATGTGTAGGATCTCATAATACATGGATATAATTTCTTCCTTTTGTACCAATTTTTTATCTTTTACATCATGTATGTATTTCTTCATTCATTAATTTTTTCCCATTTTGTAATCATAGGTAATTACACTAGTGCAGAAAACGTTTTTTACATCACCATTTTTTACGTCGGTTATATAAACCCGACGTCATAATATGTAAAACGAGGTTTTTTACGTCGGTTATTTCTTAACCGACGTAAAAATTTGTATTCGGTACACCTTTAACGTCTGTTATTATTATAACCGACGTTATTAATCGCGCGGCTTCATTTTTTACATCGGTTATGTTTATAACCGATGTAAAAAACGCGGTTTCCGAAGGCCTTTTTACGTCGGTTATTGAATAACCGACGTAACAAACGTGGGTTTTGAAGGCTTTTTTACGTCGGTTATAAAATAACCGACGTAAAAAAAGAATCCGCAGATGTTTTTGACGTCGGTTATTCCATAACCGACGTAAAAAAACACGGATTTTGAGCCCTTTATAACGTCGGTTATAAACTAACCGACGTAACAAATGAATCGGAGGAAGGTTTTTACGTCGGTTATTGAAATAACCGACGTTATAAATGTTTTTAAAACAATTATCACGTCAGTTATTGAATAACCGACGTGATAACTCATTTAAAAATTTACCCAGACCCGTGGATTGTCATTCGCGAGTTTACCTTCGATAGTCGCGACTCGTCTCTCTCGCGCGTAAACCCGAATCGGATCGTCCATTTCGTTGGTTTAGATTCGTTTTGCGATCATCATTTCTCATATTTAATATCCTCGGATCAATCATCTAAACTCGCAGCACTCAGGTAATCCTCCCACTCGTTCGTTTTTTTTCACGGATAGTATATATATATGTGTTGTGATTTTTTTGTTGAAACTAGCTAAGATTCTTCGATTGCGAACCCTTTTAACTCGTTTTGGAACCATAATCTTATTTATCATCCCTAGATCTATTTGTTCGACTTGCAATATTGAGTAATTTTATGATTTCACTAATTTTTCATCGTTTTCTATAAATCCTCGAGAGGGTTGGGGCGTGTCCATTTGGATGGGTTGCCCTTTTACAGTTGTTACTACTTTATTCACACACAACCATGGCATAGGTGCATGGATTTGGGGTCGGGGGGTGTCCAGGGGGGTTTACAAGGCGGTGGGTGGGTGTGGGGGGCTGTCCAAGGGTGTGGGTGGGTGTTGGGGGGGTGTCCAGGGGGGTGTCCAAGGGGGTAGGGGGTGGGGGTGGTGTTTAGGAGGGGTGGGGGGCTGTCCAGAGGGTTGGGGGGTGTCCAGGGGGGTGTCCAAGCAGGTCGGGGGTGGGGGGTTGTGTCCAGGAGGGGTGGGGGTGCTTTCTAGAGGGGTCGGGGGCTGTCCAGAGGGGTCGGGGGGTGTCCAGGGTGGTGTCCAGGGTGGTGTCCAAGGGGATGGGTGGGTGTGGGGGGCTGTCCAAGGGGGTGGAGGCCTGCCAGAGGGGTCGGTGGGGTGTCCAGGGGGGTGTCCAAGGGGGTGGATGGGTGTGGGGGCCTGTCCAAGTGGGTGGCGGCCTCTCCAGAGGGTATTTGGGGTTGTCTGGGTGGGTGGGGGGGCTGTCCAGAGGGTTGGGGGATGTCCAGGGGGGTGTCCAAGGGGGTAGGGGGTGGGGGGTGGTGTCCAGGAGGGGCGGGGGGCTGTCCAGGGGGGTTTACAAGGGGGTGGGTGGGTGTGGGGGGCTGTCCAAGGGTGTGGGTGGGTGTTGGGGGGTGTCCAGGGGGGTGTCCAAGGGGGTAGGGGGTGGGTGGTGGTGTTTAGGAGGGGCGGGGGGCTGTCCAGAGGGTTGGGGGGTGTCCAGGGGGGTGTCCAAGCAGGTCGGGGGTGGGGGGTTGTGTCCAGGAGGGGTGGGGGTGCTTTCTAGAGGGGTCGGGGGCTGTCCAGAGGGGTCGGGGGGTGTCCAGGGTGGTGTCCAAGGGGATGGGTGGGTGTGGGGGGTTGTCCAAGGGGGTGGCGGCCTATCCAGAGGGGTCGGTGGGGTGTCCAGGGGGGTGTCCAAGGGGGTGGATGGGTGTGGGGGGCTGTCCAAGGGGTCGATGGGTGTGGGGGGCTGTCCAAGTGGGTGGCGGCCTCTCCAGAGGGAATTTGGGGTTGTCCGGGTGGGTGGGGGGGCTGCCCAGAGGGTTGGGGGATGTCCAGGGGGGTGTCCAAGGGGGTAGGGGTGGGGGGTGGTGTCCAGGAGGGGTGGGGGGCTGTCCAGTGGGGTCGGGGGGTGTCCAGGGGGGTTTACAAGGGGGTGGGTGGGTGTGGGGGGCTGTCCAAGGGTGTGGGTGGGCGTTGGGGGTGTCCAGGGGGGTGTCCAAGGGGGTAGGGGGTGGGGGTGGTGTTTAGGAGGGGTGGGGGGCTGTCCAGAGGGTTGGGGGGTGTCCAAGCAGGTCAGGGGTGGGGGGTTGTGTCCAAGAGGGGTGGGGGGCTGTCCAGAGGGGTCGGGGGGTGTCCAGGGGGGTTTACACATCGATTTGTTTTATATTTCAAAATTGTTTACATTCAAATTAGGATTTTTTTTCATATAAACATATATTTGTCTTATCTAAAAAATATATATATTTTTGCTATTTGTTATAGGTAATAATGAGTCGAAGTTGGATTACGGCACATCGAATGAGCAATGAATATGAGGAAGGTGTTGATGCCTTTTTGGAATTTGCTAAACGAAATGTTCCAAGTAGTGACATTTTTTTCTGTACATGCCTGAAATGTCTAAATATGAAGAAGTTGAAAAGTAGAGAGATAAAAGATCATCTGATTTGTCATGGTTTCAATCCGAGTTACAACCCTTGGATTTGGCATGGCGAAACTGGACAGAATGTCACTGATGATAATGAATCGCAAGATGGTAACTCCGATGGAATTGAAGAAATGATTCGCGATATTGTAGCAGAACAAATTGAGATAGAACCGATAGTTTCACGTCTATATGGTGATGCCGAAAAACCATTATATCCTGGTTGTACAGATTTTACGGTTTTGTCGGCGGTGTTAAGATTGATTAACCTGAAGGCGAAACATGGATGGAGTGACAAAAGTTTTACAGAGCTGCAACAATTGATGAAAGACATTCTTCCAAAAGATAACGATCTTCCAGATTCACATTATAAGGCCAAAAAAAATATTATGCCCGATGGGATTGGGATACAGGAAAATACATGCCTGTCCGAATGACTGCATTATATATAGGAAGGAATATGAATTTCTGAAAGAGTGTCCTAAATGTGGGACATCACGGTATAAGGTGAAATAAAAATCACAAGCTGATGTAGAGATTACAAAGCTCCCTTCAAAGGTATTTTGGTATCTTTCTATAATTCCTCGTTTCAAACGTTTATTTGCAAATTCACATGATGCAAAAAGGTTAAGATGGCATGCTGATGAGCGGGTATGTGATGGAAAAATACGTCATCCAGCTGATTGTCCACAATGGAAGAAAATTGATGCCCAGTACCCTACATTTGGAAATGAAATTAGAAATCTGAGACTAGGATTGTGCACAGATGGAATGAATCCATACCGAACCCTCAGTAGCACACATAGTTCATGGCCTGTTTTATTGGTAATTTACAACCTCTCTCATGAAGTTTGTATGAAGCGCAAATATGTCATGTTGAGTATCATGATCTCTGGTCCAAAGCAACCCGGCAATGATATTGATGTATACTTGTCACCGCCGATTGATGATTTGAAACTGTTATGGGCTGATGGTATTAGGGTGTATGATTCTTATAAAATGGAATATTTTCAACTGCATGCAATGCTTCTATTCACTATAAATGACTTCCCAGCATATGGAAATTTGTCTGGATACAGTGTTAAAGGGCATAAATCATGTCCAATTTGCGAACAACAGACGTCATATTGTCAATTGCATCATGGGAGGAAAACAGTGTACATGGGTCATCGAAGGTTTTTGCCTATGGATCACCCTTATAGAAGACTAAAAAAGGCATTCAATGGCTCACAAGAATTTGAGACTGCTCCTCAACCTTTATCCCCAGAATTGTATTTTGAGACGGTGAAAAACCTTGATGTGACATTGGGAAAGACACAGAAATCTGGTAATGATAGACATATTTGGAAGAAAAGGTTAATATTTTTTGAGCTACCATATTGGAGGTATCATGAAGTCAAACATAATATTGATGTCATGCATGTGGAGAAGAATATCTGTGATTCTTTGATCGGAACATTTCTAGATATTAAAGGAAAGACAAAAGATGGGTTGAATGCAAGGTTAGACCTACTGTCAATGGGAATACGTTTGGAGTTAGCTCCCACTCCTAAAGGAAGACGAACTTTTCTTCCCCCGGCTTGTCATACATTATCGAAGAGGGAGAAAAGTAGCTTCTGTCAGTGTCTTCATGATATCAAAGTGCCTCAAGGTTATTCTTCAAATGTAAAAAATTTTGTCTCATTGAAAGACTTGAAGTTGATAGGTATGAAATCACATGATTGTCATGTCATGATGCAACAAATTCTACCAGTTGCACTGCGTGGAATATTGCCCATCCGTGTCAGAAAGACTATAATGAGGTTGTGTTATTTTTTCAATTCAATTTGCAACAAGGCGATTGATGTGAATGCTTTGAACATTTTGGAAAAGGATGCAATTTTTATACTTTGTCATTTGGAAATGTATTTTCCTCCAACTTTTTTTGATATGATGGTGCATTTAATGATTCATCTGGTTCGATAAATAAGGCTTTGTGGACCTGTATATCTTCGTTGGATGTATCCTTTTGAAAGGTATAAGAAAATATTAAAGGGATATGTTAAAAATCCATATCGACCTGAAGCCTCCATTATTGAAAAGTATATTTCTGAGGAGGTAGCAGAGATTTGTACGAGCTACTTGGCTATGGCGCAACACATAGGTTTGCCTCCATCTCGCCATGAATGGGTTAATAATGAGGGAAAGGGGATTCGTGGCTTGAAAGTCAAATCACTGTCAGCTGAACATATGAAGAAGTTAGAATCATACATCTTGAATAACATAGCTGATGTTCAACCTTATATCACATTGCATATTAATGAGTTGAAACAATGTCATCCAAAGAAGAAAGAAATGTGGATTTTGAATGAGCATAACAAAACTTTTTTTCCATGGTTTAAAAAGACCTTGCTTGGTAGATCAGATGTATCAGAGACATTAAAATGGATAGTGGGTGGTCCATCTTTAAATGTGATAACATGGTCCGCTTATGACATTAATGGCTATACATTTCATACGAAAGCTCAGGACAACAGAAGTGCAGTTCAGAATAGTGGTGTATTGGTGTTTGCAGAAGCAATGCATTTTTCGAGTGCTAAGGACAGAAACCCAATTTCGGCATCAAGTGCATATTATGGAGTGATTGAAGACATATGGGAGGGGTTTCCAACGGGTGTTTGAGGCTGTACTAGGGGTCGTGGGGGTGTAAATGAGGGTGGGGGGGGGGCTGTCCAAGGGGTGGGGGGTGTCCAAGGGTTGTGGTGGGGCTCCAATGTGGTGGGGGAGGGCTGGCCAGGTTGTTAGGTGGGTATAGATGAGGGTGGGGTTCAGTTGGGGCTTGGGGGAGGGCTGGCATTGTTATTTTTGTTTGGTTTCTGGTTGCTTTTTGGTGAGAACAGTGCAATTATTTAAAAAAAAAAATTTCTTTCACGTCGGTTATTTTATAACCGACGTGGTAAATAAATCGGCAGGGGTTTATCACGTCGGGTTTTTCTAGAACCGACGTGCTAAACCGTTCCCGGGGCTTTTATCACGTCGGTTCTTAACATAACCGACGTGCTAAAAGGCCTGGGAATCGATTTACCACTTCGGTTATTGGATAACCGGCGTGCTAAAACATTTCCCAGGCCTTTTTATCACGTCGGTTTCTTAAATAACCGACGTGATAATAGGCCAGGGGAAGGGTTTATCACGTCGGTTATGACATAACCGACGTGATAAACAATATCCCAGGAATTTTATCACGTCGGTTTTGGGAATAACTAACGTGATAAAGCCCCCCGCGCATATTTATCACGTCAGTTATTATATAAACCGACGTGATAACCACCGTGATGATAGGGATATTACGTCGGGTTTAAATAACCGACGTAAAAAACGTTATTTATAACGTCGTCCGTATTAACGTCGCCTAAAAACCAACGTAAATAATAAAAAATAACCGACGTAAAAAATGTTTTCTGCACTAGTGTTATAATCAATTTTATATAATCAGCTTACTATATTTGATTATTAATTTAAGGTCATTTATTCAAATATTTTTCTACAATGACACGATACTGGTTCAGCTATTTTAGTGTATGTTTAAAATAATTTATTAGTTTAATAATAAATCCTCTATTTATCAATTTATTGGAAAATTTCATACTCTAGTAATGACGGCTTATTTTCCAAAATAATACATCCAAGGAAATCAATACTAGTTGTTAGCCTCTAGTTCTATGAGAGATGCACTTCAGTCTAGGTGTCCAACATGAATAAGTTTACCATTTAGTGGCATTCCAATCTTGGACATCACATAGTGGAATTAGTGTTTAATTATATTTCCATACTATTTTCAAAAAATATAAATAATATTAGTGGCATTGTGTTAATAGTTAATGAACTATGTGTGAGAGTATCTAACCCATGCATAGATTTGAACCAAATTTCATCGAAAGAATATTTTTATTTTCTTCTATTTTCCAATTACAGTTGATAAGATTTTACTATTGGGTAGTGCACATGATGTGTGATTTCAATATTGATATAATATAATTATATATTTTATCCTTTTCCCAATGAAATGAGGGTATTTAAGAAATGATAATGAATCATATTAGGCACCTCATTTGAAATTCATATTCCCAAAATATTCTATTTTATATATAATCGTTTTTCTAGTTTCATCGAATGTCATTTCCATGAGTTTTTGACTACTATAAATTTAATTATTATTGAAACATGATTCTTGATGAAAACTGAGAAAAAATAGTATTTAGTTAGTGTTCCTACCATAACCTTTGTAGAGACCTACTGATTAGGCTATAGGATGCACCTTAATTAGAAAATTATGGAATGCCATGTCAGGGACCATTTCTCTCATGGACTGGATCATGTAATGGTATGGATTAAATAGATTCCATATTTTGGTTGATAAGGTTTATAGACCCTTATGGATCTGAATGGGTGAATAATTTGGATCATCTATCTTATGATAATGATAATATAGTCATAAATTTATATTAATAATGAAACTATACGACACATATATTGACATAGTCTTGACTATAGTAGTGGGATGTATAAATCATCTTTTTTATTCTTTATAAATGTTCATATCACCCAGAATTGACACATTGAGTTGTTATAGGGATGAAGTTGTTAAATAAATAGTATTTCTATCCGTTATATCTTCTACATTTGTGACTTATGTAGTAATAAAATCATTTTTATGGCATGGGTTTAGAATTTCTAATGAAATGACACCACAAAATCCTCCTATAATAATCAGTGATATTAGTCAGGACTAGGATTCAGATGTGGTGTTCAATGATCTGCTATTTATACCTCCATTAATTCCTCTGGTGTAACATCTTCCTATTCTAAACATACGTTAGGATTCCTAGTTTTGGGGAGACTTCCTATATATTGTGAATATGTTACAAGGATTCCCACTCTCCACTACATCCATAAGTTAATTGAGTAGGGAGTTTCAGTAGTAAAATCCCCTCATGTTTTTTATGGTATGGAGGACTGTGATTTATATAGTTATAGAGATAGACATCCTTTCTTATATTAAAGAATCTAGAGACACCTCATGATAGTAGTGTGAAACTCACTATTTATGTTCTGTGAAGATCT
This sequence comes from Viscum album, assembly GCA_963277665.1. Taxonomy (NCBI): domain Eukaryota; kingdom Viridiplantae; phylum Streptophyta; class Magnoliopsida; order Santalales; family Viscaceae; genus Viscum; species Viscum album. The sequence goes on from OY728160.1 coordinate 2,068,726,208, forward strand.
TCTAAAGGCTTCTGGGATATTCTAAATCTGGATTCACTGTATGAGGAAGTGACTTGTAATGATTTCTAGTCTAGCATATTTTTCTATTCATTTTTAAAAAAACTAATGGGTTATTTTTTCAGTGATTTCATGAACCATCTACAAGGATCATTGATAGTTCGGGACTATTTATCTCATTTTATAGAGCTTCAACACTTCACATCTATCTACACATCTAATGAGCCAGAGAAGGATAGACGATTGAGGATGGTCTAGGAATACTATATGTTCATGGCGAAATGTTTTACATCCGAATATCGTATATAAAATATTAAACCATTAACTTTTTAAAAATTAGAACAATAGGGAATCAGTTAGAGTGATCTAGGGATTTTTAGACCCTAGATCGAGCAGAGGATCTACTAGTAGTCATAAGTGATGCATTATGACTATGCGTGTGAGTAGAAACAATGAGATAACTTCCATATATAGTTATGTGGTATGTCAGTAGTGTATGAAACTTGGGAAAATGAATCTCTTGTGTCCTAAGGAACCCATTATGTTTCATTGTTGTGGTCTATTGGGTCATATTTAGCAATTCTACATGACCATCCCTTCCATGCTGAGTGGTAGTGGATATGTGCTAGCTACACATTTAGGAGAAGGTACAATAGCACTAGATCAAGCAGTATTTAGAGTAAAATTGGTTATATGAGTAGATGAGCTGTTCATGGTCTTGGTTTCTGGGATTCACATATATTGTGCTGGAAGAGCTAGCACACTCTTGGTAGTAGTGTTGTTGTAGAAGGCCATTTATAAGGCAATATATATTCAATTTAACCAATACTAGAGTAGTATAATATTAGAAAATACAATGGTAAGTGTACTATTTTAATAGAACGCCTATACTAGAAAAGTAAGATAATGTAAAATTAACTGTTTATTGTTCTGTTTTTATATAACATACAATATTTTCTACCTAATTCGATAAAGGTTCATCACATTCATTCATATATATTCTTATTGTGAAGATCCTCAGAATTCATGTTGATTTATCTTGTTGTGTTATGATGCATGATTAAAAATTGGGTATACATTATGAAAGTATACAATAGTTAAAGGAATTTACTCTTGATGTAGAAGCCATCATATCCTTTTGGATATCTTCTTCCTTGAGTAGAAATATTTTATTGACATTATCAGAATGGATTGGTTGGTCTGTTGTCATGACGATGGGAATTGTTATCATCAGAGGGTGTATTTATCATCACCATAAGGAAGTGCATATCTCCAAAATAAAGTGTTATATTTTCATGTTTGTAGATCTTTTTCAGTGCATCTATGTCTATGTGGAGGGACTACTTGGATTTCCTACCTTTACATAAATGATTACAGACTACACCACATTGAGTTCCCTCTTATTGTTTTTTGATTTATGGTAGTCGTACATAGTTTCCATTCAAGACATCCTCATTAGAGATATGTATAGTGTACAATAATTATATTCTCTGGAGTTCCATCAAAATACAATCCCCTTTATAGGATGTAAACAACTGAATTTAAAGAGATCACGATGAAGTTAGATGATTTAAAGTTCAAGAGTTTCGTATGGACCAATACATACAATAAGGGTTCACTAGTCCTTTTCAACAAGAACGCAGATGAAATCCCTAATATTTTTATGGATTACTGGAAGTAGAATAAATTTATCGTGATAACTTAGATTCCATAAGATTTTCAAGATGTTATATTTTTTTAGAATAGAAGAGATTAGGAATTCTTGAAGATCGACATGAGATCAGGATATCACTAGGTTTGTGTCAGACCATTTGTTATTCCTCTTATGAAATCTTGTTGTTGGTATGGATTATATGATTATATTGTGATGTTGTTTAGTTATTCAAATGTTCCTACCATTTCCATGAATTTGATGAGTTGGGTTTTCCATCCCTATTTGGATTTCTTTTTTGTGATTCTCATAGATGGAATCTTGGTGTATTTTCATACTCATTAACACCGTTACACTAATCTTGAGATCGTTTTTAAAATCCCAATAAAGAAAAATTTTATTCAATGTTTCATAAATTTCATTTCTACATCAACAACATTCACATTTTAGGTCACATAATATTAGAGGTATGTGTTTTTGTTGACATATAGAAGGTGAGAGTTTTGTGTACATTGTTGCATCCCAATAATTACATTGATATACATTCATTCACAGGGATACCTAGTTACTACATGTGTCTAATAGGGTAATTATAACACTTATAATCACCTATTATAGTGTTTATTAATAAGGGTGTGATGTTTATATGGTTTGAATCTTAAATTACATCCTTTTAGGATAAGAAAATAAGGATTTATTTTAGTGATGATCATAATTCATCAATAGATGACCCTGAGAAATATATATTTTTATGATAAATCTGGAATCATGATTAAATTAGTTATTATTCAAGTTGATTTAGTTGTTATGTACTAGAAATGGTTGATGAGGCATCATGAGTAGAATTACCGGATGCACAATCTCGATTTAGCACCATTTGTACACTATTATTGTTGATTGAGGGATTACCTACTAGGAGAGTGTTTTGTGTGGTTTATGAAATATAATATCCTCCAATGTATTTTTACATAGTAATCCATAAATCTTATGTATAAATGATGGGGTGAATATCTATACTCATTTGACATCGATCTAGTCTGTTATACTCAGACGGGAAATGTTGTTGATGATGTTATGTGCAAGAAAACTCAATCATTGGATATTCCTAAAGCCAGTAGTGAATGGTTGATTATGAAATTTTTTAGGTTCATAAATGTTTTAGGACCATAATAGAGGTTCCTTACATTAATCACTATCAATGACCACTTTTCCTATAGAAAATTATAAGATGATTCACTTTTCGAATCATAAGTGATTGGTCCAATAGGAGAGTATTTCATAGGAGAACATTCCTATGATGTCGGCAATAGACGATAATGAAATCCTATATATACATGGGACTAATTTTGATCTCATAGATATGATAGATGGGATGATATATGAGTCACAACATTCTTAGTGGGTTGTTGACCTATATATCTCCAAGATGTATAATGATATCTTCTGAAAATATAGGTCCATATAGATTAAGAATTATATATTACATTTAATAACTATGTGTTCCATCAATCAACAGGTGAAGGTGGAGAACTAGAGAGCTGTGGTCTCATTAAAGAAATTACCTATTCTAGAATGTAAATCAAATGATATTTAAATGGATTTTTTTATCAGCATACAATGATATTTAGGAGGTATTAATGAAATTTGTGTATTCATGGATCAACTAATGAATTCATCAAACTTACGTCCAATCCGGGAGTGTTTCCTAGTTTATGAGAATGGTATATTGGATTTACATGTTCTCATAAGACTACACAGGGTCCAATGTATGATCATTCTACATAGGGACACTCAATTCATTCCAATTTTCTTGTAGGGGTTGTAGAGGGCTATGGTTATATAGGTACATGTAAGATCATCCTTTCACCCTCAATCCGATGTGTAGTCAGAATGGAATGTACATGTTCTAGAGGAAATTATTTGTGAATGTGTCCCTGATTTGTGTAGTATATGGGTGTATAATATCCCTATCATTGATTTATCATATACTAATGGTTTTCATTAGATGATTTAGATTGATCCTTGTGAGGTTTTATATGCTTGGTCTTTCTGTTCACCCCTATACTGGTTCATGTTGTGATATATAACACTATGGGGTCCTCTTCTAATTCAAGATACTTCATTGCAGGTTCAATATATCATGAAGTGAATACCTACTACTCAATCTATAAATAAATCTTATATTGATCTCAATCGATGAACTCTATAAATAATGGTTGGGAGAATGTGTTCGTGTGGGTATCACCCAAACACTATGACATATGTATCTGGAGTCAAAGGAAGTTATCTCTATACTTTTTTAGGATATCTTAGATTTTAATGAGTTTACATAAGGTATCATGTTTTATTCTATTACCTTATATGCACCATCCCATGATTTTTATATTCCATGTTTCACATCATCACTTCTATCATCATGACCCATCTCATACATTTGATCTTAATGATAATGAGCATGATATTGATGATTATTTTTAGAAGTATAATATACACATAATTGATCGGAACACGATGTATGATGATGTCTGGTCTATCCCATTAGTATAGGCGATATGGAAGCATGAAAGGGTGCATTACGAGACTTCGGAGTGAGAGGTTGAAAAACAAGCTCAATTGTTAGAGTTGTTCTCATATGATATTTTTTACCATTAGAAGCTAAAATAAGGGATAATTTCCTTTAACAAGGAATATTGTAAGATCCCAATAATTTTTTGAGATACACATTAATTAAAATTCAGATTAATTATTTATTATGGGACTAATATAGATTCACTTTGGGGGTTCAAATTTTTTTGATTGTTCAATGATTTTTGTGAGATTCAACCCACATTCAGTGGAGAAAAGAATGTTATACATGGTTAGTAGGATCCAATATACCAGTCCTACAAGATCATTCTTAACCGTGTAAGGATGGAAAAAGATAAAAAATCCCATGGAAAACCCTAACTGCATCCCATGGTATAGGTGCTAGTGTAAAGCTATTTTAGTTTTTAGAATTTGATTTTAACATGGTTTTCAAATGGATTCCATAATCGTGTTGACAAACCTCATGGGTACCCATCAAATGTTGTAATGTTATCATTTTTGAAACATTGATTGGCCAACCATGCAACCATTCCTCACACCTCACTTTTTTTGCTAAAATTTCCAATTTAATCATAAATGCATATATATTTTAGAGATTAAGATTTTTTAACTAAAAATATAGGGCCTCCAATTTCTCATCCCATTGATATTGTTTTAAGTATAAGCATAGGTTTTGAACAATATCCTACATTTGATGTTCATTCGAGAATTTGTTTCTCTTGTTGGATATGTGATGGTATGTTCGTCATTTATTTTTTGTAATTCTCATTTTATATTTCATTCGAATGAGTTATTGAGAAGTTGGATTATATACCCATTTAATTGAATTAATTCATTCCATAGATTTATTCCAAGCCATATAAAAATGATTGTTGGTACAGGATGACGAGATATGAATGATTTTTAGTTATCTATTCTATAATGTATCACTCATTTTTATGGTTTAAAATATGTGCCATTTTTTCAGACATCGGTTTCATCATGAATTTTTAATAAAGTATAAATTATTTTAACTTCATTACCTAATTTCTGACTAATAAAGTGTTATAACCCAAATGAATATTGGGTTTCCAACCATAGAGTGAACCATGCCATTGGGTTTTCACTCTTACATTACTTTTTGGATTCCTTTATTATATAGAAAAATCACTTATGATAGTGTTTAGTTTTAATTTTAATTTGCGATATCAGTTGATTAAATGAATTGGAATAAGATAAATATTGAACATGACAAATTTAATGAAATCAAATGAAGTGGTTGGTGATCCCACATCACATTATTTCACTATAAAATGGTTACACCATTGAAATTATTTGATGTAAAAGAAAATATGAATAATTAATTAGATATTATTAAAGATAATGTATATTATTACTATGTATGTGTGGTAATGGAAACCATAATTAATTATGGACATTGTGCTTGATGACCCAAATGAATGGTATATATAGAAATGGACATGGAGTCCCTCCAACTTTTGTTCAAATGTGCATGAAGATCCATAATAAATATACTAAAGGGGAATGACCACACTTGAACAAGATATATAAATATAGGCATGGTGAACCTTGTATAATTATGTTACAATACAATAATGTAGTCACTTGTGATAATATATGTCCATGACATCCCATTTGATAGTATAAGTTCATAATAACCCTTATTATGATAATTTGCGTGCATGACAACACTTATTCTGATACGAGACATGGAGTACCTATACATTGATATTGTTAATTGTGTCCCTTAATACTATTATATTCTAAATAGATTCCCATATAAAAATTAGATATTATTCCAGATGTCTTATGTAAATGTGATATTGGGAATTGAATCACTTGATACTTATACATATATTTTCCAACATTGGATGAAGTATATGGTGTATGATTGGTTTCCTTCTAGAACTACAACCAACTATTTTATATGTATTATTCATTATTTAAATTATTAAATCTACACAGCTCTATTTTATAATAACATGCTGAATATATATGGATGTCATTGGTGGTGGAATATTGAGATTTGTCTCAGACACTTTGTGGGCCACTGATGGTACCCAGGGAAGCTAAAATCATGAAGGGGTAGAAAAATTAATGAATCCTCATATGGATGAGTTACTTCTTGCCTGACATGGGATGTATGATTATTAGTAGAGTATTGGGAGGTTCTCAGGATTTCTGGAGTTACTTTTGGACATTTCTGACATTGTGGGTTTCCTGTACATCATGTATTATATTATTCTATTATCAATGTTTTCTTGGTTTTTAAGAAAATTACATTATCATAAATTCAATATGTGTAATTTTACATTATTTAATTATTATTTAGTGCTTCATTATTCACTTCTGACTCACTTATAATGAGTTTCGGGTATAACAATTTTAGGTTTTGTTTCAAAAACATAGTCTCTGTTATACTAATTTCACTATTTATCTATTTATTTTACTAATGTAATACTCTAGTAATGAGGTAATATTATTCACATAGACACACCCAATTTCCTTGCTTAGTGTAGGAATCCTCTAGTGTTCGAGTATTTGTTCTTGATTTCATCTAGCCAACTAAGATTAAGGCACCATTTTTGTGGAATTTGGGTATTGTATATCAGAACCACCATGTATAAAAATGTCAAAACCCAATATTTTGTTATGTATTTAGAGAATGAAATCTATTGGGTCTTGAGTTAGCTATGGAAATGTTAGTGTTTTCTGGATCCATTCAGTGTCACATTAAGGTTGTTTAGAGTCAAAATAAAACTCATATTGACAATGTTTTGTGAATTAGTTTATTTGAAAATGGTGAGAGAATATTTCAATAAATATCACAATGAATGATCGATATGAGATTGAAAAGTATGTTAGGGATGAGACATAGTAATATTTGTCACATATAAACCTTGTTCGATTTCATATAGTATCTTATCATTTGACAATTCTATCGAACCTCTCCCAAGTTCAAGATGTGTTCCATATATCTTTCACAAGGTTGTACAAGCCTTATTATTCATAAGTAATGAAATAATATTCTATACAATTATAGAATCACCTTTCCTATGAGGAAAAAAATCTAAATCCCATATAATAAAGGTAAATTACTATGAAATAATAATATATACCATGTTATAGATTTCTAAAATAATCAAAAAATGAAGGAAGCTACATTGGATATCAATTATTTGATTAAATATATAGACACTTTATTTTTTATATTATTTAATAATTTAAATATATAAAATCATATAAATTTGGGTAGAATGTAACACACTAAAATTTTATGACATATTTATCATTAAATAAGTTAAATTGCTTTCATGTCTTTTGATACATGCAATGCCAATTCTAAAAGAAAAATAATAAAGAGTAATTTTATAAAAACAATAAAATATTAAAATTATTTAGAATTATAATTTTTTTAGAATTCATTATTAATTTTTTAAATGAATAAAATATATCATCAAATAATTTCAATAATAGTAATAATGTGATAATATGAATAAAAACTATTTTTTTTATATTTTTTTTACTGAGAAAAAAGAATTAATTTCTATAACATTTATAAAAATGGTTTTAAAAAATTTAACTTCACTTTCGAAATCATCATGTAAATATTATCATATATTTATTTTTTGAGTATTATCTATGATTATTGATTTTCAGATGAGTAGTGTAAATTTTTTTTTAAAAAATAATTTTTCATTTAAAGAATTTAACATGTTCTATTATTTTATTAAATAGTTCTGATTGAATAATATATTAAATTATATTAACTATAATATATTTTAAATCATTTTAATAAATTTTATATTTTCATTTGGAATAAATTAATTTTATACCTAAGAATAAATATTTTGTTGAAAACATATATTCATTGAGTTTTCTGTTTTTTCTAGAGAAATTTTAATTTTCAATGAAATTTGTAGAGTAGATTCCAATTTTTTAATCCTCACATTTAATGTAATGTAATTATTTTAATTGATTTTTTTATCATAATGAATGTTAAAATATTTAAAAAAAATTTATCGCAATTATGGTACACTCATGTTTTCCATTAAGGTTAATCAAATAGATAATTCTCTATTTCCCAATTAAAAATTCCTATCATTTATTATATTACCACATTATTACCATATCCAAAAAACCTTTAAAAAAATATCCATTTCAAATTATTTTTAATTTTAAAAATTTAATTTAATTTTAATCTTTTATGAAATCCCAAGTGTATCCTCACGCCCAATTATAAAATGAAAGCCCTTATATAACTTCGTTACACCACATTGATCCTTCTAGCTCAACCAATCCAATAATATTACATTTTAAACGTTAATAAGCATGAATTATAGGTTATTGTATTCTTAAAATACCATTCCAACTGCCCTTTAAAATGGATCTAAATGACAACTACCAATGAAAATGTAATCATCATGACCAACCACTTAGTTCATATTCTACAACTATTATATCATTTATATTAGTCGTAAAATATATCATTGGAATCATTAAAATAATTAAATTTTATTATTATTAATGAACAACCAATCTACACCCTCTATTAAATCAGGTATGATGTGAAAGTGTCACTCATGCATGTGTGTGGACCACCACCACCAAGTATAGATACAATTCATTTTTCATCACCATATTTTATTAATGGATGGTATAAAGGGTATAGATTTCAAATACTATATTTATTAAATAATTAATTTTCAATAATTATAACATAATTTCAATCTTATTTCCTTCCAATCCATTGGAAAATGGTATAGTCACTCATGTGTATGAGGGGACTACATCATCCATGGTGCGACAACAAACAAATTTTTTTTAGATTCACATAGAATTTAGTATGGATGTATAAAATTAATATGTATTTTATATAGATAATATAAAAGATTTATTATGAGAAGGTTAATTATTATTAACCATTGTTTGAATCCAACAATCAAATGGTGAAAATAATGTTCATGCATATATACTGCCTACAATCTCTACATATAGTGTAATTAGATTTTCTATAACTAAATTTTATAGATGAATGTAAATATATATATTTCATATATCATGTATTTATATAATTATTAAATGTTTTATATTATGTAACATTGACTAATGTAAATGTATTGAAACAAAAAATCCAAAATTATCATCAAAAATTAAATAGTTAACACCTGGAAAAAATATTTTAATAAAGAATGATTAACAAATTATTTTTGAAATCTTATATTGAATTCTATATTATATGATATTTATTATAATTATATGCCTATGTAATCATAAAATAATTTATTTGTTATAAATAAGGATAATTTTTTTTGATAAAAGTCAAATTTAATTAATGTGATATATGATACAATGTCATTATTTATCGAGATTATTTATGATTGAGTTTCTAATAATAAAATTTTATCATGTATATTATATGAATACCATTTATTTTATAATATTAATTATATATATATATATATATATTTATTTAATTTATTAAATTCATTACCCATCCTTTTATGGGTCAAGAAACTAAATGAATGTTTATAAAGAAAATAGACTTTATTTCCATCTTAGAAGAAAATCGATTTTCTTTCATATTCATGTTTTATATAATGATCCCAATAATGTTTTCACTAATCAGTTATGACTTTTTCATGATTATTTATCCATGTTGTAATCTTTCAAACATATTTCAAATGGAATATTCTAGTCATTTTTTGATAATTTTACCTTTATCTTATTTCCAAAAAGGTGAAATGAATGTTTTATTGGATATACTAGATAAGAAGAAACATTCATACCATGCTGACAATATAATGATATTAATATAAAATTACATTTTTTAAAGTATATTTTTATTGAAATATTTTTCCCTTGATAATTTTAAAATATTATATATTTTAAATATGTTAATTATAATTGAAATGATTTTTTAACTCTTGAAATTTCCAATAGTTACTTTTAATGAATTTTCATCTTCGGTAACATACTTTGATGTTACATTTAATTTTCATAGGTTATAAAAAAGGATATCAACCTTATTTATATTTTTTATGGTTTATGAATATTATGATGATATTTTTAATAGTCATGTTTATTTTTTATTACATATGTTGCGGGGAAATGTAAAAATATTTATTAATACTATTTCACTTACTTGGTATATTTATTATGTTTAGTGACTAATTAAAATTTTTCACACATATTATTGGATTGGGATTATGGGATTTGTGGGATGAGATTAAAATATACCTAAATTAACTAGCTAAATATCGAAATCTCAATAGATAAAAAGGTCTAAAATGGGGAGAGAATCATGTTCTGTAAGTAAAAATATAAACTAATATAGTCATTGGAATAAAACATGAATTATGATAAAATAGTGGGAAGAGTGAGCCAAATAAACCATGAAATTATAAGTAGTGTTACCCAATTAAAGAAATAAATTTCTAATTTCATTTTCATTAAATAAATGCATGCCTCATGGTAATGTTATGCCCGCATGCATCCTATTATATCATTCCTTTATTATGAAGGGAATATGAAATGAATATAATAATCCATGATGGTAGATAATGATATTATATATACATGGTATGATTTTAAATATTATTATCTTTTTATAATACCATTATACAAATTTTATTCCTTATTTATCATTATTATCTAATTTTTCCCTTATTAAGAATATAAAATCACATTTTATTATGTGTCATTCCCAATGTTATGAAGAATGGTTGTAAGAAAAATATGTATATTAGGAGTGAAACTTATAATGAACATTCATGAAGCTGATATTTATGTAATATGAAAACATTTATTAATTATTAATGTTTCTGAAGACACAAAAACAATATGACTCTATATTTAATATGTATGTTTTTCTTGGAATATTCATCTATTAAAATAAAATATTTACATATTAAAATAATGGGTATCTATATTTGACGTGCCCCTCTTAAATATACATTTGCCGATGAAAATGAAATATTTTTTAAAAAACTCTCTTTTAGAATGTATTCTATATCGATATTGTTTTATAGAGATTTACGAACAATTAATAGGTTTTCTTTACATATGTCCTCTAACATGAAATGTAAGAAAATATAATCCATAAAAATAGAAAGGAATGTATGTATGAAAACATAAAAAATTTGATTCAACAAAACCACTAATATCAGATGATCATTAGTATGATCATATGTTACAACCAAATACTCATAAATGGCATTACTTATCATGATGAATATCATATCCAAATTCGGACATATGACCTTTAACTATTCTTACTCTAATCAGAGGATAATAAAGTATAACCATCATCCTCTCTATGGTTGATTAAAAAAGTCCAAAATAATTTGAAAATGATGTATTTTTTTAATTGTTACCATGTAAATATTTTTTAGTCAATGAAAATTTAGATGAGTATATATTCCTTAATTGAAGAGATAGTTGGAAATGTCTATGGTCACATTCAAATATGAATAAATTCATTTTCCTTAAGATCCTTCAGGTTAACATTAGCCTCTTTCAACTCATCATGTGCCTTATGATTTTATGTAAATGATATGGTTCTCATCATCATGAGAAATTTAAATGATGGCTCCAACTCTCTCTTCAGAACCAATCATGAAAAATTCCCCAAAAAAATTAGTGTACTCATTCTATATGGATGGATGTGTGGAATATAAATTATATATGAAGGAACCTAAGATCATATCCAACAATTAGGATGAAATTAATATAGAAATGGGAATTAAATGCCTGAATTTCCTAGTAGTAGCTTCATACACTACCTAAAAACAAGTGTAATCCCACAAGGATATAAAAAATAAACTCGAATATGACTATAAATTTTTTTTAATTAAACCCAACAAACCAATCAATAGGAATAATGATGTCAATGGTATAAAGAGAGTGAAATTAGGAGTCCCATATCTCCTTGGGGTAGTGATAATGAATGTTAATATATATCAAATAAATACTTATTCATTATTTCATACCATCGGAGTGGATGTACCTATAATGAATTGAATAATATTTGATAAGAATCACAACACAAAAATAACATTTGATTGAAATACTGAATGAGATTTAAAAGAATCAAATACATCCATTTATAGATAACAAAAAGAACATTGTGCCTCATAGTAAGTAGAACCAAATTATACTCCTCTAGTGTATACTCCCTTATATAAAAGAATATGTCCCCAGATCCTCCTTACAACTTATTCATTTTCTATGTATTCCCCTTTCATGATTATGTAATACAAAACCTTTCACTATACCATACTAAATATTTGATCCACTAGTAATGGTGTATCCATATCTAAAAGTTATGGATAGTTGTTTTTACAAAAAAACACATAAGATTAATGCACATAACATAATGATATAATTCATGATTTCTACCATAAACTCTAGTTTAATATGGATAAGTCACCCACATTAGAATAAAATGACATTGTTCTTACTAGACAGATCCCTTAAAACATCTCCTAATGTTAAATAAGAATCCATATTACTCTATCTCTTCATCCTAGATGATAAACTCTAGATACACACTACTACAATTGAATCTACATCAATACCTATCTTTCCAATGTTATTATACCATAGTAATAACCTCTATATCAACTACATATGGAATAGTCTGTCGGAATATAATGATAGACTACAATATAATCAAATGTTTCAAACCCATCTCGAAATTCCATGACTATGTTATTAATTAGAGAAAATATTTTGAGATAGGTGCATAACCAGTATAAAATGTTTATCATAGTTGATCATTAAATGATAAATTTAATTTATGGTCACAAAATCAATAACATTTAGCACATGAAACATATTTGGGATTAATTTCATATTAAATTTCTTTTAGAATGTAATCCATGTAAGGTACTTGTGTATTTTTTATTACTTGATATAATCCCATCATTTCAATCTATTTCAATGAAGCATATAATAAGCGAAACCTATCCTTGAATCATCTACAGTATTTAAATATTATAAAATGAATTTTTTTGTATTCCATTATTTTGGAACATGGGTTCCTTTTTGACCAGAAATTAATTGTCGGTTTGGTTGGAAAATAGTATATAATGATCAAATATGAATTATGGGTATTGAACAAATTCTTAATCAATGTATTAAAAAGATCACCCCATTGGTTTTTACAAAATATCGGTCCATTGTAGTTCTTTTGTAGAGAATATTCTCTTAGGGTTCTTCTCCTATATTCATAAGTATTCTTTTATGTGGAATTATTTATTAAATATAAGAGACAAAAACTAATTATTTTATTAATAGGTCTCCAAAAAAAGTATATAACATCAATAATTTCTATTAAATACCTTAAATTATGTTAATTAAAGGCATCAACATATTCAATGAATGACAGATGTAATAATATGAAATCAACAAAAACAAAAATATATTTTTCTAAATAGGCCAAAAATTAGTTTAAACTAAATAACCAAAAAAATTAAATATATTGAGATAGGGAAGTCCCTAAAACTCATGGAAACTCATGGTTGGGTTTAAATTTATACCTGTCAAGCACCCTTCCCATCATAAAACATAATTCATGAAATTTCTAAACCCTATCTCCAAATTACCATTGAAATAATGAAATTTTGATAAAACATTATAAAAAACATCCTAGGTCAACCAAAAACATATCACAATTTATATCATAAAGTGGACTATAGTACACCCTCAATGGACATGGGATGGAAACATGATCCTTGTTATCAACATAGAAATATGTTGGAATGAATTCACCATTAAAAAATTTATCCCATGTATATTAAGATAAGATATACAACAATAGTATATCATGGATATATATGTAAAAAAATCAAATGATATAACACAACAAATACCTAACCAATATCATTAATATTAATCAATATCAAATACTTATAACATAATTTAGTCACTTTGTGAAATTCCATCAAGGTCATACCATCTTATAGTGAGGTGACTGAGATAAAATAATCTACCAAGCTACATGACACCCATACCTTTACCTGTATCATTAAATTCAAAATATACATTTACCAAAGGAATATTTAGGGTTTTAGGAATAAATTTTTCTTCACAACCAACTGGTTTAATATAATTTCTATCACAATAAAACTATTCATTTCACAATAATTTTTTTATGAAATTAAATTAAAATTTTTAAATAAAACATGTCTCGGTTATTCTGAAAAATACCATTATAATATAATTGGAAAACATAAAAATATAAATAAGTTAATAATATATTGGAATATTCAAAACCATACAAGTAACCTCCATAAGATAATTATTTGAGCAATCAAACAAAAAACAATTCTAACATGAATAAAAACACTAATATGTTGTCCCCTAGATTGTGGGAATACACAAACGAACACCTAAAAAATTGTAAACTAGAATAATTTGATTATTAATAATTTTGGGTTCTTTAATAAACTGTAGTAATTAAACATCCCATTTTCTTCCACAATGTAATGAGTAGGTAAACAATTTTACTGCCACCCTCAGAAAATATTGAATATGTGTATAAACTAATGCACAACAGGATCCCAAGTTGTTTTATTTCTAAAATAATTCGAATACAAAAATATCAATTATTTATAAATAATTTTAAAATAAAAATGGTTTCCTTTATGATGATTGAAAAAAAATTTATTATAAAAAACAATCATTGACTAATTTAATGGACAACCTGCTTTTCTTAATAATATTTATCATGAAAAAAGATTTTGAATCCGACAATAAGAGGCACCTATGAAGTAATTTCCTAAAGAAAACCTCTACAATAAAAATATATTTTTTATAAAAACAAAACTAATTTAATTCACAATTACAAACCATTAAATAATGATGCATAACCATTTAATATATACAACAACTCCCCCAATTTGGGAATACTCATCACCTTTGAAATTGGGAATTGGAAATTAAAAGATATGTTCCTCACAGGATGTCATCCATAGAAAACCTGAATAATATAAAATGAAAAAACTCTAGAACAAAAAAATTGAAACACATAATAAGTTAAAAATTTGACGTAGAAATGTTTTTCATAATTAATTATGAATGATATTGAGAAAATTTTCAGAAATTAGAATCTATGTCAATGTCATTAACCATGATTAATGTATAATCAACAAGTGACCAAGAGAGAAACTCCCTGATTGTAAATAAAATGTGGGGTCATGATAATGAGAGGTTATATAGATAATATATTTTTAAATATTCATATATATTAGGGTAAATATCTAATTTCTTATTATTAATATGTGTTGTAGGGTTTGGTCACACAATTAGTAAAATCACGCACCAATATTTTTCTCCCTTCAATTAGGTTAGAATCATGCAACATAATAACTTGGGAGAATATTCATGGTTAGTTAAGCCATATAGAATCAACAAAATAGATTTTGTTATATCGACATTTTTTTCACAGTTACTAGTATTGTTAGAAAATTCATTTTGAAAATATAAAAAATATCATTGGAGTAAGTTGAGACATATATAACATTTATCTCACAGTTACTGCAAACTATGTGAAAGCCATATGAATTTTATTCTTATAATAAAATTGTAAATTCAAAAATATAGACACTATTGATTCCCTAGACCATCAAAATAGATAATCCAATAATAAAATGTGATCCTATGACCTAGATGGTGTTAAAATTTAAATATGAAGGAGGTTCAAAACTGGACACTAATAAATGAAACGTGACTATACCATATGTTAGTAAAGCATATGATATAATCCAATAGTTTTGGTATGGGACCATACCCACTAACTATCATTCATAATCTAATTTTCTCCATCACTTCCAATATACATATCTTAAAATATCTCACATAGTTAAGTTATTTCAATTTTCATTTTAAAATAAATCATAATTTTATTTAATTACATTTTTCAAATTCATTTCAATGGATCCACAAATCAAACATGTTCACATTTAAATAATTTAATTAACATAAACCATACTACCATAATTGTTTAATTTCATAATCTTTTTCTTATTCCACTCATATAATGATAATTTTTTTTCTATGAATACAATAAATCAAATATTATTATTATAAAATTTTATATTTATTTATTCATTTGTTATAATACCAATGATATTTCCCATTAAATCTTTTAATTATAATTAAATATATATATATATATATATATGAAAAATCAGTTATATTACATAAAATATTTTTCTTTTCAATTGATTTTTCTAACACATCTGGAATTAGTTGAATTTCACAGGCATATTATGTTGATAAAAATTTATATGATATTTTTATATCATATTACAATGGGAATATATATGATATTTTAATTATCAATGATTAATGTATATATTGTGTTACATATTTATTTATTTTGTGTTTTCTATAATTATTATGTAATAAAATTATTCTCCATGGGATCATTTCACTATTATGATTTAAGTATTATTTTTTCTATGTGCCACACATATATATATCAAATAGTTATAATCAATGGGAGACAAATTATATATTTCCATTATTTATTAGATCATTCATAATATCTAATATCATCATTTAGAATGAGGATGTTGTAATTATTTCTTTCTTTATTATATGCATTGTAATGTTTTTTTATATAAGGCCATTATTTAATGATTATTTTTAGAGATACTTAACCTATTTTTCTTGTTAAAAAAATCTATTTTGGATAAATTTTCATTAAAAATTTATATACCACTATCATATTTAATTTTCACTCTTTTTCCATTTTTTCATATTAATAGTTGTTATGGATTTTGTTTTCATTCAATATAGTCATTCTTTACACTTTTGACTATAATTCACATGTTTAACCAATTTTATCGCATTAATATTATTTATAGATCATTCATTTATTTAGTAAAAACACAAATGTATTCTTTATTGTTAATTGATCATGGTGATCTATGTAAGAAAATCATAAAAAATTTAAATTTATGAGTATAATAAATTTAAAATGTTTGGTATTGTATCTAATATCAATATTAATATAAAATTCATTATTTCATGTTATTCTTAATATAGATGAATTTAAATATTTATTTAAGAAGATTCAGTCGTTAGTTAATTATTTTTGAAATTTTAATCCAAAGATATGTCTTTTTTATGAAAGTAACATAAAACCCCGATATTTCTTATGAAAAAAATTTGTTTCCCATAAAGGTTCTCATTGATTAAATTTATTTAATAGTAAATTTAAATTTTTATTGAGAATAAAAAAATGATTCATCATTCATAATTAAATCATGAAATATATATTAGTTTTTAAAAAATTGTGTGTTTATAATATTCAAGATAGAAAATAAGATAATCTTGATAAAAAGTGTTTGTGTGGATTCAAAATGAGTTTTTTGTTTTAAATAATGAATATAATGATATTTTGGAAGTGATAATGTGTTTAAATATATATAAAATCATAAAACATGGTGTGGGGACGTTCATCATGTCCTGGTATTAGTCTTCTAAGGGTACATCATTCCCCAACATGGGGGTTATTTATTATATGATATGATAACAATAATCTAAAAACCATATAGATAGTATCATTAATATTTGTATTATGGACATATCAATAGATTAGATATATATACATATATATATATATATATGTGTATTTTGACAAGAAAACATCTTAATCATGGTCACTGTAAATATTTATAATGGTTGGCGGCCAATGGATGGTCATTTAAAAACATTTCAAAAGACATGAACCTAATACGATCTTTAAACTAATTAAAGAGTTCTTTTTATCAGTGTTTTTGGTCTAAATCAAGGATAGTTGTGATTATATAAATATATAAAAAAATATATTTTATTATAAGATACTTTTACAAATAAAATTATCTTATATTAAACAATTCATATATAAGGGATCCAGTAAATGTGTTTGGTGATTATAGTTGTTAGTAAACAAATTTGAAGTCAATGACCTATTTTTTGTTATGGATGCTAATCAAACTCTGACTAAAAATTATCGTTTTTTATTATCAAAACACAATTGAGGGAAATGTTAAAAACCCCAAGATCCAGTAATTATATGTAAATAAAAACATTAAATAATATAACCATGGGAAAACTATAGGACCTTACCCTCCCCAAAGGCAACATTTTGATTAAAAAAAATCACCATCACATGACCACTCAGCTAGAAGTTAGGTGTTGGGTTGCATGGGCCGGGTACTAATGAAAGAGCCATAACCTATCAAACTGCCAAATCTAAATGACTTTCTCAGATGAATGATTCTAGATATCATCCTATTCTGATGCAGATCCATGCAATGTGCTGGTGGAAATCATACCAAAAATTCAATATCTATAGCCACAAACATTTAAATATAGAATCTAGTTACCAATACTGATTCAAATTGTAGATCCAAAATAAACACACATTAGCATTGTATATTCATATAGAGAAATTTCATAATCAACAAAATCCCATCCAAATAAATACACAATGATGACCAAATATCCGAAGCTAAATCATCCAAAATGAAAACAGGAACAAGAACCAATTCACACCAATAGTGATCAGTTGATTCCCAATTTAACACCAAATTCATTTAGTGAAAAATTTTCATACTTACATTCATCACTGACAGAACCACACAACCAGTCAACATGTAACCACGTCACTACTACAAACAACCTTGAAAATAAACAAACTTCAAATCATGAACCCATATAAAAAACACGAATATCATAATCTCATCTACAACCATAATACAAAGGAAAAAAGCAGTGATCCAAAAACTACCATCAACATATTGATTCCTACTCGAATGCCATATCACACTGAATGAAGACCCCTCTAGAAACCAGGACATCATGTCACCACCAACTTGTTTGCTCGTGGAGACCATGAATAACCACCAATCTCACATAACCAAATACTAGGTGGAAAAATGAAGACCGTAGACACTAGAACATCACCGCGCCACCATGGGAATTTCTATCTAGAAATGTACTAATTGAGTAATAATTAAGAAATATAAGATGTTCAGCATCAGCATGACCGTTCCCACAGAGTCACATGATGCCACCACGATAGAGGAACCGATTCCAGGATCTCACTTAGCACGAGGTGGGAAGCTGAGCCGACCCAAGGTGGAAGGAGGCACCGATGATGGTAAACCCTAGATATGAAGTTCCCCATATGGGCTCATGGTTAATACTTCAGATGCTAGTATACATCAAAATTGGAATTGATTAAACATACCTAGTTATGTGTCTGTATCTTATTAATATTAATTTAATATTTCTTAATTATACATGATAGATCATATTCATGGTTTTTGAGCTCTATTATTTTTGTAACAACATAAACATTTATAAATTAAAATTCATCTTGATTCAATTAAATGTCGTATTATGTAAGATGGATATATAACATATTCACTTCCATGGTTTTATGTTTTTTGTTTTTAAAATACCGATAAGAAATATAAACATTTCTTATATTACCATTAAACAATTATCGCTTGATTATTATAAATATAGGGCATTAAAAATAAATTTTACTCAGAAAAATAAAGCAATGGACTCATCCAGTAGAATTGATCCATAAGATATCCATTTTTTGGAACTCATGAAGGAGGTTTCTCATTAGGATTATATATTGATCATGACCAAGATTATTATCATCAAATTATTCTCAAGTGGAACTGACTATGGGAGAAGTGGAATTATATAGAGATTATCACTCGAGCGACATAATTCGATCCACCCCAAGAGTTTGTCAGCATCACACACTATACCCTTTGGACATATGTGGGTGTACGATAGGGTTATATTACAAGAATGTATTACTATGATTATATACATTATTATTTTATATAGAATATACATTGACATTATTATTCATATTTATGAATTGTTTTAAAAACAAAAATATCATTTTTATCCTATTTTTGATGAATTAATGAATTTTTGAATTAAATAATATAATAGTAAAATATTGTCACTAAATTAATTTTTGTTCAAAATATATTACCATATAATTTTATTGAATACAATTATAATTTTTAATATTATTTGATAGCTATTTTTGTCAAAACCCATGATTTTTATATAACTGCATGTTTTTATTTTTAATGTAAAAATTCAAATATTTAGAAAATTATTTCTATAAAATGATTGTTATTTTTTGTATTGGGATGTCAAAATTATTTAATTGGTAATTTTTCATCATTTTATGAGACAATATAATTTTTGGGTAAAAAAGAAATACCTTTTAAATATATAATATGTTTTATGACATCATAATGACCCAATAGTGAAGTAATAAAAAACTCTAAAAAAAATTTCTTCCGATATATGTTTTTTATTTAAAATAATATGATTTTATGTTTGTTATTGTTATTTTAAAAAAATTAGCGGAATCTTCATCACTTATAAAACATTATAACTTTATAAATTGAATCCCATTCGAGTGTGACTCACCTACCCATAAGAAAGCCTAATAATTTTAGACATTCGTACATTTTAAATATCAAATATTGTTTATCACTACCCTTTGGAAAAAACCATGGGAAAAAACCATGCGATTATCTATGGTTTTGATTAGTTTAATGTGTGGTGTCCAAAAACATAAATAATAAATAATTCCCTCTCTTTTCCAATATGAACCCACTCCAGATCCCACTTCATCTACACACAAAGCCTTTGGAGCTCAAACAACCCCTTCCCTATTCTCTCTATTATACTTCCATGGGGCACCATATCCAATGAAGTCTCTCTCAATCCGCTCCCAAGCCATTGGGATCACACTTCTATTTAATAGATTTCTTCCTTTTTCATTTTTGTCCAAATTTCATCAAATAGTACATCCCATTTAATTTCAATTAATAATGTTGGGGTATGATTTCAAAACTACCCTATAAATCCCTAATTATGTTTTAATTATGGGATACCCGTTTCCCTCTCAATAATTCCTCCCTTGTACACCTTTTACAATTCCAAACGTCCATAAGGAATTTCTTCCTCTCTCATTTTTGTTCGAATTTCATTATGTTGTAATAAAATTTCGTTATCCAAAAAAATCTGGGGTATGATTTTTCACCACCACATACTAAAATACATATGTTTTAATGATTATATGCCTATTCTTATCTTTTTAATTCCTCCAATTTACACTTGTTACCAAGCTAAAATTCCATAATAAATTTATCTCTTCTCATTTACATTTAGGTAATTCTTTGGTATTGTGAATCAGAAATCCAATAAATAAGCTGTTAAATGTTTCTATATAAACCCCTACTGTCCATTTTAGGTACATATAATGAGAAACCTATTTCTTTATCATCAAATATTTTTATGAATTCTTATTTCACATCATTATGTATTAAAAATTTCACCATAATTTTCCATTCCAAAGTCATTATGTAGTTAATACCATGCACATTTTTTTATCAGGGGTATTCAACTTTATGCACATTTACTGATTGATTATGGATTTTCATTTATAAATTAAAATACCTTTTTCGTGGAAGAGATTATGATGTTTAATGAATCCCTGTTACATGATCCACATATCACACTTGTGCATGTAATGAAATGATTATGATGAGTGTTCCTTGATAGTGCTCCAACACATTGGCTAAATATAAGTATCATGAGACGTCAATTTCAATGATGTTTTACTCATTTTAATTCATGTTAAATGAGGTTTTCCTCATGATCCATGTTTAATGAGCCTTGGCTCATGATAATACCATGTTATGTGTTGTTCCCACATTTCATTTTTATGATAATCATGCTACATCATGCCTTTATGTTCATGTTTCTCTTATGATCCTTTGATATTAAAATTTCCATACAGGTATGTATTCATAAATTTATGACTTATTTAAACCCTTCCTAGGATTTATATCTTACCCTTTTCATATGCATGCCCTCGAGGTTATCCCATTCAATTCTAAGTACGGGGGAATGTAGTGGTCGTGTAAAGGATATTTTTAATAAAGAAGTTTTCTTTCAGGTTTTATGTTGTTATGTAATTTTAAAAATCGCAACGACACTAGTCCTTTTGATTTTATATGTTGAATCATATGAATATTTTATGTAATAAATTATGATTAATTGTGTAATAAAAAATAAGGTTGTCATTATTGCTATCAGAGGATAGGTTTAGATTTTTTTGGGGATTTGGATTAGAAAACCCTAATGAATCCATATAGATATGAATAAATATAAAAATATGTCCCTGAATTTTGGTGAGTATTGAGTAATGGGTTCATCAAGAAAATGTATCCCAGTCTAGGTACAAGTTGGTAGAGGCACCTCTAGCACAAATTTACCTTGGAGTGAAAACTCTGACAAAGTGATTTGGGATTGACCTAGGATATCCCGGTAGACGACATTGTGCTTTACAACAATCATGGTTACGAAACTCCCTGGGGATATGATTTGGTATGTTCACAATATTTGTATGAACCATTGATAAGGCTATAAAAAAATTCCCCTATGAATAAATGTTGGGATATAGATGATGGATAATTTATATTGAAACCTATAGATTCAATAGTTAAAGAATTAGATGTTATTTATAAGTCATTTTTTATTTTCCAGGGATTACCCTCCATGTGTTAACCCTATCTTTCCATTTATTCTTTCCAATGGCCGGTAATAGGAAGACCCATGCTAACATCTGATGTGAATATCAATGGATTTACTATTCTAATAATATTCCTAATACAGTGGGGGTTGAAATTGTAACACCCGAGACTTTTATGATAAATATTTTTTTTCTGTTATATAAATCATCAAAGGAATCTTTCACTACACACAACACTATCTTGACTTGCTTTACACACAATCACGACCTTCCCCGATAGCTTGCGTCGTACGCAATACTGGGTTTCACTAAACAACGATATATTATTATGGACTAGCCGTTATGAATAGTATCAACTACATTTTGAATTTTATTACATTATTATTCATCTTAGACATTTTATAGAACATGGTAAGAGAACAAAATAAATTTTTCGGGTAAAATTAATATTTTTCAAAAAATGCAGTTTTGCCGCCTTTTGATGGAGCACCCACATTAAATCTAGTTTTTGAAATGTTTATAAGTTCAATTTGACAAAATAAAATTCTTCTTTTGAATCAGGTTATAAAAATTTACTTTGGATAAATTTTTCATATTTTTCTGATAACTTTCATATTTTGATAAATAGTTAAAATACACTAATTTTTAATAAAAACAACTTTTTTCATTGAGATAATTTATATGGATAAATTATAATATTTAATGGTTTTAAAGTATAAATAGAATATATTTTTACCATTTAATATTATGTATGTCATTATCATTAATTTCACATTGAATTCATAGCTAAAAACATTTCAATCTTTGGCAATGTTTTAACTTCTAAAACCCATTTTCTTAACAATGGGATTTATTTTAAATTAATTACTGCAACTTATATGTTTTGAATTTTGAAAAATTTATTCCATATTCGGAATTAGTG
Source organism: Viscum album (assembly GCA_963277665.1). Classification (NCBI taxonomy): domain Eukaryota; kingdom Viridiplantae; phylum Streptophyta; class Magnoliopsida; order Santalales; family Viscaceae; genus Viscum; species Viscum album. Next base: position 2,068,749,947 of record OY728160.1, read on the forward strand.
GGTCCAAATTATGTTAATAGGATACTTTTTATTTTTTGGGCATTATGAATAGTAACTACGGTAAATTTTATTTACCCTTGTTAATGGTAAATCTGGTAATTAAAGGTAAATATAAGATTATAAAATTACCCTAACACCTGCCAAAATACTATTGGATGACTAAAAGTCGACCCATATCACCTAAGGGTAGGATTAGATTCATTAAATGGCCTTTTGTTCATGAAATGAATTTAACTATTGTTAAAACCAAAGAATGTGACAACATGTCACTTTCTTAAATCTTATAAGTATAATAATTTTAATTTAGTGATAAACTTAATGAAACTTATAACATTAATGGTCTCTATAAATCTAATACAATTATCTACATAATAGGAATTTATTTTTAATTTTTTGGGATTAAATAATTATCATTAATTATGACACAATAGTGATGTTGAAATTACTTTATTAATTAAAATATCATATAAATGGTTTTAAAAATATTTAAATAAAAATTATATGAACTATTTAATGTTATCCACTACTTTTCTAGAGACATATGACATTTTATGGATCTATTAAAGCTTTGTGTTCGATCATATCTTCTATATATATTTTATTTAAATTCAAATAAATGAATAGTGTCAAAATTAACACTATTGTTATTTTATAAAAATAACATTCTATAAAATTGTTTAAAAATCACGAAAATATTTAAAAATTATAAATTAAAATTTATATGGTATAAAATTTCATAAATTGTCAATTTATGGAAAATTCACAAAACATATGTAATTATATATAATAATTTAAAATTTAGAATATTATTGCCACAAATAAAATTAAATTGATAAATAAGGGTAAATCAAGTTGATAATGTTTAAAATAAATTCCTAACATGTCTAAATTTTATTGGATGATTATATTACAACCGTATCTCATCTATTATTTGGATACGATTCATTTTGTATGTTTTTATGTGGGGTTGGGATTGAATATAAACTAATATTTCTTATATTCCCAAAGGTGCCCCTCTCCTCCCTTATAAAAGGGACCTCCTCCCTCTCCTCCTCACACCAATTTGAACCTCATGCTCGGCCAATCCCTGCCCATTTAACTTCCCCACTTCCCTAGAAACATCCTAGTGGTCTTGGTCTTCTTCAAAGACCAATTGTATTGCCCTAAGAGGAGGTTTCAAAGAGGCGCTCCAAAGTAGAGGCAATGCCCGTTACCGATTCATTCATCGTTATTTCTTCTTCCACATCTTCTTCGTTAGTTGTTTCATTGTGAAGTAATAACATCAATATCACTAATATACTTATATGTTATTATAATAATGAAACAACCCTATTTTACCATCTATCCATACTACGGAATACGAAATCACCGCGTGTGCGTACGTACAAAATACAGTCTCCACACTGTGGTGTAATCTATTTTCCCCCACCACCTTACATGGATCGGTAAAATGGTGTAAATAATAACTATATATTATTATTGTAAAGGTATATTTATTCTGTTATAGTATACATACACTCCAATACATTTCCACGATCATGGGGACGATATCATCGCTCGTGCGTACGTACGAAATAACGTCTCCACGATGTGGTGCAACTCGTTATACATGATCTTCATTGCATAATGATTATATAAATGAATTTAATGAATGAATATGATATATATTTCACTAATACCATTCTGGAAATGAGGTATCTATAACCTAAAGAGAAGAATAAGATTTTATTCGACAAAACACCCATAAGAACAAAAAGTAATAAACACCCGAATAACAAGTAGTAATGAAATATTACATATAAGAAGCTAAAAACATGACCATATATGATATCATAACAATATTTATGATTATGGAATAAGTAAATAACATTTTTTAAATCATTATAAAGGAGGTTCGGACACTTACGAAGCAAATAGGACCTAAGTTAAGGGAAATATCACAATCTCATTTTTATCCGAGATTGTTTATACTTTGGAATTTACTGGGGTTTATTTTATCATCCACATCCATGTTTCCTCAATATGTAATATGTATATCCTTATACAATAGTTTATATCCAATTTTACCATTCGGTGAGTTTTTAGTAAACGATATGAAAGGAATATTTTGTCGTTTTTTGTACGAGGTACTTTTTGACTTTTCCGACAAAAGTACGAGAAGAATGTTTTTTTAACTTATACAACATGAATGGATTTTTAAAACATTATTTTCAAGAAGCTTCCCTTACAAGTTTTCATGTTCATTTTTAATCAACTTCTATTAGTTTAGAATTGTATGACATGTTATGAATAGAAAAGAGTTTTTGAAGTAGAAAGGATATTTTCCTCCAAAATTAAGTTCAAGTGTTTTATCAAAATTATATTCCATCTAAGATAATAAAGGATTATGTTTATATACCTATTATTACATTGATTTGATTATGTTGTGATGGAATTATTTTTATCAATTCATTTATCTTATATGAATTGTTTTATGATGTCACGATGTTTAAGATTTCCATTTTTATGACATGGGTTATGCTATGATGTATGGTTTATGATTTTGTGGCACACATAAGAATGGTATAATTATGAGATGGGTGGGACCTATATCTCCCTCCAATGAATTGGGTAATGATTTTATATCTCATGAGATAGACATGGAAGGAATCGCAGGTTAAACCGGTTCAGTGAAACAGGACTGAAACGAGGAGTGAACTCAGTTCAGAAATGGACTTTGTCCACTAAGATAGTCTTGGAAATGAGTCTTGACTAATAAGAAATGATTCACTATGATTATGTGTGTATTCCACAAAGTATCATGTTTTAATTTATGATTATTGGGATTACATTTCATTACAATGATTTATCCCATGATATGAAATTATGATCTCTGTTGCAAGATAAGATTTTCAAAATGTTATGTTCTTATGAATTTTATGTAATTGATATTTCTTTTGATTACCCTTACTGAGCATTTGAGCTCATCCTTTCCCATGTCAGGATGAGCATTTGATTACCCTTACTGAGCATTTTATGAATTGTATGTTTTCTTTTCCCAGGTCAGGAATTAGGGTATTAAGTTAGATATGCCAAAAATGGACTATAGATATGATCAAATAAATAGGAGACAGTGTTGATGCTTTATAAACCAGTTGTTTCTGTTTCCCAGCTTCTAAAGACACTATACCTATACGGTCCTTTCATGGTTTTGTTATATGTTGTAATAAGTATGCATCAATTTTTATGTATTAACCATGTATGAAAAGTATGGGTCGCTATAGTTGGTATCAGAGGCAAAGGAGGTATGAATGTATCTGATCCTTGGGAACTCTCACATGTGAGTGTTGGACGATGCATGGCTCTCCGACCAAGGGCTTCATGAGGAAATGGCTGCCACTGGGGATGGTGGTGTGTCCCGCCCAGGGGGTGTATCCGCCCATGGAGTGCCCTGATAGGTATCAATTATAGTCCACTAGAAGAAATTCTAGACCGCTATAGTTGGTATCAGAGGAAAGGTATAGTCAACATTTGGAAACATGGATGTGAAAGCCTTAGTAAGAACCCTAAGGATATGTCTAATCATAGAACACAATCTTAGTGTTTTAGAAATGGCCATGAATAACCTATGATAAGACCTTAAGTGTGAAATTTTATTCTTGATTATGTGGTTCTCCTATTATAACTAGTGTTTCTCACACTATTCTTCTTGGTTTTAGTCAATTGCTGGAACTAGAAGAAACCGTGTTAATGCGGAATGTGACCGGAAATGCAATGATTGTCCCCCTGAGCAACCAAACATTATGGGAGATGGAATGAAAAATCTTGTAGCCATGCTCACACAACTTTCTCAAGATATGAATCATGTAGGTCTTCCAAATGAGCAATGGAAGGAGAAACATTCTGTCGAATCATTCATGAGTCAGCGTCCACCTTCATTCAGTTGGTCTTCCGATCCATTAGTGGCAGAACAATGGATCAGTACCACTGAAAATATATTTTCAGTTCTTCAATGTTCTGAACATGATAATGTCATCTTAGCAGTTTATCACTTGGAAGGTGGTGCTGATCAATTGTGGAATCTTATTAAGAATATGAGGCAAAGGGATGAAATTGAGTCCATGTATTGGGACGATTTCAAGAACTTATTTTCCAATATGTATTTCTCTCTAATTCTTCGAACAAAGATGGAGAAGTAGTTTCTTGAACTGATGCAAAAGTATGATGAATCCAGTGGTACCTACGATGAAAATTTTACAAGACATTCAAGGTACGCTTCCGGAATTATTATCCAACCTGAGAGTAAGATCGATCGATTCTTTTGTGGTTTAAAACCAAGTCGTTGAAGGGCGTTATCTATAAGGGACTTCAATAGCTACGAGGAAATTTTTCGATGTGCTCTCAAGGCTGAGATGGAGATTGGTGTAACCCATCAGTCAAATGGGTTTGATAAGAAGAGGAAAATGGAATTCAAAGGAAAATATAAAAACCACACTGAAAAGAAGATGAGTTTTCCATTTTGCTCAAAGTGTGGAAATAATCATGGAGGAAATTGTCTTAAGGGGACAAGCAAATGTTATAAGTGTGGAAAAGAAGGTCATCGGGCAATTGAATGTCAAAATACAGGGAATACGATGTATAATGATGCAAACAAAGGAAGGGATACACAGAATGAACCTACTACACTTCAATGATTCAAGTGCAAGGAGATGAGGCATTATTCCAATCAATGCCCAAATCCAAGGGATGATGATGATGATCGACGTCAACAAAATCTTAAGGCCAAAGACAAAGGAAATTCACATGCAATTACTATCAGTGATGTGGAGTACGACAACAAAGTAGTGAGAGGTACACTTACCATTCACTCTAAAGTAGAAAATGTTTTATTTGATTCTGGATCCACCCACTCTTTTTTTTCTGATGAATTTTCTAAGGTTATCACCATATTACCTCAATAATAAAATGTTGAGATGGCTGTGACAACTCCTAATGGAACAACAGTCACATCAAAAGTTTACAATTCCTCTCTGATTGAAGTTTGTGGGAAAGTGCTTCCTGCAAATCTTGTGATCCTTCCTATGGTAGAATTTGATGTGATTCATGGAATGGATTGGATTTCTTTATATGGAGGTCATATCAATTGCCAAAGAAGGGAAGTCACATTTCATATTCTAGATCAATCTTTGATCATCTATCGATGCAAGGATGAACATAACCTTCCAGTTGAAATTTCATCAATCTTATGGGTCTTGATTCCACTAAATGATGGATATTTATCTCAAGTGGTTGGAGAGAAACTCACGATTAATAGTATTCCCATTGCACTTGAATTTGATGATGTCATTCTAGAAGAATTGCCAGTTCATCCACCAAATCATGAAGTTTAGTTTTCAATAGAACTCGTACTAGGTTCTTTGCCTATTTCAAACACACCATATAGAATGGCCCTAATTGAGTTGTAGTAATTGAAGAAGAAACTCCAAGATAATCTTGATAAAGGATTCATACACCCTAGTGCGTCACCTTGGGGAGCACCTGTTGTGTTTGTTAAGAAGAAAGTTGGATCAATGAGACTCTGTATTGATTATCAAGAACATAATAAGATCACTATCAAGAACAAATATCCTCTCCCACGCATTGAAGACCTATTTGACCCACTACGTGGAGCTCAATACATTTCCAAGATTGATCTTCGTTTAGGGTATCAACAATTAAGGGTCAAAAGGGAGGATATACCAAACACGACTTTTCGTACAAGGTATGGACACTATGAATTTATAGTGATTCCATTTGGTCTTACTAATGTCCCTGCTATCTTCATGGATCTGATGAATAGAGTCTTTAGAGACTATATTGATCAGTTTGTGGTAGACTTTATAGATGATACTCTTGTCTATTCAAAGAGAAAGGAAGAACATGAAGATCAATTTAGAATTGTATTAAAGACCCTATGAAAGGAGAGGCTTTATGCCAAATTTACCAAGTGTGAATTTTGGCTTCAAAAAGTTGCATTTTTGGGTCACATATTCTCAAAAGAGGGGATATCTGTGGATCCAGCAAAAATAGAGTTTATCGAAAGATGGTCGAGACCAACAAAATTAACCGAGATCCGATGTTTTCTTGGTTTTGATGGATAATACCGACATTTTTTGAATGATTTTTCAAGGTTAACTAACCCACTCACCAAGATGAATCGAAAAGGAGTTAAGTTTGTTTGGACGGAGGAATGTGAAGAAAATTTCAAAGGGATAAAAAGAAGGTTAGCCAGTGCACCTGTGCTCACACTACCTTATAGTGGAGAAAGGTTTTTGATCTATAGTGATGCATCCAAGAAGGGACTGGGATGTGTTCTCTTGAAAAATGATATGGTGATAGCTTATGCCTCACGACAGTTGAAAATCCATGTGAAAATTTACCCAACTCATGATTTGAAGTTAGCTGTGGTAATCATTGCATTTATGATTTGGAGGCATTACAATTATTGTGAAAGGTGTTATATTTATACTAATCATAAGTGTTTAAAGTATATTTTCACACAAAAGGAGCTGAATATGCGCCAAAGAAGATGGTTGAAGCTGATTAAGGATTACGACTGCTCAATTCATTACCACCCTGGGAAAGCAAACAAGGTACCATATGCATTAATTTGACAAAACTATGCTAGATTATCCATGATGAGGATCACAAAAGATCCAATATTTATGGATTTACAAAGGATGGATCTTGGAATTATAATGGAAGGGGAAAATTTTATCTTTCTCAAATGAATGTTCAACCATCTATACATGTGTAGATTAAAGAGGCGCAGGAAGAAGATGTAGAGTTACAAAAGAAGGTGAGAAATGTACCTGAATTCAACCTTGATTGTGATGGGATAATAAAGTTCAGGAATCAGGTTTGTGTTCCTCCCATCCCAGAATTAAAGAAGGATCTACTGGATGAGGCTCATAGTTCTTCATTCTATATTAATCCGGGAAGCACGAAGTTGTATTGGGATCTGAAAGAGTACTTCTGGTGGGATGGCATGAAAAGAGATGTTGCTGAATATGTCTCTCGAGTCTTGGTTTTTCACCAAGTTAAATCTGAGAGACAGAAGTCTAAGGGGCTGTTACAACAATTACCCATACCTGAATGGAAATATGAAAACATCACTATGGAATTTGTCACCGGACTTCCTAAAACATCAAAAGGCAATAATGCTATCTGGGTCATAGTAGATCATCTTACAAAGTCTGCACACTTCATTGCTATTAGAGAGGATTTCTCTCTAGATCAGCATGCCATGATATATGTAAAGGAAGTGGTAAGATTGCATGTAGTACTACTTTCTATTATATTTTATCGGGATCCAAGGTTTACCTCAATGTTCTGGAGAAGTCTTCCGCATACTCTAGATACAGAGTTGAGTTTCATCACTGCTTATCATCCTCAGACAGACGGGCAATCTGAGAGGACAATTCAAACTCTAGAAGACATGTTGAGAGCTTGTTCTATAGATTTAAAAGGTGGATTGGATCAACACCTACCTTTGGTGAAATTTTTTTATAATAATATCTTTCACTCCTGTATTCAGATGACTCCTTATGAAGCACTCTATGGAAAGAAATGCAGGACTCCAACTTGCTGGGATGAAGTTGGGGAAAGAATGCTATTAGGACCTGATCTTATTGATGAAATGGCAGAAAAGGTCAGATCTATTCAACAACACATAAGAGAAGCCCAGAGTCGATATAAAAGTTATGCCAAAAACCAAAGAAAGGACCTAGAGTTTGAAGTGGGTGATAAAGTGTTCTTACGAATATCTCCCTGGAAGAGGGTAATGAGATTTGGAAAGAAGGGAAACTTGAGCACTAGGTATATTGGTCCATTTGAAATTCTGGATCATGTTGGGATGGTATCTTACCAATGGGAACATCCACCGAATCTCCCTCAAGTTCACAATGTGTTCCATTTATCTCTCCTGAGAAAGTACATACCTGATCCTTCACATGTACTCAGCTCAGATGTTATACCGCTGGAGCAAGATATTTTTTATGAAGAACAACCGATAGAGATTCTGGATCGTAGTGAAAAAGTCCTACGGAACAAGACCACTCACTTGGAGAAAGTTTTATGGAGGAACCACCAATTTGAAGAAGCTATATGGGATCTTGAGGACATGATGAGAGAGAGGTATCCTCATCTTTTTTTTACAAAGTGGCGAATTTCGAGGGAAAAATTCATTTTAAGGGGGGTAGAATGTAAATCCAGAGACTTTTATGTGAAATATTTTGTTTTAATGTTATATAAATCATCAAATGAATCTTTCACTACACATAACACTGGCTTGACTTCCTTTACACGCAATCACGACCTTCCTTGATAGCCTGCGTCGTATGCAATACCGGGTTTCACTAAACAACAATATATTATTAAGGACTAGCAGTTATGAATAGTATCAACTACATTTTGAATTTTATAACATTATTATTCATCTTACACATTTTCTAGAACATGGTAAGAGAACAAAATAAATTTTTCGGGTAAAATAATTATTTTTCAAAAAATGTAGTTTTGCCGCCTTTAGATGGCGCACCTACATTAAATCTACTTTTTGAAATTTTTATAACTTCAATTTGACAAAATAAAATTCTTCTTTTTAATTAGGGTATAAAAATTTACTTTGGATAAATTTTTGATATTTTTCTGATAACTTTCATATTTTGATGAATAGTAAAAATACGCTAATTTTTAATTAAAAACAACTTTTTTCATTGAGATAATTTATATAGATAAATTATAATATTGAATTATTTTAAAGTATAAATAGAATATATTTTTACCATTTAACATAATGTATGTCATTAGCATTAATTTCACATTGAATTCATAGGTAAAAACATTTCAATCTGTGGCAATGTTTTAACTTCTAAAACACATTTTCTTAACAATGACATTTATTTTAAATTAATTACTGCAACTTATATTTTTTGAATTTTGAAAAATGGATTCCATATTCAGAATCAGTGGGTACAAATTATGGTAATAGGCTACTTTTTATTTATGGGCATTATGAATAGTAACTACGGTAAATTTTATTTACAATAGTTCAAGGTAAATCTGGTAATTAAGGGTAAATATAAGATTATAAACATACCCTAATATTTGCCAAAATCCTATTGTATGACTAAAAGTAGACCCATATCACCTAAGGGTCGGATTAGATTCATTTAATGGACTTTTTTCCATGAAAATAATTTAATTATTATTAAAACCAAAGAATGTGACAACATGTCACTTTCTTAAATCTAATAAGTATAATAATTTTACATTAGTTATAAACTTAATGCAAATTCGAACATGAATAGTCTCCAGAAATATAATACAATTATCTACATCATAGGAATTTATTTTTAATTTTTTGGGATTAAATAATTATCATTAATTATGACACAATAGTGATGTTGAAATTATATTATTAATTAAAATATCACATAAATTGTTTTAAAAATATTAAAATAAATTTTATATGAACTATTTAATGTGATCCACTACTTTTCTAGATACATATTCCATTTTATGGATCTATTAAATCTTTTAGTTTGAATATATCGTATGTATTTATTTTATTGAAATTAAAATAAATGAATAGTGTCAAAATTGACACTATTGTTATTTTATATAAATAACATACTATAAAATAGTTTAAAAATCACAAAAATATTTAAAAAGAACAAATTAAAATTTATATGGTATAAAATTTCATAAAGTGTCAAATTATGGAAAATTCACCAAACATATGTATTTATTTATAATAATTTAAAATTTAGAATATTATTACCACAAATAAAATTAAATTGATAAATAAGGATAAATAATGTTGATAATGTTTAAAATAAATTACTAACATGTCTAAATTTTATTGTTTGATGGGATTAAAACCCTACATCATCAAATATTTGGATATGAGTCATTTTGGATGTTTTTATGTGGGGTTGGGATTTAATATAAAATAATATTTCTTATATTCCCAAAGGTGCCCCTCACCCCCCTTATAAAAGGGCACCTCCTCCCTCTCATACTCACACAAATTTGAGCCTCAAGCTCGGACAATACCTGACCATTTTACTTCAACACTTCCCAAGAAACAACATAGATGTCATGGTCTTCTTCAAAGACCAATTGTAGTGCCCTAAGAGAAGGTTTCAAAGAGGCACTTCAAAGAAGAGGTAATGCATGTTACCGATTCTTTCATCTTTATTTCTTCTTCCACTTATTCTTCTTTTGTTGTATAATTATGTAGTAATAACATGAGTATCAATCATATAATGATATGTTATTATAAGTATGAAACAACCATATTTCACCATCTATCCGTCCTACGGAAAACGAAATCACCGTGCGTGCGTACGTACGGAATACCGTCTCCATGGCGTGGGGTAATCTATTTTCCCCCACCACCTTAATTGGATGGGTATAATGGTGTAAATAATAACTATATATGAATCTTGTAAAGTGATATTGATTGTGAAATAATATACATACACTCCAATACAATTCCACGATCATGGGAATGATATCATCGCTCGTGTGTACGTACGGAATACCATCTCCACGATGTGAGGCGACTCATTCTACATGATCATCATTACATAATGATTATATAAATTAATTGAATGAATTGATATGATATATATTACACTAATAACATTCTAGAAATGAGGTATCTATAACCTAAAGAGAAGAATAAGAATTTATTCGACAAAACAAGCATAGGAACAAAAAAGTAATAAACACCCGAATAACAAGTAGTAATGAAATATTACTAATAAGAAGATAAAAATATGACCATATATGATATCATAACAATAAGTATGATTCTTTAATAAGTCAATAACATTATTTAAATCATTATACAGGAGGTTCGGACACTTACGAAGCAAATCAGACCTAAGGTAAGGGAAATATCACAATCTCATTTTTATCCGAGATTGTTTATACTTTGGAATTTAATGGAGTGTATTTTATCATACACATCCATGTTTCCTCAATTTGTAATATTTATATCCTTCTACAATATTTTATATCTAATATTACCCTTCTTTGAGTTTTTAGTAAAAGATATGAAAGGAATCTTTTGTCGTTTTTCGTACGAGGTACTTTTGGTCTTTTCCGACAAAAGTATGAGACAAATGTTTTTTTAACTAATACGGCATGAATGGATTTTTAATACATTGTTTCCAAGAAGCTTGTCTTACAAGTTTTCATGTTTATTTTTAATCAACTTCTTTTAGATTAGAATTGTATGACATGTTATGAAAGGAAATGTGTTTTTGAAGTAGAAAGGATATTTTCCTCAAGAATGGAGTTCAAGTGTTTTATAAAAATTATTTTACATCTATGATAATAATGGGTTCTATTTCTATCCCTATTATTAAATTGATTTGATTATGTTGTGATGGAATTATTTTTATGAATTCCTTTACCTTATATGAATTGTTTTATGCTGTCACGATGTTTAAGATTCCCATTTTTATTCCATGGGTTATGCTATGATGTATGGTTTTTGATTTTGTGGCACAAATATTAATGGTATCTTTATGAGATGGGTGGGACCTATATCTCCCTCCAATAAATTGGGTAAAGATTTTATATCTCATGAGATAGACATGGCTGGAACGACAGGTTAAACCAGTTCATTGAAACAGGATTGAAACAAGGAGTTAACTCAGTTCAGAAATGAACTTTCCCCACTAAGATAGTCTTGGGAATGAGTCTTGACTAATAAGAAATGATTCTCTATGATTAGGTGTGTATGACAAAAAGTATCATGTTTTATGTTATGATTATTGGGATTGCATTTCACTACAATGATTTTTCCCATGTTATGAAATTATGATCTCTTTTGCAGGATAAGATTTTCAAAATGTTATGTTCTTATGAATTTGATGTAATTGATATTTATTTTGTTTACCCTTACTAAGAATTTGAGATAAACCATTTGTATGTTTTCTTTTCCCAGTTCAGGAAGAATGGAATTAAGTAATATATTCCATAAAGGGACTATAGATATAATGAAATAAATGGGAGACAATGTAGATGCTTTATGAACAAGTTGTTTATGTTTCCCAGTTTCTAAAGACACTATACCTATACGGTCCTTTCATGGTTTTGTTATATGTTGTAATAAATATGCTTCAATTTTTAAGTATTAACCATGTATGTAAAGTATGGGTCGCTATATAAATCAAAACCATTGTCAAGATACTATCTTAGTTAACTCAATAAATTAATATAAACATGTGTCGCGAGGGATGATCAACCACCCAATGAAAGAAAAAGTCCCAATTGAGTTCTTTGTGAGACAAAGGCCCCTAGATTTTAATGGATCATATGATCCCTCAATTGACACACAATGGATCAACTCTATTAAAAAGATCTTCTTCATTATTCAATGATCTGACCAAGAGAATGTTCTCCAGATTTCTTTATCTTATGGATGGTGATACTGATAAATGTTGGAAAATGAAAAATATTACTATTTTTTGGAGGATATTGGTGCATTGAAATATAATAGTTTTTGGAAAAAATAATTCGACCGATATTTTTCTCGTACCCTCTGACTTAATATGGAATGGGACTTCTTTGATGTTATGATAATAGATGATGAATCCATCAAAGTGTATGAGGTAAGCATCATAATCAGTGCATGATACACCATCGACATTATCTTTACCACTAAATTCAAGGTTGACTACATCTTTCTTGGGGTGAAACCTACGCATCAAAAAGCCCTAGTGATCCATGACTTCGATTGCTTTGATTAAATATTCTGATTTGGCCTTAATGTCAAAACAGTGATTGGTTAATCTCATGGGTATCATAGGGATAAGAAGTGTAATGTAGACATAAATTATGGTAGTCTAATGGATAAATCCAATGGTGCTAAGAATACCCATAAACCTACAAGCCAAAGGTTCAGAATGAAGCACCCTATAAATTTCCTGATGGGGATGAGGAAATGATTTATGTGTGTAAGATATGGGAACCTAGATTTTAACTACTAACAAGAAAAACCGACATATGCAATATATTATAATTACTCTCCATGGGAATCTCAACGTATTGTTCATGGCCCTAACTACAAATAACCCGGGCACCAAGCAAATCAGTTCCTTAAGACATGGGTTTTCGGTGGCAACGAACAACCTCCTAGGAGAAAAAAGGAGAGATTTTTCCCTCAATAACACCGAAGTGAATGACAAGAATGTTGTGGTAACATGTATTATAGTTATTAATTCAATAATAACAAACAAATGTTTTTATTCTGTTTGTAATAATTATTTTGTATCCTAAAATTTTACTAGACCAATCCAACACCAACACAAATCATGGAAGTGAAGAAGTCAGTGAGTACGAAAAATGGGGGAATCATTTCATCCAAGGAATATAACTCCTCCACTATCATAATATCTGGGCTAAACATCATTATGACCCTGGACATACTCCCTCTGGTGTAATTAGTTGCAATATTATTCATGGATTGAATTTACTTATATAGATCCCAAATAAATTCCGATGAGAGAAAAATCACTCTCCATATGGAGAATCTATCCCCATTTCTATACAAGTGAATTTATAAAGATGAATCTTTTTTAGAACCACCATCTCAATAATGGATATTACTACCCAATGATCACACATATCTGACTCAGATGATTGAGTCTAAGGAGGCAACCATCCTTGAAGAAATTCGTATTTTGTTGGAATTCACTGAAGTGTTTCTTAGGAAATTTCCTGGTCTTCCTCCTGGAGGAGATGTTGAATTCTATATTAACCTTATACCTAGGGTGCTGCCTATATCCAAGACTCTATATAGAATGGATGTTGTGGTTCTTGAGGAGATAAATAAAAACCAATAGAAGAATCTAGATAAAGTGATTATATACCCATGTTCTTTCCCATCGGGTAAACCAGTCCTCTTAATCAAGAAGAATGATGGGTCAATGAAACTTTTCATAGATTATCATGAGCTATGCTAAATAATGATAATGAACAAGTATCCTCTACACCTAATTGATAACTTTTTTGATTAGCTACGTAGAGCACAATACTACTCCATGGTGGATTTAGGGTTGGGATCTTACCATGTAATGGTGAATAAGCTAGAAATCCCCAAGACTACATTTTTTTCAAGGTAAGGGAACTAATAAATCATAGTATTTCCTTTCAGACTCACTAATGCTCTAGAAATCTTCATGGAATTTAGGAATAGTGTCATTAGATATTACCTAGATAAATTTTATGTTTTCTTTATAGACGATATCCTTTTATATGCAAAAAAAAGGAGGATCATGTGGAGAATCTAAGAACTATTCTAGAGATCTTGTAAAAGGTGAAGCATTATGTAATGTATAGTAAATGTGAGTTATAGTTGAATGAAGTCTCATTCTTCAGTCACATTATAACAAGAAATGTTATTTTTGTGGACCCCTTTAAGACAGATTCAATTAATTTATGGTTGGGTCCAACATAAGGAATGGATATAATTTTCATCATGGTGTTATCTATATATTATACTCAATTTGTGAGAAATTCTTCATGATTTTTAAACCCTCTTACCAATATAATTTTGAAGGGAGTAATGATTTATTTGATTGATGAATGTGATGAGAGTATCATAGAGTAAAAAATGTGGCTTCCCAATGAAAATGTTCTCAAACTACCCATAAGTTGAGAACCTTTTGTTGTATTTTTTGATTCTTCATAGAAAGTCCTGGATGAAGTGTTGATGATAAATAAAAAATTCATTGAAAATTATTAATGGAAACTAAATATTCATGAGAAACATTATCCAAAAAATGATCTGGAGATGGATGTAGTGATCTTCACTTTGAATATTTGGTAGAATTACCTCTTTGTGGAGAAGTGTGAAATATACAGGGATAAAAAAAGTCTCATGTATTTATTCACATCGAATGAGTAAAATCTACGCTAATGAAAATGTATAGATTTGACCAAAGACTGTGACTGATAAACCCATTACCACCCAACGAAATCGAACTAGGTGGCAGATTATCTAACTAGAAAGAACCCATTAATTCTATCACTGATGATAATCTAAGAGGATCCAATAATCATAGTTTTAATGAATATGAACATGGGAATCATAATGTAGGGATCGTAATAAATCCATTCGTAAAGTATTTCTCAACAATAGCTATTGGAAAGGTTAAAGGATGTCGTAATGGATGATGTGGGAATTTAGAAGAAGGTAGAACCTATCAATAAAGGTAATTAATTAGAGTTCAATGTCAATGAAAAAGGAATTGTGATAATTGGGTCAAGAATATGTGGTCAATAAAATTTGGTGTTAAAAAAATAACTTTTGGATGTTGCACATAGTTACAATTTCTCCATTCCCCCAAGGAACACAAATATGTATCAAGATATCTGATAGAATTATTGGTGGGATAACATGAGGAGATAGATCAATGAGTATACATAAAAGTGCATAATATGTCAAGAAGTGAATGCTGATAGGCAGAAGTCATAGGGGATGTTGCATCCATTACCCATAGCCTACAAGAAATGAGAGAACATCACCAAGGACTTTGTAAATAGAAATCCAAAGAAATCCAAAGGGAATAATTCATTCTGGGTTTTTGTGGATTTTAAAAAAATGAATGCACACTTCATTGATAGTAAGGCTTATCATCCTTAGAACAATGGCTAATATGAGAGGACTATCAAAACACTTTAGGATGTGTTGAGAGCATTTTAAATAGACCTTAATGGATTATTGGATAAACATCTTTCTCGAGTTGAGTTCTCTTAAAAAATAGTTTCCCCTCATGCATCCAAATATATCCTAAAAAATACATGTATGGGAAGTGGTTCAGAACACCGACATGTTGGGATGACGTTGGGGAGAGAAAATCACTAGCTCTAGAAATGGTCAATGAAATGGTGATGGTCTAGACCATATTGCATCACATTAAAGCTTATTATAGTCGACAAAATGGCTAAGATGATAATTGTCGATGAGACGTAGAGTTTGTTGTCAGATACATGGTATTCCTCCATATATCACTATGGGAGAGAGTTATGAGATTTCTGATGAATGTAAATCAGAGTCCAAGGTACATAGACCATTTGATACCCTTTATCGCATTATAGTAGTGGCATATCTACTACCACTACCACTTAACATGTCTCAAGTAAATGATGTATTCCATGCATCAATATTGAGGAAGTACATACCTAACCCATAACTTGTACTCAATAAAGAGGTGGTTCCATTGGGGAATGACCTCTCTTATGAAGAGATGTTGTTGAGGATCATAGCTCATAGAGAAAATGATTTACGAAATAATACAATGTCCCTCGTCAATGTTTTGTGGAGAAACCACAAGATTGAGGAAGAATCAGGAGAATCAGAGAAAGTGAAGAAGTAGAGTTACCTATATCTGCTTTAGTGTGAGAAAATGAAATTTCTAGGATGAAATTTTCTAAGGGGTGAAGATTATAACAACCCAAAAATTCATTAATGAAAATCCATCTAGATCAAATTATTTGTATTTTTATGTAAAATGGTTATATGAAATATTCACTTCCATGGTTTTATGTTTTTGGATTCTAAAATACCAATAATAATTATAACCATTTCTAATATAGCTGTTAAATAATGATCACTTGATTAGTATAAACATAGGGCCATAAAAAATAAAATATTAATATATAAAGTTAGTGATGGAATCATTCAGTAGAATTGATCCAGAGGAAGCACATTTGTTGGTTCTCATAAAGGAGGTGGCGTCATTGGGATTTTCTCTCAACCAAGCCAAATCTGATCATAAACACGTTATGATCGAGAAAAACTACATATTGGATAACTAGATGTTGATAGAGATTACCACCCGAGGGAAATTATCTGATTCACCCCAAGATATTATCACTATCCAACACCATACCATTTAGTCTTATGCCGGTATTATAAGGGATTATGTAATGATGCAATAGTTTTATGGTTATATACATTATTTTAGAATAGAGAATATTCATTCATTTTATTATTATTACATTTTAAATATTTTTAAGGAAAAAATATAATTTTTAGACTATTATTACTTAATTAATGGGTATTTAAATGAAGTAATTTTTTGTAATTTTTTTTCACTAAATTAATTTTTCTAAAAAATAAATTACCATATAATTTTTTTAATAAAATTGTTATTTTTATTAAGGTTTGAAAGCTATTGTTTTCAAAAACCATGAATATTTTTATAAATGTCGGTTTTTATTTTAAAAGTAAATAAAATATTTTGAAAAATATTTAAAAAAATGAAAATTAATTTTGGAATCAGGACCACGAAATTATGCAATTGTGGTTTTTTCATACTTTTCTAAGACAATCAAATTTTTGGGTGAAGATTAAATTCTGTTTAAATATATAATGTTTTTTAAGAAATCATAATGACTCAATAGTGAGGTAATAAAATTCTATAAACATTATCTTCGGTAAACATATGTTTTACCCTTAAAATAATGTGATTTTAGGATTTTTCATTTATTTTCAAATGCATTAATGGACCCTTCAATAGTTATAAAACTTTTAAACTTTTTGAATTGATTTCCTTGAGAGTGTGAAGCACCTCCACATATGCAAGCGTACTATTTTAAGATGTTTGTCCATTGGAAATATAAAATATTATTATCCAATCCCCTTTTCAAAAATCCCGGGAAAAAACAAGGGATTGTTTGTGGTTTTTTATTAGTTTAATGTGTGGTGTCCCAAACCAAAATAATAATGACATCCCTCCCCTTTCCTTTATAAAACCACACAAGAACCCACATCTTTATTACTAAAAACCATTTTAGAATGACCAAAACCAGACCTATAATCTCTATAATCCCCCTAAGGTTCCCCATGTTCCGAAAAATTCTCTCCAATGCCCCTTCCAGCCTTTGGGACCACACATCCAAGTAAGGGATTTCATCCTTTATCATTTTTTTCCAATATTAATTAAGTTGTTATCCCCTATTATTTTTAATTTTAAATGTCAGTGTGTGTTTTATATACTCCACCATTCTTACCTCCTTATGTTTTTGTGATGAGACACCACATTCTCTCTCATTATTGTCTCCCAATTTCACATGTTACCAAGCTGAACTTCGGTAAGGATTTTATACTTTTTCATTTTCATCCAAATATCCTTATAGTTATATCATTTTTTTTGAGTTAAAACATTTTGGGTATGATTTATCACTTCCCCATAACTACCCAAAATAATTTTTAATGATTATTTATCCCTTTATCTCTCATCAATTCCCCCCATGTTCACCCGTTACAATATAGAAATTCATTAATGAATTTCTCTTTTTTCATTAACATTCAAGCAATTCCTATTTATTATGAATCTAAATTCGATTACATATGTTGAGACATGTTTCTATATAACCCCATACATTCCATTACATGTAAATATTATTATACTACCCTTTTTCTCTCATCAATCAATTTTATTAATTATTATGTCATGTCACTGTGCAACCAAAATTTCATCCAGATTTTCCAAGACAAAGACATTTTGTAGTTAATACCATGTCCATTTCTATATAAAGGATATTCAACCTTAGGAACATTTAATTATTTATTATAGATATTCACGTATGAACACTAAATTAAATTATCTTTTAATAAATTTTGATTTTAAGGAATCCATGTTTCATCATCCATGTGGCCAACTTATGCATTAAATTAAATGATTAAGAAGGGTGCACAATTATAACACTCCAATGTGTTCTGTAATGATTAATATCATGATAATCAAATGAAATGAGGGTTTACTCATGATAATAAAATTGAAATTAGTGTTTACCCTTGATTTATGTGCAATTATCCTTGGTTCATGAAAATACCATGTTAACTGTTTTTGCCACATTTCCATGTTATGATAATCATGATATATCATACCTTTATGTTCATGTCTCTATTATGCTCCATTGATAGCCCTATTTACTATCATTTATAGTATTTGTCATGTTATTACTTGTTTACTCCCTTACTGGGATTTATATCTCACCCTTTTCTTATGAATTTCCTCGGGTTATCCCATTCAATGCTATGTACGATGGAATGCATTGGTCATGTAATGGAATATTTTTACAAAGATATTGTCTTTCACATATAATGTCATCATGTAATGATACTAAGCCCCAAAAAAATTAGAAATATCCATCGTCTATGTTGTGTCATGTGGAAAATTTATGTAATAAATTACGTTTATCTGTGTAATAAAATGACGAGTTGTCATAATTGTTCAACTGGGAAAACATATTTCATTCAAAAAAACATTATCCAGTATAAAGGTTTAATTTTTTATAATGTGGATATATGGTGTTTTGGTTGTTTTATATTTGTAATATAATTGATATGTGAATTGTTAATATATATATATATATATATGTAAATATATTTATGTTCTTTTTTATTCATAAATTATGTTTTATGGGAATATGTGTGTTAACATTACAAGGATGGTTCATGATGACATTCATAGAGCTATTAGTTATTGAAAGATGATGAGATGATGAGGTGATGTGTTGAATGTAATAGTGTCGTCATATATATATATATATATATATGTATTTTTGAAAACAATAACAATATAAATAAATTTTCTATATTTTTCATGGGATTTGTTGAGGTATTTATATCTTGTAATAATATATCCCAATATTAGTTAATTAAATAGAATGTTTTGATTTTATTTGTATTTTCCTAAAAATCGTGTAGTTCTTTATGTGGATGTTCAAGATGGTAAAATTAGATCTATTTTAATTAATTTTTTAACATTATTATAATTTATAGATGATAAATAATAAAATATAAAATTCAGGAATGATTTATTATTCATTTTCACCTAGAATAGTTTAGGGTTAATGAATGTATATATTACCTATATATGCTGTATTAATAATTTTTAATTTAATATAGTTTAATATGATGATATTAAGTGTATTATTTTGTTTCATTATTTATTCAATGAGTTATCCAATAATCGAATAGTGTTGTTATATGTCGGTTCAATTTTTAAATGAAATATTCTTCATTGTTTTTTCCTTCAAGTTAATATACTCATGCATGAGTGTACTTATTTATATGGTAACTCTATTATAAAATAGTGGACAGGGATATAATTGTTTATTAAATTCAGTTTTTATGTGTATTACCTCTAAAAAATTAATTTTATTCCCAAGGTTAGAGAAACCAAACCATGCCCTATTAATAAAATTTATTGTAACTCTCTATTTTTTTGACACAAGAGTTATCATCATAATGTTTTTGAGTGATCGTTATGATTGATAATGTAATGAAATAAAAATTCATATTGTAATTATAAAAAATATACATTCATCATAATAAATTTTGAATTATATTTAATAATGGATGTACATAGAAATAAAATAATAGAAAAGTATTACATTTCATATAATAACCCCAATTAGGATAGCAATGACTAGTACACGGATACAAAAACAACAAAATCTTGTCCTCTAAATATTTTAATCCTTAGTATAAGACTCATATAATAATCATACACAATAAATTAAAATAATTAATAAAAAATAAATATTATGAATTTAATAAACATTGTCAAAGGAATTGTAAGAACCATTGAGAATGATGTAGTATATATTTGTGATTAATGGCATATATATATTATTTCATTAAATTGTTTCCATTGGAATATAGTCATTGTATAATATGATAATTTGTCAATATGACTGATGGTCAAAAATATTGTTCATTTCTATGACCACTGGTAAGAAAATTACAATTTTACTCAGTGTTTATAAATTTTAGTGATAATTGATAGTTGACGAAGGAAAGGAAATCAATGGAATAAAAAAGTAATGTTACGATTTTTTAATCACATTTTTTAATATTTTACGATGTTATATTGACTTCTGGTTAAAAAACCAACATGAGTTTTTGATTTAATAATTAAGGCATAAGCGTAATCGAATAGGGGGGGTCAAGAGAGTAGAAATCATCACAAGGTAAATGGTTAGTTATGACATGCCATGAAACTACTACAATAGAACTAATTGTGATTAGGGTGTATTCCGAGGTAATAATGGGTTTAATACGACGAGCACAGTAACATAAAAGTATAATTAACAATTTAATTAATTAATTAAGGATTTCATAAATAAAATATTTAGTATGATTTTAATTAATAAATATACATGAATGTTAGATAAATTTTATAAAGAAAATTTTTAATAACATAAAAATTATACAATCTGAAAAAAGTATACATTTTAAAATATACTAACATATTCTAAAAGGAATATATTTTCATGACATAAAAAGTTAACACAATATTTTTTTAAATGTAAATGATAATATAATTTTTTAATTTCATATGAAATTTTTATATGTGATAGAAAGTTGGTGTTGTCATAAAAGCTATTATTATTAAATATAAAATGAATTTACATTTAAATAATAAATTTATAAAACATTAGAACATATTTTGTTAAAAACCATATATTTTCAACCATCATGATGAAATTTGGATTGGGTTAAATTATATGAATTTTCTTAAATATATCATTTTTAAGCCAATATGAAATATATAAAATTTTTATTTTAGTATGTTTTATGAAATCATATATATGTAATAATGATATAATAATAATTTATACAAAATATAAAACCAAAATTATTTTATTCTACTAATAATAGTTATTTTAATTATTTTATATAAACTTCCAAACATATAGATTAGATTTTTAAGTCTAAAATATAAATTATTATATTATGAAATATATTTTTTAAAAAATCTATATTATGATTTCCATATTTGTATTTATAAATTTGATTCATATTTTAATATATTATAATATTATAAATGTGAGTTATATTGCCAAAAACATGTTCTAAACCATAGTTTTGACTATAACAACCGAAAAATTTTATATATAGATATTAAATCATAATCGATGAATATTCATTACTTAACCTAATCACACTCATGATGGCCAAAAATTAATAATTCCTTCGGAAACATATGAACATGAATGTGTTGTATATAATTGTTATAAATTGTCTCCCACTTATTTTTTCATCTATAGAACCATGAAAATCATATATTATGTAATACCATTAATCATAATTAGAGAAAAATAAACATTGAGAAGTGTGATCTCAGATGATTAATAGGTTTTATCAACATAAATTTATAAACATAACATGGTTATAAGTGTTTGAGAACATTATAATAAAAGATGAGAACCATACCCATAATGTGAACAAAAAAAATATCGGGTCATTACAGCTTTATTTTAACATCATAAGACATTAATCATAATAAAATTAGAAAACATGATCCATTATAGAATAACAATGGTATCCTACATTGATTTTTGGAATACATATAACCATAAAACAATATATATCATTAAAATAAATAATGAAATTAATAACATGTTTTTCAGGGGAAATAAAAATATCTA
This sequence comes from Viscum album, assembly GCA_963277665.1. Lineage (NCBI taxonomy): Eukaryota > Viridiplantae > Streptophyta > Magnoliopsida > Santalales > Viscaceae > Viscum > Viscum album. Next base: position 2,068,772,435 of record OY728160.1, read on the forward strand.
ACTACATTGGGCATGGGATAACCTCATTTCACCATCAATTTTAGAATGAGACAACCTTCCATGCACATTCATATTGTGACCCTATCCATTTACATATAACATTAAATTATTTTAAAAAAATCATACAATATAGTTCAAGACAAGGATCGTAAATTAAAGTGTCTTGGATGGATATGTACATAATAAAATGTTATAAAAACAAATTTTTTTAAAAACGCTATTTTGAGCTAATATCATCTATTGTGTTCATAAATAATATTAAGATAACATCAGAATAACAAGAACATTGTTATGAGATAATATGCCAGTAAGGGAATAACCATATGATCACTACATTAACACATCACATTGAAGGCATGAAATGGAGATATAAAATAGGCATGTAACATATGGAATCATAACATATAAACATGGGATAATTAATAAATGTAAACACAGAAATGTGGAACAAAAATATAACATGAATTTAGTATGAGTTAAGGATAACCACCAGCATTGTTTCCCATAGTATCACAATCCAATGATAACCACCAAGACTGTCACACATAATGTCTCATGAGACTCAAAATTTCCCTATTTCATTGGAGTTCTATATGGGTGAACCAATGTCACTTTTCATGGATATGATTTCTATATAATTAATCATACATAATAAATACTAGATAAATATAATGTTTACCCATGGAATGAATCAAGTACCACAATCATGATATAAGCATAAGCAATGGGTATATCAATAATGTGTCCATGAATGAATGGAATTATAACATATATGGAAGTTAAAAATTTTAAATAGGAATATGACATGGTAATTTATTTAAAACATATGTGGAAACATGTATTAATTGTATTTGATAAATATTAGAATTAAATTATTTTATGCGGTTTTACGGAAATTACTATATGTATTTTAATATAAAAAACGGAAAAATATTTTATATAAAACATGATGTGAAGCAAGAAATATTTCTCAATAAAAATAACTATTTTATAAAGTCAACGGTTACATAAAACATAGGATATAGTGCACCTGAAATGGGGAAATAATTTTTTGAGTTTCTTTAAAAATGAGTCTGCTTATTGGAAAATATCGAATATGGAATCATATAAAAAAATGTATATCCCTAAACTAAAATGATTTATAGACCTTGAAACATGAGTTTTTATCATATACATAGTATTTATATTCTGTACATAAAATAGAGAAGCCATAATTATTTCGATAAAACGTATGATAGGGAAACCCGAAGGAATAAAGGTGGTTCAGGTGAATCGGAAATTTAATATTAGCATGGTATCAAGTGTACATAAGAGGTCATAATGATATAAAAATGGATTTATCATCATTTATAAATCATGAATAATGTATGTTTGAGTTTATAAATAATACCTCATCATTAGGTATTACACATAAAATGTCATAACATAGGGGACATTCATTAATAATAGTGAAATGGAGAAGATCCCTTACCTTAAGTTTGTTGGTGTTCTTCACATGATATAAATAGACAAAATAGTAAAATAAGGTTCATTAATTAATAATTACATAACCTATTATATATTTATAATATTTATTATACACTTTTTATGTTCATTTAAAACCAATTTGATTGGTTATGAGGTTCAATTTCATTGTCCTGGTTAGTTTTCTTACACAGTTTTAATGATCAATTCATTTATATTAATGTTCGGATATACATGTAATATGAATTTGTATATATATAATTGAATTTATATTTTATTATTGAAAATCCATAAGGTTACATTGTTGAAAATTTAATTGGGATACTTTGAGTGAGGATGAATCGTTATATAAAACATTAAAGATAAATGCATGATTTAATTTTGAAATTTTTCACATAACTAACATATTTGGAACTATTATATAACATCATGTGAGAATGAGGATTCCATGAAAATATAATATTTATAATAAGTATTTATTAGTCTATCTCAACCATAATTTTTCTCGTGTCCAGTATAGAATATGGTAATAGAAATTGATAAACCCTTATCCTTGAATGTGATAAATTAACACATCTAGGAATGTGTTTTCATTTCATTCATATAATGTAATGGAAAATTATAGATGATAATAAATAATCAAATAATTTTTAAAAAATTATATTATATGTATCTTACTGAGGTTGTCATACTATTTGGGTGAAGGGTGGTGAGGAAAGAAAAAAGAAAAAAAAGAACGTGAAAGGAAATAAAAGAATGAGAAAAAACCATCTTACTCTTGAGTTTATCTCATTTGTGAACATCATAAGGTTATTATTTTTATCCTTTTGATGATACAAAATTCTTCTAGATGTGGGAAAGGTTGTTTAGATGATTTTTGGTAATAATTTATATAAGGCACAAGGCTTGAGAAGACTGGCGAGAATAGGTAAGGATTAGTGGTATATATAGTGGTGGAGAAGAGGGTTTTCATAATATTATAATAATTAATTTATTATTTTTAAATAAGACAAGATATAATGATGATCCCATGACCTAGAATAGTAATAAATGAATTTAAATTCAATATTTGGATTCTTACATCTCTTATGATGTCAGGATTAGTAATGTAAACAATAATGTACTAATACGGTAAATTAATGTATTTTATGATTCACAAAAATTAATGTATGTCAAAAAAATCCCAAAAATTCATCCTATCCTTTTTTTCAACATATAAAATCCAAAAATGAAATCCATTTTTCAAAAATAATTTTCCAAATATATTATGTTACTTTTTAATTAAAATCAAAAATAACTTGAAAAATATCACTTTTAAAAGTTTTATTTTATAATTAGAAGATATAGATATATAAAACTTCCACTTAAATCTTATTTATATAATATCATAGGTAGGGTTTCTATTCATTAGGTTATTTCACTATTCATTAGGGTAATATTACAATTAAAAGGGGTATGTTACTATTCACCAAAAATTATGTTTGTCATATTAGACTTGAAATAACATGCATATTGCAACTGTGTATGATAGATTTTCAAAAATCAAAACACATAAGAATAAAAATTATTTTTAATGTTCAGATAGCACAATGTATTTCATTATGTTCTGATTTCATGTGATTATATTACATAGATATAAGAAAATAATTTCCATTGTTAAAACACTGACTCATTACATTGATCCGCCCATAAGAAAATATTCCATTGAAATTTCATTTTACATTTTATGCCAAAAATATGTTTGGGGACATTTCCATAATTGCCTCTTCGAGTTCACATGATACCTCTTCATACATATGATTCGACCATAGTACATTGACCAGGTTAGTAGTCTTGTTACATAGAACATTATCTACACGATCCACGATATTCACTACCTTCTCCTTTTAAGAAAGATCATCCCCCAACTATACAACCTATGAAGAGAGTACATGTGAAGGATCTGGAATGTAATCCATAAGAGGGATACATGAAATACATCATGTTCATTAGACATGGAAGGCAATTGTGAATGTAGATATGAGACATCTCTAACACAGTTAAGGATCTCTAAGGGGATGATGTAACTGGGACGTAGCTTCCCATTCATTCCCACTCTCATGAACTACATCCAAGGAGATATGGGTAGAAATAACATGTCTCCATCTTTGATCTCATGGTCTTGTTGACGATTTTCTTCATAACTCTTCTGTCAATATGGAATTTATTGATATACTGCTGAATGGTTTTCACCTTATCTACCATTTCATCAACCATTTCAGGTCATAGCACAAATGAGAGCTAACATTATCCCAATATTCCAGTGTTCTGCACCTTATCCCATAAAGGGCTTCATATGTTTTCATTTTAATTCTACAGTTTAAACTACTGTTATAGGGGAATTCAACTAGTGAGATATGGTGTTTCCATCCTCCTTTGATGTCTATAGAATATTATCTCAACATTTCATCCAGTTTCTAAATAGGTCACTCATATTGGATATTAGTTTGAGTGTGATTGAATGTAGTGATGGTCAGTCAAGTTCTTAGAACATGTTGGTGAAGGACCCTATGTCACACTGAGGGGGGGGGGGGGTGAATCAGGGTGTCAACTTTTTCACCAATTTATTGGATCTTGTTCCCACATTGGTATGAACATAATTTAACTTGTATGTTGGATATGATAAATAATAACAACATTCATATTCTGATGGAAAACACAACACTTTTACATGGTTCACCACAATGGGCTAAATCCTTGGATAATTCATAGGCAAGTTGTCAGTCATACCAAATTCCACTAATTTTCACTAGTTGTGGATTACAAGGTTCGAGTAAGGACTTTCTATTCCAGGCACAATACCTTTACAATGTTCAGAAATACCTCACTGCTTCCCTCATATCAGTTCCGTAGACTCCCCTTGGCTCACTTCCCTTGGTGAATTCAAACATAGTTTATGTGCATGGAGGTCCCATAAACAGATAGGCAAGAATGACTTTGTATCTTGGTCAACATTATACTTGTCTTGCATATAGACCCAGAGTTTATTCTATTTAATGTTCATCCATCTTCTCCAGTGAAACAAAAATATATAGTAATACATCCTATTATTCATGGACAAAATCACTAATTCTTTTCTGTTTATTCAGACACTGAAACACAGCTCACTAGGAATCATTATAATAAACCCTTCTTCTCGCTTCCTCAAATGTATTCAAGAAAACATGCATGTAGTATTTAAAATAACTCTTATCATTCTTTTAATTCTCCACAAGTGCACCCATAGTTTTGGACCATTCATTAAATGTCCTCACATATGTGGAATGTAAACAAATTATCTCCACTATTTAATTATTAATTCTTCACAAATGAACACAAATGCTGCCATGAAATTATTCAAATTAATCGATCGTGAATGTATGAAAATTAATTTATATTCTTCTCATGATCACACACAAATTCATATTCAGTTAATTCAAAATCTTTGTTTCTTGTATAATATTATACAAAATTGTTATTTTAGAACCTAATGGGGTACCTCAGTATTATGGTGTTTATGTTTTCCCCCCTTTGTTTTCACCAAGAGAGAATGTATTTCTTCATTACATAGAATATATATGTATTACTCACAAATGAGGAAGGTTCACAGCTCCTCCTCACACAATGGATGTGTGGGATTACATCGCACAAGAAGTGCATAACTCATTCGAGTACCAAATGGTACACGGTTCTGCTATGTGAACAAAGTCAAATATGAAACATCCCCCCATGGTATTCTCTTCACTAAGAACCAGAGTTGTATGTGGGCAAGATGGGTGGTACACAAAAAGATTTCTCCATAAATCAAAAATAGTATGCAACTCGTTCTCTTCACAAACTAGGTGCGGTTAGTGGCTCAACTTCTCCGCTTACCAGAGTGGTATGTGGTTAACTCATTCGCAAACAAATTCAGTGTGCGTGATACTCTTCACGAACCTCAAATAGTTTTCAGATAATTCTTGTTACTTCATGATCATAAATATCAATGAAGCTATGTTTCATAGAAAAAAATAGCTAACAAAATCCCGGATGCAGCAAATTTTTTTCAAATCAGTCAGTCTCTTTGTTTAAGAAGATATCATATCCTTCCAAGTTAAAATGTATTGATCTATATAAAAAAGTTATTAGTTTTAAAATAATCAGAATAGAGATATATGGTACACTGAGATTCTTAGTTGTTTCCTTTTCATGTCCATACACATCACCTCTCTGGTGAAAACATCTCATGCAGGCACTGTAAATCACATGAAAATTTTAATCACTAACTCCCAAGCATCCATGTTGTGGCCTCAGACTATCACTTCTTTCAGACACATTCGAACTCAGTAATTTAGTATCATGCGTGTAAATAAAATTTCCTCGAAGATATCTTATCTTCCCTTCAACCATAATATAATGGTTGAATTCATAACTGGTGGTTGGATGGTCGATTAGAAATGTGTGGCTGCAGTTCCGAAGGACTGTGGCACCTATATTCCATCGAGGGATCGAAGGTTGAAGATGATGGTGAGAGCTCTCCTCTGTCATTGGATCAACTCAGATTGTACATGGATGGAAGAGAATAGATCTAATGATTTTAGATGGAGTGTGCAAGTGAGAACATTTGCAAGATCAAATGGATAGCGTTGATCAGATCTATATTTTTAAAATATCCTCCCACCTCGAACCACAACTATGGTATCACATTGTTTATCAACCATGTTGTGGCAGGAACACCTCATGTTACTTCAACTCCATCCATGATAACTATATAATATTATCATCTCCAGATATGTGTAGAAATAAGTATGCTCCCTTCTTGTGTCCACTCTCATTACAAATATCACAGATGTTTTCTAGCATTCCAAATCTATTTACAGTATACAGATTCTTCTAGATATGTCGATGTTTCTTCTTCTTCTATGGATTTATCCCTTTCTTAATAGGATTTTCTGTGATTTTTCATTTAAATGATTGTAAGCACAATCCAGTTCACCATTATAAAAGTGATTACAAGACCAACATTGACCCACAAATCTAGACTTCTTTGATATCATCGGTATAATATTGTTTTGGAATTTTTCTAAACTTGTTTTTCTCTACCAAGGTAAACATCTTCTAACCTATTCTACCTATCCACCATGACCTTGGTCGTAGGTTTATTATCCTCACCTATACATATCCATACTTTTTTATAATTTTTCTTCCGACCTATCCTTCTACAAAAAACATATTTAAAAACAATTCTACAAGTTGATATACATGGAACATTTACTTTCTCCACTACTTGTGACAGATCAATGAGTGAATTAATGATATTTTTATCACATGTTGGAGGTCTTTTGGCTTTAGAATCCTCTAGTGAACATTGACTATCCGATGAAACTATTTCATTATTTTATGAAGTCTCAATTTGTGTCTTATCTTGATTGGTAAACTGGGGTTCCAATATTAGACATTCCATAATGAGGATTATCTTTTGATATTCAATCATGATCATCATGTCATCATAAGCCATTTTTAATCTTTCTACCCCAACTTCATGAAACATTACATTGGTTTGTAACAACGAGTCCAGTTCCTCGGATTTCATGGAATTTTATTAGAAATTTATAAACATGACATTAGAGTGATTATTCATCTCATATTTAAATTCATGAATCATTTCTTCTAGAGTGTTATTGTCTCCCTGTTTATATTCAAAGGCATTGATTTTTATGGTTAGCTTATAGCATTCTGACACATTCATTTTCTATCATTCCTCTATATTATCAGCTTCAATTCCTAGTCAGATAATCTCAGCCTGCATACATTGAAGTGTTTAATAAATTGCATCAACACTTTCTTTTTTAAATTCATACAAATTGGTTCATAATATTACATGATCACTAGAGTATAAGATATAAATTTATTATTTTTCATTGGTAGAAACCTGACCCACCTTCTCTTTACTACCCAAGAATGTTATTTATTTATTATTGGAAGGGAATGAAGAACTACACACTGCTTCTCTATTAGTAATGAGATAAATATTGATGTGATTCTTCTCTTTCTTTTTTCTTATTCATCACAGTCATGTTGGGTATAGATTTATGCCCAGAGATAACTGAACTTTCATCAAGACTACTCTTTATTGTTGAATTAGAAATGAAACTCAAAAGATCTTCCAAATTGAATTATTGTAATGTATCCAACATATGTAATACCCTTTGCTGTAATATAAATTGATGGACCCTAGTTAACCTTGAGAGGGAGGTGGTGAATCAGGGTTTCAATGTTTTCTCCCTTTTATTGGATCTTGTTCCCACATTGGTAGGAATTTTATTAAAACTATATGATGGATATGTTTAATAATTAAAACATTCAAATGATGAAGGATGACACATCACTTTTACTTAGTTCACCACTAAGGGCTATGTCAAAAGAGTATACACTGACATGTTTCTAGTCATACCTAATTCCACCAATCATTACTTGGTGTGGATTACAAGGTTTGAGTATAGTCACTCTACCCTAGGCACATTGCCTTTAAATGGTTCAGGGACAGATCAATGCTTCCATCAGATAACATACGTAGACTCCCCATGGATCATTCCCTAGGTGAATTCGAACTCAGTATATTGATTTGAAGGTCCCATCAAGAGAGAGGTATGAAAGTCTTTGTATCTTTTTCGGTGAGATATTTTTCTTGCATAGTGTTCCAAATTTGATGCTCTTTAATGTTCAATATTATTCTCCAATGAAACTAACAGATGTACTATGTCTTATTATTCTTCTTAGCAAGAATAAAAAATTATTTTTCTATTGTTCAATCACAAAAACACATCTCACTATGAATCATTAGAATCAACTTTATTCTCTCATCCTAAAATTTATACATGAGACCATGCATGTAAACATCAAATGAACTAGTATCCTTCTTTTTTTCTTCACATTTTCTCGCATGGTTTCGACTCTTTCTGTAAATTTCATCACATATGCCGGAAATAATACCAAGGCTCTACATAGTTTCATTATTCATGATTCACAAATGCACACACATGCTGCCTTGAAATTATTCAATTGAAGAGTGCATGCATGCACGCACATTCCTTTTTCTTCTTCTCAAGTGCACACCCAAAGACTTATTTAGTTCATTCAAATTCTAATTTCTAGTATATGATTATCCGTGAACATTTACTAAAAAACGATGGAGGTAGTCCACTTTTTGGTTTATGCATGTAGACATGGGAGTCTCAAATCATTCAGTTGATTATCATGTGAATCAGGTGTGTGATCTCTAATTTTTATTTACAAACACGCACCACCTCGATTTTAGGGATTTCATGTTTCTTCACTTTGTTTTCCACCCTGAGGGTATAGATTTCTTATTTTCACAAAATGTCTACATCTCATTCAAAATGATGAATGGTTTGCATCTCCTCCTAACACAAGGGATGTGTGGGATTCTTTTGCATAGGTAATACGAACATCCTTTTCATACCAAATGGTGGGTAGTTCTACTCCTTGAACTGAGTGGTGTGCAGAACATCCCCTTGTGGGATTTTATTCACCGTGAACCATAGTGGTATGCGGTCAATCTATTTGTTATGTGTGAAAATATCACCCTTAGTACAAAAAGGTAAGTGGATCATTCTCATCACGCACTAGGATTGGTTCACAGCTCTACTTCCTATTGAACTAGAGTGCTACGCAGTTTGCTTGTTCTTGAACCAAATAGGTATGAAGGATACTCTTCACGAACCTAAAATGGTTCCTGGACTATGATTCCTCCTTCTTGGACAAAATTATCAAAGAGGCTCAGTTTCATAGGAAAAATTACTTCTTGAATGTTTGAATTCAACAATTTTTTTTTAATTGGAGAGTCCCATTTAATAAAAAGAAATTATATCTTTACGCGTTCAAATTCATTGATCTATGTCATAATGATCACAGTTTTAAAATCATAAAAACATCGAAATATGATACACTGTGATTATCAGTTGTTTACTTTTCATTATCACTACTATATCCTTTCTTGTGAAAACATATTGTGCATGCACTGAGAATTGATGCAATCTACAATCACTAACACTCGAGCTTTCTTGTTGCGGCTTCGCACCTTCGCCTGCTTCGGCCACGTTTGAACTCAATCATTTCATTGCATTCATGAAAATTAATTTTCATGCATGATATCATAGGTAACCATCAAACATAATATAGTGGTTTTATTAATAAACGATGTCTGGATGTTTGATTAGGAATGTGTGATCGTGTATCCGGCGGACTGTGGCACCAAGATCACTTTTAGGGTTCAGTGGTTGATGATGATTGTATTTGCTCTCCATAATCATTGGATCAGCTCAAATTGAACTTGGATGAAATCAATTGGATCTTAGGATGCAAGATGGAGCGTGCACCTAATATAATAAACAATTTCAGATGGGCAGCACGGATCATGTCTTTGTTTTTAATATGTAATCCCACATTGAAACACTGTGATTTTTTCTCGTTGTTTATCATTAAATCCATAGAGCATCGTCATTGATTACTCATAATCCATCTAATGTACATCCCATACCATGTTCAACCTATAGGTGCACACTTAGCACCCATTATTCTCCTCGTGTGTGCTCCAAGCACCTACCCTTGATGGGTTCACCTCCGTGTGCCACCTCCTGGCATATACAAAGCCCTCGCAGACCCTGCCTCCTACGGGATGGCCAGGTTAGATTCCCAATGGGTGTGGTCGACTTATGTGGTCCTACAAATGTCTATGGTTGTGGAAGGATTTCTAGCTAGTGGGATGGACCTGTTATTAGTAAGTATTATAAAAATACATACAATGAAACTATGTATGCAATGAAATTAATGTTAACCATGCAATTCTGAGCCTCCTCACACCATTTTATTTTTCCTACTCAAATAAACACTTAGGATCTGGGAATTATGAATTAAATTTTCCATTTCAACTTGGAGAGTTCCTTATTCGTGTTTTTCATCATAGACATCCATTGACACTCATTGGAAACAAATAAAATCTTCATAATCAATGTGGTCCCAACTGTTAGATATTTTTTCATAACATCGAGTTGAATCACATATAATGATCATATTCAATAAATATTATTACTTTGTGTAGTCGTAACACATATTTTATGGGTATCTATTTAATTTTATCCAGGGATATGACCTCTTGAATTGCAATAAAAATAGTTTTCTTCATATGATGATCCCCAATGACCCATAATGAATTATTTCCTCTGGATGTCCTTAGAAGTCTGGTGATAAAGTACATAGTGATATTTTCCCACATCTGTGATGGTATGGGTTGTGGTTGTATCATACCCTTTCACTTTTTCCTCTCATCCTTCACGTGTTGACAGACAATACAATATGATGTATATTCATCAATATCCATTTTTATATTGTTCCACCAAATGTTTTCTCGAGGATATCTATACATCTTCTTGATCCATGCTTAGATAGAGAAAGTTGAGTTATGTTCATCATTGAGAGGATCCTTAGTTATCTCTAGATTATAATGTACACATAATCATAAGCTAAATTTGGAGACTCTTTCCTCATCAATAACGAACTCATATGATTTCCCATTTTTAATGGCTTCCACCCTTTCTTGAATTTCCATAATTTTTTCTTGAGAAAAATTTATATTCTCCATGGGGGATGGTTGAGAAATAATTTGAGAGAAGATTTTTTGATTATCTTACATTAGTTATTACGATGTTCATTTTTTATAAATATACAAAGATCAGATAATTTTTCAATTCTACACATTGATAAAGATGCAGGATCCTTTTTACATACAACATTCGTCACCTTGTTTTCCACCCAAGGATGGTACTGGATTGGGAATTAATAATTCATAATGATATCTATCAATATTGGATGGATCATATTAATATATTTCTATGTGAATATGTATTCTAGAATCTTTTAATCAGTATATATCTAACACTTCTCCCTATATGGATAATTCCTCCAGATTTTCAAATCATATATCCCAACCTCCAACTCCAAATCATGTTTGGGATCATTTTTCTCATGTATTTTTAGATACCTTGAGGAATAGGATATAATTTTATCATTTTTCATCAGCACATAGCCTAAGACGTTCTTTGAAGCATCATTTGACACCACAAATAGTTATCTACTTTTTGTGAGTGTGAGTTCTAAGGCAGTGATAAACCAATTTTTCCACTCATTAAAATAGTATTCACATTACTTTGTCCGGAAAAACATTAATCCATTCCTTTTAGTCTTGGTCATTGGGTTTGAAAATCCTATAATGTTCATCACAAATCTTCGATAATACCTGGCTAGACCCAAAAATCTGTTGATCTTGATTACAGATGTTTTAATGGGCCACAAAATAACCACATGTATACTATAAGGTTCCATAGATATCCTTTTAATGGCAATAAAATGCCAAAAAGTGGTACTTCATCCATATATAACTGAAATTTATTTTACTTTTCCTACAGCTTATCCATTCAGAATGTTTTAACTGCAGTATTCAAATGCTCTTCATGTTTTTCCTTGCTTTTAGAATATATTTGAATATTATTAATAATGACTACCACAGATATGTTTAGGTAATATTTAAATACTCTATTCATAAAATCTATGTATATTTCTAGAGCATTAGGGAGTCTATGAGCATCACTATGAACTCATAATGTCCAAACCTCGTTCGAAAGGTAGTCATGGGAATATCTTCCATCCTCACATTTAATTGGGGATATCCCAACTGAAGGTCCACATTTGACAAATTATTGGCCCCACAAAGTTGATTGAATAATTCATCTATCCATGGAAGGGGATACATGTTATTTATCGTGATTTTATTGATATCATGATAATCAGTGTAGAGGATCATTGATCCATCCATGTTTTTATGAAGTGGACTAGTGTACCCCATGGTGAATCACTCGGGTGTATAAAAACCTTGTCTAGATTCTCCTTTAACTACTTCATTAGCTCTTCCATGTCTACAGTCTCCATTCATTAAGGTGTATTTTATATAGGTATAGATCTATGAATACATTAAATTGAGCACTAAACCTCTCAATTAGGTTAAACAACATGAAATTCTTCAGGGAATACATCAGTGTAATCCCTCATGATTGGCATGTCTTCAAACATGATTCTCTCCATTATCTCAATCATATGGCCTATATATTATTTCTCATTTGGATTAAATCTCTCCACATGATACGATTATTTTGTATGATATTCATCATCCTCAATAAATATGTAACAAATTAGAGTATTCTTTGGGATGTGAAGAGTTATTTACCATTCCTAACAATTGATGTAGGATTTTTATAAAGATTGTCGATCCATGCACAAGATAGAGTCAAACTCCACTATAATGTATGAAAATATTTTTTGGGAGGTTCAGCCAAACAACATAAACTGGGGAGGATTTATAATCCATGGATGTATGAATTTACCTATTTTCTGTTGTCACAGATAACATATCCCCACTGTTTTGAGGTGGTGTTTGAAAAGTTCTATTAAACAAGAAAAATATAAAATAATTTGTAGAGCAAGAATAAAAAAGCATGTTTTCTATTTTTTAATTAATAACTAGCATACATGTTACCACATCGTTTTATAGCTCAAACTCAATAGTTTTGATAACATAAGACCTGCCTTTTATCCTTGTTGGAAGATGTTTATTTCCTCCATTTACCATTGACATAGTGAAATTTGTTTTCATAATTACCATTCTCATTTCAGTTGCAACACTGCACCACTGGGGGTTCATTGATCTAATCCATCAATTAGTCATCATCATTAAAAAGATTTTTTAAATCCATTCACCAGTTCATGGAAAGATGTCTTAGCTTTTCACATTTGAAGAAATTCCCGGTTCCCTTTATATAGTTTTCATGACACATCTTCCCACAACATTTACATGTGGGATATTCGGGATTCCTTCCATAATGGGAATTTTTTTGGTGAACCAACCATTTTGTTCTGTAATTTTCACTTATTTACACTGGGCTCTTGAGACCAATAGGATTATCTGGTCTTCATTTCCTCCTAGAGGGCACAACAGACAATCTACTTATAACTATCAAATTCCTGAATTTCCAATTCTTTTTGTAGAGTCTGATTTAGCCCACTAAAGAAGGATTCCACCTTGATTTATGTGTTCTTGAAAAATCCCAAGGAATACCTTTCAATCATTGTAATTTTTTCTTTACATGACCTAATGGACTCATCTTCCTTCTACATGTGACCGCAGAACTCTCTTTCCAGGTGGAGGGATCGATGAAATTATTTATTAAAAAATATCATTCGAAACTCCTCAAAATAAAGGAATTAATTTCTAGTTGGGACCTTGTATTCATGATCAGTGTCCAACACAAATCATCTTCCCCATAAAAATGATAGACTATCAGTACAACGTTTTCTTCATTCGAGCACTGTAAGATAGAGAAAATCTATTCAATAGAGTAAATCTACTGTTTAGCAAGGAGGGGATTAGAGGATTTTCTAAAAATGGTTGGACTTTTTTCGAATGAAGGATTTTTTGACATATTTCTCTTTACTTAGAGGAGGAGGGTTTTCCACATGATTCAATTAATTATTTATAACTTGATCCAGCTGAGCATGTACCGTCACAATGTTTTGTGCACTTGTTCCCATTATATCAAGTATATAATTAGGAAAATATCTATATTTCATATCATATTTTTTGTTAGAACGTGTCCTCATATTTTCTACCATTAACATTGAAAAATAGTGTAAAATTAGAGGTCTTGAATACATAGTTATTAAGAATAAAAAATGAATCTTTTGATCATAAAATGTTAAACTTGTAGTCGATTAATATATACTAACTTGTGATTACATAGGATCAAATCTAGGTTATCCTTTATATATCTCATTACATATATTCTAAGGGAATATATTTTTATTCCCTTAATAATGGTTTTTAATAATCTCATGAATTTTCTAAAAAATATATTTCGGTAGTGTCCACCAATGAAGGCATGATGGCCCGTTGTCGTGTACCATGATACCCCAGCTTAAGCTTGAAACACCATATAAGATATTTCATTCCTAGGTACATCAATATCAAATCCGACTCTACCTACATGTATCTATACAGGGATGTATTTTCATGGTAAACCACTTACTATATTCTAGCTAATATTTAGGGATATTTTCATATACATATTTTCATCCTTATGTTTCTCACTAAGGTGATCTATTACTAATGTCCAAAAATAACCAGACAATCCTCAGATACCAACTATAGTGACCCACACCTTCTACATATAACATGTCACGATTTTAAACATAATTAAACATTATAGTACCAGCCAAGGATTGTAAATTCCAATTACATGTATGAATAGGTACATAATAATACATTATAAGAAAAAATATTTAAACTCCATAATGAGTTCATATCTTCCATTTTTTATATACATCTACATTGGAAATCTGGGGGATATCATGAAGAATGGGATGGGATAAAATCAAAATATGGTAATAACCATATGAAGATGGGATTAACACATGGGATAGAAGGCATGACATTAATATAGAAAAATCTATCTATCATAAAGAATAATAACAAATAAAAAATGTGACTATTCAAACATAAAATCATAGAATTGTTGTAGAAATAAAAAAACTTAATTTAGTATGAGTCAAGTCAAACTTCCAAGACCTCATCCCATAGTAGAAAAAACCATGCATATCTCCAAGACCCTTGAACTTAGTAGAAGAATCCAAGGATAACCGCCAAGATCGTCACACATAACATCTCTTGAGACTCACCATTACACAATT
The DNA here is from genome assembly GCA_963277665.1 of Viscum album. Taxonomy (NCBI): domain Eukaryota; kingdom Viridiplantae; phylum Streptophyta; class Magnoliopsida; order Santalales; family Viscaceae; genus Viscum; species Viscum album. Next base: position 2,068,787,711 of record OY728160.1, read on the forward strand.
CATTGAAGCTCTATCTATGTGATCCCATATTAAATTTCATAAATATGTTATCCACATAAATAATCATACATAATCAATCATACATAAACATAAGGGTAACCCATAGAAAGAATTGGGTAACACAATCATGACATAAATCATAACCAATGTGTGTATCATGAATGTGTCCATAAAAAATATAATTATAACACAAATGGATGTTAATAATGTAAAATAGGAAAATATCATGGTATGTTATGTCAAATATAAGTGACAATATTAAGAATTTTTTGTTGAGAAATTTTAGCATTAAAATATTTTTGAGCGGTTTTAAGGGAAAAAAATAGGGATTTTAAATATTAAAAAGAAAAAAAACGTTGTATAAAAATAGAAGTGAAAAAATAAATATTTCACTATAAAAATAATGACATTATAATGGCAATGGTGGATTAAAAATATAGGATATTTTTTAGTTGAAATTGGTCAAAAAAATTTGTGTTCCCTTCAAAGGAGTTTTCTTATAGGGATGTATCAAGGAAGGAATCACTTAAAAATATATATCCCCAAAAGATAATTATGGATGTACCATGAAACATATGATTAGATAATATACATATTATGTATGTGTTTTACATAAAAATTAAAATACTACTTCATTTGGTTAAAAATAAATGTATTGAATCCCAATATTATATAGCATGTTCTTGTGGAATCCCATACAGAATATCGGCATGGTATCAGGTGTACATAAGTGTGCTTAATGAGATAGAAAGGGAATTATCATAACATATATATAATGAGGTATGTATTAGTGATTGGATAAAACATACCCCATCAGTAGAGATTACACATAAACTGGCATAACATCGAGGACAATCTTGAATAAAGGTGAAATGGTAAGGATCCATACCTTAAGTCTATTGGTGTTCTCCACATGTTATCAATGACTTGAATAGTCAAATTAGGTTCATTAATTAATAATTACAGAACATATTCCATATTTATAATAATTAGTATAATCTATGTATGTTAATTTATATACATTTTTATTGGATATGAGGTTCAACATCCTTGTTCATGTTTATTTGTTTAATTGGTTTTAATGATCAGTTCAGTAATATTCATGATCAGATAAACATTTAAGTTGAATGTGGTTGTCCATAATTAAATAAATATTTTATTATATAAAATATAAAAGGTTAAATGGTTTGATATTTAATTTGGATATTTGGAGTGATGTTGAATCATTATATTTAAGATTAATGATAAATGATTGAATTAATCTGGCTATTTTGATCATAATTAACATGTTTTTCATTATTATATTACATTAATAGAGCAAGAGATTTCCAAAACAAGGTAGAAGAAATCATAATAATTTAATAGACTTGTTCATAAATATAAATGGTTCCATGAACCTAATAGTATATGGTAATAGTAATTGATAAATTGTCTTCCTTGAATGTGATAAATTAAAACATCATAGATTCTTTTTTCATTTCATTCGTATTAAATAAATGGAATGGAGCGATTAAAATGAATTATTCCAGCAGAATAAAAAAATGTCATTACATGTATTTTCATAACATTTGTGTTATGGGAGGTGAGGAAATAAAAATTAAATGAAAAACACTTGAAATGAAACAAAATAATTGGAATAAAAAATTTACCACATGAGTTTATATCCATTAAAAACAACATAAAAGGATTGTTTCTAGATTTCTATGGAGTACAAAGGATTCTTGTATGTGGGGACGGAATTTGGGAAGATATTTAGGATGAATTTTCGTAAGCCACAAATCATTATTGGAGTGAGTAGAAGAGATAATGAAAAGTGGTATTTATGGAGGAGGGGGGAGGGTTTTTATAATATTATAATCATTAGATTATTATTTTTTAATATGATAAGAAATAATGACAATTCCATGAAATAAAATAGTAATAATGGAATTTTAGCTCTATATTTGGAGTCTTATATCACATATGATTTCTGGAATAGTAGATTTAAATTATAATGTATTTATGCAATAAATACATGTATTTTACTATTCACAAAAAATTAATGTATTTTAGAATCAACCAAACAATTCACCCTAACAATTATTCAATGTCTAAATTACAAAAAATATATCCATTTAATTTTTTTTAAATATTATTAATTTTATTTTAATAAAAATCACAAATTACTAAAAATAATAATAATTTGAAAAAATATTTTTTTTTATTCCTAGATATTGATATATCATACTCCCTCTTGAATCATATTTATATAATATCATAGGTAATGTTTCTATTAATTAGTGTATGTAAGTATTCATAAGGGTATAATTAATATTCATAAGGGTAAGATATTATTCACTAAAAATTAAGTTGGTCGTATTCGACACCAAATAACATACTGATCGCAACCGTCTTTGTTCAATTTTCAAAATTCCAAAACAAATAAGTGTCAAAATTATGTTTAATGACCAAATATAACTTAATAGATCATTGTGTTGTGATTTCAAATTTCTATATGACATAATTAAAAAAATTATTTTCCATTGATAAAACATTGGTTTGTAATAATTCTATTTTCATATAAAATTAATCATTACCCAATTAATTGGGGGTTTTTCTGGGTCACATCCATCACATAATATGAATAATATATATATATTTCAGAAATATAAAATAAAATTATCTTATCGAAACCCATGAATAGAAATAAGTTTTATAAATATTTCTTCATAGCATAACCCATGAAAATTAAATGAGATTCATAAAAATATTTTTATCATAAACATAAACCATCAATAAAATGAATAAATATTATATCAGTAGATAATATTCTAGTAATTATTCTGTAACATCAAATAATGTCATCTTATATTGAAAATTTTCCAAAAGAAAAATAAATTGGATCCTTTTCATTTAATTTAAATTTTTATTGAAAATCAAAATTTCAAAATAAATAATTTATAAAAATATTCCAAAAAAATTTCATTGAAAAGAACAATGAAAAATTTTAAGTGAATATAAAATAATTAAAATAATTTATGTGTAATTTATTTTTTCTATTTTAAATAAATATAAAAAAAAATCATTTTAAAAAATTAATTGATTGAAAATACAATTTTGAATGATATTATGGATGATTTAAAACATGTAATGATCATGATAAAGGAAAAATATATTAACATTATAAAAATATTCATTTATCATTTTTTGTAATAGGAAAACACGAATTGTTTAGAGTGAAAAATTACTATTCAATTTAAATAATTTTGTAAAAAGTCAAAAATGGGTAAACCTGAATTTTTTAAATCGCATAGTATTATTAAATCCATTTGAAAAAACTTATTAAAAAACATGAATATGAAATAATATTGTGTTTTGATATTTGGGAGAAAAAAAAAATTAAAAATTAGAATTCTACTAGAATAATTAGTCCATTGAGAGAGGAAAATTATGGGAAACATTTATTCAAAATAATATACCCTTGAGGAAGAAAACTCATTATTTTCATGATACATGGTTAATATGATTTCCTCCACAAAATAATAAGCATAAAAAGTCCCCATCAATGATGAGATTATACCATAAACCATTAAAACATTCACAACACTGACTTCTATAACTCGTGAAATAATAAAATTAAATTAAACAAAAAATATCATGATAATTAATAAATTCATGATATTAATATTAAATGGGCTTCATTTACACCTCATAAATTTAGATAGGTTCATAAAATTAAATTTGTCCCAAAGAAGTAAAATTAAGAAAAAAAATACCTTACCCTTTGGTAATCTCTTGAATCATAACCTATAATAAAAAATACCAAAAAAATGAAACCCCAAATAAACTCATAATGAAGAATATTAATCTTATAAAATTTTATAGTACTACTATAGACCCAAAATAAAATAAATGAGTGGTGAATATGGAATAAGTCTCCAATAAATAAAAGAGATATTAAAACTCTCTAAAATTGTGTCTGGACTAACCTAATAAATATTAAAGACTCTTATATAATTAATATGTTTTTATTATATATTAATTCCATGACGGTATATTTATATATAATTAAACCTAAGATATACATATGACATTTTCTTAACGTTTTATTAACAATGCATAGTAAAAAATCATGTTTTGGGTAATAGTTTCACTGTTTTATTATATATTCTCATTTGTTATTGTCATTCATGTTACATTAATAATGGTTTCATAATTTAAAAACTGTTAACGATGATATAAATATCATATATATTTACTGTACATGTATTTATATAAATCCAATATAGTAATATATAGAAAATTAAATATATTGTTCTTGGGAATAGCAGGTCGTACGTATGTATGAACTTTGCTCTAATTTTATTAATGGATCAAAAGTAAGAAAGATATAAAATAAATAAAATTTTTATTTTCATAATGACTTCAAATATAACCCATATATTTTTTTAATTTACCCTTATTACATTAAATGATTTGAGTTAGTGAAAAATGAATAACATCACTTCATAAGGTGGTAGTGAACTATACCCACCAATGATATTATCATGTAACCCATGTAATGTAAAGTGAGAAGGTACATGTGATATAATAATATAATAATTATCAATATGTTAAAAATAATTTTTATATTCATTTAAAATATAATTATTACTATCCATGTTAATCATAAATGAAAAACAAACCACATCATCTTGGGTGGTGGTAGTTGGTCGTACACAAGAGCGACACTATTTTTTCTAATGTGTTTAGAGGAAAAAAATTGGATATTATATTATAATTATGTTTTTATAAACATTTAATAAATATAAAATATGATTATTAAATACATCATTATATCCATGTGTGATGGGTGGTGAATGATAATGAATAACATTGTCTTGAGAGGCATTTGTCCGCCGTACACATGATGGACAGTTTCATTTCCCATTCCATAAGAGATAATATTGATCTAAGTTATTATAATAATAAATAAAATGTATTTATATGTTATATAATTGTTTTATTATATCATAATAATTTAATATTATTTTAATTATTAATAATATGATGTAAAACAAAAATCCTTATTTTAAATCATCACCTATTCCAAAAACCACTTTAAGATTAACATAAAACATTCTTAGATTAGATTTATGATATCACCATATAATAAAAGTTGTTGGTAGTGATTTATGGAATATTATATGGTATGTATTGAATGAAACAATTGGTTCTGAATGTGGGAATAATAATTGAGAGGGGTGTAATTTTAAATGTTTGGGAGAGAACAAACATGGATCTTCAGAAAATAATAATTTTTACCCTAGTTTTTAACATTAAAAAATGTTCAAAATATTATTATATTGATCCTAAGTGGATATATGGTTGAAGGATTATCATAAAATTTGGTCTCTATATTTTTTTTATGTTTTTTGACACTTATCATTTTAGATTAAACCTTTTGTAAACCAGTTTAAACATTAACAAGAAGAATTAATTTTTACTTTTTAGTATTTATTTTGATGTTGAATTAATTTTAAAATGTTATATTATATAAATTACTCTATTTTAAAATATTAAATATATTTTTATAAATTCCATTAATAGTAGTGAATATATTTATTTGAAAACAAATCTTGTAGATGTCATGTTAAACTAGTCTTCCAAATAAAAAATTTTAAAAATTAAAAATATTATATCACTATTCAATGTGGATTTGATTAAAATGAAATAAATTTGTTTAATATATAAAATATTGATCTCATTTTACATTTAAAAAAAATTTATTTCTTAAATGAATTAACTAATATCATATTCATTAATACAAACCAATATTGTTCAATATTCATAAAAAAAATTATCATATTAGACAATCCTAAAACAATAGACATAATTTAATTACCAAAATCAATTATAAAATTTTAATTTCATTTTTTACATATTAAGAAAATGTAATAGTAATTATTATAATATTAGTGTGCAATATACGACAAAACTGTATATTAATAAATTTCTTTTCTAAGCATAAAATCTTATTTATTCTAACATCTTGTCTGGTAAAAATAATAATATGAATTTTAAAAAATTATACTGAATACATATTAAATATATTTCATTAAAGTCATTAAAAATTTTGATTTATTAAATTTATGATGATAAAATGTGTCTATGCTAATAAAAATATATTTTAACAAATTATTTATATTATTTTCAATTGGTTTTTTATTTTCAATTTTTACTTAATAGTAACCAAAAAAGTAAATTTATATATTTATTTAAAACATATATTTTCATAATTTATTTAATCTTTTTCATAATAGTTTTTCGAAAAACATAATGATATCTATCATATAAAATAATAATATATTAATTGAATAATGTGTTTCATTGGAACTCAGAGTTTCATATTGAGAAAGAAATCAAAAAAGGAAAAATTTATTTGAAAATATATATTTCATTAAATTTTATGATGTTACATTGTAAACGCTTTAAAAATTACGCTCAATTGAAACTAATTCTCCATAAAGTTGATATTTAAAAAATATTTCAAGGAAAAAATTCATAATAAAATTATACAACAAAACACCATCCATATAAGAGGGTAAAGGAATTTTAAATGTCATCTTGAATAACACATAATTAGGTTTCCACATAAGAGGACATTGTGGGAATGTGGAGATATTGATTGTAAAATCCCGACCCATGAAGCATGGAGTCAGTGCATTATATTATTATATTGGCATGATTATAAAGAATCAAATCCAAATGCAATGAATAGATTAGTTGTTTTAGAAATATAGATTGTAGATATTAAACCCATAATAAATTTTTAGATTAAAAATATATACTTGATACATAACAAAATGAAATAAACAACATCCTTAAAACTCATTCAAATGATTCCTCTTCATAACCTCATGAATGGAAACATATTAAGGTTGTGATAAAATTCCCAATAAGATTATTTAAAAAGGAAAAATAATATATTGATGGGAATGAATGACATTTTATTTTAAATAAATTATATGATATTCAATCAAATATCATGTTAAGGAATCATCAGTATGGAATGGTATGAAACTGAAAACACATTCCATTAAGTAATTGAAAGTGAATATGAAATGAATCCAATGATATGTCAAAACAAAATATCATTGGTAAATAAGAACTACATATAGGTGAGAGAAATTCTCAATTATTGGAGTCCATGTTTCCTAGGTAAATTGTACCTTTATCTTTATTACCTTTGGCACAACATTTGATATAATATTGGGTAAATATTGATTTGGTTTAAAAATCTCTATCTCAAATACCAAGACATTTATGAATATAGTTTATAAAAAATGGTTATAAAGGAAAACGTTTTTTCCAACATAATTTTTTCCCATGATAATATCAATTCATTTATGGTGTTAAATTAAATTATTCTCGACCAATGCCAAACCTGTCCAATATTTTACTCATATATCGAAAAATTGATTAAATAAATAAAAATTATTCTTTATAGTCAAATTTTAGTATTAAATAAAAGATATGTATTTATCAATACTTCAATATTGTAAGATAATTAACATCTAGGTATGTAATCATTGATGAATTAAAATACCATTGGATGATCATTAAGTCATTTTGATGAAAAAAATCATTAAACATTCCTATGTGTCCCATACCAAATTGAAAAATTCGAATCATAATATCTATTATATAATACAATTAAATGAATCTTATTATATAATTATAATATGTATATTAATGATATAACATGTAAACTGGATGTATATACACCATATAAAATTAAATTCGTGTACAAAAACAAAAAAAAGTATCAATGGAATGCATATTGAAATGAAATTCCTTAACATGAGTCCACCTTATCACATGTGTATTTATAGTGTAGAATAATAAACATATTTTAATTATTTTCTTACTTAATATCAATTTTCATGATTATTTTTAAATTTATTTCAGTTATTAATATTTTTAATCAACTATTAATACAATTATGTTTATGTCAGGTGTTTAGGACAAATTACTTTAATGTGTATAAATGACTTGGAAAGTCGAAAATGGTCAAGGGGTCATTATATAAATATATCCATAACAATAATTATGAAATAAATATCAATTTTTTTGAAAATTTATTACATTGAACGAAATCATGATTGATGGTTATGAAGAATTATCCCATGTTACAATCATAGAGATGATAGGTTTTACATTCATTTGAGTAACATTCCCATTAATTAGTGATCATTATGGAAAGAACTAATGTAACACTAAGAAATTATATAATGATAATTATATCAAAATTTCCATTATATTTAATAATATATATTTATAAATATAATTATTATTATACGAAAGGAATCACATTGTGTCGGGAAGGTAATAGGTCGTACGTCCACGCCTGACATTTTCACTTTTTACTATTCGGAATGTGTAATAAAAATAAAAATATATTATGATTATAAAAATGTAATTATATCATAAATTTAATTTATATTTTATTTATATTATTTATTTTCAAAGAAAACCATCATTTATATGATCCATATACACTGAAAACAAGTCATAATGTTTTGACGAAGCGTTAGTCCACCAATTCACAAAAGCTATTATCATTTTTACAAAAAATAGAGTTCATAATGATATGTGATAAAAAGAGTTATATATTAATATATACATAATATTAATCATATATATCATACATTTAATGTTTTTTTTCTTAATTCCCAACCGTGAGAGGAAGTAATTGAAAAAATGATATCATTTTGTGAGTCAGCAGATCACTTTATAAATAAATGGAGGATTCTTTCCCCCATTATATGGTTGTGTGTGTTTGTTTCTTCAATAACCATTACATAAAAACAACTCAGTATATTGAGAATACTATATTTCTATAAAGGCATCGAACATAGATATTATTGGAGTGGATAATGGAAATGAAACTAATTATATTGATTAATAACACTACCTTTTTTTGGGTAACTCATTTTTGTTTCCACCAATGTTATTACTTAAAAAACATTATACTAAAAGGGAGGCCTCAATAAGGAGGGTGTTGGTGTCCTCTTTTTTTAATAATGTTTTAATGGTCATAAATCATATACATTTGATAAATCATGCTAATCTTGTGTAATTTATCTCAAATAGCGTGTAAAAATGATTTCTTTCATTATGTCTTAAATAAATATTTTTATCTATTTTTAGTTACTTTTATAATGTATTTAATTGATAATTAATTAGGTTAAATTAATAATGTGGGTATAATTATTTAAGTCTATTTATAGATATTAGGCTATGTCTGGGAAACTAGGATTCTATCACTAGTTATGTTTTTCTGGGAACGAACCCATACACATTGCAAGTAACCATGACCAGACACCGTGACCAGATATCATGACCGACAGCGTGACCTAGAAATTGTGACCCAGACACCTTGACCCAACAGCGTGGCCAGACACAGTGAGGTAGAGTCTATGACCCAAACACCATGATCAGACACCAAATTTGTACTAGCAGTTTTTAATCTCAATACAACTGTGACATCATAACTATCTCACCACTAAAAGACAATAATGGAAACACAGTTTCATGGAGACACCATTTCCATACAGACTGTTACACCATTATTAATATTTTTTTTCTTATTTTAATTTAATCTCTAATAGTTATACATTACTCTTTTAAATACACTAACATAATTGATGTTACATTGTAGACATGTAACATGAATGTACGAGGTACGAGGTGTAGAATACATGAATATAATTAGTTACAATACATCTACTTGAAGATGGAAAATAATTTTTTGGAAAGAAAAAAGGTAGAGAAGATATAGAAACTAATGTTTGCATGATAATGAATAAGAACAATAATTCTTTAATGAAGATCTGACACTTGAAAATCGACCTTGTTGAAAAACACACAAAGCATAATTGAATACTAGAGTCAGGAATAGTATTCCAAATTTAAACTCCATGTGGAACACTAGCCAGATCTCACTGACTTGTGATTCACTTTTTTCTGCAAGAGGAATCGATTCTTGTATATACTTCATCCTAGAAGTCCATTGCATCATTGACTAACAATAATTGCACTTCTAGATTTATCTCTTCTTCCATTCTCTAATGTGTATCATTTTTAGATTTTGATCTTTGTTTGTGTGTGTGTCTATAAAAATACAGATTGTCTGCTTCATTAAACATAGGTATTCAAGATATCCTTTCTCATACATCATTTCACACTTCGGGATTCCCACATATAAGTGTGGAAGAGGTCTATGTTTGACCTTACAAATTTCATACCCATGTAGAACTCTTAAAGAGGTCATGTGACCAGGACATTCCTGTGTACTATTATTTACTCCGATCCAGAGTGTGGATCAAGATTAAAAATATAAAATGCTTGGTGGTTGGTGATCACCATGTAGATTTGATTAGGTTTTGGCAGGAGACTGAACCAGCTGTCTTACATTCATTGTGTTGTTTAAATTAGTTTTCTCTATTTTACTGTATAATTAAGAAATCTCAAACATTTCATTGATAGTAAATCATAGAATGATGTTAAAATTAATTGGACATATTAAAATAACATCAAAATCATTATTAATTACTTATATTAAAATTATTAAGAATTAATCATTCTTCTGAGATATAATTTAAAGAGTCAAACATTCATAACTATATTATTTTTATTAACATGATAGTTTTTAAATTTATTGGGGAACCTTTCAAGAATACCATTTAAAATAAAAAATTTTAGAATACCAAATTCATCCCTCTCGATAACTATACTCTAATTAACATTTGGTATTAATGGGATGTTTTTATTCTTATTAAGACTTTGTTTTTTGACCCAATTTATAAGGCCCCCGCTTTAAACATTACTTAATAATGAATTAAATGAATAATTCACATTTAGGATCATTTCAGGTTTAGGGTATTAGAGAATTAGGACATAACTATTACATCTCAAAAGATTACAAAGTAGAAACTTCTACTAAGTTTCCATAAAATAAAAACTCTTAAAAATTAACATGTCTAGTTCCATGTTTTAGATAGCATGACTTTTCCTTGATCCCATTCTTGACCCTATTCCACTTTATGTCCTGCGAAAAACATTTCAAAAACTTGGGGTGAGAATAAAAAGCTCAGTAAGGGATACACAATGAATGAAAACTATTAGTTTTTCAAAACAACAAGTAAACCATGTATACATTATCAAAGTAATACTTTTCACCTTTATGAAGTAGTAAAAACTCTTCACTGAATAAAATATCATTACATACCCTTTTGTAACCAAAAAATTATCATAAAACCCATATAAAGATCACATAACATATAATGGTAACTTGGGACATAAACATACTTAAATTGAATCACCATACGGTCGACTTCCACACATACTTAAATGGAATAGCCTTACTGCCAACTTCCATACCCAATGCATTGGAGGTTATAACATAACCACTCGTCCTGGTATTCACGGCACCACCTGTTATATGGTTTATCACATAACCACCCGTCAAATGTCCAAGTACCATTATAAAATAATAAGTCATGAATCAAATATAATGGAAAGAAAACATTTCCACACTTTGATCACAATATATCACTTAAATATATTGACATAACAAATCCATTATAAAAACTATTTTCAATACCAAAATACATAAAAGAGTATATGGTATTTATTTTATTTTAAAAACATTACAGCTAGTTGAAGAAGCCAATGACCAAGTAATACTTGCAGGGGCAGAAAAGGTCATTGTCACCACGTACGTTAAAAGAAACATTCCTTTTTGTCATTTAGTAAAACGCTTCGTATAAAAAGATTCATTTTGAATAAAAGTAAAATTAAAAGGGGTTTATACACCGTATAAAATAAAGTTGTGTATAAAACGAATCATGCCTTAAAGAAAAGAGATTGAGACGAAGTCCCTTACCTCGTGTCCGACGTAACTCGATCGCTCTTTAATCTCTTGAATAATAATCTAATGTCATTTTCTACTTGCTTAAGAACCTTTTTCAAGCATACAATTCATTTTATATCTATTATTTCCATGTTTTAAGCATTATGTAATCATTTAAGTTAATAATGTTTGTTTTGTCGATATTTGGTTCTTAAATCGAAAGTGGACTTCTTACAATTATATGTTGTTTGTGTGGTCAAAGTTTCATTATATCCAGAATGATATTCATGATTTGGATATCATATATATCATATATATCCTGAATATACATGTATTTATAATATTACATAATCATTTAGAGGTATGAAATGAAATGCACCGTTCATGGAGACGGTAAGACGTACGAACGCATGAACACTACTTTCATTTCTATGTCATATTAATGGAATTAGAACTAAATGAGAGGTATGTATATTTTAATTCAAGAATTATATTCATAATTTATATGTAACATATATCATATATATCCATTATATATATGTACTTATAATAGTACATTACATTTGGGGATAAGAAATGAAATGAACCATTCATGGAGACGGTAAGCCGTATGTACGCATGAACATTGCTTTCATTTCTATCTCATACATCAATGGAGTGAAAAAATAATTATATAAAGTTATATTATAATTGAAGTATAATATCATATATAATATCATTAAATACATCCTTTATACGTCCTACGTATGGCATTAACGAATCAAATCACTTTGAGGGGCGGTAGTCTGCACTTCCTAAAATGAAATTATCGTGTTTACCCACAATGGAAACCATAAAGGTATGCCAAAAATGAAAAATTCAGAAGCTTAATTAAAACATATACATATTATATATCATATATAAATATAGTTACATCTTAATGGCCACCTTTGAAGGTGTTATATGAGTGTTTAACAATCATCGTTTCGTGAGGCAGAAATTCGCCATCCATAGAAACTGAATGTTCATTAACCATTATATGTATGTGTGTGTAAGTGTAGCTCGAATAATTATTTTAAAAACATCCTAGTATATTTAGTATACTGTTTTTGTTACAAAAGAAATGAATAAAAAGAGTTTAGGGGGATGGATAAGCAAAATAAAACAAAAGAACAAAAGTGAAGACGTTACCTTAAAATCGGGTAACTCTCTATTATTTGAGCACAAAAGCTCCCATGGGAAGCCTTGTTCCAAATGTGATGCTTCTAGGAGTAATAGAGGGATGTGGAGAGTCAAAAATATCAGTTCATGGCCGATCCAATGGCTTGAGAGGTGTGGGTAAGGAGGTAGAGGTAGGGGCCTTTTATAATAGGAGAGGAGGGGCACTCTTGGAGTGTTAAGAAAAGATAATTTATTATAAAATGGTTTTAAGATAAAAACGGTCCAAAAATTATATATTTAGATGATAAGGTGATAAGAGTTCTAAATCCACCAATCTAATCATATTTTTACATGTTTAGGTCTTAGATTTTACATTATCTTTTCATTTTATTTAAATCGTTAAATAATGAGGTAATCGCTGCATCATCATAGTGTCATAAATAATTTAATTTATTTAATGTATAAAAATTATAAAAAATATATCATGATTTAGGAAATCTTTTTATCTTTCTAATGAATATTTTTAGTCAAAAATATGACTTGTATAACCGTATTTAATAGTTGATTTAGTAAAACAACTCATGTTTGTGACATTTTTATTTTAACTTTAAATAAAATGATATTAATGTCATTTTCCTACCAAATTGGCTCTGTGGGGTCCCCAAGTTTACCCATGAATTGTCTTGGTCGTCCATGACACACCCAATAAGTCTAAGACATTTGTAATGTAAATTTCATATTTTTAAAACATTATTTTTACCTTAAACTACACTAATTAACTGTAATCGCGTTTAAAAACTTAAAAGTTACTATTCACCCTAAAATTATTTTAATCCCATTAAACCAAACTTTAATTATTAATGACAACCATGTATGTTGGATTTTTTAAATTCATAACACAGAAGTGGTAAAGTTTCATTTAAACGAAAATTCAGTTTTTTAAGTACCACTTAGTGGTTTCACTATTCATAAAAAATTGAAGTTTTTCAGAAAAATAAGAAAACTTCACCCTAAGATATATTTGATATTACAAATTCAAAAATTATGTCAATTTTAAAAAATTCAACACCTATAAGTTTCATTAATTAATTTAATAATTAATTCTCGCTGTCAAAATAAATAGTGTGTTTTTATGAAACATAAAGTATCAAAAGATTGATAGTAGTTTAAGTCCGATTTCAAAGTGAAATTAATCCCAACGACCAAAATTTGTTATATTCTAATTTCACATTAAAACCAATTAAAATGATAATCTAATCATATAAATAAATTATATTAAAAAGAGGTTTTGAATTAAAATACACCATTTTCACTATTCATTAAAAAAATGATCTTTATCGGACAAATACCAAAAATTTACACAAAGTAAATTTTTAGGTCCCGATTATAAAGAAGAATTTTATTTGGTCCAATATAATGTATAAGAGTGAAAAAAAACTATATTTAATGACGGTTCGCCCTCAAAAGGCGATAAGTGGACCTTTAGTGTATATTAGAGTATCTATGCCTAAAATTGAATTATTTTCTTATTCTATGACATTATCTTTTATTGGAAAAATGTAAAACCATTTAACAAACATATATAATAATATTACACCTATTTCTATTCATTCCCTCCTATATAATGGTTACGTGTTAACTACAATTTAAAATAATATTATTATATTACTAGTGTGCAATATAAGATTTCAAAGAAACACATTGTTGCGTATCGGGTACGCTATCGAACATAGAAACCCATTTATATTAAAATGAATATTTAATTTTCAAATATTAATAAATATGAAAATAGTTTATTCTTTATTTACCTGGGATGTTACATCCTTCCCCCCTTTTGGGAATTGTGTCCTCTCAATTTTATTCACTTATCAAAATAAGTGGGGGTATTTATCCCACATAGAATTTTCAGATTCCCATGTTTCCACTTCAACCATATAGTTTTTTCACAAAACCTTTAGCTGGTGAATTACCTTATTTCACAACACTTTCTCTCTTCAGTCAAGAATATGGATTGGTTGTTCTTCGAAAGAGATATTCTTTTCCAACTGAACTACCTCTGGGCTCAAAACATGAGATAGATCTGGCATATACATTCTCAACATCGAAACATGAATAAAATTATGTACCTGAGATAAACTTGGAGGTAAAGCCACTCGATAAGAAACAGATCCATCTTTCTCCAGAATTTCATCTGGTCCAATGAACCTTGGTCTCATCTTTCCTTTATTACCAAATCGCATAACACTTTTACAAGGTGAAACATTGAGAAAAACATGATCACCTACCTCGAAAGATAGATCCTTCCTCCGGTTATCCGCATAACTCTTCTGCCTGCTCTGAGCTGTTTTCATGTGTTTCTGAATCAACTGAACTTTTTCTGCCATCTCTTCTACCAATTCTAGTCCCATCAGCTTCCTTTCACCCACATCATCCCAAAAAGTTGGAGTTCGATACTACTTCCCATATAATCCCTCAAACGGATCCATCTGTATACTGGAATGAAAACTGTTATTATATGAAAATTCAACCAAAGAAAGATGTTGGTCCCAACTTCCCTGGTAATCCATAGTGCATGCTTGTAGCATATCCTCCTAGGTCTGAATTGTTCATTCTGACTGCCCATCTGATTGCGGTTGAAAAGCTGTACTAAAATTTAATTCAGTACCCAATTACTTCTGAAGGACATTCCAAAAGTTAGAAGTAATAATGGGATCCCGATCACATACAATGGAGAGGGGAACTCCATGCAACCTGACTATCTCTTTAAGTAAAAACCGATCAAGTTGATCTAGATACAACGTATATCGAATAGGAAGGAAATGAGAAGATTTAGTCAATCGATCAACAATAACCCAGTTTTCATTATTACCTCGATATGTCCTCAGTAATCCCACAATAAAGTCCATGGATTCATTTTCCCATTTCTACTCTGGCACCGGTAAAGGCTGAATCATCCCTTTCGGTAACTACTGCTCTTCTTTAACCTGTGGACATGTCAAACACTTCACACTAAAATCATCAATATCTCTTTTAATTCTATCCCACCAGTAATATTACCGAAGATCTCTATACATCTTAGTACTTCCTGGATGAACTGAAAACGGAGACCTATGAGCTTCACATAACAACTCTCTCTTCAACTGTGAATCACAATCCACACACAATATCTTCCCAACACTCAAAACACAAACATTATCAAGGTTGAATTCAGGCAATTTACCCTTCTGAACCAGCTCTACCTTTTTCTGCAACTCACTATCTTGCTTCTATGCTTGCTTAATTCTGTCTGATTGAGATGATGTCACTGATACCTGAAACAAAATAGAATAACTTCCTGCACCAACAACTTCTAATTCAATGTTCATCAAATCAAAAACCAAAGGATCACGTTCCAAATGCAATATTGTTAATGAAGCATTACTTTTTCGACTCAAAGCATATGCCACATTATTTTCTTTTCCTGGATGGTAATGAATTGTACAATCATAATCCTTCATTAATTCTGGCCATCTCCTCTGTCTCATGATCAATTCTTTCTGAGTGAATATATACTTTAAACTTTTGTGATCAGTATATATTTCACACTTTACTCTATAAAAATGATGCCTCCAAATTTTTAAAGTGAAAACAACAGTAGCTAATTCCAAATCATGTGTAGGGTAATTTACCTTATGAGTTTTAAACTGTCGTGATGCATAAGCAATTACCTAATCATTCAGTATAAGGACACATCCAAGTCCTTTCAATGAAGCATCACTGTAGATAACAAACTCACCATTTCTTGGAAGTTTGTGTCAAAACTGGAGCATTCACCAATCATCTTTTCAACTCCTTCGGTAGTAACCTGAGTCAACAGATCCATCACTACAAAAAAACTGTTTAGTTCGGATTCTGACCATCTCAGGATACTAATTTGAAAGGTCATTTCCCTCTGTTAGCCTTCCCAGAAAAGATTTTTTGTTTCCTCTATGAAAACCCATTCTTAACACAGAAATATCATAGGAGAAGCAACATGGTAATCTTTAAATTCTATATCATTGCAATCATACCATAAATTAATTTATAATTTAACAATTTTCTAACTCCTAAATTTTTCTAAACCGACCTATGATACCAACTATAAGGCCTCGACCTTAAACATTACTTAATATTTATTTAAATGAATAATTCAAAATCAGGGTATTTTCAGGATTAGAGTTATAGAGAATTAGGACATAACTATTACATCTCAAAAGATTACAAAGTAGAAACTTCAACTAAGTTTCCATAAAATAAAAACTCCTTAAAAGAAACATGTCTAGTTCCATGTTTTAGATAGCATTACTTTTCCATGATCCAATCCTTGACCCTATTCCACTTTAGGTCCTGTGAAAAACATTAAAAAATCTTGGGGTGAACATAAAACTCTCAGTAAGGGATACACAATGATTGAAAACTGTTAGTTTTTCAAAACAACAAGTAAACCATGTATACTTCATCAAAGTAATACTTTTCACCTTTATGAAGTAGTAAAAACTCTTCACTGAGTAAAATATAATTACATACCCTTTTGTAACCAAAAGATTACCATAAAACCCATATAAATATCTCATAACATATAATGGTAACTTGAGACATAAACATACTTAAATGGAATAACCATACGGTCGACTTCCACACATACATAAATGGAATAGCCTTACGACTGACTTCCATACCCAATGAATTGGAGATTATAACGTAACCACCCATCCTGGTATTCACGGAACCACCAATTATATGGTTTATCATGTAACCACCCGTCAAATGTACAAATACCATTATAAAATCACAAAACATAAAACAAATATAATGGAAAGAAAGCATTTCCACACTTTGATCAAAATATATCACTTAAATATATTGACACAACTAATCCATTATAAAAACCACATTCAATACCAAAATACATAGAAGAGTATATGGTATTTATTTCATTTTAAAAACATTACGGATAGTTGAGGAAGCCAAAGACCAAATAATACTCGCGGTGGCGGAAAAGGTCGTTTTCACCGCGTACATTAAAAGAAACATTCCATTTTGTCATTTAGTAAAATGATTCGAAGAAAAAGATTCCTTTTGTATAAAAGTAAAAGTAAAAGGGGTTTATAAACCGTATAAAAGAATGTTGTGAATAAAACGAAACATGCCTTAATGAAAAGAGATTGAGATGATGTCCCTTACCTTGTGTCCGACGTGACTCGATTGCTCTTTAATCTCCTGAATAATAAACTAGTGTTAATTTATACATTATTAAGAACCTTTTAAAGCTTAGTATTTCATTTATATCAATTATTTCCATGTTTTATGAATTATGTAATCATTTATGTTAATAATGTTTTTTTTTTGATATTTGGTTCTTAAGTCGGTTGTGGACTTCTTACATTTACATGTTGTTCGCGTGGTCAAAGGTTCATTATATCCAGAATGATATTCATGATTTGGATATCATATATATAACATATATCCAGTATATACATTTATTTATAATATTACATAATCATTTAGAGGTAAGAAATGAAATGCACCATTCATGGAGACGGTAAGCCGTACGTACACATGAATGCTAGTTTCATTTCTTTGGTATATTAATGAATTAAAACTAAATGAGAGGTATGTATATTTTAATTCCAGAATTATATTCATAATTTATATGTAACATATATCATATATATCCATTATATATATGTACTTATAATAGTACATTACATTTGGGGATAAGAAATGAAATGCACCGTTCATGGAGACGGTAATCCGTACATACGCATGAACGCTACTTTCATTACAATCTCATACTTTAATGGAGTGAAATCATAATGATATAATGGTATATTATAATTCCAGTATAATATTATATATAATATCATTAAATCCATCCTCTATATGTCCCATGAATGGCATTAACGAATCCAATCACTTTGAGGGGGCGGCAGTCCGCACTTCCTAAAATGAAATTATTGTGTTTACCCACATTGGAAACCATAAAGGTATGCCAAAAATTAAAAATACAGAACCTTAAGTAAAAAATAATCATATTATATATCATATATAAATATTGTGACATTATAATGGCCACCTTTTATGGTTTTATATGAGTGTTGAACAATCATCGTTTCGTGAGGCAGAAATTCGCCATCCACAGAAACAGTATCTTCTTTAACATTTAGATGTAGGTGTCTGTAAGTGTAGCTGGAATAATTCATAAAAAAACATACTAGTATATTGAGGATAATTTTTTTGTTATAAAAGAAATTAATAAAAAGAGTATAGGGGGTTGGAGAAGCAATATAAAACAAAAGAACACAAGTGAAGACATTACCTTAAAATTGGGTAACTCTCTTTTATTTGAGCTCAAAGGATTCCTTGGGAAGACTTATGACCAACGTGAGGCTTCTTGGAGTAGGATATGGATGTGGAAAGGGAAAAATATCAGAGCTTGTCCGAACCAAAGGCTTGAGAAGTGTGGGTAAGGAGGTAGAGGTGGGGGGCCTTTTATAAAAGGAGAGGAGGGGCACTCTTGGAAAGTTAAGAAAAGATACTTTATTATAAAATGATTTTCGGATAACAAGGGTCCCATAATTATATTTTTAAGGGATAAAATTATAATAGTTCTAAATATAACTATCCAATAGGTTTTTTACATGTGTAGGGCTTATATTTTACAATATCTTTTCATTTTATTAAAATCGTTAAATAATGAGGTAATCGATGCATCATCATGGTGTCATAAATAATTTAATTTGTTTAATTTATAAAAATTATAAAACAAATATCATGATGTATGAAATATTTTTAGATTTATAATGAATATTTATTGTCCAAAATATTACTTGTATAACCCCATTTAAATTTTTTTTTAGTAAAACAACTCATGTTTGTGAAATTTTTATTTTAACATTAAATAAAAAGATATTAATATCATTTTCCTACCAATGTGGCTCCATGGGGTCCCCAAGTTTACCCATGGATGTTTTTGGTCTGCCATGACACATACAATAAGGGTAGGACATGTTTTATGTTTATTTCATATAATTAAAACATTATTTTTACCTTAAACTACACTAATTACCTCTAATCGTGATTAAAAACTTAAAAGTAACTATTCGCAAAAAAATTATTTTAATACCATTGAACCAAATATCACTTTTTAATGAAAACCATTTATGTTGTATTTTTGAAATTAACAACACAGAAGTGGTGATGTTTAATTTAAACGAAAAATCAGTTT
Source organism: Viscum album (assembly GCA_963277665.1). Classification (NCBI taxonomy): domain Eukaryota; kingdom Viridiplantae; phylum Streptophyta; class Magnoliopsida; order Santalales; family Viscaceae; genus Viscum; species Viscum album. The sequence goes on from OY728160.1 coordinate 2,068,807,972, forward strand.
TTTAAGTACCACTTAGTGGTTTCACTATTCATCAAAAATTGACATTTTTCAGAAAAATACCAAAACGTCACCCTAAGATATATTTGATATTCTGAATTCAAAAATGATGTCTATTTTAAAAAATTCAAAACATATAAGTTGCATTAATTAATTTAATAATTAATTCTCTCTGTCAAAACAAATAGCGTGTTTTTATGAAGAAAATAGTATCAAAAGATTGACACTAGTTTAAGGCCGATTTCAAAGTAAAATTAATTCCAACGACCACAACTGGAATAAATGCTAAAAATATATTCTAATTCCACATTAAAACCAATTCAAAGGATAATCTAATCATATATATAAATTGGATAAAAGGAGGTTTTGAATTAAAATACAACATTTTTCATTATTCATTAAAAATGATTTTTATCGGAAAAAGACCAAAAATTTACACAAAGTAAATTTTTGTGTCCCGATTCTATAGAAGAAATGTATTTGGTCCAATAGAATGTATAAAAGTGACCAAAATTATATTTAATTACAGTTCTCCATCAAAAGGCGATAAGTGGACCTTTACTGAATATTAGAGAATATATGCCTAAAATTGAATTATTTTCTTATTTTAAGACTTTATCTTTTATTGGACACATGTAAAACCATTTAAAAAACATATATACTCATATTATAGTTATTTATATTCATTCCCACTAATACAACGTCTATGTGTTAACTACCATTTAAAATAATATTATTATATTACTAGTGTGCAGCGTAAGATTTCAAAGAAACTCATTGTTGCGTATCGGGTACGCTATCGAACATAGAAACCTCTTTAATGTAAAATTAATAATTAATTTGAAAATATTAATAAATATGAAAATAATTTATTCTTTATTTACCTGGGATGTTACACAATTAAAATATAATATTAGTTGTACATAAAATATCTGAAAATTTCTATTAATTCTATTTTTTCCCATTCAATGTAATTCATTAACATGAATAATAGATTAGAAGGTTCTACCACAAACAGTCCACCATTTTTTAATGGAACCAATTATTCCCAATAGATAATTAATATGAAAATTCATTATGAAAGTACGAGTTTTGAAATATAGTCTTAAATTATAGATGACTATAAGATTCTTGCTACTCATAGAATCACTCAGGATGACCCTACTAAGATAGAAAAAAATAAAAATTCCCAAGACATTATTTATAATATATCTTTTTTCGAGATGAGTAACTTAATTAAATTTCTTCATGTTAAACTCTCCATGAAATTCAGGATACCTTGTCTGTTTCAAATTAAGGAACATATAGTTTGAATGAAACGAGACATAATACTAATACTATTAAATATTATATCATTAAAATTAATCTTGATCATCCTATTTTTGACATGTATCTCAGCTTCAACTAAATTTTCAACCCAGTGGTTTCTCATAGAAGAGAAGTTACTGAAACAGAATATATAATGAAGACTCTCATATGCCTACCAGATAGATGGAGAGTAACATCTACCTCTATTATTGAATCATTAGACATCAACAAGTTACTTGTAAATGAACTCATTGAAAAAATGATGATGTATGAAGTGAAGCTGAAAGAACACTAGGATGTGGAGGATTAACCCTAAAGAAAATCAGTTCTGTTCAGAAACCCCACCTCTAAAATAAAGACGAAATTAAAATTGGAAGTCTCTGTAGAAATTTATTGCAGTGAACAGTCATCACTTGATAGTGATGAGGATATGGCTCAATTAGCCAGAGGGTTTAAGATATTTTACAAAAATAATAAATTTTTCATATATCCAAACTATAAGATTTTATTTGATCAAAAAGGAAGATAGAAGAATGATTTCAAATGATGTGAATAGTCTAAAGAAATAGTCAACTATGAATGAATGAAAAAGGGAATTATAAAGTCTGATAGTCCCAACCTCAAGTACAAAAAGAAATATGAGGACAAAGATAGAAAGTATAAAATGGAAATGTAAGAAACATGGAGTGCTTTTAAGGATAGTTCAAGTGACCTAGAATATTCAAATGGTAATGAGGATATCAAATAAAATATGTGTCTTATGAAAAACACATCTGAGGTTACACTAGAATATCCTATACAAAATTCATATTATTCTGGAGATAACAGTGACTCTAAAAATATATCTAATAATGATATATTTGTGTATTGTAATATGCTTGATGATACATGCAATGAAATAAATTATAAATACAAGTCATTCAAGGAACAATATTCTATTACATTAATGTTGAAAACTGAACATAATGTAGAAATGGATTAAATTACCAATTAGTCAAAGAAAACAATTAACTAAAACTAATTAATTAGAAATTGAAAAAGGATATAGAAAATTTTAAAAATGATAATGGTACCTTTGTACAAATTCTTTGTAAACAGATATCTCCTAAATATACTAATTGCATTGGAAATCAACTTGGTAAAACAAATTTTAGAAGAACTATATTTTTTATTAAATCTAGGTTATACAGCTTTACTCCTAGTTCTAGAAAACATTGAGATTTTTCAAATAATGATACACTCTCTACTGTTTCAATTTTTTCTGGACCAAATATAGTTTATTTTTCAAATATATTAAATAATTCTTACAGAAACCCTATGAGAAAAATATGGGTTCCAAACTAGTCACTAATATTACTGGACACCAAATATTATGGGAACCAAATTCAATTTTTATTTGACCATTTTGTAGGAATGTTTCTTAAAGAGATCTTCTAAAAGTGTATGTTACTTGGAAAATGGGGTTTCAAGACAAAAGACAATATACTAGTCATTGTTCAAAAATTAAAAAAAAATTGATGGTGGACATGTCACCATTGGTGACAATGCCAAATGAATGATTATTGGCCATGTCCAAATCCACAACTCTCACTAAGTTTTTATTTCCAACGTACTTTTTGTTTTTTTGTTGATATATAATCTACTTTGTATTTTACAACTATGGGATTATGGATTTCATTTTAAATTTGAAGATGATTCTTGTAATTATTTTAATTCAAAAAATTAATTGTTGTTTTCTCTATTAAAAAAAATACATTCTGTTATCATAGATTCTATATCCTTTGAAAAATCTTCATGTTCGGGTGTATATCATTTTGTGACATGTATATGGAATATGAGACTAGGACTTAGTAATATTCACTCTCTTAGAAAGTAAATAGGAAATTTTTTTGTCAAATATATACCCAATCATGAATTTCCAAATGATAGAGTGTGTAATCTTTTCAAAAGTGAATGTGACACAAAATTCCATTCAAACCAAAGATAGATGTTTCAACCTCTCAACCTATCAAACAGATTCACATGGATTTGTTTGGACCATCTGGATATTCTTGTTTAAATGGGAAGCATAATGTTTATGTTCTTGTAGATGAAATTTCTAGATATACATGGACATTTTTTTCAGCTCACAAAAGTGAAAATTTATCTCATTTTACCAAATATACCCAAAAAACCTCAACAAATCCTAATGGACTTATAATTAAATTCTTATGAACTGATCATGGTTGTGAGTTTTAAAATCATGTTTTTGAATCATTTTGCTTAAAAAATGGCTATAGTCATAATTTCAATTCCCCTAGAATACCTCAACAAAATGGAGTTGTGGAAAAAAGAAATAAAACCATGTAAGATATTTCCAGAACCATGCTTAGTGAATATGACATAACAATTTATTATTCAGTTGAAGATATAAATAAAACATTCTATATTATAAATAATGTGTTGGTAAATCCTATTATTAAAATAACTCCATATGAGTTAAAAAAAATAGAAAAAAAATAAGTTACTTCAATATTTTTGTTTGCAAAGTCTATATCCTTAATAAAAAGGAAAATATTGAAAAGTTTTCCTCTAAGAGATATGGACGAAACTTTTTTGGATATTCAATATATAATAAATCCTATAGCGTGTTTACTAAAAGTACTAATTGTGTGATTGAATTTTTCCTTCACAAAATTGATAAAACAGATCCACATGAGCCTATGAACACAATAGGGATCCTCAAGGATGATTTATCAAATCTGGAAATTAATTCAAAGTCCCCTAAAAATAATGTGAAGTAATAAATGAAAATGTATAGCTCTAGAAATTATTTTGATTCATGTCACAATGAAACTGAACCTGTTGAAGAACCTGAAATAACTTGTCCATTTTTTCTTGAGCTGTTAGATCTCTTTTGAACCATCATTTAGATGTTTTTGTATGAGACATGGATAAAGGAACTCAAAGTAAAAATTTTCTTAGAAATCATGTTGAACATCAAGTCTTCGTGTCACATCTTGAACCTAAAAACATTAATTTTGGGATCTATGATAAATTTCAGGTGACGGCTATGAATGAAAAAATTTATCAGTTTGAAAGGAAAAATGTATGGAAACTTTTAGATAGAACCAAAGACACATTTACCATTGGAACTAAATGGGTGTTTAGAAATAAAGTATATGAAGCTGCTAACATTGTTAGAAAAAAAAATAGCTAGTTGGTACAAGGATATATTCATGATGAATGAATTGACTACGAAGAAACCATTATACCGGTATGCAGACATGAATCCATCAGAATTTTTCATTCTTATGTTGCACATATGAATTTCAAACTGTATAAAATTGATGTTAAAAGTACATTTCTAAATGGGAATATATATGATGATTTTTTTATTGAAAACCCCATTGTATTTCAAATCCTCATTTTCCTAATCTTATTTTTAAATTATCAAAATCTTTATACGGTTTAAAACATGCTCCACGAGCCTGGTATGATAGATTATGTACATTTATTATTTTCAAATGTTTTAAAAAAGGAATAACTGATCCTACCCATTTTATAAAATGAATTTCCAATTATTTTTTAGTAGTTCACATTATTGTAGATGAAGTTATCATTGTATCTTCAATGAATTATTTATGTATTTAATTTTCTAAAATTTTGAAAAATTTTGATATGAGCATAATGGGTGATCTAAAATTCCTTATTGGATTTAAAATCCTTCAAAACAATGATGGAATTATTTTAACCAACAAAAATATGAAAAATATCTTATAAAACGTTTTTGTTTGGACATCTCTAAAATTATTGAGACTCCAATGACTACTGATTTTATTTTAGATATTGATGAAGATGAAAAATCGGTCGATCAGACCACCTAAAGTGTAATGTTGGAGGTTTTCTCTACCTTAATGCAATTTGACCTAAAATTGAGTTTATTATATGTATGTGTTCTCATTTTCAAGAAAACCCTAAGCAATTTCATTTAAATTCTATTAAAATAATAATCAAATACCTAAAGCATACTCCTAATCTAATATTGTTCTATCTCATATGAATATCATTCAAGTTAGTGAGTTATTCGGATGCTGAATTCAGTGGTTTTAAGTTAGATAGAAAAAAAAATCCCAAACATTTCACTTTTTAGTATAGTCAATATTATCATATTGTAGTGTGAAACAATATTTTTTTGGCATTATCTACTGTAAAAGTTGAATACATATCAGCTGGAAGTTGTTGTGCACCAATTTTGTGGGTGAAAAACACATTTCTAAATTATGGATAAAAATTCAGGCATGTACCTATAAATAGTGACAATAAAGGTGATATTAACATCTCAAAAAATCATATTTCACATTTTAGGTCAAAAAATATTGGCGGAAGACATCACTTTTCAATATATCATTATCAAACAGGTGATGTAAAATTGTAATTTATTGGAACTGAATATCAACGTACGAATATATTCACTAAACCATTAAATTCTGAATGAATATATTACATCGCTCATTTATTGGGAGTGGGAAATATTATTTAGTATGTGTATGATTTCACTGCTAACTATTTCATATTTTTTGGTTTCACAAGTCACTGTCTTGAGACTACTGTCTAACTCGAACAATTCAATAGTTTCACTATCTTAAAAGTTATTGTTTCATGTTTACAGTCTATCTATTACTGTCTAACAATTACTATCTCAAAAAATACTATCACACAGTTTATAAATCACACATTTATGTTCTCACCATGAATTCCTGTTATGGTATCATCATGAAAACATGTTCTGGTCTCACTATAAAGACACATTATTATTTTAGTTAGATATTATAACCCATATCGAGGTAATTAATTATTATACCATTTTAAATTCACATTCTTTTTTCCTACGATGCTTTATATCCCAAAATGATAAAATTAAAATGATTCACACTTTTATTCACCTGATCACTTTTTTATCAAACCGAAGCCCTCTCTCAACACATTGGACTTTCTCTCTCTCTATCTCTCTCTCTCTCCCGAATCATAATTTATTTCCCGAGATGAAACACATATCATCATAAAATCATGAGAAGTGCAGTTCAAAGATAAAGATGAAAATAAAACAAAATTTAGCACCTGAAGGTCCTTTAAATCTAAACCTGGTGAACGGTGTAGTCATCCATGAAAAAGAAATAATCCCCGAATGGCTTCTGTCAAGTAAGTCTCTTGGATTAAAATTACTTAGAGAGCACATATGGCTGGATTGGTTCACAAAGGAGGATTGTCCGATTTACCCGAAATTATTTGCACAGTTTTATTAGTATGTTCAATTATTTTTTGATATATGAGATTGTTTTGTTGTGTGAAGCAGGATCAATGGCTGGAGATGCAAGTTTTATTCGAGATTATGGGATGCATGCCTAAGGATACCTCACAAGGGTATTTTGGATAACTACTAGGGAGTTCATCCTCTTAAAAGTGAGATATTTGTTTTGAAAGAATGATTGGTATGCATAACTTTGAATGAAACTATGAGGATAGATATAGTTGTTGAGCTAGATGGTGAAACTAGACATCTGTTAAAATTTTATCCGAATCAGATTAGCCCCGAAAAAATTTATTTTGATAAACAAAAATATCAGGATGTATTCATGATACATCTCATGAAAAATGGGAATATTATCAACATATGAAAAGATGTAATACTCTATATGTCATAGTTGATCAAAATAACCTCTTTGTCAATCCTCATGTTCAATTCAGGGATTATCTCAACTATTCTTCATGAAAAAGGGTTTTTTGAACCATATGAAGAAGTTATTAAGGGAAATGAATTCTATCACTCTAATGTTACAGTAATGAAAATGAAAATCTGTTGAAATACCTATATAGTATAATATGTGGAAGATACTAAGAGGGGATATGAGAAATTAAATTCAGTTGAGAACTCCTCCAGACCTAAAGACGTTCTAGTCCTGTATTGGAACCAGATGATATTTTTGAGTATTATGATGAATAAGAAGGATAATTTGTTGTTGTACCAATAATGGAAATTGTTTTTCATGAGAAATATAGTGAAACTATTCTCCATGATATATTTGTGAAGAAAGTGATTTTTCTTAATGAGGATTTTGATCTAAAAGAACAACCAAATTCTAATGAAGAATCTGTTATTGTTGAATGGGATATGATGTAGTAGAATTGCATATAGAAGAATAACATTCTCTTTTTATAGAAGATTTTTATGATGAATACGTGGATGAGAAATATGTTCCTAAAATTATCTCAACTTCTGATGAGAAAATAGAGCAATCCTTTTAGTTTTATAGAATGAAATGTGTGAAGATATTAGGGATAAAATCTTGAATGTAGATAAAGGATCTAAATCTCCAAGTCTTGAGAAGGATGCACATGTTTAGGGTGAGGAGCACCTGAATCTAGAACTTGTTGAAGCCCCTAATCTAGTTGATCCAGGCATAGTGGATATATGTTTTAAATTACCTATTTATATTGATGTGACTAACTCAAATGAATTCTCAATTAAAGGTATTGGACTCTCCACTTTGTTTCAATTGAAATAAGTCTCTGATCTTGTCTAGGAAAGGGAATCGGAACATGTCACTAGCCATATTATAAAACCATCACAAGAACCATCTAACATGATATGTATGGATGATTTGAATTCTTTTGGAGCTACCCTATTTGCTGGAGGTGAAAAAATCATGAATACCGAATTGTTTCCTATAAACAATTTGTGTGCTAATAATGAAGCCCTATGGTTTGAAAAGTTCATATGGAAGATTAATCACATGATTCTTCATTATATTCAGGAGACCATAGTTGAGAAAATATATTAATGTGAGGAAGGGATGTCTCTTTAAGGTATGGTTGATGATATGTAGAGAGTTGTGAAATCAAAACCAGAACTTATTTTTAAAACTATTGAGGATGTTGTTTGTCAGATTCCACGTGATGTTTCCTCCCTCATTCATCCTAATCTATCCTCCTTGGATGGGAAGGTTATAGAAAGAAACAAGAAAATTGTACACAAAATGTATGATCTTGTTATTCGTCTTAACTAGTTAACTAATTAGTATAAGGGATGTTTCCAAAATGTTCTAAATCAACTAATGTCCCTTAGATTGGCTGTTACTTGTTTTCTTTCCACTATATAGACCTCTCAACACTTTTTGGATAGTGTTCTGCTTAGAACAATTATTACAGAAGAATAAAATTCTGTGTTTAGTGGATTTGACGAATGTTCTCTTTCAGAAATTTTCATGAACAATGTAATGATTATATATTTTGTAAGAATTCATTCAATAAATGAATATGATTATCATGAATTGACTAATAAAAAGGAGGACTTAAAATTCAATAGGATCTTCTTGATGAAAGAAATGACCATCCATTTCAAGTACCTAGTAGAGAATTTGAGAATCTGTCATGTTACTCCAGCATTCAAAACTCAAGTAAAAAAGATGAAATATTTCACTCTTCTATTGGAAATGATTATGAATAACAAATATGGATTTAAAAATGCCTTGAAATATGGTGGAGAGATTATTTCTAACATCATCATTCTTTTGATTCCTTATGTTTTTGTACAGAGTACTATTATTTTGGCTCCTACAGCTGCACCTTTGAGGCTTGGTTTTCCTACCTTCTCATCCTCATTCCTTACCTCTATGTATATGTCTATCTCTAAAGCTCTAATCCCGATGAGACGTGTTATACTTGGTCAATAGTTTCCTAGGTCTTCCAATACACCTACCATGACCCCTTATGTTTTTGGAGGACTTAGATTACATTCTCTATTTATTGGATCCCTTCCTTCTTCAACTTCTACATCTCCTCCAATGGCTTCTTCTAATGTTGCTACCAAAAGTGAAGATAAGACAGCTGGTGTTGAAGAAAACTGAACACTATATTTTAATAGGGATGATTTTAGTTTTTTTGTTGCTTACTATTTGTAGTGACAATTTTTACCCATCAAATGCAGTGTCAAATATTATAATCTATTATTTTATTTAATTTTGTGTCCTTTTAATAATACTAAAAGGTGGAGATATATACACACACATAGAGATATATACACACTATAATATATACACAATAATGAAAAGTATGAAACACATTCACTATGAATAGATATCTCACTAAAATGATTTTTTATCATTAAAATTGGGATATTTTTGGTCTCCTGATGTGTTAATAATGTTTTAATGATCACAAATCCTGTATATTTTGTAAAACATTTTAGTCATGTGTAATATGTATCTGATCATGTGTACAAATTGTTAGATTTTTATTCCTTAAATAAATATTGTAAAATATTTTTAGTTTTTGTTATAATGGATTTCCTTGATATATGATTATGTTTAATTCATTCTATGGATATATATGTTTAATTCTGTATATAGATAATTTGATTAGCCTAAGAAAACGTGAGTCTGCCACCAGTTAATTTTTTTTCTGGAAATGGACCCAGACACCTTGACCAGACACCTTGACTAGACACCATGAACAGACACTTTGACCAAACACTGTGACCAGACACAGTGACCCAGAAATAGTGACCCTGAAACCAGGACCAAACACCCTTTCTAGACACCGTGACCCAAACATCGTGACCCAGACTCAATGAATAGACACCATGATCAGACACCACATTTTTTCTACAGGTTCATAGTATATTTCAATTATGCAATCATAACTCTCTCATCGGTCATAGAAAAACATGGAGAAATTGTTTCAAAGAAAAACCATTTCATGGAGACATCATTTCTAGACAGACTGTGACACTGTTTTTAATCTTGTTTTTCATTTTTCAATTTAATATATAATGGTAATATTTTATGCTTTTAAAAACACTGACATAATTACTATTTCTTTGATGAAATGTAACCTGAAAATATGAGGAATGAGGGGTAGAATACAAGAATCATGTAATCTCCAACCAATGCAATCCATGATTAAAAAGAAAAACATGTCAAAAATGGAATTAGAGATGATTGGGAAACAAGTGTGTGCACCATAACAAAGAATCTCGAGAATTCTTGAAATAAGAACAGAAAAGCACAACTCCACCCTACTGAAGAACACATGAAGCATAATGAATCCTTAGTCAGGAACATTATTCGTACTATCAACTCTACGAAGAATCGGATCCAAAATTAGCTGACTTGTGATATAATTTTTTCCGCAACATGACTCGATTCCTACATCTAATTCATCATAATGTCTAGATCTGTATAGCATAACATTTAAAGAACATATAACGTTTTGTCAATATTTTTGCTCTGTTGTGTATGATTTTTAGCTTTTTAGCAGTGTGTGTATCCCTAAAACCTCCACTATATCCTACATTAAACTGATGTATACAAAATATCCTTTCCCAAACAATTTTTTCACTTGTGTATTCCCATGAATATGTGTACAATATGTCCATGTGTGACCTGATAGTGATCATACCCATGAATAACTATGGAAGTGGTCGTTTGACCAGGATAGTCTTGTGTATTTTTGTTTACCCCTATTCAAGGCATGTATCATGTTTATTAATATAAACGTTGTAATGGAAGGTGATCACCAAGTGGAGTGGATTATGTCTCGGCTTGAGACTAATCTAAATGTCTTATATCCTATGTATATTTTAATTTTTTTTGTTATATTACTATTTAATTCTGAAATCAATAACTTTACATTGATATTTAATCTTGGAACTAAGTTATAATTTTTTTCCTCATTATAATTCCTTTATATGTAAAATAAATAACTGATATTAAGATTACAAATAATTAAACAATCTTCTGAGAGGTTATTTGAATAGTTAATCTTTCATTACTGTATTAACATGATTAAATAAGTTGTTTTTATATTTATTGGTAATCCTTTCAAGAATACCATTTAAACAGATATTTTTATAGATACTCATTCCACTCTCCCCCCTCTTGAGTGCTCTACTCTAACCAAGAAAGGGTCAGTTTGTTGGGATATTGATTGGGTTGGTTTGAGATAATATAAATTGGATTTACAGGTTTAATGAATGTTAAGAGTGAATTCCTTTTTATAATGGAGCAGTAGTGGAAATTTTTTAAATACAATAATTTATTCATTAATCAGAGTTCTCATTTCCTAATATTCCTCTGAAATCATAAAATAAATGTTGAATGGGTAATAATGGATGATAAAAATCCTCCAACACACAAAAAAAGCCCATTTTTTAAAATTTCATTCAATAACTTCTATGTTTCCCCAATTTTATCATTTTAGTTTTTAAAAAATGAAATAGTTTTCTATCATATGAAAATATAACATCAAGTAAAAATTAAAAAAATATTTTTTTAAAAATATTGAAACACTTTATTATAAATCTGATGTGTAATTCATATTAAAAATCCCATGTGTGTGGGAAGTTAAATTATAAACAAGGCCGAAAAACTCTTAAAAACACCGGTTTAAATCATATTATGAAACAATGTTATTGAAATCATTGATAAATTGTTAAATAATAAATAATTAATTTGTTGATTAATATTACATATTTAATAGTTATTAAAACATAAATAATTGTTAGTAGAATATAATATTTTCTTTAATTTTAAATAAATTTAAAAAATATAAATTATTACCAAATAACATTTATATGAGTCCTGGACATTAAATATTATATAATCTTGAATTAAGATAATAATTCAATTTTAGGATCTTATCATGTTTAGAGTTTTAGATAATTAGGACATTAATATTAAATTACATCTCATATATTCCAATGTAGACACTTCTACTCAGTATCCAGTTTTGTCATAAAATAAAATACATAAAATGAAAATCAGATTTATTTTCTTCATATAAATATTCTATAAATCTTCATTTCTCCAACCCTATCATAAATCATGTTAAAAACATTTCTGAAATAGGGGGTTAGAATAAAAAGCTCAGTAATGGTTATAAAACAAGGACAAAAAACATTAGCCCATTAATACAGAAAAATCAATGAAATAATACTTTTAAATCATTAACATACCACACAAAATCATATGATATATGAACAATGCACAGAAATAATGAATCATAATGGTAATTTGTTGTATCCATAAAATTATTATGTTATAGCTTTCAAAGCTATGTAGGGAGTTACATTTAGAATACCCATCATAGTATATTCCCTAAATATCACAGGAGAAAGATACATGTTTTCCACTGTCACGTTACCCATTGAATTTCAGAGCTATCTCAGGCTCACCCTACCTTGATTTATTATATAACCACCCATATAGCTATAAAATTACCAAGATCCATAACATATTCATTGTAAAAAAACATAAAACAATTATAACAGTTCCACATTTCAATCAAAATATATCATTTAAATATATTGACATTACTAATCCATTATCAAAACTATTTTCAATATCAAAATAAGTAAAAACAGTATAGGTTATTTTATTTGTTTTATAAAAATCACAACTTGTAGAGGAATCCAAATATCAAATAATTCTCACGACGGCAGAAAGGTCATTGTCAATGCGTATGTTAAAAAGAAATTTTGTTATGTATTTTAGTAAAATGCTTCATAGAGAAAATATTCACTATGAAAGTAATTAAATGTGAACGATTTTTATACATCTTATAAAATAATGTTGTGTACAAACTAAATGATTCCTCATTGAAAGGAGATTAAGAAGAAGTTCCATACCTCATTTCCAACTTGACTCATTTGTTATTTAATCTCATGAATAATAAACTAAAGTTAATTTCTTCATTCATAAGTAACTTTTTCACGTTTATTATTCCTTTTATATTACTTATTACCACATTATAAACAATATATAATCATTTATGTTAATAACGATCATTTTGTCAAAATTTGTTACTTGAGTAAAAAATGAACTCCCTATAATTAATAGTTGACCATGTTGTGAAAAGTCCATTATATCCAAAATAATTTTAATTATTTATATAACAAATATATCATATATATCAAGTATATATGATGAAATGAAAAGTAATTTAACATTTTATTTAAATTCCAAATGGTATTTATTTCGAAAATTAAATTATGTGTCATTTAATTTATAATATAAAATAAAAAATGATAGAATTGGATATAAAAAATAAAATAGGAATATTTAATAATTTTTAAATTCTTTTAGAAATCATGTATATGAAAATAAAGGGGGTTTGACCAAAGAGATAAATAATGTAAGTTTCCAATAAAATATTATTTTTGAATAATGAGTACATAGTGAGAATAAAATTAAGCGGAAGGAAATATATAAAATTTGAATCCAGAGGATAATAAATTTCATGTTTTTTAAGACATAAATTACCATATTTAATCATCATAATCGTAGATAAAAAGAATCTAGATAAAGGATGAGATTGTATCATTAAAACCATTAAAAATTTTGTAACAATAAGTTTTAAACCATATGAATGAATGAAATTAAATAAAACTACAAAATTGTGATAATAAATAAATTCCTCATATAAAAGTAAAATTGGATGTATGTACACATCATAAAGGATGATAGGTTCATAAAAAACTATATTTCCAACAAAAAAATTGTGAAAAAAATCCATTACAACTATGGAGATATCATAAATCATAATCCCTATTAAGAAAAATTTAAACAAAAATATTTAATAAAATTAAATAATTTATATTCATTATTAAGCATGTGAAAGGGGACGTATAAAAAAAATAAAAAACAAATTATTGGTGAATATTGAATAAGTATACATAAATAAAAGGGAAAATAGGAATCAATTTCATTGAGTCTCAAATTCCTAAGAACAAGTTCAAATATCCTATATAATAAGAATAGTTTAACTATAAAAATATAAATGAACTATAATTATATATATTTTAACATATATGATTTAATTATTATATTATATTATTAATTTATTAATAATTTTAAAAAAAATCACTTTCTCTTTAATAACTATATCGTTGTTAATGTATTTTTTATGAGGTATTTTAAGTAATTTCATACTAATAATGGTTTCATCCTCAATATAATGTTAAATAAGATTTATATTTCATATATATTGATTACATATTTACATATAGTAATCTATAAGATTTATATATGGTAAAATAACAAAACCATTCTTTGAGATGATAGGTCATATGTACACATGAGCATTGTTTCCATTTATGATAATTGTAGAAAAAATTAGAACAAACCATAATAAATTTTATTTTATGCTAGGTCCACTAGGATAGATAATCATTGAGGACAAAGAATCAGTTTTGAAAAAATAATACAACATCCCCTTTTCATCATGTTTTGTTGTTTGAAAAAATTATCTTTTCTCTCTCCTTCTCGTTGAAGAGTATGAATGAATCGTAATGCATGCCCATGAACAACAAATTTTTCGTGGTTCACCCTCATAGGGATATATCTATGGAGCATACATCAATGATGTTCCAATATACCAAATCATCTAATATCACACATCTGTTTAGAAGTTTATGCGGAATCACTATTCATCCTAGTTTACAACCATTCACATTTTGAGAACTCACTGCTCTCTCAACTAATGTGAGCTCACTGCTTCTTCATGAGATCCACTCCTTGTTTAAAGACGTGTAGATCATTTCATTATCTATAATGAGTGTATCTTTCACTATTTATACATGATATGTTGAATTTAAAATTTGAACCCCTGATCAATACCCATTTTCAACTAATCAATGGGAAACAACCTTTGAATTTACCATTACAGAGCACCATACTTCATGAAGCTCCCAATTTTGGGAATCTCAAACATGACTTTACGAAGCCCCCAACACATCACGATGAAAACACCATTTCATAGATAACTGCTTCATAGAGCACAATTCTTTTCATAGATTGAGCCTTCATAAAGATCAAACCTTCAAAAAGCATAGCTCGTCATAGTGCTCAAGTCGTCGCTAAGTGACTTCTTCTTGAATCTCACTGAGCTAATGTGGAACATACCTCATTCACATAGCTATATTAGCCATCACAAATCTCATATCATTCATGAAGCACACCGCCTACACAAACCACTTTCATGATTTGAGAACAACAATTTTTCTTGGAAAACTCACTACTTCAATTAAGGGTGTTCAAGTCTATTTATAAGCGATTCCACCGACCATCGATCCTTCCGCACATAGTTAATGCCACGTCAGCTCAAATCATGAATCACTGAATATTTCTACCATAATTATCTATATATCGTGAAGATCCATGGAAATTTAGGAATCATATAGATCGTCATAATTTCATATCATTCCTTCAATTCCTGTTTAGTTTATTATCGAAACTCCACTCGCAATGATCTTCATCACTGCAATTATCTTATCTTCATACATTCTCAAAGCACATCATAATCGCAAAGAGCAACAATAGAATTCTATAGGTACTCACAAAATCATTATTATGAAGTCTGGATTGTCAATATATGCACCGATCTGTGGTCTTCTCTTATTTTTTCATGGTTCATTTTCAACATGGATTATCTACAGCATCTATGGGAAATCACAAATTACGATGAAAACCTGCATTTTCAACATAATAAACCAACCATGAAATGATGAAATGTTACCTTGACAGATTTTTTCCCAACATATTATCATTTTTTGGTCATATATATCACATATATATTGAAAAATTATCTTTATTACGATTTATGAAGTGTGCGAGTGAAAAAAATCACATTGCATCACAAGATTGTAATAAGTTGTACACATGAATGACATTATCATATTCCCCATAAAATAAAAAATAATAAGGTATATTTTATATCATAATTAAATATATATAATTATTTTATAAATATAACATATATTAAAATAATCTATCCTTATTATAATCCATGTAAAACAGAAATATAATACACCTAACATCGTCTTGTGAGGAAGCTGTCCTCGGTACACATAATGGACATTATTATCTTCCAAAAGGATGGGGCTTATGAATTTTTTTTTGTTATTATAATTATAGATATATAAATATTTAATATATAATTGTGATTAACATCAAATATATCACTATACCAATCCATTAGTTGGGGTGATGGAAAAAATAGCATCAGTTCAAAAGGTGATAGTCTACCGTACACAAAAAAATTTGTTATGTCATTTTATGAAATAGTAAATATATTTCTGTTATTAAATCAGCATAATAATATATATTTTTATTTTATATTTTTTTAATATTTTACCATAGTTAGGAATTATTTCTAGGAGTTAAGAAATATGTTAAGAAAAGCATACTTGGAAACTTTACCTCTTCTCCAGAAATACTCTATATGTATAAACATTACCCTTAATAGAGGATATTTATGATATTTTAAAGGTATCCATGATTTTTATGGATTTATGGAAAAAATATTGAAAATTATTGGTCAAACTAAATGGTTTCAGACGTGTTATTTTGAGGGAATAGGGGGTCACCATTTATATTTTTGTGAGATGAGTTACTTGGAATTTTTTAAATGAACTACATGTAGCCACATTATTACAACAATTATAAGATCAAAAATAATAAATCATAAATAATTGTAATTTATAATGAGGAAATATGTCCATAAAATTAGTATTTTAAATCTATATAGTTTATTTTACCACATATATTTTTTTATTAACCCTCGGGTAAACCCCATTTATCCTTAACTGTAGAATTTTATTTTTATTATGTAACTATTTATTTTTAATAATATTATATAGAACGTATAATGTAATATATATTATCATAATTATAAATATTTAATCATTAATTTGAAATTTTATTCATAGAATTAGAAAATTTTAATTTAAAAATAAACCCAAAGACATGATTTTTTGTAATATTTTAGAAGATAATATTTTAATAATTTTACAAACTTGATATATAAATATTTTGTATTAAATTTTTAAAATTAACTGACGCGCCCCTATTGTAGGGCATAGAAAATGTGTATTTTTTTGTATTCCTAGTGCACCATAGAGGCTGACCTGGGTCGTCTCACTTGAGTAGATTTTTCTATTCATTAACTCACTTAATCTAAATCAGATTAACTACATCATTTTAGTTGTTTTTATTTTATAATTGAATTGAATAGAATTTATTAAAATAAAAGAAATTAAAAAATTCATTTCAAATCAATATAAAATGATAAACAATATGGAATTAGTGATTAAATGAAGTTCTTCCGAGATAATATTCATGGAACATCTTCATTGACCAGCTTTAAATGTACTTAGTGAACACACTCCATCGTATGTGAGCACACCATAGTCTACCGTGGTTATAAATGAAAACTCTACATAGCGGTAACAAAGAACACCCTGACCACACCTCCTCAATCTAGGGAAATGGTTGTAGATTAAGAAGGTAATCTTTAGACAACCACAGTGAGGATTACAGTCACTATAAACTATCCATACAATTAACTCGAAGAATATTAAAAACATGGTCTTGGGTTCATGAACCTGATTAATCCCTCAGGATATTCCACAGATTAGCTACTGATTATCACGAGTGTTATAGAAAACTATGGTGATATGAGAAGAAGAAAAGAGGGTGGATGGGTGGACACAATAATAAAATAAACAATGCATGAATTTATGTGAAATTTAAATTATAAGTGAAAACGTAAACAAAATAAATAAATAAATATAAAATCAAATGGGAACTATTTTTTTCCATCATCCCTTGGTGGAAATATCCTACTTGGTGACTTGAAGGAATGTATGGAGAATGAGATGTTTTGGGATAGAGGAGGGGGACTCCTTTTATAGGAAGATATTTGTCTTCCAAAAGATTTCGCCTTGTTGAACCATTAAATGATAGTTTCACGTGTTGAAACCTTCTTCAAAGATTTTCATATAAATTTTTTCCATTATCCTTCAAATTTCAGGTACTTTGGACATAGGATGAATGAGTTATGAATTTATTATTTGCAGATTCATTTTCTAGACCAGCTTCCAGGAAACTTCCCTCAAAACTATAACATTCAATAGCAGCCTTAATGAATTCTGAACTCATCCAAATTTGTTTTAAAACCAACCCTATATGTCTTAGTCATATCCTAGCTATAATCTCCTCAAATTGATGTGTGTAGGCTGCGTTGTGGTTTTGTTATTGTTGTGGGGTCTATGCTGTCTGCCCGTAAAAAGAATAATATTCAATGATTTATATGACTTTTCGATGGCCGAATAAACTCCTGGTCCAGAAGAAATTGTTGAACGAAATCAAATCAGGATTATAAAAAATTATAATCACAAAATTTGGAAAGATATTTTATGTGAAATGCAAAAAATACCCCATATGATAAAAATGTATCAAAATTCCAGCTTTAACTGCATTTTTCATTTAAGATCTAATTACCACTATGAATGAAAAATGTGACAATTACCCATACAATAACAGTATGGAAGGATTATAAAACATGATTAATAGTATAAAATATTTGAAAATTCGAGCTTCATCACTCCCCCGCACTTAAAAATTTACTCTTGGGTAATCATCATATATCTAAATCAAAATCCACACAACAATCAAAAATGAGAAAATATCAATGATATTATAAAAAATAGAATTCAATCATGTATAATCCATAAAACTGTTCTACCTCATTTTAATTTCATTCATGAATATTTGGTCAAATTTATAAATCAATCAATGGACCAATCACAACCTACATCACATTGAATATTTTGTTACTATTCCCTCAAGAGAAATAGATTTTATAGCTTTTCTCAGACATGGAAATTGAATGTATCACCATTGGATTGTGAAAATTTCTATTTCTCTATAGTGTGGAATAAGAAAACTATTTCAATCATGAGATCTTTTTTAATGGTTCAAATTATTTTTGTGGCTTAGGGTTTGTAGGAATAATGGTTCATGCTATAAAGAGGAGGCTCGACTCTTAAGTACATTGGCTGATTAATTCAAGTGAATATAAAGGATATTCATCTCTCAATCACACATAAAAATTTCAAAAACAATATCACACCATTTTATGACTTGTTACATGATCCATGAAGTTATTATAATGTATTCAATCATATATGTTCTCATGTTTTTCAATGCTCTAGAAAGGCACAATTTTGTTTTTCTAATTTTCTTTTTCATGAAGGATGAGGAGAAAATTGAATACAATGAATGAATTTCATTTCAAGACCATGATTTTTGAGAGGAACATGAGTCATAAAAGAATTTATAGAGAGGAATTCATGCTCATATTCTTTTTTTAATTTTTTTAAAGAGAAATTGATGAAACAAATAATTCCCATTGAAATGAAGACACATTCCCAATTATCTTATTTTCCACTACCCAAAATACTTACACACACATCGCACCAGCAATAAATAATACACATATCAATGAACGCACTTGAATGGACCTTACACCACACAGAAACTTGAAATATCCATTCATTAATACTAAAAGTGTGGTTATGTAAGGAAATATTGTCTTGTAATGTTATTTAAACCTATAAGGCAATTCGTGGCATTTAACGTCTTATGAAAGATAAATGTAAATGTGGGTCTCATGATAAAATGATTATAGAAAAATATATTCCTCAATCATTTCAAACAAATTTCATTAAATCCAATGAATTGAAAGATAATATTCACAAATCCTAGTTCTCACATAAAAATCATGTTTCACTTAAGAAGGTGTTGTTATAATGAATAATATGTAAAAGTTGTTTAGAATTCCTCATAGGATTGGAAATTTTTTTTGAGTTAGTGTTTCATGGGAATGGTTTTCAAAAAATAGTTAAACTCATAAAAATGATTGACAATCCAATTCATGAAAAAGAATTTCACATAGACAATCAATTAAAATTATTTAATTGAAAAAATCATTTCAACCCTTTCAAAATCAATTGACGGGTGAAACATGATACGATTATTAATTATATCTCAAAAATCCTAAAAATATAATAAAAAAATAAAATAAAAAAAGAAGACCTATTCATGTTGAAACTCCCACACACATAAATTTTACTACCCCTCATTTCAACTAAAAAATATATAAATATAAATTTAGAATAGTCGAGGGAAGGAAATATACAACCTGACATCATTTTTTAAGTGTATTCCATCAGTTAAGATCCTAAAAGCTTCCACTATAAGTCTACAAGATTGTAATGAAAATTCATAAGTAAAAGAAAAAGTTATAAATATAAAGGGAATAAAAAAGAGATAATTCTTGGTTTATACCCCCATGAAGGTGCTAGGTTTTTACTTCCTCTAGTCAGTCAGTTTTAGTGGATTATCCCCAATCAGAAGGTGGGTGTGGTTTCCTTGAGATGAACAACCACATGTGATTTTTACCAATTTCCATGTGTAAACACTAAATGTAGGGAACCCCAAAGAAGATAAGATAATTCCCAAACCCATAGAAATAATAAAGAGAGAAATTAAGGTCCAGAGATAGAGGGAATAGAATATAGGGGTTCTCCCTATTAATTTATAAGGTGTCCCCACCATATGATATGAAAATTATTGTTGAGGTGTTTGTCACACCACCATCTTCTCCAACCCTTCTTCCTAAATAACCACCACTTTAGTGGACTGTTCGTTAACATCAATGGTTTTCTCCAATTATGTTGAATCAAAAAAATCAGAGAAGGAGAATTCAAAAAACAATTTAGATTTAATAAGACTAAAACGCGAGGAATTAATAAATAAATATTCTGTTTCAAGTATGTCACCTTGGTAATTGATCTCTCCAGGAATGACAATTGGAAACTCAATCTTATCATGTGCATCTTCTTTATTATCTTTCAAATTAAGAGTTTGGTAGAATGTTTCTGATGTTTCATCATCATGGACGGGGATATATTGTTTCATGTTATCTTCGACAATGTTATTCCAGGATTCTTCCAAAAAAATTGATCTCCCATGAGTGCATCATTTGGATTGTGTACATTTGGGACCTCCTCATGAAATGGTTAAGTGTGGTATGATGAGATTCATTCCTTTAGATGTTCCTTTTCACCCACCTCATGTTCATTAGAATAAAAATGTTTTTTCTGAAATATCATTTCCCAGTCGATCAGGATTAGGTTCTGGCTTAGGTTTGGAATGCTGTGGGGATGTGCGTACATATTAACCAATCCATTCTATTTGGCTCTCTAGGTTTTGAACTTTATCCCTAATCCTATTAAATTGTGAATCTGATTCATTGTAAAAAAAATTCTGTTGAGATTGGTCAGTCCATGGATAATAATCACAAATTGAATACATCATGAAAAGAGATGATTATTTTATGTTTTTTTATTTAAAAAAATTAAATCAATCTAAGATGTGAAATTATAAAAAGTAAAGGAATAACTGATTGGCTACCCATAAATGGGTCCATTTTTGATGCACGACTATCACGAGGAGTGGAAAATGTGTATTTTTAGGTTTTCCCAGTACAACATAGAGGTTGACCAAGGTCGGCTCACTTGAAGATATTTTTCAGTTCATTCACTCACATAATCTTATTCACATTAAAAAATTATTTTTGGTACTATTTATTTAATATATGAATAGAATGGAATTTATGAAAATAATAGAAATTAAAAACTTCAATTCATATTAATATAAAAAGCTAAAAAAATTGTAATTAGTGAAGAAATGAAGTTCTCCCGAGAGAACATTCAGGGAGCACCTTCATTGACCAGCTTCAAATATTCATAGTGAACACACTCCATAGTATATGTGCACACCTTAGTCTACCTCAGTTATGAATAAGAAATCTACTAATATATCACCATGCCCACCCTCCACCCACCTCATCATTCAAGGAAAAATGGTTGTTGATTTTGAACTTAATCTTTAGAAAACCATATTGATGATTACACCCACTATAAATTATCCATAGAATTAACTCAAAGAACATTAACAACAAGGTCTTCAGTTCAAGAACCAAATTACCCCCTTGGGATTTTTATCATAATAGTTACTCATGATCATGACTATTATAGTTCACGATGGTAATATGAGTTCAAGAAATGAGGGTGGATGTGTGGACACAATAATAAAAACAACACATAAATTTATTTGAACTACAAATTACAATTGAAAACTAAAAAATAATAAAAAATAATTAAATTTTTATTAAATTTTAATTATTTTTGGATAGAATTTATAGGTGGAGATCTCCACCTCGGTACCTTGAAGGAATTAATGGAGAATGGGATGTTTTGGGAAGGAGGTGAGGACCTCTTTTTATATGTAGATATCTGTGCTCTGAATGTTTTCTCATTTTTTACCCAATAATTTATAGTTTCACATGTAGACCCCTACTTCAAAGTTGTTAATAAATATTTTGGAATTTCACACTCCACATTTCATCTCTTTTGGAAACATGATGAATGAATTATGAATTTTTAATTTGTAGTTTTGTTTTATGGATGCAGCTTTCGGGAAGCTTCCATCAAAACAATAACCTTCAATGGAAGCCTTAATGAATTTAAAACTACCAAAACTTTGTTGTACAGCTAACCCTATATATCCTAGTTCTATTCCAAGAGGACGAACCTCAAATGGATGTGTTTAGGCCGCGTTGTGGTTCTATTACTGTGGTGGGGTCCACACAATCCACCCGTAAAAAGCATAAAATTCATTGATTTTTATGCCCTATAAATGGCCGAATAAACTCCTAGGCACAAAGAAAATATTTAAGTTAATAAAATTAGGATTCTAAAAAACATGAATCACAAAATTTGGACATATATTTTATGATAAATGAAATAAAATACCCCTACGTTAAAAATCTGTCAAAATTCCAAATTTAACTTCTATTTTCATTTTAGCTCAAATTACATCTATAACATAAAAATGTGAAAATTACACATACAATAAAAATATGGTGGGATTATAAAAAAATATTTATAGTATAAATAAATGAAAATGTGAGCATCATCACTCCCTCAAACTTAAACATTGTACTTATGGGGAATAATCTTACATCCAAATCCAAATCCACACAATAATAAAAAATGAGAGAAAATATCAATGATAATATCCAAAATATAATTCCATCATGTATCATCTATAAAAAACAATTATATAGAATTTTAATTTGATTCATTCAAATTTATTCATCCTCTTAGATCAATCCATGGCCCAATCACAACCTACCTCAAATTGAATTTTGTGTCACTCTTTACTCAAGATAAATAGATTCTATAGTTTTGAACAAACATGGAAATTTCATGTATCACCATAGGCTTGTGAAAATGAAACATGAAAATTAATTCAATCATGGGGTCTTTAATTAATGTTTCAAATGATTCTTATGGCTTTGGGATGGTTGGAACCAAGTTTCTGGATAGAAAGAGGAGGCTCGACTCTTATGTACAATGCTTGAATAATTCAAGTTAAAAAAAATAAATTCCTCCCTCAATCCAATATTAAAATTTGAAAAACAAAATAAAACACTTTTATGACTTGTTATTAGATCCAATTAGTGATTATAATTAATTCTATCATCTATGTTTTTTTTTCAAATCTCTGAAAAGGCGCAACTTTATTTTTTTCTTTTTGAGGGAGGATGATATGAAAATTGAGTAAAATTAATGAATGAAAATTCATGCCCTTAATTTTTGATAGTTACATGAGTTATAAAATAATGTAAAATAATAAATTCAAGCTCATCTCCATTGTTTCATCATTATTGAAGGGGAAATGTATGCAACAAATAAAGCACATAGAATTGACAACACATGCCCAATTATATTATTGTCCACTGCCAAAAGTAGTGACACACACATCTCATCACCCATAAATAATACACATCTTAATGAACGAACATGAAAGTCCCTTCTACCACACTCAAAATTGAAATAACCATCCATAAATACTAAAATTTTGGGTAGGTAAGGAAAAATTGGCTTGTAATGTGGCATAAACCAATAAATAATTTCAAGGAATCTAAGGGCTTATGAAGGATAAATGTAAAGGTCGGTCTCAAAATAAAATGTGGCTAGCCAAAGAGATTCCTAAATTATTTTAAATACATTATATGAAATCCAAATCATCGAAAGATAATATTCACAAATTCTGTTTCTCACATAAAATTCATGCTTCCCTCAAGAATGTGTTTGTATTAGGAAGAATATGTAAAAGTGGTTTAGAATTATTTAAAGGATTGAAAAAATATATTGAGTCAGCGTTTCTTGGTAATAGATTCCAAAAGTTTTTCAAACTCATAAAAATGATTGACAATCAAAATCAAGTTAGAGTATTTCACATCAACAATCATTTAAAATTATTTATTTCAAAAGATAATTTCAACTATTTACAAAATAAATTGACATGTGAATCATTATATGAATATTCATTTAAGCTCAAAAATCGTAAAAATATACGAAACAAAAATGAAAAGTACAATAGAAGAAATAAGCATGTAGACACTCTCCCATGAATAAATTTTACTACCCCTCATTTCAACTCAACAAAATATAAATATAATGTTAGAAAATACAATGGAATGAAACATATAAGATGAAATTATTTATGAAGTGGATGGATTGAGTTATGGTCATAGATTCTACCACATAAATAATACAAGAATGTAATGAAAATACATATTAAAAATAATCAAAATTAAATATAATAGGAATTGAATCGATATAATGATTGGTTTTGACCCCCAAGAGGGTGCTAGGATTTTACTGCCCCTAGTCAGGCTGTTTTAGTGGATTATCCCCAATCAGAAGGTCGGAGTGGTTTCTATGAAATGAACCACCACATCTGAGTTTTCCCAATGTACATGGGTATTAACTGAATGTTGATAAATATGAAAAATATAAGATAGTTACCAACCCCAAAGAAAAAAAAATATAGAAATTAAGGTCCAGTGTTGGAGGGAGTATAATATAGGGGTTCTCCCTATTAATTTCTATGGTATCCTCCTCCATATAGTATAGAAATTTTTGTTGAGGAGTTAGTCGCACCAAAACCATCTCCGGATATTCTTCTTCAATAAACACCGCTTGAGTGGTCTATTCTTTAACATCCATGGTCTTCTCCAATTTTGTTATATCAAAAATTTCATAGAAAGAGAATTCCAAAAACAATTCATCTTGAATAAGATTAAAACATGAGGAATTAATAAATAAATATTCCCTTTCAATTAAGTTAGTTTGTTAATTGATCTATTCAGGCATGACCACTGGAAACTCAATATCTTCATGTGCATCATCTACATTATCTTCCAACGCATGATAGAGGTATAATTTTTCTGATGTTTCATCATCAACGATGGTATGATCATGTTTAAAGTTATCTTCGACAATGTTATGCCTAGATTAGTCCAGAAAAATGTTGATCTCCCATGACTGCATCAGTTAGAATATGTACTTCGGGGACATCTTCAAGCAATAGTTTTGTGTGGAATGATGTGATTAATTCTTTTAGATACTATTTATCTCCTACCTCAAGTTATTTAGACTGAAAAATTATTGGTGAAATCTCTTCCACTACTCGTTCTATTTTAGGTTCTAGCCCAAGATTGGAATGCTTTAGGGATGTGCGTACATAGTCACCAATCCATTATATTTGGATCTGTATGTTTTGAAATTTATCACTAATATTAATAAACTGAGCATCAAGTTCATTTTAAACATTTTCTTGCACTTGATATTGTTCAGTCCTTGCCTAACATTCACAATTTGAATACACCATGAAAAGAGAAGATTTTTTAATGTTATTTTATATTTTGAAAAAATGCAATCAATCTAATATCTGAAAATAGAAAAATTAAATGAATAAATAATTGGATCCCTAGAAAAGACACCAGTTTCGATGCACGCCTATCATAGGGCATGTAAAAAACATATTTTTATATTTTATTAGTGTAGCATAGATGCTGAGAAAGGTCTTCTCACTTGAGGATATTTATCAGTTCGGTCACTCTCTTAATTTAATTCACAATAACTACTTCTTTTTGGTTTTTTTATTCAATATTTGAATATAATTGAATTAATGAAAAAAAGGGAAATGAAAAAATTCAATTCAAATTACTATGAAATTCTATGTAAAATGTAATTAGTGAAGAAATGATGTTCTCCCGAGAGAAATTTCAGGGAGCACCTTCAATGACCAGCTTCAAATATTCTTTGTGAACAAACTCCATCATATGTGTGCACACCTTAGTCTACCCTGGTTATAAAAGAAATGTATACACAATGATCACCAAGCACAACCTCCACCCCCTCCTCAACCAAGGGAAAATGGTTTTGGATTAAGAAATTAATCTTTAGGAAACCATAGTGAGGATTACACACACTATAAATTATCTGTATAATTAACTCAAAGAATATTAAAAATATAGTCTTGGGTTCATGAACCTGATTACTCCCTCAGGATATTCCTCATATTAGTGACTCATGATCATGACTATTATAGATCACAATGGTAATATGAGAATAATAAATGAGGGTGGATGGTTGGACACAAAAATAAAAACAATGCATAAATTTATTTTAAATCTAAATTACAATAGAAAACTAAAATATAAATAAATAATATAAATAAATTAAAATAAAATGGGTATAATTTGTTTCTAGAATCCCTTAGTGGTGGTCTCCTCCTTGGTTCTTTGACGGAGTTAATGGAGAATGTGGTGTTTTTGGAAAGAGGTGAGGGCCTCCTTTTATATGTAGATACTTTTCCTCCGAAATATGGCATGTTGTTGATCCATAAAATAGATGTTGCACACATGGAACCCTTATTCAGTGATTTTCATAAATATGTTGGCCTTTATTCTCCCAATTTCTTCTCCCTTGAACTCTCAATGAACGAGTTAGGAATTTTTAATTGGCGGTTTTGTTTTCTAGACACAGCTTTCGGGAAGCTTCTTTCAAAACTATTACATTCAATGGCAGCCTTAATGAATTCCAATCTCCCAAAAATTTGTTTTAGAGCCTCCATTATCTGTCTAAGTTCTATCCTAGCTGGAAGCACCTCAAATAGATGTGTTTAGTCTGTGGTGTAGTTCTATTACGCTATTGGGGTCCACGTTGTTAGTCTAGAAAAAGCATAAACATCATTGATTTTTAAGCCCTTTTGATGGCCGAGTAATCACTTGGTCCAGAAGACAATGTTGAAGGAAATAAAATCAGTATTGTAACAAATATTTGATTTAAAAAATTTGGACATATATTTTATTATAAATGAAAAAATACCCCTGTGACTAAAATCTGTCAAAATTCCAGATTTAACTTCATTTTGCATTTTAGCTCAAATTACCACTATAACCTAAAAATTTTACAATTTCCCATACAATAACAATATGATGGGATTAAAATCAACGATTAATAGTATAAAATATATGAAAATGTGAGCTTCATCAACAATCCATATAGATTTAACAGCTATATAATTTTACAAATTGTACTTTTAAAACCATAGTAAAAAAATGATGGTTTTTTAATTATTTAAATAAATTGGAAATTAAAATTTTAAACCAGTATCTTCCCTATTCATTGAAACATTTATCTTCTCAAAAAATCGTTAAAAATTATCCCTAATATATTTTATCAGGATGATTTATAAAATTTATTTCATTTTTTCATATAAATTTAATGAATTTTTTAAAAGACTAATTTTAAAATATGTGCACAAAATGTGATAAAATTATTTATTTGAAAAAAATAATTTTTAAAAATAAAATTAGATCCATTATTATATATTTTATATATAAACTATAATATGAATGCTAAAAAATTTATTGAAGATATAATATATATAATTAATTAAAATAATTCACCAAAATTGATTTATTTAATTTGTTGACATAAAATGTGCCTCTCGGCCGAAAAATATTTTTTATAATTTAATTTAATTTTTTTTCAAATGGGTTTTATTTTTATTTATAATTAATTTTTTACCAATGAATTAAATATATATATATATATATATTCATATATTTTAAATAACATATCTTCAAAATATAGTTAGTCATATTCATTCCTGCAATTCCAATTGTTGTGTAATAACTAACAAGTTATATACTAATATTATAACATTACGTCGTGTATTGTTTAAAATCTATATTATATGAATTATAGTCTATCAATTTAGTTACAATTATATAAAAAAATATATTTCATAAAATATTATGATGTTACAATGTAATTTTTTTCGTTTTTCACATCATTGAATTTTTGAAACCAATATTTTGATATTACTAATCAATTCTTCTTATTTTTATTTAGTTATGAAACAATCCCATCATTCCTATCTACAAAAAAACCATTTCACAAGATTTTATTTCTATATTACCTCACATTGAGCCCCTATAACATGTTTTTAACATTCATAGTTCTATCTAAAAGTTTCTTTGGTCAATAATTCAATGATGGAGAATTGTCTGCTTCCATTATTATATTCAAGAACCTCATTTACATTGTTTTTTATAAGTGTTTATTTAATAAAAATTAAATAATATAATGTACAATCCTGTAACATAAAAAATTTATTTTTGTAAATGGGATTCCTTCAATCCCTCTCAATTCATTAATTCACATTGTATTACATCATATTGTAGAGATCGTTTCTAGAATTTTTACTATTCCAGGAAATATTATCATATTTTCAATACTAGGAAACTATATTTTTTAATGTTTATTCACATATATTTAATATTAATTTAATTATTACACATTTAAATGTTTGAATCACAAATTATTTTACATGGAATAAAGTGAATTAATGGTATATTATTTAAACAATTATTTACTCACTGATTTTACGTAAAAATTGTTGTTTGTTCCCCAATATAAGTTGGTGAGAATATTTATTATTATTAATGTAAATAAAATGAATTAAAAAACACGAAGTGTCCAACCATATATAACTCCAATTCATTTGTGTATTGAAAAAATATATAAAAGTTACATGATTTACTATACATTGGTGAATAACGTTAAAAAATATTTTTTAAGACACTTTGGTGATAAAACCTTTGTGATATGATTTTATATATCTCAATTTTATGTTATAGATACATTTAAAAGTAATTTATCATGTTTTTATAATTGTTATATTTTCATATGCCACTTATTGTATACATGATAATTTCCCATGTTTTGATTCCATTATTATCCCTTACATGTTTTTTTCTCAAAAATCTCTAAAAATGTATGTCCCCAAGAAATTTCCTAGAGTGAAATGAATATAGAATAATTAAATATGGAAATTTAAAAATTATTAATGAATGATTATTTATCATTTTTCTTATAAAATTAATTTAATATATAACTAGTCTGAGAAATACTGAACCTCAAAATATCATTACATAATATTAATGTAATATTTGTTAATGAATTATATTAAAATACATGTATAAAAATGATGGGATGTCCTAGTTGTTATAAAACATGTGGATTATTTAAATTAAGAAATTATTATTAGAAAAGTTATATTATGATCCATAGGGATAATTATAAATATAAGAAAAGACATTAAATTTTGGCATTGTATAAAGTAAGTGGTTTGAAATAAATGAAATCCTTGTTTGTATACTATTATAGAAAATTGTTTTGGAAGAGATTCATCTTGGAATAAAAACCCCAAAAGCGTTCATCAATATATTCTTGACATTATTCAACTTCGTATTGAATGTTATGTAACATTTCACATACATCAACATGCCCCGAAGATATAATTCTAGTAATCACAAGCTTTTAAATACCCATTGTAAACTACATATAAGTAATAGAAAACATTTTTAGACTAATATATATCATCGAAGAAGAATTATAATAAAAACTATTTTGCATTAATATATCCTTTTAATTTATATAAAATGATCCCTTTACTGATATATTTCACACATTTTCATTCTCTTATAATAAATCATGGAATAAAATAATGGTTTTTTAAATAAACAATGAGAAAATAAATTTACATTATTCCAAATAAGAGGAGAGTGAGAGATGGAAAAATATTGATTTTAATGAATTAATTATCTTAATTAATCAATAGAAACATAAACAGTATTGGGATTAAAACATCACCTAGAATTGAATAACAAGTAGTTTAATCATTTAGGATTCATTGACTACTTATTTTTATCAAAACCTATAATCCATTGGTAATCAAACTAAGGATTAATAATATAAGAAAATATTTTATTTAATCTGTAGTTATATAAAATAGATTATTCTATATTCCATTTACCACTTTTATGGATAATATAATTAGAAAAGAAAACGTAGAAAGTATATAAAACCAGTAAATGAGGTGGAATCCATTGATAATGATTAATTAAAAATAATAATTTCGAAACAAAATTTGTACCATACAAAATATTATTATTTGGAAATTTCTTATATTGAATCAATGTGAAATTAAATTAAAGTGGAATTATTATATTAAATTTAAAAGGATTTTGGAATATGGTAAAACAAATTTCATAAATTCAATTGGGATGATCAGTAGATTATTTGGTAGAAGGATACCCTATATTTCAATAACAATGTCAATATTTATTATTGAGTGTTATACAGATTTTTTAGCTATTGATGTAAATTTCATAATGGATTTTAGATATTCAAATTGGGCTCATAAATTGAATGAATAAAATTATGTCAATAACGTTTTTGGTGAAATATTTATAAGATAAAAGTATAAAGTAAATTGTAAAAAAAATTGTGGAAGAATATTTTCAGAAGATGTCAATAAATTTTTTTTAATGTGATATTAGAGTAAAATATGATTAGATAAATTTTTGAACATTCATGTTTAATTGAATCATATTCAGGTCAATGGATATTAAAATGTATTTTTTGTGCATGAATAACCATATGTACATTGATTCATGTGTGTAGAGCTAGGGAATTTTTATAATAAATTAACAAATCAAAATATAATAGAGTGAAACGTCCATAGAACCCAGTATATTACAAGTGATAAAAGATGAAATTTTACAATTATTTTTACTATTGATGAGGAATAAAATACTTTTTTCAGAGGTAAACTCATCATATTCTCAGCTATAGTGGGAAAATTATTTAATCTAGATTCAATCATTCATTGATTTCATTTTTGTTTTCAAATAATATAATTTTAATCCACGATCATCCATTATCAGTGGATTTAGTTACAACTCCTTATATAACTATTCATCAATAAATATTATATATGCGACCTCATGTTCTCTTTGTTTAGTTAAATCTATCCACAAACACAGTGGTTATTCCAATGGTTTAATTTAACACAACATATATGATAGATTGGTTTTTAATGTATAATGACAATATGAAATATATAATCAAGGAAATTGGTATTATATTTAAGAGGCTAAAAATAGTAAGCATTAACAAAAAGATATCATAAGAAGAATCTTATAAATAACATCCTCTAATTTCATTATTTTTGGTATTTATTATTGAAGAAGGAGAAGGAAGGGAGAGTATTAACATCATTGATTTACCATTTTCCTAGGATTATATTATCATATAAAAAATGTTAAGGCTAATTCCAACACAAAAAGAAGTGTATTTCTTAATTGAACTCAAACATAGATCTGATCATTTATTTAAGACCACATATAGAAATACAATCCTAATATCAACTTGTTCTATCTCCAATCAATAATTCTTCGAAATTTTTGAGCCACTATATTTATAGGCAAATGTCTTATATATGCACATGAAACCAATTTTATATTTATATATTAACACTAAATGAACATAAAATTATTAAAATTACATGGTTCTCTATTATTATATAGAACTATTTTTTCATTATTTATCACTCCAAATGTAAACAAATGTCATAGATATATTGACTAGGAAGGATCTTCATGTTCTCAAAATGATGGGGGTTAAAGGGGATCCATTAATCAAGTACCTAGTAATATTGTACCTAAGAATCATAATGTATGTGAATCATAAATATTATCAGAAAATGATATTAAAACATTAATTAACAGATAACGCCAACAAATCTAAAATAGTATATCCTTTGATGGAAAATAAGAATGTGTCATTGAAATGTGAAATACATTCCCTTAATTAAAAATTGATCAAGATGGTGCACTAAAATATTTTAGAAGGCTATGTATTCCATATAGTCTGTAGATAAAGGAGATTCTTGATAAAGGTCACATATCTATTTTTTCTATATGTCTCATATACACTAATATTTTGGGGAACATCATGATATTTAATTATGGGATAATATGAAAAGGGGGATTTATGTATATACCTCAATGTGATTGTTATTTCAACCAGTGAATGTTAAGTGAAAAAAAAAATCCAAAATGGGTATTAGAACAACTATCGATACTTGTATGGAAGTGTGAAAACATCACCAATGAATTTTTGATAAGATTTACAAAGAGACACAATGGAAACAATTCTATATCAGTAATCATCGATAGATTAATAGTGTATTTCCATTTTATTTCAATATGTTAATATATATCTATATAGTAGAATGATAAACTCTATAATTTATAACAAGTGAGACTCCATGGAGTACCAATGTTTATTATTGTTTACTAAGATACACGATTTACTATTATGTTCATGAAGTCCCATTAAATGGATCTGAAAAGATACGTAATCTAAGGAACATAAATTAACCCAAAACTGATGGTTATTCTGAAAGGACTATTTAAACATTCAATGAATTTTTATTTTCTATCTCACCTTTTTTTAGTGGGAGTGTGGATCAACATATAAAACATATTGAATTATTATTTGACAAAATTTTCCATGTGGTCATTATAATTGAAAATTTTTAAGCTCGTTACTAAAAAAGGGGTGTGGCACAAATGTTTTTGGGTGATTATTATCATGGGGAACTATTTTGACCATTCATTGTGATATTGAATGTAGAAAAATGAAATGTGATTCAAAATTAAATCAATAATGATAATATTTAATAGTAAATTGATGATAATAATCGATGTAAGGACATAGAATTTTATGTTGTGGATCATGTTTTTTTCAATATATCATAATGCAATGAATTGATGAAATTTGGAAGAAGAAGAAACTATGTCCAAGGAATATGCGGCCATTCGAGATTCTAAAGCATGTTAGAGAGGTCTCTTATTTATTAGAGCTACCACCAAATCATTCCATTTCATATGATTCCTTAATAGATTATAAATTGAAAATGTATATGTATAGGCGAACATATACACATGATTTTAATTTTGTGGAATTCAAATCGTATATTTCTTAGGATGAATAAATAATATAGATTTTCAATTAATGAGAACATGTGTTTATGAACTGGAGAAAATGAATTGTGATGTTCCTAAAGAAAAATAAAAAGTCTTAATAATCTATATGGTATCATAAAGATATAATGAAAGAGAAATACCACTATTTTTGATAAATATTCAATTGTTTAGTATTCAATTTTATAAGTGATGTAGAATGTAATGGAATAAAAATTATCTGTATGACTATTTAATGATCTCAATTATTATAATGATTATTTTATTTTATTGCATAGTGTATGTAAAAAAGAATATATTAAAAGGTATCATTTTTTATCAATATCTTATAGAATATATGTTGACTGGAATTGACTCTAAAATAATATCCTGATAATAGATATCACAAACATGGAAATGTTATCAGATCCCCCACATTGAGTAACTACAATTTCCCATCACATCCTTATAGAATATATTTGAGTTTTTGGGTGATATTTATATAGGCCAAAATATTATAAATCTATTATAAACATTGTAATATATAAATAAATTCTTTTTAATCTGATTTTCAGTATTCTTTATCTAAATAAAATACAAAATAATGCTGGGTGAATTTTAATAATTGAATTTTGAATAAAAAATAATAATTTTAATTTTAGAAAAATTATAAATGATATAAAAAAATAATATATTAAAAATAATTTTACATGAATTAATATTTTAACAAACTCATTATCTATATGTAATAGAATAATGTCCTTGGAAATTTTTATATGTTCCCAAAATATTTTTATTTCGTAGAACTATAGTTTTTCAATTTGTATTCATTATTTAAAATTTAAAATTATCATATTGATGAAATAAATTATCAAAATTATCATTATATTTATAATAATTATGTTATAATTTTATTAGTTAACTTTTTATCAATTTTTAAATTACATCCTTTTTTAGTGAGTATTAAGTAAAATTTGGTTTTCATTATGACCTAAAATGTGAATAAATATGATGTAATAATTTATTTTCAAGAATAAAAAACCAAAATCATATTATTTTATAAAAACATTTTATTTAATTTCATTTTATTTAATATTAAAATTTTAAATTACTTTTGAATGTTAAAAAAATAAATTATGAATTGTATAACTATATTTTATGAGAAATAATATATTAAATTTCCAATTTAATAACAAACAACATTCTTAGGATATAATGGGTTAAATTTGTTATAATATGACTCAAATGTCTAAAACCATGTTTAATAAGGGTGAGTAAAATAATGCATCAATAATTTCCAATGCATAGAATTCCACGACGACAATTTGGAAGTTAGGGAAGAAGTCCTCCTCCGTTACTATAAATACTCACCAAATACAACCATTCATATCAACTCAAAATCCACTATCCTAGATTTTCTAGTCCTTTTATGTAAAAAATTTCCCTTTATGGTGTCTTCAAAGTCTTAGGATTCAATCCTCAATTTTTTTTGACAAAAATATTCAAGGTATGTGAATTATTGACATTGTTTTTTTATGTCATGTAACTGTTATATGGTATGTTTATATTTGTTGAATTATATTTTTCACATAAACATTATTATAATAAAATAAAATCCACAATAGTGTTTTCTAAAAACCCAAAATATTATTAATGGAAATTCATTTTGATCAAATGAAATGAATTTTTAAGTAAAATGGATATATAATATATTCATTTTCTTGGTTTTATGTTTTTGGATTATATAATACCATTAATAAATCTACCCATGTTAATATAGTCATTGAACAATGATCACATGACTAGTATTAATATAAGGCTTTAACAAATCCCATTTACTCATACAAAGGAAGCGATGACCTCATCCAGTATTCCTTAATCATACAAAGCCCATTTTTTAGAGTATGGGATGTGGATTCATTGGTCATCAAAATTAACCAGGCCCAAGCAGAGCATTAATATGTTAAGCATGAGCAGAACCACTTATGGGAGAAGTCGATGTTGATAGATATTACAACCCGTGTGATGTAATCGTAGCCACCCCAAATGTTTGTCACCATAGCACACCATACCCTTCAGTCGTATGTGTGTGTTATAAGGGGTTGTGTAATGAGAGCCTTGTACAATGATTATGTACATTATATTATGAATAAAAAATGTACATTCATTTTATTATTGATACATTGTAAATAGTTTTTAATGTACAAATAGAATTTTTAGTTATTATTCAACTAAGAAATATATTTTGATAAATTAAATTTTTTTATCTAAATAATATTTTAATAAAATATTATTATTATTAAAATACATTTTATTAATTATAAATGATCATATATTTTTTATGAATACAATTATAATTTTTTTAATGGTTTGAAAGTTGTTTTTATCAATACAAATGAGTTTTTTATAAAATTTTTTTAGATTAAAAGTAAAAATTCAATTATTTAAAAAATAATATTGATAAAATTAATGTTATTTTAGGAATCAGGAGGTCATAATTATCTAACTGTAAATTTTTCAAATTTTTCTGAGACAATCAAATTTTTGGATTTTAATTAAATTCCTTTTGAAAATAAAATATTTTACATGACAACATAATGACCCAATTGTGATGTAATGAAATAGAATAAATGATATGTTTGGAAAATTTTTGTTTTTCCACAAAAATAATGTGATTTTAGGTGTATTTGATTTATTTTACAAAGCCTTAGTGGACCCTCCAATACTTCTAAAACATTTGAGTTTTTTAAATTGATTTCCTTGAGAGTGTGACTCATCTACACATAAGAAAACCTATTATTTTATGATGTTCGTACAATGTTCTTTTAAAATAATTCATTCCACTCCACATGGAAGAAACTATGGAATGGTTTGTGTTTTTGATTTGAATAATGTGGGGTGTCCCAAACCTAAAAAATAATGAATTCCCTCTCCTTTCCTATATAAACCCACCCTAGATCCCACTTCCTCTTCACTCAAATCCATTGGAGTTCGTCTGAACACTTCCCTACTCCCTCTTAAATCCACCCAAAGCTCCCCAAGCTCACATGAATCCTCTCTGAAGCCTCACCCAAGCCTTTGGGTGCACACTTCAATGTAAGTTATTCATACCTTTCTTATGTTTATCCAAATTTTATTATATTTTAACAACCTTTTACAATAAATTAAAAATGATTTGGTATTATTTCGAACCTCCCTCATAATACCCTCCTATGTTTTAAATGATTTGATTCTTATTTATCTCGTGTTTATGACTCCCGTGTAATCCTGTTACGATGCCGAAGTTCCGTAAGAAATTTATCTCATCTCATTCACATTCAAGAAATTGTATAGTATTATGAATCTAAATTCCATTAACATTGTTGAGAAATTTTTAATATTACCCCATTACTTTTCATGTCATGTACATCTCATAAGACACCATTATCTCTCTCATCAAACATTTTTATGAATTCTGATGTCATGTCATTATGCTGCCGAAAGTGTACCTTGATTTTCCAAGCCAACGTCATTGTGTTGTGAATACCATGAAAACTTCTCTATAAAGGGTATTAAACCTTTAGAAAATTTAATTATTTATTATGATGTTTCATGTATTAATTCTACATTTCATAATTGTGGAATAAATGATGATGTTTTATGAATCCCAATTATATGATTCATGTGGAACACTTTTTCAAGAAATGAAATGATTAAGAAGTGTGCACTTATATGGTGCTCCAATTCATCGGGTAATGATTATTATCATGGTACATCAAGTGAAATGAGGTTTTACTAATGTTAATTCTTGTCCAATTAGGTTGTAATCATGCTCCATGTTAAATGTGCATTGTCTCATTATAATACCATGTGAAGTGTTGTTGCCACATTTCCATGTTATGATACTCATGCTATATCATGCCATTATGTTCATTTTCTTCGTGTGCTGCATTGATATGTATATTTCTTAAATTGTATTATATTATTAATGTTATTATTTGTTTACTCCCTTAAATTTATTTATATCTCACCATTCTATTTGTATTTTCCTCTGGTTATCCCATGAAATGATATGTATGATGGAAAGTTGTAGTCAGGTAAATTAAACATTCAAAAAAGATACTGTGTTTTATGTTCAATGATTTTATGTAATGCTCGTAATATCCCAAGACACTAGACATCCTGATATTCATTGTTTTCATATAGTAATGATTATGTAATAAATAATGATTAATTATGTAATAAAGAGCATGTATGGATAGTAGGTATCAGAGGATAGGTTTAGATATTTTTTGGATTTGGATTATAAAACCCTAGCGAAGCCGTAGAGATAAGACTATGTATAATAAATACATCCCAAAATTTTGGTGAGTATTGAGTATGTGATTTGTCAAATAAAACATGCATCCATGTCTTGATATGAGTAGTAAAGGGTGGCTCTATCATATATGTACACAGTCGTGAAAAATACGATATAGATATTTAGGCATGACACGAGGTATCATGGTAAATGACAACAGGAATTGATGCACTCCTGGTTATGACACTCATAGGGGGTATGTTTTGGTAAATTCACAATTTAGTATGATCCACAATTAAGGGAATAAAAATATTCCCCCAGGAAAATATATTATAATTTATGTCATAGATAACATAGATTGAAACAGATATATTCATATGTTAAATATATAAATGTTATTTAAAAGTCATATGTTTTTTTACTTGGATTTTCCTTTATGTGTTACCCCTAACATTCCTTTTATTCCATCCAATGGAAAGTAATAGGAGGTATCTGGAAAATAGTTGATTCTATGCTCAAAATGATTACCTTTCTAATGATATTCCCAATCTGATGGGAGCATTAATCGTAAAAATTTTCTTGATACTATCTCAGTTAACTAAAGTTTAGAATAGAAACAAAGGTCTAGAATAATTTTCACCCCCAAAGAAAGAACAAGTCACTATTGAGATATTAATTATACAAAGGCCTCCTACATTTAACAGGTCATCTGATCCCACAATCACCTAACAATGTATCAACTACATTGAAAATATTGTCTCCATCCTTCAATGTTACGAACAAGAGGAGGTTCTTTTGGCTGCATAATTTGTGGAGGGTGAAGCTGATCAATGGTGCACATTTATCAAATATATGAACCCTAGGGAGAAGATCAATTCTTTAGAATGCATGGGTTTCCAGGAAATGTTTTTCAATGAATATTTTCCTCGCAACCTCCAGCTTATGATATAAATGGATTTCTATTCCCTCAAGAAAAAAAGACGACCGATACATCAGAGTGTACAAGGAAATTTTCACCAGGATTTCATGATATGACTCTAGCTTTGTCATTACCCCAGAACATAAGGTTGACCTCATCCTTGGTGGGTAGAAACATATCCTATAAAAATCCCAACGGAACTGTGACTTCAATAGCTATAAGGAAATTGTCTGATGTGACCTCATGGTCAAAATGGAGATAGGAGATTATCAGGGGTATCATGGGGATATGTATTTAAAGGTGGAATTTAATTCTGACAGTCCAATTGATAAATCGAACAATGATGAGAAAATATAGCACCCCACTTACCAAAGTTGTGGAAAAAATAATCTCATAATGTCTCTGAAGGGAACAAGGAAATGCCTTAGGTGTGGAAGAAAAATCCACCAAGTCGTTAAATGCTGACAAGAAAAACATGGAGTTTCATCATAGGTGAGGAATGCATTATTCGAACCACAATACACTGTTTATTACTTCAACTTCAATGAACCATGATACCTTGAAAATTAGTACACTAATCCAAGGGTTTTATAAGGCAACCAACAACATCCAAGGTTATAAGGGTGAGATTTTTTTGTCACTACCACTGATGTGAACCTCAAAAATGAAGCGGTGATAGGTAGGAAAGTTATTCATTCAATAACATTGAACTATCTTTTAAATTAATTTTCTTTTCATTCTTATGTATCCTAAATGCTTAGTAGAATAATCCAAACACCACAAAAAATCATTGATGTAATGATTTCAGTGATTACAAAAATGGGGAAATCATTGCATACCATGAATATAACTCCCCCTGCTATAATTTGTGAATTTAACTTCCCAGCGAACCTCATCGAACTCCCTATGGTGGAATTTGAGAATTTTGTTTTTCAACTATTGGGTATCCATATATAGATCCAATATAAATTTCATTGAGAGGGAAATCACCCTCCATATAGATAATTGACCCCCGATTATATACAAGTGCAAGGAGGAAGATTAATCTTCTATACCACCATTATCTCATGCATTGATTTTACTGCCCAATGAGCATGCGTATCTGGATCAGATGATTGAGTCCAAGGTAGAAACCATCCTTCAATACATGCCTATTGTGAGAGAATTCACTGAAGTGTTTCTCTATGAAATTCCTGGTCTTCCTCCTTGAATAGATTTTAAATTCTCAAATGACCTTATACCTTGGGTGATGAAAATATCTTAGACTCTATATAGAATAGATGTTGTGGAGTTTAAGAAGAATAAAAATGATTTACAAGGGAATCTTGATAAATGTTTTATCTTCCCAAGTGTTTCACTATGGGGTGCAACAATTCTCTTTATCAATAAGAAGGATGGATCAATATGCCTTTGCATCGATTATTGTGAGATTAAAAAATCATAACAAAGAACAAGAATCCTCTTCCATGAATTTATGACATATTTGATTAGTTGTGGGGAGTATAGTACTTCAAAAATGCTCTAGAAATCCTCATGAACATGATATATAGATTCTTTTTATATTATCTCGACAAATATTTATTAGTCATTATAGATGATATTCTAATATAATCTAAAAACAAGGAGGAGCATGAAGAGAAACTAATAAATGTAATAGATACCTTGTGAAAGAAGAATCATTGTACAATGCACTATATGTGTGAGTTATTGTTTATGTAGCTATTATTCATGGGTCATGTCATAACAAGAAATGGGATATTTGTAGATCACTCTAAGATATCTACAATTTTGGGATGGATGAGGCCAACATTGGTAAAAGATATTTATAGCATCCTCTGTTTTGCTGGATATTATCACCAATTTTTGATAAATTTTTCACCATTGTCCACCACTCTTACCAATCTAACATGGAAGGGATTAATGTTTTCATGGATTGATGAATGTGAAAAGTGAATCAAGGAGGTGAAAATGAAGCTTATCAATACCCCCGTGATCACATTAGTGATGAGTGGAGAACTTTTTGATGTATTTAATGATGCTTTGATGATGGACCTAAGATGTGTGTTAATTCATAATGATATTATGATAGCCTACTCCTCATGGAATCTAAAAATCAATGAGAAAAACTATCCCACACAAGATTTCAAGTTAGAGTCTATGATATTTGTGTCGAAAATTTGGTGGCAATAACTATTTGGGGAGAAGAGTGAAATATATACTGATCACAGAAGCCTCAATTATATATTCACACATAAAGAGTTGAACATGTTCCAATTATTATGGGTAGATATTATTGAAGACTATGACTGCTCAGTCCATTACCACCGTAGGATGGAAAAAAAGGTGGAAAATGCTCTAAGTAGAAAGGACCCAACGATTCTAACATTGATGAGAATTTAAAAGGATCCAATATTATTACACTTTTAGAGGATGGACATGGGAATAATTAAGGGAGGAACATCATAAATCCTTTCTCAAATGATTGATCAACAGGCCCTAATGGGGAAAATAAATGATACTCCAAGAAAGGATGTAGAAATTATGAAATGGGTTGAAACTATCAGATATGTGAAATCCTAAAATTTCATGATTCTTGTTGATGGAATTGTGAGATTTGGGTCATTATTATGTGCATCATATGATCCAAATATGAAGAAGTTTCTTCCGAATAACACTCATAGATGACCCTTCTCTATTCACCCGGGAGCACAAATATGCATCGATATCTTCAAAAAAACTTTTGGTGGGACAATACGAAAAATGGAGATTGCTGAATATAGATCAATGTGCCTGGTATGTCTTCATGTGAGAGATAATAGAAAAAATACTAAGGGGATGGTGCAACCATTACCCATACGAATTTGGAATTGGGAAAACATTACCATGAAATTTTTCACTATACATCCAAGGACATCTAGATGAAACAATTCTATAAGGGTCATTCAGAATCATCTTACAAAGACAACTGGCATTATCAAAATTTGAGAGGACTTATAATTTGTTCAACTTGCACATATTTACATCAAAGAAGTAGTAAGTCTTCCTATAGTACCACTATCTATTGTATCCATTCGTGATCTGAGATTTAACTCAACATTCTGGAGAAGTATCCAACATGCTCTAAGCACTAAACGAATCTTCAGTATATCCTATCATCCAAAAATTGATGGAAAATCTATGTGGACTATTAAGAAATGGGAATATATATTATTATCATGTTCTATAGATGTCAATGGAGTATGGGTTCAACATCTTTCACTAGTTGAATTATCCTATAATAACATTTTCATCTCGTGCATCTGAATGAAACCTTTTGAATCCCTTTATGGGACAAAGTGCCAAACAACAGCATCTTTGAATAATGACAATGATCATAAGTTACTAGGACCTAAAAAGGTCAAATAAATGGTGGAGAAGGTGAAATCCATTTAGCAGCATATTAAGGTGGCCCAATGTCAATAGATGAGTTGTGAAGTTTACCGTTGATGAGACCATGAGTTCAATGTTGGAGATATGGTATATCTATGTATATATCATTGAATAAGGTCATGATATTTAGAATGCAATGGATGTTAATTCATAGGCACATTTTCCCTTTCAATATTCTTGATTGTGTCCAGGTTTTGGAATATCGACTTGAACTTCCACCCACCATGGCCAATGTAAAAGAGGCCTTTGATGTATCCCTCTTACGGAAGTAAAAACTAGACCCTTCACATGTATTATCTTCAGAGGTGGTACAATTATTAGATGACCTTTCGTTCAAGGAGTAACCAGTAAATATCATAGATCATAGAGAAAATGTTCTATGAAATAAGATAATGCCCCTTATCAAGGAGTTATGAAGAAACCAAATGTTTGAAAAAAGGTATTTGGGAATCAAAGGTAGTGATGAAATAGAGTTACCCACATATTTTTATTGTGGGAAAAATAAATTTAGAGGTAGAAATTTATTAAGGGGATAATATTATAACTACAAAAAATATTATAAATGGAAATTAATATTAATATAATGTAATGTATAATTACGTAAAATTGATATATAACATATTCATTTCAAAGGTTTTATGTTTTTGGATTTTAATATACCATTCTGAATTGTGACTTTTTCAAATATATCCACTAAAAAGTGATCGCATGATTAGTATAAATATAGTGCATTAAAAAATTATATATACACAAATAAAGAATGTGATGGCCTCATATAGTGTACTTTCCCTGTATTCATCCCATTTGACAAAGAATGGGAAGGAGGTGGAATTATTGGCCTTCTCTCTTGACATATCCCATGTAAAGCATGAATACATTATGCTAGAGTGGAACTGCTTACATGAGAAGTGGAAGTTGATAAAGATTACCACTCAAGTGATGATATTTGAGCCACCCCAAGAGTTTGTCAGCATCAGAAACCTTACCATTAGGTCATATACAGGTGTTATAAGGGGTTATTTAATGAGACCCTAGTACTATTAATATGTAAATTATTTTAGAATATTGAATATACATTCATTTTATTATTTTTACAGTTTCAAATATTTTTAGAGAATAAATAATATATTTTGTTAATATTCAACTAAGAAACATATTTTGATAAAATAATGGATTTTTTATATATAATTGTATTTTAATAAAATATTATTACTGTCAAATTACGTTTTACAATGTATTAATGATTCTATAATTTTTTTGAATAAAATTGTAATTTTCATTAAGGTTTGAATTCTATTTTTGTCAAAACCAATGAACATTCCATAATTGTCGGTTTTTATTTTAAATTTTAAAATTCACATATATAGAATGTTATTTGGATAAAATTATTAATAGTTTTTGAATCAGGATGTTGTAATTAACCAATGGGGAATTATTCATAATTTTCTATGACAATCCAATTTTTGGGTAATAATTTAATATGGTTTTAATATATATTGTTCTTATGACATCATAATTACCCAATAGAATTGAAATAAAATATTATAAATGGGTTTTTTAGTAAATATAGGTTTTCAAATAAAATAATTTGATTTTATGTTTATTTAAATTATTTTAAAATTCCTTACTGGACCCTCTATGGCTTATAAAACATTTTAGTTTTTAAAATTGATTTTTGTGAGAGTGTGACTCGCCTCCACATAAGAAAACCTATTATTATAAGATGTTCAGCCACTAGAAATATAAAATATTTTGTTTTAACTCCCCATTGGAAAAACTGTGGGCAGAAAACATGGGATGTTTTGTGGTTTTGATTAGATTAATGTGTGGTGTCCCAAACCTAAATAATAAATAATTCCCTCTCCATTCCTATATAAACCAACCCATGATACCACTTAATATTTACTAAAATCCTTTATAATTACTCCCACATCTTACCTCCGCTCTCTAGAATCCTCCCAATGCTCCCCAATCTCCCAAAAATCATCTATGAATCCTTTCCCAAGCCATTGGGATTGCACATCTAAGTAAGGGATTACTGCCCTTCTTAATTTTATCCTTATTTCATTATATTGTAATTCTAATTTAATATAAATAAAAAATGTTGGAGTATGTTTCACAACTCCCTTATTATACCCACCCTTTGATTTAAAGGATTAGAGACAATTTT
Source organism: Viscum album (assembly GCA_963277665.1). Lineage (NCBI taxonomy): Eukaryota > Viridiplantae > Streptophyta > Magnoliopsida > Santalales > Viscaceae > Viscum > Viscum album. The sequence continues at coordinate 2,068,852,195 of OY728160.1, forward strand.
ATTTATCATTTATTCCTCTTCTGTACACTTGTTACCATGCAAAAATTCAATAATAAAATTTTCTCTTCTCATTCATTTTCAAGAAATTGTTTTGTATTACGAATTTTAATTCCATTATATTTTATGGGACATGTATATATATGGCCCCAATACTGAATATTTATTTTAAATATTATGATACACCATTTTCTCTCTCATTATCCATTTTTATCAATTTTTATGTTACGTCGTTATGCTGCCGAAATTGCACTATGATTTTCCAAGACAATGTAATTGTGTAGTGAATACCATGCCCATTTCTATATAAAGGGTATTAAGAATAAAGAATATTTAATTATTGATTATGTAATTTCATGTATGAATTTCACATTCCGTTATTTTGTAATTAATTATGATTTTTTATGAATCATTGTTATATGATCCATGTGGCACACTTATGGATGAAATGGAATGATTATGAAGGGTGCGCCCTGATAGCACTCCAAATCATTGTGTACAGATTAATATCATAATACGTCAAGTGAGATGATGTTATACTAATGATAATTCAATTTCAATGAGGTTTTACCCTTGATCGATGTGTAATGAGCCTTGAAAGATGCTAATTCCAGGTGAAGTGTTGTTTCCATATTTCCATTATGATACTCATGTTACATCATTTTGTTTTGTTCATGTTTCTCTTGGGCTCCATTGATATGTCTATTGCCTAATATGTACAATATTATTCTTATTATTCCTTTTTTGCTCCCATACTGGGATTTATATCTCACACTTTTATTATTTATGTCCTCAGGTTCTCCCATGCAATGCTAATTAAGAGGGAATGTTGTTGTAATGCCCCGACCCTAGTTACCCAGAGTCTGTGCATTATTAAATAACATTGGAATGATCATATGTAAATCATGTCTTGAATGACCGATCGGTTAAGTGTTATTGGAAACAAGATTCATACATATATTCAACTTTAAAACATGAAAATAGGTACAATGCGAATTTATTCAATTAGAAACATCCAAGCCTCCTAGATTATTCCTACAAGTCACTCATTGCTAACTTATTCATATCCAGAGAAAATGAAATATAAGAAAGGGTTGCGCTCAAACGCTCAGTAAGGGTATGCAATACATTAGAAGATAACATAAATATTATACATGGTGAATAATTGAAACCACATGCCTTTACCAATAATAAACAAGAATACATTTATGGAAGGAATATGGGATGAGTAAATAATTCCATAATAAAACATAATGATGGGTATTTTACTAGTCGAATGACCACATGAACAATCAATATAATTTTCATAATTAGGGAATGTATAATTATGTACATTGTGAAACATTTTTTAACGACCTCGGGAAAGATTTCTAAAATGATTAAAGCCTCTTCCAAAACCATATATCAAATTGGTAAAGGCCTCAACCAGTTCCACGTCTAGTTGTCTCATAAGACCTACTGATGCATTGAAAAGCTATAGCGGGCTCCACCCGTCACATACGTATTCCATAAACATTCCTCATATAAAAAAGGTTGAAATATATCATAAACATTCATATGAAAAATAGAGTACTAAATGTCAATACTTTAACCACAAACCATGAATGGTATAAAAATGACACATCCACAGTAAAAAATACCACAAAACATTCAATACAATATGTATGATTTTAATCATAATGAATCAACTTAAAACAAGTATAAAATCCACCATGGTATGTTGACATAGATGAAATCAAAACAATTTGGTATAAATATTTCATTATTTGTTTGAAATAATTTAATGATGCATAATTTCAAAAGAAATAATTTATTTATAAAATATTCTTATAATCTTGAAAGAGAATATTTGATGATGTTATTGCGGCAGAGAATAACCATAGCCACCGTATAAGTATACAAAACATCAATACATTAATTTTGTCAAAAAGGTCGTAAATGACATAGTTTGGAAAATGATATAAATATTCCATTCAAAACATATAATGTCAAATAAGGGTATAAATGACATTAAACCATTGTACATTAAATAGTAATTTTTTTGAAATACCTTTTTAAGAATCGTTGATGTGGATGATAAAGAGGTCACAGTAGATACTTACGTAAAAATAACCTCGGATAATAACAAGAATGTAGAATTAACACTTACCTTGTACTTTTCCTTGATTGAGGGTAGGTTAACCTTCTGTATAATGGTGAAATAATTGTTACTAAATTATTCAAGAATAATATACATTAATATGATATCATATATGATATTCTAATCATTTCTTTGTTAATAATATCATAGTATTATCGTCGTTTCAGGGGTTAACTGGTTTGTTTTCCATTATATGCTTTGTTACATAAGTAATATTTGTTATGGATATGATTTATCTTATTCATATTCAAAATGATATTAACTATTTAAACATTATTTTTAATCATATAATGATAATTATTCTTGAATGGATTCGATGGGGAATGAATCTCATCGCGTTCATGGAGATAGTAATCCGTACGTATGCACAATTGAAAATATCATTATATTTTTGTTAAAATAATATATAATTGGATAGTATATAATACATATAGAATCATTATGATATCATATTATTTATTTACATCAATTTCACATTATTATTATAACCATCCAAATAATATTTTATTGAATAACAACTACACCACGATGTGGAGACGGTAAGTTGTTCGTATGCACGTATGGTGACATGTAATTCAATGGATGAATAGAATAATGAATATGGTTGTAACATATTAACAATAACATCACAGTATATATAATATAATTGATTTATTATTTTATAATAGAAATCACAATGAAATTAGAAGTGGAAGAAGAATGGAACTTGTAAGAGGTGATGAAATATTTACCTTTTCGTCGGGTTCATCCTTTTGATTTGATCAGATAGTCTCCTTAAGGATGGAATTCTGACTAAAGGAATAACTTTAGGATTCATCTAGGATAGTTGTAAGGTTATTTGGGAAAATGTTATCCGAGCCAAATGGATTTGAAAATGTGAATTAGAGTTAATGGGAAGTTCCCTTTTATAAGAGGGGTGTGGGCACCATCAGAAAAGGTAGAATTATTATTTAATAATAAAATAATTTTTTCTTTATAATGTCTCTAAAATTAATTATTTAAATTATATGGTAAGTATTGGTCGAAAACCACTCATCCAAAATATTTTAGATAGGTTTTGGTCACTATATTAAATTTATCTTTATATTTAACTCTTAGATAAATTGTTTTACATTTACCAAGTCTCCTTGTATTTTTTTATTATATGGTTAACAAACATACTATATACTTAAGGAGAACCCGAAGTGGTTCATTAATGATACAACTATCATTATATAAGTATTTTTTCTAAACCTTATATATTTAGAAATAGAATATCAATTAATAATATAATATTTGTTTTAAAAACTCTATTATGTAAATTTTGACACTATTTGTTATTTTGTTTTTTCTAAATTCATAACCGAATTATTGTTTCGAAAACAATTTATCTAACCAACCCTAACATGACATATTAACCTATAATCTTAGTTTAATTCATAAAAAGTCTCAAATTACATTTATTTTGGTATTTATAAGAAATATTATTTTAATATTTCATTAATAAGGTAATTACAACATCATAATTGTGTCATAATGAAATTAAATTATTTATTGTCTGAAAATTAAAAATGAAATAAAAATATGTAGGAAATATTTTTAGATTTTCAATGAATATTTTTAGTTGAAAATATGACTTATATAACCCCATGTAATAATTTATTTATTAAAAATAAGTGTTTATGTTATTTTTGCCTTTACTTTAAGTTAATTAAAATAATGTGTCATTATCATTCATAAATTGATCCATGGGGTCCCAAAATCGACCCAAGGATGTGAATGGTTGTCCATGTATCATCTGATAGGGTTAGGACTTGCGTTAGGGTAATTTTGAATTATTATAATATTCTTTTTATTTGAATTTCCCTATTTACAATTAATCGCGGTAAATAAAAGTCAAAAGTTACTACTCACCAAAAATTATTTTATCTTATTTAACAAAATTTTACTTAATGAGGTCAATAGTGTCTCTCAAAGTTTTGAAATTCAACTCCCAGAAATGGTAAAATTATGTTTTATGAAAATTTTCAAATTCTCTTTGGATGTGGATAAAAGATGGTAAAAAGTTCAATAAAATTATTATATATCTAAAAATATTATAAAATGTCTCCAATGAATTATATTGAACATATATAGGTTTTATGTATCTATTTTGACAATAAATTAATTTAAATAAAATAAATTATTATTTAAATAAAAATTCAGTTTTAAATAATAACTTAGTGTTTTTCAGTATTCATCAAAAATTGAATGTTTTTACAAAAAATACCAAAAATTCACCAAAAGATAATATTGATATTCTGAATTCAAAAATGAATTCTATTTTATCATTATCAAAACATAGAAGTTGCATAAATTAATTTAAAATTATTTTCCATTCTCAATACCAAAAAGATTATTTTTTCGAAATAATAACTATCAAATTATTGACACTTGTTTATATCCCATTTCAAAGTGAAATTACATAAAAAGATCATAATTTGATTAAATGGTAAAAATATAATATAATTATAATTACCAACCATTAAAATGTATAATTCTACACTATAAGTTGTTTTTAGTTAAAATATTGTATTTTTCACTCTTTACCCAAATATGAATGTTATCAGAAAAACCCCAAAACATTATTTAAACTAAATTATTATGTATCAACTTTAAAGAAGAAGTTTATTTTGTAAAATTGTATATAAAAAAGTTTCAAATATTGGAATTAAAAAGGGTTCTCCATTAAATGGCGGTAAAATTACATTTTTTGAAAAATACTTATTAATCAGAAAAAATGAACTTGTTCATAAATTATGCCTATGAAACACATAATATGGATTCTAAAATAATAAGTACTATAACAACATCGAAATTCAGTTAATACTATTCATAACCGCTTTTGAACTGCTAGTTTGTTAAGTCGTGGTGTGCTTGAACTCAGTGTTGCGTGTAGTGTAAGTTGTTGAATTATTTTGATGAAATAACATATTATGAAATCATGGGGTGTTACATTATTACCATATTAAATAAATTGCATCCTCGTAATATGAAATTGTTAATTGAAAATAAATTTTTGAAAATAGAAAATACCTTTGTGCTAAAACCAACATCGAAAATTGGGTTATTAAAATATTTTCTTAGTAAGATGAAAAGGGGAATAAAAAATTCACCAAAAAAATGATCGTGCTTAGGAGAGAATTGATCAAAATTAGAAACACATAATTGGAGGAAAAATGTAAATATTTATAGGGAATGATTAAGGTCATCAGTCACAAAAAATGGTAGAATTGAGGGCCTCAAAGCCATAAATCTATGATCATTTAAAATATCACCAGTTCAACAAAACATATAGTATTCTGATATCACATTTTTAGTATGATGATCTCATACCTAAATTTAGTAATTAATTTATTCATAGAATAAGAGAAGAAAAAAATACTTTACTATTAGAGATCCATCCTTTAACTAATTTCTACCACAAACTCATCTTTTACTCTAAAAGATAATTGAATCTAAAAAATATGTTATTTATCCTATTCGTAAGGGTTCCAAAAAAATGAATTTATAATTAATCTACCAGAAAATTTAAAAAAACTACATTATTCAATCCAGGACATCACATGGTCCAATGGTAGGTGATACACCCTTGTTTCCCTTCATTTGGAGGTTCATGTCTCGCGGACTTGCCGGATGTGACGGGTTTTCACCTAACCTCCGGGTTGTCCTTTTTATGGAAATCCAAAAATAATATCAAACTAGATTTATCCACAATTATTTTGTCCAAACTCATAGTCCAAAATTTATATATGGAGATCCCTTTTTCCACGTAATAACATGTGAACACCTTCATCATGTATTCTTTTAAAACACTAAAACATACTGGATTACCATAAAACCTTATTTATTACATTTATGCTCCCTTATTCCTTATAGAATAGTGAATATACTACTTCTATAGAAAAATGTTATAAACTCCAACAATGATAGAATATACAAATAATTAATCATTATCAATGTAGACAATAACATCCAATACAATTTATCAAAATAAATCATGTGTTATTAAAAAAATCACTACCTCAGTATCAGAACCATAGTATGATTTATCTTTCTCTGAACCATATATTTTCTAAAAATTGATCCTGCTATCGAGTCACATTTCATGGTTCCATGAAATCTCTAATAATTAATGAAATAGTACTGCAGTAAAAACCTAATATACTCTATAATTATTATAACATGTACATCATTAATACAATACTCAAATGGCATAATAATTTAATTACAACGTAAGAAATATAATCATTCCTCTTCATCATCGGTTGTATCATAACTTTATTCTTATCTAATGGAAGCATTTGGAGTTTACTCTGATGATTTGGACATTGATTCACATAGTGTCCCAACTCCTTGAAGATAAGGCATTGTACATTTGAAACATTTTTCTTACACATGAAGTAATTTACATGGTGTCCTTTTTCTCCACGCATGTATCAAACTCCCATTGCCTTCAAGCATATACAAAGGTGATTCTTTCCACAATTATCACATATTTGAAAATCCTTCATTTACTCTTCTCTTTATACATATTTCTCTCTTACATCATTTTCTTTTTTTCTTACCTTCAATGTGGTAGGACTAAGAGAATTCTTTACTTATCTTATTAAAACATGATAATATTTCTTCATATGTTGAGAATACATGGGATACTAATTCAATTATAAATATTGGATTAATTTCGTGAACGATATGGTCTTTCTTACTCTTTGGATCATACGTATTGTAGGAGTTCACATTCCATCTATAAGGTACCATTTCTATACAACGGAATAATCTAGGTCAGTTTATAAAATGCTATGATTAATTCCAAACATGTAAAATATCTAACGAAAATTTAACAGTTTATGGATATAATCCATAAGGATTAAAATATTTTCTTTTAGGAGCTATATACTCATAAATCCTTCATAATAATTTGTAAATAAAATTATAATTATCCTAATCGTATCCCCTGGGAGTGTCGTAACCCAGAGTGCAGTAAGGTCCATTGTCATGCACCAGTTCCCATTCGATTCTAGCTCAAAGCGGTGTTATCGGATTTAACCCCTAGGTACATCAGTTCAAGAGCCGCCTCTACCTGCTCATATCCAGACAGGGATGAATTTTCTTAGAGTACTCATAAAATCCCTACAGTACCAAAATTCTAGGAAGTTCTTCTATAATACATTTCAAAGTATATCTTAGGGCTTTGTGCTCTAATCAGAGTTTATCAAAATCTAGTTTCCATGGTTTGTTTAAAATTAATCTGATACCAACTCTAACTCCCTAACCCTAGATACCCAGTGTTAGGGAATTATTACATAACATTGTCATGATCATAAGGAAATCATGTATCTAATGACAATTCATTTTAGTATATTGGAAACAAGATTCATAAATATTTTTAACATTACAACATGAAAAGAAGTAAAACACGAATTTATTCCATTAGAAATATCCAATCCTCCTAGATTATGCCTGCATGTCACTCATAAAAAAATTCATTATATCCTAGAAAAATGAAACATATGAAATGGGTGAGATAAAATGCTCAGTATGGGTAAGAAATACAGTGGAAGATAACATAAATACTAAGCATGGTGAATAATTTAAACCACATGCTTTTACCAATGATAAACATGAATAATTTTATGCAGGAATATGGGTTGGGTAAATAATTCCATGATAAAACATAATCATTGGTATTCTACTAGTATAATGTCCTCATGAACCATCAATATCATTTTCATAATGAGGGAATGTATAATGTTGGACATTCTGAAACATTTTGTCAAGGCCTCAGCCAGGATGTCTAAAATGATTAAGGCCTCAGCCATAACCATATATAAAATTATGAAAGGAATCGTCCAATTCCACATCTTGTTGTCTCATGAGACCTACCAATGAATTTAGGACCTATAACAGGCTCCACCCTTCACTTACTAAGTCCCATACATTCCTCATATGATAATGTTGAAATATAACATAATAATTCATATTAAAACTACCATAAGAAATGTCAATACTTCAACCATAAAACATGAATGGAATAAAACTAACACATCCATAGTCATAAATATAATAAATACTTAAATATAATATGTAATATTTTTATCATAGTGAATCGACTTCAAACAAGTATAAAATCTATCAAAGGATGTTGAAATAGATGACAAAAAAACAATTTGACAGAAATGTATATTCCATTTTTTGAAATCATTCAAAGTTACATAATTATAATAGAAAACATTTTAAAAAAAATATTATTATAATCTTGTAAGGTAATATTTTGACGATGTCATAATGGCGGAGAATAACCATCCCTCCACATAAGTAAAAAACATTCTTACCTTAATTTTGTCAAAAAGGTCGTAAAGTACCTTGTTTGGTAAATAAAGGAAATATTACTTTTGAAACATATAAGGTCAAATAATGGTATAAACTACTTTAAACAATTGTCTACTAAATAGTAAAAATGTATTGAAATACATTTTTTAAGAAGCATGGATGTGGATGATAAAGAGGTCCCAATAGATACTTATGTAAAAACAACTTCATATAATAATGAGATTGTAGAATTATCCATTACATTGTAATTTTCCTTGGTTTTGGGTAGTTTAACCTCTTTTATATTAGTAAAAAAAGTGTTATTAAATTATACAAGAATCATATAAATTAATATGATATCATATATGATCTTTTAATCATTGATTTTTTAATAATATCTTAGTATTATCGTCGTTTCAGGTGTTAACTGATTCGTTTTTATTTATATGCATTGTCAACTAAGTAATGGTTGTTATGGATATTATGCATATTATTATTATTCATAATGATATTAAGTCTTTAAAAAATATTTCTAATCATCTAATTAAAATTATTCTTTAATGGATATGATGGGGAATGAATCTCATTGCGTTCATGGAGACGGTAATCTGTGCGTACGCACGATGGACAATATCATTCTTTTGATATTTAAATAATATATAATTTGACGTTATATCATATATAAAGAATTATTATCATGTGTTTTTTATTATTTAAGTCAATTAAAAAAATTATTATACACATCCAAATAATAATGTATTGAATAACCACTACACCACAACGTGGAGACGGTAAGTCGTACACACACACATATGGTGACATGTCATTCAAAGGATGGATAGAATAATGAATATGGTTATACAATATTTATAAAAACATAAAATGATATATAAGATACTAGAGTTTATTTTGAATGGAAACAACAAATAAAGAGGAAGTACAAGAAGAAAGGAACTTGAAAGAGGTGATCAAGTATTTACCTCTTCATCAGGTTCTTCCTTTTGATTTGATTAAAAGGGCTCCATAGGTTGGCTTTTTGACTACAGGAAGGCCTCTAGGATGAAGTGAGGAAGGTTTTAAGGATATTTGGGCATGTTCAGGATGATCCAAATGGCTTTGAATTTATGAATTAGAGAGAAATGAAAGCTCTCTTTTATAAGAGGGGTGAGGGGCACCTTAGGAAAATATAGAAATATTATTTTATAAAAAAATCATTTTTGGTTTCTAATGGACCCAAAATTAATTAATTAAATTATATGGTGTTTGTGGGTTGAAAAACACTCAACCAGTAGGTTTTAGATAGGTTTGGGTCACTATATTAATTTTATCTTTTGGATTTAACTTTTAGTTAAATTGTTTGACATTTACCAAATCTCTTCATTTTTATATTATATGGAATATAAACATACTATATACTTCCATGATTACCCAAAGTAGTTCATTAATTATACACCTATAATTATATAATCCTTTTTTCAAATACTTATATTTTTATGAATATAATATCAATTAATAATATAATAGTTGTTTTAAAAACTCTTTTTTCTCAATTTTGACACTATTTGGCAGTTTGTTTTTTATAAATTAAAAACAACATTATTTCTTCGAAAACCATTTATCTAACAAACCCCAACATGTCATATTATCCTATAATATTATTAGAATGACAAGAAATTATTAAATTAGTTTATTAGGGTATTTATAATATCAATTAATTTAATATTTCATTAATAAGGTAATTACGACATCATCATTGTGTCATAAATAAATTAAATTATTTTATTGTCTAAAAATTATAAATAAAATACCATTTTGTAGAAAATATTTTTAGATATCCAATTAATTTTTATAGTCAATAATATGACTTATATAACCCCATGTAAAAATTATTTATTAAAATATATTTGTTTTTGTCATTTTTTCCTTTATATTAAGATAATTAATATAAAGTGTCATTATCAATCATAAATGGCTCCATGGGGTCCCACGATCGACCCAAAGAAACCCACGGTTGGCCATGTATCATAAAATAGGTTTAGGGTACATGTTATGTTAATTTTGTATTATTATAATATTATTTTTACCTTGAATTACCCTATTTTACATTAACTATGGTAAATAAAAGTCAAAAGTTAATATTCACCAAAAATTATATTCATCTTATTAAACCAAATTTTAATTAATGAAGATAACCATGTCTCTCTGATTTTTTATATTTGAATCACAAAAATGGTAAAATTACATTTTATGCAAATTTTATAATTCTCCTAGGAGGTGGGTAAAAGACAGTAAAATGTTCAATAAAATTTTATTATATTTAAATTTATATTAAATGACTCCAATGATTTATTTTAAACATATATTGTTATTATTTATCTCTTTTGACCTAAAATAAATTTAAATATAATAAATTATTATTTAAATTATATGTCGGTTTTAAACAACAACTCAATGGTTTTCACTATTAATCAAAAATTGAATGTTTTCAAAAAAAATTCAAAAAATTCACCCTAATCTAATTTTGATATTCTGATTTCAAAAATTATTTCTATTTTACCAAATTTAAAAAATAACATTTGAATTAATTAATTTCAAATTAATTCCTATTATCAAAACCAAAAGGTGTATTTTTAATCAATAACAACTATCAAATAATTGACACTTGTTTATATCCAATTTCCATGTAAAATTACTTACAATGACCATCATTAGATTCAATGGTAAATATATAATCTAATTATAATTACAATCCATTAAAATTTATAACTCAAAACTTCAAATTTTTTTGTTTAAAAAATTTGTTTTCAGATAAAATATTGTATTTTTTACTATTCATCCAAATATTAAAGTTATCAGAAAAACACCAAATATTAATTGAAACTAAATTATTATTTCTCCATTATAAAAAATATTATTTTGTCAAATTGAATATATAAAGGTTTCAAATATGGTATTTAAATAGGGTTTTCCATTAAAAGGGTGTAAAATTGCTTTTTCTGAAATTACTTCTTTTATCTCAAAAAAATAATATTTTCTTACATATTATCTATGAAACTCATAATATGGATTCTAAAATTATAAGGATTATACAAAGTTGAAATTTCAGTTAATAGTATTCATAACCACTTTTTAATGGCTAGTTTGGAAAATCGTGGTGCTCTAGATCTCTCTGTTGTGTGTAGTGCATGTTGTTGAATTACATTGAAGAAATAACGTACTATGAAGTCTTGGGGTGTTACATTATGGTTATATAAAGGATTATTTCAATAATGATGGTGTGTTTTATTTCCTATGTTGTTATATAATATTCCTAATTTACCAGGAAACCTGACCTATCAATCCTCAGATTTGTCTTAAGTTCAGGATTCATTAATAAATCATATTTACATGTATAATAAAGAGAGGGGTTGTTATACGTTTTATCAAAGGGTTACATCTATTCCCTCCCATTTTCGTAATCTATGTTCTATAAAGACATGCTGTTAAATTCAATTAATCAATTTTATATTTTTTATATAATATTTTTAAATATTGATTAACAAAACCCCTACCATTTACAAGGGTATTTAATCTGTTATAAATTAATTTGTTCACATGGAATTTATATTTTTAAAACTCAAATTCACTATTTTTCATTATAATTATTTAATGTGCATTTCATTAAAAATATTTACTCTATGATTTTATTTTAAATATTCATATTATTTCTCCTAGATTATTGATTAAATGATTTACTGTGATAAATGTGGATCATGTAAATTATTACAAACTAATTGTGGCCCCTTATATAACTCCAATTCATTTGGTAGTGAATTCATTTCAAGATATGATATGATTTACGATTCCTAGTTAATAAATTCTGGAATTTTTATTAATTAACCATAGTGATAAACCATAGTGATATTCTAAATAATGAATCATTTTTTCTTAGACTCATGTTCATGTTATGTATCACGTACTTATATTTTTTCTCTCTTTTTAGGGAACTTTTTTATCCATGAATATATCTGATGTTTTTTCCATTTTTACCATGTATTGGTGACTATGATCACTCTTTTGAATAGATTTTTTTCCCAAATAAATTATTTCTAGTGACGTGACCGAGAAATGATAATGAAATGGGGATTCAAAATGGATTAAAAAAAATTTGGTTTATGTTTTTCATTGGTAATTCATATATTCTGTACCTATTTTCCATGTCATTGGACCTCAATATAGAATTAGTTGTTTTTAACATAATATTTTTAATAAATTAATTCATATGTAAGTTATCAAAAATGTATGTGTCATTAATAAAATCAATTTTAATGAATAAACCTTTAGATAGAGGTTTGATAATAAAATTAATTAGAAAATAAGGAACTATAAATGACTATTTAAGATTAATAAATTAGTACGACCATAAATTTGTTTTACTATTTATCAAACCCTTCGACACGAAAAAATTATTGACATAATAATTTAAATTAAATTAAATTAATAAAATATTAGGATAGAGATTATTAATTTTTTTACATGGATAATAATAATTTACGTTAATATGTTCCATGATATGTATAACATGACCGTTTTCATGTTTCTAATGATCATTATTCTTATAGGAGGAATAGAGTGGGTCTAGATGTGATTTGATTATAAATTTTTTTATTTAAGAAGAATTCATGGATTTTAAATATTTCATGTCATGAATCCTAATTAAATAGATTTTAATGTGTGGTTCATTGGGTGTTTCTTGATGTCTATTAATCCTAATAGGTGATACATATTTTGGGGAAACATGAATCCTCTCATTCACATTATTTTAAAGGATTACATTCCATGTAAAAGTCATATGTGGAATGTTTATAAAAGATAATACACCTTGGGGTTCTCCCAAACGAATAATGTATCGAGAAATATTTTGTGATCTAGTATCTCTCTATTCAATGGTTTAGGATTTCTTTGATGGGGATCCATATTTGGATTTATGTATAGAATATGTAGTAGTTCAAGGAATGATTTACCTCATTTATCATGGTTCATCAATATGATTCCTCTTGTCTTATCTATCCATGTGATGTTCGACCATATCCATGATAATATTGGAGAATTGTTTTCATTGAATTTATGGAAAATGTTATTTATGATACAACATTTTCTTCATAGAAGAGGTAATCAGATATCCACAACATTGGTCATTTATTAGGAAAATAATTTCTTCCAACAATATGTTGGGAATTTGTTAAATATATATTTATTTACACAAAATTGTAAATTTATCATGGTTTATCCATATGTGTGGAAGTAAAATTAAATCTAACAATTATTTATCTAGATTAATAATGAAATGGGTTATAGTGCTCTCATGATGATTATTTATTCTTTGATAAGGGGTTACCACTTATTTTGATAAATATTGTGATATCAATGGTGTGATTAGTATAGCATGTTATTATTCATGGTGAAGAATTTTGAAAATCCAAAATAACAAATAAGTAGAATTAATTTGTAATTAAATATTTTAATAATTATTTCAAAACAAGTGGTTTTTTTTATTGCTTTTCTTATAATTTTATATAGATAAAATTGACCTAATGTGGATATGTAATTAATTTTTTTGTATCATGACAAAGTAATTAATAAATAAAGCGATTTTTGATGATTATTAATGCGAATTTTGATAATAAATAAAAGGAATGTTAAACAATAAGGGTACTAACCACTATTTGAGAAAACATGTTTTTATGCTAATAACATATTTGGTTTTTGATATCATGTTGTAGTTTTATTCCATTTTTCCTGTAGTTGGAGCCTATTAAAAATTAATTGATTAATATAAGATATTATAATATCAAATTTTGTGATAAATATAATATCTAGGGACCTAGTCTTCATCTCCTTTTTAATGTCATGTTCCATGAGTTTGGATCCACAAAACCTCATTTATGTTTGAAGGATGGATTCCTTGTTTTAGGGAATATATTTCCCTACAAAACATTTTTGTTTTGTTCTTACTACTACTGTGATGTGTTCTAGTTAAAAGCTGTGTGAAATGAGCCTAATATGATAAAACATAGGATTTATGTTGTGATATGGGTTTGGAGTCTTCGATGTTATATGAGCATGGGATGACTAAACATAGGATGGCTGACGAGATATGTTTGTGGGGAGGCCCAGACAATGTGACCAAATTTGACATTTGTAGTGTGAGACACATCGAGATATTCATATGTGTCTTGATGATAAAACTGTAGATGATAGAATGTGTATATTCTAGGACTAAAAATTAATTTAATTACGATTGATAGGATTAAATATTGTGAATCTTTTAAATGTTATATTGATTGTTTATTTTTGTTAAATGTATTCTTTTCCTAGAAACATAATGTAACTGAGTGTCCTTGGTTTCATGTTTCCTCATGAAGGAAACTTAGGATGGTTCTCCTCTAGTAACTTGATATGTAATGATGCTAATAAAGAATAAATATGTTTTAACCCTTGGTGTTAGTTTTGATTGAATGAAAATTCAGAAAAAAAAATTATATTGAGAAACTATAGACTCGGTTTGGATATGATAATAGGGAATGTGATTTACATTGAAGATTAATGTTATAAGATATGAAATAATACCAATTCAGTAGTTAATGGTTAATGACTTAAATACCAAAATCATGTAATGAAATATAAATAAGTAATTAATTTATATCATTAATTTCATTTATTTTTATAGGGTAATTGTTTATTACAATGGTTACTAGGAGGTCAAACGACATTATATGTTTTTCAGTAAATTAATAGTCTAATCTAATATTTTGTGTTTTGAGATATATTAAATATATTATATTATATTATTTTACGTGTTACCCCTCACATGTCTCTTAAAAATATTGGTACCCAGTCGCCTATGGGATGGTGTTTTCACAAACATCTGAGTGGGAGGTAGAATGGATGACTACCCCTATACCCCCTTATCTTTATAGTTTTTTTACAAGTATTCCTTTTTTTAGTTTCCATGTATTTCTATTTAGAGGGTAAAAATAGATTATTGTTATTACACAAACATGTATTAATGTATATTGTATATATTGATTTATTATAGGGGTGTTGTGTCTAGGAAATGATGGGTTGTGGTACCTTACATAGTTAATGGGTTGTGATGGATTTAGGTGAAATACCCAAATTTCTATACACCATATAGTGTATTAGGTGGATATCAAAAACTACAAGGTAACAATATATGATGATTTCATATGGGATTATGTATTGATTTGATGAATGTGGTTTATGTGGTGATTCCCTTCCCAGTTGACATCTGACAATCCTATATTGGATAGAGATGTCTTAAGACATTTGAGATTTGGATAAGGATGAAAACATGTGAGGAATTGATAGTGGTTAATCCTTAATGTTTTATTATTATATTATATATTCTATTTATGTGATATATGGTCAGCGTTAGCCATAGTGTGGAAGGAAATATAGTATACCTATTTAGGTGATGATTTACTTCCTCTATTGCTCAGTTTTCTTTATCATGCTTTCATTATCATTTTCATGAGAGGATATGTGGTGGATTATAATGAGTATAATTTTGTGGCCACCAAATTTTTATATAATTATTTTTTATTAAATCAATATTTGGGTGTTTATGAGTTTGGATATTACTAGAACGTGGTGTTTATGAGTTGATTTCCATCTCGGTCACTATTATATTAACCTTTTTCGATTATTTTTTTCATTTCAGTTTACTAATAGTCTATGGAATTTCATTTATAAAATGCAATCTTATTTATTCATATGTCTGATCTACTGTTTATTGGATAATATATCTTATCTCTCTCTCTTACTCAATCTCTTTAAGAAGAAAATTCACCATGTGTGTATTCTTATGGTAAAGTAATATCTAGTCTCTAACCCAAGGCCTTCTAGAAGTGGAAATCATGTAGAATCCATCTCCATTCTATTATTGTCGAAATATTATTGGTATACATACATTTGGGGGGGATTTTAAATTAGTGGAATCGTATGTCTATCATGAGGGATATGATGGAGTTTGTAATTAGGAATATGTTTAATTTCATGTCATAGTAGGAAACCATTTTAACTATATTTTGGTGAGAAATTTATCCACTGGAAACCACATGAGACTTGGGTTCTTAGGTCCCCCTATGATCTGATGCACAAAAAATAATGTTTACTACACCTACTATACGAATTGATACTATTTATGGGGTAGATACCTATAAAATGATTTTGTGTCTCCCTTCATTATATCTGTAATTGAAATGGGTAGTCACAGTTATGTATTAAATACATAAAATGATAATTAAACTTTTTTTAAAATAATTTTATGAGTTCTATATTCCATTTTTAAAGGTATTAAATATTATTACGTTTACTATTATAGCTCCAGGTCGATGTCGTCATTATATTTGAGAAATAAATGTTCATTAAGATGATCTCGAAGATCATCACAGAGTATATGTCAGTGACATCAAACACTTCGGGAGAACACAATATGTGATTTAAAGGTAGAGTATGCAAATGTATGAGAGATCCTTTTCAGATTTTTTCAAGGAAGAATGATTCAGAGGTTGATATAACTATTTTTTCAATCCATTCTTAGAATGTGATATTATTTTCATTTGCTGTGAAAATCTGTAATGCCCCATGATCTGGAAATCTATCACATGGCCTGAACCTATAGGTAATTATTCTTGAAGCATACATCCACAATCACTAGAGCTTTCCAACTAAAAGTGGTTGTGATAATTATAGAGGGGATAAAACACCCCCTATATCAAAGTTGGAAAAACATAAATAATTTATATATATATATATAATATCAAATATCTAATATTATAGAAACAATATTATATATTGGAAAAATAACAAATAGAATGATATAATATCTAATAAATTTATAATTTAATGATGTAATTTAATGTATCTAAATTCCCTAATATATGTAATAAAAATAAAAGACTAACAATAAAATAGAGACTCATATGTCTATACTCCAAAACCCCATGTCAAACCCATTCCAAATCATCAGCTGATACAGTACGTAAACAATCAACACGTCCATTTCCCCTATTCTATACCTATAACCATAAAATCTGATCAAGTACCAGATAGTGGCACAAATAGGGTGTGAGTATAACATAATGCATGGAAACCACCATGTATAATCATAACATGTTTGAGAATAAGGTCATTAAATAATTCATATCAGAAGTGTATTAATAAAATAAACAATTAAATTTATACAACATCAACCTTCGTCATCCTAATGAAAAAAATTCATTGATCATATCTTATAACCATTCCATCCATAACAATATATCCATGGGAAAACAAAACCTTCCTTGGTGTAGTACCATAATGAATCCAATAATTTCTTATGGCCATGATAAATATAACCACATTTCCATGGTATATATATTTCTCAAATCAGTTTCAAACATCATTTATAATCATTTTAGCGATTAATCGGGGTTGCACATGATATATCAACATTTATTTATGTCTCCCATAGAATCCAGTTATATAAGAATTTGAAAATGAATCAATCCCAATCCCAGTATATCATCATTTCACAATTTCATTATGCCATGCAGAGTATTCCATTATTTTAGCATTTAAACTGGTAGAATATACTATATAATAATTACATCTTAGAAATCATAACACATGTCATATAAACAATAATATCACATATCACTTCATAAGTCTTAGTGGTCAATTAGGAAAAATACAATTTAAAAATCAATTTCAAAATTCAATTATCAATTTGGTCATAACTAATAACATTCCAGTTATATCAATAAAAATCCAATCTTAGGGGAATATATATAAAAAATCACCCAAAATAAATTTCATGATAAACACTCTTTAATTATTCAAAGAATTAATTTTAATTAAAGGGTTCTCTCATACAAACTGCAGCCAAATGACCTGTATAAATCCAATTATATCCAAATGGACTCCATAATATAATCAAATTCATCATTTAATTTATTTAGCCACATGATATGTTGAAATAATATCAATATTTCACATTCTATAAAATTATCAAACAATAGAATAAATGTTTATACCCCATACCTTTAACTGATGATAAAAAAACATCTTACAGAATACACTCTTATAGAAGAATGTGAAGATGGTCAAAAAAATTAACCTAGATCAAAATAGATTATGAAGTGAACCTACAACACAAACGATCATGATTTTTCAAAACAATGGTTAAATAATGGAAGAGGAGAATAAAAAACCCAAACAAATCCACTTATCAGGATCATATGAATGATTGAGAAGTCCATAATCAAGAGAGAAGATATATGTTGACATGTAAGGTATATATAGGTTGAGAGGAAGAAAATTACATGAGGTGGATATAGATAATCATCCACATGACACTTTTTAAACCAATTTCAGTTAAATACATGTAGTGTAATTCAGTTACATGTTGGGAATTTCTTTTAGAGGGATACAATATAATACCCTTCTCAAATGATGACTATTTAATTACCTGAATCATTACATTATGTGGAAATGATAAAAGAGATGTAACGACTTCTTTCCATGAATCAATTCATTAAATTAGTTAGGTGGATATTAAAAATCATGAAACCAATTGGCACGGTGGATAAATTACCTACAGATAGTTTTCATCCTATTATCCTTATAAAAAATTCATCCCATTTAAGGATTAATAATTAAACAAGAATAACATGTAACACATAACACATTTATACATGAACCCCATTAATTTTATCAAATATAATTTTTCTGACAATATGACCTTATACTCAATAAAGGATCTCCAGGTGGATCCTCTCTGTCTCTCTCATGTTTCCTCCAAAACGAAGTCAATTTTTATTCAAATAAATAGACATTCATGATGAAATCAGATCCTCCAAAGTATAAATATAAACAAATAAAAAACATATTAGTTTCAACAAAAATATCCGAGAGTTATGTACTTTGAAAAAGATGGAATCTTACATCCTCCTTTTATATAACAGCTTGTTGTTGAGTTGTTCTAATCATCGCATTGGGGTTTCAATGAAAAGGATTGGTCTCAGTCCTCCCATATCAGAATCTATATCCTATGAATCCTCAAAGTACTTTCTATGATTCCCCTACACTTATACAAAACATATTTCTTGACCATGTATATATTACTCACTATGATCCTGAATCTATATTTAAAGCACAACATATGACACATCGTTACTAAGTGTGACATCAAAATGTGTCTATCACATGATAATGGTTCTAATAATATACCAAAATATATGACACATTAATTATGTTGTGTATCAAACTATATATCTATATAATGTAAAAAAGATATTACACTACACCGACCATGTCTGCTATCTCAAATGGACAGACAAACCTTGGTTTTAACTTCCTCTCATTCATGATATGACTTTTCTTCATTCTAGGCGATAGTCGAATGAAAACAGGATGAACAACCATGAACTAAAATTGTATTGTATGATGTTTGTTATTTGTTTTATTCCTAATCAACATGTACACCATTCTTCATCAGATCAATTGAATCAACTCAAACGTCAACTATAAAAAACATGGCCCAACAAGCGTTGACTCACCTACCTTCACCAAACAAAGATGTGAAGGACACATGTCGGAATTCAAGGAATAAAATGGTTCCGTCTGGATATATTCATGGAAGTCATTATTTTATGAATATTCCATGAGTTCTATATGATACTCCCATGAACCAAAGAAATCCAAAACACAGGCTCATAATATATCATCTAAAACTGGAATCATCCACTTGTATTGATCATTTTTATTAGAATGAATCGTCATACACAAAATATCATTTTATTCAAAATCATTGTAAACACCCATCATTTACTAAGACTTCAAAAAAGTATATCTATCTAAAATTGTTATCCTTGGAACACCATGTAGCCTAACTATATCATGCTTATAAAGACCACCTATATCATCAAATCTGATGGATTTCTATAATAATCTTGAAGTGGGAAAGAATAATTAGTTAATCCATAATAAAACAAATATCATCAATCAAATATTTATTCCAATTTAATCCTTTCACTAAATAGGTTGTTAAAATATCCCATTTCATCATAGGATTCTGAAAAGTATATAAAATCATAGCTGAGCTATAATACTGTAATTCACATACAGAAAATTGAAACATCTTTCCCTAATTTTTGTTACCCCCTTCTTTTTTCCGAAACATTTGTATTATCTACAATGATCATGATTCATCTTTATAAAACAAGTATGTTTATCCCATATATATGAATGAAAATATTTCATTACCTCCCCACATAATCTTGTAGAGTAGTAACCCAAACCCTATATCCCAGAGCAGATGCATTACATTATTAAATTATAATTGTTATGAGAAACAAATACTAAATGACATACCAGTTTATAAGTCCTGTATAAAATAGATACATTCATGGATCCAATTTTTCTTTTTTAAAATAAAACAAAACATAATCAGATACAAATTCTAATAAAATGGATCCATGAAAACTCAATAAATGATACTCTCTTTATAGCATATAGATGGAAAAAAAAGGAAAGTTTGGAGCTAAAATGATCATTATTTGTTACCTATATCACATGCATGAATCAATAATAACTGAATCACAATCAATTTTTCATAATCAATATTGCATGGCGTATAATGTTAAAAAACTAGCCATCAATATATTGGGAATCACATTGCATCCATTATATTGTAGTAGTAAAAACCCCATGGAAATTAATTAAAAAATAATTAATAAATGGAATTAATATTATTGGGATGAAATATATCTAGAACATTAACCAAAATATAATCAATTTGGTGTATGTCTATTTGTAGATACACATCTGATTCGATTTTGGAAACAAACTCAAAGAGTTTATCGCCAACTATTTTGGCTTGTGAAACCTTTCAATGTGTAGATGGGATATAGTGGTACCCTCTCATCATTGGACATCAAATTAATTATTTATAAAATGATTGTATATTATAAGAATATTCCTTATCAAAATAAATATTGAGTAGAGGATACAAATTCTTCATAACAATCAAAATAACAATTGTTTTTAAAATGGTATATGACATAGAAAATAATCATATCCCTGAAATAAGAACATAGATATATAATATAATTATAATTTTAAATTAAAAATGATATTTGAGGGGAATTATATACACCACATAAAAAATGTTATGAGGATAATAAGAAGTGCATCTCAACGAAATGGAAATTGAGACGTAGCCCATTACCACATTGTAATCAATCAAATCATATGACCATGAATAAAAATCATGAAATGAATAATTTAATACAATTAATATAAAGATAATGATTTAATTATATATGAAATATTATTAAACATACACCACATAGAAGAAACAATTGGTATAAAGGGAAATCTCATGGATATAAAGGTGATATGAGAAACCCCTTACCTTAAGCTCAGATGTATCTCACACTTTACAATACTATCCTGAATAATAAAATTATATTAATTAATTAAGTTATAAATAACCTTATCAACATGTATTTTATTTATTATATCATCATTAAGTCCATTTTTGGCCTCTTATATGGGTTAAGAGATTCAATTTCATCATTTGGGAGTGCACATTTTCATAGTTTTCATGATCATTTTGCTTCTATAAGATTATGTAAGTTCATGTAAAATGGTAATAAAAAACCCAAAATATATTTATGGGTAGTTAATGATAATACATATTTTTAGTTGATC
Organism: Viscum album; assembly: GCA_963277665.1. Lineage (NCBI taxonomy): Eukaryota > Viridiplantae > Streptophyta > Magnoliopsida > Santalales > Viscaceae > Viscum > Viscum album. The sequence continues at coordinate 2,068,874,420 of OY728160.1, forward strand.
ATAAATATCCATTTTTTATTTTGGGATAGGATGAATCATTATATAAATTTTTAATGATAAACGCTAAGATTATTTTGATGGTTTGTCAATCACCACATACTCATTTTGTTTTATAATTAAATACCATTTGTAAAAAATCATTATATAAAAATAAATATAAATGATTACATATATTATGGTCATTTATTTATCATATAATTTTATTGAGGGGAGGTGATGATAGATATACAATAAGATGGATCCTGTAAAAGAAATTGAAAGAAAAAGGAATAGAGGTTTACCTCTTCCGTACTCCTCCTTGAGAATATCATTATGGAAATTGTTTTTGGACTTTTGGGGATACCAAAAGTTCATGGAAGTGGGAGTAGGTCTTGTGAATTTAATTTTTATATCATTGGAAAGGACCACTGATTGAGTGGCATGAGAAGAAGTGGGGAGAGGGGTGGATTATATAGTGGAGGATAGGAGGGTTTTTGCGTTATTTTAATCAATAATATATTATTTTTCCTCAAGTATAAGAATAATATGGATTATTGTGAGTAAAAATAGTAATAATTTCATTTTATTTATATCATATGGTATATTATATAATCAATTTTTCCAAGAATATTGTATTTATCTCGTAATCTATTTATAACGTAATTACTATATTTATTCTATTCAACTAAAAATTCATATCTTTTAGAAAACTATAAAAAAAGTAGCCTAACCTTTTATAAAAGTTTAGAATACAAAAATGAAATCCATTTTATATAAAAAAATTCTATATATGTGAACTTTATGTTTTAATTTAAATAATTATTTAATTTGAAAATACCATTTTAAAAATTATAACCGATTTTATATGACATAGAAATGTTAACTAAAGTCTCATTAATTTATCCTAAAAATAATCGTTAAAGAAAATATTTATTTATGAATAATTTTTTTGAAAACTAACTATATTATTAATCATTCAATTAATTATAATACTGTAATTTAATTATTATTATTCACAACAATACATACACTTAACTAAAATTTTGAACTTCATTTATAAAGTTCGTAAATATTATTTATACCCACATGGGTAATGTGACAATTAATATGGGTCACATTACTATTCATTGTGTTAACAATACTATTCATAAGAGAATATCAATATTCACAAAAAAATATATGTTATTTCTGTTATAATCTAAATCTCACCCTGATCGCAACCGTGTTTGTCAGTTTTTTTGAAATTCAAATCACATAACTTGAAAAGTTATGTTTAATTGATATGATATAACGATCTCCTATAACCAGGTGTTGTTAAAAAAAATAATCAGTTTCTCATACATTATAATCTATCTAATGAAATGTAATTATTTATAATGAAACAAACCATAAAAATTTGTGGTGTTATATTATTCCCTCCTTTAAGAAATTTCAACTTCTAAGTTAATCATGTATAATTATCCATTAAAAGATGTGAGTGGTTCTTCTTAATAACATATTATTGTTTCCACATTATTTCATATATTTTTTGGTTCCTCCAAAGAACCATTATCAGTCGAGTTGTCTGATTTCATTATATTTTCTCCCTTATGTGATGAATCTCGATAGGTGATTCACAGTATGAAAAAACATTTTCAAACTCCATTTCATCATAGGTGAGTACATGTGTGGGGTATAGAATTTATAAATTTAACAATGAAACATAGAAAATATCATGAAATATTGAGAGTCTTGGTTTCATTGATAAATATTATGTAATAGCTCTGATTCGTTCCAATATCTCATATGGTTTTATGTACCTGGGGTCGAGTTTCCTTTTCGGACCAAACATTAGGACACCCTTCCATGGAGATAATATCATAATGATATGTTCCCCCACATGTAATTCATAATCCATTCAATGGTTTTTATCATTGGTCATTTTTCAAATTTTGGATTCTTTAATGTGAACCTTAATTGTTTTTCCCTTTTTCGTTGTCTCTTAAATATGTTCTGGGCCTATATGTTTCCTCTCACAAACTTCATCCCAACAAGTAGGAGTTCTAAACCTATTTCAATATAATTCTTTATATGGCGCCATATAAATTCTAGAATGGAAAATGTTATTGTATTCAAATTCCACCAAATGTATGCATTGATCCCACATACCTTGAAATTCTAAGGATTTTGATCTCAACATGTATTATAGTATTTGAATAGTCCTTTCAGACTGTCTACCTATTTGGGGTGATAATGAGTTCTCTTATGAAGCTCAGTATCCAATGCCATCTAGATTATTTTCTAGAATTTGTATGTTAATCAGTGATCTCTATTGACACCATCATAAAAGGTGCACCATAAATTCATACAAATTTATTAATATAATTTCTTTCTAAGAGATCATTTTGTAAATCCTCTCTTATTTCTAGGAAATGTGCTGACTTTTTTAAAACGATCAACAATTTCCAATATTTCAATACTCCTTCTATGTGTTCATGGAATTACTATTTCAAAGCCTATAATAATTTTATTCCACTTAAGCATATTAGTATATTGAGGTTACATGACTCTCTACGATGATTCCTATCTACCTTCACTTGCTGAAAAAATAGAAACTCTGGCACATAGTTTGTAATTTCATACTTCACGTATTCCGACAAAAAATGTTCCTTCAAATCATTATACATATTTATACTTCCAAGGTTTAGAGAGAAATTTTATCTATGAGAATAATCCAATAGTTACCGTTTCTTATCTTAGTTACAATTGGAACACATAACCTATTTCCAAATTTTAGATATCTATCATCATAAACAATGTCTTCTTGTCTTCAATCTTAAACGACATTAATTTTATTTTATAGACACTCTTCAATAGATTGAGATATTTTTAAATTCACTAGGAAATATAGTTTTAAAATAGTATGAAATAGTAAATTCCATAAAAATTATCATATCCATATTTACTAGATCCTTGAATATTAGATATCCCTCAATCCTTATTTGGGTGAGAAGTCCATGATCTGATCCACTCCAACACTGACCAGGTTGACATTAACAGTAGGAAAATTCCAACATTGTATTTAGATCATTATTTTTTTCCTCCATTATATTCCATTAGTAAAGAATTTCATACACAAAATTAGGTCATAATTCATAATTTCGAACATAAAAACACTTAACAGAATTTGATATTTTATGCACATCTAATATCATAATTGTAACAAACTATGTAATTATATGATAATAATTTATAATTTCTATTAATAATTATGAATAAGATATTAATTATAAGTTAAAGGGACAATTTTTCATATAAAATACTTGATATCAAACATGGGGTTATTCTGTAATCTTACATTTCACACAACATTGATTCAATTCTGAAAAATAATATAATAATATTGATATTTTAAATGGCAGCTAAATCCTATAAATCGTATTGGTGGGAATCAATAAAACTATAAAAAATATTATTATTCATGTTTATTATATTTCTTTAAATGTATCCAAAAAATTTTTATTGGCATAAAATAAGAATAAATCTGATTTTAAGATTAAAATACTCTTATATTTTTAAAAGGTCAGTTTACCTCCCTATTATGGTGAACTATTTTTAAATATATTTTTTGTCAATTTTATATGTTCTATTTGAAAAAAAGAGTTATTCTATAGAATATGGACATAAAATTTATCTTTGGAGAAAATTTTGGTAATGTTTTGATATAGTTATATTTTAAATGAATAGTTAAAAATAAAACATTTTAGGTCAAAACAATCTTTTTATCTAATTTATTTATATTGTTAGATTGTACATTTAATTTTTTTAATTATAATTGTGTGATATTTTTGTCACTTAATCTTATGATTGCTATTATAAGAAATTTAATTTATAAATTGGACATAAATACATGTAAATCTTTTGCAAGTTATTACTTTTAAAAATCCCCATTTTTTATTTCGACAACTGGAATTAATTTTAAAATAATTACTGCTTCTTATATTTTTGAATTGGAAAAAACAGATTCCATATTTGAAATTCATAGGTCAAAATATTTTAAATTGAAACTTGTTATTTTCTGACATTATGATCAGTAAATTCAGTAGTTAATATAATTACCATGGTTAAACTATAAATCTGGTAAATAAGTGTAAAATATATTATTTTAATAATAAAATATCCTAACATGTGTCCAAAACCAATTAGATGAGACACTTCTGACCATGGTCATCCATGTGTCGATTTTTGGACCCCATGAAGGTAAATTTATGTGAAAATAACATTTTATAAGAATTAATTTAATATAATTTAAAATGAAACATAAAAACGTATCTTTTTCTAAAAAAATTATATATGGGTTTATATAAAACTAAATTGAATGTAAATAGTCATTAGAAATTAATAAATATATACTAAATCATGGTATTCTATTTAAAAAATTATTCAAAATATAAATTAATTAATTTATTACACAATGATGATTTATTTAATTCCTTATTAATGAATGCTTTAAATAAATGTGATTATAAAAATTAAAATTAATTTTTTTGAATTTCGTTATTCAATGAAATAATTCTAAGGATGATTATGACTGGATATTATTGAATTAATGATGTTATTTATAATTAATTAAGTTGTTATTCATTTTTTAAAAAGAGATGACATAAATAGTATAAAAATGGCATAGATTTGTATTTAAAAAAAATTCAAATTTATTATATTATATAATTGTCTTAAATACAAAGCAAAGGCCAATGAATCATATAATATTGGAAACATAATTAATTAATCACTTTATGTTATATTGTAATTTTATAGTAACTACATTAACTATAAAGTATGAATATACAAGAAGACATGTCAAGAGTCAAATAAGTTAACTAAGTGTTAATGCTAAAAGATAAAGTTCAATTTGTGACCTAGACTTTTTTTAAACATATTAGTTGGAATATTTTTGACAAAATAGCATATTATATATGTAATTAATTAAATTTGATAAATTTAAAATGGAATATCATTTTATAATAAAATTATATTTAAATACCATCCTATTGTGCTCCACCAACCTCTTAGAAAAGGGAATCGACTCTAACTATTACTCACACATGTCAAGATCCTTGGATAATCCACACTCAGCCCAAAAAAACCTCTCAGCATCCCGATCTTCATTTTAGAAGCCTCACAATGGGATAATTCAATTCAAGAATGCCTTTTAGTTTAAATCAAAAGTAGTTTCCCGATTTGGGGTAATGTATTAGAACTAACTTATACACACCATCATCTAATTGATATGAACATATTGTTTATGTGTACGGTGAAATACTACCTCATGAAACTATGATTATTTAATATTCCCAAACCACCTATAATGGTGGCCATTACAGTGGCACTGTATTTATTTATGATATACATTATATGTATATTATCTAAATGATACTATAATTTTTATTCACCAAAAAAGCCTTTAGTATTTTCAGGATGTGTAAATATGACAATTTCATTTGAGAAAGTGTGGACTACTGCCGCCTTAATGTGATATGAATCCTTAATTACATACATGAAACATATAAAATATGGAAATAATGAAATTATGTAAAATATATAAAATATGATATTATAATAGAATTATAATATAGGTATCTAGAATTTATTTTTAATTCCATTAAATATGAAAAGAAATGAACTTTGTGTTCATGCGTACGTATAGCTTACCGTCTCCATGAACTGTGCATTTAATTTCTTATCGTCGTATGTTATGGATTATTCTAAATAAAAATATACATGATATTAATAGATATATATTATATATATATATATATTATATTTAAATCATTAATATGATTCTATAGATAATGGTAATTTGAGGACATAGACAATTTGTAATTATAACAAGTACATTTTTGACTCAAGTTCCCAACACTGACAACATGACCAACATTAACTTAAATAATTATGTAATTTTAATCACATGATAATAAGTGATATAAAATGAATAATAAACATTAAATTTTTTATATTAAATTATAAATTAACATATTTTAATTATTCATGACAAACCGGGAATATAGGTGACAAATCACACTAAATGTAAAGGAACATTTCATCTTCCACTTTTTGTAAAAGACTTCATTTATGTTTGGTATTTTATTTTTAATTTTATTTTTTAGGAATATGTTATTATATATCCTTATTTCATTACATTTTATTTCCAAGATATGAGAGAACATTTTCTTTCTCATCAATCCATTTTCTGAATTTTTAAGTGACATTGTTTTGCTCTCAGATTTTCAAACGATAATTTCTAAACTAAATCTGCACTCTTTGGGTTTTATTCTCACTTCATTGATTATATTATGCCAAGATTATGTATGCAGTCAATGTTTATTTATTTATGTTGTAATTTTTATTTCCCTTTTTTTATATACAATTGATAAACATAATCACCCCTTGATAAATTCTTACATTGTTTATATGAACATTTTAAGGGAAATATTAACTCAATCTCATGTCATTGAGTAAAATATCCATGTAAATGGTTATCTTTTTTCAAGAATCTATATTAATTACATATGAATATTTTACACATAATATCAACTTATATTGGTTGTATTTATATATTTAACACATAATTAATTCATAGATTTATTATTAATATAAGGATGCGATCATTGTAAGGGATTTCGTCTCAATTTACATTTGAGTTAGAATTAATTGTTGTCGGGAACCAACTATCATTTATATGGTGTATATTCGTTCCATTGAAATATTATATCATGAATATCCTAATTATCAAGATATTATTAGTTTTGTTTGATGTTACTCTGTAATTATTATTTTTCAAGTATTTCTCAAGTGTCACGAGACTCCTTAACTATAACATTATCTTAATATATTCAAAGAATTGTTAATGAAAATACTTCACATTAATGTATGAGTTTTCAATATGGTTTTAATAATTTTTTTATATAGACATTATGGTCTTCAAATATTATTTCCTTTAAAATATTCAAAGTGCAATGGGACACTTGGTTTCGAAGATAATATTTTTATATGTCATAAATAGTTTTGGAAATGGATTAAATATCCAATATCTTGAATATTTTTCTTGTGATTGATAAGTGAAATGATTAATGTTTTAATATTTTATGTGTTATTATTATTTAATTCTACTTTGAAATTTGACAGGTGGTTATGTGATAAATAAATACGGGTGGATCCATGATTAACCTAGGGTGGGTGAGCCCAAGATATCTCTCCAATGAATTGGGTAATGTGATGGAGGTAAAAAATAATGTTTCACCTAAGAGATTTAGGTAATATATAATGATGATTATTCCAAATGTAACTCCCTATATAGTTGTGAAATATGAAATCTAGGTATGTAAGAGATGCCACAAGTTACCTTTATGATTACGGATGTATATTTTCTATTAATAAATATTATGATTTAATTAGGTATGTTAAATAGCTTACGTTATATTAGTGAATGTATGATTTCACTTATTTAAATGAAGTTATGGAATAATGATTTATTTCCTTATTTTATAACTTTTACTGAGATTCTTATGATCATCCCATGTTTTTGATTTTTTTCATAGGGTATAATGAATGGTAAGAGAAAGAAATAATTGATTAATATTTATATCAAGAAGCAAATTATTGTTTTATTTAAGGAGTGTTATTGTTGTGAAAAAATTTGTAAGATTGGATGTGTCAAATTTGTACGATTTTAGATGTAATGTAATATTTATTCCCTAATTCACTAAAACTCTAAACCTGAAAAGATCCTCAATGTAAATACCGGATTTAATTTAAGATTAAGTAAATTTTTAAGGAATGGGTCTTATAGTTGGATTCAGAGGTCAGTATAGATAACTTTAGTGGTTTGTATGTTATTTAACCATAAGTTACATAACCATAATAGTTAGAATATTCCAAAGAGTCATGTTTATTTTAGAAAAATTGAATGTGTTTAAGATTACTGGAATAAGTATATCTTTGTGTATACCCTCCTCAAAAGATTGTATATGATTATTTACTGATATTCTCAATGATATAATTTTGGTTTTAGTAAATTGATGGACCTTGCAGGAAAGTATGTAACAATGGATTTGAAGGAAACTTTGGTAGTTTTCTGAATAAGAAAACGAATGAAATAGGAGCTATAATTTGAACTCGTGTGCATATTCGTAACCAACTATCATGAGTCTTGATTTACCACTTGAACATTGTCATTTTTATAATGCATCATATATGTGAGAAAAAAATTCCAATGGAAGTTTAGGTAATATTATTAAAGGTATGTATATTTAAAAACCATTATGTCACTTAATTAGAATTAAATTCCTAGGAAAATTATTCAAGGAGATGGGAGGATGTTTTAGATGTGGTAATGATGGACATAAAGTAATAACCTTCTATAAAAAAAGTAAGCACCCAGTTGACTCCATGAAATAGAAAGATGTTATTTCCAAATGATCAATTTAATGTTTTAAATGTGCTGTAGTGTATATTCCAATATTATTCCTACAAATTAGGTTTAGTAATGGGATAAAAAATACTCTAAAATTATATGTTTACCAAATCCAAATTCCATTCTAATTGATAATGAGGAAACTAAAAATGACCTACGAAAGGTATCAATTATTTCATACCTCATATTTTCAAATTACTAAAATCAATGGAAAATATGCATAATATTATTTATAGGCAATGTGTTTAAAATAATAATATTGGGAAATATGGATAATGGATCATGAATAATGTTATATAATTAGGATATCTATATTTTAGGAATTTTTGACTTATGTTGGATCTATAGACGATGATATGTTTAATTGTATTTGTGATAGAATTACTTTGGAATTGTTTTTATAATATGTGTAACCCTGACGATTGATATGTGAAAATGTTATTCAAGGAATAATTATCATTTATTTTATGGAAATTATGGATTATCATTGGGGTTCATGTGATCTTTTGTATTTTACGCATTTATGGGTTTTTAGTTTTTGGGATGAAAAATGTGAGGTATGAAATAACCATTGAGTTTAAAACATGTTATTGATATTTTTAAGGATTTAATCTCATTTTTAAAGGATTTTATAATAATATGGTTTCTGAAAAAGGATAACACGTAGACCCTGTGACAGCCAGCCACGTTAGACAATGCTGCGATAATCAAACCCACAACAAAAGTGAGATAGGTATTTATCGCTTACCACTGGAAAAGGTGAAGCCCCTGGTTTGTATGACTAATTATTTATAGTTAAATAATTTTATTGATCAATAATATCTTCATATTTGGAAATTTTTTTATCAAATTGATACCATAGGTATATGAAACTTATTTGGTGATTAAATGATAAATGTTACATTGGAATATGTTTTTTATGAAACAATATGCCTAAGAAAAATAGAATAATATTTGACAACATTTGTCGTGTAATGGTTGAAATTTATATTCTATGTATATATATTTTTATTTTGGAAATATTTTTATTTAGGTTAGTTATCAAAATTATTAACAGATCATTGATAATATGTTATGAGTTTAATTACTTTTATATATGATACAATATGATTAGTCGATGTAATTTTGAGTTAAATGTTAAGATTTATCATGGAAGGATATGTTATCAAATTATTACTTTTATTGGTATTAAATCATAGTTTGGACTATATTTATTGAATTTAAGGACTATTGTGTATTGAATGGACATTTTTGAGGATTGGGTACAATTTTTTTAATTGTGGAGTTTATGTATAGTATTTCATATTATAATTTATTTATCTTTTTTTTTGGATTATCTAATCTCATATTAACCATTTTGGTTGTGGTAAATTCATAAAGATAGGGGAAATATATAGTTCATCATGTTTAGGTTCTATGATTCTTTATAAGATTATTCTACCCCTTTATGTGTGACAACGTCCTCATTAATACTCATCCGTTGGAGAAAAGATGAGTATTTGGTATAAATTTATTAATGGATGAAACTCAACATGAAAGGTAACTATATATACTTATGTACATAATCATTATCATAAATAAATTCATCAAATTTATGAAAATGAACTTAAACAAAATTTTTTCCATTCACATTTCCTATAGGGGGATCAAATTCTATTTAACTCATTATAAGATTTTATTTTTGTGGTCGTTAACTTTCTCTGGATCATTCTTTCTATCACTCCCCATTAGTACATGATGTTTTGTATCCTCTTCTATAACAATGTTTTCTAACTTCAAATCCTTGTATGTGTTATTATGGTTGACCATTTTACTACTCTTTCATTCCATTAAATTTATATTTTTATTGACTCTTCTTCTAATGTGGGACATTCAATAATATTTCTGAGCCTAATATTAAAATTTCGAGGAAAAAAATTCCAAAAAGGGAGAATGATGTAACAACCAAGGTATTTATATAATAATATGTTTTGATTTATATTAATAATTACGAATTTGAAAATAATTTTACATTAAAGGATCTATTTTTCCAACGGCCCACTTGACATGAAATAAGGTTTTTCACTAAAATAATATGTTGCACACAACATTGAGTTATACCAAAAAATAATATAATAATATCATTATTTTCAATGGTAATTACCTCCAAGTCATTGTATTGGTTGTAATGAATATAACTAACTAAAATGTGATTATACATGTTTATTAAAAGTCTTTAAAATTATCTAATAAATTATAGAGGCTTAAAATACGAATTATTTTGATTTTAAGCATGAAATAATCTAATATTTTTAAATGTTCAGTTTACCTCCCTTTGATGGAGAGACATTTTTTAAAATATTCTTTGTCACCTATATATATTATAATTGATAAAATAAACTTCTCATATAGAATCAAATATTAAAAAACTACATCAAATAAATTTTTTTCATTATATAATAATGTGAATTTTTAAATAAATAATGTAAAGTACCGTATTTTATGTCATTACAGTATTTTCATCTAAATTATTTATATTGATATATTTTACTTTTAATTTTTCCTAAAGTTTAAAAGGATTATATTTTTATCATATTATCCAATTAAGGTCATTTGAATTAATTTTATATCTAAATCGGACAAAAATACATGTCAATCTATTGTTAGTTATTACTTATTAAAAACCAATGTTTTGGTTTCGATAATGAAAATTTATTTTAAAATAATTACTGAAACATCTAATTTTTGAATATTGAAAAATGTCTTCCAAATTTTGAATCAGAATGTCAAATTTATTTAAATAGTTACCTTTTATTTTTAGACATTATGAATAGTAACTTCAGATAATATTTTATTTAACATGTTTTATGTTTTAATCTAGTCAGTAAGGGAAAAATAATATTCTAATAATATTAAAATTCACAAACATGTTTCATAATCCTATATTTTGAGATATGTCCAACCATTGGAATCCTTGGATTGATTTTGGGACCCCATAGAGACACATTGATTTCAAAATGATATTTTATAAGAAGTAATTTGAAGTAATAAAAAAAAATTAACCTAAACATGATTCTAATAGTAATACCATTTTTATATGGAGATATATAAATGATCGTTTAGACTATAAATATATATTAAAAGGATAAAAATATTTCAGACATCATGGTATTTTATTTATAAATTTTATAGATCAACATAAATTAATTTATAAATGATAAAATGATTATGTAATGATTACCTCATAAATGAATGATTTTAAAAAATGATATTATTAATATTAATATAAATTTATTTTTAAACATGTCATGCCTTCCACTAATTTTAGGGACGATTATGACTTGTCATATTTTAATTTATGATGTTATTTCAAAATAATCATGTTGCTAAATATATGATTCATCAAATTGAATTATATAATATTAAAAATGTCATTAATGAACCAAATTATGTTCTTTTGTCATTTTATAATAACTATATTAATCATATAGTATGAATATGAAAGAATTAATGTTATGCGTCGAATTAGTTAACTATGGGTTAAAGTTAAACTAGAAGGTTACATTTGTGATATAGACATGTCTAAATCCTATTATTTGAGAGGTTTTCATCAAAAAAATATTATCATTGAACTAATTGACATTGGGATGATTGAAAAATAAAAATCATATTATAAAATAATAATATTTCAATACCATCCTAAAAATATCCTCCTCCCTATTATAAAATTGAGTCGACTCTAACCCTTACTCACACATCTCAAGTCCCACAGATAGAAAAAAATATCCCAAAATACATATCAACATCCCTATATTCTACCATGAGTCCTCACATTCTGAATAAGGCAATTCAAGAAAGCCTTTTATCTTAAATCAATAGGAGTTACCTGATTTGAGGCAATGTCTTCTCTCAAGCTTTGTTCATTTTTTTTTCATCACTGACCACCTTACAAATTTTTATTCAATTATTTTATAAAAAATATGGTTACGTAAATATACTATAAATTATTTATGAGATATATTGGAACTAAACATACACAAACCTCCATATAATGGATACGAACATATTATTTCTATGTACTGTGAACTAGTTCCCCAAGAAATGATGATTGTTCAATTTTACACTAGCACCTCTCATGGTGGCCATTATGATGGATGTATGTTTATATATTATATTTATTATATTTATATTATCTCTTTGATAATGTAATTTTTATTTTAAAAAATACCTTTTTTTCTTTTCAGGATATGTAAAAATGATAATTTCATTTGAAGAAATGCGGACCACCGCCCCCTCAATGTAATATGACTCATTCATTCAATACATGGAATGTATAAAGTATGGAATTAATTAAAATATTCATAATATATAAAATATGATATTATACATTATTTATAATATTTCTCTGTATAAATTAGTTTTAATTCATTTAAATATGAAAAAATTTAATGTAGTATTCAAGTGTACGTACAACTAACCGTCTCCATGAATGGTGTGTTTCATTTATAATCTTCAAATGTTATAGAAAATTTTAAATAAATATATACTAGATATAAATACATATATAATATATTTATATGATATTTAAATCTTGAATGTGATTGTATAGAAAATGTAATTTTGACCACATGGACAATTTGTAGTTATAAGAAGTTCATTTTCGTCTCAAGTACCATATATCGGAAAAAATACATATATTAACATAAATAATTGTGTAAATTTTTAATGGGGTAATAATTGATATAAAATGAATAATAATGTTGAAAAAATATCTAAATTATGAATAAATTAACATAATATTATTATTCTGGATGAACATGGAACATACGTGGAAAATCAGACACAATGTATTAGAACCATTCACCCTCCAAAATTAGTGAAAGGATTATATTATGTAATGAAATTTAATTTCCATTGAATTCCCTTGGGTTGTGTTAATTATATATCCTTAATTATATAAATGTTATGTCCTCGATATGAGAGAAAATTTTCGCTCTCATCAAATAATTTTATAATTAATTTTATTGATGTTGTAAATACGCTGAATTTTCAGGTTTTAATTTCTATACTCAATCTCTACTCATTGGGTTTTACGCATACATCATTGATTATATTATGACAAGATTATTTGTGGAATAAATTTTTATGTATTATTGTTTTATTTTCCACATATATTTGTGTGCATATACTGTTTCTACACACAATCACCCAATTAATAAATTTTTACATCATTTAATAGTACATTGTAAGAGAAATATTAACTAAATCTTATTTAATATAGCTAAATATCCATGTCATTGGTTTTTTTTCAATGAATATTTTTTAATGAAATATTAATATTAAAACATAATAACCACTTATATTTGGTGTATTTAAATATGGAACACTTAATTATTTAATTTATTTTGACTTATTCTATGGATAAAATCGTTGTAATAGATTTCGCCTCAATTTATATTCAATTGATAATCATTGTTTTTATTCAAAAATTTGATTTAATTTGGTTTATATACTTCCCTATAAAATATTATACCTTTAATATTCTTATTTTCATGATAATATATGTTTTTTATGTTATTCGTTAATTATTTCCAATCACGTGTTTCCCAAATATTGCAAGACTCTTTAATGAAAACATCATTTAAAAGAATTAAAGAATTATTCTTCTAAATATTTGACATTACAATTCATGTTTTAAAAATGATTTTAAGTTTTTATTTATTTGGACATTAATGTATTAAATTTTTAATTCCTTGAAAATATTCAATGTGGTATGGGAAACTTGGATTAAAAAATCGTCATTTTAAATGTTTTATATGGTATTGGAATGGGATAAAATATTTCAATATCTTAAAATTATTTCATGTGATTAATAAGTTAAATGTTAGTAATTTTAATATTTTATATGTTATGATCATTTAATTTAACTTGGACATTTCACAGGTGGTTACATGATAATCTAAATATCGGTGGTTATGTGATAAACCTATTGTGCGTGAACCCAAGAAAGCTCTCAAATGCATTGGGTATTATGATGTAGGTAAACATTAATGTTTTCTCCTACAATATTTTGGGAATATACTATGATGTGTATTATAAATGTTACTCACTATGCAGTTGTGAAAGCTATAATGTTTGTAAGTTATGGATGCCCCATATTACCTTTATGATTTATAATTTCTATGTGTTATTCATAAGTCATATAGTTTAATGAGGTTTGTTAAAGACATTAAGATATACTAATGATAGTATGATTTTATTGATATGTTTAAATTTTTGGAATACTATTTTATTACATTATTTTATAACCTTATTGATCATTTTATATTCATTACATGTTTTTGAAATGTTTTCCATAGGGTATATGGAAGGTTAAGTAAAAGGAAGAACTCAAGAAGAGAATTATAATTTTAAATAATGAGTTTTATTTTATTGAATAATTGGTTAGTGTAATAGTGTCTACACTGTAATATTTGAGATATAATGTAATTTTTATAGCCAATTTGTATTAAAATTTAAACCTAAATAGATCCATAATGTGAATTATTGATTTAATAAAAGATTAAGTAAATGATTAAGGTTGGGGCCTTATAATAATAATAAGAATGGTTTCTACTTACTTTTAAATTTGTAATAATGGTTTCAAAAAACGATTTAATTGTCCTAATAATATCTCATAGGAGTGTCCAACCATGTGAGGAATAAGGCCCATTGTCGTGTACCATGATACCCAAGCTCAAGCTTGAATGTCCTTGCCGATGTTGATGCTCCTAGGTACATATATGTCAGAACCACATCCACATGGAGTTTCCAAACAAATATATATTTTATAGGAAAAAAATAGTCTCAACCTTAATTAAATTATAGGATGTTATTCTATTATTATCCTCAAATTCAATCATAGGGTTATGTTCCATAAGCTATGATTCTTAAATCAAGCTCCCATGGTTTTAACTATACGCTCTTTGACACCGACAACAACACCCCGACCCCTATAGCTTTAATCTAGTGCATTAATTTGTTACATTGGAATGGTTACAATAAATAAAATACAGAATACAAATCAGTTTAGTAGTCATAGGGAAACTATATGCATACATAGTTCTATTTTTTATTTGTAAAATAAAACAAAACACAATACATAAGAAAGCTAATAAACTCCATCCATTAAAACTCAATCTATGGTTCTTTCTTCATAACATGTGGTTGGAAATAAAATGAATGTGGTGATATCAAAATATCAGTATTTGGTAACATATAGCTGATGCATGAATAAATAATAGTTGAATCATAATAAATTTGAAATGATCAATATGGCATGGGAATAAATGAAAAACATTCAATCAATAATCTGTAAATGATAATGTATCCATAGATTTTCTTCACAGTAAAAAATCTCTTGGAGTTTTATAATTTTATAAAGAATTAAATGAAATTCAAATTTTTTTTATGTTATGTATCTGTAAAATGAACCATTATAACATTAAAATTTTTTATGTCTGTGGGTAGATACCCATCTAATTCTAGTTTGGTAACAAACATGAAGGGTTTACCACCAAATTTTTTTTCTCAAGAAACATATTGATTCATTGAGGGGCTATATGGGGAACATAACATTACTAAAAGTACAAAAAAATTAATTACAGAGGGACTAAATATAATAAAATATTCCATTTAAATATCCATATTGAGTAGATGATAAATATTCATAATTTCATTCAAAATAACCATCGTATGTAAATTAGTATACAACATACAAAATAATAATATCCATGCAACAAGAATATGGATATTTAATATAAATAAAATTTTAAATGAAAAATAATATCATAAGGGTAGTAGATAAACCAAATAATAATATATTGACTGGGGTTCAATCTGTGTATGATAGATTAAAATTTCATCCCCTTTGGATTTTATTTTTTCATTAAACAAAAATATATTCGTTTTCTCGTTCCCTTTGAAATGTATGAATAGAATTTACATCATATAGGATACAGAAAAATATTTTCATGGTTCGTTGTCATAGGGATACATCCATGGATCATACAATGGTTGTGTGATAATATAAAAAATTCACTAAGGATCACTACAAAAAATGAGTACTAGGTTCGTGAAAGATTTTCTTTTCCAAGGTGCACTGCCTTTACGTAGATTAGGTAATACTCACTAAATTCACAAGGGTAACACCCTATTCCTATTTTTCTAGCTCACTATTGGTGTAAAGGGTCATCTACATCCTCTTCCTTATCTCACTGCTATTGGATAGGAATCCAGTCAATGATTATATAATTGTAGGTCGAACACATTTTACGAACATGTAGGTACCATAGATTTCATGAATTCATGCATCCTGAGGTATTGGTAGATACTATATTGATGTGCCTTTTTCACCCACATATGATTTCCACCCTCCCGGGTACTATTTTATATCAAAAAATACATGGTCAAACTGATTTAAATCCATTTCAAGTTTCATATTTTGTTCCGAAAACCACTTAACTTTTTGCATTCTATATACCGGGTTGGCTACACATATCATGTCCTCCATGTACCACTACAGCTTCGTCAAACTACTTCTCCTCTACGGCCTACCGCTCCTATAGATTGCCTTCGCATGCGCTGTCATGTATCACCATTGCGTACAAACTCTACACACAGACTATGCGAACCAGCTTATGTACACGAACTATTATTTATTTAAGGACTACATTCGCTTTTGCCTCTATAAAAAACATTCACATAGTGCATATTATACCAATTAATACAACATCATTTGTGGAATATAGTTTCCCATAGGAACCTTCAGTGGAATTTCTTCCACATGAACCACGTTCGGGCATTGTCAAGTTCCTAGAGTAGAGAAATGTCTTCTAGTATATTATTTCTCCATATTGTTGGTGGGATTTTTTCACTTAATATATTGAAGGATTTCAAAAAATACTCTAATAATATATTTACCATCTCATTGATTTGGTACAACCTCCACCGTATACCAATCCTCTTAACAAAACTACAACCATTCTGCAAATTGTTTTTCAACATGGGTTTGCACACTACCAATACTTCTACATGACTTCATTTTATTCGGTCATCCCGAAAATTGTCACGCCATCCAAATAACAAAATACATTTGGATAAAACAATCACTGTGAACCATTTTCATAAATATAATACACTCTTTTATACCATGTATGCTAGCTGGTAAGTGGCTGCAAACTATTCAATGACATGGTACGCAGACTATGTTTCAAGGTATGTAGTTTGCTTGTTTGGGAATTTTTTTCCTGGTTCATAAGACCACTCACTCAAAGGAGAATGAAATTATTTTTTTAACAAAAAAATAATGATTTTGATTCCAAAAAATTTGGAAAAAATTGGTTAATTTTGCCACCTTAAAAACCTTTTTTTGCTAAATGACAACTATGCACATTCATGGTAATCTGACTTTGTAAAAACAATCACACACAAAAAATACCAACAGGATAGACTGATGGATTTTCCCAATGGATATGTAATATAATTACAAATTTAAGTGAAAAAATATATCAATGGGGCATTATATACACCACATATTAATGATTTGGTGCACAATACTATATTACCCTAAATGAAATTGAAATTGAGACAACGTCCCTTAACACATCGTAATCAATTGAATCATATGACTAAAAATTTATAATCATAAAATGAATAATTTAATACAATGAATTTAAATATAACAATGATATTATATATCAAATAAATGTAAATATATACCTCATATAAGAAATAACTAGCGAATAATGGAAATCTCTGTGAAATAAATTTGTTATGAAAAACCCCTTCCCATAAGCACGACTACTTTCTTCACATGATCTTAATGACCTGAATAATTAACACAAATTGAATAATTAAGAAATAGAAAAAAAATATATACATGTATTTAATTTATTAAAACTTCATTAAGTTCATTTATTTAAATTATAATGGTTAAGTGATTCTATTTCATCATTTATAAGTATATGTTTTCTTAGTTTTAATGATCATTTTTTATAAGTGTATATAAGTTCATGTAAAATTGAAATTAAAAACCATAATTGAATATATTATTTTTAATGTTCATTCACAAGGTTAAACAATCATATAAATCCTTTGGATATTTTTGGAGAGGATGAATCAATACACAAAATTTTATTGATAAACACGTGGATTATTTGGTTTTTTTTTCAATCACCACAAACTCAATTTGTTTTTATAATTAAATTTAATATATAAAAAATGAGAAAAGAAAATTAAATATGATATATTAAATATAAAATTTTGTATTTAATTCATAAAAATGGGTTCAGTTCAATAATGGAATATGGATATAAAAATAGAAAACTCTTTGTCTTGGAATGTGATAAATTTAAAGATCTCGGACGATGTTTCCAATTTTTATATAGGAGTATGGGGGAGATATATAATGATGAAATAATCCATTGTCTTAATAATACTCTATTACATGTAACTTAAATTAATTATGCATTAATTTGTTTGGAGGTTGTTAAGGAGAGACAAATAATGGAATAGACCATGTAAAATAAATTTAAAGAAAGATGAAGGGAGGTTTACCTCTTGAGTACTCCGCCTTTAGAATCTCTTTACGTGATTTATTTTTTACATCATGGTGAGACCAGAAGGTCTTGTATGTTCGGGGGAAAGGACTGTGTATTTTGAATAACATATTCATGGATCAAATATTGAGTGGTGTTAGAGGAAGAAGGGGTGTTTGGTGGATTATATAGTGGAGGAGAGGACGGTTTTTGAATTATTTTAATCATTAGTTTATTATTTTTCCTCAAGACTATGAATAGTCTTAATTATTAGGACTAAAAATGTTTATATTTTAATGTATGTTTTATGTAATGGTTTTTTACATCATCCATTATGCATGCAATAGTGTATTTATATCAAGATTTATATATACCGTAAATAGCATATTTTACTATTCCACCAAAATTCATCTATTTCAGAAAAAATAAAAACAATTAACCAGAATTTTTTCGAATACATAAAATCTCAAAATTTAATCCTATTTATGAGAATAATTATCTAAATATGAAATATTCATTTATAATTAAAATCATCATTTAATCAAAAAATACCAATTCAAAAATTATTACCGATTTTATTTCATTTGGAAAAGATAACTCTGGCCTTGTTATAATATACTAAAAATCATAGGTATTGGAAATACTGATTTGGGTATAAATTTTTGGAAAATTAATTATATTTTAAATCAATTATTAATTATAATAATTTATTTATTTATTTATTACTTATAAAAATACCAACACAAAATTAATATATTAACATTCATTTATAAGGTGCATAAATGTTTTTATACACATATGGATTTGGATACCATTCATAAGGGTCATATTACTATTCATAAAGATAAAATTACTATTATATAAGGTTATGTTACTATTCCTAAAAGTTATTTACTATTCATATGAGTATGTTACTATTCCCCACAACATTTGTTAATTCTTTCAGACTCCAAATAACACCTCAATCACAACCATATATGCCCGTTTTTCGAAATTGAAATCACTGAAACGTAAAATTTATGTTTAATGGATAGCTTATAAATATCGTTTCTTACTATATTTCATTTCAAAAAGACTGAGTGATGCTTGTATTATATGTTATATTGTGAATTGAAATTATTTTTGAAGAAAAATACCATAAAATATTGGTGTGTTAAATGTTGGAACCATTACATGGCCCCCGTAAAAGAATAGAATTTTCCTTATAGAGACCTTCCTAATCCTGTCTCCCCACCATATATATTATATTCCAGAATAATTCCCTTGGGATATGATAACTACTCATTCTTGACCTAGTCCAAAAGAACAACTATAATATATATATATAATCTCACAATAATTTACCCCAAGATTCCTAATCTTCTAGATTAATGTTTTCATAGAGTGATCATACCTACAACTCATAGAAAGACGCCTGCACTACCACAATTAGTCTCTTCAGACATAATAATTTGGTAAAAATGATTCCCTTTCTTAGTGTTCAAGACAAATCTATGTTAAAATACTAAAAATATGAAACTCAAAACATCTACCAAAGGATATGTTCTCATGATGAAAAGATGTATCTGAGGTTCTTATGATCTGTTTACACCACTGACCTCTCACCAATGAGATAATGTCTTTTGAATATCAGAGACTATACCACTACTGATATCTCAAAATAATTAGTAGTGTAATTCCAAAAATCAAATAACTTCTATCATGATATACAAGATACAACATGATCCTCCAATATCAGAACAACTTTAATTCAAAATATGGGTTCACCACTTTAAATTGTATATGCTTTTCCTACGATGTGTAAGGTGAGGATTGGTGTTGAGTTCATCCTTCTATTCTGATACTGCAAATATCTCTCATAAAAATATAACAAAATAATCATTACCCTCTTTTTTCTAAGCACTAACATCAGTGATACAAAACAACTTATGTCCCTAATAAATAGATGATAATAAATTGATAGACCAATTATACCATGAATTTTGATTTAATTTTTTTTCACATAATATTCCATTAATGAATCCTTCGTCAGGATAATTAATAATCATTATTCATAGTTAACACAACTTAATAATTGATCCTCATCCATCAAGAAACAATATTTGGTGTTCATGGAATAACAATGTTTCCCTCTATGTTCATTGAGGATGATAGACATATTTTTTTAATGGCCATTTCCAGACTTGGAGAACACTAAGATTTTGTTGATAAACCAACCGAAAACATGTGTAGAAATGGATTAAATGTCCTATTCATCAAGTCCACAATTACCTCCATTTTAATAGTCAAACCAAATGGAATCACAATGAAATCATACATTCCATACCGTCTCCTAAAAGAAGTATATGTTAGGTTCAATGGTCTTACCCTCATCTAATGTTATCAAGACCGCAAATCAATCTTGGAGATTATTGAAGAACCTCTACCCAAATATATCAGATTGTCAGTGCATGGAATAGGATAATAGTTCTTCTACATCATCTTGGTCATTCTATGATAATACCCAAATAAGCATAATGTCACATCATACTAGTGGTAAAATTTACCTAGATAACCCTAGGTAGATGTACATGGATGTACGAATGATTTAGTTTCTATATCTTCCATTGGAACATTTAAATCCAATACATCATTAGTTATATTCTATAAACCAGGATGGAAATTGGATCTTCCACCATCACCAGCATGATCATAAACAAGCAATATTTATCATGTGGTAAGACATAGTAATTACTTTAAAATACATCCTATTGATTGTCTAAACTAGAAGAAATGTATCATGTTTCATAAATTGGTCTAGTATCACAAGAAATAAGATCCCAATAATCCTATTGAGAATAAATACATCATTATGTAGATAAAAATCTATATCTAATTAGATAATAGTTGATAATATTCAGGTATATAACTAACCAATTCATACCTCGATTCAAATTGACACCTATTGTTTAGGACATGAACATTTCCAAAAAGAAATGTTAACCATCAATAAATTCCTATAAAACCTACTACAATTTGATAATATCTTACTACACTTCAAACTTAGGGTTTTTAGTCACAAAACCATTCAAGATATCCAAATCCAATCCAAAAAATTCCCTATAAAATTGTAAAAAAGTAATGTCATGCCCTCATATCATATAAAATAGAAGAAAGTGTAGATGATAAAAGAATTGTACCTTTGATAGTATGCTACCATGAATCCACAATAGTCGGACATGTCTACATATCATACATCTGACCGGCTCCACTGACTTTGGTTCCAACATGGAACCCCAAATATATACCTTCTACCTGGTATTATCATTCCTACATTAGGATACCACATCCCCTTACTTGATTTTTTATTCCTGATAGATTTCAGGTACCATTATATTCAAGAGTAGGTAATTCCATCCAATAATCCGGTTCCTATCAGGATCCCTTGCCATTTCTTTTCTACTTACTTTCCTTAAAAATATCAATAGATAGACCAATAATCCATAAGAACAACACTTCAAATATGGTTATGGACACTATGTTTGTTTGTGGAATATCATTCTACAATGATAGAACTATAACAAATCAATATCATAATATTGATACCAATACCAAGAATGATTTATAAAATAAATCCTTGGATAAAACTATAATAATGAATCAATATTATTATATAAGAAGAGTTTATATTTTTCTATAATGAAACATAATGTCCACTAATCAAGGCCTATATCTGATTCCCTTCTATTATGAGGGCCTTATTAATCACATATAAAAAAAATCTTAGATGGAATAGGTTTACAATGACCATATCTCATAGATAAGTCCATCTAAAAAACTTATCTCCCCAGATATCTCTATTGATGCAAAATATGGAGTATAACACTTCATGTTGGTGAAATTATCAACATAGTTCAGCCCTGACATTACAACCTCTCTTAGGTGAATGAACACATGATCGATCACACCCATCAGTGTATAAATTTATAAATAGAACAAAAAATCATCTAAATGTTCATCTAGGATAACTCGTATTTTTTCCCTGCCTACTGTAGAACATTTCAAAAATTCATGGATGGTCAATGAAGCATGTATTTATAATGATTAACACTATTATATTCAGATGACTCAAGAAACATAATGATCAACTGTACTGATTCATTTAAAAACCTGGCCATCTTGGTGCCTCCATCCTTTATGATCATAAGAAATTAATGTCATTTAAACTATTTATTTATTTTGAACCTCAAAGGCACGGTGCGAACAATCTATCAATAAATGAATATAATTCAAATCAGGATGCTATAATGATGATGAAAATCTATATGAACCTCAATAGCTTCAGGATTATCCAACATAGTTGTTCTAGCTATGTGTCGATTTCCACTCTTTTAATGATCAACAATAAAATGACGGGTAATATTTTTTTTAAAAACAAACTCTTTAGAAAATTTTCTATGAATAATATTAACCTAAAAAACAAAAAATAATAAATTACCACTAACTCATAGGATCATTAATCAAGGCTTAAAAGTGTTTTATCAGGACCAATAAATATAATTATATTGTTTCTCATATAATAAAATGTATCCCATATTATAGTTTAACGAGAGAGTATATATCACTTGAAATAAATATTTCCATATCATGAACAATGAATTTTAATATATATCCTTTAGTGCCTATAATGATGCATGTACAATTATCCCTAGACATTTCGATCGAGGAGTACATATATCAAAATAATAAATAAAATCATAACTACATAAAAATATACACCATGTTAATCAACCGTGGTTAAATAAAATCATTTGTAATAAGTAATCATCTTTAAAATAATCACATAACTCGGAACATAGGTTTTCCCTGTACATGTGTTAGCTACTCCCATACATAGACACATTATTACATCTTGACACATCCTTGTATCTGTTTGAACTCTAACCAAAAAGTAATAAATTAGAAAATAACCACATTATACTCTAATACCTATTTTTAATGTCCCTTCGATCCATCACTCTCACAGATGGTCAAAATGGGTTTGTAAATAGATGTAAATTATGCCTCCTGGCTCTTCAAAGGCTACCAACAAGTAGCAGATGTGTGATATGTATTGTATGGTGACAATACCACCTAGTTATAGAGATCCAATAACAAATAATTATGAAATATAAATAAATGATTAATAATGTGTGTGTTGAAATAATGTAAAAAAGACCACATAGAGGAAAACCAACAACTAAACTAGTAGAATAACCCAATAAGTAATAATAGAAAAATGTAATGATGTTTTCAAATGTAAGGACTTGACATGATACATTTAATAAATGTAAAACACGAGTAGTATTAAATTAAGACTCAAAAGACCCTAGTCTGGAACCACATATTGGACCCATATCCAAACATCATCTCATCCATCATGAATGCTGTCAACATCAATGTACATTTACCTATTCTGAGAATTCATCGATATTATGTGATTGGGAACCAAATGATGACACACATAGGTTGTGAGTATAACTCTGTAAGTCAAATCCTCCAAATCTGAGTGTAACCATTATGATAATAACATCTTGTAACATTATATATTAAAAATGTATTAATAATAAAAAAAATTAACACAACATCAACCTGATTCGATGCAATTATAGAATAACTTTGAGCTTGGATTATGACTATTCCATCCATATCCATATAACTATGGGATAACAAAACCTTCCTTTGTGAAAATCTAGAATGTCACTCATCTTGTCTTATGAAAATGGAAACCATAACCTTGTAATCAATATTTATATAAATTCGAAAAATATAGTTCATACCTGCAGCATAATAATTTTAGTAATCAATCATTTCCATGCCTAGTATACCAGAATTTATTCAAGTCATAGAGATTACCCTACCATATAATCATTTCATCATGTCTCAATTAAATGTCTGGTATATTCATTTTTCAGCATGAATCAAGGCCATCTTTTGATATCAACATTTTATAATTTCAACTAGTCCAACGCCCAATATAAGTATTCTGTTCTCGAAACACAACATGTGTCATAGTGACCAGGATATAATAATATCACTCATAATGAACAATTTTAAATTAGTAAAATTACAATTTATCGATCAATATCCTATTTCCTTTATCAAATTATTCATAACCAATAATGTTCCAATCATTTCAATAGAGATTCCTAGTTAAGTAGACTATTTGGAATGATGTCACCCAAAATACATGTATTGTTTAACACAAATTAAAATATTAAATAATTCTATTATAATAATAGGTTTTCTCAGTTTAACATTATCCAAATTCCATTTCAAAAATCAATAGGAACCAAATAGACTCCATGTAAGAATCTAATTCATCATTAAATTTAATTATGTGCACGATATTTTAGCATAATTTAAATATATCAAACTCTTGAAAATTATTAGACTATAAGGAAATGATTTAGACACCCAAAATATAAATGGTGATAAAAAATCTTCTAATGGAAATATCAGATGAGGAAGAAGGTTCAGATGATCACAAGAAGAATCCTTTATTGAATTCGATCATAATCGGGTCCTACAACACAGATGGTATGCATATTACTCTCAAACCATAATTAAATGGTGTAATTGAATGTAAAACCTAACCAAAACAACTTACCAAAAATTATATTCATGTCAAGGACGTCCAAAATAGAGATAGGTGATGGAAAATAACATGGAAGTTCATCCTATGTCAATTGGAGGAATGATGCATGTGGTTGATAAAGAAAATATTCCAAAAAACACATTTAAAAAATAAAAAAAATTGAACATAGTATAATATAGTTACACATCATGTAATTTTTTATATGGATGTTTCCAAAACATGACCACCTAAAATTAATATTAAATTAAATTGAGCATTATATGACATGTAAATGGTTCATGTCATGTAACATCACATAATGAAGTAGTTCACCACATGGTTCATGTGAAGTTTACACAATATTTAACCCATTAAAATAGAATATATGTTTTCTTTTATATTGTTTTCATCCCATTCTACATATAAATTGCAAAACGCTATTAAAGTATTCTCAATGTACTATAAATAATTTTTAATATTTTACCCATTTATTCCAAAAGTATATGAAATCAATATATCAAACGTCCCTTGAATTGATGTCCATTTCCCTATAAAGGCTCTCCACATTGTCCATCATTGGTTTTAAAATGTTTCCCCACAATTCATGTTTGCATTTATTCAACCAAATAGTCAAACACAATAAAACACAACCTCCATTGCTTAAAAAATTGTAAAAACACTACTGAATGAAGATTGTTGAAAAACATAGTGTTTGACATACCTAAAAAATATAGTATCAAACATGATTCTATGTTTAGTAGTGAGGTAATTGATGTTCTTATACATCAGGGATCTTGAAGAGTCAACAGTCTCATTAGAGAAGTTCTAATACTAGTTTTTAGGGGAGTTTCTTTCATTGACTGTTTAGGCATCCTGTCATGAGAATATTTTTCCTTTCAACTAGCGGGTTCCAATGTGCCATCATTTGGGATCACTTTAAGGGACCATCAATAATATAATTTAATACAATTTCTATATGAGTATGTCTGGGAAGGGGCTTTAAGGGAGTATTTTTTTCTAAAGATATACCTCCATGTCACTAAATTTATTCTAAATACATATCGTTATGTTCCCAAGAGTGCAGAGGTTAGTGAGAGGAAACTAACCAATAATGAAGCAAAATGAGAGGGGATTAATCAAGATTAATTTGGATATAGAGTAGTGGTTTAGGGATTCTAGTTAGGGTGAAATATATTTCAATAATCGAAGTCCAAGTCCCAACCTTAATCAACTATCTTCTATAGGTTGGAGGATCTCAAGCATATTCAAAGGGATCAGATGCACATTTTTCATGTGGGGGATGATTTCATTATCAATTAGATTTCCTGAATACAATGTGTGGTGTGTGTTCTTGAGGTGATCTAATTCAATTTCCTATATTGAGGGTGTTTTATCCAAGGAAGCAACCTTAGGATGATCTATTCCTGGATTAGTATAGATGATATAAGGAATTAATAGAACAACTCTAAGATTGTCCTCATCTTCAAAGATATGTTCAAGACTGTAGAAGTTGTCATCATAGTGGTTGGAGTTGTAATAGTGTATCTTATGGTCAATATCATAGATTAACATTATCAGATCAAAGAGAACCAACCGCCAGGATAGGCACCCTTATTTCTACATGGGTTTAAAATTTATTTTCTTTTGGATTGAATCACAACTTCATATTACCTACCCTTGTCCTAGATTTAGGGATTTTTTTATAGGCTTCAGTTTCCCCTGGAATTAACTACATGATTTGGTGTCATTTTGACTTGTATGAAGTATGTAGACACTGTGAGCTAGTGTAAGGGTTTCACTAGTGATGGGGTGATTTCATATATTTTTGGATACATCTATATGACATCATTTTTGTTATGGATTTTAATTATTCTATAAACTATTTCATGGATTTCAAAATGAAATAGGTTTGTTTTTATGATTCTAGTTAAGATCTATCAATGTTCATTAGTGATGGAGACCCTTATATGGGTGGGAGGAGTGTTATATCCTTATCATATCAAATGGTTGAAATAATGATGAGATCATTTAGTTTTCATCCTATAGTGTTTTCTTGGTTATTAATGTTTAACATAATGTCTTTATTGAGGAGTTTATAATGTTACCACATAATGTGAGACCAAGTTCATTATCATGAAAAAACTAGGAATCCAACATATCTCAATGCCTACATATTCTATTCTTCCATCTGTGTTGTGAGATTTGCGAGTACAGTTCAATCTTATTTTGCACAAATTTTATTTGTGACATAGTATGTCACATTGTGGTGCCTATCTTTTTTTCATCAATAATCTTAATTGTTTTTTACAAATATGTATTTATTATCTTATCTATATCAATGTGACGGAGAATAACAGTTACCCACATCGATTAATTGATGAATTATTTTGTCATCTAATTAGATAATATTGGTTCTCGAAAATCAATTTTCTGTCAGGTTATCATCAGATGTTGGTGATCTATGAGTATATATAGAAGATATATTTTTTATTATCATAAGGGATATTATTAATTTTTTTCATATAATTCGGTGTGGTGAATGATCAATCCATTTTCATGGGGTTGACTAATGAATTATTCAGAATATTCCTGGAAAACATTTATTTTTGTTTTCATTGATGAGATCCTTGTGTACTCTGCATCTAAATACGACCAATCATAGAAAATTCATTCCATTTTGGGTCTTTATCATCACGGGAATTAATTAGAGGGGTTGAAAAAATTTGATTTTTGTGATCATTAAGTTTGTTTCTTTGTGGATGTTTTATCCTAATAGTGAGTAGATGTTTATCCTTTAAAGATAGATGAGATTATTTCATTGGAATCCCTGAAGATAGTGGTAGAGGTGTGAGAAATATTTGTTCCAATAGGATATTATAGGATGTTCATAGCTAATATATCTTAGTATGTGACTCCTTTGATTTACTCAACCAAAACGGATATGGTGTTATTGTGGACCGACCAGCGTCATGAATAAATTTAGTACATAAGGTTGAAATTTGACAATGTTATATCCATGGTTTTCATGTATTGGGAGTTCATTTTTGAGGGTTTCTTTGACACATTATGTCTTGACATGGATTGTGTTATAATTCAATTGATATTATTTTTTTCATATGTTTTTTGGTATTTATATTCCAATGAGATTAATTATCCCTTCAATTATCTCGAGTTAGTGGTAGTTGTTTTTACAATGATGTTGTGGCAACATTACCTTATCATAAATCCTTATGTTGTTTTTACGGAACATAAGAGCAAGACTAATTTCTTATCTAAGTGTGAATTGAAATTTTGTCATAATAATTGGGTGTAATTATTGTTGTATTACGACTTTAGAATTAAATATATTCTAGAAATGGAAAAGATTATAGATAATGTTCTGAGCAAGATTTCATGTAATGTTGTTATTGAATATGGAGATTCATAGAATTAGATGGAAGAAATATTAGTGGTACATATAGATATATTTGAGGTTTGGGGCCATTTTTTTCTTTTCCAAATGATATTGCCTTCATATAAATTGAAAAATGTAGAGGATTACTATTTGGGGGATTTTGAGGAGGAGGTCTGGAGACAATTAATTATTTTTGGAGCTTCCATTGATGGTTGGACAATAGATCTATAAAATTGGGTATAATTTACGAGAAGGCATTTCTTTTCACCAGTAACGTGTGAGATGATTGTCTTTGAGAATCATAGTTCTCCTTTTTTTACATAATGTCAAGGAAAAGATTCCAAAAGCTATGAATGTATATTTTTGATGACCTTTCATATAGTGTTTAGTTTTTGTTTTTGTTTATTGATGTATGGTCTGCCAGAAGGTGAAGGCTATGAACTAGGTTCCTGTTGATTTTCTAAAGCAGTCGGATCACCCATAATGGAAATGGTGGTGAATATAAATTGATTTCAATAATGTTTTACCTTGATCATAGGGATGGTATGATGCTACATGGGTGATGGTGGATCATTTGACAAAATAAACAAAAAATGTTCTGATGAGAGAGTCAAACTCGATAGTGATTAATTTTAGAATGTATCTGGTGGAGGTGGCGAGGTTCTATAGAGTACAGAGCATGATCATATAGTATTGAAAAAAATATAACTCTGTGGTGTTGAGAGGAATCTGAAAATCATGTGGATATTAGTTATTCCATAACATTACTTTTCATCCATAGATAACATGTTAGTTAGATTTGAACACCTATATAGATCAAGATTTGTTGTGATATTTTTATTGGATTTCAGAGGTAAATGTATGTGTAAACTACTATTAGTATTTTCTTCATACAATAATAGGTTCCACTCCACCATTTCTATTGTTCTATTATATCATATTTATGTCAACCATACTATTATTCATTATTATAGACTAGGGTTAAGGAGGAATTATTTTTAGTTTACAACAATGAAGAATATGATATATATGCTACTTGTAATTCATTTAGGGATGAGGAAATTTCAATATAATCATAAATCATGTGTTCATAATAGGATCAAACCGTCAGAGTATTATTTTGGGGGTCATTTGTTCTTGAAGGTGACACCTCATTTGGGGAAGTGCTGGTTTGGCTGGGGGAGTGATATTTCTAACAAGTTTTTTTAGCCCTTTAGAGGTGTTTCTTAGTGATTGAGTCATGGTGTGTTAGATATATCCCCACATAGATGATGTTGATACATTATTTTTCCTCCAACTAAATGTTTCATTGATATAATCATAATTAATCTCATATCATTCATTGTGGAGTGATTAATATTGATTATGGTGATTCCTTCGAAGAGATTGATGTGGAGAACTAGGACCACTATTAGATGGTGTTTTCAGAGCATGCTATTCCATTGGATCATGTCTTTATTTGACATGATTGTATCGAGGAGAGTACATTGTAGTAACTTTAATATATTTTCACACAACACAAAAATGAATTTTATTTTTACCTAATCAATTGTATCATTTTACTCATTTTCATGTTGCAATTTTTATTTATGATATTGGTTCATCCCATTTCATGATTTTGGTTTACTTATCTTGATTACTATCTCCCCATTATATTTTATATGAGCTAGTTGTTTTTGGTGAAATGTTTTATGATGATCATCTATTGTGGATGTTGATCTGATATTTGATATACATCTCTTGGGGTGGCTATTCAGATGAACCCATTTCATGTTTTCTCTATATGTTCATTTTGGATTCGGATGGAAAATAATTGTTTTATTAGTGTCAAAAAGATAGTCCTAGCTCTATTTAGAATAACACTATTCATGTTTACAGTGATCGCAGTGGTCAGAGGTGTCCTATAGTGGGTATTGATGTGATCAATTGCTAAAAAGATATATGCCTGAAGATTGGATTGAATTTAAATATTTTATATTGTTCATTCCAAATTCAATGCATCTTAAAGGTGGTAATTGTGTTGTTACAATGTTTGTGTTAATTCAAGGTTAAAATCATGGAGGGTATGTGTTTTTGGTTGAAATTAGAATCTGAAAATTTAAAAAAAATTGGTAACATGCCATGTTAATCCTTTGTGTAGCTCATTTATAAAAGGTATACTTCCTCATATTTTTATTCAGAACATTCAACGACTCAATGTCATGGTAATCCATCATCCATCACTTCATTTTTTGGGATTTCATTGATATGTATGGATCAACGGCTTCCTATCTTTTATATGTTGTGATATAAGGTACCTTCTACCACTTTTATTATGATTCATTGATCAGATTTCTCATATTTCATCATTCCATTTTGTTATCATATCATATACATGATTTCAATATATTGTTTATTTTTTTAGTTAATATATTGGTTGATTTAATTAATAGAACTTCTTTTACCCATTGGAGTGGTGAATGTAGATTTTCAATGTTGGATTATTCTTTTGGGAATAATGATTAGGAAATTATGTTAAGGGATTCATTAATTCACTAATTTTTATGTGAAATAATAATTTTATCATGGTTTCCACTATTGGATGACATTTAAATTATCCTACTAATTATTGATATAGATTAATGATGTAAGGGGTAATAGTAAATGAATTTTTGTTATTTATACTATGGTTGAGGATTGCCTCATGTTTTTATAGATTGTGTGATATATATTCTATGATTTATTATACTATTCTTTTGCATTTATTATAATATTTAAACTGGAAAGAAAAATAATTTTATAATTAAATGATAAATAATTATAATCAGAATAAATTTAAAGGAGGTGTGTATTAATATTTTTTTCATATAATTTAATAATGATCAAATTTATTAAATGTTAGTGTGTAATTATATGTCTTCTTATATGATAATATAAAAGATAAATATTGTATATCATGCGAAATATTGATGAGAATGCTGATAATATATAAATTTCATGTTACTGTTAATGGTAATCTCATAGTTTGATGAATCTAGATTTGGTGATAAGAGAATGTTTAACATGTATAGAACATGATAGATTGTTATTGTTGTATGTCATAGGATGCATGTAGTTTGAACCTTTTTTTATTGAATTATATAATTCATGGTGGATTATGATTTGGTTGTGTGATATTGACAATTTTATGGTCTTGATTACCCCATATCCTAATAAAAGAAAATTGTGTTGAGTTTTGAGACATGATATCACATTTATTTATGATGGTCAAATAAATTGTTTTAGGTCAATGATTTACATATTAGATATTCTTGTTTGGTTTTGAAAACTATTGTTATATGATCTAGTTATGAGCATTGTTTTTTGGGTCTAATATGGTTCATCCTGATATGATTGAGGAAACATGGGACATGGAGTCCCAGATGTGATATGTGTCATGGTTAGTTGAAACTGTGATTTTTGATGTGATATGTGCCTAGAGAGTATTGGATAATGTGGAATTAGTTTATTTTTGTGATGGAAAGATACATCAAGATATAAATTTTGTTCTCTTTTTATGACACAATATATGATAGAAATAGTTGAACATGATCTTACCCATTGATGTGATGCTGAGAGTTGGGATGATCTCTTATGAATTCATTTAATTAATGATGGACATGATTCTAGTTTTATTTTAATTCATTTACCCTCTACTCGAGGCATTTTGGTCTGCATGGTTTCATGTGTCCTCATAGTGGTAGCTTTTGATGGATTTCCTATAGTGTTTGGATATGAATGATGATAAAAATGAATAAATAATTCCTAAAACAGGGGGTTAGTGTATATTGAATTAAAATTATGAAAATATGTAAATCTACAGGAAAAATGGACTTGGCATGGATTATATATAGATTGAACGATCTTTACACCAATTATTAATGTAATATAATGTGAAATAACATCAATTGGTAAATTAATAGTTAATAAATTTATTTATGTACAGTAATGGTAATATGGAACAATGAAATCAATATAGCTCTTTAAATTATTGTCTTTTTAAGGTTTATATAATTTAATCTATGTCTTATTGGAGTCTGAGAAAAATCATCTACCATTGAGTTTCAGACTGGATTATGCTCGTAGTGTGGTTTTGAGATATATTAAATAATGGATATTGGGTGATGTTATATTCTACACCACCTATGTATGTTAGGGTGAATGACACCAAGTGGAGTCTAAGAGATTGTTTCCCTAATATCCTTGTTGGATAATGGGTAGCTAACTACCCCATATTCCCCACTCACAACTAATGGTATTTACCTATCCTAGTACTCACAACGGATATATTCCTCAGACGTTTATGTCAAAGAATGTAGTGAGTTTTTGTTATTTAACACACATATATTACTATATATAATTTCAAAACGATTATTATAGGAGAAATCTGTATAGTTTTTGATGCCTTGTGGTACCTTATATGGTGTATGGTTTGGAACGACTTGAGATATAATACATAATGTTTAACAAAAAACATATGACCTGTGATGGATCAATGAAACAACATGGTTAAAATAAATGGAGGAGTGATATGTGATTATGTGATGATTTTATTCACATGGATCATTTTTGTATTTGTTTCCTATGTATCTTTATACTAGTATGTTTTGGAGAAATATGTATCTGGTTTTGCAACATTGGGGAAGGGAGGAAAACCAATGGGTAAGTGGGGTTGGGGTAAACATGATGTATAATTTTTTAATATATAATCTTTTTATGTGATATTAAGTGGGTTTTATCCATGTTGAGGATATGAACATAGTATAAATATTAGTGAGATGAGTTTCATTCATTGTTTTTCATAGTGTTTTAGCATTCATACTAGAAATTTTTCCTCAAAGGCTCTAAGGATGATCCTACTATATATACATATATCCTCACCCTATGTATATATAAACTATTTCTATATAAAGTTTAGGGGTCTTCAGTTCATTCTCGATATAACTAGCTAGTGGTCTTTTAGAATATGTTCAGGCCTTGTGGTCATTTCCCTATTTAACTTTTTGGTGCTCTTAGTTTTCGTTTTAGTAAGTTAGAACTATATAAAAAAATTGATTTTTTCACTTGGGTTTAATTTATTTATATTTTAGAATAGGTATAGACATTTTATCATTATTATCTATCTATTACACATGTTGTTTTAAAGGGTAATTCCTCCCACATGTATTCTTAATATACCCTTGGTGCTAGTATCCAACCCGGGGGTTATTTGAAGAGGGACTTGGGCAGTGCCCATCCCTAATCACTCATTTCCTTCCGAGTAAGGGTATGATTTTAGGGGACGGGTAATGAAAAAATAATTATATATTGAAATAAATTATTAACATTGAGGTGAATGGTATTAAATTATATTAATCTTAAATAATTTTTACTGAAAAATTTATTACACATTTAGTGAAATTATAACTATAAAATTTAGAACAAGAGAAATAAGAACTAAATATCTTATGTATTAATATTCATTCATATAATTAATGACTTTCCATTGAAAATTTTATTATTTCAAGTGATTAAATAAATTAGTATACATTATATTATTATAATCTTGTAAATGATCATTACTAATGAATTCCTTTTTTAATTTTGATTTCCATGACATATAACTTCATATCACTTTGAATAATAATTGTGTAATGTCATGAATTTTTTTTACAATTTATAATATAATAATGTTATAATAATAGTAGAAAAATATAATAGTTTTATGAAAGTTTTAATTTGTATGTTCCAATATTATTGAAATATGGTAGGATATAATAAATGTATAATTGGTTTACCAGAAACAATATAACCTTATAGAATGATAAATAATTTCAATATATGATGACTATTTTTTAATAATAAATAGTTATTTTCCCAATGAAAATTTTCATTATTTTCTAATAATTATATTATTAAATATTCTTATTGTTTCTTATTTTAATATTTTTCAATATTTTCAATGATATATTTTTTTATTTTTACATGCTAATGATTCATGGTCAATGAAATGATTCATTTGTAATATATTTTATAATTTAACTAATTTCAAATTAATAATATTTTAATATATAAGATAAATCATCAATTTTATTGGATTTATATCATCATATGATAAAATATAATTTGGATATTATTATACATGATTAAAATATATTATTTAATATTTTAGGAAAATATAAAAGTTAATTTTTTCTTTTCGTATTGATAGAATAATCATATTAAGAAACTATATTATACAATATAAAAGTGTATAATAGACACATAATTTAAAAATATTGTGTTTTTTGAATGTATTTTTTTGTAGGTAATCTATTATATTTTATTTTTTTGAATTTTGATGAAATATTCCATATAAATAATGAATATTAGTTTGATTATTATTATTATTTATACTGTTAAATAAGTTTTCTGTTGTTTTAAAAAGTCATGATGGGGTAAATTTGTGATGATATATATGAAAAATAAATTTAATAGTTGATTTAAATTTTATAATTTATATATATTAGGAACATTAAAAAACTATAATTTTGGAATATGGTTTGTTGAAGAAAAAACTATTATTTTATGAACACAATATGATGTATAAGTGTAATATTAGTGGTTATAAATTAATACATATTAATTATTACCCAAGTATTTTCTCAAAGTCATTAGATTTCGATTTTTTAATTAATTTTATATATTTAAATATAAATATACATTTTCATTTTCTGATTTATTTGTTTATAAAATATGCATTTTTAAATTTCATGTGGATGTGTTTCCCTATAAAATATATTTCAAATGTCATTTTCTAACCCTAAATGTGGCTAAGTAGGAAACACCTTCCAAATGTGGTAAGTCCCAATAGGAATTCAAAATACTCATGGTATAGATAGAAGATCATCGAAATAAAAATATACAATAAGATTGATTTCAGATGAAAAAACAATATTTATGATGTATAATAAAAAATCTACATGATAGATATCATGAAGTCAAATATAATAGATAATACAAAATGGGTATATTATACAAATATACTAGGATGATTACCAACTAAAATGAAATCCCAAAATAAGATAATGAAAGTCACCGACAACAAGTATCTATGTGTATCTATGTTAGTGCCACACTCACGTACATTATATAATGTGAACCAGTTGATATAGAGGGATATTCTAAAGTAGAACAGTATAATGAAATTACAATATAAAAATGTGTAAGCTGAATATCCTAGTATACTACCACCTAATGAAACAATTTTAGTTAATTTTAAATTAATGTATTATCATGAAATATTCATAATATATGTATAAAAACAAGGACTACTTATTTCCTTCCCTAAAAAAATTTTCAAAAATTTTCAATCAAAACACAATAATTTTACATTTTCTAGTTTAAAAATAAATTAATTTATAGTAAATATATTTATTTAGAAAATAAATCACATATTTCCATTAAAATTGCTTTAATTCAAACCATTATTAAAATCATAATAACCATTATATAAAATATTACATACATCCATTCTTTAAAATATACATATATATCATCGCCAATGAATCATATTTCCTCATGTGTGGTATTCCTGGTATTGTTAAAATATTCCATTTAATTATCATACTGAATGTAAAAAATTTTATTTTATATAATTATATTCATTTGTATAATATTATTAAATTTTAAATAATAAACTAAATAGATTTCTTCGTACTTAAATCATCTTTATGTACTAGAATGATTTATTTAAATAAATAATTCATAAATTTTTTAATTTGAATTAGAGGGAATGAACATAATTTAAAAATTTTAATATCAATAATAACGTATAGTTACATTTTTTGATTCTTTTAACAGTTGGTGAGCCATTTTCTAATGATTGTAAGAATTATTGTAAAACGTGATTTTCATACAAGGATATTTAATCATATTTGATGAATATTCTACTCATTAACAATGTAAATGCTAGATGATCCAATAAATTTAGTTTCATTTCATTTATGGAATACATTTTTTAGTCATTATTATAGAACTTCAATGATTCCCACGTTGATATTCCATTTTAAAACTCTTGCATAAACCATTATTTAAAACATGGGGAAAAGAAATATACGAAAGGTTTTGATAAAACATTTAGTAAGGGGAAACAAATAACGTGTGTAATCATGAAATAATAAAAAGGTTGTTATACCTTGATCATAACATTGGAAAACCATTACCGGCACAGAAATGAGCAGAAACATTAATCATGAAATAATGATCATAAGTTTGATTAACATGATTCATAATTAAAAATCATGAGTCATAATAGAATATCATTTAAATAAGACATGTAATTGATTCCAACACATCATCTTATAACATTGTCAACATGTGTAAATAAAATCAAGTTCAATCATTAGGTTAAGAACATGAAATTTAGCCCCCAAATAATCTTGTGGACTAGAAACAACATCTAACCATAACATTGTGAACATGTAATCATATTCAAAATATTTTCAACATGTAATTTGGTTCACTGATAACCTTGTGAACAACTAATTAGGTTCAGAAATAGTTTTATACACCTCTTATGGGGCACACACCACAATCCCTAGTCTATTTATTATCTTAATATATCGGGTTCCCTTCCAATTCCATCCATGTCACTGTCATGAGATACATAAATCATTTCCCAGTTCACTAGAGGTAGTTATAGGTCTACCAATCACATATTGAGAACTATATTTATGTGTTCCATAAAATCATAAATCATTCATCGTCTGATAACCCATGAAATTAAATTTAATTTAATAACATTTTATAAAATCATAAAATTTGGAAAATATATAGCTTTCATTATCATTTCATCACTGTATAACCAATCAAATGAAGTGGGTTTCTTTATGGAATAACCCATATATGAGAAAAATTATTTACAAATAATTTTTTATATTGAAAAAATAATTCAATAAATTTATAATAATGGTTTCATCTAATGATATATCTATTAATGACATAAATAATATCCTAATGGAAATAACTAATTAATGAAAATCATTTCTAAAAATATAAAAAATCCTTAAAATCCTTTTTGTAATGTAATTTTAAAAAATATAAATTTGGATTTAAAAATAATTTGAATTTTTTTGATGAAAATATAATTTAATATTTCAAAAGAAAATTTATAACCTAATACATTTTGAAAATGGTTTTATATAAACATTAAATTACTAATCTATAAATAAATATTTGTAAATATTTTTAAAATCATTTTAATACATATTATATATTCAAAATTCCAATCCTTAAATTTTTTTCAAAAAATATCATTTAAATTATATTATAAAACATTTTCATAATTTATTAAATAACAAAAATTTATAATTGAAGAGATTTATAATGTCAAAATTCATTAAATAAATTTTCTTATTTTTATTTTTTATGTAAGAGTTGAAATATTTTACAATTAGTTTGAATATATCATCAATAACTAAATTAGAATAAAAATCACGATTATTCATGATTTATGGATTATAAAATTTTATTAATGGAAGCCTAATAAAAACAATCATAATAGCCAATGAGATTTTAGAAATACAATCTTAAAACATTACTAACATAGAATGATAAAACCCATAAAATAATAACATTAAATTTGGCATATAATATTATTAAAATAAATATATTCAATATGTAAAATATAAAAGTGGAACTATATTGACATCTTAAAAAATATAAGTGCATAACATAATGTGTGTCTTAAAGATGTAAAACATATAAAAAAATTACTTATCGATTTGATACTGTTTGAATCGTAATCCCCAATAAAAAGAGAAAAAAAATAGGAATATAAATAATTATAATTTTTTTTATAATAATCATAAAATAAATTAATAGTATATATATACACCACATAGATAAATGTGGTGGTTAATGTAGAATGTGTGTCACAAATATCAAATCGTGATAAAAAAATCCATTACTAATTGAGAATTTTTTGAATCTTGAGACCCATGAAATATTAACATAAATTGGAACATTTAATATAAAAAAGTAAAAATAATTATTTATATTAAATTTAATAGGGTATTATATTCACCAAAAAAATATGTGGGGAATATGATATAAGTCCCCTGAATAAAAAATGAGACCTGAAATCCCCTTACCATATGTTATGACTTCTATCATACAGATTCAAAGCTTATATATAATAATTGTTTTGTTATAAATACATTGTAGACCCATATTTAGTTACATAATACCATATATTATTTTTATGACTTTATTATAATCTATTATTATAAGTCCTATGTTAATGTTACGTTTAAATTAACAATCACATTGTTCTTTGTATATATTTTGACTTGTTAATTGGGATCCTTTTCTTTTTAACAATAT
This sequence comes from Viscum album, assembly GCA_963277665.1. Lineage (NCBI taxonomy): Eukaryota > Viridiplantae > Streptophyta > Magnoliopsida > Santalales > Viscaceae > Viscum > Viscum album. Next base: position 2,068,913,758 of record OY728160.1, read on the forward strand.
TTAAACTTTTTAATAAAGTTAAACATGATATAAATATCAAATATATTCTATATATACGTATTTATAATATTTTAAAAGATATATAAATAGAAAATAAAATTGACAGTTAATTTAGAAGGAATGTCATATGTATGCATGAATATAACATCAATTTAATTAGAATATAAATATAAAGAAAATTTAATGAGATATATATATTTTCATTTCACTGGATTTATAATATAATATATATATATATTATTTTTATTAAACGTGTCCTTAATTTATTTCATGTAATGCTCAAATGAATCATATCTCTTTGTGAGGTGGTAGTATTTTGTATATAAAAACGTCAATATTATATTCCAAAAAATGGGAATCTATAATGTATGTGTGATATAAAATTTTTAAATATTAATTACACCATAAATATAATGTATATATTCTATATACTATAAATACATTATTATTACAAACCTTTATATATTTAAATAGAAGAATAAAAAACTTTAGTTTGCAAGTCAGTAGTTTACTATACACACGAAAGAAGATTGCATGTCACATTTGATGAATGTATGTGATGATATCGATTGTATCCTTAAAACATAATATTAATGTATTTATGATACATATGGTTTTATGTAATTATAATTTTAAAAAAATTGAATATGATTGAGGAATAAATAAAACAAAAAGGTTTCTTTGTAATCATTTCCTCTACTTCAGGTATTATTTTTGATTTTCCCCAATGTTATTCCATGGATATATTTATTCAAAATTTAGTGATTTTTTATTGAGGTAATAATTTACAATATGTTAATTTTTTAGGCTTTCTAGAAGAAAAATTGATTTAAAAGTTTCAATTATATAGGGGTCATAACAGTTTTATAATTAAGTAGGAGTTACATTCTAGTAATACCAAAATGTATAGACTATTGGGAGATATCCCATTCATCATGTTACCCAAATAATTATTTTTATTATAAATTAATTTTTATGCTCTAATTATGGTCATACAATGGGTTTTTAAAACATTTTAGGTCAATTTTCATTTCTTAAAAATGTTTATCACTTCAGTAAACTTATTTTTCTATTAATCAAAAATATTTATTTTAAATATTTTCACTAATAATGTTTGTAAAAAATTAATTTTTACAAATATAAATTGAAATTTATATCTATTAAAATTATGCAATCCATTTTACAAAACTCCATAACATATGTGGAATAATTTAATTTAAAATTAAATCACAGGTGGGGGGTGATACATTGTTTTTTTAAATAGAAAAAGATAAAAAGTTTGTTTTTTATCCAATTAGTGAGTGAAATTTATTCCAATGAACTATATTGTATTAATATTTGTATAATTTGTAATTATATAATAATTCAAATTTAATATATTATTTAACTATATGAATATTTTTAACTAATTTGACATTTTCAATTAGAATACACTATTTTTTATTATTTATAATGAAATGAATCATTTCTGATATAAAAACATAATTCCCCATAAGATAAAAAAGAAATTACTATTTCAAAAATGCTTTATATTCTATCAATTAAAATATTCAATGGTTTCAAATATTTGTTTCAAAATTATCATTCCCTTAAATGTTTGAATAACTAATTTTTTTGGAAAATTACAATTTTATGTATACAATTAGATTTATTTTTATATCTTATGTAGAAAAAAATAATATGAATGTTAAAATGTTTAGTGAAAAAATAATATATTAATTACATTAAAATCATTCACCAAAATTGATTTTGTGAATTTTTATATTTAATAAAACATCAATGTATGAAAATATTTTTTCAAAATAATTGGTTCCTTTTATTTTAATGAATGGTTTTATTATTATCATTAAGTAATTGGTCACAAAGTAATTATTTATATAAAAATGTTTCAAAAAAATCATATTTTTATTAATATTATTCATAAATTTCATTACATTCAATAGTTGAAATCAATAATATTAGATAATAATACTAATAGGAAATTATAGTATTGTATAACTCGATCTTATATATAACAGAAGATTTCAGTAAACAAGGAATTCTGTCTATGACATGAAAAAAGTGGTTTGTGTGTACCTAAAGATAAAATTGTTGTCTAATTATGTTCAATTTTATCATTTTTTTTGTGTACAATGAAATATCAATGAGTACTAACATGAAACATAATCCATCAAAAAATATTAATTTATTAGAAAGAAACTCATAATTATTCATGGTGTTACATTCTACCCCTCATAAGATGAATTTCTGTATCCATATTCCACTAGGTCATCAATGGTTCACCATTTGATAATTCCCTCATAGAAACCCGTATCACAGAAAAATAAAAAAAGAACTTTCATAAATAGGATAATTTGACTCAAAACAGGGTTTCAACATAGGATAACATAAATGGGATGTGAAGATTTTGACATCCATGGAAAATGTAAATTATTATAGATACTGAAATAGATCACTAACCACAAGAATGTGGGTGATATATAGAAAGATATTTTCTATAAAACCATAACACAGTTTGGTATGAAAAAGAAAATGATATAAAAAAAATGATGATTATTAGGAATCAATTTTTTTATATCCTTTTCTTAATATTGAATAATTTTAAGAAATATGATATACTTACATGAATTCATTCCATTTAATATTCCCAATATCAACCTTTAGTGGTCCCTTGATCAATTTTGAATTCATCTATTAAAAAAAGAATTTTAGTTTTTTATTCCCAATGAAGAAACAGATCATATGATTTATAAATTGAATGATAAGGCATTCAACATATTAAAGAATAAATTTTTTACAATGTATCAAATGTGTATAAATCATGATATGGTAACATAATATGTTATTATACAATACATCATCCAAAGTTAAAGTAAAACTATTCGATAAATGGTTATCGTTTTAACCATTACAAAATATAATTCACACTTTATTCCTTAAATAAGATCTTATCTTCTAACAAAAACAATTTCATTGGAATCCTAGGACCATCCTAGAACCAATACATTATCAAATGTGATTTAATTATTATAGAATCAAGGTAGAGGGAGATAATCAAATAAATATTCACTAATGGATGGTAAATAATATTTTTTATGGGGTAGTTCATAAAAAATAAAACATAAAACTACCCAACTATGAAAAGTGTTCTCTAATTATCATTATTTACTTCATCCATTACAATTGCATACAATTTCAAAAAAAAAAATTTACATTCAATGGATGTTTTGTCTTATAATCGATATTAGGCTTTGTATTGGGCCATTGATTTGAATAATTCCTAAACTACATTCACATGAGACACCGGTGGGTGTGTAGTGAATTATTTGGCATTCTATTCTCCACGAATACATTAGAAATCCTATTAATAATATTTTGACATTAACAGACATTAGGACATACCATTCAACATTTAATTAACATCCTTTATCCAATAAAAAAATACATTGATGCATATTCCAATATTTCTTGAACACATATACAAAGAATATCAATCAACTATTTGAGATTTCATGAGACTCTATCATCCTTTTCATATAAATATTGGAGGAATTGTGGAAATATTTAATTTAAATTTCTCCAATTAGTGTTCAGTGAGCGAAATATTCATAACTACTAAATCATCTTATATCCAAGGCCTTTTGATTACTTGGTTTTAATCCACAAAAAATCGGTTGATTTTTCACTCAGGGATAACAATCAAACCAATAGATTACCTTACAAGTCATGGGATACAAGACTCATAAGCACTAATAAATTTATTTTCCATTTTTCATAGGAACATGGGTTTCATTACTCATATTTTGGAAAATAATAATATGAATTTACATATTGAAAAATAGTCATTTAAACTCATCGCACATGATGGGATCAATTTTTTCTTATTTCATTATGTTATTTATATGATTATATCCACGATCTACCTCATCTTCTATATGATAGAATACCAATGTTAATTATTTTATCTTTACAAAAAGATAATTGAAAATAAAAATTTAGGATTAATGTTCCATTTTTAAAAAACAAACAATTCTGTGGAACCACTAGAAAAACGTGGGGATTTACTCATGATGTACTCATCATAATGTTGTTCCCCGCATTGATCATTTTTTTGTTAAGCATGATTCGTTTCTTTTTCAATTTTTGTGACAATAGAAATGATTTTTTTAATTTATCTCACATAACATTTGGTTTCTCTTTAAGAAAATCATTTCATTTCCCATTACTTTCCTCATTATCACAGTTCTATTGGGTTCTATCCATTGATTTAAAAAATATTAATTTCATAACACTATTCCTTGTTAGGATATATATAATTAGAAAAAATCACTTACAAGATGATAGTTTAATTAAATAATATTATTTAATAAATGACATATTAGGTTTATCATACGTTATTGATAATCATATCCTATTTATATTTCCCAATTATAGTGCATAAAATATTTTTTTAATTTGTAAATCTCACCACCTGGAATAGCCAATTCATGTGTGTAGTTATGGAAACTCACATTCACAAGTTCACAATCGAGTATACCTCAATACAATAATTACAGGGTTGTTACCCCTAGGGATATCTTCTCCAGAGGAATATCCACCTATATTATCTTGATATGGATGTATTTCTAGGAAACAACTCTCTCAATCCTCTACCCAAATTCGAGGATATATTTCAACACATTAACTCATCCTTGTAATTATCCTTTGAAATTTACCAATGCATGTCCTTACAAATATCCCTTTGGACCTCAAAATTATTCACAACATTGTTTTTAAAGGATGATTAAACCATTCCATTGATACTATATTTAGTGACCCATGATTCTTATACATAAATATTACATAATTTATTATGAATAATTACTACATTATAATTGTACATGGTAGAATATTATAATAGAGCAGTGTCTTTGAAAAATTGGGAAACAATCTTTTAAATATGAGAATGCAACACATTGAGATTTTTTAGAATATTTTTTCAAATAAATTCAATATTTATCATATTAATCATGTATAGAAACACAGATAATATTTTATTTATAAAATAAATATTCTTGGCTTTATTTATACACACCACAATGTAAATTATCCTTAACATGCATCATAAATTTTATGTTTTTACACAGAACATCGAATTTTAAAACATTAAATGAATCACTGAGTTGGTGTGAATTACATGCAACACTGAGTTTCTATGAAATATCATTTTGTTGTCCTACTTATTTAAATAAGATAATTATGACCTATTCATTTTATATTGTAATATGAATAGTAATAAATATTTTTAGAATATTTTTTATAATAGTTTTATATAAATAAAAAATATTTGTTATAAAATATATAATTTTTTTTCGTACTCTTATATGATTAAAAATAATATTTTCTGAACTAAAATACTTTTAATATAATTCAAAAAAAAAGTTAATAGAAATTGAATTGGATAAAATAATATTGTTTTTTTAATTTAAAATGATTAAATTATCTTATAAAATGTTTTGGGAATTTTTGTTCAAAACATCAATTTTGGATGAATAGATAAAAAAATGAATATTAATTTTAAAAAAAAATCCTCTCATTTATTTATATACATAAATTATATGTTAATATGGTTTTAATGATTAATTATATCATATAATTATCAATCCACTAAAAATTGGTAATTGGAATAAATTTTTAATTACTTTTATTTTTGAGGTATTATTTCTAGAAATGTTTTGTGAAAATATTGAGATAAGGCACTAAGACGGCGTGGGATTCTGTGGTCCGGTGTGTTGGGAATGGTCTGTCAAAAAATACTATGTTTTTTTACAGTTCTACTGACTGATTTTATTTAAAAAAAAGTGGAATAACTCTTAAATGGGTTCCCAGATCAGAAATCCAATGACACCATTTTTTTTATGATGGTGGGGTTACCCTAGGGTTGACTGGATTTTAGTCAGCATGAGAACCCCATGAAGAAACATGATAATTACATAACTATAAATAAAATATATAATTTTTTTTTATTTTTCAACTTCATATAATTCATTAATGGTTAATAAGATTGCAAATATGAGACCGCCATTGAGTTTGTAATGGGGTTTTATCGTTAGGTGGATCCTAATATTAGCTGGCATGAGTCAGTTGTGGAATGTAGTTGTTGGGATGTGACCAGAAATAATATAATTAAAAAAATTATTTTATTTTTAAATCTTATAATTCCTAAATAGTATCTCTGATTAGAAATATGATACTATCGTTGAGCTCCTGAGGGTTTTATTTCCATAGGTTGTGTCTATCCTCGACTGACTTGGGTCAAGGGAAAATGTAAATTTATGGACGTTTCAAATGACAATAAAATAAAATTTGGAAAAGTTATTTATATTTCATTAAAAGATTTCATATTGATTCAGTGAAACTACGATTCCATGAAAAAGTAGTTGTTTCCTTTCATAAATGAAATAGTGTGTCAATGCTACTTTATATAGAAATGACAACACTAAAACATGTTTCATCTATTAACAGCCTGATAGGGATGCGGAATCAGATTTACAATCCTGGAGATATTCCCCAGAAGATTTGGAAAATAAAAGGCATGGCTAAAGCCTCATGACAACGAATGACAAGAGGTGGAGAACACCGACAGAATGTGGATAATGAAACAAGGATCAAAGACCTAGGATCAGGGAGTGATGAATGACAATAGTGTATCATTTTTCTTCACCAATGATCGATCTAATTCTCGAGGTAGGGGTTTTATTCTATATGTTTGATTTTCGTAATACCCTGTTATTCTAATGAAATCACTCAAACTTTATCTGTTTAAATTTTTAGAAAGTCACTGGGAAAAATCTGTGATCGGGCGATGAGAAGACATGACATTCCAAGGTATGTTGTGCTCAGAAAGGTACGTCAAAAAATGATACGATTTTTAATAGCGCACGTGAGTGATTTTTTTATACAGTGAAATATCTATTAAAAGGGTGTCTGGATAAGAAATTTGAGGGAATCATTGCTTTTATTTTGGTGGGTTTACCCTAGTCACGAATTAACATTATTCAGAATGTGCCTCCAATGTGAAAACCTGAAAAATTAATAACTGTAAATAATATAATAAAATAAAAAAATATCATTTTTTAAATCCATATAACTCATAAACGGTGGCTCGTATTGAAAATCAATGAACACCATTGTTTTCTTAATTGGTTTATTTCATTACACATATCCTAAAATTTGAAGGCATAGGTCAACTATGGAAATTTGTTTTCGGGATGTGACTATAAATAAAATTAATAATGAGAGTGAATGAAACAATTAGCCAGGATGGAGATATCCATTGTTGATAGTGATGATGATGTGTACTGCAAATCGGTTTTTGTTATGCCTCCACACTTAAAGTGAGATAGGGAGGCACATAATGATGATTCTGATTTTGAGTATTTATGTTCTTAGTTGTCCATTGGGAATAACTTTAATGGTTATTCAGAAGGTGTAGAGCACATCATTCCTTTTATAGGATCCACAATATTCGCATTGGGAATCTAGATTGATGTGATGTCTTTGGATGAGAATGTTGGTGTAAATGCGGACACCGACGATGATAGAACTTGATGATTATGGTATTATCTATTTATAAAAATGTAGACACCTTTTTTAATTTGTTTCATGTTTTTTCAGCACATCTTGTTGAGCCCTTGTTCTTGGATGGGGGTTTCTCTTTTCATCCATGGGATTCAAATAATGTCGTGAGAATGCATATCGACATTCTTCGTGACTGGATTATCATGTACATCTAATGGATACAGTACCATCTAGGTGATTTTTGACCATGTCACCATGTTTGTCACATCTTAGGTTTTGGGAACAGAGTCCTGTAGAAATCATGGGACACCTCTATGAGCATTGAATATAGCTCGAATCTATAGAGTCCCTTTGACGATAGACTCAGATCTAGATGCACGCTTTACATCCCAATTGTGTTAGTTATTGAAGGTGGATTTGGAGGCTCTACAAGACATTATTATAGCATTCCACCGATATAAATATGTCCATATGGAGCAGACCATTTAGGTCCTAGATTATATAATACATTCTTGTATCCTTGATTTTTACTGCAATCGGTAGGATCACCTAACTCGGGTGAAGCATGCGTTCAATAATATCTACCACTCCACCATCTGTAAAGAATTTTTTGAGGCATTGATTGGGTGACCATGTATGTTTCAACTTTTCTAGACTGACTCTGGAGAGTCAGTTCTCATTGGACTAGAGTTCGTGCAGGTCATTTAGGAGTAGATTTAGACTTCCTGGAGCTGTCATAATTCATATTATAATAGGTGATGGAGATCCATGGAGTTTTATAAGGGAGGCCTTATGTTCCTTCTGGTCTCTTCTCAGTTGGGGATAGAAAGATTTGGTCATGGCAGCAAGTTATCTCTGAGGATAATCAGGCCATTTTTGATACTGCATAGAGTGGTTGAGGTGGCACACCTCTAGGCTCTACGTCTGCAGTTAGAGTAGGTGCATGAAATCTTCCACATATCCCACCTATCAATATATTAATATGACCCATCACACGTTATTTAGTGGGGCGATGTGGACAGTTGCAACGGGGAGACTTTTTTGGAGTTTCTAGTGGGGATGGAATATCGACAGTATAGAAACCTCAGTGGTTGATCGATTTCTACAATACATGTTTAGTTGTGGAAAAGGAATCTCTAGGAGTGCACATGGGAGTTGGATTCTCGGGTTCTTTCTTGTACCCCGGTCTATTTTAGAATCCCTTGGTTTGGATTTTGGGTACGTAATGGCTTAAGGTGGGGAGAATGTAATTACTCAAATTTTCATGATTTTATATTTTGGAATGTTTTCGGAAAATTCCTAGGACAATCGTTGAGATAGAGATCGATTCTAAGGTCTAGTGTTCCCAAAATGGTCCATCGAAATAATTTATGTTTTTAAATAGCTCTCTTAAGCATTATTCCTAAATATGTAGAGTAACTTTTAATCATGTTCCCAGATCAGAAATATGAGAGAACTATTTGTTTTAGGATTGTGGGTTTACCCTAGGTGTGATTTTACATTATTCAGTGTGGGCCTCCAATGAGTAAACATGAAATTGGAATAACCATATATAAAATTTTTAAATAATGTTAATTTATATTTCAAATTTCTATAACTCATGAACACTTATTCAAATTAAAAATTTGAGACCACATTTGAGTTTGTAATGTGGTTTTTTCTTTAGGCGAAGCATAAAATTAGCTGGAATAGGTAAACTGTGGAATTTAGGTTATGGGACATGATTGTAAAAAAAATTAAATAAAGATTATTTTATTTTCAAACCCTATAACTCATGAATGGAAAATAAGATTGGAAATTCAACTGTATTGTTGATCTCGTGAGGGTGTTTTATACATAAGAAGGACCTAACCTCGACTGTCATGGGATGATGGTAATATTTAATTTATGAATGTTTTAACAGTTAAAAATTTAAACATTGGAAAATTAATATTTAATTTATTCTATTGTTTTACAGTGATTATGTGGCACTGATATGCCATAATGAAGAAGTTTTTTCCATTCATAACTGAAACTATGTGCCGATGCTGCAACACATCGAAATAGTGATGCTAAAACATATTTCTTCATATAATATCATGAATGGGATATGGGATTAGATTAAAAATACTAGATAAATTTTTGGAAGCACTGGAAATGAAATGGTGTTGGTGAAGCCACTCAATAGAGAATAAAAAGAAATTATCAATGTCGATAGATCACAGATCAGAAATTATGGATTAATGTTCTAGGATCAGGGATCAAAAAATGATGGCAGTGCAACACCATTCTTCACAAACTACCAACACAGTCCTAGAGGTTGGTTTTTTATTCTTTATATATGATCACCTTAATCCCTCTCTCAACTTTTCAATACAATTATTGCGGATGAACTCACTAACATGTTGACCTATGGATCAGTCATCTTTACCATAATGGGAATTGACATATAGGGATTATAACCTAGTGATTGATTGAATGTCTTATATTTTTCTAATGCGGTAAATGAAGGCTAAATGAACAAGGCCATTTTTTCCATTTGCGTATTCTCTGTTATATCTCTATCCTAGCTTTTTTCACAGAAAGACCCCCATGGTGGTGTTAGATTCTTGTCGGGAGGTTCTCAACGTGTTCAAACACTCAGATCGATGACAAGATGGCTCGGAGCACACAAAAGTTGAATAATCGCCCCTCGTGATCACAACATACTCCCAGATTGGAAAATGGACAACATGAGAATGCTTGGGGCCCCGCCGAAGAACCTATTGGCACGCTGCAGAAGGCACGTCAGGTCACGCGGCAATATGTGGTGGTATAGCTAAACTGCGGAGGTGACCTGCAACCGATGTTGTGGGAGGGACACATCACCTTATTCCACATGTGGGACTGTGCACCCACAATAGGAAGGATGTGTAACCCTCCATGTCCTAGTTGAAGGAGACTGTCCAACTCCAGTTGAGCCGAGTTGGATAGTCGGTCGGATTGTGGGTTTGTCATAGAGCAGCATGCTCGATCAGTGTAGTAGGCTAGTTCAGACTCGGGTGGGGTTGGTAGACATCAGGAAGAGTTGGGTTGAGTTGGTCTGACAGGGTAGGAACAGACCCGGATGCAACTGAACATTTTTTACTAAAACACACACATCTTCTAAAATTTTTGTTAGATTGATGATCCATTACAATTATTAGGACCATCACAATGAGGTGGTCCTTCAAATTTAATATATGTGGGATTTTTGGGGATGTGGAGATATGAATGATATCATGAAGAGTATATTCTCTAGAAATCATGTAAACATCGAGTGGGAATCCCAATGCTGGCTATGATGAGAAGACTATGATGAGTGAGTGTATGGGACCAAGAAAGCCTATGTGATGAGTGGGTCTACATTAACCATCAAGCCGAAGTGACGAGCAGGTCTAGGATACACATCATGTTGAAATTAGGAGAGGGTCTTAGTAATCTAGAATGCCAATGTGACTCATCATGGATGAGTTCCACATCATTTCAATGTATTCAGTGTATGTGACTGATAGTCTTTCTTTTCTTTCATTAGATTATATATGTTTGAGGTGACAACACTGTGTGCATAAATTCCTTTTTTGTATTACAATTTTTTTCCGGGTTCTTACTTATTATTATGTTACTCACCCCTACACGAGATCCACCTGCACGTGTCGTGTCTTGTGTAGATAACAAACACATTGATAGAAACCTTGGTGGTTGGGGACTAGGTGGTGCCAAGTGATATCTGACAATTGTGGAATACTTCTACAGCTTCAGGCAACACCACGTTCACCACAAATCAAGTAGGGTTTACAACATACATACATAAAGATCATATACTTTTTTATAGTTGGGATTTTATTCTAGCCCATTTTAATAATTTTTTGTACTATTAATGTAAATGGTTTATTTAATAGCATTGATGTATACTTTTTAGTATTGGGCGATGGGGATGTGTGTGGGGGTACATATAGGTACACGAGAAAATTCCTTCCACATGCAGGATAATTCATTTGGCGCTAGTCCCAAGCACCTGGACATTGTGAGGTTTCATGGGGTTGTCATGGACTAGGCCCCATGGGAAGGTTCGTGAAACAATTTCACATTGAAATTGAATATAAAATCATAGAAAACATTTTAACGTTCTTACATTACAAACAGACATTGTTGACCCAACTACATGATTAAATTTAAATTAATTTCCATGAATTCAATGAATGGAATTTTGAAACATGGAATAAAATATTTTGAATCAACATTATTTATTGCTTCTAATAATATAAAAATCATTTTTTATAAAATAATTAATGAATGTGATTAAAATTAATTACAATGATTAAGAGAAAAAAATTTCCTATTAGAGGAAAAAACCTTATATCTATGACCCAAAATGACATAAAAATGTAAAAGAAACATTAGCAGGAAATATTTCATCCCTATAATCCATTTTATAGAATTATTTTTTTGTTGGATTGACATGAAACGTGAAAAACATAGGTGGAATTATCTATTCAAATATTTATAAGAGAGTCACAATTACTCTACTATAAAAAATGTCTTCACTTCTTCCACATAATAACACATCTCAGTCCACATTTTCTGGACTGTTATAATTTTAATTAGATCCTAAGAATACATATCCTCATTCTAGAATACTGCCCTTGTACAATAATTCAATCTATAAAATCACATTGGTGTAAACAAAAGGATCTACCTAAATAAGCAGTAACATTCTTCCTTGTGTTCTTTTATGTTATTTCCATTGTAAACCCACTAAAATATTCTTTTTAAATTTTTGAGTAACAAAAATATTATGTTAAATATAATATGATTTTTATGATATTGTTTTTACATACACATATACACACTTCCATCTAATGGGTAATGAACATATTTTTTACATATATGGTGAACTACCGCCTCACGAAATGATGATTGATAATTTTTCATTATAACCAATCATGTTGGAAATTATGTAGGAAAATTAGATTATATATGTTAAATAATATATTTATTATTTATTTATGATTCATTAATATTTTAACAATACATTTCATTATACTTTCCAATTTATTAATTATAATAATTTCGTTTGAGGAAGTGTGGACTTCTGCCTGCTCATAACGATGTAATTATTCACATTCTACATTAAATTTATTAAAGATATTATTCGTGAATTTATATGATATATATGATATAATAATTCTATACGACTAATTATACATATAAAAATCACATTTAATATCTTTCTTTTAGTACAAAAAATAATGGAAACTGTGTTCATCCGTACATATGGCCTTCCATCTCCAAGACTGGTGTCATCCATTCCATAATTATATATTCTATTGATTATTATAATAAAAAAGTATTGAATAAACATGAAATTTATATCATTTTTTAAATATATAAATATATGGACCAATGATATTATAAATTATGACAGAGGTGAAAAACCATACGGATAGTACTCAAAGTGAAACATATATACAGAAATGTTAACCAGAGGTTAATATAAAGTGAAAAAAAACATATATGGTATTAAATATAATAATTTTTTATTTAAATTTTTATAAAAATATATTTATCATAAATGAGTCTTGTATATATATGAAGGGAGTTCATATACATGGTATGAGATTCCATTTACTTTTTTACTTCTATGTGTTACCTGTTTTATTAACCAATCACTTATTTAATGATGGGTATATAATGAAAATTAATGTATTATAAAAATATTATAGATAAATATAAGGTTATTTAAATATCCATTTAATGATATTTTTAATGGGGTATATGTTTTAAATGTTATAAAATTAGTGAATTAATTTTTATATCAATTTTCCTTCTTTAAGACACATGCCATGTTGTACAAATATATTTTTATATGTAGTGTATATAATGACATTATCGGGTTATATAATGAATCTACATCATTTTATGATATTTAAACTTTATTTAATGTTAATATTTCTTGTATATTATAATTCATTGTTACTAATGTTGTACCATATTATTGTTATAATCTCACCGTTTATCGAGATTATTTAAAATTATGAATCCATTGATGAAATATTATGATCCATATCTCATGAACTCGCATGAATTTTATTAATTTTTATTTATTAATGTTATATAAAATTTATAGAACCATTTACCACACATTTGTAGATAATATTATCATGAAAGTGTTTTTAAGAATGTATGAAATTACCTCTCTCTTGTATCAGAAATCTGTGTTCCTTCAAAACAAATATTTATAAAAAAATCCAAAAATATAATACTATTCTCTTATGATCATTAAAATTCATTTTTAACTATTTTTTACCTTTTTAATAGAAACTGGTTTTCAAAAAGGAATATTATTTTTGCTTTCCTATTGAAACACTTTTATAATCATTTTATAATAGAAAATGAATGTTTTCCACATATTGACATACCTATTGTCTTGAAATTTATTTCATTAAGGTTTTATTTATAAGATTAAATTTTATTTTTAAATAAAAAGTTTTCCAAATATTCTTGAATTTATTTTTAATTTGGAATTCATTGGAATTTTTTTTAATATATTTTCATGTTTATTTTATATGTTTCAATGAAAAAAGGTTTTTTCAAAATATAATCAAGATTATTTCATATGTTTTCATGTAGAATGTTTTCAAAAATAATAAAATAATTCCTGATATGTTTTCGAATTATTTGAAATGAAAAATGTTTTTAAAAAATCATAATTCTTCTTTCATTTGTTTCAAATTAAAAGGTCATGAAATCATTTTATATCCCTTGTTATTTATTTTCAAAATATATTCAATGAAAATGATTTTCAAAATATGTTAATGACTCTTTAAAATGGTTCAATGTAAAAGGTTATAATATTTTTGAATGATTTATTTATATGATTTTAAATTATTTTCAATGAAATAGTTTTCAAAATGATTTCAATATTTATTTATATGTTTCCAATGTGTTTTTATAAAAATAGTTTTCACAATGCTTTCATTATTTCTTTATAAGTTTTTTATGTTTTTTCAAATGAATAGTTTTAAATGCTTTCTCACCCTTTATTTATATATTTTCAAGGCAATTGGTTTTAAAAAGTTTTTATGTTTTAAGAGAATAATTTTTCATGAATATAGGACATTTAACTTAAGAAATATTTTCAGAATATCTCTCTATTTTATTTTTCATATATGATGACATCAATTAATGTTACTCATGACCATCAAGGAAATGATCCAAATAGTATATTAATATATATCATTCTTCAATGATATATGTTATGACACAATGAATCACATGACATTAATCTGTCTAACATAGGTTATATGATTTTTAAATCCACTTCTTTGCATGAGTTATACTTTTGATTAAATTATTATGAAAACCCTATATTTTTCAATAGAATGTGATATGATTTCATTTTTAGGAAACCCTTTTCATTTCAAGGGTAAAAGTATGATTATTAATGATATTTTTATCATGTATGTATGACTTTAGTTTGAGAATTATGGGACCTATATATTTCCTTAATGCATTGGGTATTATTTCTATATTATCAGTTATAAATGGATGGTAAGATAGGTGAACTCAATTTATAAATATAAGGATGGAATGATAAATGATCATGGTTCATTATTGCGTGGAGGAATGAGAAATGATATTTTTTTAGTATTATAGGGTTTGAATGAGGTGTGAACATAGTTTAGTAACAAAATTCCCTAACGTGGTGTGAGCCATGTCCAATAATGTACTTTGTCCACTATGATGGCCATGGTATTGATTCCTTGACTACTATAAAAATATATATATATTCTAATGTTTCTACCACACAAACATGTATCATTCCTATATTATGATATTATGAATTTTATTCTCTATTTCTTTATGATTAATGTTTAATTAACTATAAATATTAATGAAATGATTCTTATTAACGGTCATTGGGGTGATGTATATGATCATATAATGTAATTATAATGTTCTTATACCACTATTCTCATATTGATGATTAAATTTCTCCCTTGGATACCCTTACTGAGCATCTAAGGTCACCCATTTTTATGTTTCTCTCCCTAAGTTATGATGATATGTATTATGTATGATATGTCCAATAAGGGTTCTAGTCATGAAGAATATATTGGGAGATAATGTCTCTCAATTATGTATTGATTTTTGTGTTTCCATGTTACTAAAGACACTATATTAATATGGTCTTGGTGCATCATTTATTTTAATGATTAATGTATTTTGAAAATGATATATTTTGTTAATGTATAAAAAGAGAGGATAAATAATGTTGGTATCATAAAAATTATTTAGTTAAACATTATATGATAGTATAAAAACCCATAGTTATAACATTAAGGACAAGTCTTAAGATATGTATGACGATAATGAAATGTATAGTAAAATTTCATGGAATTTGGGAAACATATAGTGTGGGTGGTTTCCCATAAATAAATACATTTCTGGATAATACAAGTGGATATGTCTCTAGAACAAATGTTCCTAGGTTTAGAAACACCAACAATATTTTTTTGTCCTTTATTGGGGTAATTTGGTACATGTGAACATGCCTTGTTCGACACCTGCTTTGACAATACTTAAGGGTATGATTTGGAAATTCACAAACTCTTCCTGAACCATCATGATGTATTTAAATATATGTTTTCTATGAATAACATATGATTAATATATGGAATCATATATTAATTAAGGTTTAATTATTTTGATAACATATAAGTAATTATTTTCATGACTATGTGTTTTTTTTCAATGATAAGTACTGCTCACAAAATGAATATTGTTTTTGTCAATTGAGGGAACTAGAAGAAAGTGGATAAACATTTAATGTTATGGATGATCTTTTTATGAGAAATAATGTTGGGTAATCACTGTAGGGAATGATTTTTTGATCATAAATAATTGGTTTTCTCACAACAGGATTGAAAATGCATACCACAACCAACTCTCAGACTAACCAAGGAAACCGAGAAAGGTGTTCACTGAGAGTTCGGGTAGTGGAGACCATGATGAAATGAACATTTTTTCCTTTTTTTCAATAATTTTTGAATAATAACATAATTTAATGCCTTATAATAACATGATTTTTATTAAATTTGGAAAAAAAGGAAACAAATTAAGTTACTAGAATGAAAAAATATAGATTATGGTTAATAAAATAGATGAGAATATTGATCTCTCTAGGGAATCATCAAATTATATGTGCTATCTATTTTGAATAAATAGTCATTATGAATCCAAATGTCTCAAGGGGAGATCTATTAAAGAGAATAATCATTATGGTGCGAGTAATGGTTATATTTCTACAGATGATGAGACAATATATGATACGTGTAAAGAAAGAGGTATTATATAATGGGGTGAGGTAAAATTATGTTGGATTATGGATTGAATGTAATGATAACTTTTTTATGTGTTTTGGATTTAATAATTATGTTATATTAATGGTGAGATAATCAAGGATTGTCTAATTTATTTTTTTCTCTAATTATTAAAAAATTGTGTTTATTGTTTCTGATGGATTGGAAATGTTATTTAATGATAAGGTGAAATTTTAACTACTATAAGATAAACCGTAATATGTAATTTATGTAATGTTATTTATATTTGGATAATTAAATTAATGATTTATATAAGGAAATTGTAATTTAATTATTATCATTAATCTATTGAAGGACATATTGATAACTTGGTTATGCAATCATGGATGAAGATTAAAACTTCTTGGATTTCTGGAAAAAAACCATTAATCAGTATAATAGAGAAGATGAAATATTTTCAAAATGGACTTATGAAAATTCAGGTTTTTAACATTTTCCAAGATAATTTATCAAGAGGGTATTCACATGTTTTGAATAAGACAACAAAGTGAAACATTTTGATATATAGGGATCAATGTTTAGCTGATTTCATGACTTTCATTTTAAAGATTATGATTTTCATCTTTTAAAGGGTTATAAGGTTAACTATTCATGATGTCTTAATGTTTAACCTTGTATGATGTATTTATGTCTTGAGGTTATATTGGAGACCATTGTTAAATAGATATTTATGGAAATATTATTTCTAGGGTGTCAAAAATATTTTTTGTTTCAAATTATATTAGTGTGGTTTTAGAAAAGGAAATCATTAATGTCAGGGGATGCCAAATCATGTATGAAAAGACTCTCAGTCATGAACCCATGACTGAAGGATGTTATGAGCTTCACATGTACAACTGCCCTATTTGGTGTACTAGTTAATATATAATTATTTTTTATTAATAATTATTTTCGATGAAATAATAGAATTAATTTTTATGAATATATATTAATTTATTGTCCAAATTTATATTTTAGAATAGTTGTAGATAAATAGTTATAATTTTCATTCATTTATGGGCCTCAATATCTTCTAAAAGTATATGTTAGTTCTTCATACATCAAAATTAATTTACATGCATCCATTTACATTAACAAAATATTTTTCATAAATCCAATTAATTTTTTAAAATCATATTAAGAATTTCCAAACATGAATTTATAGTTTCAAATATAAAAATATATTTTCAGATGTTAAAAAATATCTATGATTAAAAATGTATTCAATTTACAAATTAATATAATTTATCATATATAGATTTTGATGATTATAAATGAAAAAGAACTCATTATTATTCCATTCTATTTTTTAAAAATAATCATAATAAAATAATTCGATATTGTTCACAACCTAAATATTAAATACTATGTTCAGATATTGGGGAACAATTCATCCTAAATTTATATAAATACCCACCCATACACCCATTAAACTATAAGGTAAACACATCTATACTTGGATTTCAATAAGTTTTCCAACATTTGTTGTATTGGAAAGATTCATACATAATAAACGATTCCATATAGTATATTCATTTTTCTGCAATGGTGGTTCTATTATATTTTCCTTATGATATTCAGTGGTATAAGGGTTAAAAACCCATTAAATAAATATATCATTAAATTGGATAGAATATATTGATCTAAGATATTATTCACAAAATTTTTAATGATATATATTATATTAAGGCCTTTAGTACCATTCAATTCATTTCCAATTTGATATTCAATGTAATTTCATTAGATCTATATATTTTAAGATTTAATGCTTCATTAAAAAAATCCATGATTGCATTATGAATATGAAAATACCATTACCACTTTTACAAAACCCTTACATGCCATTATATATTAAATAAGAGTTACTTATATCATTTCCCCAGTCTCTAACAAATTAATAGGTTTATATATTCACATTAATAATAATTATTGCACCAGTATATTACAATACTACCACATTATCATTTCTATATTCCATATAAATGTCAATATACATGAATTCTTACTATGTATATATATTAATTAACATATATAACATTGTATTTTAATTTAGAGGAGAATCTTATTATCAATCCCTAAAATTATAAAATTAGAAAATTATATTTGATATCTCATGTGATATTTAACACCATGCTTAAACATGAAAGATATATATTTATGTTAATTTAATAGCATTGATAACTCGTGAAAAACACCTGACGAGGTATAAATTAAATGTAACAAAGTAAAAAATTATAACATTGCCACTAAATTTTTTCCTATTAAAATTACAGTAAAAATTTTGAATATTATGGTAATCTATTAATTAGAATAAATAAAATTAATTTATATAGTATATATTTTTTAAAAAAAATATATAATTTTCTAAAGGATAGTATAGTCGCGCTTCGATTTTATAAATTGAGATTATCTTTAAATCTTATAGAATATCTATTTTATAAAATTTGATTAATTTTTTAGACTAGCATATAATAATTATCTTATGGTGTATTTTGGATTTTTATGAAATCAAACATTTTTTTACTAAATAGTTAATAATACTTGGGTTTATAAAAAACTATCATTTCATTTAAATAAAACACAAGGATAAAATGATATATAATTTATATTTAAATATATTTTTTTTAATTATATTTCAATTTAATTTTTCCATTCCATTAAAATTAATTTCATACTGAATTGTGTTATTAAAATAATTTAAACAAATGAGAATTTTAACATAGAAACTCATCTTCTCTATCAAGTCTATAGGTACAGTTTTAAATATTATTATAATAATTATCTTTATTTAATTTATAAAAATGTATTTCATATTTGTATCTAGAATAAATTTTTTAACATAATAAGTTAATATTAATTTTAGACCCTCATGAATATTAAAAATAACTACAATAATTTACCATGGTTAGGGTATAAAATGATTTACTGGAGGTTAAACTAAAATTATAATGGTTAAAATTACCTAATAATAGTTGAAAAACTATTTGATAGCATTATTTATAAATAATATCATATAAAAATAATAAATGGACAATTTTGGATGCTCTTCACATGACTACAATATGTGATTAATTGGCACTTTTTAAGATTTCCATGTCTGTCATATTCCCCACTAATTAAAGGCCACCCATATACTAATATTTTCACACATAAAAAACCATTAATATAATCTTATACCTATCAAATTACTTTATTTTTCTCGACATATAATCCAAGAGCCCATTCATTGATCATAAATCCATCATAGGATGCCTTTTGATGCCATTCAGAAGAGCTGTTTGAATAATTTGTAACGTTCAATATAAGAAGTTATATTTTTAGTCCTCTTTCCACCTCCTTACAATATTAATAAACCAATATTATTTTATAACCACAATACTTTATCACCCTCTTTTTCTGGTTTGTAAAAATTTTATTAGGATTTTTAAGAACATAAATTATACGGGTGGTGCTTGGGATAGGTTGGGGATCCTTTAATGAGTTTTTGAGACTTTTATACATGTACATGTGTGATGTAAATTTTTTGGAAACTATACTAAACATCAATTAAATCATGCATGGTGAGATAGGGGCTAATGGAGAGGCACATGATCTGTGCACGAAATTTCATAACCGTGTGGATTCTTGGGAGAAACAATGAGGCGTGGTGTGAAAGTTTGATAGAGAGAATTGGCATTCTATGTGCATGGTTTGTAAGCCTTTTGATGCATTAATGTGCGGTATTTATTATTATTTAATATGTATCATGTTTAGTGTATGTTTATACTAACCAGGAAACTAAACTGTGTGCATGGTCAAGGATATAACCTTAAAAAGTGGATATTACTCGTTTTTGCCCTTTAAACCACTGCATTTTTCCCCAATACTGCCCTAACATGGGATATTGGACACTTATAGTTGGATGATCACTCCAATGTGGAATAGAAGTGATCTGGAGTGATATCGTGGGGCGTTGATGCTTGATTTCTGTGGTAAGGATTCATCTATCATCGACCATGAGGTGTTTTCTTAGATCTAATTTACCCTTCATCACGTTTTCATAGATTTATTCAAGTTGTGGGTAGATCTATGCTTTTGGGTACACAAATTTTTTTTAATTTTTGTATATGATATGGGAATATATATGGTATGGGTTCGTGGAGATTTAACCCATTTTTCATGTTGTTTATCGTCATCACAAAATCTCTCCACGTATTTCTATTCACTCTCAATTACTCAATCTTATAACTTGAAGGCATAGTTTCAAATTGATTACATTGATTTAAATTTAATTTTTAATTGATTTAAAATAATTTTTAATACCCTATAGAGTGATGAGTTGTGAAAAATGGTAAAATATTTGTCTAATTGGAAAGGGATTGTGTAACATCCCCAAATGATAAAGGGTTAAATGACTAAATGATATGACTCATGTCAACAAGGTGCACCTTCCTTTTCGGGAGCCTGTCTGATTAGAACTCCACAACTAAGCGTGCTTGGCCTGGAGTAGTGATCAGGATGGGTGACCTTCTAGGAAGTTTCCCAGGGTGTGTGTGAGTGAGGACAGAGCACACTAGAAAGGACAAGTGTTGGCCTGTGGGGACATTCATTAGTCAGATGACCCATTCGGGCACGTGGGTGGGCCCTAGGGTGGGCCCCATGTGTCTGTGGGGAAACTGGTGGTACCTGGTAGGCCAAGACCCGATGGCTATATTAAGGAAGGGTGTATGTGCTGTCAGCGGGACCCTGTTGTAACATTTGGTATCAGAGGAGGAACCCAGCATTTAGTGCGGTGCACTGCCTGGGTTGAGTTATAGGGCCCACAACGTGGGCGTTGTGCTCTAAAGGGGGGTGATTGTAACATCCCCAAATTATAAAGGGTTAAATGACTAAATGATATGATTCATGTCAACAAGGTGCACCTTGCTTTTCAGGAGCCTGTCTGATTAGAACTTCACAGTTAAGCGTGCTTCGCCTGGAGTAGTGATCAGGATGGGTGGCCTTCTGGGAAGTTTCCCAGGGTGTGTGTGAGTGAGGATAAAACACACTGAAAAGGACAAGTGTTGGCATGTGGGGACAATCATTAGTCAGATGACCCGTTCGGGCATGTGGGTGAACCCTAGGGTGGGTCCCACGTGTCTGTGGGGGCAACTGGTGGTACCTGGTAGGCCAAGACTCGATGGCCATATTAAGGTAGGGTTTCTGTGCTGTTAGCGGGACCCTATTGTCACATATTGATAATATGATTTCATAATGTGGATCGTATAATATTTTATGGGTTTTCTACATAGAAGAAAAAATGATTTCAATTAAAATAAGGATTATTTATTGAATTTTTTTAACACATATAGGTTTTTTATTAGTTTTCATGGTTGTGTGACACGTGTTCATATGCATTGGGATGGATTATGGCATAAATTACACCGATAAAAAGGTTAGGATATATATGGGTGTAATAACCAAAAGTTTTTTCACGGTAAATATCTTTATTATAATTATATCTTATAGTATAATAACCTAATATTACATTTTGGACCCAATAATAACATTATAAATAAATAATGAGTGAAATAAAAATTATCATTCCATGTTAAGGAACGCATAACAACAGTAACATGACCATTAGAACAGTAATGTGACCCTTATGAATAGTAAAACTATGAATGTAATAGTAACCACTCCAAAGAATGTATAAATAATATTTATATTTTTATATGTGGAAATATTGTATAATTATATAATCAAATATTTTAATAAATATTTTAAAAAGAACTAATAAGGTGTTTGTATTTTTATAAGTCAAAAATATTTAATTACAATTTTATTATTAATTTAATAATTTAAATAAATTTCTAGTTTCATGTAATGTATTTCTATATTAATATTTGTATTCTAATATAATTCTATGTGAGATTATGTTATTTATAAATTGATAGAACAACATTTTTAAATTTTAAATTTAAATTTATCATATAAATTGTTATATTAATTAAATATTAAATAAATCATAATTTGAAAATTATTATGGAAAATTAGTGTTCTTTTTTTAATTGTACTCATTGAAATGTATTTAGGGTGATATTTTGTTTTTTTAATTTTATGAAATACTTCAATTTTAGCATAAATATTAAAAATACAGTTTTTCACAAAACTTGTATATCTTTAATTGAATCATTCATGATGTAATGAATACATAAAATTTCAAGAACATTATTTTCTGACATGTTCTTTTGAGTTTCAAAATTTTTCTTTACAAAACAATGAACTCAATTTCCCAATAAAAATAGAACATTAAAAAACCTAATGTCAAAAAGTGATTCCTTAAAATATAATTTTCTCTTTCATTTCAAATTATTTTTAATAAATTAATGAATTTTAATTATAAAGTTGATTTAATTTATAAATTTATTTATATTATACTAATATATGATTTATTTTGTAAAACACCTACTATTACATGTTTAACATTTGATATATTATTTTAATTATTATTTTATTCTTAAAACACCCCTTCTCATGTATAAATAACCGCTCTCCCTCCCCTTGGGAAAAAATTGATATCATCCATTAATAAGCCTACTACTACCCAAATACTCCCACTCTATCCTCTAAGGATACATAGGGACGTTCTGGAGTCCTCCAACTCCAATGACAAAGGTAGTTATAGTTTCGTGCAAAAGAAGCTTCACAAAGTAGAGAGTGTGACTCTATAAAACCATCTCTCTTTTCATCATCTTTTTTTCTTTAACCCTATCCCTTTGAAAAAAATACGCTAAAAATTTATTGAAAAATAATTTTACATGATTTTAACGATATTAACCTACTATAATTATCATATTAATGAATAATATAAATTTCATATGTCCCTTTCCCACATTATCTACAACGTCCCATTAAAAGTGGGTTAACCATCTACAGAGACATTGCCAAGATAATTATTATATAAAAATTCATTTATGGAAAATATAAATTATATATAATATATTAATATCAAATTACATCATTTCAATTATTATGAAAATACTTATACTAATTTATCACTTATATTTAATAAAAAGTGAAATCGTCACAATACAAGTGGTTTTTAAGTTAAATATGATATCAAAATGCTTCAATTTCATCAATTAAAATTCAGAAATAAATCCATTGAATATTATTGATAAATATTATTATAAAATTTTATTCTTTACTTTAATATAATTTTTTAATAAATATAAATATAATTTTACAGTGGCGTAGAAGAGAATAAATTAAGCAGAAATTAAGGTAAGGAATCCTCTCCATATCTCTTTTATTCAAGTTTATACTCTATGTTATACCATTTTATGTGTAATTCCTAGTGATAATGACTGATTACGCACCTCCCAATATTTTCCTCCAGATATTTAAATAATGATAAAATCATTTTTCTCTCAGTATTCCCTCTTCAGTACACATGAATCCAGGTCAATATTCCGTAACGGATTTAACAAGAACCTCCTTTTTTCTATTTAGTTTCATTATAATTATTTTCACCTAAATGAGGATAACTATTCTTATTATGATCATATTATAAAATCTATGGGAATTTTACTAACTCATTTAACAAGTTTCAGTCATCATTTTCATTGTGGGGTATACATGTTTTTTTGTGATTCCCTCCTCAATACTTATCGATAACCAAACCTGTTCTGCAAGAGCATCCTGAAATCTCACCTGATTTCCTATAAACTCTATTTTTTAGGCCAACATTTACTTTATAAAATATGAATTTTTATTTCAAAAATCATTCTATTTTACTTATGGTTTTTTATAATTTATTGTTCCCTTTTCTATTATAAAGGCTCTATTTTGTTTTCCTTAAAACTACTCAAAAATGATTTTATGCCAAAATATCATGAATATAATACTTACATGTTGTAACATGTACATAAAATCACTAAAAATGATACATAAATACATATATATATATATATATGAATATCGATATATACATTAGTTCCCATCTTTCATTGACACATTTGCATTACGCCCATTTGTTATGTGTTATGACAAGTTTGTGGTACCCAATTTTATCATGGGTAACCCTTATGATTATGTGATTTTGATATTGTATGATTATTTATGTGAAAAATTAATCCAAAAATGTTATGATTGGTGTTCCCAAATAGCACTCCAATTCATTGTGTAATTTTATGTCTCATGAGATGTTATGTGTGACGGTGTTGGTGGTTAGCCTTGGATTATGATACAGTGTGAAACGATCATGGAAGTTATCCCTAACTCATAATAAAGTCATGTTTTATCATTCTTACACATTTCTATTATTCCATGTTTATATGATATGATGTTTTTATGTTACGATTCCAAATATTCCATGATTTATTAATCATTATGACATTCCTTTGAACCCATGTGCAAAAGAATTATTCTTATATATACTCCCTTTCTAGGATGTTTAACTCATCCCATTGTTCTTATGTTACCTAGGGTACACTATGAAGATGTATGAGCATAATAGAAGTTATCAGCTCTTTTTTAATATTAAATATAGAAGTGTTTTCTTTTTTAGTGCCATGTTTTATGTTTTTTGTAACTATTCTTCAATGAAATTTGACGTAACTATACATGGACTGTACTCTGATGTATAATTATTACTAAAATCATGTATTGTTATATGTAAATTTTTTGGGTTACTATAGTTGGTATCAATGGATAGTCTACTAATTTTTGGGGATTTGGAATACAGAACCTTAGTGAGAAACTTAAGGATAAGAGGAAGTATAAGAAAACATCCCTAAATTATGATACAAATATATTATGTGGTTTATCATGAAAATACATACCTAACGGGATAAAAACAGGTAGAGATGGATCTGGAAAAGTTTTACCATGGAGTAAAAACTTTGACAATGAGTTTTCGGGCCTAACCTCTAGTATCCTGGTACACGACAATGGGCCATAATGAACTTTGGTTTTATACTCTTAGGGGATATTATTATGTAATTTAATGATCATATTACAGATGATTTTTAACGGAATAAGGAACCCTCATAAGAATATATATTAAGAAATAGGTCATTTATTATCTTGATTTAAAAATAAGGAATTTTTTGTATGTATATAAATATTTTTTAGAAGATTATCCTTTGATGTTAAATTTTTTATATTTATACTCAATAGATATGTATTCAATCCCACTAATTTTATTTCATTTTTCATAGTTAATTATGGGAAATTGAAGAACTCATTCCAACTATCAATGTGTTAGGGAATTTTATGATTTCCCTAATGACATAATTGATATGATGGGAATGGGTGATCGAAAAATAATGATATTTATTTCTCAGCAGGATCAAGTTATTAATTATAACATGAATCATGTGGAATGCAGACATCCTCAAAGGAAAGAGATTTGTATCATATAATCCTTCTTGCTGGAAAGGACACCCATTTCTTATCATGAAACTGTGGATTAACTCAATTGAAAATATATTCTCCTTCATCCAGTGCTTTGGAAGGAGAGGATGTTGTATGGGATGTCTAACGTTTTGATGGGGAAACTGATCCATTGTATACACAAATTATGAATATGATTCCCCAATGGGAAATTTATTACATGGATTTGGATAAATTCAAGAGGTTATTTTTTAATAATTATTTCTGCGATCCCACCATCTCAAAATGGAAAGGGAGTTCCATGGACTCATAGAGAAGAAAAATTAATCATTTAGGTTGTTTTAAGAAATCATTACAAGGATTTGATGTTTTGCCTCTAGCATTATCATGAACCCAAAAAACATGTTGGATCCCTTCTTTAGAAGGAAAAATCAGAGTCTACAAATTATGTTGGGGATACAAGACATCATTACTTATGAGTATATTGTCTATTGTGCCCTCAAGGATGAAATAGAGATTGGAGAATATAATTGGTCTCATGGGACTAGTGACAATATGTGGAAATTAGATAACAACATGGGTGATTCAATAAACAAATCCCATGATGAAAGGAAGCCAGACTATCCCACATGTAAATATTAAGGGAAGAAGTATCATGAGAACTGTCTAAAGGGAACCAAAAATTTCATCAAATGTGAAAAGTTGAGACATTTGGTGAAGAACGACTGATGGGATATGAAGAATCTTGTTAATGTGGATGAAGAAAGGTTGGATCTCATCTACACTTACCCTGTAGTGTAGTGTTACAAATACAAGGATCATTGACATTATGCGAACAATTTCCAAATCAAAGGTTTGTCAGAGGATGTCAAAAACAACTTCCAGGGAAACAAGGAAGTTCTTATGAAATCACTACTATTAAGGTGGATCCTAAAAACAAAATTTGGTGAATGGTGCTCTAGTTTTTCATTCAAGTCTTGAGAACATACTATTTTATTTTGTTTCTACACATTCATTCATATCATGCATGATTTGAAGAAATATTCAAACACAACCTATAAATTTAAAGGATATTTTATCTATGAGAACAAAAAATGAGAAATTTTTCCTTTCATGGTTTATAACACCTGCCTGATTATCATTTGTGGACTGATACTCGCAAAACATCTATTTATACTACTTTTAGTAAGGTTCTATGTTATCATAGGCATGTATTTTCTATCGTTATTAACTGTCAAAAAGGGAGATCACTCTTCACATCTCGAAGAATTCATCAATTCATTAAATTTATAAGGAGGAATAAGAATAACCTTTAAAATTAGTGTCTAAAGTGTGGATGTTAATTCCTTATGAGAATTTATTTCTTTCTCAAATTATTGAGGAAAATGAAGAATCCTAGCTTGATGATATTCCTATTATAAGGAATTAAACTGATGTATTATCTGAAAAGTTTCTAGGCTTTTTTCCTAGATAAGAGTTTGAGTTATCAATTGAACATAAACCTGGATGTCGACCAATATCAATGACACCATATAGAATGGTTACCGTTGAGATGGAAGAGCTGATGAAGTATTTATAGAAGAATATGGAGAAGAGTTTTATATGACCAACTTCTTCAACATGGGGTGAACTCGTCCTATTCCTCATGAAAAAGGATTGTTCAATGTGCCTCTATATTTATTATCATGAGATCAATAAATTCACAATAAAAAACAAGTATAACTTGTCACAGATAGATTACAGGTTTATTCAGCTTCTTTAGATTAGTTATTTATCTAAGGAAGACTTTATTCGGGTTATCACCAATTACTGGTGTGGATGAAAGATATTCCAATGACTACCTTTTGAACAAGGAATGGAAAATATGAATTCATAGTGATGCACTTCAGACTCATTAACAATCTATAAATATTAATGGATTTGATTAGTAAATTCTTTAAAAGATTCCTCAACAAATTTTGGGAAAAAAAATATTAATGAAGTTATGATATACTCAATGAGAAAGCAGGAACATGATGAGTATTTGATACCATGTTAAAGACATCGTGAGTGTTAAATGGCATGAAATTTATAGAAATGTGAGTTCTGGATAAAAAAATTATCATTCGGGGGGAATTTTATTACCAGCAAATGGATATTTGTGGACCCTTCTATGACAAAAGTGATTCAAGAGTGGACCAGGCCAACCTATATAATGAAGATTCGTAGCATTTTGTGTCTTGATGGGTATTACCCCTGAATTTTGAAGAACTTTTCCTAAAATTCAAACCCAATGACCAAGATAAAATGAAATGGATTAATGTTTCTATGGAATTAGGAATGCGACGACTGTTTTAAAGAGTTATAGAAAATGGCTTATCACTACACTGATACTCATAATCCCAACAATTGGAGAACTCGTTGTTGAGAAAAATGATACTTCCAAAAATGTTATATGATTTGTGATAATTCAAAAAGATAATTTGATATCTTATTCCTAATTGTAGATAAAAATCAATGTGTAATACTATTTGAAACATAATCTAGAGTTGACGGTGGTGATCATTGAATTAAAAATTTTGTGACATTATTTCTATGGGGAGAACTGTGAGATATATAATTATCACTAGAGTCTCAAATATATATTCAGAAAAGAGTGATTTATATGATCCATTAAAGATGGACAGACCTCATTAAGGATTATGACTTCTCAATCCACTACCATCCTTGTAAAGAAAATAAGGGGGGATTCTCTAAGTATAATGGATCTTATATCCTTATTAATGTTGTGAATTTAAATGGATATTATATTATGAGATTTGTGGAGGGTTGACATTGGAATCATTATTGGATGAATATGCTCAATCCTTTCTCAAATGACTGCTCAATCATTTCCCCTGGTGTAAATAATGGATTCTCAATGAAAATATTTGCAAATTATATGTGGAAGTTATCAGAAATGGGAAATCATCAGAGTTCCAGATTCTTGAATAAGGAGTTGTAAGATTTGGGTCACAATTAGGGGAACTATATTATCCAAAGATAAAGGAGCTTATGAATTACATATATAGATTAACCTTTAGTATCCACCTAGGGATCACAACGATGTATTAAGATCTCTGGGAAACCATTTGGCAGGACAATATGAAAAGTGAGACTAATAAATATACAGAAAAGTTCCTAGTATGACAACACTTATAAGTTGAAAAGAAAATGTCTAAGGGGATGTTGAAACCACTACCCATACCAACATTTATGTGGGAGAACATCACAATGGACTTTTTCACAGGAAATCCATGGACGTCTAGAGGTAACATTTCTATATGGTTAATTTTGGACAATCATACAATGATAGATGAAATTTTCACATTTCTATAGGGCTTTTCAATGGATTTACAAGACCATATTTACATGAATGAAGTCGTAAGGATCCAAAGAGTTCCACTATCTATTGTATCTTATCAGTATTCATATTCAACTCGATGTTCTGGAAGGATCTCTATCATTAATTATGTACTGAACTGAACATTAGTACGGTCTTCCATCCTCAAAATGATGGATAATATGACCAAACTAAATATACACAAGAGGGAATGTTTAGATTATCTTTCATGTAATTCCATTAATTATTGGACCAATATCTTCCAATAGATGTATTCTCCTACAACAACAGCTTCCAAACTGGAATCTGAATGGTGTCAAATGAATCCTTTTATATAAAAATGTACCAAATACCCGAATGTTAGGATGAAGTGAGTGTTAGCTCCCAAGACTCTAAATGGTCAATGAAATGGCGGAGAAGGTGAAAACCATTCAGCAAAACTTTAAGGCATCCCAGTATTGATAGAAGAGTTATTCAGACATTCGTTGATTAGTCCTAGAGATCAAAGAAAGATACATGATATTTCTCTATGTACATCCATGGAAGAAGGTCATGATATTTGGGAAGAAGTGGAATCTAAGTCCTAGGTACATTGGTCGTATAGATATCCTTGATTAGGTCAGAGTTGTGGCCAATCAGTTGGAACTTCCTCTATCCTTGTCCAATGTGCATGAAGTTTTCATGTATCCCTATTAAATAAGTACATACCAAAACAATCACATTTACTCTCTTCGGAGATGGTACTGTAGAAGAATGATCTTTCATATGAAGAGAATCTAGCGATGATATTGGATCATAGTGATAAATACCTACATAACAAGACTTCTCACATGGTCATGGTTCTATGGTGGAATCATAACTATGAAGATAAAACATGGGAAATATAGGTGGCCATGAATTAAGAGTACCCACGCCTATTTATACCCTATAATGTAATACGAAATTTAAAAGGGGAAATTTATTTAGTGGGGAAGAATGTAATGAACCAATTTTAAATAAATGAAAACTCCAATATTATAATTATTTCTTATTGTATAATCACATAATACTACTTTAAGATCACAATACAATCTTTATAAGTGAAGTATGATTGAAATTAAAGGTATATTTAGATATTAAAAAACATATAGCGTTAAAAACATAACCTTTAGAATTGTAATGTGACCCTTATGAATACTAAACCATCCAATTAAATATTATTCTCTCCAATGAATGTATAAATAAAATTTATCATTCTATAAGTAATAAAAATGTTCAATTATATTATAGTATATGTAAATAAGTATTTTAAAAATTATTAATAACGTGTTGGTATATTTATATGATTGGAATATTTAATTACAATTTTATGATTAATTTAGTATCATAAATGAAATTTTAGTTTCATTATATGTATTAATAAATTAATATTTTTATTCTATGTTAATTTTACCGGGCCTTACATAATTTTTCATATTTTTGGAAAAGAAGTATTAAATTTAAAAATTTATAAATTTCAACAAAATTTTTAGTTCATTTAAATAATAAATTAATAATATATAAAAAATTATTTTTGAAAAATGGAATAAATTTTGAGATTATACACATCAAAAAATGGTTTGGGTGATTTTTTGGAAAATTTCTTGAAATACTTCAATTTTCATGTGAATAGTAAAAATACAGTTCTTCACATAACGAGTATATTTTAAATAGAATAATTCAAGAACTAATAATGACATAAAATTTATAGAAATTTAGATTCGGACATGTCATAATTAATTTCATAAATGTTTCATTATCATACAATATACTCAATTTACAAACCAAAAAAGAACATTCAAAACCAAATATTCAAAAAAAGATTCTTAGAAATATCATTTTCTCTTTCTTTTCAATTTCCTTTTAATAAATCAATGAATTCGAATTATAAATATTATTTAATTACTAAAATGAATTATATTTTATTAATATATTATTTATGTTTTCAAAATGACAATTATAAATCTAATATTTGATATATTATTTTACATAATATTTTATTCTAAAAACACCCCCTCCTCAAGTATAAATAACCCCTATCCCCCCTCGAAAAAAATCAAAACCATTCCTTTCATAGCCTAATTTACTCCAAAATTGTCCCTCTCAAGACTCATAGTATATGTTGGGATGTTCTGGAGACCTCCAACTCCAATCACTAAGGGAGTTATAGTTACATACAAGAGAAGCTACACTGAGGAGAGAGAAAGACTATGTTAAATATTCTTTCATTTCATCATCTTTTATCCTTTAACACTATCCATTTCAAAAATAAAATCTACAAAATAGATTATATAGTTTATTAAAATTATATTAATGAGTTTGACCTTCTATATTTATCATATTAATGAAAAATATTAATGTCATACTTCCCTTTCCCCCACTATCGACAATGTCCCGTTATAATTATTTTAACCATCTAGGGAGACGTTGGCACCATAATTAGTGTAAACAACATAATTTATGGAATATATTATTTATATATAAATATTAATCTCAAATTAAATTTATTATATGATTATGTAACTAATTATACT
Source organism: Viscum album (assembly GCA_963277665.1). Classification (NCBI taxonomy): domain Eukaryota; kingdom Viridiplantae; phylum Streptophyta; class Magnoliopsida; order Santalales; family Viscaceae; genus Viscum; species Viscum album. The sequence continues at coordinate 2,068,945,950 of OY728160.1, forward strand.
AATTTATAAATTACAATTTTCAAAAAGGGAAATGATCACAATACGGAAATTTTTATGTAAAATATGATATCAAAATGCTCCAATTTCAGAAAAAAAATCATGAAAAAAAATCCATATTATATTATTGATAAATATTTTGATAAAATTAATATAATTAAATTTTAGGTCAAATTTTTAATAAACATAAATTTATTATTCAGGAGCCACATAAGAGATGAAATTAAGAAGAAATTAAGATAAGGGATCTTCTCCATTTCACATTTATTAAAGATTGTACTCTATGGTATGCACTGTTAAGTGTAATTACTAGTGATTTAATATGATTAAACACCTATCCCATACTATCATCATTATTTAAAGATGATGAGAAATCCATTCTCTCTCATTAATCCCTCTTGAATACACACGATTACATGTCAATATTCTGTAAAGGATTCAACCCGATCCTCCTTTATTCCATCAGGTTTTTTTATAATTATATTAATCGTAATAAATTAATATGTTCTTAATATGTTCATCATATAAATTCTATTTTAATTTTAAAATCACATGTAACAAGTTCGCTTCATCATAATCTTCCTAGGATATACGTGTTTTTAAGTGATTCCCTAATCAATACTACTCGATAAAAACCGGTTTTGAGGAAGCTTCACAAATTATTTATATATTTCAAGTTCACTCTTTCTTATGATTTATAACAAAATTATATTTGTAAAATAATTATTTTTATTGATAAAACCTTCCAGGGTCACATATATTTTGGTTTAATAGATTGACCTTTTTCTATTGTAAAGTCTCTATAATGTTTTCTTTAGAACTGATTGTAGATGTTTTTATAAAAAAATTACCGAATACATTTCATAAATGTTGTCACATCAACATGAAACCACTCACCTGGATAAATATATATATTTATTTATGAATGTGCTTTTATTCTTTAATTCGCTTCATTCATGGACACATTTTTTTACACCCATTTCTTATGCATTATGACATGATTGTGGTAGCCAATAGTTAACAGGGTATCCCTTATGATTATGTATGATTTGTTATGTGTGATTATTTTTAAAAAAAATATATATTTATGAATGGTTATGATGGGTGTACTCAAATATCGACACCATTTATTTGTAAATGATACTTCTCCTGATATGTTATGTGTGACGGTATTGTTGGTTATCCTTAGCTTGTGCTATTATTTCAAATGATCCAAGCGGTTAGCCTAGACTCGTACTAAAGTCATTTTTTATGTTGCTGTCACATTTCTAAGACACCATTTTTATATGATTCCATGTTTATATTTTATGATTACATATTTTCCATGATTTTTTATCATTATGTCATGCATTATAACCCATGTTCTATAGCCTTATTCTTGTGCATACTCCCTTACGGGGCTATTTTTATCATCCCATTGTTCATGTGTTCCCTATGGTACCCAATAAATATGTATGAGCACAATATAAGTTAGGGGGTATTTTTGAAGATTAAATAAATATATTTTTTCTTTTTTAGTACCATTTTTTATGTTTTATCTACATAATATTCAAATATAATAGACTTCATGATCCCGGGGTTGTACTCAGATGTATAATTATTCTGAAAATCATGTAGTATTATATGTAAAAGGCCAAAGACTCTATAATTGGCATGATGTAGCCCCATCAATCTGGTCAACTAAGTGAAGACACAGTATAATGATAACTCATCAATTGTGATGATAGGGAGTTCCATGTTATGAATTCATGGTTGGATGTACGATTGTTTTGAAATGAATGAGATATGAAAACATTTACTATTATATGATTTAATAAATTTTTATTTTAATTCCTTGAAAATCTGTTAACAATGTATTTAGTATAATTTTTTATAATTTATTTTATAAAAGGTTTTATAAAAATTGTTTCATATAAATGTTCTTAACATGTTTTATTCATGTGTCTTGATTAGGGTAGTCGTTGGGGGAAAACCTAATGAATTTTAATACTGACAAATGGTTTGGAAAATTTGTGCATTTTCAAATGTTATTTACCATGAAATTTGAATACGTAATTTATAACACATATTTAGCACTTCTTCATGATACATGGGTTGTTTGATGATGTTACAACATGGATCTTTTGGATCCTATAGTCTTGTTGTTATCTTGTAGTGTTGTTAGTTTTCCTTCTATTATTTCCATTGATATGGTAGACTTATGATGTGTTACATGGTATCTAGTTTTATTTTGATAAATAAAATTTTGGATCATCTTTCATGGTTATCATTCATAATTCAGTGGTTTTTGAGGTTGTAATTGTTTGGTTAGATGGTTTTTTTCTTAAATGGGAATGTCTTCCAAAAAATTTATTGGAGCTGTTCTGCATTTATTCCTAACCTCTGGTACATTGGGGATGTTTCTTAAGTCCAGGTTACATCTTCATACCTCTCAAGGAAATGATAAGGGGTATGAAGATAAAAATAGTATTGTCTTTTTTAGTAAAATATGACTATTGAGGGTAATTTCATCATAATTGTTCTTTCATTCCCAATCAAGTGATCTTCAGTTTCTTGGTCTGGGAGTTAATATTCATCTAGTTCTATGACACTGGTTGTGTTGGTTGAAAGGCATTGGATTTTCCAAACATGAAATTTATAACCTAAAAATATGTGGCAATCCATTTTATGATAAACTTCTTGTTACTATGGAATTTGGTGCAAAAGTATTTTGTTAACACTTATAGTATTTTGAACACTCATTGTCATGAGGATAGGCAATGAGAATAGTTTAACAAAAATTTGAGGAATGAATTCCCACTAGGATTACATTAATCATTTTGAGTAATGTTTTATGATCTTATAAAAATTTGATGATTTTTTAAAATTATGAATGTGCATTAAAAATAAAGCTTCTAAAAAGTGCATCTTTTTAATATTTTGAAAATGATTTGTGTAACACCCCGAGCTTCCACGATACTCTTCTCTTTGAATAATACAGTAGCGTGTGTTGTACGCATCTTCGAGTACTAACACACACTACAACCAATCAAAGTAGCCGTTATGAATAGTAATACCTAATTTTTTAAATTTTATAAATTTTATTTTTCCAGATGGACTTTTTTTTTTGTATTCGTAATATCAAAATTATCCTAAGTTGAATTTTTTGTAACTTTCTGAGAACTTCCAATTTTTTATGAATAGTGAAAAAATACTTAAAACAAATTTTTTAATCAAAATAATTTATTATGGTAAATTATTATATTTAGTGGTTTTAAAGTATAATTAGAATATATTTTTACTATTTTATCCAATGTTCGTCATTAGAATTAATTTCACTTTAAAATTGGACATAAACAATTGTCAATCTTTTGATATAAATTGTTTCTTAAAAACACGCTATTTGTTGTGACATCAGGAATTAATTATAAAATTAATTAATGAAGCTTATATGTTTGGAATTTTTTAAAATAGTCATCATTTTTGAAATCGGAATATCAAATATAGCTTAGGGTGAATTTTTGGGATTTTTCTGAAAAACTTCAATCTTTGATGAATAGTGAAACCACTAAGTGGTACTTATAAAAATCGATTTTTCGTTTAAATGAAAATTTACCACTTCTGTGTTTTGAATTTCAAGAATCTGACATACATGGTTGTCATTAAGAAGTAAAATGTGGTTCAATGAGATTAAAATAATTTTTGGTGAATAGTAACTTTTAAGTTCTTAATCGTGATTAGAGGTAATTAGTGTAGTTTAAGGTAAAAATAATGTTTTAATAATATGCAATGAGCATGACACATGTCCTACCCTCATTGGATTTCCATGGCCGAACAAGACAATACATGGGTCAACTTGGGGACCCCATGGAGCCACATTAGTTGGAAAATGACATAAATACCTTTTATTTAATGTTAAAGTAAAAAATGACACAAACATGAAATGTTTTACTAAAACAATTTTTACATGGGTTTATACAAGTCATATTTTTGACTATAAATAGTCATTGGAAAGATAAAAATATTTCCTACATCAAAGTATTTTTTTTTTAATTTTTAGACATTAAATAAATTAAATTATTTATGACATCATGATCATGCAGCGATGACCTCATTATTTAACAGTTTAAATAAAATGGAAAGATAATGTAATATCCAAGGCATACACTTGTCAAAAACCAATTGGATGAGTATATTTCGAACCCTTATCAGCTTATCCTAGAATTATTTAAGTTTGGCACCTTTATAATGCTAAAAGCATTGTGTAATAAAGTAATATTTCATTACCTTCCAAGAGTGCCCCTCCTCTCCACTTATAAAAGGCCCCCACCTATACCACCTTAATCACACTTTCAAAGCCTTTTGTCTCGGCCAAACTCTGCCCAAATACTCTCCCAACTTCCCTCCCTTACTCCTAGAAGCCTCACATTTGGATGAAGTCTTCCCAAGGAAGCCTTTGTCTCAAATTAAAAGAGTTACCCAATTTTAAGGTAATGTCTTCTCTTATGTTATTTTGTTTTATATTGCTAATCCAAACCCCTAAACTCTTTTTATTCCTTTGTTTTGTAACAAAACCAGTATCCTAAATATACTAGGATGTTGTTATAATGAGTATTAGAGCTACACTTACAGACACCTACATCTAATGGTTAAAGAACATACGGTTTCTAAGGATGATGAATTTCTCCCTCACGAAACGATGATTGTTAAACACTCATAAAACACCTTCAAAGGTGGCCATTAAGATGTCATTCTATTTATAAATGATATATAATATGTTTATTTTTTACTTAAGGTTCTTTATTTTTCATTTATGGCGTACCTTTATTGTTTCCATTATGGGTAAACGCGATATTTTTTAATTTTAGGAAGTACAGACACTTGCCCCCTCAAAGCGATTTGAATCATTAATGCCATATGTGGGATGTATAAAAGATGGAGTAAATGATATTATACATGATGTTATACTGGAATTATAATATACCTTTATATAATTATGATTTCATTAAATACGAAATAGAAATGAAAGTAGCGTTCATGCGTACGTACGGCTTATCGTCTCCATGAATGGTGCATTTCATTTCTTACCTCTAAACATTATGGAATATTATAAATGCATGTATATACTGGATATATATGAGATATATGATATCTATATCGTGAATATAATTCTGGATATAATGGATATATCACTACATGAACAAATTGTAATTATAAGAATGTTATTTTTGACTCAAGTAACTAAGATCGACAAAATGACCGTTATAAACCTAATAATTACATAATGTTCATAACATGATAATAAGGGATATAAAAGGAATAATGAACATGAAAAAGGTTCTTATGTAAATAGGAATTAACTCTAGTTTATTATTCAGGAGGTTAAAGAACGGTCGAGTCAGGACAGGACGCAAGGTAAGGGAACTTCTTAACCCAATTTCCATTCTTTGGGTTAATCTCCTACTTTCAAATTATGTCATGATATTATTATGTCCTATCTTGTATTTGCACTTTCTTTATGTGTAATTATAGTGAATACACATAATAGATCTATTTTATTTTAAAAATGATCTTTTTAAGGATTTTGTCTCAATCTCCTTTCATTGAGGCATATTTGGGTTTATACACAACTTTCTTTTATACAGTGTATAAACACCTTTGAATTTTACGTTCATTCAAAAGGAATATTTTTTATACGAAGAGTTTTACTAAACAACAAAAAGGGAATGTTTTCCTTTCCGTACTTATGCGGCGACAAGGACTTCTCCGCCGCCGTGACCATTATTTGAGTTTCGGCTTCCTCTACAAGCCATCACTTTTTTTAATGAAAAATATATACAAAGTTTTAACTTTCTTTTATTTTGGTATTGAAAATGGATTTGAAAGGGTTTTTATTATATCAATGTGTTGTATTGATATCTTGTGATTGAAATGTGGAAATGTTATGTTTCCTTTATGCATGTTTTATGTGATACGATTATGGTATGGTTTGTGATATGTTTAAACCTATTCATATGAGGAATACATTGGACTTAATAAGTGACGGGTGGAGCCCTCTATAGCTCCTCGATGCATCGGTAGGTCTCATGAGACAAACTACTGTCTTGGCACGAGGCCTTGACAAAATCTTATTTGTGGTCTTGGCACGAGGCCTTGACTACGTGGTTATGATAGTCTGGCATTATGCATTCCATCAATATGAAAGTGGTCATTGATATTGAATGGGATTATTCGATTAGTAGAATATCCATGTGGGTAAGTAAATGGCATTATTTAATTTTATTTTTTCCATATTATGCTAAAGTGCAAGTTTAAAAAGGCTTTTGTTTTAGTTATACATTGCCTTAAATGTTAATGATTATTTGTGAAAGCTTCTGCAATATTGTTATCCTTACTGAGCATCTGAGCTCACCCCTTTCAATGTTTTAATATTTTCCAGGATGTGAAGAAGTATTTTATGAAGGACCTGCAGGGATAAACAGAAGAGGATATGAGTGTGGACTATGGAGACTTTGTTATTGTAGTTTTTTACCTTATGATGTAATGTAACACTTATGAATGTATCTAGTGTTTCCAAGGCTACTAAACTAATCGGTATTTCAAGACATGATCATTTGTGATCATGCCAATGTTACGAAGTAATTCACTGAATCTGGGTAGCTGGGATCAGGGTGTTACAGTTGGTATCAGAGGCAGTTTAGTACTAACCTTGGAAGATAGATTTAGAAAAACTCTGATTAGAGAACATAGCCCATGGATATAATTTGAGGATTAGTATAGAAGAACTTCCTAGAATTTTGGTATTATAGAGATTTTGTGAGTTTTCTGAGAAATACTTCCCTGTCTGGATACGAGTAGGTAGAGGTGGCTCTAGCACAGATGTATCTAGGGGTAAATCCCGAAAACACCGCTTTGAGCTAGACTCGAACGGGAACTGATGCACGACAACGGGCCTTGCTGCACTCTTGGTTATGACACTCCCGGGGGATATGCTTAGGATAATTATCATTTCTTTACAAACCACTATGAAGGGTTTTGAGTATATACTTCCTCAAAGAAAACTTTTTTTTATGATTATGGATTATATCCATAAAATAGTTCAATTAGTGTTAAGTGTTTTACAAGTACGGAATTATATATTTTGATTCATAAACTAATCTAGTTTATTCCATTGTTTAGAAATGGCGCCTAGTGGAAGGAATGGAAACCGTATCAATGCACGAACTCCTTGTAGGGATTTCCCTCCTACACAAGATTATTATTTTGGAGCTGGAGATACAACTGGTGCTGATCAACTTATAACCACACTGGGACAACTAACTCAGGTTATGAATAATAACCTTACTCGTATGGAGCACCCTGATCCACAACGTGGAGGATCAATGTTAGACCACTTCATGAGGCAACAACTACCAACATTTAATTGGGGTACAAATCCATTAGTAGATGATCAATGGATAAACTCCTTAGAGAAAATATTCCATGCCTTGTGGAGTAGCGAAAGGGAGAAGGTTGTCATGGCAGTTTACCGCCTCACTAGAGATTCCGATCAGTGGTGGTTGTTGATTCAAAACACAAAGGAAGATGATGACGTATCGAATATGGGATGGAGGGAGTTCAAAGATCATTTCTTAAAAAAATACTTTCCTCATGACCATCGAGCAGATATGGAAAGGCAATTTCTTAGTCTGAGGCAGAAGGAGTATGAGAATGTCGCAAAGTATGAGGCTAACTTTACAAGGTTAGCGAGGAATGCTGCAGATTATATACGTAACCCAAGAAGTAAGATTGATCGTTTCATTGATGGGTTAAAACCATTTCTCCGTCGAGCTTTAGTATCACAAACCTTCTCGTCATATGAAGATATTGTCTCATGTGCTATCAAGACGGAAAAGTAATTCTCTAAGACTCATGACTTTAAAGCAAAGCAAGAAAAGAAGAGAACGGTGGAACAATAGACAGACAAAGGGAAAAAGGGAAATAAGGATTTTCCATTATGTGATAATTGTGGGAAGAATCACCCCGGTGCTTGCCTAAAAGGAATGGGAGTTTGTTACAAATGTGGAGAAAAAGGTCACCAGGCTCGTGATTGTAAGGGAAAGAAAGCGTCTATCAATGTTGAATGCTACAATTGTAGAGAAATGGGTCATTATGAAAATGAATGTCCTAAGCATTAGGGAAACATACCTCAGAAAAGGAAAAGGGATCAAGGCCAATCTTATGCTGTGACTATAGTTGAAGCGGAATAATTAATGTATAGGAGCTTTTGGACTCATGGATTATATTCTGGTTATTAGAATAATGTGATATATATATATAAGGATTGTACTACAGTACATGTTTATTTCATTAAGAATTTAATATGATGATGGTAATCATATTTTTGTATGTGACAAAAAGAGAAACTTTACCTTGTTTGAGTTATCTGACGATACCATTGATTTTTGAATTTAGAGACCTTTAAGAGAAAGTCTGGACAGAGGTATTTTTGATATCTATTAAAGTTGGAATGGATTAAGTTGAACCATGGATAGTATTGTTTAAGGTTAAAACATTTATGAAGATTATTTTTGGAATATTATAATACTATAGTTTTAGGAAAAGGACAACCTGCAGGGTGGGGCATAACCCGTCGCGTCGGACAAAGCTGCAGGAATCGAATCCACAACCATAGTGCGACAGGCCTTTATTTCCTACCACTAGCCTACAAGAAGTCCCTGGTTATTACACAATATTTTTCCTAATCTAAATGGTATGTAGTAATATTTTGAACCTTATAAAATTATGATAATTATAATATTTGTGAGTTCTATTATCTTTTTGAGTGAAAGATGAGTTTGTGGTAGAAATTAGTTGATGTTTGAAACTCTACTTGTCAAGCATAAATATATATATAAACCTATATCTTATTCTATGAATAAATTAATTCTTAATCATTAGTAAAGTGATATTGAAACAAAAAAATGTGTTATCCGAATACCTTATGTCTTGTTGAACTGATGATATTTTAAATCAACATAGATGGAAGGCTTTGAGGCCCTCAATTTGACACTTGTTTGTGATTGATGACCTCAATCACTCCTTACAAATATTTACGTTTTTCCTCCAATTATATGCCTCTAATTGACACCAATGTTCTCCTAATCGAGATCATAATTGGGTGGTGACTTTTTCATTTCCATTTCCCTCTTATTAAGGCTAAATTTTATTAACCTTATTTCCTATGTGGGTTTTCCACAAAGGTATTTTCTATTTTAAACATTTTATTTTCAAAGAAAGATTTCAAATTTCTAGGAAGCAATTTATTGAAGGAGGGGAGAATGTAACACCCCGAGCTTCCACGGTACTCTTCTCTTTGAATAATACAGTAGCGTGTGTTGTACGCATCCTCGAGTACTAACACACACCACAACCAATCAAAGTAGCCGTTATGAATAGTAATATATAATTTTTGAAATTTTATAAATTTTATTTTTCCAAATGGACTTCTTTTTTGTATTCGTAATATCAAAATTATCCTAAGTTGAATTTTTTGTAACTTTCTGAGAACTTCCAATTTTTTATGAATAGTGAAAAAATACTTAAAACAACTTTTTTAATCAAAATAATTTATTGTGGTAAATTATACTATTTAGTGGTTTTAAAGTATAATTATAATATATTTTTACTATTTTATCCAATGGTGGTCATTAGAATTAATTTCACTTTAAAATTGGACCTATACAATTGTCAATATTTTGATATAAATTGTTTCTTAAAATCACGCTATTTGTTGTGACAGTAGGAATTAATTATAAAATAAATTAATGAAACATATATGTTTGGAATTTTTTAAAATAGACATCATTTTTGAAATTGGAATATAAAATATAGCTTAGGGTGAATTTTTGGGATTTTTCTGAAAAACTTCAATCTTTGATGATTAGTGAAACCACTAAGTGGTACTTATAAAAACTGATTTTTAGTTTAAATGAAATTTTACCAATTATTTGTTTTGAATTTCAAGAATCCGACATACATGGTTGTCATTAAGAAGTAAAATGTGGTTCAATGAGATTAAAATAAATTTTGGTGAATAGTAACTTTTAAGTTCTTAATCGTGATTAGAGGTAATTAGTGTAGTTTAAGGTAAAAATAATGTTTTAATAATATGCGATGAGATTGACACATGTACTACCGTCATTGGATGTGCCATGGACGACCAATAAAATCCATGGGTCAACTTGGGGACCCCATGGATCCACTTTAGTTGGAAAATGACATAAATACCTTTTATTTAATGTTAAAGTAAAAAATGACACAAACAAGAAATTTTTTACTAAAACAATTTTTACATGGAGTTATACAAGTCATATTTTTGACTATAAATAGTCATTGGAAAGATAAAAAGTATTTCCTACATCATATTATTTTTGTTTATAATTTTTAGACATTAAATAAATTAAATTATTTATGACATCATGATGATGCAGCGATGACCTCATTATTTAACGGTTTAAATAAAATGGAATGATAATGTAATATCCAAGGAATACACTTGTCAAAAACCTATTGGATGAGTATATTTCGAACCCTTATCAACTTATCCTAGAATTATATAAGTGTGGGACCTTTAGAATCCGAAAAGCATTGTGTAATAATGTAATATTTCATTACATTCCAAGAGTGCCCCTCCTCTCCACTTATAAAAGGCCCCCACCTCTACCACCTTACTCACACTTTCAAAGCCTATCGGCTCGGCCAACCTCTGCCCAAATACTCTCCCAACTTCCCTCCCTTACTCCCAGAAGCCTCACATTGGGCAGAAGTCTTCCCAAGTAAGCCTTTGGCTCAAATCAAAAGAGTTACCCAATTTTAAGGTAATGTCTTCTCTTATGTTATTTTGATTTATTTTGCTTATCCAAACCCCTAAACTCTTTTTATTCCATTATTTTGTAACAAAACCAGTATCCTAAATATACTAGGATGTTGTTATAATGAGTATTCGAGCTACACTTACACACACCTACATCTAATTTTTAAAGAACATACGGTTTCTGTGGATGGCTAATTTCTGCCTCACGAAACGATGATTGTTCAACACTCATAAAACACCTTCAAAGGTGGACATTAATATGTCACTATATTTATAAATGATATATAATATGTTTATGTTTTACTTAAGGTTATTTATTTTTCATTTATGGCATACCTTTATTGTTTCCATTATGGGTAAACGCGATATTTTCATTTTAAGAAGTGCGGACTACCGCCCCCTCAAAGTGATTTGAATCGTTAATGCCATATGTGGGATGTATAAAGGATGGAGTAAATAATATTACATATGATGTTATACTGGAATTATAATATTCCTTTATATCATTATGATTTCATTAAATATGAAATAGAAATGAAAGTAGCGTTCATGCGTACGTACGACTTACCGTCTCCATGAACGGTGCATTTCATTTCGTAACTCTAAACATTATGGAATATTATAAATTCATGTATATACTGGATATATATGAGATATATGATATCTATATCATGAATATAATTCTGGATATAATGGATCTATCACCACATGAACAACTTCTAATTATAAGAATGTTATTTTTCACTCAAGTACCTAAGATCGACAAAATGACCGTTATAAACATAAATAATTACATAATGTTCATAACATGGTAATAAGGGATATAAAAGGAATAATGAATATGAAAAAGGTTCTTAAGTAAAGTGGAATTAACTCTAGTTTATTATTTAGGAGGTTAAAGAACGGTCGAGTCAGGACAGGACGCAAGGTAAGGGAACTTCTTAACCCAATTTCCATTCTTTGGGTTAATCTCCTACATTCAAATTATGTCATGATATTATTATGTCCTATCTTGTATTTGTACTTTATTTATGTGTACTTATAGTGAATACACATAATAGATCTATTTTATTTTAAAAATGATCTTTTTAAGGACTTTTTCTCAATCTCCTTTCATTGAGGCATATTTGGTTTTATACACAACTTTCTTTTATACGGTGTATAAACCCCATTGACATTTACGTTCATTCAAAAGGAATCTTTTTTATATGAAGTGTTTTACTAAACGACAAAAAGGGAATGTTTTCCTTTCCGTTCTTATGCGGTGCCAACAACTTCTCCGCTGCCGTGACCATTATTTGAGTTTTGTCTTCCTCTACAAGCCATCACTTTTTTAAAAAAAAATAAATACAATGTTTTAACTTTCTTTTATTTTGGTATTGAAAATGGTTTTCAAACCGTTTTTATTATATCAATGTGTTGTATTGATATCTTGTGATTGAAATGTGGAAATGTTATGTTTCCTTTATGCATGTTTTATGTGATATGATTATGTTATGGTTTGTGATATGTTTAAACCTATTCATATGAGAAATGCATTGGACTTAATAAGTGACGGGTGGAGCCCGTTATAGCTCATCTATGCATCGGTAGGTCTCATTAGACAAACTAGTGTCTTGGCACGAGGCCTTGACAAAATCTTATTTGTGGTCTTGGCACGAGGCATTGACTACGTGGTTATGATAGTCTGGCATTATGGATTCCATCATTATGAAAGTGGTTATTGATATTGCATGGGATTATTCGATTAGTATAATATCCATGTGAGTAAGTAAATGGCATTATTTAATTTTATTTTTGCCATATTATGCTAAAGTTCAAGTTTAAAAAGGATTTTGTTTTAGTTATAAATTTCCTTAAATGTTAATGATTATTTGTGAAAGCTTCTGCAATATTGTTATCCTTACTGAGCATCTGAGCTCACCCCTTTCAATGTTTTAATATTTTCCAGGATGTAGAGAAGTATTTTATGAATGACCTGCCGGGATAAACAGAAGAGGATATGAGTGTGGACTATGGAGACTTTGTTATTGTAGTTTTTCACCTTATGATGTAATGTAACACTTATGAATGTATCTAGTGTTTCCAAGGCTACTATACTAATCGGTCTTTCGAAACATGATCTTTTGTGATCATTCTAATGTTACGATGTAATGTACCGAATCTGGGTAGCTGGGTTGAGGTCGTTACAATTTGATTTTCAAAAAAATGTTAAATCTCTGAAAAATGGCTGATCATGGATTATTTTTGAAACAAATGTTGAGATAATTTATGTGGTAGAATATGATATTGTTAAGACTCTTGTTTCTATATGGTTAGAATTGTAATTTTTTGATGTTTATTTGGAAAATGGTAGCTGGTATGAATCATAGAAACAATCCAGATGATTCTATGGAGAAGGTGGTTTCACATAAACAACCAGTGAACCAAGATGTGTTTCACTATATCACCCAAATATTCTATGATGTGGAAATAGAAATTTAGACAAATTATCCAAGGAAAATATGTCATTTAGTCTAGTTTTAGATGAAAAGTCCACCAACCTTCAAGGGTGATTGAGAACAAGTAAAGGTGGAGTTGTTTCTAAATAGAATCAATCATATCTTTGATTTCATCAGTACTGGATTGGGGATGAAGGTCATGCTGGTGATGTATATGATCGAGGAACATGCATTCAAGTTGTGGGATCTAGTGGGGAATGACAATGCAGATCAGGGGATATTTTCTGATTATTTTGAGGAAATATTTGACAATAATATTATATCCTTATACATTCAAGATTTCTAGAATGATATATTTATTCACCCTCAATAATGAAAATATATCTATCACTGAGTATGCAGATAAATTCATGAATTTAGTACTCATTTCACCTTAATATGTGGCTATTGTGACATTGATCTCCCATATCCTTGAATATAGTAATTGGAAGGATATTCACTAAATGGTTTTTTTTCATTATATTACTGATTATACAAAGATAGTGAATTGATATATTATGGATAAAAGTTAAATCTCATGTGCTATCAGAGGATGAAATATATTGATAACAATGGGAAATGGTGAGGACTCTAATTCTTGGATGAAGCAGAAGACAAAAACTTACTCCCCCTGTGGGAATGTGAAACAAAATATGATGGTTGGATATGTAAACCATCCTCCATGACCCTAGAGAAAAGAGGATATTTGAAATTAAGTTCACATGCCCTCATAATGTGAAAATGTATGGAACCTAATATAGCATGCCACAAATGAAACCAGATGGGGAGTATTTAGCGACATTGTCACATTTCCCAAATTTCAAGTGCTCAGGAAATATCTGAGTTGTCGCATATATCACATGCATTTAATGGGTAAGGAAAAAAGAACCAATTTAAACATTAGACCGAATCATTCCATGGAGGTTGTTAGAATACCCTAACCCCTAAGGCAGAGAAAACTCAATAAGGCAACAAAGAACAAAGTGCAGCAACGAAGCAATAATATAGACCTGATCCAGTTATTGTAGATGGTCAGGAAGGACCATCTATGGTTATAGGTACAATTCATTTGAATTCAACCCTTATATAAGTGTTTTTTTATTCAAGTAAATGATTTTCCTTTATTACATATCAATATATTGATTTGATTAGTATAAAACTCAAGATGATTCGCATTATGTTAACACTGAAATCTCATCTTCAGAAATGATAATGTTAATACATTTTATGTAGATATTGTCCCATAAATATTTATGGAGATGATCTAAAATAGATATTTTCAGTGCTGGATGTTAATTTTAATGATGTTATACTGTGAAATGATTAGTTGAAAATGTTTATGGATCACATCGTCTATTATAAATGTTAAATTAGTTACAAGACTGGGGATGATGTCTAGAATCAATTTAAAAGCGAATGGGATGTAAATATAGGTTCAAGAGGCTTGTTGGATCCAACAGTCGGAAAGATCATCTACTAAATAACAACGTTGACTTTGACATCAATGGAAGAGATCAAGAATATATGTTTTCTAGAAGTGGTGGATATGTTTCCAGATGTGGTTTATGAGAATTCCTCTTGGTTACCAATAATAAGGGATGTGGAGTATATGATTTATCTCTTCTCAGAACCAGTCCTATCTTACTTCCATATTATCAAATGGAATAAATATAATTAATGGAGAAAAATGGTTAGTTGGGAATGAATTGTTTTAATTCATCAAAGCACATCTCTTTGGGTAGAAACTATATTTTTTGTGAGGATTGTGGATGGAAATCTAAGGATATATGTGGATTATAATATGATTAACCATGTTATGATATAGAATATTTATCTACATCCACACATTTATGATCTATTAAATCAATTGAATTGATCACACTGGTTATCTAAGATTGACATGTGATCAGGATATCCCCAATTGTGAGTTGTACAAGAGGATATTAAAAAAATAACATCACGAAGATGATATGTACATTATGAATATGTTTTAATTCTATTAATTCATATGAATTTACATGTAGAATTTATGGAATTTCAAGAATTAAATATTTCAGAGATATCTGGATTCATTTGTTGTGGTGGTTGTGGATTAAATATTATGTATTAAAAGGAATAGATTTTTGTATGAGAAAAACATGGAATGTTGTTGGTAATCATAAGAGATCATCGTTTCTGTGAAACATTAACGATGTGTGATTCTTTTGATACATTAAATACTCATTCATGTCCATGTAATTTTAAAAATTGGTGTTTAAGTTGATCCACAAAATATATAACGTGTTATCTCATGGAAACTGCTAAAAAATATTTGATATGTGGTGTTTTCATGTACAATATGGTTGTTACTGATTCATTGTGTGTGACTTCACATAACTTGAATCAACTATGATAGCTATTACAATAAATATTTTTCCATTCTGTGAGAGTGATGATTTTATATATCTTTTAAAGAGATAAATATTTTCCATCCTTTTATACAAATAATGATTTTTTTCAAAGTAATGAAATGGGTATATGGGATATTGGTATGAATTAAGACATAGGTTGGGGTGTGTTCATAAGAAAATAGACCTTGATGTTTCCTATGGCTCATGGAAGTTAAGGTTTCATGAGAAATACTATACAATGATCAAATTGGAGTTAGATGTAGTCATACATGTTTTGAAGACATGGAGAAATGATCAATTTGGTGAGAAATATATTATTAACATGAATATTAATAGCTTGAACATATTTTCTCCGAAAATGATTTGAATACGAGGAAATGACTATGGTTGGAGTTTCTCTAGATGATCGTATTTGGCATGATGTAAACATTGGGTAAATTAAATTTGGTGGATGATACATCAAGAATAAGGACGCATGATCCATAGAAAATATAATCTTTAGATGTCTTGAAACTAATATAAGTCCTAGTCGACATGCATGCGGAATGTGAAGAAATAGGTGATTGTGTGGTTTTAATTACACTTTTGATTGTTCCTGATTTGGTATATATGTAAAAGGAGGCATAAAAATCATATGTAGATTGTGTTTCCATGAGGTGAAAAATCAATGGTGGAGAGACAATTATGGACTGGAGGATGGATTAGAGTTCAATTTTGTGATTTGGGGATCATTTGTCTGCACGTATGACTTATCAAGAGAAAATTTATCCTTATTACCACCATTCATGATGGTTTGTATATCCTAGAATAAAGAATATGTATATGGAATTGAAGGTGCAGTTTTGGTGGATCATCATGAAAAGGAAAGTGGAAGAGTTTTTTTCTAGATTCATAACATGTCAGTTAGATAAGGCAGAACATTAGAGACCATCAGGTATTTATAGTCCTTACCAATCCCAGTGTAGAAATCGGAGAATATAGCTATAGATTTTTTAACAAGCCGCCCAATAATTGTCTCATAATACGATGACATACAGGTGATTGTGGATCGACTCTTTAATTCATCCCATTTCAACCCTATTCATGATATCTATACATTGGAGGACCTATTCGAAATCTATATATGTTATTTGGTAAATATACATGGAATACATGTTTCAATAATGTTTGAAATAGATATTAGGTTTAGCTCCCATTTTTTGAAATTCTTAAACAATGTCCTTTGGACTCAGTTTATTATGAGTATGGCATATCATCCTTAGATGGATAGAAAATATGAAATGATGATAAAATCATTGGATGAAAATTTTCTGGCTTATATAATAGATTTTGGTGGCCTATGGGAAGATAACATTCCATTAGCATAGTTCTCCTATAATAAAAGATATCATGTCACAATAAATATGCATCCAATTGAGTCATTATATTGGATTAATTGTTGTTATCCACTTGCTTTGGTGGAAATATTTGATACATTACTAGTTGGCCTGACCCTCATCCAGGAAACAGCAGATAACATTCAGTTGATCATAAAATAGATTGAGATGCCTCAAAGTCACCATTTTTTGTATGTGGATCATCATCAAAGGTTCTTTTCATTCATATTGATTTATAATGTTTTATTGATGATTTCTCTATGGATTTGATATTTATATTTTTAAAATTAGTTAATGTTTTCTCTTAGATACAAAAGACCATTTGAGGTACTTGAATGGGTGGGAGAGGTGGAATATCAGTTTGAATTACCACTATGAATCAATGTAATGAATAATTTTTTTCTCGAATCATAGTTCAAAAAGTATCAGCCTCATCATAAATAAGTTATCAAACTAGATCATGTTGACCTAAAGAGCTTCATTTGTATATACCTTTCTGAATATTGTGGGAATGAAAGTGAAATCTTTGTATGGAAAAAGCATCAAACTACTGTGGATTTTGTGGAAACACGGTAAAATATTGGAAAAAACCTACGAATGAAATTAATAAATGAAAGGGATATCGTATGGAATATTTTTGGGAAACAATGATTTACCATTTTCTAGGTATAGAATGACTAATGGTGGGTATAATTTGGAATCCTCAGTTTCTAGTATGAAGCCCATTCTATATTAATTTTACGTACATAAAGTACAAGGGTTATTTTTGGGACATATTAGGGATCCATTAATTAGTTTGGGAGTTTTATATAGGTGAATGGTTGGTGCATGATTTGTGGAAATTGCGAAAAACTTGTAGGAAACCATGCGTAGTGAGATAAGGGACAACGGTGAGGTGCACGGGCTATACATGATTTTTCCAACCCATGAAAAACCCTAAGAGAAACCAAGAAGTGTGGTGAATATTTTGGTCAAAGATATTTGGCATGGTCATAGCATAGTTTTTATTTCACATGATCAAACCATATAATATCTTTCATAGGATTTTACGATGTGAATTTTTAGAATAAATGTTTCCTAACAGTGTGACTAAATTGTGCAATGTTCAATTTTAGATACTTGAGTAGTGGATCTTACTCATTTTCCCCTTTAACCCACTCAGTTTCTTCCCATTTCACAATAACTTGCCATTTTTTTATCTCAATGGTTGGAGAACCTCTCCTATGAGAGTTGGAGTGGATCTGCATCCATCCTTTAGTGCGTTGAATCTCGATTATTGTTGTAAGTCTTCACTCTTAATCATTTTGGATGCATTTTCATAGATCTACTTCAAACATCCTGTAGTTTTCTTAGATCAATTGTGATTGTGGACTAAGTCTATGTTTTGGATGCAAAATTAGTTTATATTTGTGTTTTTTTATGATTAAGGAATAGATATATTGTAGGTTTATCATGATTTATTCTCTTTTTATGATGTTTTCCATGCCATTTATCATTCTTACCAAAACTCTTGAGGAATGTAGATTAATTGTTGAAACATAAATCTTATAAAATGAAGGATTAGTTTCAAATTGATTTATTTGATTTACATTGATTATTTATTTTCTGTTCAATATCTATTAATCCCCTTATGAGTGAATATTTGTGGGAATTGGTACAATTGGTGTGTTATTATAAAGTGTTAGATAATGTTACATTAAAACGATGAATTTAATATATTTTCTATTTTTTCTACATGGATGAAAAAAAATTCAATAAAATGAATGAATATTAATTGAATTGTTTGAGGGAAAAAATATTTGGATCGAGTTTTCGTCGATGTTTGGTGTGTATTCATATTCATTGGGCTAGTTAAGGGCATGAAGTACCCCCAACAAAAGGATGGCATGAATATGGGTGTAATGTACCCTTATCAATGTGGACCACTATGTGAAGAATTATTTTAAGGATAAATCAAAACTAAAGTGTATACATAGTTCCCTGGTTTTATGGAATTGATGTATGTATTGTTCTGTTGAAAGGAAGGGGTTCTACCTAAATAGAAAGATAATTAATTTAATGTATTTTTATGTTCCTTACATGGAAAAATATTCATAATGTATTTTGTTTATATATTTTTATAAACTATTTTTGAATTTTTTATATAAATTATATTCTATTAACGTTTCTATTATGTTTTATCCAAGTCGAGTGAGTAGGTATTTCATTTGGAAAAAACTACCAAGTTATATTACTCACTCATTATTTGAAATTTTGTAATTTTATAGATATAATTTACCCAAACTAGAAAAAATGTATTTTATCAAATTTTATTATCGGTAAATGTTAATACATGACACGTTTTGGGATGTTGGATCATAGAGAATGTATATTTTGGCTTCTTTTGGATAAATTTAAGTGTGGTAAGTTTGTCTTATATTGTTTTCATTGATATTTTTGTATTCCACAGTGGTACTTGGATGCCCGTTTGATTTAGAAAAATAAAATGTTGGGTTATATTTAATTTTTATCATGCATAATTTATAGGTTTTTTTCGTTTTAATTAGTTTGGTTATTTTGTTTATTCTTAAATGGTAATTTTTCTACTGCATGTATTGATGGGCTTCGGCATTTATTTCCAGCCTTTATCACATTAGGGATGTCACTTAAGGCCATGTAGCAACCTTCTGCCTCTCAAGCCAAAGATAAGAGGCATGATGTTTTAAATATATTCCCTATACATAAACTTTTTATGATTATTTTATGACCTATATCCATATCCACTTCCATCAAATAGGAAATGAAATCTCCCATTGTGTTTGTGGTGGTCTACTACCACATGAACAAATATTTTTTCCCATCACCATCATTAAATGATGGATGTAATGATGGATTTAACAACATTATAATGAATTTATTATATTATTATTTTTATGGAATTATAATATCACTTATATCTTCTTACGTTCCATTACATTTCGAATTTGATAACGCGACTCATGCATATAGCAGAATACCACCTCGCAAAGTGATTTGATTCATTTTTAAATTACGCAAGAATGTAATAAGGATAAATTTAATTTATATATGTGATTTATATTAGATGATATAAATTTTTTAATCTTTATGTGTCATAATATTAATTACTCATTCACTTGTTATGAGAATGAAATCATTACTCGTGTGTACATATGGATTACTGTATCCATGAAGTGATTTGATCTATTTTTCATGTCAAACCTGAATAGATGATTACAAAATAGTATATAAGGAGTAAATATGACATTAATAAAATTAATATCATTTTATATATGATATAACTCTATCATATAACCCTGAAATAAAACATTAGTGAAAAAATAGGTCTGATAAAATTAGGAAATTAACACACAAAACATTGAAATTGATGAAATAGCAAAAACATACAGGTAGTAAGGTTATATAATATGGCCAAATATGAAATTATTAAGTATATATAAAAACATAATCACATTATGAATAACATTAAACAATATATTTAATCACATTAATTGAAAATTAATTAGGAGGTAAAAGATTCCGCCTTAATTTTATTTCACAAAGGTATTTTTGTTATGTAATTCACCTTGTATATTTTCTATAGTGTTAATACTACCAAATATTAAATAAATATATCTATTAATCTATAATTAGATGTATTTTAACAATCTATTTTAAATATTTCAACCAATTTTATTTTTACATAAATGTTACCATGTGGTAATGATTTTCATAACTCAATTTTTTCTCTAGCATATATTAATTTTTCATTGTTTTTATTATTTTAGGATTATTTGTGTAATGAATTTAGACTATAAATTTTTTTATTTACACATTGTTTCTGGATTTATGTTTTATACACATTATTTAAGCATTGCATAATTTTCACTTCTTCGTTACTACCATTTTTATGGTTTATTTTAAAATCACACTTTAAACAAGTTTTTTATGGTTGAATTTCCATTAAAGGAAATGATTAAATCAATGGAAATATTAACCTTTAATATTATTTTCTTTTGTTTATTCATTATTTTTTATGTAATATTACCATTCCCAAACACTTTTGAACTTATGATAACTATGAATAAGTATTTAATAAAATATGACTTCAATAATCCCTTTAGTCAAAAACCATTTTCCATATAAATCAATATTTCCAAAAAATTATTTTTATTAATGTTTTCAAATTATAATATTGAATTATTAAGGAAATTATGACCTATATCTATAATTTAAATAACTGTATATTAATATTTTTGTCACATTTTAAATGCAATTTTTTTACCCATTATGAATAGTTTAAAAGAATTTTTTTATGTATAATGTATATACTAAATTTTGTACAATATTGAAAAATATTTTATTGGATTAAAACATTAAATTTTTATAAAATAAAATTCAATATCTGTTTTTTTTAATTAATAAAATATTTCATTCTAAAACGTGTTTTTTAATGTTAAAGGTGTATTTTTAGATAGAATGTTTTTAATGTCCTTTTATGGTATTTCTAATCATCAATAAATGTAACAATTTATTATACAAATAATTCACTTGGTATATGTTGTTTTTAAAACATCTTTTCTTTATATTAATTTATTATGATTTTTTGAATAAGGAATGTAATGATTGTTACATTCTTTTTTCATTTTGTTCATCATTAACTTTCTATTGCAATTTCCACATTCATTCGGTTAAGTCACTGATTCAATATAAAATGAATGCTTTGGAAATGTGTGATATGGGTGGGAACATGTTATAGATTGTTGCATGATTCATGAGTAGTCTCATGTAATAAATTAGTTAGATAAAATAAGTTAAATAGGCTTCTTTTGTATATTATCCCTTTAGATTTAATCTATCTTGATAATGGTCTTGAAATTAGAGAAATCATGATTCTTGAGAACATAAAATCAAATAATAAATAATTTCTATAATTGAGAGATAAGTTTTTTTACCCATGAAAGTGTTAAAATTATTCCTTCTATAGATAAATTTTATTCATGGATTAGTAAATAAATTACATATGTCTTTATTTATTTACACTTACATATTAATTATTCCCTATCTATTTATGATATTCATGTTTTTGATTAAAGGAAAACATTTCATTGTTATTTACATTTCTATAATATAGAAAATAATAATATTTTTTGTCAAATTTTATTTATAATCATGTATGTGTCTAGTTTTCCATGATAAATAAAATAATAGATCCTTCAAAATGTTATTACTTGTATCTTATGTCAATATAATACTCTAAGACATTAGGTCTAGGTTACTAGAGTCAAGGTTCATATATTTGGATTTAGAATTATTTTCTTTGAAATTTGGGAATTGTATTTTGGAAATCATAGATTAATGATCATAAACCTATGATAAACATTGAATATTTGTATCAATGAATATCCAAACGTTTTAGTATGAATGAGAATATTTGTTTTTTCTTTTAAAAAAATTCATTCTTGGATAATAAAAGATGATGTGGTACCGAAATAGTTATAAATATGAGAAATAAATATGAAAAGGAAATAGTTGTCTTGAACCAACCATTACTAGGTACAATACAAATAGGCTTTACTACACCATGATTTTTACACTCCCATGGGATGTTCTTCAATAAATTTCACATTTTAATTACATACACTTATGAAGGATTAAAATAGATGATGAAAACGAATGGAATTTGTTAAAACATAGGATTCACATACTGAAAATATGGTTTCACGATCTATACATCTTACAAATGATTATATGTTTTTTACTATGGAATTATTTTTTCTAACAAAAATATTTTTGGTTTATTAAATGTTGGGAACACAAAGGAATCATATTATCATTGAACATGAATGACAATGAGGTGACTCATAGAATCCAAAATCGATGATTATTTGAGTAATTCATATCCTAATAAATCTTAATATGTTTTCCGAATATATGATTAACAACCTACACCTTAACAAACTCTCATAGTCAACAACGAAGATAAGTACAATGTTTTTATATAGATCGTGTCATAGAGACAATGGAGTAAAGGAGGCTCAATTTCTATCAAGTTGTAAATGTGGGAAGAGACACCAAATTATGTATATGAATTGAATGTGAATATTTTTGGAGTAATGTAATTGAATAAATAAATGAATATATGATTAAAAAATAATATAATGACAAAAGGAAATAAATCACATCATTGGGATCAATTTATAGCACATTGTCTTAAATGTGAGGAACTAAGGCATTATACATGTATGTTACCTCATCTGAATTCTGACCATTTGACCAATGAATGACCATTTTTAAAATACAAATATAAATGTCCTTATGTGTTTGGATTCAATAATTAAATTATTGATATATTTTTTCAATAGTATTTTGGATATGAGAATCATGAAACATTTATAGATTGTATTAAATTTTAGAATCATATTTTCTATAATAAACATAATAGTTATGGATACTATCATGGGTTTATGATTTTAGGATTGATCATAAGTTATAGATCATAAATACCATTTTATATGTATCATATAACGAGATTTGACAATTTTTTAGTGTTTTATTTGAAATAAGTTAATGGATTACAATCCATAAGATTATTATTTAAAAAGTTATTTTACGAAGAATGCCTATAAATTTTTTGTAAATAAGATTAATGGTATTGGTAAAAATTATTTATTATCTTATCTTTAATTTTTATTAATTCTTGTCATCACAATTTGGAAACATTTTATAGATTATATTAATATTGTTTTTGAGAATGTAAAACCCATATACTAGATAAAAACATCTCAAATCAGTAGTGGATGTAGGGTGTGATACCAAAAATGAAGGACAATAAGGGTTTAGTGCCCAAAACTAGAATAAATGATATCCAAGTTAATATCTAATTTTTTTCAATTAAACAAATTATATATATATATATGATGAACCCATTGTGTTGATGTTCCAGTTTAAGGATTAATGTATTTTTTGGGATAACTTATGGTAACCATATTAGTGTTTGTTAATTGTTATATCTAGGTTGAAAAAACATTAATTATTTCATTGATATAATGATATATTGATAGAGATTTTATGGAATCAATTATAAAAAATGGATAATAATTGTAGCACCACAAAAATTTTATGTTATATTTTTAATAAATACATCATAGTCATAGCCTATATTTCATAATGAACTGAGATTCTTTCAAACGTCAATTGGTTATTTAGGAGATAGTCATAGCCCAACCATTGAACAAAAATTTTCCACTTTTGTGTTTTTGAATGTTGAAAATATGACATAGAATGTTGTTTCCCTGATGATATTTAAATTCTGAAAGAATTAACATAATTTTGGGTGAATTGTAACCAACCCTTATTAATAGTAACTTACCCTTAAGAATAATAGCTTACACTTACGAATTGTAATACGACTCTTATGAATGATATCCATACCCATGAATGTATAAATAAATTTATGCTCCTTTAAAATAAATATGAATATTTTATGTTTTTATATTTTTCAATAAAATAATTATTTTAATTAAATATTTAATTAATAATTTTTTTTGAATAATAGACTTTATATTTGGATTTTACACATCGAAAATGGTTAGGGTGATTTTTTTTGTATTTTTCTGAAATACATGATTTCTCTATGAATAGTGAAATACCATAATTTACAAAATATGTTAAATACAAAAAATATAGCATCATATATGATGTTCTTCTAGTGTAATCCCAATTGATTCCAATTCAGGTGATAAATTATTATTCTTTGTCATGAAATACTCACTATTCCTTGTCTTCAGGAGAAATAAAAAATTAATGATTATACTATAGTGAAATACCCTCTCCCCTACACTATATTAACCACCACTCAACCCCACATAATCTCACAACACACAAGCAAATATCCTTGCCTAAATTTCGACATATACACATTCCAAGCCCTCCCCCACGTTCAAGTCCAACTAGTCTCCCAAAAAGGCCAAAAACAATGGTCTTAAAGAATTTCTCAATGAGGATTACATCATAGGTGAACCACTCTTCTATTTTCTTTAAAATTATTTTACTTGGTTTATTATATTGTATCTCTCTTAACACCTCACCTCATACAAATTCCATGATTATTTTAGTAAACAACATATTATGGATTTTTGTTATGGAAATGCAATATTTCATCATAATCTCACTTTTTTCCTTCCATTAACACAATAAATTCAAACACCATTCAAGATGTGTTAATTTACCAGACTCAAAGAAGATGGGTTTTTAATTCTTTTTACTATATTTAATATTATACATGAAACATTTCCATGGTCGAACCAGATCATAGTATATGTATTTTATATTTTTTTATGTTCTGGAATCCTTACACACTCATATTATCAAATAATAACACAAAACCTATTTATTGTGCACAAAACAATCAAGACAAATCCATGTGATTATTAACAAATCAAATTAGTCATCCTTATAGTTTATAATAAGAATCATTAAATGTCACGACCCCCTCCCACCAAAGATACCCCTCCTGAGCTGGAATGCTGAATGAGAGATAATGACCCCAGAGTCCCGCCTCTAGTAGGCCCCGGGGTTGCGACTAGAACCAAGGGTATGATTTTTCACAAATATGGGAGGCATTACTCTTTTTAATATTTACGATCGGGAAATAGGACATGTCAACCACCAAAAATGAAAAGAACAAGTGTATAGAAAAAATCCCAAAAAAATCCCACATGCATTTTTAAATAGTTATGAAACAAGGTACAAGTATAAGAAGGCTCCAAAAGTACAATACCAAAAGAAACAAGATTACAACAAACTACAACACCTCCAACTATCCCGACTAGTAGGGTCCTGCATGACCCTGGTAGTCCTCCTGAAAACCTAAAAGTAAATTTAGGGTGAGCATACAAGTATACACAGTTGGGAAACCTTATGCCCTCATGCAAAAGTGGGAAGACATCCTAATGTCCTGTGAGAACAATAAAAGAAACCAAAACCTAACATGGAATTCTATCCACCCAACCTCACCACCCACGCTCACCAAAAACCCAAACAACAGGTAGCGGTGTTATATAAGATCAAGAGTATTGGGTACCCCGCACAATTTTCCCCCACTAGTTAGCTAATCTTCCTAAGGGTGAACATCTAGACCCTACCATACTTTTCCTCCACGCACACACCTGGGCCACAGAACCACGTATCCCGCCCGCACACACCTGGGTGTCACAACCACATATCCCTCCTGCACACACATGGGCCTCACAACCACGTATCCCGCCCGCACACACCTGGGCCTCACAACCACATATCCCTCCCACACACACCTGGGCCTCACAACCAGGTATCCCACCCGTACACACCTGGGCCTCACAACCATTTATCCCTCCCGAACACACTAGGGCCTCTTCCCAGAGGTTCTTGGTAAATAGTAAAACCTGCCCGAAGATCCTTGGGCTAAAACCACCCCAATAAAAACCTACCAGAAGAGTCTTGGGTGTAAGGATGCCTCAATCCATCACATACTATGGAAGAAGGAGTAGGAAGGAGCCAGTAACTATGGGGAAAACACCCTCTCCCGTGAAATTGTAGTGTTCGACACAAAGTTATCAACATGGGCGGGGTACGACAAAACAAAAAAGATATAGATATATATATATGTATACCTAACACACGGCCCAACCTATGGATTTTAAACAAAGAAACTAAGCATGTGCCTCAGCACTGCATTGTCTAAGCATGCATACAACAAACAACTCCAACCCCGTTTATGTTTTCATGTTCAACAACATTAGTTGTCAATTTCTTTTAACTATTGGTCAACTATCAACAGCCAAACCAAATCACGTTTTCATGAAACATATCCTTGCCAATCACAACAAAAGATAGGGAAAACATAAGCAATCACATACCAACTCTTTATCAATTTGATTATCATATCCATCTTTAATTCATTTCCATCACAAAACCCCAACGTTCATTTATTCCCAAGTTCCACATATAAATTCATTTTCTACATACCACATTTCCATTTCTTTCCCCCCGTATATAATCCACTACTAACAACATTAATAATATTCACCACCCATCATTGCAGCCCCACTGCCAAACATTATATCACACAACAACCAAGAAAAATGACCACTTCACACATCCCATAACAAAATCAAGCCAACACCAACATGTTTTTTATTCCATTTTGTTGAACTGGGCTATTCACATTGGGGTTCCGAGTATTTAATCAGCTAACATTAAGTGATTAACCAGTTTCTACATTCAATAAAATATTCATCCATAAGAAAATAAAGAAGGATAGGGAAACATTTAATTGCGTATGTAAAGACCCCCAACGACCATTATGTTCAGTAGGTATATGCTCATTCAATTTACAACATAATATCATAGGATATAAATAATGTCACTGCATTCACAAACATCCCATCCCCATTTTATAATCCAGTTATTATATTTATTAAACCTGTTCAAATGAGTTTCACATAAACAAGAGGACACCCACCACAATTGATGCAGAATTTAGAGAGACGAAGGTAAGATCCCTACCTCAATAGTTTCTATTCACAACGCTCCCCGGATCAACTTTAGAAGACGTCCGTTGGTGTCTGTTGCCTCTAGAAAAACCTGTAAAAAACCCTCAAGTGGAATCTAGGAAGGAATTGTAAATGGGAAGACAATATATCCAAGCTTAGAAGTTCCTCCTCATCGTTATGATCTCGTGTCCGCTGAAGGATTGTAAATCGGAGCTCGGACAAAGAAGTTATGGATGAAAAGAGCCTTCAAGTCTCTTGGGAGAGATCTGCTCGAGGGAAAGTGGAGGAGAGGAGTGAATTGAATGGGAGTATGGGACCCCTCCTTTTATAGGTGAGAAAAAAATTTACACTGCGTGTACTTTATGGTACACGGCATGTACTCGACCATTTCACACAGTCACCACGCGGCTTCCAACACAGCCTTCAACGCGTCACGCGGCCGTTGACTGGTCAACACAGGGTTTGAGGGTAACACGTACGTAGGGAGGAACTACACGGAGTGCAGTACGGGATACACGTTGTGTACTCATTTATTTCACCCAGCATGTACATGGATTCAACCCGGCACACGTCTATTGACTGGTTAATAGACAGTTTGAGGGTAACAAAAACGTGGGGAAGAACTACACGGCATGTAGTATGGGTTACATGGCGTGTATTCACTTATTTCACACGGAAAGGACACAAACTCAACATGGCACACGGCCATTGACTGGTCAACACACGGTTTGAGGGTAACGCTTACGCGGGGAGGAACTACACGGTGTGTAGTATGTGATACACGACGTGTACTCAATTAATTCACACGGCAAGGACACAGCTTCAACACGGAACATGGCCATTGACTGGTCAACACATGGTTTGAGGGTAATGCCTACTTGGGGAGTAACTACATGGCATGTAGTATGGGATACACAACATGTACTCATTTATTTCACAAGGCAAGGACACAGCTTCCAACACGGGGTATACCCGACGAGGGGTAAACAACATTTACTCACACTACATTGCATGTATTTACAAAATTCTGGAAAGTGTGGGAAAAGTCCATTTTATCATCCAAAAAAATTCGTGACCTTGTTTTTGACAATGGAATGGGCCAGAGAGGTCCGGGCCATTACATTAGATACCTCTTAAAACATTCTCGTCCTCTAGAATTCAAAACCAACCCAGGGGAAACCAACAAGAGACCTCTTAGGGATCTCATTATAACAGTAACCCAACCATCAACCCTAATTATAGGTGTTAGTAATTCCTTCTCCTATGTCGAGATATTATATGCTTTAGGAAGCACTAACATTCTTTCACGGGTTCAATCGCATCCTCATTAATTCATCTCGATTTAGAATCGGGTCTTCCCACTTCCATACATTAGGAATTTTCAACTCGCACTGCCCCCAACAGCACACAACCCACAAACTACCCGAACACGTGGTTTGGGGAAAATTCCTTTTGCTATGTCAGGATATTATCCGCTATAGATGGCACTGACTCACCTGCATGGGTTGAATCGCATCCGCATTAATGCATCTCGATTAAGGATCAGGTTTTTCCCTTCCCCACACACCCTGACATGTTACATACCTCTGGAGAACAAGGAAATAAAAATTTGTCACAACCGATAATCCAATAATTACATATATAAATGGTACAAAATACAAAATCAAAACAAATCTCAGAATAACAAGGCAAAACATAAGTCAAAACAACTCCAGATATTAAGCGTGCGTTAGGGTCTCCCGCTACAAAGTTCTCTCCTTAAGGCCACCATGCCTCCACAACACATGAACAGAAGAGATGGTTTGTCCCCGAAGCACCATACCATTTCAATCTTCAATTATAACTGGTCATTCTTTGAAGGTCTCATCGTCTCCCATATTTATCACTCCCCAGTCGATAACGTGAGAGTCGTCGTGTATGTACCAGTGAAGCTGGGAGATGTGGAACACGTCATGAACCTTCTCTAACTGAGGTGACAGGGCCAACTGATATGCCACCTCTCCGACTCGCCTCAGCACCTCGAAAGGTCAGATGAACCTAGGGGAGAACTTACTCCCATTCCCAATCGTACTCTGCCCCCGTCGAGGGAAAACCATCAAGAACACTTGATCTCCGACCTCGAACTCCAAGGGCCTCCTCCGATGACCAGCATAATACTTTTGTCGGACGTGAGCCACCTTCATCCTTTCATGCACAAGCTGGAAATTCTCTAGGGTGCTCTGTACTACCTCTGGCCCACGAGCACCTGTCTCACCAACCTCTACCCAGAAAATGGGTGAACGACATGTCCTTCCATAAAAATACTCAAATGGTGTCACGCCAATAGTAGAGTGGAAGTTGTTGTTGTAGAAAAACTCTAGTAATAGCAAGTGTATAACCCATGATCTTTCAAAATCCAGAACGCATCCTCGCAGCATGTACTCCAATGTTTGGATCGTCCACTCTGTCTTCCCATCGGTCTGGGGGTGAAAAGCAGTGCAAAGGTGTAGCTAGGATCCAAATGTATATTGTAACCCTCTCCAGACTCATGAGGTAAACTGTGTATCATTATCTGAGATTATAGTCTTCAAAACTCCATGAAAACGTAGCACCTCATCTATGTACCTCTGTGCTAAGGTACTCAATGGGCCTGACTCCTTAATTGATAAGAAGTGAGCTGATTTTGTTAGTCAATCCACCGCTACCCAGATAGCATCATAACCACCGTGAGCTCTGGGTAGTCATGTGATGAAGTCCATTGAGATTTCATCCCACTTCCACTCGGGGAAATCTAAAGGATGCATCAAACCACTGGGAACATGGTGTTCAGCCTTTACTTTCTGACACACTAGGCACTTAGCCACAAACTCTACCACTGCCCGTTTCACCTCGGGACAGAAAAACTGTTCCCTCAGGCCTTGGTAAATTTTTGAAATTCCCAGATGTACCGCAAAGGATGAGCTATGGAACCCATAGAGAACTCCCTCACGCATCTCCTCCAGAACAAACAACCATCCATAGAAAAGCATCTGATGTCAGCTTTCCTCTGACCATCCTTCTGGAGCGTTTCCCTGATCGACACGATCCCGCATTACATCTGCCTCAGAGTCCCCCAATTGAGACTCTTCCACCTACGGAAATAAGAAGGACTGCACCGTCATCTGAAATAAGAAGCCTCTAACACCCTCTACCCTTGCATCCATGTGCAAGGAATCCAACTCTCCCATTGCTCTCCAAACATCAGTCGATTCCAGAACCACTTCCTTATGCGACTTCCTACTCGGGGAATCAGCCACAGTATTGACCATACCATCAGTGTAAGAGATCTCGAAGTCATAGTCTTGGAGAAACTCAATCCATATTCCATGTCGCATGATTAGGTCACGCTGAGAGAATATATAACATAATCTATTGTGATTTGAGAAGACCAAAAAGCGCTCCCCAAAGAGGTAATGTCGCCACAACTTCAGTGCGAACACTACTATTGTAAGCTCCAGGTCATGGGTGGAATAGTTACGCTCATGAGTGCGCAACTTCCTAGACCCAAAATTGATCACAACCTTCTTATACATCAGTAGACACCCCAAACCAAGGCCAAAAGCATCACAAAACACCTCATATACAATCCCTTCATCTGGAAACCTATGTGTGGGAGAACTGACCAACTTCTCCATCAGGTAGTCGAAAGCTTTCTAGCACTGATTTCTCCATAGGAAGACCTGGTTCTTCCCAGTCAACGCTATCAAGGGAGCAGCAACTCGAGAGAAGTCTGAAATGAACCTCCGATATTAACCTTCCAAACCCAGGAAACTATGATCTTATGCCATTCTAGTGGTTACTACCTATGAAACAACTTCCTCTAACTTTAATGGTTCCAATGACACTCTATGACGAGACACCACGTGCCCATGAAAGTGTACTTCTTGCATCAAGAACGTACACTTGGACAATTTTCCATAAAGCTGATGGTGTCGAAGGACTTCCAAGACTTCCATGAGATGCTCAACATGCTCCTCCTCTATTATTGAGTATATGAGGATTTCATTGATAATAACAATGATGAAACAGTCTAGAAACTCTCGAATGATAATGTTTATAAGCCCCATGAACACTGCTGGTGCATTCATAACTCCAAGCGGCATCACTAAAAACTCAAAGTGCCCATACCTGGACCTGAAATACCTCTTTGAGATGTCATTGTCCTTTATCCTCACCTGATGATATCCATATCATAGATCAATCACAGAAAACCAATCTTCTCCCCTAATCTTGTTAAAGATATCATCTATCCTTGGAAGGGGGTAAGAGTTCTTGACAGTTACCAGGTTCAACCTTCGGTATTCAATGCATAGCCTGAGACCACCATCTTCCTTTTCAGTAACTGAACTCGAGCACCCCAAGGCGACGCGATGGGTCAAACAAAACCCTCCTCAATCATATTGTCAATATGAATCTGCAAATCCCATAGCTCGGATGGTTCCATCTGATAAGGGGCCATCGAAATCGGACGGGCACCAGGCTGTAAGACTATCCCGAACTCAACATCACATCAGGGGGGGAGGTAGAGTCACAACCTCCTCTGGAAAATCATCTAGGAACTCCCCAACAACCTATGGGACATCCATCAACTCTATATCAGCTGAAATCACTGATAACCTGACTAACAAGGATAAGAGAGGCTTCACATGCTGGCTTCCTACCTGATAGCTCTTCTCTCCAACAAAAGATACATGCTTCCCATCCATATTGGATAACATGACTCTTCTTCGGAAGCAGTCGATAATCGAACTAAAAGAAAACAACCAGTTGATTACTAGGATGAAATCATACGGGTGCATCTGTAGAAAAATAAGATCCCCACTAAATCGATGTTGTCCCAACGTCATCCCACATCCCTGGCAAACACAAGATATGCTTGTCTGGCATCAAACGGGTGTACACAACACTAGTGTATGGAAAGTCTCTCTATGTCTAGACCCACAGCATGGGCTAGACTAGGTTCAACCAAGGAATGTGAAGCTCCCTAATCGAACAAGGCAGAAACAAGAGTGCTGAAGAAACAAATAATACCTCGTACCACCTCTGGTCTAGCTAGAGCTGTGAACTCTACGGCATGGAACTATCCTCACCCAGATCCTCTGCCTCTCTGATGTCATCCACCCCCCCCCCCCCCCGACCACACCTTGGTCGAGGTCCCAGAGGAGCTCCCTGAGGTCAGCCTCCTCCCACATAGTCTGCCCTTAAAGGAGCATGGTCCTGCCGCTGCTGGAAGGGCCTCACCGACAACTAGTGCTACTGACGAGGTCGTTGAACCTGCCTACCTCAACCGTACTGAGCATGGGTCGGGAACCAAAACTGAATGTGCACGAATCAGCCACCAAATAAACACTTTGGTCATGGGCTCGTGGAAACGAGATGAGGACCTGAATATCTGAACTGGAACTGTTGGGGCCTGCTCCCCACTGGCTGGAACCTTGAAGGTCCCGTCACAGGAGACATGCTACTGACTGGCTTCCCCTTCGACAAACCAAGCAGAATCCCCTCACATGGTGTTTCTCCCAGAAAGTGAATCCTCTCTACATCCTCTACCTTCTTCTGTACTGCAATGTACGTCAGAAGGGTGAAGGGGGTGATAGCATTCTGGAGCGAAGTACGATGTGCCTCCTCCAAAAGTCTCTCCCAAGACTCCTCATCCTGAAAGAGATACGGTGCAAAGCGTAAGAGATCCTTGAACTTGATCCCCAACTCTCGTACTGACATACTCCCCTGCTGGAGGGAGAGTAACTACTTCCGCTTATCCTCCTGGATCATGGAAGAAAGGTACTCCTCTCAAAATTCCTTCTCAAAGTAATCCCATGAAACCTCTGCCTCTATCCTCACTTTGAGGTAGAGCGTCCACCACTGCCATGCCGCTCCTCTCAGCTAACTAACTGCTAAGGGATCCCAATACTCCCTGAAAGCATGGATCAAGGTAAAATAAATCCCTAGCTCCTCAAGCCACCCCTCCATCACAATATCTAAAGTACAACCCTCGTACTTCTTGAGGGTTTGCCGCTGGAAGGAACAGAGAGTCATCTGCCACTGGCTATCTTCCTCCTCTCAGTCAATACATTGCTGATAGACCTCCTGAATCTGCTGGTCCTCGACTACCTGAGTCACCCAGGGATGATGTCCAAGTGGCATAATTGTATGTAGAATAAGGAACTCATATGCCCGAGTAGTAAGGAAATTCCTCAAGGTTTTATTTTAACAATTTTTTCCAATTTCTTTCCCAGAACACCTAAATCAAGTAAAACACAATCACGATGATGCATATACCTTCCATAGAGTCTATTCCCTACAATCAATGTAGTCGCACTTGGCTGTTTGGTAGGCTCAGAGTCCTTGCATCAGATCATGGGGGGCCCTAAAATCCAATGTCCAAGCTGATCTTCCCTGGCCTATGTCACACACTAAGATTAACCAACATTGTTTCCCTACCATCCCATGCAATTGTCAATGTGCCTTACTCCAGACTCCATCCTATTACTCAACCTTCACCTTTGATACCATTCTGTCATGAACCCCTCCTACCAAAGATACCCCTCCTGAGCTGGAAATGGTGAAAGCGAGATAATGACCCCCGAGTCTCTCATCCAGTAGGCCCCGGGGTGGAGACTAGCACCAAGGGTATGAGTTTTCAAAAATATGGGAGGCATTACCATTTTTAATTTTTATGAGCGGAAAATCGGTCAAGTCAACCACCAAAAATGAAAAGAATAAGTGTATAGAAATAAACCCAAACTAATCCAACATACATGTTTAAATAGTTCCGAAACAAGGTACATGTACAAGAGTGCACAAAAAGTACAATACCAAAAGAATCAAGAGTACAAAAAACTGCATCATCTCCAACTATCCCAACTAGTAGAGTCTCGCATGGCCCTGGTAGTCCTCTTGGAAACCTGAAAGTAAAGGTAGGGTGAGCATACATGTATACTCAGAAGGTAATCCTAATCATCTCATGCACAAGTGGGGAGACATCCTAATGTCCCGTGAGAACAATAGAAGAACCCAAAACATTACAAGGAATTCTATCCACCCAAACTCACCAGGCAATTTAACCAAAAACACAAACAACAGGTAGTATTAGTATATAAGATCGAGAGTATTGGGTACCCCGCACCATTTTCCCCTACTAGTTAGCTGATCTTTCTAACGGAGAATATCCTAACTCTACCACACTCTTCCCGCCCGCACACACCTGGGCCTCAGAACCACGTATCCCGCCCGCACACACCTGGGCCTCACAACCACGTATCACACACCCACCCACCTAGGACTCACAACCACGTATCCCGCCTGCACACACCTGGGCCTCACAACGCTGTATCCCTCCCCCACACACCTGGGACTCACAACCACATATCCCGCCCACACACACCTGGGCCTCATCCCGAAGGTTCTTGGGAAATAGTAAAACCTACCCGATGAGTATCGGGCTAAAACCACCCCAATCAAAACCTACCCGAATAGTCTTGGGTGTAAGGACGCCTCAAGCCATCACAGCCTATAGAAGAAGGAGCAGGAAGGAGATTGTAACTATGGGGAAAACACCCTCTTCCATTAAATAGGAGTGTTCGACACTAAGTGCTCAATATGGGTGGGGTGAGACAAAACAAAAAGACAAAGATATATATGTATGTATATATATATATATATGTATACCAAACACACATCCCATCCTATGGATTTTGAAGTGGGAAATTGAGCACGTGCCTTGGCACTACTATGTCGAAGCATTCATACAACAAACAACCCCAACCCCATTTCTGTTTTCATGTTCAATAGCTTTAGTTGTCAATTCTTTTAACTATTGGAAACCATCAACAACCAAACCAAATTGAGTGTTCATAAAAAAAATCCCTACCAACTACAAAAAAAGTTAGGGAAAACACAATCAATCACATACCAACTCTTTAACAATTTGATTATCATATCCATCATTAATTCATTTCCATCACAAAACCCCACTGTTCATTAATTCCCAACTTCCACATATAAATTAGTTTTCCGCATTCAATATTTCCATTACTTTTTACCCATATATAATCCACTACTAACCACTTTAATAATATTCACCACCCATCATTACAGCCCCACATCCAAACATCATATCACGTAATAACCCAGAAAAATTACCACTTCACACATCCCATAACAAAACCAACCCAAAACCAACTTGATCATTATTCTGTTTTATTGAACAGGGCTGTTCACACAGGGGTTCCAAGTATTTAATAATCCAACATTATGTGATTAACCAATTTCCACATTCAATATAATTTTGATCCATAAGAAAATCCAGAAGGAGAGGGCAACATTTAATTGAATAAGCAATGTCCCCCAATGACCATGATTTTCAGTAGGAATAAGCTAATTGAATTCACAACATAATATCACAGGATATAAATAATTTAACTGTATTCACAAACATCCCATGCCAGTTATATAAGCCAGTTATTATGTTTATTAAACCGGTTCAATGTTCTTGACATAAATAAGAGGACACCCACCATGCATGATGCACAATTTAGGGAGACGAATGTAAGATCTCTAACTCAACAGGTCCTGATCACAACGATCCCCTAGATCAACATTTGACGATGTCCGTCGGTGTCCGTTGCCTCTGGAAAAACCCAGAAAAACCTCCTTTGGTGGAATATGGGAAGGAAAGGCCAATAGGAAGACAATAGATCCAATCTTAGAAGTTCTTCCTCGTCTTTACGATCCCATGGCCGCTGACGGATAGTAAATCGGAGCTCGGACGAAAAAGTTAGGGTTGAAAAGAGCCTTCGAGTCTCTTGGAAGAGCTCTGCTCGAGGGAAAGGGGAGGACAGGAGTGAGTTGAAAAGGTGTGGGGGACCCCTCCTTTTATAGGTGAGAAAAACAAAAGTACACGGCATGTAATTTATGGTACATTGTGTGTACTCGACCATTTCACACGGTCACCATGCGACTTCCAACACGGTATTCAACGCGGCATGCGGCCATTGACTGGTCAACACACTGTTTGAGGGTAACACGTACGTGGGGAGGAACTACACGGTGTGTAGTATGGGATACATGGCATGTACTCATTTATTTCACATGGAAAGGACACGACATCAACACGGCACACAACCATTGATTGGTCAAGACACGGTTTGAGGGTAACGTGTACGTATTGAGGAACTACACAGCGTGTAGTATAGGATACATGGAATGTACTCATTTATTTCACACGGAAAGGACACAGATTCAACACGACACACGGTCGTTGACTGGTCAACACACGGTTTTAGGGTAACGCATATGCGGGGATGAACTACATGGAATGTAGTATGGGATACTTGGCGTGTACTAATTTATTTCACATGGAAAGGACAGGGCTTCAACACAGAACACGTCTATTGACTAGTCAACACACGGTTTGAGGGTAATGCATATGCAGGGAGGAACTTCAAGGTGAGTTGAATGGGATACACGGAGTGTACTCATTTATTTCACACGGCAAGGACACAACTTCAACATGGCACACGATCATTGACTGGTCAACACACGGTTTGCGGGTGATGCGTACATGGGGAGGAACTACACGCTATGTAGTATGGGATACATGGCGTGAAATCATTTATTTCACACGGCATGGAAACAACTTCAACCTAGCACAAGGGCGTCTACTGATCAACACACAGTTAGAGGGTAACACAAATACGGGGAGGAACTACACATCGTGTAGTATGGGGTACACGATGTGTACTCATTTATTTCACCCGACAAGGAAAAAACTTCCAACATGGGGTATAACCGGCGGGGGGTACATGTCATGTACTCACACTACACAGCGTGTACATAAAAATTCTTGAAGGTGTGGGATAAGTCAATTTTACCCTCCAGAACACTTCATGACTTTATTTTTAACAAAGGAATGGGCTAGAGAGGTCCATTCCATTACTTTATAATATAATTTATATCTCTTTAATATCACTAATAATTTATATTAACAATTGTATATTTTTATCCACATTTCAATCAAACATTCATTCATGAATACATGTAAACGGATCCTGAAAACCAATGAAGAAAATTCTACCAAAACAATAAAATTGAATCTCTTAAACCGATAAAAAGGAACATTAATGAACCTAATATAGTTATAACATAACAATTTCATGTGGATGTGGTTCTATAATTATTAATTAATTATTCTATATTTTATTATTTAGCTCATTGAGAATAATCAAGAATAGTTTCTAGCCTAAGGTAACAGATCATCTCTCTCACTTTTTTTCAATAATATCCCCTATGTTGTACACTTTTATTTTTAAAACATAATGATGGGATATGTGTTCTATCCTCCCCCATACTGCCCTTATGATATATTAATAATGGGATACACATTTTCTTCTCATTAATCCCTATCAAGAACACTCATTACCATTTAGAAGTGTTTGTATGGGGTTTTCTCATCTCACCTTCAATTTTGTTGGATTTCCATTGCTCGACTCTTATTCATTATATATGGTATAGGTGCACTTCCATTTAATATATATTATAATTATTATCTTTATATTCATTTTATTTTGTGATTCATTTGGTGGTTATTTTCATTTGGTCATAAAAATAAATTGATTACAAATGGTAACAAGATTTGTTTCAATTTTGACTACGCTGTGACATGATTACAATTCTGAAAGTACTCTTCCTTATGTTATGAACCTACATACCAATTTAGATAAATTTTCAATTGATAATATATTACATTTATATATTCATATTCTCTTATAATGGATATGATTATCTTCTATGTCGGATACTACTTAATACACGATATTTATTTTGAATGTTGTTTTGACTGTGGAAATATTGATGAATCTATATCCTTTATTTTTTATAGATAATGTAAAAGAATATTGATCATGTTTTGAATTTATGTATAAAGAATTTTTTGGATATGCAGTGGTGGATAGGGGTCGCTAAATCCCCACGATGCATTAGTATGTCTAATGTGACAAATCAATTGGAGAAAAACCATTCGATTTTGTTTCAAAAAACCATATCTGTTCCTACCAACAAAAAGAGACCGTTTTAATGGTATTATGGTATCATTTGCTAGGTACAAGACACAATGTTAATAAAAATTATCTTCAATAATTATCATTTATCACTATCCATGAGGTTTTCCTTTGACAATATCTATGGATTCAGTTTTAATCTCAGTTTAATAATGGTGTGGGTTTTAATTTTATTCGACAAGCTATGTTGATTATGTCAAATTTTTTACAATTCAGTTATTATTTATTCTTTCTTCCACCATTTTTATCCCTTACTAGGAATTTGATCTCACCCCTCTCATTGTT
Source organism: Viscum album (assembly GCA_963277665.1). Taxonomy (NCBI): domain Eukaryota; kingdom Viridiplantae; phylum Streptophyta; class Magnoliopsida; order Santalales; family Viscaceae; genus Viscum; species Viscum album. The sequence goes on from OY728160.1 coordinate 2,068,984,919, forward strand.
TACCTTAAACATGTGATGAAAAGGAGATCATTTATTTAGTTCATATGGATTCAGTTTTTTGTTTTTTTGGGTATTGTATTTTGTATCCTTTTGAAACGTAATTGTGGTTACAATTATGTATCTAGTTTATTCATGATTACAAAACTAATCTTTTCATTATATTTTTCATTCCATATTAAAATGACAATATACCAAGTAATGCACCAATTATAATCTAGAGGGTTCGGGGCATTACAGTTGGCATCAAAGAAGCATTAATAGAAAACATGGAAACTAGAATAAGAAATGTATATATGGGAAGAAATCCATAAGTTAGTATTTGAGGATAATCAAACAATAATGACCTTGTATTTTTTTAGTAATAGATTATATGAATCAATCTATAAAATACATCTATTTCTGGATATGAGAAGGTTGAGATTGCTCTAGTATTGATATACCTAGATGTGAAATGTAACACCCCGAGATTTTATGAAAAATATTTTTTTTTTTTCATTAATGTCTTATGATGTACGCTACACCAAAAGGAGCTTCCACAACATGCATCCTTGACTTTCCTTTCATTACATGCAATCACGACCTTCCTCAATAGCGTGTGTAGTACGCAATACTGAGTTTCACTAAACAACGATATGCTATTATTAAAACTAGCCGTTATGAATTGTAATAACCACTTTTTGAACTTTTGTAAATTTTATTTTTCAAAATGGAATTCATTTTTGGATTCGGAATATCGAAATTAGCTTAGGGTGAAATTTTGGTACTTTTCGAATAACTTTCATATTCTGATGAATAATGAAAATGACTAAATTTTAATTAAAACAACTTTCTTAATTGAAATAATTAATAGTGATAAATTATTAAATTGAGTGTTCTTAAAGTATATTTAGAATATACTTTTACAATTTAATACAATTTTGGTCATTGGATGTAATTTCATATTTAAACCAGACATTAACAAGTGTCAATCATTTGATAGTTATTATCTCTTAAAAACACGCTATTTGTTTTGACGACGTGAAATAATTTTTAAATTAATTAATGCAACTGATATGTTTTGAATATTGTAAAATAGACATCAATTTTGAGTTCATAATATCAAATATAGATTTGGCCTAATTTTTGGTATTTTTCTGGAAACTTTCATTTTTTTGATGAATAGTGAAACAACTAAGTGGTAGTTAAAAAATGAATTTTTCATAAAACATAATTTTACTGCTTCTGTGAGTGGAATTTCAAAAATCCGAGAGAAACGGTTGATGTTAGTAAGTAAAATGTGTTTCAATGAGATGAAAATAATTTTTGGTGAATAGTAATTTTTTATTTTTTTTACCACGGTTAAAAGTAAATAGGGTAATTAAGGGTAAAAATGATTTTATTTTTACCGTAACCCATGTCCTAATTCTATTGGATAAGTGTAATTCGACCAAAAACAACCATAGGAATATAATATGACCATTTAGGCACACTTGGATTAGATTAGGACATTTATTATCAATTTACTTAAAGAAGGGTTAAAATAGTTAAAATCAATGTTTTATAAGTAAATCATTTTTAATATGGAGGTGTACATAAGATAACTTCGACAATAAATATTAATTATAAAGATAAAACTATTTCAAACATAACGGTATTTTAGTTATAATTTTTAGACATTAAATAATTTAATTTATTTATGACACAACAATGATGGAGTAATTAGCTTATTAATTAAATATTGACATAATTGATGTTATAAATACCCAAATAAATGAAATTTGAGACTTTTTATGAATTCCACTAATTTTTTCGGTTAATATGACATGTTAGTATTTATTTAATTAACTTTTATAGAACTAATCATTCTGTTATAATTTTAACAAAAATCAATTACTAAATAGTGTCAAAATTGACATAAAATAGTTTTTAAAACAAATACTATATTATTAATTGTTATTTTATTCCTAAAAATCTAAGGTTCGGCCAAATGACTTAGATAAGGTTTTCTAAATTAATAATAAACAACATGGGGTTCGTTTGGCTTGTTATAGTAAGTTTATTAACCTTATAGTGTAAGAACACAAGAAGACACGGTAAAAGTAAAATTATTTAACTTAATGTTAAATCTAAATGATAAGGTTAAAATAAGAACCTAAACTTGTCTAAATTATATTGAATGAGAGTATTTCGACCCATCCCCACCTTAGCTTCGAAATAAATCAATTTGGAGCTATTTAAAACAAAATTTGGCTTTATAATAAAATAATATTTTTAGTTATTCCAAAGGTGCCCCTCTCCTCCCTTATAAAAGGGCACCTCCTCCCTCTCTTCCTCACACCACATTGAGCCTTCAAGTTCCGCCAAACCCTACCAATTTCTTCTCTGAACTTCTCTAAAGACATCATAAAGGTCCTGGTCTTCTTCAAAGACAAATTTTAGTGCCCTAAAAGGAGGTCTCAATGAAGCACTTCAAAGAAGAAGTAATGCATGTTACCGATTCTTTCATCTTTATTTATTCTTCCACTTCTTCTTCTTTAGTTGTTTAATCATCAAGTAACAACGTCAGTATCACTCATATACTGATATGTTATTATAAGTATGAAACAACCCTATTTCACCATATATCCATCCTACGGAAAATGAAATCACCGTGCGTGCGTATGTACGGAATACCGTCTCCACACCGTGCTGTAATCTATTTTACACCACCACCTTACTTGGATGGGTATAATGGTGTACATAATAAATATATATGATTATTTTAATGTTATATTGATTCTGAAATAGTATACATACACTCCAATACAATTCCATGATCATGAGAACGATATCATCGCTCGTGCGTACTTACGGACTACCGTCTCCACGACGCGATGAGATTCATTCTCCACGTTAACCATTCATGAATGTTTATAAATTATATATAATAAGTAATCATGAAATATATGACATAATAATTATACTTGATTTATGTGTATATATATGTATGTCATCTACTTAATTCCATTCAACTCAATAAGGAAAAGAAAACTGCGTTCATGTGTACGTACGGCCTACCGTCTCCATGAACGGTGTATTTCATTCCATTTACTGATCTATTATATATATTTATATTCTGAATATATATTATATATAAATCATGTTTTACATTCTAGATTAAAGTAATCATATAAATAATTACAAGGTAAAACACGATCGAGAAATGAGACGATTTTACCCAAAATGCTCTTTAACATGGAATTTTCAAAATAACGGGAAATATAAAGTCATAAGTGAACCATATATGATATCATAACAATTATTATGATTATGGAAAAAGTAAATGACATTATTTAAATCATTATACAGGAGGTTTGGACCCTTACAAAGCTAATCGGACCTAAGGTAACGGAAATATCACAATCTCATTTTTATCCGAGATTGTTTATACTTTGGAATTTACTGGGGTGTATTTTATCATCCAAATCCATGTTTCCTAAATATGTAATATTTATATACTTATACAACAGTTTATATCCAATTTTAACATTCTGCAAGTTTTTAGTAAAAGATATGAAAGGAATCATTTTTCGTTTTTCGTACAAGGTACTTTTTGACTTTTCCGAAAAAAGTACAAGAAGAATGTTTTCTTTTAACTTATACGGCATGAATGGATTTTTAAAACATTACTTCCAAGAAGCTTCCATTACAAGATTTCATGTTTATTTTTAATCAACTTCATTTAGTTTAGAATTGTAAGACATGTTAAGAAAGGAAAAGTGTATTTGAATTAGAAATGATATTTTCCTCAAGAATGGAGTTCAAGTATTTTATCAAAATTAGTTTCCATATAAGATAATAAAGGGTTCAGCTTCTATCCCTATTATTACGTTGATTTGATTATGTGTTGATGGAATTATTTTTATGAATTCCTTTATCTTATATGAATTATTTTATGATGTCACGATGTTTATGATTCCCATTTTTATTACATGGGTTATGCTATGATCTATGGTTTATGATTTTGTGGCACACATAAGAATGGTATCATTATGATATGGGTGGGACCTATATCTCCCACCAATGCATTGAGTAAAGATTTTATATCTTATGAGATAGACATGGCTGGAACGGAAGGTTAAACCAGTTCAGTGAAACAGGACTAAAACGAGGAGTTAACTTGGTTCATAAATGGACTTTGTCCACTAAGATAGTCTTGGTAATGAGTCTTGACTAATAAGAAATTATTCTCTATGATTATGTGTGTATGCCACAATGTTTCATTTTTAAGTTATGATTATTGGGATTACATTTCACTACTATGATTTATCCGATGATATGATATTATGATCTCTTTTGCAGGTTAAGATTTACAAAATGTTAGGTTCTTATGAATATGATGTCATTGATATTTATTTTTTTTACCCTTACTGAGCATTTGAGCTCACCCATTTATGTTTTCTTTTCCCCAGGATATAAAGAAAGGTTTTAGGTAAATAAAAGGAAAATAATTATGGGATATGTTGAAGATCTTTCACCACGATTAGAAGATTATATTCCAAGTTTCCAAAGACACTAAACTATTACGGTCCTTGTGTGTGTGTTTTTGTTATGTACTATGTATTCCGAAAAAGTAATGTAATGTCTATGTACGTCAATATTAGGGTCTCTACAGTCGGTATCAGAGGAATGATTTCGTCATCCTTTGGAATCTAGTATGTGAAAACGTTAGTGGGATCCCTAGTGATATTTCTACAGTATGTCTAGGGATGTACATAAGGATAAGTATACGTATAGGATATAGTCCTAGAACTAAGGTAACGATCATAGAATTTAACCCAAGATGTTAGATATTGACGGTGCTCCCCTTTACTATGTTTTTTTCCCTAGCCTGATTTTTGCCTCTCACACTATTCTTTTTGGGTTTTAGAAAATGACTAGAAACAAGATGATTCAAGATAATGGAAGATATGATGGACAATGGAATGATATTCTTCATGAGAAACCAAATGAAATGGGATTTGGAAGTCCAAACATCATTATTATTCCGAATCAGCAATCTCATTATATGATCAAATAAACTCAAATTTGGTAAGTTTCCTGACTCAGCTAATAAGAGAAAGATGGAGATTCATGATGATCATAGAGGAAAGAAAGTTCAATTTCCCCTATGTAAATCATGTGGGAAGATGAATCAAGGAGAATGTTTCAAAAGAACTGGAGGATGCTTTGGGTGTGGAAAAGAAGGACATAATTCCAGTAAGTGCAAAGGAAAAGGTTCAGTTAACACCATGGATGTGAATAATGGTATTGCTACAACATCAAAAATGGTTAAATGTTTTAAATGTGGAATGTATGGGCATTATGCAAACCAATTCCCTAATGGAATGTCTCATAAAGATAATCAGTACGGTCCTATGGGTAGTATTTATGTTGATGATGATGAAGAGACTACAAATGATATGAGAGATGAAAGAATTGTTGAAGCTCGGTCAATGGTTTAAGAAGGTAGTGGAATGATTACATGTTTATCAAGTGTAATGTTGTATAAGTAATCTCATGGTACTATGGAATAAAGAGACATCTAAGGATTGTTACACTGTTGGATTTCCTTGACTTTTGAAAGTGTATGATTAATGGTACCAGTATCCATGAAAGGTTATTCAGATATTTTTGGAATGTTGATGATATGCGCATAATGAAGGGATAAGGATAAAATTAAATGTTTGATAGTATTCATGAGCTCATGACTGATATAATGAGAAGGTTATATCATGGTTTGAGTGTATAGAATTTTTGGATTTTGGTATGAGGAAAGAGTTAAATTTTGACATCATTCATGTTTTCACTAAGGTTTAATGGGTATTCATTTTTCAAGAGAATACATTATTAAAGTATTCACAGGATTGGAATGTGACCAACAAGATATATGGGGGAGAAATGATGGTATTCACATGTTTGGTTGATGACATTTCAAATAATCATTTTCTTTATACTATGAGCTTGGACCAAAGTATTTTAGATAAGCCTAAAGATTGGACTGGATTATGTTGGACATAAGTTAGTATTGTTTAAGGATAGAAGTTTTTTCGATATTAATGATGGGATGTTATAGTAATATAGTTTTAGAAAAAGGACAACTGGAAGGACGGGCGACATCCCATCGCATCAGACAAGGCTGTGGAATCGAACCCACAACTGATGTGCGACTGGCCTTTATCGCCTACCACTAGCCTACAGAAAGTCCCTATTTAGTAGAAACTAGTTTTATTATATTAAGAAGTATGATATATGAAGTATACGTCCATTTTTGGAACCGTATATAATTAATCTCACTATAGATGGACTTATGTAAGTTTTGATAACTTTTATAACCTTTTGTTTAAGACAGATGGAATGACCCATCATTCTATCATATGATCTTCTAACACTTCACGAATGACAAATTCAACTTCATTTCTTTAAGATATGAAGTGGAAATTTTCCAAAGAACGACCAACAGTGAGACTATACCAAAATCACGAAAGTATTTCTTCAAATTCCAATTTCATCAACTTTAGGGAAATGATCTTGAAAACCAAAAATGTTTTCCTAGTGCTCTTATATATAATGATTCATATGGTACCTTAGATCATAAAAAATTTATGGCTTTGTGATTCCTTGCTTTTCCATAGCCAATTTCTCTACCACTCTCCATCAGAACATGATGGTTAGATTTCACTTCCATATCGATATTTTCATCTATGTGGAAACCAAGTGATTAGTTTATTTGGGTAACAGTTAGGTTTCATACTTTAGTTTTTAAAGCCATGTTTTGGTATTCCTTTTTACGATATGTGTTTTTATTAAAGAATCTTTCGAGTAGTAAACCATTTATAACCCCGACGAATTTCAAGGGTAAAATTCATTTTATGGGGGGAAGAATGTAACACCCTGAGATTTTATGAAAAATATTCTTTTTGATTTCATTAATGTCTTGTGTTATATGCTACACCAAAAAAAGCTTGCACAACACACATCCTTGACTTGACTTGCATTACACGCAATCACGACCTTCCTCGATAGCATGTGTAGTACGCAATACCGAGTTTCACTAAACAACGATATGCTATTATTAAAACTAGCCGTTATGAATAGTAATAACCACTTTTTGAAATTCTGTAAATTTTATTTTTCAAAATGGACTTCATTTTTGGATTCGGGATATCTAAATTAGATTAGGGTGAAATTTTGGTACTTTTCGAATAACTTTCATATTCTGATGAGTAGTGAAAATTACTAAATTTTAATTAAAAACACTTTTTTTAATTGAAATAATTAATAGTGATAATTTATTAATTTGAGTGGTTTTAAAGTATATTTAGAATATATTTTTACAATTTAATACAATTTTGGTCATTGGATGTAATTTCACATTTAAACCAGACATAAACAAGTGTCAATCTTTTGATAGTTATTATCTCTAAAAAACACGCTATTTGTTTTGACAATGGGAATTAATTTTTAAATTAATTAATGCAACTAATATGTTTTGAATTTGGTAAAATAGACATCATTTTTGAGTTCATAATATCAAATATAGCTTAGGCCTAATTTTTGGTATTTTTCTGGAAACTTTCATTTTTTTGATGAATAGTGAAACCACTAAGTGGTAGTTAAAAAAATAAAATTTTCATAAAACATAATTTTACCGCTTATGGGAGTGGAATTTCAAAAATCCGAGATACACGGTTGATGTCATTAAGTAAAATGTGGTTCAATGAGATGAAAATAATTTTTCGTGAATAGTAACTGTTTATTTTTTTTACCACGGTTAAAAGTAAATAGGGTAATTAAGGGAAAAAGTGATTTTATTATTACCCTAACACATGTACTAATTCTATTGGATAAGTATAATTCGACCAAAAACAACCTTAGCAATAAAATGTGACCATTTAGGCCCACTTGGATTATATTAGGACATTTATTATCAATTTACTTAAAGAAAGGGTTAAAATAGTTAAAATCAAAGTTTAATAAGTAAATCATTTTTAATATTTGGTTATACATAAGATAAATTCGACTATAAATACTCATTAGAAAGATAAATGTATTTCCAACATAATCGTATTTTATTTATAATTTTTAGACATTAAATAATTTAATTTATTTATGACACAACGATGATGCAATAATTATCTTATTAATGAACTATTAACATAATTGATGTTATAAATACCCAAATAAATGAAATTTGAGCCTTTTAATGAATTCCACTAATTTTCTAGGTTAACATGACATGTTAGTATTGATTTAGTAAACATTTTTCGAACTAATCATTCTATTATAACTTTATCAAAAATCAATTACTAAATAGTGTCAAAATTGACATAAAATAGTTTTTAAAACAAATACTATATTATTAATTGTTATTTTATTCCTAAAAATCTATGTTTCGGCCAAATGTCTTAGATAAGGTTATATATATTAATTATTAACAACTTGGGGTTCTTTTAGCTTGTTATAGTATGTTTATTAACCTTATAGTGTAAGAACACAAGAAGACACGGTAAAAGTAAAATTATTTAACTTAATGTTAAATCTAAATGATGAGGTTAAAATATGAACATAAACTTGTCTAAATTCTATTGGAAGAGATTATTTAGACCCATCCCCAACTTAGCTTCGAAATAAATCAAATTGGAGCTTTTTAAAACCGAATTATTCTTTATAATAAAATAATATTTTTAGTTATTTCAAAGGTGCCCCTCTCCTCCATTATAAAAGGGAACATCCTCCCTCTCTTCCTCACACCACTTTGATCCTTCAAGCTCGGCCAAACCCTTCCAATTTCTTTTCTCCACTTCCCTAGATACATCCTAGAGGTCCTGATCTTCTTCAAAGACCAATTTAATGTACTTAAAGGATGTCTCAAAGAAGCACTTCAAAGAAGAGGTAATGCCTGTTACCGATTCTTTCATATTTATTTCTTCTTCCACTTCTTTGTATTTAGTTGTTTCATCATGAAGTAATAACATCAGTATCACTCATATAATGATATGTTATTATAAGTATGAAACAATTCTATTTCACCATTTATCCATCCTATGGAAGATGACATCATTGTGCGTGCGTACGTACGGAATACCGTCTCCACGCCGTGGTGTAATCTATTTTCCACCACCACCTTACTTGGATGGGTATAATGGTGTACATAATAACTATATATGATTATTTTAAAGTGATATTGATTCTGAAATTGTATACATACACTCCAATACAATTCCACGATCAGGAGAACGATATCATCGCTCGTGCGTACGTACGGACTACCGTCTCCAAGACGCGATGAGATTCATTCTCCACGTTAACCATTCATCAATGATAATAATGTATATATAATAAGTAATCATGAAATATATGACATAATAATGATACTAGATTTATGTGTATATATATGTATGTCATCTACTTAATTCCATTCATCTCAATATGGAAACGAAAACAGCGTTCATGTGTACATACGGCCAACCGTCTCCATCAACGGTGTATTTGTTTCCATTTACTAATCTATTATATATATGTATATTATGAATATATATTATATATAAATCATGTTTTAAATTCTGGATTTAAGTAATCATGATCTAAGTAATCATATGAATAATTACAAGTTAAAACACGAACGACAAATGAGACGATTTTGCCCAAAATGCTCTTTAACTTGGAATTTACAAAAGAACGGGTTATATAAAGTCATAAGTGAACCATATATGATATCATAAAAATGAGTATGATTCTGGTAAAAGTCAATGACATTATTTAAATCATTATACAGTAGGTTCTGACACTTACGAAGAAAATCGGACCTAAGGTAAGGGAAATATCACAATCTCATTTTTATCCGAGATTATTTATACATTGGAATTTACTGGGGTGTATTTTATCATCCACATCAATTTTTATTCAATATGTAATATTTATATCCTTCTACAATATTTTATTTCCAATTTTACACTTTGGTGACTTTTTTGTAAAAGATATGAAAGGAATCTTTTGTCGTTTTTCGTACGAGGTACTTTGTGACTTTTCCGAAAAAAGTACGAGAATAATGTTTTCTATTAACTTATACTGAATGAATGGATTTTTAAAGAATTATTTCCAAGAAGCTTACCTTACAATATTTCATGTTTATTTTTAATCAACTTCTTTTAGTTTATAATTTTATGACATGTTAGGAAAGGAAACGTTTTTTTGAAGTAGAAATGATATTTTCCTCAAGAATGGAGTTCAAGTTTTTTATCAAAATTATTTTCTATATAGGATAATAAAGGGTTCTGTTTCTATCCCTATTATTACATTGATTTTATTATGTTGTGATGGAATTATTTTTATTAATTCCTTTACTTATATGAATTGTTTTATGATGTCACGATGTTTAAGATTCCCATTTTTATTACATGGGGTATGCTATGATGTATGGTTTATGATTTTGTGGCACAAATAAGAATGGTATCATTATGAGATGGGTGGTAACTATATCTCCCTCCAATGCATTGGGTAATGATTTTATATCTCATGAGATAAACATGGCTGGAACGGCAGGTTAAACCGGTTCAGTGAAACAGGAATGAAATGAGGAGTGAACTCTGTTCAGAAATGGAATTTGTCCACTAAGATAGTCTTGGCAATGAGTCTTGACTAATAAGAAATGATTCTCTATGATTATGTGTGTATGCCGAAAATTTTCATGTTTTATGTTATGATTATTGGGATTAAATTTCACTACTATGATTTATCCCATGTTATGTTATTATGATCTCTTTTGCAGGTTAAGATTTCCAAAATGTTATGTTCTTATGAATATGATGTGATTGATATTTCTTTTGTTTACCCTTACTGAGCATTTGAGATCACCCTTTTATGTTTTCTTTTCCCTAGGATATACAGAAAGGTTTTAGGTAAAAAAAGGAAGATCATTATGGGAGATGTTTAAGATCTTTCACCACGATTAGAAGATTATATTCCGAGTTTCCAAAGACACTAAACTATTACAGTTCTTGTGTGTGTGTTTTTGTTATGTACTAAGTTTTCCAAAAAAAGTAATGTAATGTCCATGTACGTCAAGAATAGGGTCTCTACATGAAATCTCTAATAATATGTTTCAGGCTTGACCTAAGGTTTCCCTATATATGAAAATGCACATTGATTCCCTCTTCGTAATTATACTCACAGTGGATATTCTTAGGATAATTCAAATTTACTATACAAGATATTATGAATGATTGTAAAGTAAATTAATCCTAAAAGTAACCATTTTTCTGATTATTGGATTAACCATGTATATGATCTCAATTTATGCTAAGAATTTTGTTAAGATACGATTATGCACTATGATTCATACCATAATCTAGTGTGAGACTTTATTTAGAAGTGGATTCTAATGGAAGAAGTGAAATCAATACTCGTGGAAAATGTTGTGATCTCCCCACTGAACATGCCTTGACAATCAATGTTGGAGTAGATCAGATCATGGACATAGTTGGACAACATACTCAGGTTATGATGAATAACCATACCACACATTTGTTGGATCGTTTCATGCGGAAGTAGCCGCCCTATTTCATTAGTACTACTAATATAGTGGTTACTGAGCAATGAGTCACTACCTTGAAATGATATTCATGGAATTAACATTCAATGAAAATTAAAAGGAGGTATTGGTAGTATACTATCTCAATGGTGATGATGTTCATTGGTGTCCCCTAATTTAGAATACTATGGAGGAAGAAGAAAGAGAATATATTTAATTGACGAACTTTAAGGAAATATTCATTGAAAAATATTTCCCTCATAAGAAATGAACTGAAATGATGTTGAAATTCCTTGTCTTTAAGAAAAACAAATAATATAGTGTTGTCGAGTATGTGTCTACCTTCATAAGAATAGAATGTTATGTAATAGATTACGTACATGACTCCACAAGACAAGATTGAGTATTTCGTTGAAGGTCTTAGTCCATGTATTTTATGGGAAATTGCTCCACAAACATTTTCATCATATGATGAAATTGTATCAAGTGCCATCAAAATAGAGATGGAATATGCTAGATATAATTTGGTCAAGGGAAGCCACGATAAAAATAGGTACTATGATATTCAATAGAATGGTAAATCACCAAAGAAGAACAAGGGAATGATGAAATTCCCATTATGCAAAAAATGTGGAATGATTCATCTCGAGAAATATTTAAAAGGAATGGGAGTATACTATATGTGGGGAGAAAATTGCTATCTATCTAATAAATTCAAGGGGAGAAACAATTTGATGATGTTTAATGCTACAATATTAGAGGGATGGGAAAATATGAAAATGAGTCTCCTTAGTGCTAAAGAAAACATGACATAGAATTGTCCATGAGAGTAAGGTAGAGATTATGTGATTACCACTGTAAAAGATAATATTCCTAATGATATGGTGGTGGGAACTTTAATTGTTTCCACAAAAAAAATACAACACTTTATTTCATTTTGGATCATCACATTCATTTATATCATCTGAATTTTTTAATAAAATTAGTCATGTATTATTTTATTTAACAAATGAGTTATCAGTCAAAACTTTTAGGTGATGCATCATTGCAACAATGACATGTCAAATTTCCCCCCTCATGAATCTTAAACGTGCTTTTGTTTCTATCATTATCATCATTCCAAAGAATTAATTTGACATATTTCTTGGTATGAATTGGTTGTCAAACAATTTTGTGAAGATTTATTTCCAGAAAGAGGAAGTTATAATATTTAAAAATGGTGTAGAATCTCAGATCTTTAGTGAAGGAACCTCACCATCTGATTCATATCTAGATCCTCCCCACGATGATATACTGAATAAAATAAATGGATAGGAATATTAACCAATATCTATGGGTGAGGAAAGAAAAATTCATATTTAATATGTGTATATAGTGCATAAATATATTGATATATTCCAAAAGGATTTACATGGACATCCTCCTGAGTGGGAAATTGTGTTTTCCATTGACTTAATTATGGGTGAAATACATATATCATACATCCCCTATAGAATGGAAACTATTGAGTTAGTAGAGCTAAAGAAACAACTATAGTATTTGAGTGACAAAGGATTTTTTCATCCTAGTGTTACTCCATGTGGAGCCCTAGTCTTGTTTGTCAAGATGAATGATAAATCCACAAGGATATGCATTGATTTAGGGGAAACCAATGCTATTACAATAAAATAGAAGTATCATATATATTAGATTGATGATTTATTTGATCAAATTCATTGAGCTCAATAATTTTCAATTATTGAACTTTGTTTCGAATATCATCAGCAATATGTGAGGAAAGAAGATATTCCTATGAAATCATTTTGAACCAAGTATGGGCATTACGAGTTTACAGTGATTCCATTTGTACTAACTAATTCACACTCTATTTTCATGGATTTAATTAATATAATTTTCAAGTAATATATTGATAATGTTTTTGTCATATTCATCGATGATATCATGGTATTCATAAAAATCTATTAATACCATGAGGATCACATTGTGGATTATTCAGAAAACACTAAGAGGAAATAAATTATAAGAGAAATTTTTCAACTGTGAATTAATGCTTAAATCGGTTTCTTTTCTAGGCCATATTTTTTATGTGGATGGATTCCTAGTTGATACTACAAAGACATGGAAATAAATGATTGTACCATACCAACAAACATAACTGAGGTACATAGTTTTATTGTATTAGTTTGTTAATATGAGTGTTTTGTTCATAATTTTACCTGACTGGCTATCCTTCTAACCTTGTTCACACATAAACGGGTTAAGATTGTATGGACGAAATAATTTATCTCATTATTTGATGATTTGGAAACAAGACTAGTCAATGATCCAATTTATAATATTCTATCAAGAATAGTGGGATTTGGGATATATTGTGATGCATCAAAAATGTACTGGGATTCGTCCGTATGAAAAATGATAACATTATTTCTAATGCATCAAAAGAGTGGAAGAATTAAGAAGAAAATTATTCACCTCATGATCTTGAGTTATTAGCTGTAATATTTTCTCTGCAAACATATATAAATTATCTCTATAGAGAAATATATGAGATTTATACATACACAAGAGTTTTAAATGCATTTTCACACATAAAGAACTAAACATGAGGCAAAGGAGATGCCTCGAGTTACCCAACGATTATGATTGTTCAATAAACTACCACCTAGGAAAGGCAAAAAAAAGTGCCATATTCATTGTGAAGGACAGATCACGGACTCCTTTCCCAAATGGGAATTGAAAGAGATCCTATATTCATGGATCTACTAAAGATGAATATCAGAATTTTTAAGAATGGGATACATCATTCGTATTTCAAATGATTTTCAAATCAACTTTTTTAGATAAGACAAAAATCACTAAATATAATGATGAGAATCCACTCAATAAAATTAAGATTATCATTCATGGGAGATTAGTATACATCGTGTATGAAGAAATAGTTCTAAAATTTGGGAGGTGGTTATTTGTTCCATCAGTACCTGAGATAAAAGATAACTATTAGATGATTCTCATAGCTCAAATTTCTCTATACACCCAGGTATCAAAATGATGTATAGAGATCATGAGGAATATTTTTGGTGGGATAATATGAAGTGGGAAATTGATGACTATGTGTCAAATTGTCTAATTTTTTAACAAGGGTAGTTAAAGAGACATCATTTCAGAGGAGTAGCACATCTTCTAAATATTCTGATGTTTAAGCGGAAAAATATTAGGATTGATTTATTCATTGGAATAAGTATGACACCTCGAAGAAATTATGAAATATGGGTAATTGTAGATTGTCTCAAAAAATAATCACATTGACATCCTATAAGAGAGGATTTACCACATGAGATCCTTTAAATACTTTATAACAATTTAGTTGTAAGACTTCATAGTGCACCACATTTGATTTCATCTGATTGAGATCCCCAGTTTACATCAAAATTCGGAAAAGGATTCTAGTATGAATTGAATATTATGCATTGTATGAGTAAATATTATCACCCCCAAACCAACAGACAATCTGAAAGCACCATTCAATCTCTAGAAGTCATGCTGAGATCATGGTCGTTTAACTTCCATCGTATGTGGGATCAATAAATAAAATAGGTTAAATATTACTACAAAAATAGTTTCTATTCTAGTATTCAAATGTCTCCACAGGATGTATTGTATGGAAATAGATTTTGAATTCTATAAATATGGGATGATGTTGATGAGAGAAAACATATTGGTGCATAATATATTGAAGAGACCACAACAATGGTTATAAAAATACAAGACCACATTAAAGCCTCCCAAAGTAGGAAGAATATTTATATGGACAAACAGTGAAAGGATTTGGAATTCCTTATGGTAGATCATGTCTTTTTGAAAGTATATTCATAGAGGGTTGTCTTAATGTTATGATAGAAAAGGAAATTGATCCCCAGGTTCATCAGACCATTTGATATTATTAAAATATTGGAGCCATAGGTTACCGTTTAGCGATTCCTCAATATCAATCCATAGTTCATGATGTGTTCCATGTGTCATTGATAATAAAAAACATTCCAGACCCAATGCATGTACTCACCTATGAAAAAATCAACCAGGAATAGGATTTTTCATTGTGTTAATAGCCTATGGGGATCCTTGACACACGGGATCATGTATTGAGAAATCAGAAGACTCGTCTAGTAATGGTTATTTTGAAAAACTAGAATGTAGAAGAATAAACATAGAATCATGAATATGTTATTGAGAAGAACAACCCACGTCTTTATGGGGGGATTTATAAATGAAAAATATCAATGATGAAATTTTCGAAGGAGGGAATACTGTAGCATGCGAAACGATTTATAGACTATTTTTCTTAAATTCATTTAAGTCATATCGAATATTTCATAAAGAACACAGTTTTGTTGAAACAAAAATTGGGTATTTAAGAGATAGTCATATCCTATCCATTGAACAAATATTTTCCACTTCTGTGTTTTGAATTTTGAAAATTTGACATACATAGTTGTATTCAGGATGATATTTAGAGTCTGATAGAATTAAGATACTTTTTTTTGTATAGAAACCTACCCTTATTAATAGTAACTTCCATTATAAATAGTAACATGACTCTTATGAATGGTATACATACCCATGAATGTATAAATAAATTAACACACCTTCAAAATAAAGATGAATATTTTAAGTGCTTATAATTTTCGATTAACTAATCGTTTTAATTAAGTATTTAATTAAAACTATTTATAAAATTATATATGAAAAATGGACTTAATTTTTTTAATCTCCAAATCAAAAAATTGTTACGATGAATTTTTTGTATTTTTATGAAATACCTGAATTTATTAAGAATAGTGAAATACCATAATTTACAAAATAAGCTAAATATAGTAATTATATGTTCATGTATGATGTTCTGATAATGTAGGCCCAATGGATTCAGATTTCAATGATAACATTACTATTCTTGGTCATGGAATATCACTATTCCTTGTCTTGTGGAGAAATTATAAATTAATGATTATAATACAGAGAAATCCTCTCTCCCCCCACTACATAAACCACCCATCATCCCTTATTCCTCCCACACCATTCAAGCTTCATGACTGGATAAAATTCTCCCAAATACTCTTCCCAAGCCCTCTCCCCACGTCTAAGACCTGTTGGTCTCACCAAAAGGGAAATATCAATGGTCTTAATGGAACTTATCAAGGAGGGGTACTTATGAGGTGAACCTCTTTTATCATTTCTTTCGAATTCATTTACATGTTTTATTATTCTATGTATATCGTTTCTACTCACCTCATCCAAATTCCATGATAATTATAGTAAATTACATGTAATATTTTTTCATTATTCTAATTGAATTTTTCATCATAATAATTCTCTTTTCCCTTCCTTTTATACAATAAATGCAAACACCGTATGAGATGTGTTAATTTATCACACTCAAGGATGATGGGTGATAAATTTTAATTACAATATTAAATACACATCATGAAAAAATTTCAATTATTGAACCATGTCATAATATATGTATTTTATCTTATATAATGTTTTCAAATCATTTCAAACTCATAATATAGAATAATAATACAAAATAAGTTTATTTTGTACAAAATTGTCATGCCAAATCAAAGCATTTATTAACTCATCGAATGAGTCATCCATATGGTATATAATCAGAATATTATAAGATCATTTATATCTTTTTAATGTTACAAATAATTTATATTAACAATTATATTTTTTAACCACATTTCATAAAATCCTCAATTTATTTATACAACTAAATGGATCATGAAAACCAAAGAAGAAAATGCTACCAAAATAATAAATTTGGGTCTCTTAAAACCATCAAAAAGATCATTAATGAACCTAATAAGGTTATAACATATGAAACACGTGTTTATGAGGTTCTGGGATTATTAATTAATGACGCTAAAATTGATAATTAATGTCATTAAGAATAATCAAGAACACCTTCAAGCATATAGTAAGGGATCTTTTCACTTACTTTTGTTCAAAAATCTCCCCTATGTTGTGCTCTTTTATTATTTATCCATAATTATGTGGTATGTTTTAGAAACACCCCATACATTCCTTATGATATATAAATAATGTGATACCCCTTTACCTATCATTAATCCCTAACAGGACAACTCATTACCATGACAGAATGTTTATAAGGGGTTTTCTCATCTCTCATTCTATTCTATGGGATTTCCATTGCTCGCCTATTATTTATTATAAGTAAAATGGGTGTACCTAAATTTAATATATATTATCAATATTATCATTATATTCGTGTTATTATGTGATACATTTTGGTGGTTATTATGTTTTTTTCATGCGACTCAATTGATTATAATGTGGTAATAAGGATTGTCTCAATTTTCACTTCCTAGTGACATGCTTAGTATTATACAACACGAATTTCTTATGTGGTGTACCTAATACCCATTTTAGATAACATTTCAATTGAAATTATATTCCATTTAAATTTACATATTCTAATATCTTGGATAGAATTATTTTTTTAGTTGTATACAACTTAACATACGGTATTTATATTGACGGTTGTTTTGTCTGAGGAAATAATGTTGAATCTGTATCCTCTATTCCATACAGATAATGTCAAGGAATATTGATCTTGTTCTGAATATATGTATAGATATTTTTTGGACATGAAGTGGCGGGTGGGGCCCATTACATCCCCTCGATGCATCGGTAGGTCTCAGGAGACAAATTATTTTGCGACAAACCCTTCGAGTTTGTTTTAAAAAATCAGATGGGTTTCTAACCACAGAATTAATCTGTTTTACAGTATTTTAGTATCATGTTATAGAAATATGGGGTAAAACTAATAAGAATTATATTCATTCATTATTATTTATTACTATACATTAGGTATTCACTATGACAAAATCTATGGATGCAGTTTTATTCTAAGACTATTTATGGCGTGAGTTTTTCATTTATTCACCATGCCATATAGATTATGTGAAAATGTTTATAATTCAAATATTATTGATTCATGATTCCAATATTTGTTATGCATATTGATCATTTGAGCTGACCCCTTTAATTTTTTACTTTCAATGGGTGATTAAGGGGAGATCATTTATTGAGTTCCTATGGATTGAATTTTTTGTTTTTCTAATGTATTATATTTTGTATCCTTTTCCGATGTAATTTCAGTTACATTCGTGTATCTAGATTCATTATACTACTGAACTTATCGTTCCTTTATGATTTTCATTCCTTCCATCCTTACCAATATAACATGTAATGCATCGGCAGTAGTTTAGAGGTGTTAGGGCATTGGAATCATTTCATGGAGTAAGTGATTAATTATAAATTTATTGAAGCACAACCGAATGATGAAATTGTTCTTATCAAATAGAAACATAACATGTATGTTTATTACCTTTTATTCATATACTGGAAAATAATTACTCAAATTTAATTAATTTATATTATGAATAAAATATCATATCACCATAAAAAAATGGTATTTTAAATAATAATATATTAATCGTTTTAACATCCTTAACAATCCGGTGATCATTATGTTTCCTGTGATCAATGAACTTTATCACTCACTATAATTATTTTTTATTTTATAGTATGTATATAAATTCATATTCCACCAACATTATCCTATATAGAATCCAATTTAGGTTTTAATTTTTATGGCGTTTTTTACTTCTTTTTTCTTCTTAATAAGAGGATGTTTTGTTAACTCTTTTTACGATATTGGTTATCAACATATGAATTTTACAATATCAAATATTTGATTTCTATGATCAAGTTAAAATTATGATGCAATAAATTCATTAATTGGGTGAGAATTTAAATTCATAAAATTATAAAAGAATAATAATTATTTTTATAGAGTAATTTATAAGAAACAAATAGAATAAACAACGCAAAAAAAATTTTCTCTAAATTTAATCTCTTTGATAGCTTGTGTAACACAAAAACCCGAATCTAAATGAACCGTAATATAGAATTCGAAAAAAAACTAGACAGTAAATTGATGTTTTGGAATAGTATTAAATAATTTATTTAAATAATGGTTATAAATTTATTATAAATAAATTAAAAATAATTTTATATAATAATACATGTTTTAAAAAACAACACATTTCTTTAAAATATGGTTCAATCACACATTACAGAAATAATTTAAAAATTAATGTCTAAATTTTTTAAAAAATAAACATGTTAACCTGATTAAATTCTTTTGATTCATCATTTCAAAATTTCATAGGGTAAATTTATGACTTTTTTCATAAAGGATTATTTCTTTAATAAATATGGAATAATACTAGTTTTAATTGAAAACTAATACTTTTTAAAATAATTCATATGGTTAATATAAATTTTAAATTAGTTTTAAGGTTATATAACTTAAATTATATTTCATTTTAACTATTTTTGGTCATTGGAAAATTTTCTTTTTTATTTTGTTATTAAACCATATATACTTGTGATAATTTTATATTTAAAATATCATTTTATTGTTTCTTCTACATGTGTAATTTCAAATTAGATTCATATACATATATAAATTTAATTTGAAAATTTTATTTTATAGTTAAAATTCAATTAATTTATATTTTATAACATGCTAAACAAATTTTTTTACCATCATTATTTATAAATATTGTAAAAATTAATTAGCATAGTTGTGGTAACAACTAGTATACCATGTCATTAAACTAAAAATACAAGGGATAAAATGATTTATAATATTTTAAAACAACCATTTGATATAAAAATGTCATCCTTAAAACCATTAAGTATAAATATAGATCCATTTGTATGGAATTATGAATAATAAAAATGAAGGAGTAATTGATTCTTTTCCAAAACTCCATGTGTGTCCTCTCTCCAACTTATTAAAGGATAGCCCATGTCCTCCCCTATTTTCACTTACAAATAATATTATACACATAAATACCAGAACTAATAAATTCCTCACACCCCTCCAAAAATAATTGATCAATTTTTCTAATTTTAAATCAAACAAAAGAACGATTTTGATGGGAACCTAATTATGTTATATAATGAGGATGTTAATTTCTTAAACAATCATTTTTATTTTATTTCTTCCACAAAATACTTAAAATTTTATTAATCCAATATTTTATAACCTTATAATGATTTGTTATTATATTTTTGGAAGGAAAAATATTGATAACCACTTGCATTAAATTTTAAATGAAACTGTTTATTGTGTGCATAAAGAATGACCACAAAACAAACTGATGTAATTTTTTTCCATAACAATAATTAAAGGATTTATATATGATGGATTTGAAAAATTTATTTGATATATATTATACTATTATACTCATGTAATTTAAATATCACAAATATCTTTTTATATTCCTTCATAATCAAAATATGAAATTGTTGCTCATGTGTACAACGAACTACCACCTCGTTATGGGATGCGATTCGTTTTTCAATTAAAAATTGCATGGAATGTAATTATGTTATATGTAATTAATATATGTGATATATATGATATATTATTTATTATAAAATAATAATGTATAATTAAATTTCTTACACTTTAACCTGTTAAGGGAATGATATCATAACTAATTCATATGTCAGGCCTTCCATCTCCATGAAGCGATGTGATTAATTTTTCTTGTCCAACATTCAAGAATGACTTTAAAATTGTATATAATGTGACAAAATTGTATTTATCACAATAATATATTTTTATAGATGATGGATCTATACTCAATAGCCAATATGTAGAACATTCTAAACCATACACATATTATAAGATAATTCAATTAACACCCAAAATATTCTATGTGGTCAAATATTATTAACAAAATTGTTTTGAAATATTATAAGATAATAATAATAGAAATTATATATATTAAAATGGGTATGTATAAGTTAATAAAATTCATAAAATTATTACATAATAGGTTAATTCACATTCTCCCAAAAGTGAGAATTATGTATGGTATTTTGTCCAAATTTCATTTCATAAGTGAATATATTACATTTATTGACCTAAAATATTATGAATGGTGTATATACCACCCATTTGAGATGTAATATATAGATTCAAAAATTATTATGGTTATTGGATAATTCTCTTTCAATTATTTCTTCCAAATTGAATTTGACATAATATTTACCAATTGGTAATGAATTTAATAACACAATTTATTTTCACTTGGATATATTACATCATTATTGTCTTTAATATTTCACAACACTATGTTTAATATTTATTGACTATAAAATATTTAATTTCCTATTATTTTATTATAATTTTATTTTGATAATGATTATTTGATAATTGGTAAAATATCACTACAATTTTAGAATCATTTTGAGGGATTATTTCCCAATCTCATTAAAATAAATATTTTTTATGATTGAATTTACATTAAAAGAAACTATTTGATAATTTTAAATTAAATTAATTAATTTTCCTCACCTTTATTGATTACGGATGTTTTGATGTAGTATTTTTGTTTTTAATACTCTTCGTAACATAAAATGGTTGAGAAATTAATCATAATAAAATGAAACATTATTTCATTCTTGGGATAAAAATACTATTTCTTATAAATACATGTTTTTAGAAAATGTTTTTATATTTTATTAACATTAACAAGATGAGTTGTTAATGAAATTTATATGCATGTTTTAATTTTAAAAAAATTGAATGAAATATTATTTTTAGTAATCTATGGAATAATAATTCAACAAGATCAAAATGGGCGGATGAACAATTGAATATGTCAATGTATTTTGAAATAATGTGATTTGAGAGATCATGTATGTTATCTAGGATATGTTCCCCCATTTTAAGTAATGTTAAAGGATATGACATATTTCTATCTTCTTGATGGAAGTTCAAAAATATATAGTACCTCTCTCCATCCATGATCTAATTTTCATGAAATTATGTTTACATAGAATTTTTTAAATAAAAAATATTAGTGAGTTTAAGAGCCAACTAGGCTACCTTTAGAGTACCTTCAAAAAAATTCTCATAAGTGTAATGCTCATAGATACACCCAAGGGACTCCCTAGTAGTGTAAATATCCTGGTCAAGATGACTGAATCAATATTTTCCCCACCTATTGATATACCATTTAAGAGTCGTTAATTTTTAAAATGAATGTGAAATCATAACTCTTTATATACTATGATCCAAAAACAGCACGGACAATATTTCCACACTATGAGTGATTGATACACGTTCAATTCAATCTAAAAGGATGTGGGAGCATAGATCATATACCAAAGAGATCATTCATGATGGGATAATGGTCAAAATTAATCTTCACAAGGTCTTTCAAAAGATGGATTCCCCAAAATTTAATGTGGGTTCATTTTTAAAAGCTGTATAATGATTACAAGAAAACATTCTACAGAGATATACTCTCTACCATCTAAAAATTAAACCAACAAGACTGGCCAATATCATCTTATTTTGATCATTACATCCTTTGAATTCCCTACATGAAATTGGACTACTCACAGAACCCATTTTTTTTAATAATTACGAATTGAGTTTCCGTCACTATAGATGATCAATGTAAAACGAATATTATTTTATGGGAAATTTTATAAGAAAAAAGGATTCAACAAACCTGATATTTGATAAGATCATAAATTATGTGTCAATAATTCTTTATACCCATGTCATACGATGAACTAGTAATATGTTATTTATTTGTACCTATAATAATATGATGAATTAGAGGAATGAAAAAAACATACATTATTTTTTGACTTCTGATAAACTATTCTTTGTTCCTAATATAAAGAACCCTAATATTTTCATGACTAGAAACTCTTGTAGAGAGAATTATCTTGGGTTTAGCTAACAAAATAAAACTAGTCTGAGAATCTGAATATTGAACATAAGAGACCGGATAGTGGATTCAATAGATAGGCCCTACATGTTTCAAAACATCATTCTCATTTAGAACCAGATTTGGGATGAAACACCATCTTATTCTCATCTAATTTATTCTTTTATTGAGTTTAATAGTTTGACCTATATTATTGTTAGTAATTATGAGTGATTGGATTAAAATGATGGTGTTCAAGGATTCATTATTCTTATTTTCCATATATTAAGGAATTTCCTTCTTATATCAGCCCTACATGGATCATTAGTAGTGTTATCCATGTTAGAGTTTTTATAGGTAAGTGGATCATTCCCCTCATTTCCATAATTAATAAATTTTTATTTATAACATCGTGACTTCTGGTGGTGCACATCAAAGGTATAATTGGCCTTTGAGTCCTTAAATTCCCCTCTTTTCGAACGATCAATCATTTAATTTTCTTCAATAGATTATATAATGTTATCATTCACATTATTTGTAACTATTATTGAATTAGAGACATTCATATGGGTTTCTAAAATGATGTTAATTTGGGATGTTCCACCTAGACTATCATTAAGTTTCATGATGGTAGGGTTCATTTCATGAGCATGATACTTTAGAATAGAGGGAGGTGTAATCCAGTATCTTGACATATTCATCTTACCAACACCATAAATAATTTTAGAGAGGGTAATATCCATCAGTAACCACAATAAAAAATCATTCATATCAACTGTAATGACATTGGATAGATATTTTTCCTTCAGATTATGTAGAATTATTTACTCCAATTCATATATTTCTTTAAAACATTCAAATCCTTGGTATTAAAATCCTAATTTTCCAATTTATGATGCAATTGGGGCAATGGGTAAATTGTAAGGCATGGAATAGAATGTTGGATTTCCCCATCCTCTTCAACATCTGCCTACAGCTTATTGAAATTAACACTTAGTGAAGGAGGAATAATGTGATGGTCTCACAACATTGTTTATTTGGTGATCATTTTCCCAATAACCTCCCCTTTGATCCAATAATGTTTTTTAATTTCTTATAGTCCATATATTTAGGGCCCTCTTTAAACTTCATCTAAATCACTCTATATGCCTAAATAGAGTGATCAATGATCTTACAGAAGACACAGAAAGGATGGAAACATTTTAACTCAATCATGACATTAATTTTTTGATATATTCATGTCATGAAATATTAAATTAGGATATTCATAATCGAAATTGACAACCACTAGGACTCTAGCCTAAAAACAAGCACTTTATTTTGATTATATTGATCAATATTAAGGGGGGTTGCAATAAAAGTGAAAAGATAATTGAGGATTTTAGGATACTAATACACCCAATTTACTCCATGTGGCGTCATCTTGATTTGATCTTGGAATTATTTATTATTTATGGCATTGAAATTGAAGTCAAATTTTGAGATCATGAATCATCCATCCATGAAATTCAAACTTCCCATATTACATGCCATTTGTAAATCCTCTCCATATTGAAATATAATATAGAAATACCCCCTATAATTGGAATAAGTTACCACACATGGATGTCCCAAAAAATAGAAATCATATTTCTAATATCATCATAATGCTAGGGTTTATCCCCTATTGAAAAATTCACTCATTAATGGGAAATAATCTCCAAATGTCAAAATAATTTTTTAGAGTATATGGATCATCTAAAACTGAGAAACTACCAAATTCATGTTTTTTAATAGTATAAGGTTTGAGGACATTAATTATTACCGGATCATGAATACTAGATAAATCATAAACAAAAGATACACCATAAATTCTTTAAGAAGGACCACCAAAGTTATCATTGACATAGACACTAGGATTCCAATTAAATGGAACATTCTATTTTATATTGAATTATCACATGATCAATAATTGACATCTTTTCTAAAATCATCATCATTAATAAAATAAAAATCATTGATTCATGCTCTGGGTTCACCCATCACCCTTCACAATTATAATATTTGATATCTAGTAGATGCTATATCCTAACAACATTTGTACTTTTGAGATCTTAGAGAGAATTTTACCAGTTGATTACCACTTTTCTATTCAATATATCTTCTCTAAACATCATGATGTATCCCATGTCTTGTGTTTTTATGAAGTGAATATGGGAACCAACATATATAGATCCCACTAAATAAATTGATATGGGCCCATGATTCTACTACATCAAATAAATTCATCGCAAGAATAATCATTATAAAATTATGAATTTATTAATTAATACCAAATAATATTATGAAATTATAATTATAATCATGGGAAAAAATTCTACATAAGAAATAAAAATATCTTCAACCACAAAAATCATAAAATGAATCGGATTTCAGCATAAAATGAATAAAAATTATATAGTATAAATTTCAGAATTCACTAAAATAATTTAAAATGTAATAAAAATGTTTTATAAAATAAGAGAAAACAATTAATGATATTATATTTCAGTATAATGTGAATATATTATGAGTTATATGATTGTTTGAATGGTAAGGTGACCATTGGAATCCAATTGTTATGAATCAAAAAATGGTAATTATAATATAATTTTTATTCAAACATTACTATAAAAATATATAAAATTATTTTGAAATAATATATATATTTATTTAAAAAATATATGTTTATTATTGAATAGTAACTTATTTACCCATATATGGGATATAATAAAAAATTTATTTTAAAATGTAATGTTTTTAAAAAATTTTGAGTTAAATACATGGTTTTTTAATACAATAATTTTTGGGTTATAAATTTTATTTAGCAAAAATATGAAATTATTTTCATAGAATTTATATGAAATTTATAATCAAGACAATTAAATATGACCAAAGTGAATTTTTCATTATTTTATATGAAATTATATATTCAAATACATTGAAAATATGGTTTGTGTTTGTGTGTGTTTGTGGAAATAATCAAATAAATAATTAATATTTAGAAACAATTAGTTTTACAATTTATGTTCATTAACAACCATAATATTTTTTAATTAATGTATTTTATTTTAAAATAATAAAATTAATATTCAAAATATATTATGATATTCCCAATAAAAAATGTATTTAAATTTTTGAACTATATTAATTTTTGAATATGAAATATTGACATGTAAAAATTTTATGTATTTAAGGGATATAAGTTTTTAATCTTGTTTATATCATTAAAAATGACATTAATGTAAAATAAATTGTCTTAAAACTGTGTGAAGTACATTGGTCTTCCTCTTCGAACAAATTACTATCCAATGTTCATGTAAAAAAATCAATTTATTATTCACCATATTTTTTATAATATACAACATATAATATGTTTTTTCTGCACTAAAAATCATTAATAGTGATTTTTATCTCATTTTCCAAGATAAAACAATTTTTATGGTGACAGAGGTTGAAAATATTTGAGACTGTATCTCAATTTCTCATCCAAACATGTTTTGATGTGTTTTACTCTAAATACATGGAGTGGTAAGGTTTACTAAAATATTTTCTTGTACTCTTGTTACAATAAACAAATTAAAAGTGTCTAAAATGAGCATTCCCAATCTATTGAATTTGGAATAGGTGGGTATGGGTTTCCATAAAAATTTTTTCATTTATCATATAATATTAATTTTAATTACATTAATTTTTGAGATATAATTGTAACCTTGATTATAATTAAATACATTTTAATTTTTTTGAATAATAAACAACAATATCACTTCTATAACTCCATCATATTCCATTTTTTTCTAAACAATGATTTTTTATCAAACATTCCATCTATGATTGTTTTCTTTATGAAAAAAATTATATTAATAGCCTTTAATGTTGAATGTATCCCTACATAATAAATCCTTATCATGAGTACCTTCCATTTCAAGGTAAAATCCTACCATTCTACTTAATTTATGGATAATCACAAATATAGCATGGAAATAAAATTTATTATGCGAAATGAACTATCTACAAACCCATTACCGATATATGGGAATATATTGCTCACTATAGAATTTGTTTGTATGTGGTTCTTTTTGAATCATTGTGACATGTATTGTAATAAAAACACTATCATTTGGTGGATTCATTAGAGTTATTATGTGATAGGTTGATTAAAAACAATGTATCCCCTCAGTGTAATATTATCTCTCATGAGATAATATTTTTCAGGTATTTGGTCTATATTTTCCATATTATGTTTTGTTTCATCACATTTAATTAGTATGGTATGATTATTTTATCATGGTTATGGCCTTGTGGAATGATTACAATGTATTTAAATATTAATTATATCAATATAAGAACATATATTATATTATGTGTAATTATATCATCCCATTAATTGGTATTCCATTGATATAATGTAGTAATTCAAATCCAATTTTATTATTTATTTATTATATATTATTTATCTCTTGTTATCATAGTGATTTCCACAAATTTATACACCCCCCTATATGAGTATTGGAAATCACCCCATTAAAGTTTACCACTTCCATATGAAATCTATAAGAGTAAAATGCATTAAATTGAATATCCTATGAATAAAAATAATATATCAATTTCATTAATTCATACAAATGTGACATAACGATCAGGTATTCATGTTCTTACATATGAATACCATATTATTATTTCCAATTTAAATTTAATACCTTATATTCTATACCAACATAGAAATACACAACATTCACAATGTAATCGATTTTGGGTTTTTACAATTCTTAATATAATAGATGATTCATACTTTTCTAACACCAATTATACACTTTTACAAACCCAATATGATCGCTACCAAAACCAACACCATTCCCCGATCATGATAATGCCTGAAGAGCATTCCCAATCCCATTCGGCTTGGACGAGTTCTCGGGCATCATAAAATGACAATTGGGAACTATTTACCCACATTTATATACATAAAAAAAACATATGAATCCAATAAAATGAATCATGATTTTTCAAACAAAACAATCATTTAAAAAATTTCAAAACTGAATTACATATTTTAAAACAACTCAACAAGATTCTAAAAAGGATGAAAATCCAAGAAAAACATCCCAAGAACACTTATGGAATGGGGAACCACCCTCAAGCCATCTCCACAAGACTTCACCACCACGGACCTGCTAGAAACCCGAACCACATGCCCTAAAAACTGTACCGAACATGGAAAAACAAAAACATCCTAGCCTACTAACTCACAATGGTGTGTGTAGGGTGTGATCCTTTTCTTAACAAGATACCCACCACTACAAGATTCCTTATGATAAAAATTAAATGATGAAAATCTTGAATGTTTTCATGAACAAGAAATGCTAGATACAATTTGAAAAATATGCAACATAAAAATTACAATTGTTCTCAATCGGGCTATCATTAAGAATCAACATTTTTAAAAATAATGTCAACAATACTGAATTTTCCAGCCAACCATACCATATGTCAACGGTAAGAACAAATTAACTAAAGAGCACAAGAAATATGAAATAACCCCTAGGCACTATCTCCTTGTGGGTCCCAGGTCCCAAGTACCTCGTATCTCGGTGAAAATAACCACCACAATATCTATTCTCATGAACAATCCATTATTAGGGAACATACCCATAACATATTGGTCCCCAATCAACATCATCATATTTTACATAGTGTTTTTAGCATCAAACATGATATGGGAAAGTGATGCAAAATGCCATGGATCGGTTGAATCATTAATAACAAAGTCCTCATAAGTGCTAATATGTTGTGGGTTATGATTGATATATGGTTTAATTTTTCTATTTTTTATATACTACATTCCTACCTTTTACACACCACACCGCTCATCTATGAAACATGTTACCACATCCACCTTTCTCGCCTTCAATTTCAATGCCCACTACCATTGTGATCAGTTGAGAACCTCTATTCCCACCACTTACTAAGTTAATTCTTGCACTAATCTCCACTATCATTGTCAAGAAGCAACATGTAAGACTTGGTAATATTTACTAACCTTTATGAAACCATTCTTAAAGGATCGTTTGTCCAATTCTAAGGTTATGTGAAGAGGATGGAATCAGTACAATAATGATCCTCCCATAAAACATTACATAATTTTTAATTAAATGGATAATTAACATTGAGGATATTTTAATGTTTAATGTTTTAAATAATTTGGTCATAAATTTTAATTTAAATCTCAAAAATTACAAAGTAGACACTAAAAATTTGTTTCTATTTTTTAATATATTAATAAGTCTTGAAAAATGTGTCATGTATAGTTCAATTTTTTAGATAGCATGACTTTTCCGTGATCCCATCCCTGACCCAATCCATTTTTATGTCATGTTGAAAACATTTCAAAACAAGGGATGTGAATGAAAATCTTATTATGGGTTATGATAAAAGGAATGAAAACATTGTTCCATCACTACATAATATGAATAAGCACTTTAACATACCTACTGAAATCATAAGATTTATGAATAACACATAGTAATCACAAATCATAAAGGTATGTTGCGGAAGCCGTAACATACTTATGTTGTCGCTATCATAGAAACATAGGTAGTTACATTTGGAATACCCATCACAATATATTCCCTAAAACTCTTTGGAGAAACATTCACGTTTACCACCCTCATGTTACCCAATGCATTAGAAATCTATCTCAGGATCACAAACCATAGTTTTATCATGTATCCACCCTTATAGATAAAACATTTCCCCAAACTATAATGTATTCATAACACAAATTACTAATATAATGGAAAGATGTCATTTCCATATTTCAATAAAAAATATATCTTATATTTTCATAAAAGATCCATTATAAAAACCATTTTTAATACAAAAATATGTCAAATAGTGTATGGTATTTATTTTCCTATTAAAAACATTACTTCTTGTTAAGGAAGCCAAAGATCAAATAGTACTTACGGTGGAAGAAAGGTCGTTGTCACCTCATACGTTAAAAGAAACATTAATTTTATTTATTTAGTAAAATGACTTGTAGAAAAATATTCTCATTGAATGATATGAAAAGTAAAATTTGATTATACACTGGATAAAATAATGTCATGTATAAAACAAAATATTCCTCAATGAAAGGAGATTGAGATGAAGTCCCTTACCTCATGTCTGACTTGACCCGTTCATTCATTAATCTCCAAAATAATTTACTATAGTTAATTTCAAATTGGTTAAGAACCTTTTTCATGTCCATTATTAAATTTATATCACTTATTACAATGTCATAAACATTATTGAATCATTTATGTTCATAATGGTTAGTTCGTCGGTATTTGGTACTTGAGTCAAAAATGAACTTCTTATATTTACAAGTTATGCATGTGGTAAAAATTACTTTATCTCCAGAATGATATAAATGATATAGATATCATATATATCATTAATATCTAGTATATATAAGTATTTATAATATTATATAACATTTGGAGAAATGAAATGAAATGCATAGTTCATGAAGATGGTGAGTCATACATACGCAGAAACGCTACTTTCAACACTATTTCGTATTTAATGGAATGAAAAAATAATGATACATATGGATATTATAATTCTAGTATAATATTATAAATAATTTCTGTAACTCATTTCTTTATATGTTCCTCATAATTAATGAACAAATCATATCACTTTGATGGGGAAGTAGTCCTCATTTCCACAAATGAAATTATCGTGTTTACCCATTTTGGGAACCATAAAGGTATGATATAGATGAAAAATACAGAATCATAGAGACAATATAAATATAATATAAATAACATATAAATATAGTGTGATCATAATGGCCACCATAAAAGGTTTTAGGATAAAATTGAACAATCACTGTTTCGTGAGGCAGTAGTTTTCCATCCACAGAATCAATATGTTCATTAACCATTTGATGGAGGTGTGTGTAAGTGTAGTTATAATAATTCTCATATCAACAAAATAGTATTTTGAGTATACGGGTGTTGTTATAAAGGATATTAATACATATAATTTAGGGGGTTGGGGAAGTCCAAAAAATAAATAATTTAAGAGAAGATGTTATGTTTAAATTGAGTAACTCCCTTTTGTGGGAACCAAAAGGATTTCTTGATATTCCTTATGACTATGGTTTGGATTTTAGGTGGAAGAGAGGGATGTAGGGAGCTTAATAAGGATGATTTTGGATGATCCTCATGTCTTGAGAGGTGGGGGTAAAAAGTTAGAGGTGAGGACTTTTTATACAGGGGAGGAGGGGCTCTTTAGAAAAGTTTGAAAATAATATTTTATAATATAATGATTTTTGTTTTCTAAAGGTCCAAAACATATTAAAGTTGAAGAAAATATGACTCTTTTTCGAAATAAAATCATTCTATTATAATTTGACAGGTTTTAGATATTATTTTAATCTTTATAATCATATTTATTTAAATCATTAATTAATGTGGTAAACACATCATCATTATTATGTCATAAATAATTTTACTTATTTGATGAATACAAATTATTAAAATTTCCACGATGTAGGAAATATTTTTATAATTTAAATAAATATTTATTGTGTAAGTGATAACATATATAACCCAATATAATAATTCATTTAATAAAATATATATGTTTGGGTCATTTTGGTCATTAATTTAAATTAATTAATATAATGGGTCATTATAAGTCTTAATTGGCTCCATGGGGTCCCAAAATCAACCCAATGATTCCCATGGTCTAAAATTTATCATCAAATAAAATATGTACACATGTTAAGGTAATTTAATATTATTATAAATTCATTTTTACCTTGAATTTCACTATTTACCTTTAATTGCATTAAATAAAAGCCAAAGGTTACTATTTCCAAAAAATATTTTCATCTTATTGAACCTAATTTTAATTAATAATGACAAACATGTATGTCGGATTTTCAAAATTCAATTCACAGGATTGGAAAAATTTCATTTAAAATGTAAAAGTCTATTTTTTAATATTATTCAGTGTTTTCAATATTCATCAAAAATTGAATTTTTTAGAAAATAAAATTCAGTCTAAGCTATATTTGATATTCTGAATTCATAAACGATGTATATATTACAAAATTATAAAAATAATTATTGTTTTAATTAATTTAAATTAATTTAAAAGTCTATATTTTTAACATGTTTCGCACCCACATCACAATTTCATAAATCACCTCGACAATTTAAATAACATTACAAAAAAGATTGACTTAAAATGTGACCAAATTTTCTTTCAAAAACAAATTTAAAAAATAATAACACCAAAACAGTACATAATCTACCATTTCTCACTTTTTTTATCGTATTAATTCATTTACAATTTTTATAAAACCAACCGAATGTGTATAAATATGTTTTTCCCACAAAACCCAATTCCAAATCCTCTTTAAAATCCAAAATCACAAAAACAACAATCCAAATCAGATTTGGAAGCCCATGATATATTTTTTAACCACACTCAATTATATTAACATCACCTCAAATAATACCACAAAAGATGCAAATGAAAAAGACACATTTTCAAAAAAAGCATTCAAGAGGAATTACATAGTTTCAAATATAAAACCCATTGAAATACCCTCTTTCAAACCCAACGAAACATCATAAACCTACCAAAACCTAATTGGCATCCCAAAAAAATTTATTACTCTAATTGGATATGTTATAAAACACACCCAAACAATACCCCAAGGGTTGCACATGAAAAACACCTAATTGCAAAATAAAATGAAACTATAAAATTATATGCTTAACCAAATCCATCATAAACAGTTTTTTCACAACACATAGCATGTAAAGAACCTAAAAAATAAGTAATTTAAGAATGATAAATCATCTATAAAAAATTACACTTCTAATCACCTACCGAATGTGTCGAACCCCTAAAATATTGGTGTGAAATATCAACCACACCACCACCACATCTGAATAATGTGAAAAGAAACCTAAAACATCAATATTTCTCCCAGAAGACCAGAAGATAGACCCTAGTACAGTACCCTAACATCATGTAATTTTAGGACTCATGAAATTGTGAATTAAACCCTAATAAAAAAGAGAAGAAATCAAAAATGGAAATACTTACTTGAAAAAATATTGAAGAGATCACCGAAAATATAGCAAAATCTAAATCTCCATGTAACCAAAACTAGTATAGTGGATCCAAAAATCCATATTAGTTAATGTGGGGACTAAAATGGGGGAAACATAATTAAAATTAAAGGTGTTATGAAAGAATCATTTTAACTCTTCAAATATGGTCGATTTGAGAATGATTAAGAAAGATCACCCTACATCGCAGATCAAATGATCTTAAAAAACGTGAACCTGATAATGGGGGTTCCCCTATGGATATTGGCTCTGTTGGGAGGTTACATCCCATAAAATAAAAATAAAAAATGAGGATATATTAAAGAATGTATAAAAAATTTAAAGCAGAAAATGGGCTAACTGGAAGGCTTAATACCTTATATAATAACTCAAATACGCAGTGATTAAGGATTTATAAAGCCTAAAAAATGACATGGTGGTGTTAATAGGTCATGGAAAACAATATATTATTTAGAATAGATGATAAATTAATAAGAATAAACGATTTATAAAAGAAAACAATTTGGTTTTAATTCAGAAAATTGGCTCATGGATTGGCCCAAATTTTCAAAACCCACCATTTCCACCAAAATATTTAGGAACCCCCCAAAACAAAACATGCATTGAAATTAAATAAAATATTTCATCTAAAGAAGTTAGGGAAGTGACATACACACTATAAACCACATAAAACTCTTTGATTGTGTATTATACACCTATCATTTTTAATCATGAATACCCTCATGAATACTAATATGGCATTGAGGATGCTAAAATAGTCCAATATAATACATTAATGATATTATTCATCAAATTTTAAATATATCCCAAAACCAATGTCTTTTGTTATTTAAGAAACCCCCTTTAGAACCTCTTTGTTATAGAACTAAACATAAACTCTCCTATTGCCCATTATTAATGCATCAAAATGAAATTAGTCTTGTAATGGATTTTAATGTAAATTCATTTTAACATAAAAACCATCAATCAAATTGATAAAGAACTTATTACCATTTATTTTTTGATATAATTTAGTTAATTCGACATCAAGGATGTAAAATGAAATTTATTTTTCACATTAATATAGTCTCATCAACCAATAAACCATAAATTTTATTATAACATAAAATCATATCCCATTCTGATTTTTATCAACATCAATATATTCAAGTGATCATGTTCCATAACCGTGAAATTCAAAATGGAACATGTAGTTGTAATTGATATAAATTGAAAAAAATACTCTCTATGAAGAATGATATACTCTTTTCTAAACTATATCATTTGAATACCCTAATGACATTGAAAGGTCCCCTCATAAAATCAAATAATTTCATAAAATGGATCATGTTACAATTGTTTGAGAATATCCTGATTGGGGGAAATAATGAATTTTATTACCTATAATCATCATGTCAGATAATCTATATATTCAATTGCTTTCCCATGAATGATGAAGGATGTGATTCTACATATTTATACATCCCAAATATTTGAATAAATAAGTTTCAAATTCATTGATACATAGTTATAAATATATTTGAATATAATTTTCTTTTCAATTATATATTATAAAATTTTAATATAAAATATATATATTCATTTTTTATTAGTTTAAAAGTGTATATACACCCCTGTTCTATTACAACTTCTCAATGGTAAGGTGAAATAAATGGTTTTTTTATCCCTTAAAAATGTTAATATCACTTTTAAATACCTTCATTATATTTTTAATTTTTTTGTCTTTATAGTGGGATGTTTTTACATGAGGGTTTGGGTATTATATGTACTCTCCATTATTAATTTTTAAACCCCTTCTCCAACTTTATGTACTGTTGTATTAAACAATATTTTATATTATAGAGTTGGTTTGATCAATATATAAACTAATTCTGTTGGAGTTTGATGCCTGGAAGTTACCTCACTCTCAATTTAGGTGTGTGAACATCCAATGTACAATTGAGGAATTGGGTTTGGATATGTGTGGTAGATCTTCAATTTTTTTATATGAAAATTAATTATAATTTAGTATTCAATTAATGATATTGAAATTATTATATAAATGAATCAAAAATATTAATGTGTATAGTGGAAACAATTACCATTGTAGAGATTATTCATTTGAATGATATATATTGTTACCATAAGGGATGACTTTTATGAATGATGTATTTTATGGATGTTAATTTGAGAAGGATATTGTTCATATCATTACTCTTTTAGTTTTTTCAATTAATTTAAAATTACAAGAATCATAACCAATAATATTTTATAATAATTTGTCTAGATGGAGTGATTATTATTCCATGGTTTGGGAGTGATTAGATATTATTACAATTAATTTACAAAATTGATTAATCTTATTTTGATATTTATTGTACTAAATCTGATATCACCATGTAATTTCAATGAATAAAAATTGGTGATGTTTTAGAAATTGGGAAAA
Source organism: Viscum album (assembly GCA_963277665.1). Taxonomy (NCBI): domain Eukaryota; kingdom Viridiplantae; phylum Streptophyta; class Magnoliopsida; order Santalales; family Viscaceae; genus Viscum; species Viscum album. Next base: position 2,069,020,865 of record OY728160.1, read on the forward strand.
CGAGATGAACATGTTGTATAATAGTCATTTTATATATAATGTGTGTTACTATATTATTCTAGGTTGTAGTGGAGAACATGTCAATGTGTATAAAAATTACGTAAGTCAAATTTAAAATTTTTAATTATGAAATAATTTTATTTAAATACCTATAAGAGATGTTCTTATGAACTATAGTTTATAAATTATTCATTTGTGTGAAGCATAAATTTATAATTCCATATGAAATTCTATGTATAAATAGTTTTGAGGATGACAAGGTGATATGTAATGGTGAGGCCCAAATTTCATTTTTAATAGAATAAATTTTATTTTTACCAGAATATGGTTTTATTGATGTTGTTATTTCTTATAGATATTGAATCATTGTGAAGGAATGTGGATAGAAATTTGGAAAAAAACATTTTAAAAATTGGATTATCATTATGACTAAAAAAATTTCCATATCATCGAAATTTGATTGGTATACCAAATTTAGACGAAATTGATATGCGTTAATATATTGATGAATTTCTGTTTTTTATAATGGTATTTGAAAATAAAAAATTAGTTTAACTAAAAATGCTAATAACACGTCCCGTATATTCTATAAATTCTATGGTTGGTGTATAATCCTTAAAATAGAGAAAATTAACGATGTGGCTAAATGATTTCCACATATGGCCACTCAATACAACTTAAAATTCCTAAAATTAAATATCTTAGTGTCTATAGACACTTGAGTGATCAAAAATACAAAAATGAATAATGTGTTTTTAAAAAGGAAGTTATTCATTTTAGTTTTAATATGAAAATTACTATTTTAAAGAAGATAAGGAATTATAGTCATCATGAAATGATGGAGGATTGGGGAAGAAGAAGATATAAAGAGATTTTATTATATTGTTCTATAATGAAAATTAATATAAAGATGATGAAAAAAATATGAATATATAATAAATACATTGTGAATAATTTCATTAAAATAAGATGGAGGAGTAAGAGGGAAAAGCATATAATTATAAATTGAATTGGGGAAGGTATATAAATAACATTATGGATTCTTACATTGTATAATTACTCTATTCTTTTAATAATTTATATTTTATATTATTTCATTATTGTTTTAATAATAAAATAGTTTAGAAACATGTTTCTTATCATGAGTTCTTAGAATAACACCACTCATTGTATCCATCAGTTTGAATATTGTGGTTTATTGGTTAATTGGTAATTCATTATCCTTATAATGATATTTTTATCATTTTAGATTGGTGAGTCATATTAAATTTTTTTTAATCACACTATATTCATGTGTTATTATGTGTGATAATCTTGGAATGTTATCTTTTCATTTTTTTAACAGTTTTTGAATGAATTTTTATGGATAAACATCAATGGATGAAAATTATAATAATTCATGTGTTTTTATTTTAATATGAAACATATCATCCCATGTTCCTATAAATAATAATTTTTTTGTTTAATATTTAAAAGGATGTTGTACATCTTTTTCATCATGTTTTTACTATGAAATATTTAATTAAAAATATCAAATTAAATCTTTGAATATAATATGAATTAATATGATTGTTGAATTAGTATATAAAATATGGAATTCCAGAAGTTATCTTATGTATTTACTATTTTATGCAATGTTATTTATGGGTTAACATATGGGTATGTACCAAATTGTAATAATATAGAAATGAATTTAAATGATTAAATTATTTTTGAGAATTACAATCAATCATTGAATGAAATAATGTTTGTTCTTTTATAAAATGAATACATTATGGTCATGGTAATCATGATGACACATACATTTTTCAGGCATATTTATATGTAATTATCATTGATTTTGTTATTGTGTTCTACTAAAATTCCAATGAAATATATTTTTTTATAAAAATATTGGAAATTAAAATTGATGTATTGATTTGGATTCTAATGGATAAAATATTGATGATTTTATAACAAATTCATATACGAACAAAAGATGTTTTTATTTGAATATTGGTTATGTTTGTTTTATTTTTTCAATGGTCATAAAATATTTATGTGTAAAAAAATGGATCCCATTAAAAATATTCTTGAACTATATGCTACATGCTATAAAGTTGGCCTAGTTTTGATGACCAACCATTCAGCCCATGAGAAATCTCACTTGAGAGGATGGGTTGAGGGAACTGTCCAGCGGAATGCCTATGTTGTGAAAGGGGTGACTACTAGTGAACAATACAAATCTATGAGGCCGTGGGATAAAATATTCACTTTATATAGTGAGGTCCCAATGTGGCTATAGGAGTCCCCCAATTGTACTCTACCATCGTTGGCCGAATGGATCCATAGAATCATTTATAACGATGTCCTCAAAAGTGCTAATATGTTGTAGGTTATGATTTATATATGGTTTAATTTTCATAATATTTAAATACTAAATGCCTCCCTCATACACACCATGCCACTCAACAATGAAACATGTTTCCACATCCACCTTTTCCACCTTCAATTTCAATGACCATGACCTTTGTGCTCAATCTAGAACCTAAATTCCCACCACATACTGAGAACATTCTTGAACTAATCTCCACTATCGTTGTCCAAAAGCACCATTTAATCCTCAGTAATATTGAGTAACCTTCATGAAACCATTAATAAAGGATCCTTCGTCCAATTCGGAGGTTAAGTGATGAAGTGTCCATCACTAAAATAATCACCCACCCATAAATCAATACATTATATTTAATTAAATGGATAATAAACATTTAAGATCTTTTAATGTTAATTGTTTTTACAGAATTAGACCATAACTATTACATTACATCTCAAAAATTTCAAAGTAGACACCTCTATTCAGTTTAGATTTTTTCATAAATTAAAAAGTCTTGAAAAAATGTGTCATATCTAGTTACATGCTTTAGACATCATGACATTTCCATGATCTCATCCTTGACCCTATTCATTTTTAAGTCTTGTTTAAAACATTTCAAAACAGGGGATGTGCGTAAAAATCATAGTTAGGGTTATGAACCAAGGAAAGAGAACATTGTTCCATAAATACATACCATGAATAAGAAAATTAACATAACTTCTGAAATCATAAGATTTATTAATAACACATAGTAATCAAAAATCATAAAATTATGTTGTGGTAGACATAACATACTTATGTTTTAGCTTTCAATGCCACGTAGGGCGTTACATTTGGAATACCCATCACACTATATTCCTTAAATCTCTTAGGAGAAACATTAAAGTTTACCACCATCACATTACCCAATTCAATGGAGAGATATTATAAGGCCCCAGCCTTAAATCTTACATAATCTTGAGTTATTACATGATTAGACATTGAGGATATTTTCGGGTTTAGAGTTTTAGAGAATTAGATCATAAAACTTGCATTAAATTCCACATATAAACAAAGTGGTTACATAAAGATAGTATTCATCATTCCCATCAATGGAAAAATATTTAAAACAAAACATGGATTCTTTCTTGACACTTCCTTGACACTATCATCATATAATGTACCTCTCCCTTGACCTGTGAAAAACATTTCAAAAAAACATGGGATGAGCATAAAAAGCTAAGTAAGGGATATGAAAATATGTAAAGGAAACATGGGTAAATATATACATAAGAATGAAATCATACTTTACCCATAAAACATAAGCACTTTAACATACCTTATCAAATCATGAATAAATCATAGAAATCATAAGACATAAAGGTAACTTGATGCATTCATAACATTTTTACGTAGGGAGTAACCCTCTTGGTTACATTTGGAATACCCATCACAGTATATTCCCTAAATATCTTCGGAGAAACCTTAAAGTTTCACTACTTCGCGTTACCCAATGCATTGGAGAGCTATATCGGGCTCACCCTCCCTTAGTTTATCACAGAACCACCCGTCTTCATAATAATGCCCAAGAACCTCAACATAATCGTATCACATAAAACATGCATAAAGGAAACATAACATTCCCACCCTTCAATCACAAGATATCAATACAACACATTGATATAAAAAAGTTATGAAAACCATTTTCAATACCAATATAAAATAAAATTAAAACATGGTATTTATTTTTCTTTTAAAAAGAATGTATGGCTTGTAGAGGAAGTCGAAACTCAAATAATGGTCATGGCAGCGGAGAAGTCGTTGTCACCGCATACGTACGACAAAAACATTCCCTTTTGTCATTTAGTAAAATGCTTCGTATAAAAAAGATTCATTTTGGATAAATGTAAAATTCAAAGGGGTTTATACACCGTATAAAAGAAGGTTGTGTATAAAACAAAATATGCCTCAATGAAAGGAGATTGAGACGATGTCCCATACCTCAGGTCCGACTTGACTCGATCGTTCTTTAATTTCCTGAATAAAAAACTTGAGTTAATTTCTACTTGTTAAAGAACCTTTTTCAAGTTCATTATTCCTTTTATATCACTTATTTCCATGTCATGAACACTATGTAATTATTTAAGTTAATAACGGTCATTTTAACGATCATTGGTACTTGATTCATAAATAAGCCTTTTTAATTACAAGTTGTTCATGTATCCATTATATCCAGAATGGTATTCATGATGTAGATATTATATATGTCATATATATCCAGTACATGTATGCATTTATAATATTACATTATCATTTAGAGGTAAGAAATGAAATGCACCGTTCATAGAGACGGTAAGTAGTACATACGCATGAACACTACTTCCATTTCTATTTCGTATTTTATAAAATGGAATCATAATTATATAAAGGTATATTATAATTCCAGTATAACATCATATATAACATCATATTTCCATCCTTTATACATCCCACATATGGTATTTAACGAATCAACTCACATTGAGGGGGCGGTAGTCCGCACTTCCTTAAATGAAGATATCATGTTTACCCATAATGGAAACCATAAAGGTATACCCAAAATGAAAAATACAGCAGCTTAAGGAAAACATAAACATATTATATATCATATATAAATATAGTGTCATCTTAATGTCCACCTTTGAAGGTGTTAAAGGAATTTTTAACAATCATCGTTTCGGGAGGCATAAATTCACCATCCACGGTAACCGTATGTTCTTTAACCATTAGATGTAGGTGTGTGTAAGTGTAGCTTGAATCCTTATTATAACAACATCCTAGTATATTGAGGATAATGTATTTCTTACAAAAGAAAAGAATAAAAATAGTTTATGGGGTTGGAGAAGCAAAATAAAACAAAAGGACTCAAAAGAAGACATTACCTTAAAATCGGGTAACTCTCTTAGATTTGAGCTCAATGGATTCCTTGGGAAGTCTTCTACCCAATGTGAGGCTTCAAGGAGTAATAGAGGGAAGTGGAGAGACAAAATGGGCATGGGTTGGCCGAGCCAAATGCTTTGGGAGTGTGGGTAAGGAGGTAGAGGTGGGGGCCTTTTATAAGAGGAGAGGAGGGGCACTCTTGGAAAGTAAAGAAATATTACTTTATTTGAAAATGAGTTTCGGATTTAAATGGTCCCACATTGATATAATTCGAGGATAAGGTGATAAGGGTTCGAAAAACTCCCATCCAATAGGTTTTGGACATGTGTAGGTCATAGATTTTACATTATCTTTTCAATTTATTTAAATCCTTTATTAATGAGGTAATCGCTACATCATTATGATGTCATAAATACATTTATATATTTAATGTCAAAATTTTATAATAAAAATACTATGATGTATTAAATCTTTTTAGATTTCCAATTAATATTTATAATAAAAAATATGACTTGTATAACCCCATATAAAAATTGTTTTCGTAAAACATATTATGTTTGTGTCATTTTTACTTTTACATTAAATAAAAGGTTATTTATGTCATTTCCCAACCAAAGTGGCTCCATGGGGTCCCCAAGTTGACCCATGGCTTGTCTTGGCCGGGCATGACACATCCAATAAGGTTAGGACATGTGTATAGGTCATTTCATATTATTAAAGCATTATTTTTACCTTAAACTACACTAATTACCACTAATCGCGATTAAAAACTTAATAAGTTACTATTCACCAAAAAATTATTTTAATCTCATTGAACCACATTTTACTTCATAATGACAACCACGTATGTAAGATTTTTGAAAATTAAATCACAGAAGTGACAAGGTTTCATTTAAACGAAAAATCAGTTTTTTTAACTACCACTTAGTGATTTCACTATTAATCAAAAATTGATGTTTTTCAGAAAAATCCCAAAAATTCATCCTAAGCTATATTTGATATTTAGAATTCAAAAATGAAGTCCGTTTTACAAAATTCAAAACATATAAGTCACATTAATTAATTTAATAATTAATTTCCGTTGTCAGAGCAAATAACGTGTTTTTATGAACAATATGTATCAAAAGATTGACACTAGTTTAAGTCTGATTTCAAAGTGAAATTAATTCCAATGACCACTATTGGATTTAATGGTAAAAATACATTCTAATTTCACTTTAAAAAAAATTCAACAGATCATCTAATCATATAAATAAATTTTATTAAAAAGTGGTTTTGAATTAAAATACAACATTTTACAGTATTCATTAAAAAATGAACTTTATCAGAAAGATACCAAAAATTTACACAAAGTAAATTTTTATGTCCCAATCATAAAGAATAAGTTTATTTTGACAATCATACCTTATAAAAGTTTCAAAAGATAGATTTAAAAATGGGTTGCCATCAAAAGGCTGTAAAACAATCTTTCAAAAATATTAGTGTGTTCCATGCTTAAGATTGGATTTATTTTTATTTTAAGCCTCTAAAACACTATCTAGTTCATTAATAGACATAGATAAAAATATCTATTATTCATTACTTACTTGGGATGTTACATCCTTCCCCCCATTAGAAAACTGTGTCCCCGCAATTTATTTACTTATCGAATAAATGGGTGTACTTATCCCTCATTGCATTTTCAGATTCCAATGTTGCCTCTTCAATCATGTTGTTTTTCCACAAATCCTTTCCTGATTAATCACCTTATTCCGTAACACTTGCTCCCTGTGGTCAAGAATCTGGACCGGTTGTTCCTCATTAGATAGGTTCTCTTCCAGCTGAACTACCTCTGGACTCAAAACATGAGATGGATCTGGCATGTACGTTATCAGCATCGAAACATGAAAAACATTGTGTACCTGAGATAAACTCGGAGGTAAAGCCACCCGGTATACAACTAATCCAACTCTCTCCAGAATTTCTTATGGTCCAATAATCCTTGGGCTCAGCTTTCCTTTCTTACCAAATCTCATCACACTTTTCCAAGGAGAAACCTTGAGAAAAACATGATCACCTACCTCGAAAGATAGATCCTTCCTCCGGTTATCCGCATAACTCTTCTGCCTGCTCTGAGCTGTTCTCATGTGCTTCTGAATCAGCTGAACTTTCTCTGACTTCTCTTCTACCAATTCTGGTCCCATCAACTTCCTTTCACCCACTTCATCCCAGAAAGCTGGAGTTCGACACCGCTTCCCATATAATACCTGAAATGGTGCCATCTGTATACTGGAATGAAAACTGTTATTATATGAAAATTCAACCAAAGTAAGATGTTGGTCCCAACTTCCCTGATAATACATCGAACAATCTCGTAGCATATCCTCTAAAGTCTGAATTGTTCGTTCTGACTGCCCATCTGATTGAGGATGAAAAGCTATACTAAAATTTAATTCAGTACCCAACGACTTCTGAAGGACTTTCCAAATGTTAGAAGTGAACTTAGGATCACGGTCAGATACAATGGAGAGAGGAAATCCATGTAACCTGACTACATCTTTAAGATACAAACGGGAAAGTTGATCCAGGGAAAAAGTATCTCGTATAGCAAGGAAACGAGTAGACTTGGTAATGTGATCAACAATAACCCAGATTGCATTATTATCTCGATATGTCTTCGGTAATCCCACAATAAAGTCCATCGATATATTCTCCCATTTCCACTTTGGCACTGGTAATGGTTGAAGCATCCCTTTCGGTAACTGCCACTCTACTTCAACCTACTGACAAGCCAAACACTTCACAGTAAAATCAGCAATATCTCTTTTCATTCCATCCCACTAGTAATACTCCCGCAGATCTCTGTACATCTTAGTACTGCCAGGATGAACTGAAAACGGAGAACTATAAGCTTCACATAACAACTATCTCTTCAACTGTGAATCACAAGGCACACACAATCACTTCCCAAATCTCAAAACACAATCATTATCAATGTTGAATTCATGAAACATACCTTTCTGAACCAGCTCTACCTTTTTCTGCAACTCACTGTCTTGCTTCTGTGCTTTCTTGATTCAATCTGATAGAGATGATCTCACTGATACCTGAAACAAAATATAAGAACTTCCTGCACCAACAACTTCTATTCCAAAGTTCATCAAATCTTTAACCAAAGGATCACATTCCAAACACAACATTGCTAATGAAGCATTACTTTTTCGACTCAAAACATCACCCACTTTATTTGCTTTTCCCGGATGGTAATGAATTGTAAAATCATAATCCTTGATTAATTCTAGCCATATCCTTTGTCTCATGTTCAATTCTTTATGAGTTTATATATACTTTAAACATTTGTGATCAGTATATATTTCACACTTTACTCCATACAAGTGATGCCTACAAATTTTTAAATCAAAAACAACAACAGCTAATTCCAAATCATGTGTAGGGTAATTTACCTCATGAGTTTTCAACTGTCGTGAAGAATAAGAAATTACCTGATCATTCTGCATTAGGACACAACCATGTCCTTTCAATGAAGCATCACTGTATATAACAAACTCACCATTCCGGGAAGGTAGTGCCAAAACTGGAGCATTCACCAATCTTCTTTTCAATTCCTGAAAAAAATAATCACATTCTTTTGTCCAGATAAACTTAACACCCTTCCGAGTTAGCTTAGTCATTGAACTAGATAATCGTGAAAAAATTCCAAAAAACCTTCGGTAATAGCCTGCCAAACCAAGGATGCTATGAATCTCAGTTACATTTGGGGGTCTTGGCCATTCTTCAACAACCATTGTTTTTACAGGATCAACAGTTATCCCATCTTTAGAAACAATATGACCAAGGAAAGAAATTTGTTGCAACCAAAACTCACACTTTCTGAATTTTCCATACAGTTTCTTTTATTTTAAGTTTTGCAAGATAACCCTTAAATTACTTTCATGCTCCTCTTTTACTTTTAGAAAACACCAAAATATCATCAATTAAAACTACCAACATTTTTCACCTGAGTCAACTGAGCCATCACTGCAACAAACTGTTTAGTTCTGATTCTGACCATCTCAGGATACTGATTTGAAAGGTCATTTTCCTTTGTATGCCTTCTGAGGAAATCTGTTCTGTTTCCTCTATGAAAATCCATTCATAACACCGAAATATCTTAGTTGAAGCAACATGGTAATCTGTAAAGGCTATATCATTTCAATCATACCATAAATTAATTTATCATTTAACACTTTTCTAACTCCTAAAGTTGTCTAAACCGACGGTTGATACCAACTATAAGGCCCCATCCTTAAACCTTACTTAATCTTGAGTTATTACAAGATTACACATTGAGCTTCTTTTCGGGTTTAGAGTTTTAGAGAATTAGATCATAAAACTTGCATTACATTCCACATATAAACAAAGCGGATACATAAAGATAGTATTCTTCACTCCCATCAATGGAAACATATTTAAAATAAAACATGGATTCTTTCTTGACACTTCCTTGACACTATCATCATATCATGTACCTTTCCCTTGACCCGTGAAAAACATTTCAAAAAAACATGGGATGAGCATAAAAAGCTCAGTAAGGGATATGAAAATATGGAAAGGAAACATGGGTACATATATACATAAGAATGAAATCATACTTTACCCATAAAACATAAGAACTTTAACATACCTTATCATATAATGAATAAATCATAGAAATCATAAGACATAAAGGTAACTTGAGGCATTCATAACATTCTTACGTAGGGAGTAACCCTCTTGGTTACGTTTGGAATACCCATCACAGTATATTCCCTAAATCTCTTCGGAGAAACCTTAACGTTTCACTCCTTCGTGTTACCCAATGCATTGGAGAGATATATCGGGCTCACCCGCCCTTAGTTTATCACGGAACCACCCGTCTTCATAATAATGCCCAAGAACCTCAACATAATCTTATCACATAAAACATGCATAAAGGAAACATAACATTCCCACCTTTCAATCACAAGATATCAATAAAAACATTGATATAAAAACATTATGAAAACCATTTTCAATACCAAAATAAAAGAAAAGTAAAACATGGTATTTATTTTTCTTTTAAAAAGAAGGTATGGCTTGTAGAGGAAGCCGGCACTCAAATAATGGTCATGGCGGCGGAGAAGTCGTTGTTGCCACATACGTATGACAAAAACATTCCCTTTTGTCATTTAGTAAAACGCTTCGTATAAAAAAGATTCCTTTTGGATAAACGTAAAATTCAAAGGGGTTTATACACCGTATAAAAGAAGGTTGTGTATAAAACAAAATATGCCTCAATGAAAGAAGATTGAGACGAAGTCCTATACCTCGGGTCCGACTTGACTCGATTGTTTTTTAATGTCCTGAATAATAAACTTGAGTTAATTTCTACTTGTTTAAGAACCTTTTTCAAATTCATTATTCCTTTTATATCACTTATTGCCATGTCATTAACACTATGTAATTATTTAATTTAATAACGGTCGTTTTAATGATCATTGGTACTTGAGTAAAAAATAAGCCCTTTATTATTACAAGTTGTTCATGTATCCATTATATCCAGAATGGTATTCATGAAGTAGATATTATATATGTCATATATATCCAGTAAATGCATGAATTTATAATATTACATAATCATTTAGAGGTAAGAAATGAAATGCACTGTTCATGGAGACGGTAAGCCGTACGTACGCATGAACGCTACTTCCATTTCTATTTCATATTTTATAGAATGGAATCATAATGATATAAAGGAATATTATAATTCCATTATAATATCATATATAACATCATAGTTCCATCATTTATACGTCCCACATATGGTATTTAACGAATCAACTCACTTTGAGGGGGCGGTAGTCCGCACTTCCTTAAATAAAGATATCGTGTTTACCCATAATGGAAACCATAATGGTATAACCAAAATGAAAAATAAAGAAGATTAAGGAAAACATAAACATATTATATATCATATATAAATATAGTGTCATATTAATGTCGACCTTTTATGGTGTTAATGGAATGTTGAACAATCATCGTTTCGGGAGGCATAAATTCACCATACACAGAAACTGTATGTTCTTTAACCATTAGATGTAGGTGTGTGTTAGTGTAGCTTGAATCCTTCTTATAAAAACATCCTATTATATTTAGGATACTGTAGTTGTTACAAAATAAAATAATAAAAAGAGTTTAGGGTGTTGGTGAAGCAAAATAAAACAAAAGGACTCAAAAGAAGACATTACCTTAAAATCGGGTAACTCTCTTCGATTTTAGCTCAAAGGCTTCCTTGAGAAGTCTTCTGCCCAAAGTGAGGCTTCAAGGAGTAAGAGAGGGAATTGGAGAGACAAAATGGGCAGGGTTTCGCCGAGCCACATGCTTTGGGAGTATGGGTACGGAGGTAGAGGTGGGGGCCTTTTATAATAGGAGAGGAGGGGCACTCATGGAAAGTAATGAAATATTACGTTATTTGAAAATGCGTTTCGGATTTAAATGGTCCCACATTGACATAATTTGAGGATAAGGTGATAAGGGTTCGAAATACACCCATCCTATAGGTTTTTGACATGTGTAGGTCATATATTTTACATTATCTTTTCATTTTTATTTAAATCCTTTATTAATGAGGTAATCGCTACATCATTATGATGTCATAAATACATTTATATATTTAATGCCAAAAATTTATTAAAAAAATACTATGATGTATGAAATATTTTTATCTTTCCAATTAATATTTATAATAAAAAATATGAATTCTATAACCCCATTTAAAAATTGATTTCGTAAAACATATTATGTTTGTGTCATTTTTACTTTTACATTAAATAAAAAGTTATTTATGTCTTTTCCCAACCAAAGTAGCTCCATGGGGTCCCCAAGTTGACCCATGGATTTTATTGGTCGGCCATGACACATCCAATAAGGTTAGGACATGTTTCTAGGTCATTTAATATTATTAAAGCATTATTTTTACCTTAAACTACACTAATTACCACTAATCGCGATTAAAAACTTAATTAGTTACTTTTCAGCAAAAAATTATTCTAATCTCATCGAACAAAATTTTACTTCTTAATGACAACCATGTATGTTGGATTTTTGAAAATCAAATCACAGAAGTGACAAAGCTTCATTTAAACAAAAAATCAGTTTCTTTAACTACCACTTAGGGATTTCACTATTCATCAAAAATTGATGTTTTTCTGAAAAATCCCAAAAATTCACCCTAAGCTATATTTGATATTCCAAATTCAAAAATGAATTCAGTTTTACAAAATTCAAAACATATAAGTCACATTAATTAATTTAATAATTAATTCCCGTTGTCAGAGCAAATAGCGTGTTTTTATGAAACAATAAGTATCAAAAGTTTGACACTAGTTTAAGTCTAATTTCAAAGTGAAATTAATTCCAACGACCACTATTGGATTTAATTGTAAAAATATATTCTAATTTCACTTTAAAACTATGTAAATATATAATATAATCATATAATTAAATTTGATTAAAAAGAGGTTTTGAATTAAAATACAACATTTTACACTATTCATTAAAAAATGAACCTTATCAGAAAGATACCAAAATTTTACACAAAGTAAATGTTTATGTCCCAATCATAAAGAATAAGTTTATTTTGACAGAAATAGCTTATAAATTTGTAAAAAGATAGATTTAAAAATGGTTTTCCATCAAAATGATGTAAAATAATCTTTTAAAAATATTAGTGTGTTCCATGCTTAAGATTGGATTAATTTTCATTTTAAGCCTCTAAAACACTATCTAGTTCATTAATAGACATAGATAAAAATATCTATTATTCATTACTTACTTGGTATGTTACATATATCTCATGCTCACCCACCATAGGTTTATCATTGAACCACCCTTATACATAAACAATGCCCCAAAACCATGACATATTCATAACACATAAAACAAACATAAAAGAAAGATAACATTTCAATATATCAATCAAAATATATCATATATTTTCATAAAAGATCAATTATAAAAACCATTATTAAAACCATATACATCAAATAGTATATGGTATTTACTTTCCTTTTGAAAACATTACTTCTTGTCAAGGAATCCAAAGATCAAATAATATTCACGGCGGCAGAAAGGTCATTGTCACCGCTTACGTTAACAGAAACATTCATTTTCTTCATTTAGTAAAACGAATCACAGAAAATTATTCTAATTGAATGAAATGAAAAGTCAAATGTGTTAATACACCATTTAAAATAATGCCATGTATAAAACAAAATATTCCTCAATGAGAGTAGATTAAGACGAAGTACCTTACCTCATGTCTGACAAGAATTGTTTATTCTTTAGTCTCCATAATATTTTACTATAGTTAATTTTGAATTTATTATGAAATTTTTTAATGATTATTATTAAATTTATATCACTTATTACCGTGTTATAAACATTATGAAATCATTTATGTTAATAATGGTAGTTTCGTCAGTGTTTGGTACTTGAGTCAAAATGAACTTCTTATATTTACAAATTGTGCATGTCGTCAAAAATTAATTTATCACCATAATGATATTAATGATATATATATCATATATATCATAAATATATATTATATATATGTATTTATAATATTACATAACATTTGGAGATAATAAATTATATGCACAATTGATGAAGACGGTAAGTCGTACGTACGCAAGAACGCTACTTTCAACAATATTTCATATTTAATGGAATGTAAAACTAATGATACATAGATATATTATAATTCCAGTATAATATTATATATAATTTCTATAACTCCATTGTTTATATGTTCCATATAAGGAATCAACGAATCATATAACTTTGAAGGGGCGGTAGTCCGCATTTCCTCAAATGAAATTATTTTGTTTACCTATTATGGAAAACATACATGTATGATATAAATGTAAAATACAGATGAATAGAAACAATATAAATATAATATAAACCACATATAAATATATTGTGATCATAATGGCCACCATAAGAGGTTATAGAAGAAAATTGATTAATCATCATTTCGTGAGGCAGTAGTTCGACATCCACATAAACAATATGTTCATTACCCATTTGATGGAGGTGTGTGTATGTGTAGTTATAATCATTCTTATATAAAAATAGTAGTATATTGAGTATAGTATTGTAATTATATAATAAATGAAGAAAAATAATTTAAGGGGATGGAGAAGTAATAAAATAAAATAATTTAAGAGAAGATGTTACCTTTAAATCGGGTAACTTCCTTTTGTTTGAACCAAAAGGATTTCTTGGAGTGCCTTATGTCTAAGGTATGAATTATAGGTGGAATAGTGAGATGTAGAGAGCTTAATTGGGAAGGTTTGGGATGATCCAATTTTCTTGAGAGTTGAGGGTAATAGGTAATAGGTGAAGGATTTTTATGAGTGCAAGATGGCATATTTAGAAAAGTTTGAAAATTTTATTTTATTATATAACTATTTTTGGTTTCTAATGGTCCAAATCATATTAAACATGAAGATAACATGACCCTTTTTCAACATAATATCATCCAATAATAATTCTCCAGGTTTTAGAAATATTTTTATATTTATAATCATATTTATTTAAATCAGTCATCAATAAGGTAAACACAATATCATTATTGTGCCATAAATAATTTTATTTATTTGATGAATAAAATTATAAAAAAATACCCCGATGTAGGAAATATTTTTAGAATTCAAATAAATATTGATTTTCGAAGTGATAACATATATAACCCAATATATTAATTGATTTACTAAAATGTATATGTTCAGGTCATTTTGTTCATTACTTTAAATTAATAAATATAATGTGTCATTATAACTCTTATGTGGCTCCATGGTGTCCCAAAATCAACCCAAAGATTTCCACGGTCGAAAATGTATAATCCATTAAAATTATTACACATGTTACGATAATTTTATATTATTATAATTTTATTTTTACATTGAATTTCTTTATTTAACATTAATCGTGGCAAATAAAACACAAAATTTAGTATTCACCAAAAAATATTTTCATCTTATTGAACCACATTTTCCAATGTAATGACAACCATGTATGTTAGATTTTCAAAATTAAATTGACAGAAATTTTAAAATTTGATTTAAATGTAAAATTCTATTTTTTAACTACTACTTGATGTTTTCAATATTCAATAAAAAATTGACTTTTTTAGAAAAATACCAAATATTCAGTCAATGCAATATTTGATATTCTGAATTCATAAACGATGCCTATATTACCAAATTATAAAAATATATACTGGTTTAATTAATTAATATTAATTCCCGTTATAAAAAAATGCATGTTTATAGGAAATCATAATTATCAAAAGATTGACAGCGGTTTATGTCTAATTTCAATGTGAAATTACCTCCATTTTGGATTAAATTGTAAATATGTAATCTAACCAAAATTTAAAACCAATTAGAAATAAAATATATCTATACAAATAAATTATATTAAAAAGCTATTTTGAATTAAAATAGAGTATATTTCACTATTCATTTTAAATTTAATTTTATCCGAACAATACTAAAAATTTATGAAAAGTAAATTTTGATGTCCAAATTATAAAGAATTATTTTATTTTGTAAAATCGAACTTATAGAAGTGACTAAAACTAGATTTAATGAGGTTTATCCATCAATAGGTGATAAATTGACCTGTTAAGAAATATTAGAGTATTAATGCATAAAATTAGATTCATTCACATTTTAAGCCTCTATTTTTTGGGATAAATGTGAAAAAATTTAAAAAACTTATATATTTATATTGAAGGTAGTTATATTCATTCCTTCTAATATAACAACTAGAAATTAACATCAATATAAAAATATATTATTATTTTTTAGTATGACTAATTATTGTATTGAACAGTAGACATTGGAGGAACCCAATGTTTAGTGTCAGGTATGTCGTCAAACAGAGAAACCCATTTAAAGTAAAGTTAATATTTTATTTAGAAATTTTAAAAAATATGAGAATTTTTTATTCATTATTTACCAAAGATGTGACATTCTTCCCCAACATTGGGAATTGTGTCCCCCCAATTCTATTGACATATATAATATGTGGGGGTATTTATCTCTCATAGAATTTTCAGATTCCCATGTTGCCTCATCACCTTTACGGTTTTTCCAAAAAAAATACTGCGTGATGAATTTCATTATTTAGCAAAACATGCTATATACGGTCAAGAATCTAGACTAGTTGTTCCTCATAAAAGTGATTTTATTCCAACTAAATTACCTCCGGGATCAAAACATGGGACGTTCAGGCATATACCTTCTCAACTTTTAAACATGAAGAACATTGTGTAACTAGGATAAACATTGAAGTAAATACACTCTGGAGGAAACTGATCTAACTTTCCCCTTGATTCCATATGGTCCAATGATCCGTGGAAACAAAATTCCCTTCATAACAAAACACATCACACATTTACATGGAAAAACATTGAGAATGAAATGATCACCTACCTCAAAAGAGAGATTATTCCTCAAGTTATCCGTATAACCTTTTTTCCACCTCTGAGCTATTATCATGTGCTTCTGAATCAACTAAATGTTTTCTACCATCTCTTCTACCAATTTTGGTACTATCAACTTCTTTTCACTTACTTTATCCCAAAAAGCTGGAGTTCAAAAATGCTTCCCATATAATCCATCAAATGGAGCTATCTATATACTAGAATGAAACTATTATTATAAGAAAATTCAACCAAAGGGTGACGATGGTCTCAAATTTTCTGTTAATCCATGGAGAAAGCACATGACATATCTTTTAAGATATGAATAGTTCATTCTATCATACCATTTTATTTATGATGAAATGTTGTACATAATTTCCATTTAGTACCTAACGACTTTTGAAGGCCTTTCCAAAAGTTAGATGTAAACCTAGTATAATGATCCGATACAATAGAGAGGAAAAATCCTTGAAACTTAACTATATCATTAACATACAACCAAGAATGTTGATTTTGAGACAATGTATCCTGAATTGAATATAAATGAGTATATTTAGTCAATCAATCAACAATAACTCAGATTTCTTTATTACCTCCATATGTCAATGGTAATCCCACAACGAAGTCTGTGGACATATTTTCCCATTTCCACTCTGGTACTGGTAATGATTGAATCATCTCTTTTAGTAAATACCTCTCTGCTTTAACCTACTGACAAGTCAAACCCTTCAAAAAAAATTCAACAAATATATATTTTCCTTACATCCCACCAAGAAATCTCATGAAGATCTCAATAAATCTTAGTAATTCTTGGATGAATTGAATATTGTGTATTATAAGATTCACATAAAAACCCTTTCTTCAACTATTAATAACAAGGCACACATAATCTCTTCCAAAACCTCCAAACACAATCATTATCAACGTTAAAATCAGGCAACATACCCTTCTGAACCAACTCTATCTTTTTCTACAACTCATTGGCATCCTTCTGTGCTAGCTTAATTCTATATAATATGGGTTATTTTACTTACACCTGAAACCAAAATACGTAAATTTCTTGCATCGAAATCTTCTATGCCAAATTTCATCAAGTATTTAATAAATAGATCTTGTTCCAAATGAAACAAGTTTAATGTAGCATTACATTTTTGACTTGAAGCTTGAACCACTTTATTTTCCTTTCCTGGATGGTAATAAATTGTGCAATAATAATCCTTGATTAATTATTCCCATCTCCTCTATCTCTTGTTCAATTCTTTCTCATTTAATATATACTTCATACAATTTTTATCAGTTTATATTTCACACTTTAATCGATACAAATGATGCCTCAATATTTTTTTGGAAAAAACAATAGTAGGTAATTCCAAATCATGTGTAGGGTAATATAACACACGAGGTTTCACCTGACGTGAAGCATAAACAATTAACCGATCATTCTTCATAAGGATAAAACCATTTCCTCTCCATGAAACATCGCTCTAGATAACAAACACACCATTTTTAGAGGGTAAAGTCAAAACAAGAGCATTCACCAATCTTTATTTCAATTCATGAAAAAAATCATCACATTCTTTTGTCCAGATGAACATAACACCTTCTCATGTTAATTTAGTCTGTGGGCTAGATATCTATGAAAAATACTCAACAAACCTCATGTAATAACCTTATAAACCATGATAACTATGGATCTTAGTTATATTTGTGGGACTTAGCCATTCTTTGACTTCTTTTGTTTTAGCAGGATCATAAGTTATTGATTTTTTTTAAACAATGTCACCAAGGAATGAAATTTTTTGTAACCCAAACTCACACTTTCTGAATTTTCAATACAGTTTATTTTCTTACAACATTTGTAATACATACCTTAAATTAAATTCATTTTCTAATATATTTTACAAATAAAACAAAATATCATCAATAAACATAACAAAAAAACATATCAAAAAACTTATGGAAAATTATATTCACTAGATCCATGAATACGGTAGGTGCATTGGTTAACCTAAAATGCATAACTATAAATTCATAATGGCCATATCTATTATGAAATGTGGTCTTTGGAATGCCTCCTTCCTTTATATTCAACTGATGGTACCCCGACCTCATGTCAGTATTCGAAAAATACAGAGCTCCCTTGAGCCAATCAATCAAATCATCAATATGAGGAAAATGATATTTGTTTTTAATGTTTATGTTATTCAATGAACTATAATCAATGCAAAGTCTCATTGAATCATCATTCTTTTTATAAAACCAGACAAGAAAACCCCATGGTTATGTGAAAGGTCTAATGAAACCTTTTTCTAATAACTTCTATAGTTTCTTCTTTAACACTAAAAGGTCTATTTGTTTCATTCGATATAGTGGTTTTGAAATTGGATTAGCATCCAGAACTAAGTCAAACTTAAATTCATCTTCATAATCCGGTATACAACCAAGAAAATCATCAGGAAAAAAATCATGGTATAAATTTACCATTGGATCATCATTAATCTGAATAGTTTCTTTGTTTTCAACAATATGATCATGGTAATATTCAGTTCCTTATTTTACTAGTTTCTCATATTCATGATATGTTTTTAGAAGTAAGTATTCGTTCTGTTAAAGAAAATATAAATAATTAAAAAAATGAAACCTCTTTATCTCTACAGTCAATCCAAGAATTATCATAAGAAACACAATCCATAGCCAAAATAATATCAAACTATACTAGAGGGAAGACAATAAGGTATGCAGGTATATTCTTTCTGCACAACAGGACATGAAGGATCTAATAATTCATTTTTGTCTAAACATTTCCTCCTACTTTTTTACTATATGTTCATGATTAATATATTTGAGATGGAATTGCATATTTACTAAAAAAATCTCAAAAATGAATGAATGTGTATACCATATATCAAACAACACATTTGCATAATCTAAAAAAACAAACAATGTACCTAATATTACTTAATTTGATGGCACAACATCTGCTTATGTAGATGAAGAGGATTTCACCACCCCTTTCTTCTTGTAGTTTGGCATCTTTCTCTTAGTTGATCT
Source organism: Viscum album (assembly GCA_963277665.1). Taxonomy (NCBI): domain Eukaryota; kingdom Viridiplantae; phylum Streptophyta; class Magnoliopsida; order Santalales; family Viscaceae; genus Viscum; species Viscum album. The sequence continues at coordinate 2,069,040,658 of OY728160.1, forward strand.
ATTCGTTGGACACTAATATTCAACATGACCAATTTAATTTCATATAAAACATTTTACCGACTATAAATGAAATTTTTTTTCATAACCATATCCTGATCTTTTTTAGTGAAAAAAAGGCATATGTCCCATTTTACCACATTCATAGCTCTTACTAGAATTCAAAATACATTCTCGCGCATGATTTTGGCCACAATTTTCACAAACTCTAAACATAATTTTCTTACATAATACTATTTTAAATATTTTATCCCATTCATCTACGACTACATCCTCTAATTCTATTATTTGTTAAATAACACCTGATATTATGTACACACAATTTCTACCTTTTTTTTACATTGAACATGTTTTTTATAACATTATAATTCAAAAGAAGAAAAATCCCTCGGATTATTTGGATTTAATATTGTGTTAAAATTATTGATTTAACTATCATTTTCTCATTTGATTATTGGAGCATACCTTACGAGTTGAGTGAATTTTTCTTCACAAGTAGCCACATAGTCATCTTCCTACCTCTGTTTCAAGAATTGTTTTTCTATCCTAAGACGAACCACCTAACGAAAACATTTCTCAAGAAAAAAAAATTGAATTAATCCCAATCAAGAGCATAAATATCCTCACTATCCCTGATATTTTTCACCATCGGCCACCACTAATCAGTATCACCTTCATTATTTTAAACATCACGAAAAAAAAATTTCTGTTCTGAACACCCCATTACATCGAAAATAATTTTCTAGTAGTTTAATCCACCCGTCTCCTAGAACATGTTCAGATGATCCTCTGAATGATATGGGATCTCGTCTTATTAAATTCTCCACTACTAACAAGTTCCTATGTGGTTGATCTAAATTATCTCATGCATGGAGACCACAACCATTTATAGAATGAGTAAAAAAATTTATCACTGCAATAAACTGTTCAGTACAGATTCCGACATTCCCTGATTGCTGATTTGGAAAATTTAATTCCTCTTGATGTCATCCCAACATAGCTTCTAGGTTTCCTCTACTGAAGACAATTCTGAATAAATAAAAATCAAAGACGGGGAAACATGGTAATCTATATATTCTATATCATGTCAATCATACTATAAATTAATTTTTTGGTCATTAATTTAACACTATTTAATATCTTTAAGTTGTCTAAACAAACCATTGATATCAACTATAAGCAACCTGCCATAAAACATTACATAATCTTGAATTAAATTTATAATTCACATTGAGGATCTTTTCAGGTTTAGATTTTTGAGGAATTAGTCCAGAACTATTAAATTACATCTAAATAATTACCTAGTTGATACTTCTACTATTTTTTTCATATGGTAAAAAATCTTGAATAAAAGATTATTGTCTTGTTACATGTTTTATATTTCCCGACTTTTCCATAATACCTTCCTTGACCCTATTCATATTTATGTCCAACAAAATACATTTTAAAACATTGGATGAGCATAAAATTATTAGTAAGTTTTATAAGACATTGAAAGAGAACATTATTCCATCAATACATAGCAAGAATAAGCACATCAACATACCTCATGAAATCATAAGATTTATGAATAACACATCTTAATCACAAATCATAAAGGTAACTTGTGTCATCCATAACATACATATGTTTTAGATTTCACACCCACATAGGGAGTTACATTTCGATTAACCATCGTAGTATTGTCACTAAATCTCTTAGGAGAAAAATTTATGTTTACCTCCATCATGTTAACAAATGCATTGGAGAGATATATCGAGCTAAACCACCCTTTGGTTTTCATGAACCACCCACATAGGTAAACAATTCCCAAGAACCATAACATATTCATAACACATCAAAATGACATAAAGGAAAGGAAAAAAATTCCTTATTTAAATAACAATATATCATATATTGACCTAACAAATACATTACAAAACCCATTTTGAATACCAAAATTTGTAAAAGGGTATAAGGTATTCAAATTCCTTTTAAAAATATTATGGCTTGTTAAGGATTCCAAAGATCAAATAATACTCATAGTAGCAGAAAGGCCATTGTCACCGCTAAAGTTAAAAGAAACATTATTTTTTTCATTTAGTAAAACGCCACATAGAAAAACATTCCCTTTGAATGAAATGAAAATTAAAAGTTGTTTATGCACCGTATAAAAAATTTCATGTAAAAAAAACATGCCTCAATAAAAGGATATTGAGATGAAGTCCCTTAACTTGGGTCTGACTTGACCCATTCGTACTTTAATCTCTTGAATAATAAACAAATGTTAATTTCTACTTCCTTAAGAACATTTTTATTGATTATTATTCAATTTATATCACTCATTACCATTCTATAAACATTATGCAATAATTTATTTAAATAATGGTTGTTTTGTTTATATTTGGTACTTGAGACAAAAATGATCTTATTATATTTAAAAGTTGTCCATGTGTTCAAGATTATATTACCTCCAGAATGATATTCATGATTCAGATTTCAAATATATCATATTATATATATATATATATATTACAAAGTATTTGTAGATAAGAAATGAAATTCACAATTAATGGAGATGGTATGTTGTACGTACGCATGAACAATACTTTCATTAATATTTCATAGTTAACTGAATGAAAAGTTTAGGATACATATGTATATTATAATTATAGTATAATATCAAATATAATATTAGAAACTTTATCCTTTATAGGTTCCATGTATGTCAAAAACATGTCCTATCACATAGAGGGTGAGATAGTCTCCACTTCCTCAAATAAAATTATCGTGTTTACCCATTATGAAAACCATAATGGTATGATATAAATGAAAAATATTGAATCATAGAGACAATATAAATATAATATAAATCACATATAAATACATTTACTTGATAACGGACACCATAAGAGGTGGTAGTATAAGATTGAACCATCATCATTTCGTGAGGCAGTAGTTCGTCTTCCACAAAGACAATATGTTCTTTACCCATTACATGGAGGTGTGATAATGTGTATTTAGAATACATATCATATCAACAACTTAGTATATTTTGGATACTGGTGGTATTATAAAATATAGTAATAAAAATAATTTAGGGGTCTGGAGAAGTAAAACAAAAGAAAATAATTTAAGGGAAGATCTTACCTTTTAATCGAGTAACTCCCATTGGATTGAACGAAAATATTTTCTTGAAGTTCCTTTTTTCTAAGGTAAGGATTATAGTTGGAAGTTAGGTGTGTATGGAGATTAATTGGAAAGAGTTGTTTTGATCCAAGTGGCATGAGAGGTGTGGGTAATGGGTTAGAGGTGAGGGATTTTTATAAGGGGGGTGGGATGGGCTCTTTAGGAATGTTTGAAAATAATATTTATTTATATAATGATTATCAGGTTTTAAATGTATAAAACTTATTAAATTAAATGATAAGATTAAACGTGTTTTAAATAAAATCATACAATACACATTGGATAGGTTTTGGATATTTTTTAATCTTTTTTATATTATTTATTTATATAATTCATTAATGAGGTAAACATTACATCATTATTGTGTCAAAAATAATTTTATTTATTTTTTCTCTAAGAAATAAAAAAAAATACATGGATATAGGAAATCAAATTTTCTTTTAAAATAATATTTATGGTATAATTTATAACATATATAACCCCATGTATGAATTGATTTACTAACAGATATATGTTTATATTATTTTGGTCATTACATTAAATTAATTAATAAAAATGTCATTATCACTCTTATGTGGCCCCTTTGGGTCCCAAAATTTACCCATGGATTACCATGGTCGAAAATTTATCATCCAACCAAATAAGTACACATGTAATGGTAATTTAATATTATTATAAATTTATATTTACCTTGAATTACCCTATTACCCTTCAATCACATTATGTAAAAGTCAAAAATTATTATTCAACTAAAATAATATTCATCTTATTGAAACAAATTTTATATATTAATAACAACCATATATCTCATATTTTCAGAATTCAGTTCACACTAGTGGTAAAATTTCATTTAAATGAAAAAGACTCTTTTTTAACTACTACTTAGTCTTTTCACTATTAATCAAAAATTGATTTTTTTTCATAAAAATACCAAAAAATCTGCCTAATATATATTTGATAATCCTAATTCAAAAATGATGTCTTTTTTTCCAAATTCAAAACATATATGTTGGATTAATTAATTTAAATCTTTTTCCATTGTCTGAAAAATCGTGTTTGTAAGAAATAATAACTATCAAAATATTAACACTGGTTTATGTCCAATTTCAATGTGAAATTACATCCAATGACTAATATTTTTTTAAATGAAAAAAATATAATGTAATTACACTTTAAAACCATTTAAAATGAAATTATAACCTGATAAATAATTTTGATTAATTTTCACTTTTTAATTAAAATATATGTTTTTCACTATTCATTAAAAATAAATTTTATCCAAAAATAACAAAAATTTAAACAATTAAAATTTTGATTTAACAATTCTAATTAAGATTATTTTTTTTGAAATAGAATATATAAAAGTGACCAAAACTAGAATTAATGAGGTGACACCACCAAAAGGATGTAAATCAACCGTTTAATGAATATTATAGTATATATTCTTAAAATTTGATTCATTCACATTTTAAGGAAATAAATTTTATTTGATAAATGTAAAAACATTTAACTAACATTTTTATTAATATTGTAGTTAGTTTTGTTCATTCTCTCTTGTAAAACAGCTATGCGTTAACTACCATTTATAATGATATTATTATTTTTTAGTATAACGCACCATTTTGTGCCACATTAGGCATTGGAGATACCCATTGATTCGTGTCTGGTATTCCATCAAACCTAGCATCACCTTTTAAGTAAAATTACTATATAATTCAAGAAATTTAATAAATATGATAATTGTATATTCTTTATTTACATGAGATTCCACAGCTACCACCTCTACCTCCATTCCACATTCACGATAACTAGGCCTTGTAGGTCCACATAGCCATGCATGCACACTAATGGCCCATGTTCCCAGCAGGAAATATCCCTAATACAATTTTTCAAAAACTTGATATGCCCAGACTACCGCAAAAAAAATTTATGGGAAGTGATTCCATTTATAATTGCTAAACAGAAAGTGCTGATAAAGGGGTGTGTTCTATCAGAACTTGCTAAATGAGTAAATAATGGTAACATTTTTTATCACTAAAACAAGCGTTGAAAAATGGTACATTAATTAGTGATATTAATACCACTGATAATAGTTTTTATTATTAATTTATATAAAATTATTATCTTAATATTCAAAAATAATGTCAATTTTTATACATTAAATATATAACAATTATATATATTTAATATATTTTTTTAATAATTCATATATATATATATATAATATTTTAATTGAAAAATTATTTCTATAATTACAAATAAATATATATATATATATATAATTAAATAATGATAATATTATAATAAATTACAGTAAATAATAAATATTTTTATAAATATAAACTATTTATAGTTACAATTATTAATAAATAAATATATATTTATCCTATATATCAATTTAAATAAATATATAATAATATTAATAAATTACTAAAATTATACATTTATTAAATAATTATTTGTCAGTGCTATAATTATAGTGCTAATAAATCGATGATGTATCAATGATTTGTGGCACTAATAAAGTAATATCTTTATCATCACTAAAAAAGTGATTATAACCCGCCTATTTATCAGCGCTATTATTTTAGCACTGAGAAATAAGTACATTGTCATCACTTTTTTCCCTGTGAATCGTCTATCTGTATCAGTGCAAAAAAAGCCATGATAAATGTATGATTTATTAGCACTTTTATTTTATCCCTGATAAAACATAACATTAAAAAATCTTTTAACTAGTGCATATAATGGTTCTAGAAATGTTTATAGAAGAACCCTAATAAACCCCCACCTCTCTCGCACCTATTCAAGCCATCATTGATGTTTAACCCAACCCTTCTACTACCATGACCCCTCCTCCTCCTCCTCCTCCACCACCTTTTCCTCCTCCTCAGTGACTGTCCTCCTCCTCCTCATCCAGTGATTCCTTTTCCGCCACTTCATCTGCCGCTGCTACCACCACTACTGCTTCCTCCACTGCCTCCTTCACCGTTGCTTCCACCATCGCCGCTTCATCAGCCACCGCAATCACTTTTTCATGGTATCCCTTTATGGCCTATAAGGACATATTTTGTCTTTGTTTACTATTCTTCTTCAAATGAATAATCAGCCATCTTGTTTATATGTATCTTCCATATGATTGATTAATGATGGCTTCAAGAAGGTTTTTAAGCCTTATTGTTGGATAGGTTAAGTACCAATTGCATAGAAAATGTAACACACGAGACTTTTATGTGAAATATTTTGTTTTTATGTTATATAAATCATCAAAAGAATCTTTCACTACAAACAAAACTAGCTTTGATTTCTTTACACGCAACTATGGCCTTCCTCGATAGCTTGTATCGTACGCAATACCGAGTTTCACTAAACAATGATATGCTATTATTAAAACTAGTGGTTATGAATAGTAATAACCACTTTTTGAAATTTTATAAATTTTATTTTTCAAAATGGACTTCATTTTTGGATTCGGAATATCGAAATTAGCCTAGGGTGAAATTTTTGTATTTTTCTGAAAACATTCAATTTTTGATGAATAGTGAAACCACTAAGTGATAGTTAAAAAACTGAATTTTTCATAAAACATAATTTTACCGCTTCTGTGAGTGGAATTTCAAAAATCTAATAGAAACGGTTGATGTCAGTAAGTAAAATGTGGTTCAATGAGATGAAAATAATTTTTGGTGAATAGTAACTTTTTACTTTTATTTACCACTGTTAAAAGTAAATCGGTTAATTATGGGTAAAAATGATATTATTATTATCCTAAAACATGTCCTAATACTATTGGACAAGTTTAATTACACCATAAACATCCTTAGGAATAAAATATGACCATTTATGCCCACTTGGATTAGATTAGGACATTTATTATTAATTTATTTAAAGAAGGGTTAAAATAGATAAAATCAAATTTTAATAAGAAAATCATTTTTAATATAGGGTTATACATAAGATAAAATCGACTATAAATTTTCATTAGAAATCTAAAAAGATTTCCTAAATAATGGTATTTTATTTATAATTTTTAGACATTATATAAATTAATTTATTTATGACACAATGATGATGCAGTAATTATCTTTTTAATGAAATATTGACATAATTGATGTTATAAATACCCAAATAAATGTAATTTGAGACTTTTTATGAATTATACTAATTTCCTAGGTTAATATGACATGTTATTATTGATTTAATTAACGTTTTTCGAACTAATCATTCTGTTATTATTTTCACAAAAATCAATTACTAAATAGTGTCAAAATTAACATAAAATAGTTTTTAAATCAAATATTATATTAGTAATTGTTATTTCATTCCTAAAAATATACGGATCGACCACATGACTTAGATAAGGTTATATATATTAATAATAAACAACTTGGGGTTCGTGTTTCTGCTTATAGTATTTTTTTTAACCTTATAGTATATGAACACAAGAAGACACGGTAAAAGTAAAATTATTTAACATAATTTTAAATCTAAATGATAAGGATAAAATAGGAACCTAAACTTGTCTAAATTATATTGTATGAGAGGATTTCGACCCATCCCCACATTAGCTTCGAAATAATTCAATTTTGATCTATTTAAAACCGAATTTGACTTTATAATAAAATAATAGTTTTAGTTATTCAAAAGGAGCCCCTCTCCTCCCTTATAAAAGGGCACCTCCTCCCCCTCTTCCTCACACCACATTGAGCCTTCAAGCTCGTCAAACCCCTGAAAATTTATCCTCTCCACTTACCCAGAAACATCCTAGAGGTTCTGGTCTTCGTCAAAGACCTATTTTAGTGCCCTAAAAGGAGGTCTCAAAGAAGCACTTCAAAGAAGAGGTAATGTCCGTTACTAATTCTTTCATCTTTATTTCTTCTTCCACTTCTTCTTCTTTAGTTTTTTCATTATGAAGTATTAAAATAAGTATAACTCATACACTGATATGTTATTATAAGTATGAAACAACCCTATTTCACCATCTATCCATCCTACGGAAAAAGAAACCACTGCGCATGCGTACGTACGGAATACCGTCTCCACGCCGTGGTGTAATCTATTTTCCACCACCACCTTACATGGATGGGTATAATGGTGTAAATAATGACTATATATGACTATTATAAAGTGATATTGATTCTGAAATAGTATACATACACTCCAAGTCAATTCCACGATCATAGGAACGATATCATCACTCGTGCGTACGTACGGAATACCGTCTCCACGATGTGATGTGACTCGTTCTACATGATCATCATTGCATAATGATTATATAAATTTATTGAATGAATAAATATGATATATAGTAAATTAATACCATTCTGTAAATGAGGTACCTATAACCTACAGAGAAGAACAAGAATTTATTCGACAAAACACACATAAAACAAAAAGTTATAAACACCCGAATAACAAGTAGCAATGAAATATTACTACTAAGAAGCTAATAATATGACCATATATGATATCATAACAATAATTATTATTATTTAATAATTAAATAACATTATTTAAATCATTATACAGGAGGTTCAGACACTTACGAGGCAAATTGAACCTAAGGTAAGGGAAATATCACAATCTCATTTTTATGCGAGATTGTTTATACTTTAGTGTTTATTGGGGTGTATTTTATCATCAAAATACATGTTTCCTCATTATTTAATATTATTTCCATCCACATAAAAATTTTTAAATCCAATTTTACCCTTCGTTGAGTATTTAGTAAAGGATATGAAAGGAATATTTTGTCGTTTTTCATACGAGGTACTTTTTGACTTTTCTGAAAAAAGTTCGAAAAATGTTTTTTTATCTTGTAAGGCATGAATGGATTTTTGAAAAATTATTTCCAAGAATCATCCTTTACAAGTTTTCATGTTTATTTTTAATCAACTTCTTTTAGTTCAGAATTGTACGACATATTAAGAATGGAAAAGTGTTTTTGAAGCAGAAAGGAAATTTTCATCAAGAATGAAGTTCAAGTGTTTTATCAAAATTATTTTCCATCTAAGATAATAAAGGGTTCTATTTCTATCCCTATTATTACATTGATTTGATTATGTTGTGATGGAATTATATTTTTATGAATTCCTTTATCTTATATGAATTGTTTTATGATGTCACGATGTTTAAGATTCCCATTTTTATTACATGGGTTATGCTATGATGTATGGATTATGATTTTGTGGCACACATAAGAATGGTATCATTATGAGATGGGTGTGACCTATATCTCCCTCCAATGAATTGGGTAAAGATTTTATATATCATGAGATAGACATGGCTGTAACGATAGGTTAAACCGGTTCAGTAAAACAGGACTGAAACGAGTGTGACTCGGCTCAGAAATGGAATTTTTCACCTAAGATAGTCTTGGAAATGAGTCTTGAATAATAATAAATGATTATCTATGATTATGTGTGTATGCCACAATGTTTCATGTTTTATGTTATGATTTTTGGGATTACATTTCACTACTATGATTTATCCCTTGTTATGAAATTAATATTTCTTTTGCAGGTTAAGAATTCAAAAATGTTTTGTTCTAATGAATATGATGTGATTGATTTTTTGTTTTGTTTACCCTTAATGAGAATTTGAGCTCACCCTTTTGTATGTTTTCTTTCCCCCAGGTCAAGAAGAAGGTTATTAAGTAGGATATTCCAAAAGGGACTATAGATATGATAAAATAAATGGAAGACAATGTAGATGCTTTATGAACCAGTTGTTTATGTGTCCCAGTTTCTAAAGACACCATACCTATACGGTCCTTTCATGGTTTTGTTAAATGTTGTAATAAATATGCTTAAATTTTGATGTAATAACAATGTATGTAAAGTATGGGTCGTTATAGTTGGTATCAGACGAAAGGTATAGTCAACCTTTGGAAACTAGGATGTGAAAGCCTTAGTAAGAACCCTAAGGATAAGTATAAGCATAGAACACAATCTTAGTGTTTTAGAAATGGCCAGGAATAACCTAGGATAAGACCTTAAGTGTGGAATTTTATTCTTGATTATGTGGTTTTCCTATTTTAATTAGTGTTTCTCACACTATTCTTCTTGGTTTTAGTCAATGGATGGAACCCAAAGGAACCGTGTTAATACGGTATGCGACGGCAATGAAATGATTGTCCCCATGAGAATCCAAACGTTATGGGAGCTGTAATGAAAAATATTGTAGCCATGCTCACACAACTTTCTCAAGCTATAAATCATGCAGGACTTCCAAACGAGCAAAGGAAGGAGGAACATTCTATTGAATCCTTTATGAGACAGCGTCCACCTTCATTAAGAAAGTCTATTGATACATTAGTTGCTGAACAATGGATTAGTACTACTGAAAAGATATTTTCAGTTTTTCAATGTTCTGAGCATGATAGTCTTATTAGTAGTGTATCGTTTGGATGGTGATGCTGATCAATGGTGGAATCTTATTATGAATATGAGGCAAAGGGATGAAATTGAGTCCATGGAATGGGACAAGTTCAAGAACTTATTTTTCAATAAGTACTTCCCTCGTATTCTCCGAACAAAGTTGGAGAAATAGTTTCTTGAACTGAAGAAAATGGATGAAGAATCTGTTGGTACCTATGAAGAAAATTTTAAAAGACATGCAAGGTACGCTTCTGGTATTATTATCCAACCTGAGAGTAAGATCGATCGATTCTTTAGTGGCTTAAAATCGCGTCTTCAAAGGGCGTTATCCATAAGGGACTTTAATAGATACAAGGAAATCTTTCGATGTGATCTCAATGGCAATATGGAGATTGGAGTAACCCATCAGCCATATGGGTTTGATAAGAAGAGGAAAATGGAATTCAATGGAAAATCTAAAGAGCACACTGAAAAGAAGATGAGCTTTCCCGTATGCTCAATGTGTGGAAAGAAACATGGAGGGAGTTGTCTTAAAGGTACAAGTAAATGTTTCAAATGTGGAAAGTAAGGTCATCGGGCATTTGAATGCCACAATGATGGGAAGAAGATGTCTAATGATGAAAACAAAGGAAGGGATACACAGAATGAACCTACTAAACTTCAATGTTTCAAGTGCAAGGAGATGGGGCATTATTCTAATAAATTCCCTAATCCAAGGGTTGTTGATGATGATCGACATCAAAAAAATATTAAGGCTAAATTCAATGGAAGGTCACATGAAATTTCTATCATATATGTGGAGTACGATAACGATGTGGTGAAAGGTACACTTACCATCCACTCTAATTTAGAAAATGTTTTATTTGATCATGGATCCGCCCACTCATTTATTTCTAAAGAATTTTCTAAGGATATCACCGTATTACCTCAAAAATTATATATTGAGTAAGCTGTGACAACCCCTAATGGCACAACAGTCGTATCAAAAGTTTATAATTCTTCTCTGATCGATGTTTGTGGGAAATTACTTCCTGAAAATCATGTGATCCTTCCTATAGTGTAATTTGAAGTGATTCTTTGCATGGATTGGCTTTGTTTATATGGAGCTCATATCAATTACCAAAGATGGGAAGTCACATTTCATATTCCAGATCAATCTATGATCATCAATCAATGCAAGGATGAAGATAACCTTCCAGTGGAAATTCCTTCCATCTTATGGGTCTTGATTCAACTAAATGAAGGTTATTTATCTCAAATGGTTGGTGAGAAACTCACGATTAAGAATATGCCCATTTTACGGGAGTTTGATGATGTCTTTCCGGAAGAATTACCAGGCCTTCCACCAAATCGTGATGTTGAGTTTTCAATAGAACTCATATCGGGTGCTTTGCCTCTTTCAAAGACACCTTATAGAATAGCCCCAATTGAGTTGAAGGAATTGAAAAAGCAACTCCATGAGAATCTTGATAAGGTGTTCATACGTCCTAGTGCGTCACTTTGGGGAGCACCTATTCTGTTTGTTAAGAAGAAAGAAGGATCAATGAGACTCTGCATTGATTATAGAGAACATAACAAGATCTCTATCAAGAAAAAATATCCACTCCCATGCATTGATGACTTATTTGACCAACTACGAGGAGGTCAATACTTTTCCAAGATTGATCTTCATTCAGGGTATCATCAATTAAGGGTCAAAAGGTTGGATATACCAATGACGGCTTTCCATACAAGGTATGGACACTATGAATTTATACTGATGTTGTTTGGTCTTACTAATTCCCCTGCTATCTTCATGGATCAGATGAATATAGTCTTTAAAGACTATCTTGATCAGTTTGTGGTAGTCTTTATAGGCGATATTCTGGTATATTCAAAGATAAAGGAAGAACATTAAGATCACTTGAGAATTATATTGAAGACCCTAACAAAGGAGGAGCTTTATGAAAAATTTACCAAGTGTGAGTTTTGGCTTCAAAAAGTTGCATTTTTGGGTCACATAATCTCAAAAGAGGGGATATCTGTGGATCCATAAAAAACAGCGGTTATCGAAAGATGGTCAAGACCAAAAACAGTAACTGAGATCCGATGTTTTCTTGGATTGGCTGGATATTATCGACATTTTGTAAAAGATTTTTCACGATTATCTAATCCAGTCACCATGTTGACTCAGAAAGGAGTTAAGTTCGTCTGGATGAAGGAATGTGAAGAGAATTTCAAGGAGTTGGAAAGAAGGTTATCCAGTGCACCTGTGCTCACACTGCCTTGTAGTGGATAAAGGTTTGTGATCTACAGTGACGCATTCAAGAAGGGATTGGGGTGTGTTCTTATGAAAAATTATTTGGTGATAGCTTATGCCTCACGACTGTTGAAAATCCATGAGAAAAATTACCCAACTCATGATATGGAGTTATCTGCGGTAATCTTTGCATCAAGGATTTGGAGGCATTATCTTTATGGTGAAAGGTGTGATATTTATACTGATCATAAACTTTTAATGTATATTTTCACACAAAACGAGGTGAATATGCGCCAAAGAATATGGTTGGAGCTGATTAAGGATTATGACTGCTTAATCCATTACCACCCTGGGAAAGCAAACAAGGTGGAAGATGCATTAGGTTGACAAGACCATGCCAGTTTATCCATGATGAGGATCACAAAAGATCCAATATTTATGGATTTACAAAGGATGGATCTTGGAATTATAATGGAAGGGGAAACATCTTATCTTTCTCAAATGAATGTTCAACCATCTATACATGTGAAGATTAAAGAGGCACAAAAAGAAGATGTCGAGTTACAAAAGAAGGTGAGAAATGTTCCTGAAATCAACCTTCATTGTTATGGGATAATAATGTTCAGGAATCGGGTTTGTGTTCCTCCCATCCCGGAATTAAAGAAAGATCTTCTGGATGAGGCTCATAGTTCATCATTCTCTATTCATCCTGGGAGCACAAAGATGTATAGGGACATGAAAGAGTACGTCTGGTGGGATGGCATGAAAAGAGATGTTGCTGAATATGTCTCTCGATGCTTGGTTTGTCAGCAAGTTGAAGCTAAGAGATAGAAGTCTAAGGGGATGTTACAACCATTACCCATACCCGAATGGAAATGGGAAAACATCACTATGGACTTTGTCACAGGACTTCCTAAAATATCAAAAGGAAATAATGCTATCTGGGTCATAGTTGATCGTCTTACAAAGTCTTCACACTTCATCGTTATTAGAGATGATTTCTCTCTGGATCAGCATGCCAGGATATATGTGAAGGAAGTGGTAAGATTACATGAAGTACCACTTTCTATTATATCTGATCGGGATCTGAGGTTTACCTCAAAGTTCTGGCGAAGTATTCAGCATACTCTGGATACATAGTTGAGTTTCAGCACTTCTTATCATCCTCAAACACACGGTCAGTCTGAGAGAACAATTCAAACTCTAGAAGATATGTTGAGAGCTTGCTCAATGGATTTGAAAGGTGGTTGGGATCAACACCTACCTTTGGTGTAATTTTATTATAATAATAGCTTTCACTCTAGTATTTATATGGCTCCTTATGAGGCTCTCTATGGAAAGAAATGCAGGACTCCAACTTGATGGGATGAAGTTGGGGAAAGAAAGCTATTAGGACCTGATCTTGTTGATGAAATGGCAGAAAAGGTCAGATCTATTCAACAACAAATAAGAGCAGCTTCGAGTCGATAGAAATGTTATGCCGATAACTGAAGAAAAGACCAAGAGTTTGAAGTGGGTGATAAAGTGTTCTTATGAATATCTCCCTGGAAGAGGGTCATGGGATTTGGAAAGAAGGGGAAGTTGAGCCCTAGATATATCGGTCCTTTCGAAATACTGGATCGTGTTGGGAAGGTAGTTTACCGATTGGCGCTTCCACCGAATCTCTCTCAAGTTTAGGATGTGTTCCATGTATCTCTCCTAAGTAAGTACATACCAAATCCTTCACATGTACTTAGCTCAGAAGACGTACCACTGGAGCAAGATCTTTCTTATGAAGAACAGACGATAGAGATTATGGATCGTAGCGAAAAAGTCCTACGAAACAAGACCACTCGATTGGTGAAAGTTTTATGGAGGAACCACCAATTAGAAGAAGCTACATGGGAGCTTGAGGATATGATGATGGAGAGGTATCCTCATCTGTTTGTTACAAAGTGACGAATTTCGAGGGTAAAATTCATTTTAAGGGGTGTAGAATGTAACACCCGAGATGTTTATGTGAAATATTTTGTTTTTATGTTATATAAATCATCAAAGTAATCTTTCACTGCACACAACACTATCTTGTCTTTCTTTACACGCAACCTCATCCTTCCACGATAGCTTCCGTCATACGCAATACCGAGTTTCACTAAACAATGATATGCTATTATTAAAACTAGCTGTTATGAATAGTAATAACCACTTTTTGAAATTTTTGAAATTTTATTTTTCTAAATGGATTTCATTTTTGGATCCAGAATATCGAAATTAGCCTAGGGTGAAATTTTGGTATTTTTCTGAAGACATTCAATTTTTGATGAATAGTGAAACCACTAAGTGATAGTTAAAAAACTGAATTTTTCATAAAACATAATTTTACCGCTTTTGTGAGTGGAATTTCGAAAATCTGATAGACACATTTGATGTCAGTAAGTAAAATATGGTTCAATGAGATGAAATTTTTTTGATGAATAGTAACTTTTTACTTTTATTTACCACAGTTAAAAGTAAATAGGTTAATTAAGCGTAACAATGATATTATTATTACCCTAAAACATGTCCTAATTCTATTGTACAAGTGTAATTCGACCAAAAACAACCATAGGAATAAAATATGACCATTTAGGCCCACATGGATTAGATTAGGACATTTATTATTAATTTATTTAATGAAGGGTTAAAATAGTTAAAATCAATGTTTAATAAGAAAATAATTTTTAATATAGGGTTATACATAAGATAAAATAGACTATAAATATTCATTAGATATATAAAAATATTTCTTACATAATTTTATTTTATTTATAATTTTTAGACATTAAATAAATTAATTTATTTATGACACAACGATGACACAGTAATTATCTTTTTAATGAAATATTGACATAATTGATATTATAAATAGCCAAATAAATTTAATTTGAGACTTTTTATGAATTCCAATAATTTCCTAGGTTAATATGACATGTTAGTATTGATTTAATTAACGTTTTTCGACATAAATATTCTGTTATGATTTTCACAAAAATCAATTACTAAATAGTGTCAAAATTGACATAAAATAGTTTTTAAAATAAATAATATATTAGTAATTGTTATTTTATTCCTAAAAATATAAGGTTCGACCAAATGACATAGATAAGATTATATATATTAATAATAAACAATTTGGGGTTCTTTGGGATACTTATAGTAAGATTATTAACCTTGTAGTATAAGAACACAAGAAGACAGGGTAAAAGTAAAATTATTTAACTTAATGTTAAATCTAAATGATAAGTTTAAAATAGGAATCTAAACATGTCTAAATTCTATTGGATGAGAGTATTTAGATCCATCCCCACCATATCTTAGAAATAAATCATTTTGGAGCTATTTAAAACCGAATTTGACATTATAATAAAATAATAGTTTTAGTTATTCCAAAGGTGCCCCTCTCCTCCATTATAAAAGGGCACCTCCTCCCCCTCCTCCTCACACCACATTTATCCTTCAAGCTCGGCCAACCCCTACCAATTTCTCCTCTTCACTTCCCTAGAAACATCCTAGATGTTCTGGTCTTCTTCAAAGACCTATTTTAGTGCCCTAAAAGAAGGTCTCAAAGAAGCACTTCAAAGAAGAGGTAATGTCTGTTACAAATTCATTCATCTTTATTTCTTATTCCACTTCTGCTTCATTAGTTGTTTCATTATGAAGTAATAAAATCAGTATCACTCATATAATGATATGTTATTATAAGTATGAAACAACCCTATTTCACCATCTATCCATCATACGGAAAAAGAAATCATCGCGCGTGCGTACGTACGGAATACCATCTCCACGCCGTGGTGTAATCTATTTTCCACCACCACCTTACATGGATGGGTATAATGGTGTAAATAATGACTATATATGACTATTATAAAGTGATATTGATTCTGAAATAGTATACATACACTCCAATACAATTCCACGATCATAGGAATGATATCATCACCCGTGCGTACGTACGGAATACAGTCTCCACGATGTGATGCGACTCGTTCTACATGATATTCATTTCATAATGATTATATAATTGAATTGAATGAATAAATATGATATATAGTACACTAATACCATTCTTGAAATTATGTATCTATAACCTAAAGAGAAGAATAAGAATTTATTCGACCAAACACGCATAAGAACAAAAATTTATAAACACCCGAATAACAAGTATCAATGAAATATTACAACTAAGAAGATAATAATATCACCATATATGATATCATAAAAATAATTATGTTTCTGGAATAAGTCAATAACATTATTTAAATCATTATACAGGAGGTTCGGACACTTACGAGGAAAATCGGACCTAAGGTAAGGGAAATATCACAATCTCATTTTTATCTGAGATTGTTTATACTTTAGTATTTACTGGGGTGTATTTTATCATCAAATTCCATGTTTCCTCAATTGGTAATATTATTTCCATCCACCTATAATTTTTTAAATCCAATTTTACCCTTCGGTGAGTTTTTAGTAAAGGATATGAAAGGAAACTTTTGTCGTTTTTCATATGGGGTACTTTTTGACTTTTCCGACAAAAGTACAAAGAATGTTTTTTTAACTTATATGACATGAATTGAGTTTTAAAACATTACTTACAAGAGGCTTCCCTTAAAAGTTTTCATGTTTATTTGTAATCAACTTCTTTTAGATTAGAATTGTACGACATGTTAAGAAAGGAAATGTGTTTTTGAAGCAGAAAGGATATTTTCCTCAAGAATGGAGTTCAATTGTTTTATCAAAATTATTTTCCATCTAAGATAATAAAGGGTTATATTTCTATCACTATTATTACATTGACTTGATTATGTTGTGATGGAATTATATTTTTATGAATTCCTTTATCTTATATGAATTGTTTTATGATGTCACGATGTTTAAGATTCCCATTTTTATTACATGGCTTATGCTATGATGTATGGTTTCTTATTTTGTGGCACACAGAAGAATGGTATCATTATGAGATTGGTGGGACCTATATCTCCCTCCAATTCATTGGGTAATGATTTTATATCTCATGAGATAGACATGGCTGGAATAGTAGGTTAAACCGGTTCAGTGAAACAGGACTTAAACGAGGGTGACTCGGCTCAGAAATGGACTTTGTCTACTAAGATAGTCTTGGAAATGAGTGTTGACTAATAGAAAATGATTTTATATGATTATGTGTGTATGCCACAAAGTTTCATGTTTTATTTTATTTTTATTGGGATTACATTTCACTACTATGATTTATCCAATGTTATGAAATTAAGATTTCTTTTGCAGGTTAAGATTTCAAAAATGTTTTGTTCTTATGAATATGATGTGATTGATTTTTCTTTTGTATACCATTATTGAGAATTTGAGCTCACGCTTTTGTATGTTTTCTTTCCCCCAGGTCAGGAAGATGGTTATTACGTAGGATATTCCCAAAGGGACTCTAGATATGATGAAATAAATGGGAGACAATGTAGATGCTTTATGAACCAGTTGTTTATGTTTCCCAGTTTCTAAAGACAGTATACCTATATGATCCTTTTTTGGTTTTGTTAAATGTTGTAATAAGTATGCTTCAATTCTGATGTAATAAAAATGTATGTAAAGTATGGGTCGTTATAGAAAAATTCCCAAGTGGCCTTCAAAGAATGGAATTTTTTTTAAAATACTAATTCCATACTATATGAAGATCTTTAAATGGTAATTTCACACCTATTTATTTCTAAATAATGATTCTCGGGTGTGTAATGTTCTTGAAGTGTGGGTTTTTTTTATTTTACAAGGGTGTGATAACCGATATTGTTTATAATGTAATAATTCTGATATACATTCCCTACTAAAAATGATATTATTTTTTATTTTTGGATCCCAGGTGGTTTTATAAAATTACATTCAAAATATTGGTCTTAATATTTGATTTTGAAGATATTTTAAATAATTTTATACGGATTCACAACCTTAAAATGTTTTTTGTTCATTTGGGACATTATTAGGAATTGTTTTTTATAAAATACTTATTAATAAATTATTCATATTTTATTGTAATTTCTAATGTGTGGTTCTCTATACATGTGGTGTTCTTGTGATAGTGAAAGGTGATGTTTATTTATAGGTAATTTTACATTTGGTGATCATTTATTTATAAATGTATTAAATTTGGATGATTTTTAATGAATTAAATTTATAGATTTATAACCACCTTTTTTTGATGTCATAGGACTCTTACGAGACTAGGTATTGATCTGAATAGGTGTAAACCGGTTTTAGGATGTCTATAATATTTGGAGTGTGGCCCACTGGACCGAGTGAGATTATTGATTAGAGAGTGATCATTAGATCATGGATGGTAAGGAGATAAAATCTTATGTCCCATATTATTTGTGTTCTCTGAGTATATTTTTCCCTTGACCATTCAATTGGGTGGATTCCTTTGTGGGTTCTAGTGATGGAATATCCATTTAGTAGGATGTTGTGTGAGATATATCAATTCATTATTTTAAATAAAATTTAATATTTATTACTTGGTTGGTGTTGATATCTCATATAAAATATTTATCATGGATATATGAAATTGTGAAATCTCTTGTAGAACCCTTATAGGTACAGTACATGGATTGGGGATTATTATGTTGTTAGTGGAAATGATAATGTGGATACTTTCTGACCTTTAGGGTAGGGAACTCCACACATGGGTGGTGTAGGTTAGTAACTAAATATAAATAATGAAATTTCGTGTTGATATATTGATATCTATTGGTCTTGTGATCATCATTATTTATTTTTTATCAAGAGGATATGCTAATTTGGGATACGTTTCGTGAGACAACATAGAACGAGACATTTATGAGCTTCTTCTGTAACAACGTCTTGATTTTTTCTAGGTATCAGTCATTATCTTGCTACGATATAAGATGTGGATTATCATTCATTCTTATTCATTATAACTTAATCATTATTATATATCTATGATGATGATAAGTTCTTGATGCCTTGGTATTTCAATGTATAGATACCCTAACAAGCTTAATATTCATTCAAATTTTTAATTTTTATGTTTGGATAAAAATCATGGGGTATATGTCATTCTCTGCAAGACATAAAATATTTTAGTGCATTGGATTTTGTTGAAGGTTAGATTCTTTATTCCACTTTGGTCCTCCTATATTTTGGTGAGTTTATCCATGGGACACAAATTATGTTAATGGATGTTATCATTTGAGAGGATGGATATGTTATTCCCTATATACTATTTGGGGGGGTGGCTGTTATTCCATGAGGCATATAGTTACATCACATTTTAGGATCATGATTTAATGGTTATGGATAGTGCATGACTGTTGTAGTGTATAACCTGTGGTAATTCAACAATGTGACATAATAGGGTGAACTATAAAATATACTCGTAGGCTACACAATAATGCACAATATTCATGAAATGAAAATATATATTTTTAGTCTTTTTAATGAGGTTACCATATTCCACATCTGCCATTCGACCCCATCAACAAAACACCTCTTCCGCATAATTTTCCCCTGTCATAACTCATTCATTCGGATCACTAATGGTTTTTTCATAGTGTACGCCCCCCTTAAATAACCCATACCGCCTCCCCCACACTACAATACCCCCCCACGCAACCCACCCGATAGAGTAGCCCACCCCCTCCCAAGACAACCCACACCCCTCCCCCACACCCGTACAACCCCTACCCTATTCATGAAATAAAAATTGATTATTTTAGTCTTTTAATGAGGTTACCCTAATCCTCATTTTCACTCAACCCCATCACCCAAACCACTCTTACTCAAAATTTTCCCCTCTCATAATTCACTCTTTTGGGTCCCTAATGGTTGTTTCATACTGGACATCACACCCCTCAGGAATCCCACCACCGTAAACAACCCACACCCACTCCCCCACACCCTTGTCGCCCCTACCCCCTCCCCTAGACAAACCACATCCTTCTCCTTTAAACCTTTTATGTGTTACAATATTTTCCCCTTTTATCATTGAGAACCCCTCTGTGCTACACCACACTCCCCTTCATCTCCTCTTGGTTTATTCTCCACCACCAAGTGTATGTTTCATCTTTCATAACATGTATTAGAGAGACTGGGATAATTATTAACTCTCTTAATATTTCTTATAAATTAGTGTCTATAAACCAAAATATTATATTTATATGGACATGTGTCAATTAAAATTTGAAATATAATGTTACGCCCTAGGATTGTATCAAAACCAACATCTAACCTCACTTTCCACTATACTAAGAGGCTTCCATGATCCTTACGGGGTAACAATGATCCCCTGAAAAAAAGGTAAAATTAATTAGGAATTTTATACACCAGAATTAGAGTATATTTAAAATGATATTTCTCTTGATAATAATAAATTTTCCATTCATTAGTTGAATATCTATGAAAATAGTATATAGGAACAAAAATAAATAAACTCGATGCAGATATAATAGATGAAAAGTAAAATCCCACTATTGACCAATAAAATTTTTTAACTAGTCATGTCTCATTCCTAAATCTCATTGGACTTATTTTTTATATGTATAACATATGAGTTCTCATTTTATTTTTTTCAGTTGGATATATCTTCTACTACACACCTCTCCTCTACTGGGAATGCACCTCTGTTGCACGCTGAATGACACCATTGTAGTGAGTTTTCTCATCTTACTCATTTCTTCCCTCTTGTATGAATGTTATTACTCTTTGATAATGATGTTTATAATGTGAAATTTACTAGGCAAACACCCTTATAAAAATCTAGGCCGTTGGTGGCCCTTGTTTGCGCACTAAATGAATTTCATGTTGGTTGGTTCCTTTTGAACATTTGAATATTAAAATTAGTAATTTACGTTTACATGACTAATGAATATATTCCCAGGGATGATATAAAATCATTGATAACCCATGAATTAAAAAATGTTATTGAATAAGGGATGCTTTTTAAAATTTGGAATTGTGATTGTTTAGTTTGTATGGTGTTGCGATTGTGAGCACAATTGTGTGTTTTTATGGTATTTTGGATGTTGTCATGATTGGTAATACATTTTATTTCCATGTTTAGTTCTTCCATTATTTAATATCAATACAAAAATTACCCATTTCTATAGAACCACCACTTTGTTACGAGTGAAATTCCAATGAATCCAAGAAAATAACATCAGTAGAGGACTCTATGAGACACATTATTGACATCCCAATCAAATAACCATAACAACACATGTAATGAATCCTTCCTACCATCGTCTCCCTATTTAAAATCATACCATCTATTAGTTTAGTAAAATTTTTCATGACTAGAAACATTATGTTTTTAGAGAAACACTAAAAAGCGGTTTGAATAATGCATATAAATCACATGTGGGATAGTAAAACCTTCAAGTGCAAGGGCTTCCGAAAGATTGTTGAAGATCTTTTGTCTAATTAGATGTTAAAATATTAATATTATTGTTTTTATAGAATTAGTATGAATAATGAATGGATGAGTTCCAATCAGTTGACAAAAGAGTATGAAGATGGCACAAAAGAGTGTATCATGTTTGCAAAAGATTAGGCCTGTGACCCTTCTAAAATACATTTTTTGTGTTTACAATATTGTTATT
The DNA here is from genome assembly GCA_963277665.1 of Viscum album. Classification (NCBI taxonomy): domain Eukaryota; kingdom Viridiplantae; phylum Streptophyta; class Magnoliopsida; order Santalales; family Viscaceae; genus Viscum; species Viscum album. Next base: position 2,069,063,061 of record OY728160.1, read on the forward strand.
CAAGTTAAATTAGTCATGAGGAGTTGTAATAACTATAAGGCCCCAACATTAAACCTTACTTAATCTTGAGTTATTACAAGATTACATATTGAGGATCATTTCATGTTTAGAGTTTTAGAGAATTAGATCATGAAACTTGCATTATATTCCACATTTAAACAAAGCGGTTACATAAAAGATAGTAATCATTCTTCCCATCAACGGAAATATATTTAAAATAAAACATGGATTCCTTCCAGACACATCCTTGACACTATCATCACATCATGTACCTTTCCCTTGACCTGTGAAAAACATTTCAAAAACTTTGGATGAGCATAAAAAGCTCAGTAAGGGTTATAAAAATATGGAAAGGAAACATTAGTTCATATATACATAAGAATGAAATCATACTTTACCCATAAAACATAGTCACTTTAACATACCTCAACAAATCATGAATAAATCATAGAAATCATAAGACAGAAAAGGTAACATGAGGCATTCATAACATTCTTACGTAGGGAGTAACCCTCTTGGTTTCGTTTGGAATACCCACCCCAGTATATTCCCTAAATATCTTCAACGAAACCTTAACGTTTCACTCCTTCGCGTTACCCAATGCATTGGAGAGCTATATCGGGCTCACCCTCCCTTATTTTATCACGAAACCACCCGTCTTCAAAATAATGCCCAAGAACCTCAACATAATCGTATGACATAAAACATGCATAAAGGGAACATAAAATTTCCACCTTTCAATCATAAGATATCAATACAACACATTGATATAAAAACATTATGAAACCCATTTTCAATTCCAAAATAAAAGAAAAGTAAAACATGGTATTTATTTTTCTTTTAAAAAGAAGGTATGGCTTGTAGAGGAAGCCGAAACTCAAATAATGGTCACGACGGCGGAGAAGTCGTTGTCGCCGCATACGTACGACAAAAAATTCCCTTTTTTCATTTAGTAAAACGCTTCGTATAAAAAAGATTCATTTTGGATAAACATAAAAGTGAAAGGGGTTTATACACCGTATAAAAAAAGGGTGAGTGTAAAACAAAATATGCCTCAATGAAAGGAGATTGAGACGAAGTCCCATACAAAGACGGTATCCTTGGATTAAGGGTAAATAAATTACATAATTATGTGTGACAAACGAATAAAAATAATATAAGTGGATATTAAGTTTAAAATAATCAAAGGTCATTCACACATATTCAAAGGATGAAATATTCAATAACCACATGTTGAACCCAAAGAAATCAAAATTGGGTTAAGAAGTTCCCTTGACAGCCTAACGACGTCACAACAAAATGAGTTGATGAGAGATAAAAAAAGGGTATCTCATCACTTGGACATAAAATTTACATCAATAAGGATATATGAGAACATATCCCAATGTATCTATATGTAAATTAAAAGACCCAACAAAAGAAGTCTTTTAAAAAGAGGAGGGTGAAAGGTTCCCTTACCGACATGAGTATTTTCGAAACATACACCTCGTGAAAGAAGGAAAATACAACATTGATGTAAATACTCATAAAAGAAATTATATTAAATAGTGAGTAAAATAATGGGTAGTACATACACCACTCAAAGGAAATTGTGGCAAATGTAGAATAAATCACACATGAATAAAAGTGAGATGAAAAATCTCTTACGAAAACTCGGTAGCCTAACGGCGCCACATAAAACATACAAAAATGGATTGATGAGATCAAATAGGGAATCTAATTATATTAACATAATGTTTATAGAAAGAGGAATATAAAAGAACATCCACCAACATAACAAAGAGGAGCATAAAATAAGTGACATAAAGGAGAGAACTTAAAAAGAAAGGGAGAGGTAAGATCTCTTACGAAAATTCGGCAGCCTAACGGTGCCACTCAAAACTTCCAAAATGGATTGATGAGAGAGAATAGGGTCTATCATCACATGAACATAAAAATTACAATAATAGTAATATAAAATAATGTCCCAATAACAAGAAAGATGAGCTTTAAAAGGAATGTCATAAAATAGTGTACTTAAAAAGAAAGAGTGGAGTAGGATCCCTTACCTCAAGTCCAACTAGTCTTGTTCGTCTCTTTATATTCCTGAATAATAAACTTTGGTCAATTAATAATTACCTAAGTACCTCGTTTAGAGATTACTATTCAGTTCATATCACATATTATAATGATATAATAATTTTTTAAAATGTTAGTTCATATCAGACGTTTTTGCCAATGTTTGGTACATGAGTCAAAAATGAACTTGTTTGAAAAAAGATTGCAGTGTAGTTATATGTAAATAATTTCCAGAATAGTATTAATGATTAAAATTTCATATATATCCAGTAAATATTCATTTTATAATATTCCATATCATTTGTAGATAAAAATTAAAAGCACCGTTCACGGAGACGGTAGGCCATACGTACGCATGAACGCTACTTTCATTTTTTTGTCATATTAATGGAAATAAAACAAAATGAGAGAGATATATATATGTTATAATTACTGAAGGATATCCATAATTTATATGTAATATATTACATATATGTCCATTATATATCTGTACTTATAATATTACATAACATTTTGAGATAAGAAATGAAATGTATCGTTCATGGAGACGGTAAGTCGTACGTTCGCATGAACGCTTCTTCCATTTCTATTTCATATTTATTGGAATTAAAACATAATGATACATAATAGTATTTTAATTCCAGTATGGTATCATATATAATATCATTAAATATATCCTTTATATGTACCACATATGGTATTAACGAATCAAATCACTATGAGGGGGTGGTAGTCCACACTTCCTTAAATGAAGATATCACGTTTACCCATAATGGAAACCATAAATGTATTCCATAAATGAAAAATACAGAAGCTTAAGTAAAACATAAAAATATTAGATATAATATATAAATATATTTTTATCTTAATGGCCACCTTTGAAGGTGTTAGAATAATGTTGAACAATCATCGTTTCGGGAGGCAGAAATTCTCCATCCATAGAAACAGTATGTTCTTTAACCATTAGATGTAGGTGTGTGTAATTTTAGCTCGAATCCTTCTTATAAAAACATCCTAGTATATTTAATATACTGGATTTGTTACAAAATAAATGAATAAAAATAGTTTAGGGGGTTGGCGAAGAAAAATAAAACAAAAGGACACAAGTGAAGACATTACCTTAAAATCGGGTAACTCCCGTTGGTTTGAGCTCAAAGGATTCATTGGGAAGACTTCTGCCCAAAGTGAGCCTTCAAGGAGTTATAGAGAGATGTTTAGAGACACAATGGACAGGGGTTGGCCGATCCAATGGCTTAGTTAGTGTGGGTAAAGAGGTAGAGGTGGGGGCCTTTTATAAGAGGAGAGGATTGGCACTCTTGTAATGTTACAAAATGTTACTTTATTTTCAAAAGAGTTTCGGATTTTAAAGTCCACCCATTGATTTATTTATAGGATAAGGTGATAATGGTTCTAAATCCACTCATCCAATAGGTTTTGGACATGTGTAGGTTTTAGATATTACATTATCATATCAATTTATTTAAATCGTTAAATAATGAGGTCATCGTTGCATCATCATGATGTCATAAATAATTTAATATATTTAATTTATAAAAATTATAAAAAAAGTATCATGATGTTGGAAATATTTTTAGATTTCTAATTAATATTTATAGTCAAATGTATGACTTGTATGACCCCATGTAAAAATTGTTTTAGTAAAACATCTCATGTTTGTGTCATTTTTACTTTAACATTAAATAAAAAGTTATTTATGTCATTTCCCAACCAAAGTGGCTCAATGGGGTCCCCATGATGACCCATGGAATGTATTGGTCGGCCATGACACATCCAATGAGGGTAGCACATGTGTCAAGCTCATATCATATTATTAAAACATTATTTTTACCTTAAACTCCACTAATTATCTCTAATCGCGATTAAGAACTTAATAAGTTACTATTCACCAAAAAAATTATTTTTATCCCATTGAACCACATTTTACTTATTAATGACAACCATGTATGTCAGATTTTTGAAATTCAAAACACAAAGGTGGAAAAATTTCATTTAAAAGGAAAATCAGTTTTTATAAGTACTACTTAGTGGTTTCACTATTCATCAAAAATTGAAGTTTTTCAGAAAAATACCAAAAATTTAGCCTGAGCTATACATGATATTCCGAATTCAAAAATGAAGTATATTTTAAAAAATTAAAAACATATAAGTAACATTAATTAATTTAATAATTAATTCCCGATGTCAAAGCAAATAGCGTGTTTTTATGAAACAATAAGTATCAAAAGATTGACACAAGTTTAAGTCTGATTTCAAAGTGAAATTAATTCCAATGACCACTACTGGATTTAATGGTAAAAATATATTATAATTTCAATTTAAAACAAATTAAAAAGATGATATAATCATATAAATAAATTATATTAAAAAGATGTTTTGAATTAAAATACAACATTTTACACTATTGATTAAAAAATGAAATTTATCGGAAAGATGCCAAAAATTTACAAAAAGTAAATTTTGATGTCCCAATTCTTAAGAAGAGTTTTATTTGGTCCAATATAATGTATAATAGTGAACAAAACTATATTTAATTACGGTTCACCATCAAATGGCGATAAGTGAACCTTTAGTGAAAATTAGGGTATAAATGCCTAAAATTGAATTCTTTCTGTACTTTAAGCCTTTATCTTTTATTAGATAAAAGTAAAAACATTTAAAAACATATATAATCATATTGTAGTGATTTCTATCCATTCCTGCCAATACAATGACAACATGTTAACTACCATTTAATATAATATTAATTTATTATTAGAGTGCAATGTAAGATTCCCAAGAAACTCGTTGTTGCGTGTTGGGTACGCCATCGAGCATAGCATCCCCTTTAAAGTCATATTAATATTTTATTCAAAAATATGGATAAATATGAAAATGTCATATTCTTTATTTACCTAGGGTGTTACAAGAACACCTAATATGTCACGAAATAGATCAAAGTTATACATGTTGGAAAATTTTAGAGGAAAAAATGAATATAGTTAGTGGCTGGGATAACACGACATTTATGGATCATCTAATATGATTACAAGCACAAACAATGGATATGATCATATGGTGGATGTGGTTATAGATGTTAATGATGATGAAGATCTTATTGAGGATATAACAAGGAATGTTGATGACGAACATTGTGATTTTCTAGAATTCAATTTAGTTGTTAATGAGTTGTGAAAAATGTCATTGTTTACTGGTTGCACTAAATATTAGACATTGTACACTATACTAAAGCTGTATAATTTGAAATAAGGTAACTAGTGGAGTAATTCCAATTTTACAAAACTACTTTCTCTCTTTCATAACATGCTCCTTAAATATAATGAGCGCTCTAGCCAAACATACAATGCCAAATGAATGCTACCCTCGATGGGTATGACCTCTGATGGAATACACGCATGCCTGAATTACTATATATTGTTTTGAAAGGACCCCAAATTATATATAGAATTCCCAATGTGTGGTGCTTATCAATAGAAGAATTATGATTCTAGTCCTAACAATGTTTTATGGTACTTTCCAACAATTCCAAGGATTATGCCCTTATAAGGAAGTGAGGAGGTTGTAAGACAATTGAATTGGCATGCAGATACATGAATTAAAAATGGGAAACTATGTAACCCTAAAGACTCTCCTCGGTGGAAGAGAATTGATCATGGGAACCCAAAATTTGGAAACGAGTAGAGAAACCTGCATCCTTAGTTATATACATATGGGGTGAATCATTTTGGTTTTCAAAGTAGCAGTCACAGTAATGGCCAGTTTTATGGGAAAATTATAACTTTTCATTGTGGTTATGTATGAAATGAAAACACATCATTTTATCTATTCTTATATCAGGTAAAAACAATCAGGTAATGATATTGCAGTTTATTACTCTCCATTGATCTAGTATTTGAAATTATTGTGGGATTAAAGTGTTACATTGTTTGATACTTACAGAAGTGAAGATTTCACACAGAAATCCATGTTTTGTGTGAGGATAAATGTATTTCATTGTTAAGGATGTTTTTCAGGATATAGTATTAAAATAACTCAAGGGTTTTTGTTTAAGAACAAGGCACACAGTCAATTAGGTATAAAAATTAATCCAAAACAGTGTTTCTAAGACATCATAGATTTCAACACTGATAGAATACATATTGATCTTGTATGACATCATTCAATGTAAGTTCAGAATAATGTACAACATCGTCTCCACTAAAGAGTGACCAATTACTTGAGAAATTAATAGATGTGGACACAACATTTGGAAAACAGTTTCTGAAAAACCATATGAAATTCGGTTGAAAAAATAATTTTTTTTTGAATTTCCAAACTGGAATGGTATCTCTGTTAGAATTTTTTTTGATGTTATTCATGTTGAATAAAATTTATGTGATAGTATCATCAGCATGATGCTAAATAAACCCAGAAAAACAATAGATGGAATTAGGGTTATATTGGACATGGATGAGTTGAGAAGATGAGAATGGTTCGAACTAGTGAAAGGTAAAAAACATAAATTTATTCCTCCTACTCCGTATACTCTTTCTAGGTAGGAATGATATCAGTTTTAAAACTTCATGAAAGATTTAATGGTTTTATACGGGTATTCATCAAATTTCAAGATCATTGTGTCATTGCGTGACTTCAAATTAATGGGTCTGAAATCACATGACTTCCATGTTTTGATTCATGATCTAATTCCTATAGCTTTACATTTATATTTTCCAGTGAGTTTCCTCTATACATTATTGAAGATTTCTTTCTTCTTCAATGATATATGACGCAATGTTACAGACCTGATGAAATTTCCAATTTTGGCATGAGAAATTTCAGACATATTATGTGAATTGGAAATGTTTTTCCCACTGTCATTATTAAATATAATGGTTCATTTTATAGTTTATTTGGTGAGAGATATTTTACTCTGTGGTATTGTACATTTCAAGTGGATATACCCTGTGGAACTGTATATGAAGATTTCGAAAAGGTATGTCAAAAACTAAAGTCAGACAGAGGGTTGTATTGTAGTGTAATATATTTTTTAGGATGCTGTGGAATTCATGTACTGAATACCTTCCTTGTGAATAAACTGATGGCCTATCGAAATCTCGTCACACTGGGTGTCTTGAGGATGAATTAATTTCTGGAAAAGAGGTTGTCTCTGTCAATATAATAGATCAAATGTTGGCCCACATTACGTATTGTATAATATATTAGACGTTGACATATTTTTTCAACTCTAAAATAAAATAATTAGGCATTTGAATCCATTTAGGGATGAAAAATGTAAATCAGATACACATAATCGATAGTTTATTGGATAGTTTATAGACCTTATTTTTAAGATGTTAGATGAATATCCGAACTCAGTTTCAGAATGACTTTCAATGGCTATCAAGCAGAGAAAGTGTGTTTGTATTATCTGACAATGCTTATCTTGTTAATGGTTATACATTCTATACTAATAATCAGGATAAAGTCTGTACCATATTGAACAGTGGGGTTACAGTTGTGTCTGAAGGAATGCATGTTTTCGGTTTTATGGATAAAAATCCAATTTATGTGAATATATCATACATTGGCCTCATCAAAAAAATATGGGAGTTGGATTATATGAAATTACATGTGATAATTTTTCATTTCAAATGGGTTGATAATAAGAGTGATACTAAAATTGATGAATTGGGATTCATGAAATTTTATTTTAGTATGGAAGGGGAGAAAAATGAACCATTTATAATGTCATAACATGCAATACAATTATTTTATGGTCTATACCATTCAAACAAAAACTAGTCAATAGTTTTGTTATCGACCAAAATAAATGAAGGTTCAGATGAATGTTAAATGGAGGATGACCCATTGATAGGGTCTTCACAATCATTTTGAAGGTGTCCTAATGTAGAAAACATTTTTTATTTTAGAGGATACCATAATGAATTGATTTACATAGATGATATATGGGTGAAATATTTTCAGCATTTAAAAAAAGAGATCAGTAATCAGGTAATTTGTTTATTGAAATATACATTGTATTAAATTGTGTTACAATCTATTCGCCGATTCTCTTATGTAATCTTAATAAATGTTAACCCACTTCTGCATATAATGAATTCTACACTAGTGGTGGCACCCAATTCGAGGAATAGCATGTCTCCCAACCTACTGTTGCAGGTCCCATTGGAGAGAAACAGTAGGTTACTCAACCTGTTTTTATTCATCCTAGTGCTGAGCAACAATATGATTCTCAACCCATTGCTACTGTTCCAAGTGCTGAGGCTCAAAAGGTTTCTCAACCTATTGTTACTAGTATCTCTTCTAATTCAATTCCTATGGAGAAACATAAGGATGAATCTTCTTAGGAAGTGGTATAAAATGAAACCCTGATGGTGAGAAAAGAAAACCAGAACACTACAGTTTTATAGTGTTATCCAAAATCCTTAAGGAAAAAAGTTAAATGAATCAAATTTGATGTGGGATGGAATATGTGAGGCCAACATGATTACCCCCACAAATCCATCATTAGTATCTACATTGGAATCATCACTCAGCAACTCTTTCCGATTTATGTATAGTTGTGGCAGCATGTGGTCACTAGGATTAAGACACAAATGTGCGAAAGGATTACAGAAACATTATGATATCATTTTTTTATTAATGAAGATAAAATAAAATACTAAAACATTGAATTACACTTCATCATCCATTGTATAGTGAATTTATATGAGATTCCTCGCAAATGTAATATGTATTAAGAGTTTCTGGATGGATTCACAGAGGATTCCACACAACTTTAAAGAAATATCAACTTAATGATGCTGAAAGGGAAATTACACCACGCCCACCTCCCCTTTATGAACACTTTATATCACAATGAGTTGGGGCGACATTTAGAAACATCCATGGGGAGAATAATTTTCAGCTACATTGGGTGTGGTAACATAGTGTTGGACATTTCTTGTATTCTTCAATTTTATTCATAGTTTTTTATTTTTGAAAGAAAACCTATGTGATGAAAAATATGAACATGAAAAAAACCAGCATACCCCTATCGTAAAGGAATGATAGGGTACAATTCACTTGAGAAAAAATTTGTATGTTTTTTTAATCAACCTTAATAATTTTATGAGTCATAAAAAAACACCATAACTATGTTTTTTCATTTTATATGCAGATTGATGAATCAAAATCGAAACAAAAATACATCTCATGACATGTTCTATGGATGGAGTCTATTTGAAATAATGAGGTATACTAATTTATTAAAACACACAAAAATTATAGGAAACATGTTTAAGTATGACATAATATAAATTTGATTTTCTTTAAATCTATATTAGATAATAGTTACTACTTATTTTACTATATTTTCAATATGAAATAGTCAGAGGTATAAACAACACTGGTTGTAGATGTAGACATACGTTCAGCGGTCTTGAAGCAGCCATAATAGTATGGATGCATCAGATATGCAGGGTTTTTTGTGACACCCTAAACATATTTTTAGAAACATAAACAAGAAGATGATGAAAATATAGAAATGAAAAATATTCCCAAGAATTACTGATTTTTCACGATTAATTACATTACAAAATATATATATGATAGCAAGATAGATTGGGGAGACACATAGAGAGGAACCAACTCAATAATAGCTCATCTGTGAATATCCCGCCCCACCCCCCACAAGTTTGGAGGAAATCCATTCCACTAAAAAACTAACATAGCTAGGGTAATCAATATTCTGATAATTGTTTTTGTTAAATTTGAATCACATGGGCATTGATACCTTTCATGTACTAATATTATACAGGATGAAAATGAATGTGATTTATATCTATCAACTCCCACCTATCACCATGAAACGCAGGATATGAAGTTCAATATGCAGAATGATATGCTACACAACAAAAAAAATCCAACATATTCGTATAGTGTGTCAATTAATGTAGCTAATGAGACGATGGATGAGCTACTTCACCCAAATGAAGATGATGAATTCATATGGTTGAAAAAGAGGTTATAATATTCATCACATGTCCATCAAATCTTGTAAAAAATATGTCAACAAGGATGTAACCATTTCTATTTTTTTTCAAGATGGATCACTAGAATTTAATGAAAAATGGTATGAAATGATAAATGTTATTACATAACATCAAAGGAAAGGAGATGAAATAAAATATCAGCTCCAAACTATCTAAAGGATAAACTGACCAGTTGAAATAGTCTACTAAGAACACCTTAACCCCACTCATTCTATATGAATAGTTAATATCATTTCCTTCTCATGTGGATACAATATTGATAGTCAAATATACTCACATAGTTGAATTTGAAAAAAAAATTGTATGGAGATGAATTATCTGATATCATTAGTGCTGAAAATGTAAATTCCATCTTCATGTATGAATTTCTAGGAGCCTCAGTAATAAATGTACACATGAGGTATGTTTTCATGATTTGATTATACAAAAGTTGATATACAATGATAATTATGACTAAAAAATTTTCATATTTTTATTACGCGTATATATGAAAATAATTATAAGGGATTTCCCCATGAAAAAAATGTAGACTTGTTAGTCCTCACATTACCTCTTCAAAAGAAGAAATATATTCTGATAAAGAGGCTACAACAATAACATCACTTCAAAAATTGTTTGAAAAATATATCTATCACAAACTCTTTTTAAAACCATCTATGCTGGTGTAAAAGTCTAAAATTTAATCAACTCAACTGTATTTTAATTTCATTCAGTACTTGTTATTTTTTGTTTTTTGGGTAGTATTGTATGCTGATTGAAATTAATTTGGATACAGTAATGATTTATTTTATATATTCAATGTATGGATATGAAACAAACTGGCCATGAATGATGGCATTGGTTAATTTTAATGCACAATATCTAACTTTTTAGAAATATACATATAATTATATGATTTATATTATCTTCTAAAGAGGATTTAGTTATGATCGGGTGGTGTGTCAATATCATCTACTTCATGTAATGGATCATTAACCTAACGAAAAGAATTCCTAGAAAATCTACAACCGAAAAAAGTATAATGGAATATATAATATCATTATACTATCCAAACACATATCAAAACAATTTACTAAGATTTATCAATGTTTCTTGCAGTGTCCAAAACAAAAAAATGAAAAGGATTGTGGCTATTATGATTGTAGATTTATGAAAGAGATCATATTTCATTAACAAACTATTATCCCTAAAGGCGTATTTTTGAAGATAATTGTCAGTTCATTTCTAAATTTATTAATCCTTTTCTTATTTATATTTTAATAGTGCTACCATGGAATCAAAAAAAAACTCATATTCACTAGATGATATTGATGTGTTTAGAAACGAATTGGGAGTATACCCGATGGGAGATTTTACACAAATTGGATGAAGGTGAATTCCAACTACATATGATACACTTATATGATCATTGTTATATTCCGTTTATACACATATTGTGCATATTAGATCATTATTTATTAGTTTTCATAACCTTAGGTTATGAATAATTGTTTTAGAAATAATATTTATTTCAATTAAGTCATAACATAATTTGAGACTCTTATTAACCCTTATGTTATGTTTCTATGTTTCCCAAATCACTACACCTAAAATATTTTGGCATGGATCATTTATATTCTGTATTTTGGTCAGTTATGAAGTATTTTCTATTGATGTAGTGTGTTGGAAGAAAATTGGTTGTACATCACTCTCAAATTTAATAACAAAGATAAGGATTCATCACTACTGTTGGTTAACAAAAAGTTAACATAAAATCTGATCCGAACGTCGGATCTAGAGACCATGTGAGGATCTCATCAGACGCCATATCAATGATATCATCATTCCTCTTTCACTTATCCTTATCTTCCATAAACCATTTACCAAGGTAAATGGACGAAGGAAGAGAAGGACAAGTGAATCCAAATTGGTGATATCATAGAGATGGTGTCGGGTGAGAGCATTCCAAGGATACTGGATCAAAAGATTAGATCAGATGTTATGGTAATCAAAACCTAAAAAATAGTACATATGTGCACAAAGAATCATTAGTTTTGTTATTTTCTTATATTTCGACCAAAGAAACCATTTGGAATCATGTAAATGTAATGTAACTATATAAGTTTTATATTTTAACGAAAATTTTTATAATGAAATGGTGAATTTATTTTCATTATTAATTAAATCATTAGATTATATTAGGATATTTCTATCCATCTATAAAGAATTTGTAGGAATAGAAATGATGATGTTTCTACTCAATCACAGATGTAATGGGAAATCAATTTCACTAATAACATAATATTTCATATCTCTATGAGAAAACATAGGTTCTTGGTCTACTTCAAATAATCCTTTTCAAGTGATCATGTCACATAATCTCCTTCGTCAGAAAGCTTCATGTGAACAGATCATGTGATCTCATCACAAGATGAAATCTCATAAAAAATCACATATTCAATTAAGGTAATTCACTTAAACCATGATTCATATATTCTAGTATTATTTACATGATCACATAAAGCTTCTAGGGTTGTGTAATCGTATAAATCTCCCATGTTCATTTTATCATGTGATATTATTATGGTCATGTGATCATATGAATTTTAAATAGTAATGAACTTAATATGATATTTCTAATTAGTCATGTTTCCCTTTCTTACTCAAGACCTTTTTAACAGAAAATAATTAATTTTCATAATAAATCAAAATTTCCTCTTTCATATGATACAAATGAATTAATGAATTGAAGATGAGGAGGCTATAATTCATTGGAAAACAATGATCGATAGTGTGGATGCCAACCAATTCATAGTCATTCAGTCCATACATGAGCATCATAAAAGTTTGATAGAATCCAATATCCTGGAGTTTCAATTTTCTTAATTAGTTTCTCATATAAGTGGTTGGGGTTATACAAAATGGTGGGTTTATACAAAAGTGGTGGGATCCTATCAATGAGGATAGGGAGGTGTCCAAGAGAGAGAGGGTGGCCATGAGGGTGGGGGTCTCTAGGTGGGAGGGGGTGGGAGGTGTCTAGGTAGGTGGGGATGGCTAGGAGGGATGGGGTGTCCAAGAGGAGGGGTTTCCAAAAAAAAGTTCTGTACAAAGATGTGTCAATGAGTGGGGTGTCCCATAGTGTAAATAGGGAGGTGTCCAAAAGTGAGTCTTTGTTCGGGAAGGGGATTGTTCAGGTGATATGGTGTATAAGGGTGTCTAGGGAAGGGGGGTCCAAGAGGGGAGGGTGGTTTCCTAGAAGGAGGGGGTGTCTAGGATGGATGGGGAATCCTTGAGGGAGGGGGCTCTATATGGGTGGCGGTTTCCCAAAAAAGGGGTTGTCCAGGAGGGAGGGATGTCTAGGGGGTTTCTATGGCTGGGTGGTTTCCAAAATAGAGGGCGGTGTCAACGGGGTGTCCATTAGTGGGGTGTCTAGGTTGGGATAGATGGGGTTTTTCATGAATGGAAGAGGTGTAAAAAGGGAGGGGGTGTCCAGGTGGAAATACATTCTATTCAATGCAATACTAATAATAGAAATTGGTTGATAACTTCTAGAGTAACCTAATGTGGGTATGTAGTGAGGTATCAAAATTGACAACCAACCAAACCAATTCTACGGACATGTAAAGGCCCAAAAATTATATTCATGTTCTATTTGAGGAAAAATATATCTTATATAATGTCATAAAGACCCAACATACACATCATTTAACATTATCACATTAGATTTCTAATAAACTAACATCTTATCAACACCAAAGTTGTAGTAGAATAAATCTATAGGTAAAATTATTCATGGTATATGTGTTTTAGAGAAGAAATAATTTCTTATCTAGAAGTGTTCTGAGGACATCTAAACTGAATAAATTTTGACCCTTAATCCTAGAAAGTAGTTGAAATCTAAAAAAAAGTGATGATTTTTACCAGAAAAAATCTTCTCAAATATGTACCCCAGCTACTTATATATTTACATATAACTTCTCCCACTTTTCATAGGATTGGAGTCTGCCAGTTGTGTCATAGGATCCCTATGTTTTTTCATTATGTATTTTTAAATTATATTTTTTATAATGTTATGTGAAATTTTGTTCCTATTCCTCTAATATGTTTTTTGGGGATTTCATTCATTTAAGGAATCGTATCTCTTCAGAAATCATGAAATTGGAGTACTAATCCAATTTCATGAATTCCCCTGGGAGGATACTAGGTAATCCAATCACCTTTAATAATTTTTAATATCTTATTCAATTGATATGAGGCCAAAAATTTTATTAATGTTTGGTTTGGATACCAATAAAGATCTCTAATGATAATATTGTCTCTTTAAAAACATAGAAAAAACATTATCTATCCCTTGTTCCTGCTGCTGTCAAACCAAATTCGTTGGAGGAAGATCGGTACATGAAAAAAAGACGATGGAGTTTGGTGGAGTATAATTCTCTATCTATGATTATGGACTGATTAATATTCCAAACCATGTTGGATTTGAAATTTAGTATACATAGGATATTTATAATATTATATATGATTTTAAAATTCCTATTAGTGAATGATGGAGTATGAATAATATTTATTCCAATACCAAATAGATGATGAAAATATAGTTGGATAAAGAAGGTTATTAATGGGTATACACAAGATTCACCCATTTCATACTAACATCACATTTCGGAATGTCTGATACATTATATTAATTGTCTGATAATTTATTTCTAAGGGCTGAAAAGGGATGCATGGGGAGTGGAGGGTGGCCTGTTAAGGGAATGGGAGGGGACAATAGATTGAAGGATGGGTCTTGTCCAGGGAGTGGAGGGGGGCTATGGGTGAATTTGTGGGGGGTTATGTATAGGGGTTGGTAGGGGCTATCCATGGGGGATATGTTAGAGATGGGAGTGGGGGGGGGGGGTAGAAAATCACACTAGAAACTATGAGGGAGGGATGCCCTTATTGGATGGTGGGTGGGCGGTGTCCAAGAAAGAGGGGGTATCCAGGATGGAGGGGGTGTCCAAGAGTTGAGGGGTGTTTCAAAGTGGGGTCTGTCCAAGTAGGGATGGGCGATATCCCGGGGTGGGAAGGGGGATGTTTAAGGGGTATGAAGGGGGTTTTCTATGGAAACAGATGGGGTTATTGTGGGACGGTGGGGGGTTGTCTAGGAGGAGGGAGGGGGCTGCAGGTTGAGTGATGGGGGGCTGTCCAGGGGTGGGGGGTTGTCCATGGGTAGGGAGGGGGATATCCTGGGGAAGGGGGTGTCCTGGAGTGGGGGCTATCCAGAAGGGAAGGGGTTATCCAGATAGTGGGAAGTGGATGTCCAAGTGGTGGGAAGGGGGGCTATCCCAGGAATGGGAGGGGCTAGAGGTGGAGTGATGGGGTAGTTCAAAAGGAGGGAGGGAGATATAGGTGGAGTGGTGGGGGTGTTCCTGTGTAGGGAGAGGGCTATCTAGGGGTAGGGGGGCTCTATCCAAGGGGGCTATCTCGGGGAGTGGAGGGAGGGGGTATGGCTATTCACACTAAATAACTTGGAGATCAAGGGAAATGTGAACTTGTATTATCATTTCCTATCTAATTTTATAGGTTTTATTCAGGACATCTATAAAATAGATATATACATACCCTCCATATCTTCAACGCGGCCTTAGATATATTATGGGGTTCTTCGAGTGACATTAGTTGTCAGGGTCCAAGCAGGGTTGGATCTGATGTCTGATGCTGATGCGCTAGAACTCATTCCCTTTGACCTGGCATGGAAGATTACACTCTTAGAGGATCCAAATATTTGTAACAATTAGGTTTATAACATATCTATAATGGTGAAATCACTTGGAATATGATATAATTTATTCATAAAATTTATACTCTTATGAAATTGAATAAACCATCATTTATGTGCCATATTGTATAACATGTAGAGATTCCTCCATTTTATATTTTCAATAAGTGAAACCCTTTGGATTACTTGTTGTTGTTGAAATTTTTTCCTCTTATTTTCTCATCCATGTATTCTTTACAAGTCAATATTTATATTTCAACGAATCTTGTTTAGCCTCTTTAAAAATAATAATTCAATCCATTGAAATATGGACATGTAAAGTTTGGATGAGATAAAAATTGACATTTTATTATTTTATTCATTCATATAAATGTTTAATTTATTTCATTATTGAATTAATAACATAATATCAATTTTATTTTATAGGTGACATGTTTTCCCAGAGTTTGAATGCTTTGATCGACCACTAATACCATAGACGACAATTTTTTAGAGCAGATCATTGATGAAAAAAGTATGAAACATTAATATTTTTAACTGTTTGTTAGATAACATTAATTTTAACCTTATTAAATTTTTTTTGAAAGGTATATAACAGTTTATTTTTTGTATTCATGATTTCATGTAAATCTATAAGGAATTATGTGGGATACTCTTTTGTGTTTTGTTTTGATCTTAAATTCATCATTTGTGTGTAGGTGTTGTTTGTGATGTGTGTATAGGTGTTGTCTCAAGTGTGAAGGTGTTTTTCAAGTGCTAGGTTTGGTCAAGACACATGGAATTCGTTATTGCTAATTTATCATTATTAAATTTGTATTAAATCAGAACTCAAAATAGCAATAATAAAGGTGGTCATTATGAATTATATTTTTGGGGTGATATATCAAACAATTAACAACACTTAAATTAGCACTGATTAAGGGTGGAATTTATTAGTGCTAAAAATTACACAAATATAGAAGGCCTTTTATCAACACTGAGGAAGTGCTGATAAAGGGGGACCTTTATTGGAATTTTTTTTTATTTCGGATTCAGGTGACCCTTTTTCGGCACTATTTTGAAAGCTGATAATAGGGACCGACCTTTATCTTATCTATGATTAATGCAATTTTTCTAGCACTATTAATGGTGTTTTTTAACACTATTAAAATACCTATTTATATTAGTTCCATGTCTTCCAAATCATAGAAATTATGACGAACATTTCATTAAATTTAACATATAAAAACACCATATATATGATGACAATTTCAATAAATAACCTCACTAATTTTATAGAATGCTAAGGCCACACCCCTTCTTATAAAACGAGGTCACCATTAACACTTCAGATGGTAGTTCTAGAAGGTTATGGAGCCTCATGCAGGAGGTCGTCTGATGCTTCTTTCCTCTTCTATTTCCCTTGATTTATTTTTCATTGATTTTTTTTGTTTTATTTAGAATCATAAATACTTAATTATTTTCCAAAATATATATTTCATTCAATTTTATTTTAATGTGTTTCACCTGCCAATTGTTATATATTTATTCATATTAAAAGAAATTATTTATTTTATATGTTCAATAGTTATTCTCTTTATTATATATTAATTTTATTATAGTTTGTTAAATTTTTAACTTATTTTCTCTATCTTGTTCATCCATTTTGATCCCATTTTTCTTGTTATTTAATTTTAATTTTAATTGTTTATTCTCTTCTCTTTTTAAACCATGTGATCTCTAACTCACAATAATGGGAGGTTGGCCTAAGGATTGGATCGTGGGAGGACATGGTTTTCTTAATGTATTACATAATGATTATTTTATGTTTTTTTATAGATGATAGTAACACTCATTATTTTAGGATCTATTCCTGAGGACATGCACTCAAAATTATATCTATTATTTTTTTTAATATTTTTTCTTTTTTTCTATTAGATATATATTCACACAATAGAGCTGAGTCAATAAATGGATGAAATGACATCGATAGAGTCTGGTTTTGGAAAATAGAATGCCCTCATCTAATGTGTTCCCTCAACCCTAATTACAGGTTGTTGTAGAATTTGGATTTCATAATTCATTCGAGATGTCAAAATATATAAATAAATGGATATTAATTAATCATGATATTTCCGGATAGAATTATCAAACTAAATTCAATAATATATCTTTGAATAATGATGGAATCTATAGATAATCCTCAACACCATGATCTTTCATTCTATTTTTATTTTTGTTATCCTTATAGGCTAGTATTTCTTAAATTTTCATAGTGAAAATCTTTTTTATCATAATATATATATATATAACCTAAAACATTTTTAATTTATTTCATAAAATAATAAAAGAAAAAATAATCAACAGACCTAGGTGATTTAGAATTAGAGAGGGAAAAAACTAAGAGGCCTCTCATGTGATATGACCCAGAACATCCACAGTAGATATATTTTTATTTCGTTTAAAACCTATAAAAATTATTTTCCTTGATGTATAAAATATTTTATTACTCAATATAGAATGACAACCCAAAGTTGAAACATTAATAAGAATATGTTGTGGTAGAGTAAAAAATAGATCATTTGGTAGAATGAAAAGTGGAAATAGAATTATTATATGTACATATATCATGGATTATATAATATGTCCATACTAACCATAACATACAACAATAAACAAAGAATGAATATGTGGTGGTAAATCATGATGATTTTCCTGTTGAACTACAAATACAAAATAAATTGGATCTCGATGACGTTTGTAATTTTTTTTAGAAATTGATTAATCATACCCTTCTTAGAAATGTAAAAGAGTTATCACCCTCGAAGGATGAAACCATCAAAGTTGTGGAATTTGAAGAATTAGTGGATGAGCTCTACTACCATAATCAATATATAAGAAAAACATCATGATGAGATTCCATGGGAAGAATACATTCAATATGAACCCACATAGGGAGTTGACCCCATACTAAACTCAAAATATTTATGTTTAATTGAATCTAAATTAACGATAACCCCCCATTTTTTATTGTATATATTTATTTGACTCTTAATATTCTCGAGGGGATGATTAGGAATATGTAAATTCACTTGTTGATGAACACGTACTGGTCCCTAACATAGATGGCCTCACAACTTAGGAGGCCCATGGACAATTCCATGTACCTAAACGTGAGTAAATAATGCCAATTGATGGGTCATTTTTAAAGGAATAATATTTTTTATAATTCATATTTAAATTTTTTTCATGTTTAAATACGTCTTTACCAAATTTATTATCAATGAATTCCTAAAACCCCTATTATGAGTGAACTAGAAATTCATGAATGGTTTCACAAGTAGAAACCAATAAAGGGTATGATTCATACTTCATAATACCCCTACTATACCAGCTATAAATAATTATAATTTGTGAATATTTACTATAATCTATCCATGGATCATTTGTCACCAAAAAAAACTAATGTATAAGTAGAGAAAACATGCTTATGGTCATTTAATTCAATTATGCATCATCAAACATTAGACATTTCATAATCGTTGGTACTTCTATTTAGATGCTGAAAAAATCTATGGACAACTTGGGGAATCCTACCAAGAGTTTCATATTTTATTTTATTTCTTGAATTTTAGATTACTATTTCATTATTTGGATTATTCCATCATGCATCCCCACTCCCAATTGTCACATTGATCATAAATGACATGATCCTTTTTTTATTTGAGTAATTTTCATCTATATGGTCATGATGGCAAAAAGAAAACAAAAAACCGAAAGAGGAAACGTGAAAGTACATCATGGAATCTAGAGTTCACTTTTTTAATGTTCACATTACTCACATTTTTTTTCAATAACATGTTCTTAGAATGATCATGGAAATACATGCCCAAAATGTAATTATTATTTACATGACATAACAAGGAGATCTGTGGATTATAGGAGTAATGTGATTCCATGTTATATATTTCAATGATTATGATATAGAATGAGTTAAATAAGTAGTTGAATTATTCAATTGAAATATTTATATTAAAACTAGGACTTATGATTAAAATTAGTTTTCTTTTTAAGGTAAATGATATTTTCAATACATTTTTTACTTATAGAATTCCTAGAATATAATATAATTGATTTGTTATTATTATTGATTCTATGAGTTATTTTATAAAATAATATATCTCATTCCCAATAGGATTCATACACCATATACATTCCATTTATTCTTGAGCACATTTCGGTGGATATATTGGGACATGTCCCTTTCTTAAACAATATTTTAAACTTTCCTAAAATATAAATTTGAAAAACAAATTTAAAATGATCGATGATTCCTTTAAAAACCATTATCCTTGAAGACCACCTTTATAGTATTCTCCTTGTATCCTATTGATACCATGAATGTCCTTGTTATAAATAATCTACGTTTCATGCCATTTTCAACAATTTATTCTATACTTTGTAACTTCTAAGATTTTTTAATATAAATGTGTGCGGTTTAAGGGACTCATGAAAAACGAGATAATATTAATTGTATATAAAACATCTAGGGGTGATACTATGTTTATTGAGAAAGGTTTTTTATTCATTAATTATACTCTTCATTAATTTTTCCATTGTGAAAAAAAGTAAAAAATATAAAATAAAAACCAAAAAAGTGAATAAGGTTTTTATTATATATAAAAAAATAATCATCGTTAATATAAATATTAATTTTACAATATTTGGTCCATTTATGTATGGAATTTTTATTCTAAGAATAAAATTTGAAAAAGTAAAATCCCAATTTGAAATAAAGTATAAAATCAATAAACTAATTCAAGTGAGGGAATAAATAATTCATTAGGCTTTCATTCAA
This sequence comes from Viscum album, assembly GCA_963277665.1. Classification (NCBI taxonomy): domain Eukaryota; kingdom Viridiplantae; phylum Streptophyta; class Magnoliopsida; order Santalales; family Viscaceae; genus Viscum; species Viscum album. The sequence goes on from OY728160.1 coordinate 2,069,083,750, forward strand.
TATGACCTCGGTTTTGGTTTGGGTTGAATGGGTTATGTCATAATTTTAAAGGAAAAATATAATTACACATTATCTTTTCATATCATCCTATATAATTAATATATAATCCTATAGTTTGGGAATTAAATTATCAAATATCAAATCCTACTAACCGTAATCCTCAAATTCATTAAAACATTTATTTCAATCCCTCTTAAATTTATGTTCCTTTTATAATAACAATTTGTTGAAATTAGTTCCATTAAAATAATATTGATAAGATACTTTTCAGGATGTTTTGAGAATAAATCCTTATTAATTGTTTCTTGAGTGATGAGATTATAAATTCAAAAGATAGGTAAACCATGAATTTGAATGTATTACAATATTAAATTAAAGATATTGGATGGATTAAAGAAGAAAATACTTCATTTCAAAATGGTCAAAATTAAGAAAAAGAATTTTATTTTTTTAATATTTAGAAATTCGGTTGATATTTTATATAAGATTAGAATATTTGATTTAACATTTATATTATATTTTTTTCATCTATTTAAATATTTCTGAAATGAAAAAATTGGTGCCTTCTAATTTTCCTTGTTCAGTTTTTATGCTTAAGGAAATGTATGTTTTATGTGTGGGGTATTTGAGACAATCTTATTTATGAATATTTGTAACTATTTCAAGTGATTTTTTTGTTAGTTTTTAATTTAAATTCTCATTAAATGAATTTCTTTAGAATAAGAGAGATTAAAATAGAATCTTTTAATTTTATTGAATTTAAAAAAATTGATGATATTAAAATCAATGAATAATTTGGTCATACGATATTGTTATTTAATGCTTTTATACATATGATTGAATATTTATATGTCCACATGTTTTTAGATTTTCAAAAAATGGATCCAACTAAAGATATCCCCCAACTATAGTAAGCATACAAAATAGTTTATTCTACTAGGATGGTCATCCTTTCAATAAAGTGGAGATCCTACTCGAGTGGAAGGGATAATGGAATTGTCTAGATGAATTCATATATGGTGCAATGGTCGAGTGATAGCAAATATGGGGACATCATGTTCCTATGTGTGGAAAGAAACGCTGGGGATGGGGATGTCCTATTTTGGAAGTAGTAATCCTGTATATCTGATCCATGATGATTGGGAAGATGGATCCATAGAACTATTTTTATGAAATCAATCATAAGTGATACGACTCAATATGGGATTATAGATATGTAAGAAACTATTATTGTAATGAACAAATTCCACACACCCCGCTCATACAAACCATGATGCTCATCTCTGCAACACACCACATTTCCTGCCACTACCACCATCTTTATCAACAACCTCCAATGTTGGGCTCATATGAAACCCTACATGCTACTTATGCGAACAATCTATCTCGATTTGATATCCGATAATGAGGAAATGTTTCCCCATAAATCACCTTGAGACCCTCATCCATCCCTCAGGATTATATTTTTGAATTCTCTTTTAACCACATTGAATGTTGGGGGATGATGAGGTCTCTGCGTCCAAAACATCCCTAACACTATGTTTATCATCCCTCAACCATGTAAACCCACTACCCCATGAATGCACGTCTAATCATATGGTACACAATGGAACCAATCAATGCTAATAATTATAAATAACTAGATATAATTATGTGTTTCATATCATCCTATGTCTCAAAGGTGATTTTTTATATTTAAAATTTTCAAAAACATAAGATATTATAAGACATTAAATGAAGATCCTCACTTATTCGAAGGATAGAGGAGGCCAGACCTGAGCCTGTGGAATGTGGGATCCTTTTCCACTAATGTGGTTAGTTCCACGTGATGAGGGATTTTAATGATAAAATTTGACAGATTCTTATTCCCTCTTAATTTCCATTGTTTTATTTTTTTCTTAATTTTTATTTTCATTTTTTTATATTTTAATTTCCAATTTATTTTCCTAAATAGATAAATAATGTATTCGTATTTCAATGTATTATCAGCCACCCATTTCACATCATCAAATTATTATTATTATTATTTTTATTTCATTTCATAACATTATACTTCTTCTCTCTATTTAATTTTTATTTTAATTTATTTTCTTATTAAATTATATTGCATTACATTTTCAACATACATTGTTCTATTTTTATAATTTTTTTCTTCTTTTTTTATTATTGTTTTCATTTTATTCATACCGTTGTTCATTACACCATGTTAGTACATACACCTTATAATGGGGGGTTGACCCATGGTTTTAACCTACGGAGGGTAAGGGGTTCTTTAATTAATACATATAGTTTATTTTATTTTTGTGATAGTTAAGGGTGAGATGCATACATGTAGAGACTGAACCTAATATCAATAACTCAAATTTAGTTCTATTATTTTGTTTCAATTATTTTCCATATATTCATTGGTTATCTATTAACTGTATGGTGATGAGACAGATAATAGATGAAAGATAATTGATTGTGTTAGATCCTGGATCATGGAACACCCTCAACCTAAGTCTGTCATAAACCATGATTATATGAGCAGTTAAATTTTAGGTTTCATAATCCATTCGGGATTTAAAAATTTCCAAATTAAATGATATTAATTCATCATGTAAATTAATTAATGTATTAAAAGTCTAACATAAAAAAAAAATTGAAAATAATGATGGAACCCAAACTGAGCCTCTAGATCATGTTATTTCTTTCTATGTCCATTCTATTTAGAATTGTATGAAAGTATAGTAAAATTTTTCATATTTCATTCAAAATCAATTTCAATATAAAACGAAAAAATAGAAACTTTTTTCAATCCTTTAATAAAATAATAAAACTGAAAAAAACAATTAGAATTGGGTGATTTTTATATTGAGTGTGAAAAAACAAAGAAGATCATCAAGTGAGATGACCTAGGATATCTATTATGCTTCACTAGGGAAAAAATTTTGATTTTATTTCCACACCCCCTGATAGGTAATCCAACGTATGATGATAAAATAAATCTATGAAAACTGAGTCAGTATTTATAAAGGATATTTGAATTTTTATCAATTAGAAATTCAAAAAAATTATAAATTAGGAAAATATTTTAATGATGATAATGGGTATATTGATGAAATATTTTTAATATTTATTTATGTGAAATGTTTCATAATATGTTTTGGTAAAAATCTAGGGATTCCAATGGTAATTACAAAGTTACATTTTAACATAACTAAAAATATTAGAAAAAAATTATTTGTATACATATTTTTATCTAATTACACTTCTATTTTATGATAAATATATCATATATATTTCCAATTAAATAAATAATGGATGTTATTTTATGAAGAAGAGTAAATATTATAATAAAGTATCCATTATATCCTTGAAACAAGTTTATTGTATAAAAAATTATTTTAAGGAACAATAGGATTTTAGAGCAGATGATGATGTTCATAAGAAATTTGAAAAATATAGGTAATTAATCTCATGAATATAATGAATTTGTATATGAATATATTGTTGTATGTTTCAATTTATTTATTTTACGTGTGGAGTTGTTTAACATTTCCATTGTAATATCTGAATGATGAATAAAAAATCTGTTCTCATTACGATGATTTAAAATTACGGCATTCGTTAATGGGATTTTATATATAATTTTTTAGGAACATGTTTTCATTAATAGAAATGGGTAAATTTTATCCAAATAAAAAAAAATTGGATTTAAATTTCAATAATAAATGTCTATGATTTTATTGAATTTATATAGGGTGTTTAGAGTAAAAGAGATGTTACTAAAAAATTAATGATTTTATATGAAAATTAGGATGAGTTCATTAGAAATTATATTTTCTATTATGGAATGGAGAATGAAACATAAATTGTGGTGTATTTGAAAAAGGGGTTATGTAATATATTTCACATATGTAATAATTGGATGGTAAAATGAATGAAATAGAAAAAAATAAAACTCATAAATTAATGAAAACATTCCATTTCAAAGGATGCTAAAATGAATAACTTTTATTGAAAAGTTGATAGATTTACTGAGTGGAGAGAAGGAGAAAAATTATGTCATAGAAGAAAATGACAAAAGAAAAATTTTATAAGAATGATTTTTTGAAACAAAAATTTATGTAAATATATAGTATATTTAAATAGTTCATATATATTTTAAAAAAATTTATTTCTGATGTTATATACCTAACAATAAATATTAATGTAAGGTAAAAAGGAAAATTTTAGAAATTTGTATTTTATCTCAAAAAATCAACCCTTAAATATTTATATATTTAAGGTAAGAAAACATTAAATTAAAATATTATACATTTGTTGATTAAATTTTTGATAGGAAAATTTCCTATAATATAGAAGAATAAGCTGGATATCTACCATAATTTTTAATCGGAATAGTTTCCCATGGATATCTTTTAAAAAATTTAACAATAGAATGTATCTACTTTTTTCAAGTAAAAATAATAACATTAATATATTTATATTTTTAATATTTCCATTATAGCTGAGAAAATAGGAACATATAAATGTATTTTAAGAGGATAGTATCTATAAAATGAACATGAAGTTTGTTTTAATGAAAAATGAAATAATTACATGATTCTAGAGTTGGAATTAAAAAAATTTCCTCTGTTATGTATATACAAAAATCATAATGATGCACACCATTTCAAATAAAAGATTCATTATAATAACTTTTATTTTCAATCCAATCATCGTCCATGTTCATTAATTGACCGTTGTGTGTGATAATTAAATCAATGGATGAAACAAAAACTAAAAATTTTATCATATAAATAGACAAACTCAAAAGGTAAAATACATATTTTTTTTAATATATTTCATATCAATGGTGTAGTAAATATTTAATAATAAAATATTCTATCCCATTTGTATAACAATAGAAATTGTATCTATAAATATATAAATGTAAAATTCAATAGATTGTGTGTCACCATAATCCCTCAAAATCATCAAATATTATTTATCATATGGTCTTTGAAGACATCACCACAACCCAACAGACAAAGGTATCCAATTAAGGATCATTTCACATAGACTTTAATCTATCAAGAAAATGATGGTATATAAAGAAATTCAAAATAATCCAAGATATTTAAAATTACCTGAAATTCGTTGTATATTTAATGAATCGAAATAATTAATTGAGATACCAAATCTATTAGGATTAAGTGTGTTAGAAACCCCGGTCAATCCAAAATCTCTATAAATATAAGCCTAAAGGATGACAGGTCAACTATATATATGTATGTAATTTTCAACCAATAAGAATATATTTAGATCATCTATAACAGCTACCATGAAGTGTTTTTATAGATGCGGAGACACAAGAATTCCAAAGGTGTGTGGAAGAATATGTGGTATAAATTTTCCTATAAATATATATTCTTCCAAAATAGATCATGCATAATGTACCAAATGGAATTAGTAGTAGTAGTGCATCATAGCATGACATGATCAGAATCCTTCCTTGGTTAATTGTAGTAATTACTTCTTCAAAAATGGTAAATACTAAATGCATGATTATAACACTCTATGGGAACTCTCAATTGATGCATCCTATAGATCATGTTCATCATGAGATCATGATTTTTTCCATATTAAAAATACTAAACCCTGAAAACGCATTAGTAGTACATATTGATGTGATGTGATAGAATTCCATTCAATAAAATAATCCATTTTAGATAGTTTTTATATCATTATATCATCTGGGGGATAATATATTTAGTCAATGAATATTCTATTGGTCACCCTAGGAATATATGATTTTGGAATAGTATGAATATATTTAATCCATGAATTAAGATCCATAAATTGATCGAAATAATAAATTGAATTTAATAGAGGATTTCATGTTTTATTGTCTTGATAAAATCTGACGTAAGAGACTTTGAAATAAATTCTTCATTAGTTATCTATAATGATAGAAAAAAATTACATTAAATCTGTCATGATGATGGATTAAAGGGAATATAAATTTTAATTAATTAGTTTCTTAAGTAGTGTGGTTTTGATAAATCCCAAGGACTCTAATTATCCTTGGAGACCCTCTACAATAAATATACTTACATGGAATATAGTTAAAATTTTAATGTATTTTCAACCAATATGCACATCCATCAGTGTATTGATCATTTTTTCTAGTAATAATAACCAATTCTATTAAATAATATTTCCACACCAAAAAAAATTAATAAAATATGACTTAATATAATTTATAAAATCACGAGTCCATCCTTATATCATTAATATATATACCATGTTTGATAAAATATTCAATTGGAATGGCTATTTCATCCATATATTGAATGATCCTTTCATTTCAAAGAATAATGATTATTTTTAATATGTTCATACACAAAATGTATTTGATATACCATATGTCTATCATATAACAAGAGAACACTTTTGTAGTCCAAGGTAATTAAACCCTCTCTAGTTTTGACCTCCAAAAATCCTATATATTCTATAAGGGGGATCATCTTCTTAATTTTCACAAATGATTTTTCCCAACTAATTTCAGGACTAGATACCCACTTATAAATAGGGAGGGATTCATTATATAATACATAATTTTTCTTTCAACCCATAACTAATTCATTAATACCATATACATTTAGGGAATCAAATAGAAAACTAAGGCCCAGTCCCTATTCGATGATCATCAATTTTAAATAATCCACCCCATACGTATTAATCATTATATTCTAGTTTTAAAAATAGAGAAAACAATATTAGAAATAGGAAAAATTTATATTGTATCATTATATACTTTAAAAATAACCTATTAGATAATGTTTTTTCCAAAGATATATTAAAATCAGAAGATTGTTAAATCCTAGTTGATAAAAAAATCATTAAACAAAAATTGTTAAATCAATAAAAATAAACCATCAATAGAGGGTCTAAGTAGTATTTATAACATTAATCATATGGGAAATTCGACCAATTCTAGTAGGAAACATAATTATATTAACAGACTTATATTATGTACCCAGAATTTATTGAGCATTTATACCCATGAAATAACTAAACATGTTCCATGGAAAAATTTTGTTAGATATTGTGTCTAGCCAATTGGCTATGATCTTGTGAATAATATAGTTAATAGTTTTTATAGATAAATAAGCCTAAATTATTGTATTTAAATGTAAATTATTTTCTTTTTAATCATTGTGTGAAATTGATCAATGATTCCTTTTAGATGGAATATAGTAATAGAAATTTATTAATAAATTTGAAACTAAAACAATTAATGGCATCAAGGTATTTTTGAAAAATTGGAGTTATGTAAAACCATTAATGCCCAATAAACATAAAGAGATTAAAAATTACGCCTTCCCATAAATATGAGTTGAGAGGGATATTTTTTGGTATTTATATATAATCATATCTGATTATTATAATAATATCTTATTCATCCAGTAAATCATGTCCAGTAGATCATCTAAACAAGCTCAATATAATATACAACATTATGAATCAAGATAAATTTCTTATCTATTTTATGGTATAAATATTTTATTAAAGGATGTATAAATATTATGATTTCAATATATTTGGTGAAATTTATGAAATTTATATTTCTTGTCCCAATCCCTAATCAAATAAACATTGAAATTATCCATTAGAATATTCTAATTTCTGTTCAAAAGGAATAATAGTTTAGATGTTATTTAAACTATGTCAAATATATCTATATCACATTTATCATTAAGGAAAAAATAATGGAGTTTCAATAGGTTATACCATAAAGATGATACTTATATATTAAAATTAATGAATAAATCCCTAAACTAGTTCTTATTCATTGTCATCAATATCATTAACATTATTACATCAAAAAATTTATCATTTCCATTGTTCATAGCTCTCAGGGATTCATCTATATGATTGATATAGTTTATTTTAATATCCATATAATTTTTTAATATTAGTGGTAGATAATGGTTTGTTAACCTGTGATATAGAGAAAAATATAAGGTGGTGGTCGTGTGGAAGGATCCTTGTAATGTGATGAATAATACCTAATCTAATCTATCAATTGAAATAAAAATTGAAATTTCCCTATCACAGTTTCTAGAAATAGTTCATTGATATCTATTCTATACCATGCTTATTTTAATTCAAAAACATCTAGATTATATGATTATATTTCACCACATACAATGACTATACCCTATTCAATAGAATAGTGTATGGACATCAAATATATTTTTTTTTGGATTTCATCGAACATGAGTTTATAGATCCCCTGAAAAATAAAATTTGTAAAACATATGTTAACACTAGTATGATGGTGAGAGGGGGTATATAATAATTTTATGGATAACAGTGAGTTTGGGTTTCCAAAAAAACATAAGAACATGAAAAAACAAGAAAACCAAAAGGAAATTGTAAATAGTGAAGATAGGGGTGAAATAGTGGCATTGATAGGTGAGATCAAACTAAAGATCACATAAATAATGGAATAACTGGGGTCCTTAGAATACATTGAATTGATAGAAATAGTGTTCATAAAAACTACATTAATTAAAATAATAATTCATTTCTAAATAAATGGTATAGATTATCTGTGATATTTATTCACTAAAACTCTAAAACACTATGAAACTTACTGAACCTTTATCTTTTGATATTAATCATTGAATCAATATATTTATTTTATAGAAAAAATTTATTTACATTTTCCAATTTTTGGTACATTGTTCAATGATCCAATATGAAATCCTTTTGCACCCTCAATTATCGGTTATTCGGTAGTGTTAATTAATATTCATAAATGAATGAAAATTAAAACATATCGTAAATCTAATTGAACAACCATATTAACTAATTATAGTGGATAAAATTAAATCATTTATAGTATCTCTATTCCCCTATATTATTTAGTAACATATTATAGTAAGAATAAAGAAAATTAATGATAAATGAATTGAGCAAACATGGTACATCTACAATGCTTGATACCCTGATAGGGGTGAATCAGGGTATGATAGATTAAAACCACTTCAACTTTTGATCTTTTTTTGTTGTTAGACAAAACTCTCTTCTCTCTCCATACCATAGTTGTGTATGAATATATTTTAAATCATGCACATGACACATGAATTTTACATGGTTCACCCTCAATGGGCTACATCCAAGTAGTATGCACCGATGATGTGCATATGTCCCTAATCCACTATATGATCATTACTATGGATATGTTCTAGGAGGACTCACTATCCCTCATGGATTACCAAAAATCAGTATATTAGAACACAATTCTCCCTCAAATGATGTGAGATCACTACATCCTCGAAATATCCACTCATTGTTGATATAAATGAATGTCTCTTAATTATATCTAATGAATATGTCCAATGTTACAGAAAGATTCTATGTTGATGTTCCACCATCATCCACTGATGAATAACATATAGCCTCTGAAAACTAGGAAATCCATTTTGACACTCATTTGTAAAGAACACTACATTCGCGAACCTCACACCTTTTCAAATATCAAACAAGACATCTCAACACTCCATCCTCATCATAATGATCACAGGTTCACATATTTCACAAGTTTTCATTTCTCACCAGATCATAATTCTATCTAGATCACATAACCCATGGCATCAAAGAGCTCACAATGGTCTTTCCAATTTTTCAATGTTAAACAAGCCCTCGTGAAGAGCATATCCTCCGCACAGCCAAAGTTGACTTTGTGGTGCGCCATACTTTTATAGAGCTCAATATACTATGTGAATTACCTTTCCTTTTGCAAAGATCCATGCTTTGTGAATCTCCATTACAATTCAAGAGATTCAAGTTTTTTGTTTTTTCATTATTCTCTTCTTGAGGGGGTCCGGGTATATTACTTTTTGATTCCTTCGAATTGAAAACCTTATGTTCAAATACAATGCCATGTAAGATAAATTTTAAAAGCTCTAAAATTTCCTCTGAAATTATAACTATATCACATCACAACACTATAATTTTTTTGATCACCTAGTTCATTGTAATCACGGAGTGTTCTGTCAATTCCATTGTGCCACTGCCGCAATGCTCCCTCGCAACGATCCTCACCACCGATGTTTGTGAATCTCATCATAATCATAGATCTCACTATCAAAATTCTACATGTCTTTAAAAAAAATCCATTAATGACATCTTTACAATACTCATGAATTATATATATTTTTATGAGATCGTCAAGGAAATCCACTTTCTGTTATGCTAAAAAACTCTAAAAAAATTTCAACAAAATTACGGCAAGCACTGGAAAATGGAACCACCTATATTTTGTTATTTTGTACCACCTCCATATATTCTAGTTCAGTGTCATGGTTATATTTTAATATGGATTTTCCAAATCATATATAGAATTTGACAATTCAACAAGAAAACCTTCTTTGTCAAAAAACACAACCAATCCAAAAATTCTACATTGTTAGATTCAGTGATTTTTCCCAACAATATCTTCTTTTGGGTGTGTTGACCGCTCTTCTCATAACGATTATATGAACACTGATACCTAACTAATCATACTTCCATCATCTACCATCATTCACATATAGTGACTCCTGTTGAGACCAAAGATTCACTCCCCACATACTCTAAGCCCTCATGATCAATGCTCATCCTGTGAAACAAGAGTGCTATGAAATTTTTATTAATGAATAAATTCCTTGATGATACCAATTTTTGATACCATAATAATACCAATAAACTTATTTAATCATGAAACCTAGCTATTGTGATATATCTTCTTTGATTGATCACTTCTAACGTCAGCATATTTGATTTTGTCCCCCTATTACATTACTCCCCCTATCTCACTACTCCACCTATCATCTTCTCCTCCTATCTCATTGTCCCCCCTCTCTGGATGCTATATATGTGAGGTTCTCTCTATATATTGACAATATAAATTTTCTCCCGAAAAAGCCACAAATTCTCCCCCTTGTCAAAAAACACAAATGTCACTTCTTTGTGTCCATCAACCGGGTAAAGCTCCAGATTATTACATTTGGAGAAAACAAATCATACCTCAGGGGAGGGGTCCCACATCCACACTTGTTCATTAATAGGAGTTGAATACACTCCCAGAGAAATTAAATGCCTATGAATGGGTTTTTTAGGTATGGTCTTTATCATAATGTGTGTAACATATTGTACTATAGGAACATACCCCAAAATTATGATTCCCATCCAACCTTATACCTAATAATAAGATACATTATTTCAATGTTAAATTTCCATGAGTGATGGATTTTATTTTTTATGAAATTTACAACACATATGTTATCGCAGTAGATTCCAATCAGAGACTTCACTTCATCTCCCATATCATCAAGCTGCTACTTCATCAACAAAAACTGTGTGCATGCATGATTGGCCGAAATATACTTAGCTTATTCCATTATCAATTATATGGATCATCACTTCTTTATTAACCCAGACATACGCAACCCACCAAGATAGAAAAAACCTCGTGATGTTGATTTCATGAAATCTGATGAACCAGCTCAATAAGCATCTGTATATCCCAACAGCTTCAGCTATAATTATTAATTATAAATCAAACTAAAATCCACATTTCCTTTGATATAAAGAATTATCCTTTTTTCATCAACCAAGTGGATTTCCTTGGGATTACATTAATATCTCGCTGCTTGGCATGTGGATAAAACAATATTAGGTCTTCTCGATGATAAGTACGATAAACATCCAAAAATGTGTCTGTATTTGGTTACATTAATAGCCTTTCCATTATTATATTTTGTTAATTTCATCTGATTAGAAACTGAAACCTTTATCTCCATTGAATTTCCATTCCAAATATTTTCAGAACCCCCTTAAAATATTTGGATTGAGAAATGAATGTTTCATTGCTTCCATGTGTTACCTGTAAAGCAAGGAAAAACATCATCTCGCCCATCATTGACAATTCGAACTCACTACTCATAAACTCGGAAAACTATATACACAAAGCTACATATGATCCTAAAAATAGTTTTTTGTTGATATAAACTAGCACCATAATCCTTTTATTACTGTCATTGTTGAAATAGTTATTGTAATCAAATCTACCATGCTGATTTATATACTTCTTCAAATATAGATCAATCCTCATGTACCATTCTCATTGTGTTTTTATCAGCCCATATAGTGCATTCATCAACCGAAAAACCTTTTCTCATCTTCATGAATGATAAAACCATATAGCTGGTCAATATTGATATCTTTTTCCATAATCCCATTCAAAAATTTAGTTTTGACACCTATATCGAAATACATGAACTTCCATTGCATTGTAATGTCTAATAATAATCTGATTGCTTTTATAAATTGAATTATGTGCAAATGCCTCGTGAACATGAATACCCTCTAACTCGGAGTACCTTTTTAACACTAGTCATACTTTATTTCTATAAAGACCCATAAATTTCAAGGAAATGTTTTTCTTAATTTTCTTTGGAATTTTACAAGAGCGCAGCTTCTGACGGCACCTGATTCCGAGGCCCGGTGTGCCCGGAATCATTTTCTGATGTTTGGCTCGGGTACGTTCAGTGAACGAACGTGCGGGTTTTTCTAACTTTTAAACCGGTGCCCAGAATCTAATTCTGAGGGATCCGATGAAATCGCAGCGCCGGTTTTCGCTTAGAAACGCCTCTTCCGGAGTTGTGTTTGCTCCTGTGTGGTTTTTAATTTTCGGGCTTAAAGTTAAGAAATAAAATAATTTTGCGACAACTTTATTTTATTTCGCTTATGCCACTTGTAAGGCACTTGAAGCCACTTAAAGGCGGCTTGAACTGAGTTGAACTGGATAGGATGCTATCCAGAAATATCTTACCCCTTGGTAGGATAATTGTGAGGTGGGGCCCGCACGATCCCCGCCGTTTCTTTCCGCTAAGAAACGCACCCGTGAAAACCCCTCTTAATGAAAGTCAACTGACGTGTTTCTTAAAATCTTAACAGACTATTTAATTGGGCTGTTTCTTTCGTGAATTAGATGGGCTGTTTCTTTCGTGAATTAAATCACCTGTTTCTTTCGTTGAATTAATTCAACGAATTAATTCAATCGTTTATTACCCCCCCTTTCGTGTGTTGGCATAATAATAAAATAAGACCAACCTATCATTTTTTTGGAGGATTTATCTTTGAGACAGAATCCTTGTATCTTCTTCCTCCTTCGCGAAGAACGCGAAGAACGCGAAAAACGCGAAGAACGCCGAACCCGGAAATCGACGACGCGACATCGTGATCCGCGACGCCGACAACGTTATTCTGCGACGTCTCTTCCTCCGCGACGGGTCTTCGATCGGCTACATGAGTTCGCCGACTCAACGCCGTGTTCCGCGACGATGCGACGCCTTCCCGCGACGACGCGACGATCCCCCCTCTTCCGCGACAAACAATTCCGCGAAGAATGCTCACGCGTGATGACTCCGAGGTAGAGATTTTATAATTTTGGAATACCCCTCTTTATATTCCCATGAACGTTCTTTAAAAATTAAATAACCGGTTTAAAATGAACAATTTTTTTTATAAAATTTTCGGTTCATGCATTGAACAATTTCTCCCATTGCTTTTATCTAACGCGGAGGGTGCGGGTCAAATGAACACGGCCCGACAACCCTCCACTGTTCTTCGTGTTTGGCGGATTTGGCGGGCGATAGAAAAATATGATTCAAGGGAAATTTGATGATCCCGCATTAAAGAACGGAACTCGGGAGGAACAACGGCGCAGACGGGATGGAAAATGGGCCACCTGAGCGACTCCGGCGGCCCACAGAAGCCGGTGGCGGCGCGGCGGCGCCGGTGGCCGGAGGCGGCGGCACCCCGCGGGTGCCGCGGGGTTGTCACAGGGCACCCCGCGGGTGTCCGGCACGGCACCCCACGGGTGTCGTGGGTGTCCAGCGCGACACCCCGCGGGTGCCGCGGGGTTGTCACGCGGCACCCCACAGGTGTCCAGCGCGGCACCCAGCGGGTGCCGCGGGTGTCCAGCGCGACACCCCGCGGGTGTCGCGGGGTTGTCATGCGGCACCCCACGGGGGTCCAGCGCAGCACCCCGCGGGTGCCGCGGGGTTGTCACGCGGCACCCCGCGGGTGTCGCGGGGTTGTCATGCGTTGCGTCCGGCTGTCTGGCCGACACCCCGTGGGTGCCTCGGTGATGTCACGCGTGGCGGCGGCTTTCCCCCGCGTCAGCCGCTCGGCCGCTCGGCCGAGCCGAGCCAGACCGGCCCTGGCCGGGCCGGGCCGGGCCAACCGGGTCGGACCCGACCCGGTTCGGGCCAACCAGGGGGGGTCGGGCCGGGTCAGGCCGGGCCCGGACCCCCCGTCTTCGGACGACTTTCGTTCAAACGCCCGTAACTTGAGCTACGGGCCTCCAAACGACTCGCCGTCAGCCGCAACACAATCCTTGGACCAAGTCGATCGTTTTGGTTTATTGCACTCAATGTTTCGGAATATTGTGGGTTCGGCCAGGTTGGTTCGTACACGAAACCAACCGGGCCCTCGGAGCGGAAACGCTCATATCTTGAGCTACGGACTTCTGATTGGCGTGCCGTCAGCTTTGTTAGTAACGACACAGTCCCCGAGGACGGGTCGTGACAAATTGGTATCAGAGGTGGTCGGTTATACCGCAGACTCTGATCATTCTTTCTGTGAAGCAATAGTGTTAAGGGTACCGAGTGTGGTTTTCAGTTCCGGGAGTCCAGTGTTGGTGCGGGCGGCCGACGTATCCATACACTAGGACCCTGGCAACTGATTTTCGACTTTGTGCACGAAAACATTGTTTGCGTGTGTTTTTTCAAAGGTTTCCCCTTAAAACAGCTCAAACCAGGTCAGCTCACCAGGTATAATCGTTTGACCGTGTTACGTTGTTTCTTTCAGGATGCCTTTTCTTGGACGAACAGCTAGAGCCCAGAGGGATGTGTGTGCTGACAGCCTGTCGAGTGACGAGGCTTTGGTACAGGGACCTCTTGCAGTTAAGGAACCAGCGGAGGCGCTAGCGGTACTACCATACGTTGGGCCACCGATGCCACCAGCCCTAGCAGTAGGCGATGCCCGCTACTTGAGCGCACTGCATGAGTTCCAGCACCAGAGGCCACCCAGGTTCGGGGAAGAGACGGACCCGCAGGCGGCTGAGGATTGGCTGGAGGCTGTGGTGGGAGTCTTCAGGCTAGTGGGGACGCCATCAGACTTCATGGTGACCTTTGCTACCAGCCTTCTTCAGGCAGCAACAGGCAGGTGGTGGAGCCACTTGTTCGAGTTTTGCGATGGGATGGCTTTCACATGGGAAGACATCGAGACCTTCTTCAGGGTGGAGTTTGTGACAGTAGCTCTACACCCCGAGCGTGTTCAGGAGCTGCTGCCTTTGCCGCATGTTTTTCGATCAGAAGCCGAGTCATCTGTGGGCAGTAGACAGATGATGTAGAGGTCCAGGAGGACCAGACCAGCAGTTGGGCAATCTAGGGTTTTAGGACCGGTGGTGCGGGGCACCCGGGGTGGGGTCAGAGCCAGGCGTGCCAGAAGCAGACTGTGTTACTCGTGCGGTGGAAAGGGGCACCTGGCACGTGACTGTCCGACTCCTCGTACAGTTGATCCATAGGCTTTTGAGGAGCCAACGAGGCAGAGGCAGCAACGAATTCTTGAGCAACAGTAGAGTAGTGGACAAGGAAGTAGAGCTCCTGGAGCAGGTGGAAAGGAGCGGAACTAGTGGATAAATCTCTTGTACTTCTAGTTCCATGTTGATGTTGTTTTTTGAGTCTTTGTACCATGAGCTGCAACAAAATAAAGATACTTATCTTGTGATGTTTTCTTTCCTGTCCTCTTTTGTGATGTTACAAAGTGGTCCTGGTTAAGACTGTTGACTTGACCCTCACTTTCGAAATTCCTACTGGAGGAGACCCAGTGACCTCACACTGATGCCGACAGTGTGACTCGACCCTTGGAGGCAAGAGTGACAGTTGGATCTCTTAGTAGTTACGTCGAGGCCTTACGACGTCATCCATGGAATGAATGCATCCTTCATGCCAGGATTGACTGTATTAGGCAATGGGCGTGGTTCATCTAGAGAGGGGATGAGACTGGGTTTCTCTTTTCGGCAAAGGAGAAATTTTAGCAGCTCTTCAGATCGTATGCAAAGGAGGTGCAGTTCATCCAGGAGCGGATGAAGACTACACAGTGCAGTAAGAAACAGGAAACCAGTGCCAGTCTTAGAGACTCGGGCATGTTAAATGTTTCAAGAAGAGGAAGCTTAAAGGGGAGATGAGTCTACAAAGCAGCAGACATGGAGGCACAGCTAGGTGAGCAGCATGAGGTGGTGTACATCCTAACATGGTACAACCACCCGCCATAGTTATTCCCGCCAGGCTCAGGGAGCTGGAGGGTGGTGTGAGAATGCGGCTGCATGCGGTCAAGAAGTGTGACCCAATGGCTCTAGAAATGATTCAAGGGACAGTCTGTGTCCACTACTAGCTGCTGTAGTAACAGACGTTTATATGAATCATTCCTTACTTTCACAAATCTTGTTCCAGACCTAGAGTTTCCGGTAAGTTGTGGACATGACCCTCACGTCTGGTGATACCTTGAGAGGAGACTTGATAATCACACTTACGCCGACGGTGTGGTCAGACCCTCGAGGCGAGAGTTCTGGTTAGAATCTCTCGTGGCAGAAGTCGTTTTGAGTTTCAGTTCCAGCAAGAATTGGAGACCTCTGGAGTACGAGGATGACGATCACGTCCTTATGTGGGTCTCACCTCGATGAGGGTTACAGAGATATGGCCAAGGTGGCAAGTTATCTCCAAGGTTCAACGGACCTTTCTAGGTCCTCATCTGGGTAGGAGGGATGGTTTACCACTTGGTCCATCCACCTCAGTTGCACTAGGTGCACGACGTTTCCACGTATCTCAGCAGAGGAGATACGTGCATGACCCGACACAAATCTTTGACCATGGGGAGCTGGTCTTTGGTGATGAGGTTACATTTACGGAGTTTCCTGTGGGGATCGAGGATCGACAAGAGAGGATCCTAGGAGGATGGTCGATTCCTCTTTTGCACTTTCTTTGGGAGATCTGGGACCTCCAGGAGAGCACTTGGGAGTGTAAGGCTCAGATGCGTGCTCAATACCGCCTTTGTTTCCCTAATTTTGTGTTGGAGCTTTACGGGGACGTAAAGCCCTGTGGTGGGAGTAATGTAAAGACATGTAAATTTCAAGGAATTTTTTTTTTCTTAATTTTCTTTGGAATTTTACAAGAGCACAGCTTCTGACGGCACCTGATTCCGAGGCCCGGTGTGCCCAGAATCATTTTCTGAAGTTTGGCTTGGGTACGTTCAGTGAACAAACATGCAGATTTTTCTAACTTTTGATCCGGTGCCCGGAATCAAATTATGAGGGCTCTGATGAAATCGCAGTGCCAGTTTTCACTTAGAAACGCCTCTTCCGGAGTTGCATTTTCTCGGGTGTGGTTTTTAATTTTCGGGCTTAAAGTTAAGAAATAAAATAATTTTGCGACAACTTTATTTTTTTTCTCTTAAGCCACATGGAAGCCACGTGAAGCCACTTAAAGGCGGATTGAACTGAGTTGAACTGGATAGGATGCTATCCAGAAATATCCTACCCCTTGGTAGGATATTTGTGAGGTGGGGCCCGCACGAGCCCCGCCATTTCTTTCCGCTAAGAAACGCATCCGTGTAAACCCGTCTTAATGAAAGTCAACTGACGCGTTTCTTAAAATCTTAACAGACCATTTAATTGGGTTGTTTCTTTCGTGAATTAAATTTGTTGTTTCTTTCGTGAATTAAATGACATGTTTCTTTCGTTGATTTAATTCAACGAATTTATTCAATCGTTTCTCACCACCCCTTTCGTGTGCTGGAATAATAATAAAATAAGACGAACCTATCTTTTTTTGGAGGATTTCTCGTTGAGACAGAATCCTTGTATCTTCTTCCTCCTTCACGAAGAAAGCGAAGAATGCGAAGAACGCGAAGAACGCCGAACCAGGAAATCGACGACGCGACACCGACAACGTTCTTCTGCGACGTCTCTTCCTCCGCGACGGGTCTTCGACCGGCTGCTTGAGTTCGCCGACTCAACGCCGTGTTCCGCGACGACGTGACACTTTCCCGCGACGACGTGACGATCCCCCCTCTTCCGCGACAAGCAATTCCGCGAAGAACTCTGACGCGCGACGACTTCGAGGTAGGGATTTTATAATTTTGGAATAGCCCTCTTTATATTTCCGTGAACGTTCTTTAAAAATTAAAGAACCGGTTTCAAATGAAAAATTTTATTTTATTAAAATTTTAGGTTCATGCGTTGAACAATTTCTCCCACTACTTTTATCTAATGTGGAGGGTGCGGGTCAAATGAACACGGTCCGGAAACCCTCCGTCGTTCTTCGTGTTTTGCAGATTTGGGGGGCGATGGAAAAATATGATGCAAGGGAAATTTGATGATCCTGCAGTAAAGAACGGAACCCGAGAGGAACAACGGTGCAGACGGGAAGAAAAACGGGCCACCGGAGTGACTCCGGCGGCCCGCGGAAGACGGTGGTGGCGCGGGTCACCGGCGCGGCGGCGCCGGCGGCCGGAGGCGGCGGAACCCCGCGGGTGTCCAGCGTGACACCCCGCGGGTGCCGCGCGTGTCCAGCGCGACACCCCGTGGGTGCCGCGGGGTTGTCACACGGCACCCCGCGGGTGTCCAGCACGGCACCCCGTGGGTGCCGCGGGGTTGTCACGCGGCACCCCGCGGGTGTCCAGCACGGCACCCCGCGGGTGTCGCGGGGTTGTCACGCGGCGCGTCCGGCTGTCTGGCTGACACCCCGCGGGTGCCGCGGGGGTGTCACGTGTGGCGGCGGCTTTCCCCCGCGTCGGCCGCTCGGCCGCTCGGCCGAGCCGAGCCGGACCGGCCCTGGCCGGGCCGGGCCGGGCCAACCGGGTCAGACCCGACCCGGTTCGGGCCAACCAGGGGGGGTCGGGCCGGGTCGGCCCGGGCCCAGACCACCCGTCTTCGGACGACTTTCGTTCAAACGCCCGTAACTTGAGCTACGGGCCTCCAAACGACTCGCCGTCAGCGGCAATGCAATCCTTTGATCGAGTCGGTCGTTTCGGTTTATCGCACTCAAAGTTTCGGAATACTTTGGGTTCGGCCGGGTTGGTTCGTACAAAAATCCAACCGGGCCCTCGGAGCGGAAATGCTCATATCTTCAGCTACGGACGTCTGATTGGTGTGCCGTCATCTTTGTTAGTCACGACAAGGGCCCCGAGGACGGGTCGTGACAATTTCAAACCATTATTCCATCTTCAGTAATCATTTTGGGAAAGACCCATTTAGTC
Source organism: Viscum album (assembly GCA_963277665.1). NCBI lineage: Eukaryota > Viridiplantae > Streptophyta > Magnoliopsida > Santalales > Viscaceae > Viscum > Viscum album. Next base: position 2,069,103,094 of record OY728160.1, read on the forward strand.
CAGATGATATTTTTATCTGTTGGACTTAGAACAATCTCCCATGTATGATTCTTAACAATCTTATCTATCACTTGATTCATTATCCCTAACTCAGATTTCATCTTCATCTACACTAGTAACACATTTATGATATACATGTGATAGTAATGATTTTTTCTATAGTTATTTCATTATTCAGATCCGAAAAATAACAATTTAATCTCCAATGATATTTTATTATAATTTTTTTCCCAAATATATTAAATCATTTTAGATACGAACATGAATTCATTTTTTGCATCATCATTATCATCTTCCGAATCATCATATACTACTTTTGGTCTACCAATTTTTCTTTCCTCCTCATCAAATTCATCAACAAAATATTCAATATATTTTTGGGTATTCAATTCATTTCCTACAATAGTGACATCATTTCTCTCAACTAATTTTCATAAATTCTTGTAAAAGAGTTTATAAAAATTTATTTATCCTGAGTAGTCATGGACTATTCTCACATCTCTTGGGGTCTCAATTTTCAAATGTTTTTCTTTATTAGTAATGAATAACTTACATCCAATGATTTGAAATTATTTTATTATTGGATCATTTAGAAACCACATATCATATGAAGTATTACCTTCCGTCAGGAACAATAGTTCCCTATTAGAAATATAATCCAATGACAACACTTATTCCTTGAAAAATTTCATTGGTAGGTATTTTTCAATGATAATTGTTTTGACCATAATTTTTATGATTTGATTTACCCTTAAAACCACTCATTTATGTTGTGGAGTTCTCACTTATGAAACATGATGCTTTATCCCATGTTTCATGAGATAGACCTCCACTAGACTATTTGAATCTTAAATACCATTTTAATTACGAATCATCTTAATATTCAATCCAAGTATATTTTCATATTTTCTCTGATACCGTTTTTTGAAATTGAACACATTGGACTTATGTTAAATGACAGACACCCATTCCATTATGATAAATCACCAATGAATATAACATAATTCTGTGTTCCGTCAACGAATCTTAAGTATATAGATCAAAATACATTATAATGCACCAATTAAATAAATCTTATTATCTTATATTCCTTTACCAAGTAAATATTTATGATGATCTACTCTTTTTCCTATGGATTCCATTTATTAGTATGACCACATGATAAATTATGGAGGACACTAGTGGAATCACACATGACTAGATCATCTTGGAACGGTTGGCATAGATGACCCAATCATTTATGTCACATCTTGTTCTCATCCACTCAAGACAAAAATCACATGTCTTCTTCTCCACACACAATATAGATATTCCCCTTTTCCCTTTTTCCTTATAAGACCACTACCCCATCTCTACCTTTTACGATAAATTTCTTCTTAATAAATATTATAAAATTCCCTGAGTCGCATTGTTGACTAACACAAATCATATTGTGACGGAAACGTTCTACTACTAAAACATAAGCATGTCACATTTCATTTTCCCCAAACCTGGCCTTTATGGATCCAATTATCATTATGCCATAATTTTTCAAACATGAAAATACATTCATTGTAATATTTTAATCTCATAACATGATTTATACAACCTATCATGTGCGATTTGCAACAGCTGTCTTGGATCTATACACCAAAACCGTTTGGTGATTTAAGGGATATTTCTACTAAAAATGCATTCTCATCTATTTTTATCTATGTATTTTACATCATACTCAATGTAGTTTGAAATTTATGAGACTCCTCAGACTAATAATGAAAATAATTATCCCGGACATCTACAAATTTATTTATCATTTTCAACTCACCTGTTCGTTGGCTGATTTGCTGCTTGCGAAAACATTGATTCTGCCTTGGCACATTACAATACCATGTTTATTTACAATATATATCCATGTTTAAAACACAATACAATAATAAAAATATCCCTCAAATGATGTTCTATAATATTGAGCACTGTTTGGATTCTACTGTTGTTCTTGTGATAATCTATACCTCTTATCTATGGAACAAACATTTTTTGAGAGTCCCATTGTTCAAAACAATATATCATAGTATAGTGTGCATTCTTGTGCATGAATTCTACACCACTGGGTCATCCTTGTGTTATCTGAATCTTTGGATTCTCCTTTATATGGAAATCAACCATCAGTCTCGAAACAGGTGCGTTCGGTTTGACTTCAATTTTCACACCTATTTTCAATCAATCCCCACATTATTCATGAAATTTAAACATAATTTATGCTACCATTATGTTGGACCATTATTCTCCACATTCAAATATTTAGTTTTCTAAGTGATCAGTTTTCCTGATGACATAACAGGTGTCATCATTTTTTATTGATCCTTAACCTTTTTCCGCAAACTGACAACTTCTACATCAAGCTCTTTGATATGCTTAATATTATAATTCACTATGTTATTCAATCCATATATTCATCATTTATATTTTTATTTAACCGTTATTTTATACTCACTAAAAAATTATGAGTCCTCCAGTGCTGATGACATGAGTTTCTCAATTTCTTCCACCAACTCTGACATATCTTCTTCTTGCTGCTACATATCGAGTTTGGAATTATGAACTACATTGTTGAATTTATTTTTTTGTCTCTCCAAATATCTTCCTCTTTAAGATAATACTCTAACTCAAAATTTAAATAAAATCATCCTTCAAATTTAGCTACTTCATCAATGTTGGTATCTTCCTTTTCTGAGTACTACCAACAACTTCCACCTTAGCATTTTCACCACAAGCATTAAAATTCTCTATTTCATGAACCACCTCAACCACAAACTCATCTAAACTGTCACATTCTTGTGAAATTAGACTCTTATTCTTATGAAAGTAATTTTTAATTGTTTTGTACCATTCCCATAGGCTGAATACTTTTTCTTTGGAATTTTTCCTTCATCGACATCATATTATTTTTAGAACATTTTGGGACACCTTCCAATAATATGATTAACCATCCCACATCAAATGAAGGAATGTTATGTTAAACCGTTAAATATTCCATATCCTCTTTCAATATTTTTCTAATGGAATTACATCACTTAATATGACTCTTCTTCATCCAGAGAATCTTTAATAGTGATCTTTTAAATGGATTTGAATTGCACCTCTTTGGATACCCAATTTCCACACAATCATTATAATCACTTATCATTTCATATGCTACACAGGTACTATTAAAGTTATCTAGTGTCAACTCTTTTGGATCCCTTTCTTCCAATACTGAATACTTTGTGTTAAAGAAAGGTGGAAGTTTCCTCATGAGGTTCTTCAGAATCATTATGTATTCCATGCCTTCTCCAAGTCCTCACATGTCTTCTACTAATACATTTACCCAATCATGGAATGAATAAATAGACTCCTTTTGGTTCATTATAATATATTATTACTGGTTCCAAAACACTTCCAACATTGTTTCGCTGACCATTCAATCTCTATAATACAGGTTCAAATGTTCTCCAACATGGCATGTGATGTTTTTCATGACATAACTTTAGTATTGATAGAAATGGATATGGATCCTCCTAAATCATTGATACTCTTTTTGGCAATATCCAATTATCTTTGATCATATTTTATAAATTAATCACTATTAATATCGGCTATTATAGTGGGAATCACTACTATAGACCCAACCAATCACAAAGATAAGTAGTAGTGTTGAATCTGATTATTCCATAGCTGAAAATTACTCTTTTCGAGTATAATAATACATTTATTATTGAAGTCCTTTATTTGAGAGTGAAACACTTATCTAAAAATTTCTCACTGATAAAAATTGTTAGGTCCAGTAGGCTGGATACCCTGAGATGGGTGGGGGTGAATTAGGGTATGAAATATTATAATAACTACCCCTTTAGATCCTTTATTAGATACAATACTCTCCTCTATCTCTATCATGTTAGAGAGTGTGAATAAATATTAAATCATGCACAAGACACAAAAAATTTACTTGGTTCACACTCACTTTGCAACATCCACGGATCATACACCGACGATGTGCCAATGTACCAAATCCACTGTAATTGAACTACTGTTTACATGTTCAATGTGTACACATTGTCCCTCCTGGATTACAACCATTCACAATTCGAGAACTCACTACTCTCTCAACTGATGTTATCTCACTACTTCATCATAAGATGCACTCATGGTATATAGACATTAAGGTCTCTTTATTATCACCAATGAATACATCCTCAGTTACCTATAGATGATATATTAAAGTTCCACATTTATCCTCTAATGAATAACACTTTACAACTAAAAAATGGGTAATCTCTTTTGAAAATCATTCACCAGGCACATTAACTTTGCAAAGATATATCTTTTTCAAAGGTCAATCAATCCTTCACAATGCTACATCTTCATCGTGAAGCTCATAGGTTTGAATATCTCACATGTTTGAATAGATAACTAGATTGTAGAGCTTTCTAGATCCCATATCTCACACTGGTCATTGTTATTTTTCATTTCTATATAATCCTTCTTGAAGCTCATGTCCTCTAAATACCCAAACTAGACTTCATAGAGCACCTTCCCTTCACATAGATAATCTACCAATATTAATTTCATTTTAATTCTTGAAGCTCCCTCCTCCAAGAATCTACATCGCATTTCAAGAGTTTATGGTTTTTTATCTCTCTTCTCTTTTCGAGAGGGTATGGGTCTATTTATAAGTGATTCCACCTACTTGAAAACTATATGCGCAATGTTAGTGCCCCGTCTTCTAAATTCACAATGATCCAATATTTCGGCAGAAATTCTCTCTATATCATGAAGAAACACACCAATTTTTTTGATCACACCCATCCAAATCATTGAGATATCTATCATGGATTAAGGTTTATGTTATGACAATAAGATGTAGTGTTTATAAATTTGGTTTCATCCACTTAAGATCAAATTGTTTAGTAAGGTGAATGGATTATGGTTTATGTTATGACCTAAATAAAGAAGGAACATAATATTACTACATAGAACAAATATTTTAAATGATATGACATCATATGTCATTGAGTTTTAGAGTAATATTATTTCTTAAATCTATTATTTACTCTGCATTCCAATTAATGTTTACCCTAAACCCCTATACATATTTTTCTATAAGAACCTCTTAATAAATTTAATATATGAAGGTATTTATTTAAAATATTAAAAAATCATTTTATGATTTAATATAATAAAAGTTATAAATATTTCGAGGTAGTTAGTGTCATTTTTTATTATCAACATTTTTGGAATGGGAATGTTAGGGGTGATTCTTCAAAACCGATGGATTATTCTACTCATCCTAAAAAATCTCCTTATTCAATCCATCATTTATCATTTCCCACTAAATATTCAATTATACATGGTATTTAATGTGATGGTTTATCATTTTTCATTAAATATTTTAATCATTCCAAACATCCAACCACGTGATTTTCCATTTGTTTAGTTATAATTCAACATTGAACATCAATTTCATCTATACAAGATTGTTATAAAACTAGTTCTAGAATATTAATTCCTAATTTGGATATTAATAACATATCATTTTTTCTTATGTTTGACTAAGAAGTACCTGATTCATTCCCTTTGTATTTTCAACCTATGTCCCTAGTAATTTGACCCATTAGAATTTCATGAAAGTGAATTTTAGAATATATATCATTTTTCAAAGAATTGTTTTTCCTCAAACCTATAGTATCATTCCCTTATGTTACTATTGAGAATATGAATAATCAATCCAATATTGTTTTGAATAGTTTTTCCTAGGATAATTTGGGCAGTTTGTGGTGGATAGTTATTTACTTAAACAATGTTCACTAAAAGACTATTTGTGGTGATTTTTTATCTAGAATTATACGGATTTTAGAATAAATGTTAGGAACCTTAATTCATATGCCTAAAAAATGATTAAATACCTTTGATTGCATATGGAGGCCATAATTTTTATGTTATATTTTATTATGAACAAAATATCATAATAATACCCATGTTACCTATGTGTTTTTCCATTAATAATAACTACTTGAGTGTATTTTTATCTCAATTAATCATTCTTTTACTTGAATACAAGTTATTCCACATTTTTTACAACATATCAAATAATTTATTAATATCATCAGTGTAGGAATTAGAGAAGTCACCCCACAATTTTGGTCAACAAAATTATAGATATATGATGTGATAGAATTTTATAAAGAATCCAAAAGAAGGTTGGGAGTTAACTGATGATTTGGAATTTTTGGAGAATACTACTAAACATACCCCTTTAATATTGAAATAATTATCCCTCAACTGAAAAAAACATAGTGTTCTTATGACATAATTTTGTTGTAATGTTCCTAGGGTATAATTTTGATACAAATCCATTGATAACCTCATTCCATGTTTCAAACAATTCTTTATCTTTCTTCTTGAACCATGTCATAGCACTGCCTATAAGATAAAATAGACAACACCACGACTTCCACTCATACTAACTCAATTATCATGTATTATATTATTAGACATGGCCCTTAAAATCTATGATAACCTCTAAGGATTATAATATAAATAATACATTGAAAGAAGGAAGCTAGTATCAATAAGACTTTTCAAACTCATAGTTCATAGATGTTTGAGAAAACCAGATGAATAAGATTTTTTTACACTATCATAATTTGTATCTAACTAGTTCTAAGTATGTCACGAATGGGATATAAGGGATATGAAACCATCATATTTTTATTTTTTCCTATATTTTCTAGATTTTCCATTTCTGACATTATTTTTTCGCCATGTGAAAAAGTATATGGGTCGATTTCACGAATTGGAGTTACATGATATAACGTAGAGGTTCATGTGTGCATAAAATTTCAGTAGATGTGTATGTTGTAATTTTTGTACAGTTCCTATGTTTTTTATATTTCAAGATTTTTGATTTTTTTTATATATTTTTAGTTTTTTAAAATTGGTTGTAAGTTACATCCCTAAAAATGGTGGTATAATTTGAAAACAAGTTTATTGATATTATAAAAATTACATTTTATAAAACCATGTTTACTAATACAATGATAGTGAGTAGGGAAATGATTTCGTATGGTGTGATAAATGTGTTCGTGGTGGTCTAAAATCAAAAAACATACAAAAAATAAAGACAACAAGAAAAGGAAACTATAAAATGGAAATGGTAAAGGTTAAATGGCTAATGTGAATGATGGGATCTAAATATATATCATACAGCCAATAGATGAATTAGATTCCCCATGATTATTTTAACTAATAAAAATTATTTTTTATATTAATACTATTAATAAAATTATTTGGGGTAATTAAAAGATGTAGATTCATATATTTGTATCTTCTATGATATTCCATTACTCAAAGATCTTTTTTTATCCTTAAAATCTAGATCTTAATCCTTGACTTAATTTATTCATTATGGACAATAAATCTACTAATGTATCCCAATTTTTCATAAATTTTTCATTTATTTGATGTTTAATGATTCCCTATAATCACCTATTATTTTTTGGGTAGTGTTAATTGATAATAGTAATTTAAAAGAAAAGAACCCTAAAAATATATCCCACAAAGAAAAATTATTTTATCAATGAACAATGTATATAATGAAATAAGTAATCACATATTTATTCCCCTTTGAGATTTAGTAACTCGTAACTTTAGAAATATAAAAAGACTGAGGAAATAAATGTAGAAATATACATAGAGAGGCTATTAATTCATCATGTTTCACTTCCATATCATGTTACTTTCACAAAGATTGGTTTTCTACTCCTCTTTATTTTCTGTTCTCGGTCCAGTAATGGGATACGAATGATTGGATAATAGAGAATATATGTATTATTAAATAATATGTCTCTATAACTATGTGGGGTTCTCGCTCTTCCACTTTTTAACATAAAATTATCCATTACTCTAAAACATTCAGCCTCTCTACCATGGGGAATTCACTATGATGCTTATCACTAGCATCCACTGGAATCCCTAGTGAGTTCAGTAATTCTTCCATAACAGAATGCACCCCTCACACGAGGTTATAATAAAATTGAGGCATTTACCTCTATCATCACAACTTAATCACATTCCTTCCTCTATCACAAAAAAATCAATTAAAACGTTATTTTTATAATAATTCATTAGTTAATGTATTTAATAAAATATAGAAAATATATTATAATATAAACTGAAAAAATTACAACTGTATATTAAAAATATATACCTAAAGACAATATATAAATACATATATAACTATAAATATATAAAGTCAATAATATTAAAAATATTATTATTATATTTCATATATCTATATTATTATAAAAAAAACAATGGGGTGTGTTTCTTCAATAGGAAGAGGGATTAACAGTATTTTCACCATGAAGTCGTGGAATTAGAAGAGAGGGGGAAAGTGACAGGGCTTCTACTATGGTGTACGATGGCTCGTAGAGTAGATTTGGGATTAGAGTAGGTCACTAGATTCCATTTTGGATTCTTCTTTCGAAATTAGAAGATGTATTGGCATGCATGATCAAAAATATGGATATGGAATACGTATTCTATCTATAGACAAGCTGGTAATAATATTCAATAGACACATAATATGATTTAAGATATCTATAATGAAGGTATGATCTAATGAATGAGGTTCTTTATCTACAAGATAAATTAATTAATGCGGTAAATAGGGTTTGAATTTGGATTATGTTTTTTTAGATTTATAGTGTCCATATATTGGGGAGTTATTTGGTTTATATAAATTGATGGTTCGATGGTATCAAGAATAACTAAAAGGTTACACCACATCAGTTCATTAATGGTTGATTTGTTGACCATTATTTTAAGGACAATAGTGGGTGAGATTTAGACTAATAGAAGATCTCTACCAGTGGATATTCTAGGAGAAAGTTGATCTTTGTACTACGGTGAATGTTGTTCCATCATTAGGTGTTGCTACCATTAGGTCCAACAACTGTTGGCAGCTAGTGTGATATTAGAGTATGATTCCATGAATACTATTGGGTGAGTTATGGAGATAGTAGTGTGAAACCTGTGTGGAGGCTCAACAAAATCAATGTTAGCGGTGATTTATTTAGATGATAGTGGTGGATATTGAATTTTGGTGGTAGGCTATGTGAAAGGGATGTTTAAATATACTAACTTTAGTAATTGGATGCATCACTCTCCTATAAAAAATTAATAAGTAAATTTTACAAATTACAATCAAAATAAAAAATGGAAAAATGAAAAAATTAAAAAATATTAATTTCAAAATAAAATAATGTAAAAATTAAATTAAATTGAAACATTAATAAATTACATAAAAATAAAATGATTACAAAATTATTTAATGGAACTCATTATTTTAAATAATTAATTAATAGATATAATAATTTAAATAAAAATAACAAATAATTATGAAATACTAAATTAAATTAAAAATATTTAAAATAAAAAAAATAATAAAACAAAAAAATGAATGAAACAAAGAATGATTTTTTAATTAAAAAAATATTAAAATAAAGAAATAATGCAAATAAATATTGAATTGAAAAGTTAAAATTTTTATTTTTTAAAAAAATGTAAAAATTATTTAATTAGAGTAATTGAAAATAAATCATTATAATTTTTACAAAACACATGAATAAATATGATAGTTGAAAATAAATTATTTAAAAAATATCAGTCAATAGGTCTAAAATAAATAGTACAATATATACAATCAAATAAAAGCATGGGGTTAATAATTTCATAACAAAATGATAGAAATTGATAAGTATTAAACAAAATACAATATTTTTAAATATAAAATACAATTAACTAAGAAATTAGATGTGAAAAAATAAAAGATAAAGAGGGCACATTAGTCATTATTTTATGGATGTATCCAAGAATAGTCTTTGGAACACAAATTTTTTCATTAAAAATTAAAATATTTGAAAAGAGTTGTCTTGTTAATAGATAATTTTTTGAGTAAATAAATTATTAAAATATGTGGTAACCCAAAAACTAATATTCACTAGTGACCATATAATCCCCAACACTGAAAATTGATATTTTATCTAATGAATAATGATAAATAAACAACATGGTTTCTGATATAGTATCACAATTGATGATTCCCACAAGATGAAAACCCAGTATTTCTAGACCATTGAATCGAAAGGAAAAAAATCCTTCTGGGATTAGAAAATACCCTGATTATAAGGATTATGATTTATAATATATATATTTATATGTTTGGTTATTTCATTATTATATACTCACAAAAAATTCAGAAAAATTTTGTTTATTTCAAGATTAAGGTGGAATTAAATTCCCAATCATTTCTTTCAATCCAATTTTTTTTAACCTGAGGATCCATTCGAATTACTATAAATTAAAATTTAATTTAATTTAAATATAAGTCCATCCATATCATATTCAGTGTAAGTAATGACATTAAAAATATCTAAATTATAAACAGTATTAATATTAGTAGTAAAAGGGGTGGAAACATTATTATTATTAAGAGGACAAATGCAATAATCTTCAAAATTGTTAGGTATGCTAGATTCCAAATCTTCCACCTCCTCCAATTTTCTATTGATCATCCTCATAGAAAACACTATATCAATAATTATTATAATAATTTATGTGTTCTAATCATGCCTTGGATAGCTAATTCTACATCAAGGATCTATATTTCAATTCAGAATTTATAATGCATAGTTAGAGGTTTTTTCATTTTATTTAATTATCCATGATTGTTGAAATATCTTTAATGGTTTCTAGGGTATAATATTTCATATATTGAATTATTTTAACCAAATTTTCAACCATTACACCACCAATGATTTGTGATTAATAAAAAAAATAAAAATAACATTTCAAAATGTAATTTTCATCAATTCATTGACCATGTATATCCATAATAGAGGATTTACATTTTACAAGAGTAATTGGTCTTTGATTTTTACCTTTTATAACTTATTTCAATTCCATTCCATTTTCAATGGTTCCCTTGACAATCATCAAAATAAATCAACATTTATCAATGATATGACTCATAATTTTTCAATGTATATATAAAGAATGTATGTCTTAATTACCAATAATATACTATATTTTATGATCATTTATGATAAGGGTGACAAAATATTGATGATTGTAAGCCAAATAATTCTCAGCCAATATACAATCGTAGAAATATATGTTAGCATTAAGTGTTTATAATATATTTTTAGATGGGTATCTACAAATGAGGGGAGGTCATTGATGATTTTTTGGGTCTAGAAACCCTAACTAAAACATTATAATTTTATCAATATCAGAGAAATGAATGGATGTTAAAAAGGGGACGATGTTGATATCCCATTCTGATAGATGGAAGACCCCATATTAAGGGGTGTATTTACATCATTCCAGGATTTTCTTACACTATTTTTTCTTTTTTGAATGATTTTTTAGTACACAACAAAAATTATATTAATATTCTAATTAACAAATACCAAGATCCTTGATAACATATCATTGAGTTAAGAATAAATACATGTCTTATCATCCTTGGTTTTAATTTCATAACCCATATAACCCCTAGATAAGTATTCATTTTATGTCCTTATAAATAAACTTTATTTACTTTATATCATTCATTACGCATGACAAAGATATTAAATGAACTGCAATATATTATTGAAATATTATTATCTAATGTGATAGTTATATACTAGATCATGGATTGGTGGGTATAAATAATTATACCAATATTATCAATTTGTTTATTTAAAACACGTATAAACTAATTTAATTGGTTATTAATTAATTATAAATGAATCTTAAATTCATTTGGAAGTAAAAGAAAGGTAATTCTAAAAACTATTTTAATGAACTCAATGTGTTATATAATCATAAATTAAAAAAAATCACTATTAGTTAATGTTTTTAATAAAAATTATATATTAAATATTAAGAAATTATTTTAACATACATATTTAATTTTTCGAGGCATTGGATAAGAATAAATAAATATAATACCAAAAAATTATATTTCAAAATACTATTTTAATAGGGTTTTCTAAACATTTATTTTAATTGATTTCTACGAAAAGTATAAATTCAATCCAAAAAATGGGTTCAAAATTTCCAATTAGAATATTCAACATTGGAAATATGACTTTAATATTTGGTCATTAGAAAGAATAGTTTTGGTAAAAAAATTACCTCTATAAGGGTAAAACATGTTAAACTTGGTCAAAACATTGTGTTATATATTTTGAATTCCTATAACACTTTCCATTATCCTATTGGATGAGTTGATTTAAACCATTATCATCCATTCCTTGATATTATGGACAAATTTATATGTTTTTGTTGTATTATGACCATTATATTATTTTATGAAAAATAAAAATTCAAAATATCACACTCAAGGCATTAGTGACTATTAATTTTTTATTATAAAGGTATAAAAGAAAAAATTTTACTTAGAAAAGATTAGTTATGTTGTTAATTAAAAGTTTTTATGATTGTAATTTAATTATATGTTTTCAATTGAATAATATATTTAAATTAATACCCAATCCCATCATATCATTTATTCAATTATTATAAAAATTAGAAATTATTTTAAAATATTAAAACTATAAAAGTTTACTCAATTATTATGTTCAACAAATTTATTGATAAATATTAAATATTATGAATGGGTGAGTAGTATATTTTTGAAATATATTCCAACAAAGTAGATATTATTTTCAAATTAACTAAATAGTGTACATATTTCATTAATTTTATTTTATATTAATTAGTATATATGAATACCATTACGCTTTCCACTTTGAGAAAATTTGATAACTTCACTCATGAGAATAGTGGACTACAACTCATGAATCGATGTGATGTGTTCACTGTTTATGTGGAATGTATTAAAGATAATTTTAATATACATTTCTGATATATAGGACATTAAATTTGGAATGATAATATATATATATATATATATATATTATTTTATTTTATTTTATTTGGACTAAAACATGATAACATCATTCCTGCGCAAGTACATCCTACAATATCCATGTATGGTGTATTTAATATCCTATAAATTAATGAACATTGTTAATAAAAATACATATATACTATTAAATATAATATTTATCTCATGGTTTACATTCTAGAGTTTATTAAATCATTATTTATTTATGAGTAAAAAAATATCATTTCAAAACGTACTCGAAAAATATTGAAATTATAAAAAAAAAGAAATAAACATAATTAAAGATTAATAGAGATCATGTGGAAAGATAAAATAATAATAAATTATATTATAATGATTAATATGGTTATATTGTAATTTAATTACATGATCATAACCATTATAAATAATATTAAAGAGTGTTAACCAAAAAGAAGACTCGTGTATGGGGTTTCATCTCAGTTTACATTCCATTGTGAATTATTTTTTATCAGGAAGAATTTTACATTTTTGTTGTTTATATACTAAACTTTTAAATGAAATATCATGATAAATTCATTATTCCTGTTATTTTTTGTTTAAATTTCAATTTTTATTTTAAGGGGATTTTACTTGAAAATTATGATGTGGTAAAAGCTATTGGGCAATCTCACATTCTATTTTGATAATTCACATTAATTTGAAAAATTCCATTATTAAAATAATTTATCATTGGGCATTTACTTTCAATTAAATATCCATGGTAATTTATTATGTATATGATCATTTCATAAACCATATACAATTTTTTCAAGTGGGTTACACTTTAAATGTTATTTTCAATATCTAGGGAAATGTTAACAAATATATATTATTTACCCAATAAATTTATTTAATGATAAAGAACATTAATAAATCGATTATTAAAACTTTCATGATGGATTTAGACATAAGATAGTGGTGGGGACCAATTAATTTTATACCCTTGATGAATTTTTACTATCAAGGCAGGTATCAGTTGGCCCAATCAGTGAGTTTTTACCCTGTAGTTTTAATCTACATTGAATGTAGAACATGATGGTACATGATCCATATACATGGGAATAATTGAGTAATATAACTAATCATTGACAAAATTCATATTTCATTTTTTATTTTTTAATATATATTCACTGTGAAAAAATATAGGGATGGATTTCATTATCATCAAAATATTTTAATTTCATGTGTGTTATATTTTTTACCTTTTTATATATGTTTTTTTATAATTGATTCATGATAAAATTATTTTTACATCAATATTAATGATAATTTTAGCTCATCATTATTTTATTCCTTTTCCCCTATTATTTTATTAAAGGAGATGAGACCTTGTCATGAAAAGCAAGACCCTTTTATTAAAATAAAAAATCCAACTTACATGATCCTAAAAAAGGAGATCTATCCAAATCACTTTTCAAAAGGGGAAAAACATCAGAGAGATTATCATACCAAATTAAGTCAACACCATTAATTCCATTGTTTTCCAAACCATCTTCAAAAGATTTATCTTCCTGGTTGACATGAGAAATAATGTGATTCATAGATTAGAGGGAGTCCAACCAGTTCACCCAACGATTATAATGTTTCTAAGATAGATGACATGATCCTTCTCTAATGGCAGAGACAATAACAGTCGAGTCACATTCCAACCAATGATTATTCCATCCACGATGTTTGGCCTACTCCACCGCAACAATAATTCCCAGCATCTCTGCTTCAATTGAAGAAGAAATACCATAGGAGACCTGGAAACAACCAATGAAATGACCATGATGATCCCTAAAAATGGATCCATACCCAGAAGGTCCCGAATTTCATTTTGAGGAACCATCTGATTTATGTTTCATCCTACCAAAAAGTTGTTCATGCCATAAAACATCATAAGTAGCATATGGAGGTCTAAAATTATCTTCAATCCCAATTCGGGCAAGAATAGAAAAGCATGAATCGAATTGACACAAAAATGATTCTTAGGTAAGATTATCGCACACATCACAGCAAGGATGTTTGAGACAGCAACAACTACTAAGAAAGACTGGTTCCCATGAAGAACATGATTCCTAGATGACCATATATTATGTAGCAACTCAGAAGCAGCAACCTGAAATAAGTCCAACAACTGTGAAGAAAGAGAAAGAGACTTCCATCTATGAATAAAATCTATGATGGATGTCATCATAAGAATTGAGACTTCAACGATGTCTTCTTGAGCCTTCCACATTGAGGGAGTAGTAACACAACAATGAAACAAATGATCAACATCCTCTCTGTGTTGATGACAAAGAAAAAAATAGGAACATAAAGAGATACCTCAATGATGAAGATAAGAATATGTTGGTATCTTTCGGTATGCAATTCTCCAGACAAAATTGGAGCGAGATGGTCTAATGAAGTTTTTGTGGAAACTACCCATCCAGTTTGCTTCCAAGCTACAATTCAAAGAAAACTCATAATAATGAATATAAGAGATAATAGCATTAACCATAGGCTCTCATTCCCAAAAATCAATTCATAAAACCCTTTATAAAGAACACATAACATATAAATGTATCTTGGGACATAAACATACATAAATGTAATAACCATACGACAGACATCCACACATATGACTAAATGGTATTTCCATATGGATGATATCCATACCCAGTGAATTGGAGGTTATAATTTAACCACCAATCATGGTTTTTCACGTCACCACAAATTATTTGGTTTATCACGTAAAGAGCTGTCAAATGTCCAAGTACGATTATAAAATTTTAAGCACATAAAACAAATATAAAGGAAAGAAAACATTTCCAAATTTCAATCACAATATATCACTTAAATATATAGACATAAAAATACATTATAAAAACCATTTTCAAGACAAAAATACATAAAATATTATACGGTATTTAAAAAATCATTACGTCTTGTTATGGAAGCCAACGAACAGATAATAATCGCAGCTACAAAATGGTTGTTGTCACCGATTATATTAAAAAACAATCCTGTTTGTCGTTTAGAAAAAGGCTTCGTAGAAAAATATTCCCATTGAAAAGTCAAGGATTTTTATACTACATGTAAAATAACGTCGTATATTAAAACAAAATATGCCTCAATGAAAGGAGATTGAGACGAAGTCCCTTACCTCGTGTCCGAGTTGACCCGTTCATTCTTTAATCTCATGAATAATTAACTAACGTTAATTTATACTTTCTTATTATACTTTTTCATGTTTATTATTCTTTTTATATCACTTATTATTATGTTATAAATATTATGTAATCATTTAAGTTAATAATGTTCGTTCTGTCGATATTTGGCACTTGAGTAAAAAATGAACAGCATATAGTTACAAGTTGTTCACATGGTTAAATGATAATTATATCCAGAATTATATTCATGATTTATATATCATATATATCATATATATCCAATATTTATATATATATTTATAATAGTACAAAACATTTAGAGGTAAGAAATGAAATGCATCATTTATGGAGATGGTAAGTCGTAAGTACGCATGAACACTACTTCAATTTATATTTCTTATATTAACGGAACTAAAACACAATTATATATTGATATATTATAATTCAAGTTAAATATCATATATAATACCATTACCTCTATCCTTTATATGTCATGCGTATGGAATTAACGAGTCATATCACTTTGAGGGGGCGGAAGTCCACAAATCCTCAAATAAAATTATCACGTTTACACATATTGGAAATCAAAAAGGTATGCTATAAAAGAAAAATAAAAAAGTGTAAAAAAATAAACATAATATATATATATATATACATTTCTATCTTAATATCCAACATGAGAGGTGGTAGGATATAATCGAACAATCATCGTTTGATGATGCATTAGTTTTCCATCGACTAGAATAGTATGTTATTCACCCATTAAATGGATGTGTGTGATAGTGTAGTTCAAATAATTCTCCTAACAACATCCTAGTGTATTGAGGATATTGGTGTTGTAATAAAATAATGGAATTAATAGAGTTTAGGGGTTTTAGAGGTAAAATAAAAGTAAAGATGTTTAGAGAAACCGTTACCATTAATTTGGGTAACTTTTTTGGGTTGAACCAAAATGGTTTGTTGATGTGCCATCAGCCTAAGTTAAGGATTCTAGGTAGAATATATGGATGTAGAGAGATTAATTGGGAAAAGTATGGACAAGAAAAAAGGCATGTTATGTGTGAGTAATTGGATAGAAATGGTCACCTTTTATAAGGGTGAGGAGGGGCGCTTTAGGAATGTGTGGGAATATTATTTTATTATATAACAATATTTGGTTTATAAAGGTCCAAAAATCAGTAGATTCAAATATAATATTACTCATGGTCGAAATAAAATCATCCAATAATAATTTTACATGTTTTGAATGTTATTTTAATATTTATAATCTTATTTATTTAAATGATTTATTAATGAGGTAAACAATGCATTATTATTGTATCATAAATGATATAATTTTTTAGATGTCTCAAAATTATAAAAAAATTAGTATGATGTATGAAATATTTTTACATTTCCAATGAATGTTTATAGTCAGAACGATTACTTATATAACACCATATAAAAATTTATTGACTAAATGATTTTTGTTTATGTCATTTTTGCCTTTACATTAAGTTAATTTTTTTAATCTGTCATTATCACTCCCAAGTGGCTCAATGGGGCCCACTATCGACCCAAAGAATTCTGCAGTTGTAAATGACTCATCCAATAAGGTTTGGAAAAGTGTTAAGGTTATTTTGAATTATTATAATATTCTTTTTACCTTGAATTACCCCATTTTCTTTTAACCACGTTAAAAAAAGCCAGAAGTGACTACTAAAAAAAAGTTATTTTCATCCAATTGAACAAAGTTTTAACTACTAATAACAACCACATATGTTGGATTTTATTAAGTCAATTCCTAGAATTGGTAAATTTTTATTTAAATGAAAATGACAGTTTTTTTAACTACTACTAAGTGCTTTCAGTATTCATAGAAAATTGATGTTTTCCATAAAAATATAAAAACTTCAACCTAATATTTATTTGATATTCTGAATTAAAAAATGTTGCCTATTTTAACATATTATTAACATT
Organism: Viscum album; assembly: GCA_963277665.1. Lineage (NCBI taxonomy): Eukaryota > Viridiplantae > Streptophyta > Magnoliopsida > Santalales > Viscaceae > Viscum > Viscum album. The sequence goes on from OY728160.1 coordinate 2,069,121,166, forward strand.
GATCTTGCATTAATTAATTTAAAATTAATATCCGTTGTTAAATCAAATATCGTTTTTTAAGAAACAATAACTATAAAAAGATTGAAACATGATTATGTTCAAATTCAAAGGAAAATTAATTCCAATGACCAATACATGATTAAATTTTAAATATCTATTATAATTAAACTTTAAAACCCATTAATAAGATAAGCTATCAATATAAATAAATTATATTGAAGCACAGTTTTGAATTAAAATTCAATATTTTTTCACTATTCATTAAAAATGATCTTTATTGGAAATATTCAAAAAATTTACACAAACCAAATTATTGATATTCCCATTCTAATGAAGGATTTTATTCAGTCAAATGGATTGTATTAAAGTGACCAAACCTGGATTTATTGTGGGTTCTCCATTAAAAGGCATAAATCAACCTTTTTTGTAAATTATGCTTAAAATTAGATTCATTCAGATGTAAACGTCTAATTTTTTATTGGATAATTGTAAAAACATTTAACAAACATGTATAATTATATTGTTTTTATTTTTGTTCATTTCCCACCAATACAATATCTAGGAGTTAACTTCCATTTAAAATAATATTATTATATTATTAGTGTGCAACATAAGATTTCAAAGAAACCCGTTGTTGCGTATTGGGTACACTATCAAACATAGAAACCCTTTTAACGTAAAATTAATATATAATTCATAAATATTAATAAGTATGATAATATCTTATTCTTCATTTACATAGGATGTTACCTCCTTACCCACTTTGGGAAATTGATTCCTCGCAATTTTTATTCACTAATCAAAATAAGTGTGGCTCTTTATTCCTCATAGAATTTCCATATTCCCAATTTTTCTCTTTGACCATATGGTTTTTACACAAAACCTTTACCAGGTTAAATACCTTATTCTGCAACACTTGAACTCTACGGTCTACAATCTTGACTAGTTGTTCTTCATAAAAGATATCCTCTTCCAACTAAACTACCCCTGAACTCAAAACAATATAGGGATCTGTCATATACATTCTCAACATCGAAAATGAAAAACACTGTATACCTATGATAAAAATATAGGTAATTCCAATCTATAAGAAACTGATCCATCTTTCTCCTGAATTTCATAATGTCCAATGAACCTCAGACTCAACATTCCCTTCTTACCAAAATGCATCACAATTTTCCTTGGAGAATCTTTGAAATAAGACATGATCATCGACCTCAAAAAAATATCTTTCTTCCTATTATCTGCATAAATTTTATGTCCTCTCTCATCTATTCTCATGTGCTTCTAAATCAACTGATCTTTCTTTTCCATCTCATTTACAAATTCTGGTCCCATCAGTTTTCTTTCACCTACTTCATCCCAAAAAGCTTTAGTTCGGCAAAAAATTCTATATAATTCAAAAAATGGAGCCATATGTATATTGGAATGAAAACTTTTATTATAAGAAACATCAACCAAAGAAATATATTGGTCCCAACATCCCTGGAAATCCACTGAACAAGCACCTAGAATATCCTCCAAGCCCTGAATTTTTCATTCTAACTTCCCATATGATTTCTGATGAATAACTATTCTAAAATATAATTCATTACCCAACAACTTCTAAAGTCCTTTCCAAAAGTTATAAGTAAACCTGAGATCACGATAAGATAAAATTGAGTGGGGAACTACGTGCAACCTGAATATCATTTTAACATACAACCATGAAAGTTGATCTAGAGAAAATGTATCTCTAATAGGAAGGAAATTAGAATATTTAGTCAATCGATCAACAATAAACCAAATTTCAATATTACCATGAGATGTCTTTGGTAATCCCACAACTAAGTCCATGGATATATCTTCCCATTTCAACTCTGGCACTGGTAAAGGATGAAACAACCCTTTCAGTAATTGTTTCTCTTCATTAGCCTACGGACATGTCAAACATTTCACAATAAAATCAGTAATATCTTTTTTCATTCCATCCCACCAGTAATACTCTTTAAGATCTCTCTAATCATTGTACTACTAGGATGAAATGAAAATGGGGAACTATGTGTAATGACCCGGAAATTTCAAGGAAATGTTTTTCTTAATTTTCTTTGGAATTTTACAAGAACGCAGTTTCTGACGGCGCATAATTCCGAGGCCCGGTGTGCCCGGAATTAATTTCTGAAGTTTGGCTTGGGTATGTTCAGTGAACGAGTGAGCAGGTTTTTCTAACGTTTGAACCGGTGCCCGGAATCGAATTCTGAGGGCACCGATGAACTCGCAGCGCCGTTTTTCGCTTAAGGAAACCTTTTCCGAGGATGCGTTTTATGCGGGTTGATAGTTAGTTTTGGGGAAAGTAGGATGTAGTTAAATAAAGTGTGGAACACAATTTATTTTAAACCATGTTGGTTATATCCTCCCAAGGGGAGTTAGAGGTGGGACCCACACCCACATAACCTCCCTTGAGAGGATTAAGTGTGGTGGGGCTTACATGAACCCTAACTTTTCAACTCCACTTTAAACTCCCAATAACTCCTCTTCTTTTTAATTTTGACAACTTGAGTTATTAATTGAGATGAGTTACTTAATTTCAATCTTTTGAAATTCAAAGAGGTTAAGTTGTGTAAATAAAATAATCCTTAGACTTATTTTATCTGGGTTGGTTTTCTTTTACCACCTTGAGAGGTTTGGGGAATGCTTCTTCATCATCTTCTTCTTCTTCAACCCCGACGAAGAACGTGAAGAACACCATTCTTCAACGAAGAATTTCTCCACCGAAGAACATTGTTCTTCTGCGAATCCATATCCGCGACGCGACTTTCTCCTTCAGCGTCGTCTCTTCCGCGATGGTTTTCCACGACGAAATCGCCGTCAACGACTTCGAATCCTCACTTCGCAACGTCGACGTTCTCCCGCGACGCCCGACCTCCGCGACGCTCGTCTTCCGCGGCTCGTTGACGTGCTCCGATCTTGAAACCGAGGTAGGGGATTATTTTTAAATTTATTTATTTCATTCATGATTCTAGTTTATCGATCATCGTGGTTTTTTCGACTAGATGTTATCATTTAACGAGAGGGGGCTGGACCGCACAAACACGGCTGAACCCCCTCCTATGTTCATGTTTGATTCTTGTGGTTGGAACGGAATGACGTGGTGTCGTTGCACCATGCGAGAATCACACGGAAAGTATTACGCGACGTCGTCGTGCTGCGCCGTGAAAAGAAAGGACAAGGATGCAACGCCGTCGCGCCGCGTCGGAGAAAAAGAAGACGTCGCGTTCATTTTTTGACGTGCGGATTGACGGGTGACGACGAAGCAGGCCGTTTGGGCATTTGAATCCCTTCGCAGTGAAGGTGGGGTCCCGGGGGGACCATAGGTGAAGACTGCAGAAGGAACGGACCACCAGAGCGTGTCTGGTGGTCCGCGGAAGGCGGCAGCGGAGGCGCGCCGCCATAGGAGAGGCGGCCGACGAAACGCCGACCTCAATTAACGGCGAAGGGCGGGGGATCCGCGCACCCCGCCCGCGATTCGGCTCGGCCACGCGGGCCGAGCCGTGGCTGGCCTGCGGGCCGGACCGAGCCAGACCGAGCCAGGCCGGGCCGGTCCGGGCCCAGCTGGGACGGACCCGGGTCGGGTCGACCCGGTTCGGACGACCCAGGGGGGGGGGGGGGGGTCGGGGCGGGTCGCCCCGGGCCCAGACCCCCGTTTTCGGGCCACTTTCGGTCAAATGCCCATAACATGAGCTACAGGCCACTAAACGACTCGCCGTCAGCGGAAACGCGATCCTTGGATTGAGACGGTCATTTCGGTATATCGCACTCAAGGTTTCGGATTACTTTGGGTTCGGCCGGGTTGGTTCGGATACGAAACCAACCGGGCCCTCGGAGCGGAAACACTTATATCTTATGCTCCGGACGTCCGATTGACGTGTCGTCGACTTTAGTGGATTCCTCTAAGTGAGAAGGATCTTTTGGATTACTCCGCTCGAGGATTGGATGCCTTCAAAGTGCGGTCGGGTTGGTTCGCTCATGAAACCAACGGGGCCCCTGGAACGAAAAAGTCAATAACTCACAGACCGGGCGTCCGATTGACGTGCCGTTTGTCTCGTTGCGTTCCTGTTGATGATACAAAACTTTTGGCATCCTCCGCCCATGTTTTGGATGCAGTTGGGTTATAGCCGTGTTGGATTGTTACCGAAATCCAACAGGGCCCCTGGAATGGAAAAAGATGATATCTTTCAGACATGACGTCTGTATGACGAACCGTCAGCGGCATTGTAGATCTCATAGAGAAACGGTCCCTATGAGTATACCCTATGAGAGTTCGGGGTAAAGTTGAGATACGGCCGGGTTGGTTCACTTACGAAACCAACCGGGCACCTGGGACGAAAAGGATAATAACTCACAGACCGGGCATCCGATTGACACGCCGTCTATTGCATTGAGACCACTATGACGAGGCAGTCATTTGTGATACTTTTTCGTGGGACTTTGAGATACTTAGAGTATCTACTTGTAGCTCGTGGTGCGGACCCTCCCAGAGACGAGTGTACGGAGTACGGAGACCGTGTAGCCGGAAGAGACCTGAAGACTGCTTGTCCAATTCGATTCGGAGTGACTTACGTAGCCCAGTGGGGAGCACTACTTTGTGAGGTGGCAGACCCACAACGGAGGATCACTACTATGTGAGGTGGCAGACCCGTGGTACTCGACAGGAGGAGTACCTCTGTAGGCTATGAGGGGGCAGAACTAATGTGTTTGGGTGGCAGACCCTGAAGGGAAGCACTACTATGTGAGGTGGCAGGCCCGCGGTACTCGACAGGAGGAGTACCTCAGCAGTCTTAGGGTAGTGAGAAGTACCTCGGAGTCATGACAGGACCAATGTACACTCCAGAGATGGAGCTTTTCAGCAGTTACCGTTTCGATAATGAAAATCCTGGTTTGAGCTGAGACTTTTGACCTTTGTGTTTACCTCATGATTGAGATGGGTCACTTGATAACTTAGGTATATGTATGGGCATATACTTGGGTAGTGGTTAACCGTTGATTTCACAATCCTTTGTGTTTACCTCATGATTGAGATGGGTTACTTGATAACTTCGGTATATGTATGGGCATATATCTAAGTAGAGGTTATCTGTTGAGATCTTCTTGTGGTTATCCTTGTTGGTATAGTGGTACCTTGAGGGTCTCGGGGTCCCTACTGAGTATCGTTATACTCACCCCTGCACGGGCTATGCCCGCACCTCGTTGTGTTGGTTACAGATGATGGGCAGTGCTGACAGTGGCCGAGTGTTCGAGGACGAGTCAGTACCCGGAGGTGGACTACACGATGCGATGACTCACAAAGGAGGTTGACGGACGAGAGCATGGAGGAGGCTATCTGTACCTAACTTTCAGGTAGGATCCCTAGGGGACGACCAGGAGATGCGCTATCTGTACCTACCTTTCAGGTAGGATCCGAGGAGGATGACCCAGGAGCTGCTTCCTTCTTCCAGCTGTTTGACTTTTGATGTTTTACCTTGTTCAGTTGTAGTCGTACTTTCTTTTGGGTTTGTATTCTGGCCCATTTACTTTTTAGCATTTCTTTTGTACTTAGTGTTTTGATTCTTCTTGTACTCTGTGGTGCTTGTTTTCTTTTATAAAGGCAATGCCTTATCCGTTATCGGAATTTTACGCCTTTGGTGCTAGTCGCCAGCCCCTGGCCTATGGAAGGCGGGCTTGGGGTAGTCACGACACGGGTCCTGAGGACGGGTCATGACAAATTGGAATCAGAGGAGTTCGGTTCTACAGCAGAACATATAACTTTGATGTTTCATTCTATGAAGCAATAGTGTTAAGATTACCGAGTGTGGTTTTCAGTTCAGGGAGTCCAGTGTTGGTGCGGGCGGCCGACGTATCCATACACCAGGACCCTGACAACTGATTTCTGATTTTGTGCACAAAACAACGGATTGCGTGTGTGTTTTCTAGAAGTTTTATTTAAATGGCAGCTCAAACCTGGTCAGCTCACCTGGTATAATCTTGTGACCATGCCACGTTGTTTCTTTTAAGATTCCTCCCCGTGGACGACCAGCTAGAGCCCCGAGAGTGGTGCGTACTAACAACCCACCGAGCGACGAGGCCTCCGTACATGGCCCTAACCCAGTTGAGGCACCAGAGGAGGCACCAGCGGTAATACTACCCGTTGGGCCACCGATTCCACCAGCCCCAGCAGGAGAGGATGCACGTCGCTTGAGCACAATTCATGAGTTCCAGCGCCAGAGGCCACCCAAGTTTCAGGGAGGGACGGACCCGCAGGCGGCTGAGGATTGGCTGGAGGCTGTGGTGAGAGTCTTCAGGCTAGTGGGATGCCATCAGATTTAATGGTGATCCTTGATGCCAGCCTTCTTCATGCAGTAACAGGCATATGGTGGAGCCTGATGCTTCAGATGCATGACGAGACAACACTTCGATGGGCAGACTTCGAGATCATGTTCCGGGCAGAGTTTGTACCAGCCACCCTTCGATTGGTGCGTATACATGAGCTACTTCAGCTCCGGCAGGGAAGCATGTCAGTGGCGCAGTACTCAGCGAGATTAACAGACCTCTCATGCTACTCCACAGATATTGTACGAGGACCCGTTCTTCAGGGCCCGAACCTTCGAGCAGGGGATCAGGCGGGAGATCAGAGCTTCGGTTGTATCACACAACATTCCGACGTGGACAGGAGTGTTGGAGCGAACCCTCTTAGTGGAGAGTTTCCTTGGTGAGCAGTCTCCAGCAGCAGGACCCACCACTAGCCGGCATGCGGCAGAGTCTTCTGTAGAGGGCAGTAGACAGATGACGCAGGGGTCCAGGAGAACCAGACCTACAGGTGGTCGACCGCGTGACTCAGGTTCGGTAGTGCGAGGCACCAAGGGAAGTGATAGAGCCAGACCTGCCATGAAGTGTTACTCCTATGGCGGAATTGGTCACATAGCACGTGACTGTGTGACCCACCATGCAGATGACCAGAAGTTAAATGAAAAACCTCTGAGGCAGAGGCAGAGGTTCATTCAGGGCGGACCGCAAGGAGCAGGCGGCCATGGAAGAGGAGCTGGCCGTGCAGGTGGAGGGGGACAACGCTTCGGGATATTTCCACCATCACCAGGAGGCCCACCCCGACCGCAGGGGAAAGGAGGACATGGGAGAGCTCAGCTTCAGGCAGCTGAGGCCTATGGCCAGGGAGCTCTGGAAGTAGATGGACAGGAGCAGGACTAGCTTCCGACCTGGAGGCCATTGATCATGTTGCTTCGGGTTTTGTTGATGTTTGTCTGTAGTTGCTTTGTGCCTTGTACTATGAGCTGCAATAGTAAAAAAAGACACTTTTCTTGTTTGCTTTCCTGTCCTTTTGTTTGGCTGATACTGAGTGGTCCCGGTTAAGACTGTTGACTTGACCCTCACTTTCGAGTTTTCTAATGAAGGAGACCTAGTGACCACACACTGATGCTGACAGTGTGACTCGAACCTTGGAGGCGAGAGTGACAGTTGGATCTCTGGTAGTTACGTCGAGGCCTTACGACTTCATCCATGGCATGAATGCATCATTTATGTCAGGATTGACAGTATTAGGCAACGAATGTGGTTCATCCAGGGGATGAGAGTGGATTTCTTTTATCGGAAAAGAAGAAATCATAGGTGCTCTTGTGAGACTAGAGAAGGTCCAGGTCATCCAAGAGTGGATGAGGACGGCAAAGGGCCGACAGAAGCCTTATGCTGATAGTACTTGGAGGCCTCTCGAGTTCGAGGATGACCATCACATCCTTATACGAGTCTCACCTCGACGAAGTTTACAGAGATGTGGCCAGGGAGGAAAGTTATCTCCGAGGTTCAACGGACCTTTCTAGGTCCTCATCTAGGAAGGCGAGGTGGTTTACCGCTTGACCCATCCACTTCAGTTGCACTAGGTGCACGACGTTTTCCACGTATCCCAACTGAGGAGATATGTGCTCGAACCTCCGCATATCATCGACCATGAGGAGATGGACGGTGGTGATGAGGTGACTTCTACGGGGGTTCCTGTGGGGATCGAGGATTGACAGGAGCAGATCCTAGGAGGAAGGTCGATTCCTCTTATGCACTTTCTTTGGCAGCACGGGAACCTCCAGGTGAGCACATGGGAGCGGGAGGATCAGATGCGAGATTAGTACCGCCTTTGATTCCCTAAGATTGTGGTGAATCTTTACGAGGACGTAAAGCCCTGTGGTGGGAGTAATGTAAAGACCCGGAAATTTCAAGGAAACGTTTTTCTTCAATTTCTTTAAAATTTTACAAGAACGCAGTTTCTGACGGCGCCTGATTCCGAGGCCCCATGTAACCGAAATTAATTGATGATGTTTGGCTTGGGTACGTTCAGTGAATGAGCGAGCGGGTTTTTCTAAATTTTGAACCGATGCCCAGAACCGAATTCTGAGGGCACCGATGAACTCGCAGCGCCGTTTTTCAATTAAGGAGACCTTTTCTGAGGTTGCATTTTATGCGGGTTGAGAGTTAGTTTTGGGGAAAGTTGGATGTAGTTAAATAAATTGTGGAACACAATTTATTTTAAATCTTTTTGTTTATATCATCCCAAAGGGAGTTATAGGTGGGACCCACACCCACTTAACCTCCCTTGAGAGGATTAAGTGTGGTGGGGCCCACACGAACCCTAACTTTTCATCTCCCCTTTAAACTCCCAACAACTCCTCTTCTTTTTAATTTTGACAACTTGTGATATTAATTGAGATGAGTTACTTAATTTCAAACTTTTGAAATTCAAAGAGGTTAAGTTGTGTGAATAAAATAAGGCTTAGACTTATTTTATCTTTGTTGGTTTTCTTTTACCAACTTGAGTGGTTTGGGGAAAGCTTCTTCATCATCTTCTTCTTCTTCAACCTCGACGAAGAACGCGAAGAACACCATTCTTCAACGAAGAAATTCTCCGCCTAAGAACACGGTTCTTCCGCGACGCCATATCCGCGACGCGACGGTCTCCTTCCGCGTCATCTCTTCCGCGATATTTTTCTGCGACGAAATCGCCGTCAACGACTTCAAATCCTCGCTTCGCGACGTCGACGTTCTCCCGCGATGCCCGACCTCCGCGATGCCCGACCTCCGCGATGCTCGTCTTCCGAGGCTCATTGACGTGATTCGATCTTGGAACCGAGGTAGGGGATTATTGTTAAATTTATTTATTTTCCATTCATTATTCTAGTTTATCGATCATCGTGGTTTTTTTCGACTAGATGTTATCATTTAATGAGAGGGGGGTCGGACCGCACAAACATGGCCGAACCCCATCCTATGTTCATGTCTGATTCTTGTGGATGTAATAGAATGACATAGTGTCGTCGCACCATGCGAGAATCACACGGAAAGTATTACGCGATGTCGTCGCACCGCGCCGTGAAACGAAAGAACAAGGACGCGACGCCGTCGTGCTGCGTCGGAGAAAAAGAAGACGACGCGTTCATTTTTTGACGTGCGGATTGACGGGCGACGACGAAGTAGGCCGTTTGGGCGTTTGAATCCCTTCGTAGTGAAGGTGGGGTCCATGGGGGACCATAGGCGAAGACGGCAGAAGGAACGTACCACCAGAGCGCGTCTGGTGGTCCGTGGAACGCGGCGGCGGCGCGCCGCCGGAAGAGAGGCGGCCGACGAAACATCGACCTCAATTAACGACAAAGGGCAGGGGATCCGCGCACCCCGCCCACGATTCGGCTCGGCCACACTGGCTGAGCCGCGGCCGGCCAGTCGGGCTGGACTGATCTGGACCGAGTCAGACCGAGCGTGGCCGTCCGGGCCGGGCCCAGCCGGGTCAGACCCGGGTCGCCCTGGGCCCAGACCCCCGTTTTTGGGCCACTTTCGGTCAAATGCCTATAACATGAGCTACGGGCCTCCAAAAAACTTTCTGTCAGCGGAAACGCAATCCTTGGATCGATACGGTCGTTTCGGTATATCGCACTCAAGGTTTCATATTACTTTGGGTTCTGTCGGGTTGGTTCGGATACGAAACCAACCGGGCCCTCGGAGCAGAAACACTTATATCTTAAGCTCCAGACATCTGATTGACGTGTCGTCGACTTTAATGGATTCCTCTAAGAGAGACCGAACTTTTGGTTTACTCCGCTCGAGGTTTGGATGCCGTCGGAGTGCGGTCGGGTTGGTTCGCTCCCGAAACCAACCGGGCCCCTGGAACGAAAAAGCCAATAACACACAGACCGGGCGTCCGATTGATGCGCCGTCTGTCTCGTTGTGTTCCTATTGACGATATGGAACTTTTGGAATCCTCTGCCCGTGTTTTGGATGCAGTTGGGTTATATCCGGGTTGGATTGTACCCGTAATCCAACCGGGCCCCTGGAACGGAAAAATATGATATCTTTCAGACAGGACGTCTGTTTGACGAACCGTCAACAGCGTTGTTGATCTCGTCTAGAAACTATCCCTATGAGTATACCCTATGAGAGTTCAGGGTACAGTTGAGATACGGCCGGGTTGGTTCTCTTACAAAACCAACCGGGCACTGGGACGAAAAGGCTAATAACTCACAGAACCGGCGTCCGATTGACGCGTTGTCTATTGCGTTGAGACCGCTATGACGAGGCGGTCCTTTGTGATACATCTTAGTGGGAATTTGAGATACTTGGAGTATCGACTTGTAGCTCGTGGAGCGGACCCTCCCAGAGATGAGCGTATGGAGTACGGACACCGTGTAGCCGGCAGAGACCTGGAGACTGCTTGTCCGATTCGACTGGGTGTGACCTATGTAGCCCAGTGGGGAGCACTACTTTGTGAGGTGGAAGACTCACAATTGAGGAGCACTGCTATGTGAGGTGGCAGACCCACGGTACTCGACAGGAGGAGTACCTCTGAAGGCTATGAAGGGGATCACTAATGTGTTTGGGTGGCAGACCGCGGCGGGAAGCACTACTGTGTGAGGTGGCACGACGCGCGGTACTCGACAGGAGGAGTACCTCAGCAGTCTTATGTTAGTGAGCAGTACCTCGAAGTCGTGACAGGACCATTGTACACTCTAGAGACGGAGCTTTTCAGCAGTTACAGTTTCAATAATGAAAATCTTGGTTTGAGCTGAGACTTTTGACCTTTGTGTTTACCTCATGATTGAGGTGGGTCACTTGATAACTTAGGTACATGTATGGGCATATACCTGGGTAGTGGTAATCTGTTGATTTCACAAACCTTTTTGTTTACCTCATGATTGAGATGGGTTACTTGATAACTTACGTATATGTATGGGCATATATCTAAGTAGAGGTTATCTGTTGAGATCTTCTTTGTGGTTATCCTTGTTGGTTTAGTGAGACCTTTAGGGTCTCGGGGTCCCTACTGAGTATCGTTATACTCACCCCTACACGGGCTATGCCCGCACCTCATTGTGTTGGTTGCAGATGACGGGCAGTGCTGACAGAGGCCGAGTGTTCGAGGACGAGTCAGTACCCGAAGGTGGAATACCCGACATGATGACTCACAGAGGAGGTTGACAGACAAGAGTGTGGAGGAGGCTATCTGTACCTACCCTTCACGTAGGATCCGTAGTGGACGACCAGGAGCTGCGCTATCTGTACCAACCCTTCAGGTAGGATCCGAGGAGGACGACCCAGGAGCTGCTTCCTTCTTCTAGCTGTTGGACTTTTACTATTGTACCTTTTTCAGTTGTAGTTGTACTTTCTTTTGGGTTTGTATTCTGGCCCATTTACTTTTCATCATTTCTTTTATACTTAGTGTTTTGCTTCCACTTGTACTCTATGGTGCTTGTTTTCTTTTATAAAGTCAATGCCTTGCCAGTTATCAGGATTTTACACCTTTGCTGCTAGTCACCATCCCCTGGCCAATGGAAGGTGGGCTTGGGGTAGTCACAGCACGGGCCCCGAGGACGGGTCATGACACTATGAACTTCACATAACAACTCATTCATCAACTGTGAATCACAAGGCAGACATAATCTATTTCTAAACCTCAAAAAATCATTATCAATGTTTAAATCATGAAACATAACCTTCTAAACCAACTCTACCTTTTTCTGTAACTCACTCTCTTCCTTCTGGGCTTGGTTTATTCTTTTTGATAGAGATGATTTCACTAACACCTGAAACAAAATAGAAGAATTTACTACACCAAAATCTTCTATGCCAATGTTCATCAAATAAAAAACCAAAAGATCACATTCCAAATGTTGGATGGTTAATGTGGCATTAATTTTTCGACTCAAAGCATCATCCACATTATTTTATTTTCCCAGATGGTAATGTATTGTGCTATAATAATACTTGATTAAGTCCATCCATATCTTATGTCTCTTGTCCAATTATTTCTGAGTGAATTTATACTTTAAACATATGTGGTTTATATATATTTCCCATTTTACTCCATATAAATGATTCCTCCAAATTTGTAATGAAAAAAAACAGTAGCTAATTAAAAATCATGGGTAGGGTAATTAAACTCGTGATGATTCAATTGATGTAAAGCATAAGAAATTAGCTGATCATTATTCATAAGGACACATCCAAGTCCATTCAATGAAGCATCACTATAAATAACAAACTCACCATTTCTGGAAGGAAGTTCCAAAACTGGAGGATTAACAAATATTATTTTCAATTCATGGAAACAATTATCACATTATTTTTTCCAAATTAACATAAAACCCTTTCAAGTTAAATAAGTCATTGGGCTAGATAACCATGTAATGTTTTCAATAAACCTCCTGTAATATCCTTCCAAACGAAGAAAACTACAGATCTCGGTTATATTTTTTGTTGTTGGCCATTCTTCAACAAATTTTGTTTTAGAATGATCAATAGTTATGCCATGTTTTTTAAACAATGTGACCAAGGAATGATTTCTTTTGTTACAAAAACTCACATATTCTAAATTACTCATAATGTTTCTTTTCTTTTATTCTTTTCAAGAGAAACCTTAAATGAATTTCATGATTATATTTAATTTTAGAATAAACCAAAAAATCATCAATAAACAAAACCACCATTTATTACGAGAGTCAACTTAGCCATTGTTGTAGTAAACTATTCAATTCTGATTCTTACCATCTTAGTTTACTGATTTTGGAAGGTCATTTACATCTGTATAGCATCCCCTAACAACTTCCATGTTTCCTCTAAAAAAACCATCCTAAACAAAGAAATATCTTAGTCGAAGCAACATGGTAATATGTAAATGATATAGGATTTCAATATTAACATAAATTAATTTATATATATTAGTTAATAATACCCTAACTCCTAATGTTATCTAAACTGATCTATGTTACCAACTATAAGGACCCAGTCTGAGAACAATACATAATCATGAATTAAATGAAAAATTAACATTAAGGATATTTTCAGGTTTAGACTTTTATATAATTAGGCCATAACTATTACATTTCATTTAAAAAAACACTACAAAGTAGAAACTTCTACTCAGTTTCAATTTTTTCACAAAATAAGAACACTTGAAAAAGAGATTCATGTCTAGTTCCATGTTTTAGATATAATGACTTTTCCATGATCCCATCCATGATCCTATTCCACATTATGTCCTGTGAAAAACATTTCAGAAACATGGAATGAGCGTAATAAACTCAGTAAGGGATACACGTTGAAGTAAAACTATTAGTTTTTCAATAAAAAATGTAGAAAATGAATACAATAACATAAGTAATACATTTAACCTTTATGAAGTAGAAAATACTCTTCACTGATTAAAATATCACTACCTACCCTTTGTAACAAAAATATTACCATAAAACACATATTAAACACACATAACATATAACGGTAACATGGGACATAAACATACATAAATAGAATAACCATACAGTTGACTTCCAAACATATCAATAAATGGAATAGCCATACGACCGACTTGCATACCCAATGCATTGGAGGTTATAATGTAACCACCCATCCTGATTTATCATGGCACCACACGTCATTTGGTTTATAATGTAACCACCCGTCAAATGTCCATGTACCATTATAAAATCATAACACATAAACAAATATAAATAAAATGAAATATTTACAAATTTCAATAACAATATATAACATATATATATTAACATAAAAAACCAATTATCTAAATCATTTTCAATTCCAAAATACATAAAAGAGTATATGATATTTTAAAAGAACATTACGACTTGTTATGGAAGCCAAAGAACAAATAATACTATTAGGGTTAGAAAGGTCGTTATCACTTCTTATGATAAAAGAAACATTCCATTTTTGCTTTTAGTAAAACACTTCATAGAAAAATATTACCTTTGAAAAGACAATAGTGTTTATACAGTGTATAAAAAAAGTCGTGTATTAAATCAAAATAAGCCTCAATGAAATAAGATTGAGGCAAAGTCTGTTACCTCATGTCTGACTTGACCCGTTCGTTCATTAATCTCCTGAATAATAAAATAAAGTTAATTTATACATTCACAAGAACCATTTTCAAGAATATTATTTCCTTTATATCACTTATTACCATGTAATAAACATTATGTAATCATTTAAGTTAATAACGATCATTTTGTTCATATTTGGTACTTGAGAAAAAAGTGAACACTATATAGTTATATGTTGTTCATAAGGTCAAAATATCCTTATATACAGATTGAAATTCATGATCTATATATCTTATATATAATATATAACCAGTATATACAAGTATTTATAACAGTACATAACATTTGGAGGTATGAAATTAAATGCACCATTCATAGATACGGTAAGCCGTACGTACGCATGAACGCTACTTCAATTTCTATTATTAATTTTAATGGAATTAAAACATATTGATACACATGTATATTATAATTCTTATATAATATCATATATCATACCATTATATCTAACCTTTATACATCCCACGTATGGCATGAATGAGTCAAATCACTTTGAGGGGGCGGTAGTCCGGACTTCCTCTAATGAAATTATCGTGTTTACACATAATAGAAACCATAAATGTATGGTATAAAAGAAAAAAAATTATCATAATGAAATCATAAAAATAATATATATCGTATATAAATAAAGTTCCATTGTAATTTCGACCATGAGATGCGGTCAGAGATAATCGAACTATCATCGTTTCATTAGGCGTTAGTTTCCCATCCACAGAAACAATATGTTCTTCACCCATTAGAGGGATTTGGGTGTATTTGTAGTTAGAATTCATATCATCACAACATACAAGTATATTGAGTATAATGGTTTTGTTATAAAATAATGGAATAAAAATATTTTAGTAGTAGGAGAAGTAAAATAAAAGAAAATATGTTTAGAGAAACTGCCAACTTTAATTTTGGTAACTTCATATAGTTTGATCCAAAATGGTTTATTGAAGTGCCTTCGGCCTTAGGTAAGGCTTCTAGGAGGAATAGAGGGATTTAGAAAGATTAATCATGAATACTTTGGACATGCCAAAATGCTTGCGATGTGTGATGAATTGTATAGAAATGTTCTCCTATTATAAGGGGTAGTTGGGGCTCATTAGGAATGTGTAAAAATATTATTTTATAATATAATGTTATTCATTTTATAAAGGTCCACGAATCATTAGAGTAGAAGATAAGATGACTCATGGTCGAAAGAAAGTCAACCAATAATAATTGGACATCTTTTGATGTTATTTTCATATTTATAATCTTATTTATTTAAATGATTTATTAATGTTGTAAACACTGCATCATTATTGTGTCATAAATAATTTACATTAATATATGTATCAAAATTATATAAAAAATACGATGATTTAGGAAATTTTTTTATATTTCCAATGAATATTTATAGTGAAATTGATTACTTATATATCACCATATAAAAATTTATTTACTAAAATACTTTTGTTTTTGTCATTTTTACCTTTACATTAAGTTAATTGATCTAATGTGTCATTATCACTCCCAAGATGCTCAATAGGGTTCCAAAATCTATCCAAATATTCCAATGGTAGTAAATGACTCAACTGATAAGGTTTGGAAAAGTGTTATGGTAATTTTTAGTTATTATAATATTATTTTTACCTTGAATTACACTATTTTCCTTTAACTGCAGTAAAAATAGTCAGAAGTTACTATTCACCCAAAAAATATTTTCGTTATATTGAACCACATTTTAAATACTAATAACAACCAGGTATGTTGGATTTTAGAAGTTCAATTCACAGAAGTGGTAAATGATTATTTAAATTAAAAGGTCTGTTTTTTAACTACTATTAAGTGATTTCATTATTCATCAAAAATTGATGTTTTTTAAAAAAATACCTAAAAGTCAGCCTTATCTTTATTTGATATTCCGAATTCAAATATTTTTTTTATTTTACCAAATTAAAAACATATAAGTTTCATTAATTAATATAAAATTATTTCCCATTGTTAAAACAAATAGCATGTTTTTAAGAAACAATAACTATCAAAAGATTTACATTTGCATTTGTTCAAATTCAATGTAAAATTAATTCCAATTACCAACATTGGATTAAATGGTAAATATATATTCTAGTTACAATTTAAAAAATAATAATAAGATAATATAACTATATAAATAAATTAGATTAAAACACAGTTTTGAATTAAAATGCAATATTTTTCACTATTTTTAAATAAATGAAAATTATTGGAAAATTTCCAAATATTTACACAATGTAAATTTTTGATGTCCCCATTACAAAAAAGTATATTATTATATAGAGTATAATGTATTAATCTGACCAAAAATAGATTTAATGTGGGTTCTCTTTTAAAAGGCCTAAATCGACCTTCTAATGAAAATTATGCTTAAAATTAGATTCATTCACATTTAAGTCTCTAACGTTTAATTGGATAAATGTAATTTCATTTCACAAACATGTATAATAACATTTTTGTTAGTTTTTTTCATTACCACCAATATAATATCTAGGAGTTAAATTCCATTGAAAATAATAATATTATATTATTAGTGTGCAATGTATGATTTTAGTGAAACTCGTTGTTGAGTATCGGGTACACTATCAAACATAGAAACCCTTTTAATGTAAAATTAATATTTAATTAACAAATATTACTAATTATGAAAATAATTTATTCTTAATTTACCTGGGATGTTACATCCTTCCCCCCTTTTGTAAATAGCATCCTCACCATTTTTATTCACTTATCAAACTAAGTGGGGGGGTCTTTGTCCATCACAGCATTTTCAGATTACCAATTTCCCTCTTCAACCATATAGTTTTTCCAAAAATCCATTACATAGTAAATTACCTTATTCTGCACCACATTCTCTCTATGGTTATGAATCTGAATAAGTTTTTCATAAGGGAGATTCTCTTCTAACTGAATTACCTCTAGGCTCAAAACAAGAGATGGATATGGCATATAATTTCTCAACATAGAAACATGAAAAACGTAGTGTACCTGGGAAAAACAAGGAGGTAAAGCCACTTTTTAAGAAATTGATCAAACATTCTCCAGGACTTCATAAGGTTCAATGAACCTCGGACTCAACTTTCTCTTCTTACCAAAATGCATCACAATTTTCCATGGGGAAACATTAAGATAGACATGATCACTGACCTCGAAAGAAATATCCTTCCTTCGGTTATGTGCATAACATTTATGTCTACTCTGAGCTATTATCTTGTGCTTCTGAATCAAATGATCTTTCTCTTCCCTCTCATTTAACAATTTTGGTCCCATAAGCTTCCTTTCACCTACTTCATCCCAAAAAGCTGGAGTTCGACTACACTTTCTCTATAATGCCTCAAATGGTTCCATCTGTATACTGGAATGAAAACAGTATTATAAGAAAATTCAACCAAAGAAAGATGTTGGTTCCAATATCCCTGGTAATCTAGAGAACAAGAACATATCATATCCTCCATGGTTTGAATTGTTCATTCTGACTTCCCATCTGATTTCAGATGAATATCTATACTAAAATTTAATTGAGTACCTAATGAAAACTAAATGCCTTTCCAAAAGATAGAAGTAAACCAGGGATCACGATCATATACAATGGAGAGGGGAACCCCATGAAACATGAATATCAATTTAACATACAACCGAGAATGTTGATCTAGAGAAAAAGTATCTTGAATAGGAAGGAATTGAGCAGATTTAGTCAATTTGTCAACAAAAACGCAAATTTCATTATTACCTCAATATGTCTTCGGTAATCCCACAACGATGTCTATGGATATATTATCCCATTTCCACTCTAGCGTTGGTAATGGATAAAGCATCCCTTTGGGTAATTGATGCTCTACTTTAAGATACCGAAAAAGTTAAACATTTCATAGTAAAATGAGTAATATCTCTTTTCATTCCATACCACATGTAGTACTCCCAAAGATATCTATAAATTATAGTACTTCCAGGATGAACTGATAATGGGGAACTATGAGATTCACATAATAACTCATTATTCAGTTGTGAATAACAAGGAACACATAATCTCTTTCCAAACCTCAACACACAATCATTATCACTGTTAAAACCAGGAAACATTCCCTTCTGAAACAACTCTACCTTTTTCTATAACTAACTATCTTCTTTCTATTATTGATTTATTTTATCTGGTAGATATTATTTCACTGACACCTGAAACAAAACAGCGGAATTTCTTAAACCAAAAACTTTTATGCCAATTTTAATCAAATCGAAAACCAAAAGATCTCATTCCAAACATAGGATGGTTAATAAGACATTACATTTTTTACTCAAAGCATCAGCCACTTTATTTTCTTTTCCCGGATGGTAATGGATCTAAAAATCATAATCCTTGATTAATTCCACCCATCTCCAATGTTCAATTCATTCTAAGTTAATATATACATTAAAATATTTTGGTTTATATATATTTCACCTTTTATTACATCTAAATAATGCCTCCAAATTTTTGAAGCAAAAACTACACCAACTAATTCCAAATAATTTTTAGGGTAATTTAACTCATTATGTGTCAATTGACATGAAGCATAAGAAATTACCTTATCATTATTCATAAGGGAACATCCAAGTCCCTTAAAAGAAGAATCGTTATTTTTAACAAAATCACCATTTCTGGAAGGCAGTTCCAAAATTGGAGCATTCAACAATTTATTTTCAATTCATGAAAATAATCATCACATTATATTGTCCAAATTAACATAACGCCTTTTCGATTTATGTTAATCATTGGACTAGATAACCATGAAAAAATTTTCGACAAGACTCTGGTTATGACCTTCCAAACCAAGAAATCTACGGATCGCAGTTATATTTGTTGTTCTTGGAAATTATTCAACAACTTCTATTTTAGAAGGATCAAAAGTTAGGCCATTTTTTTAGAAAAATGTGACCAAGGGAAGAAATTTTTTGTAACAAAAACTCACACCTTCTATATTTCCATTAATGTTTTTTTTCTTTTAAGGTTTTCAAGACAACCCTTAAATGACTGTCATGATTATCATTAATTTTAGAATAATCCAAAAAATCATCAATAAGCACAACCAATATTTATCAACTGGGTGAACTTTACCATCACTGTTGTAAATTGTTCAATTTTAATTCTTACAATCTCAGTATACAAATTTGGAAGGTCATTTACCTTTGTATAGCATCCCATCACAACTTCCCTATTTCCTCTATGAAAAACTATTCTGAACAAAGAAATATCTTTGGTGAAGTAACACGGTAATTTTTAAATGCTATATGATTTCAATATTAACATAAATTACATTATGGATATTAATTTAAAAATACCCTAACTCTTAAAGTTATTTAAACCAACCTCTGATACCAACTATAAGGACCCAACCTTAAAACATTACATAATCATTAATTAAATAAATAATTCATATTAAGGATATTTTCAGGTTTATAGTGTTAGAGAATTTGGCCATAACTATTACATTTCATTTCAAAAAAATAATACAATGTAGACACGTCTACTCATATTCCATTTTTTTCACAAAACATGATCTCTTGAAAAAAGTTTCATGTCTAGTTCAATGTTTAAGATAGCATGACATTTCCATGATGACATCCTTGACTCTATTCCACATTATGTCCTATAAAAAACAATTCAAAAACATGGTATGATCATAAAAAGTTCAGTAAGGGATACACAAAGAAGGAACACTATATGTTTTTCAAAACAACAAGTAAACCCTGAATACTTTGACATAAGTAATAATTCTCACCTTTTTGATGTACTAAAAAATCTTCTCTGAATAAAAGATCACTACTTAACCATTTTTATCCAAAATATTACCATAAAACCCATATAAATAACAAATGATTAACAAGGTGACTTGGGACATAAACATACCTAAATGGAATAACCTTACGGTTGAATTCCACACATATCACTAAATGGAACAGCCATACGGCCAACATTAATACCCAATGCATTCGATGTTATAACGTAACCACATTTCCTGATTTATCAAGGCACCACCCATTAAATGTCCATGTACCATTATAATATCATAACACATAAACACATATAGAGGAAAGGAAACATTTACACATTTCAATCACAATATATAACATAAATATATTAACATAAAAAATACAGTATCAAAACCATTTTCATTAACAAAATACATAAATGAGTATATGGTATTTAAAAAAACATTACGGCTTGTTAAGGAAGACAAATAACAAATAATACTCGCAGTGGCGGAAAAGTTGTTGTCATCGATTATATTAAAAGAAAAATTATTAGTTTTTCATTTAGTAAAATTATTCATAGAAAAAATTCCCATTTAAATGTCAAAGGTGTTTTTACAGCATATAAAACAAATTCTTAAATTAAAACAAAATATTCCTTAATGAAAGGAGATTGAGATGAAGTCCCCTACCTCATGTCCGACTAGACTCGTTTGTTCTTTAATCTCCTGAATAATAAACTAAAGATAATATCTACTTTATTAACAACCTTTTTCCAAGTTTATTATTCCTTGTATATAACTTATTACCATGTTATAAAATATATGTAATCATTTAAGTTAACAATGTTCGTTTTGTCGATATTTGGTACTTGAGTCAAAAATGAACACCATATAGTTACAAGTTGTTCAGTTGGAGAAAAGTTCATTATATCTAGAATTATAGTCATTATTTATATATCATATATATCATATATAACCAGTATATACATGTATTTATAATTGTACATAACATTTGAATGTAAGAAATGAAATGCATCGTTCATGGAGACGGTAAACCGTACATACGCATGAACGCTACTTCCATTTATATTTCATATTTTAATTTAATTAAAACATTATTATACACATTTATATTATAATTAAATGATAATAACATATATAATACATGTAACTTTGTCCTTTATACATCCCACGTGTGTTATGAACGTGTCATATCACTTTGAGGGGGCGGTGTTCCGCACTTCCTCTAATGAAATTATCGCGTTTAACCATAATGGAAACAATAATGGTATGGGATAAAAGAAAAATACAGAAGAATAAAGAAAACATAATTAAAAATATCATATTTAAATACATTTCCATCTCAATTTCCACCATCAGAGGTGGTTGGAGATAATCGAACAATCATCATTTCGTGAGGCATTAGTTTTCCATCCACAGAAACAATATGTTATATACCCATTAGATTGATGTGTATGTAGGTTTATTATAGATCCTTATCATAAAAAAATACTAGTATATTCAAGATACATGTGTTCTTATAATAGAAATGAATAAAAAGAGTTTAGGGGTTGGATGAGTAAAATAAATGAAGAGAAGTTAAGAGAAATCGTTGCCATTAATTTTGGTAAGATCCTTTTATTTGAACCAAAATGGTATGATAAAGTGCCTTATACCTTTGTTAAGGATTCTAGGTGTAAGATAGAGATGTAGATGTCATAATTGGGAAGAGGTTTGATGAGCTAAAAGGCTTTAGTGGTATGAGGAATTGGAATGAAATGGTCTCCTTATATAAGGGGGAGGTGGGGCTCTTTAGGAAAGTGTGATAATATTTTTTTCTATAATGATATTCGGTGTATAAGGGTCCAAAAATAATTATAGTCAATGATATGATGTCTATCAGTAGAAATAAATTCATCCAATATGAATTGGATAGGGTTTGGATGTTATATAAATATTTATAATCTTATTTATTTAAATGATTTATTAATGAGGAAAACACTACATCATTATTATTTCATAGATAATTTATTATATTTTTTGACATAAAATTATAAAATAAATACCATGATGTATGAACTATTTTTAGCTTTCAAATAAATATTTTTAGCCAAGATGATTAATTATATAAAACTATATAAAAATTTATTTACTAAAAAAATCATTATGTCATTTTTCCTTTACATTAAGTTAATTTATCTAATGTGTCATTATCCCTCCCATGTTTCTCAATGGGGTCCCAAAATAGACCCAACGATACCCATGGTCTTAAATGACTCATCCAATAAGTCTTTGACAAGTGTTAAGGTAATTTTGAATTATTATAATATTATTTTTACTTTGAATTGCCCTATTTACCTTTAACCGCGGTAAAAATAGTCAACAAATACTTTTCACCAAAAATTATTTTCATCTTATTGAACCAAATTTTACTTAATAATAACAAAAATGTATGTTGGATTTTCTAAATTCAATTCAATGAAGTGGTAATATTATATTTAAATGAAAATGGCAGTTTTTTAACTACTATTAAGTGGTATCACTATTCATCAAAAATAGTTGTTTTTCAGGAAAATATAAAAAATTCAGCCAATGCTTTATTTGATATTCTGAATTAAAAATTTATGTCTATTTTAACAAATTAATAACATATATTTTCCATTAATTAATTTAAAATTAATTTCTGTTGATAAAACAAATCACATGTTTTTAAGATACAACACTTATCAAAAGATTTACACTTGCTTATTTCCAAATTAACAGTGAAATTATTTCCAATGACCAACATTGGATTAAAAGGTAAAAATATATTGTAATTACAACTTCAAAACCATTAAAAAGTTAATATAACAATATAAATATATTAGATTAAAATGGAGTTTTGAATTAAAATAAAATATTTTTCATTGTTGATTAAAAAATGTACTTTATCAGAAAAATTCCAAAAAATTACACAATATAAATTCTTTAGGTCCCCATTCTAAAGAAGGATTTTATGTGGTCAAATTGAATGTATTATAGTTAATAGAACTATATTTAAAGAGGGTACTCCCTTTAGAAGTCGTAAATCAACCTTTCAATGTAAATTATGCTTAACATTAGATTCATTCACATTTTAAGCCTCTATCTTTTTACTGGATAAATGAAAATACATTTTACAAACATGTATAATCATATTATAGTTAGTTTTTTTCATTCTTGTGAATACAACATCTAGGAGTTAGCATCCATTTAAAATAATAATATTATATTATTAGTGTGCAACATACGATTTCAAAGAAACCCGTTATTGCATATCAAGTATGCTCTCAAACATAGCTACCCTTTTAATGTAAAATTAATTTTTAATTCAAAAATAATAATAAGTTTGAAAATATCATAGTGTTCATTTACCTAGTATGTTACAATCCCTGCTATGAATTTTATATTTATTAATTTCATTGAGATGAAAGGGTACATTGTAGGTTACCGAAAAAAAGTGTATATCGGGGTTATCTCAAGCCTAAAAGACAGTTCAATAGAGGTAATCTCATGATCGATACAGGTACACAGGTGGATAACCCATGCCTAACATGTTACATATTTCTTGGTGGATATCCTTGATTAACTGTTATTATGAATTTTATTATTAACCACTTCATTGTAATATTTTATAAAATTATATTACGACAATGTTGATTTATCTTGATTCATGTTCATTGATCCCTTTATGTGTCAAGACCCTCCTTCATCAAAATGTGGGAAGGGTTAGCAGATTTCTAAGCCCTTATTTCTTTATGTTGAAGAAGAGATAATGAACCCTGAAACCTGCCTTCAATAGGTCCCGAAGTGGCGACTAGTGCCAAGGGTATATAATCTCACACAAAATAAAAGGAATTACACTTTTTATTTTTATAAGAACGCGAAATAAGATAGTAACACCAAAAACACCAAAGATGAAAGTAAAGGAAAATTCAAAAGTAACCCATTCCCATATGCATGTTCAATAGTAAAAAATACAAGTCTCAAAAACTCCAAAGTTAAAGTACCAAGAAAAGGGAAACGACAACGGAAACTACCCTGAGGTCAAAGCTAGTACGGTCCCGCCCGATCCCCAATGTCCACTAGGAAAACTGAAAAGTGTTTTTAATACGTAGAGTGAGAATACTAGTATACTGAGTAGGGTAACCAATGACTCTCATGCAGAAGTGAGGATAAATTCTAATGTCTTGTGGAAAAAGAGATAACCAAACACCCAACAAGGAAACGCTAACCACCCAAACCATACCAAGGCACTATCCCCAAAAATGCATGTCATATAACATATAGTAATATCACATTGCCATTTGGGTACCCTACACCACATTCTCACTGGTTATTGAAGATATCCTACACATCGAACCAATACCTCCATTCTTACTATATTCCCACTGCCACACCCCACCCACACACACCTAGGCCATAATCTCACCGCAGTCCCACTGCTAAACCCCTCATGCGGACACCTAGTCCACAACCACCATGTGTAACCACACCCGCAAACACCTCGGTCTGAATAAATACTGCCATGCCTGAAGACACATGGTCCTCATCCCGAAGACACTTGGCAAAAAAATGCCCACAAACACCTGGGCCAACCACCAATACTACCCTACCTGATGATTCCTAGGCTAATAATGGACTTCAGGCCATCACTGCCAGCCCGAAGAGTGTTGGGTTATTCAAGAAAAGGAGAAGAAAAGGATCTAATAACCAGCCACTCATTGGAGTGTTGGGAAAAACACCCTCCCCATGAAATTGGGTGTTCGTCACTAAGTGCTCAACTTGGGTGGGGTGCGAATAAGAATCCAAAAAGCTACATATATATGTATAGGTAACAAATACTCATCCCATCCTTGGGGTTCCAAAACCTAAGCACAAACACCATTGTTACAATTCATTCACAAAATAATTCATGAAACTCATGGACAAGTCACAAATCATTCCCAAACTAATTCCCCACTCAACCATTCTTGTTTTCATGTTCATGTGATCCCATTAGGATGAATTCTTCACTACCGGACAACTTACATGTGTAACCACAAGGAAAAAGGAATGAAACAGCCAAACAGAAATTTAAGCATTCACACCTGGTTCTCTTGCAAGTCACAACAACAAAGGGATAAGTGAGATCCCACAATGTAATGGAACCAAAGAAATCACTGAGACACAGCCCCATGTCCCCAAAATCCAGGAGCCAACGGTCTCTCAACAATAAAGGATTCCACCCCAATTCGTGATATATGAAGAGTAACCACACCGCCTCAAATTCACAACCAGCGAAAGTAGTATAGTAGGGGATCCCATCCCCACCCGTATCACCCCAGCAATCGGCCTGTGAAATAAACAACAAAACCTCTACCACCAAACACAAGGTAGTCCCATGCAGGTATTTTTAGATTTAAATGTTTTAACACACTCCATGGTTTCAATTCCACTATTCTTTAACTGTGGTTATCACCGAAAAGGGTTGATCTCGGTGCTTTCAATTTATTTAACCGAGTTTACGTAATTAACCAATTCCATGTTACGGTTATTTAAACATCCTGGAGCACCGAGGTTTATTAGTGAATAGAGAGAGGCCACAAACGACCATGATTTTCAGTGAGCATAGTCCCGTACAATTCACAACACATAACAAGATAAAGAGTACAACAGAACATTGATCACACCCCACTTTCATTCTTTAAAGGCCCATTTATTATCATCATTAAGTTTGGTTTCACCAATTTAAATAGATTAAAAAGAATGACCACCCTACATGATTCATATAAAATAGAGATGAAGGAGAAAATCCTTACTTGGTTGATCAATGATAGATGTTTTTCTACACATGCTAAAACAGGGGAAGCACGACTCACAGGGCTCCCGCACAGGTTCACCACTTTCCTCAGGAATTAAAGGACATCAAATGCCCATGAAAAAGTTGTATACTGGCCAAGAGGGAGAATAATAATTTCTACAATGATAAATATATGAGATCCCCAACGTTATGTGAAAAAGAATTTGAACCCCTTGGAAGTCAGATCGTGGTTCTACCTTGCAGTTGGGTGGTTACACACGACTGAATTAATTGTTTTAGAATAGGGATGTTTCTTGGAATTTTTAGAAATTAATTATGGGTAAAAATGGCCTCGAAACGCAATAAAAAGTCAAAAAGGCCTAAAAGAGTTTTTATAGGAAAATCTGTAGAAGGAAAACCCAACAATGCTGGATAACACCGATCGGTCGCGCTGATTGGCCCCACCAATCGATCGTGCCGATCGATCGCGCTGATTGGTCACGCCAATCAGTCAAACCTAATGAGGAGAAACCCCTTAGGATCCTACAATTTTGAAAAGGGATGGATCATGAGGGTTTAATCCATTACATCTGATACCTCTCAAACTATTCTCGTCCTCGAGAATCTAGAACCAGATCCGAAGGAATGAGGGTGGGGGGGGGGGGTCCAAAAAACCACCCATGAAGATACCTCTCAGTAGTTTACCTCTTTGACATTGGAACACCTTACCTCTTAAACAATTATGCATTTCCAACCGATCCTTTCCCTATGAAACCATGCAAAACAAAAGACTATACCATCCGGCCATGTGGGAGAGGGGTTTCCCTTCTTCCATGTTAAGATACTATCCGCTTTGGGTGGCACTGACTCGCCTGTATGGGTTTATGCACATCCACTTTAGTGTGTCCTAACTAGGAATCAGGTCCTCCCCTCCCCATCCTTTAGGACACTTCACACACATTCATAGAAAAAGGAAAATGAACATCCCATAGTCAACAAGGTAAAGTATTACATAGAAAACAAGTACATACAAAACAGGATAAAACTCAAAAAAACACTATGTACTGGGCAAGAATCTGCGCTTCCCTCTCCCAGGTACTCTCCTCAGGCCCACCATGCTTCCATAACACATGAACCAACAGGATGGTTCATCGGCAAAGCACCTTCTCCTCACGACCCTCGATCATCACTGGCCATTCCATAAAGGTTGCATCGTCTTCGATATATAGCCCCCCCCCAGTCAAGGATTTCTAAATCGTCGTGAAGATACCAATGAAGTAGGGACACATGGAAGACATCGTGCACTATTTGTAGCTGTGGTGGCAACGCCAGCTGATAAGCCACATCATCGACCTGGTGCAACACCTCGAAGGGTAAGACCAACCTCAGAGAGATGTTACTTCCCCTACTGAACCCCTATTGTCCATGCGGAGGGGAGACCTTCAAGAACACGTGGTCTTTGACATCGAACTCCAAAGGACTACTCCTATCATTTCTATATGACTTCTTCCGGTCCTGAGCCACCTTCATCCTCTCTTGCATATGTTGTACCTTCTATGTTGTGCTCTGTACCACCTCTGAGCCTAGAACACCTGCCTCCCTGAATTCTGTCCACCACACAGGTGAGCGACATGACCACCAGTACAATTCTTCGAAAGGAGCCATGCCAATGGTAGAGTGGTAGCTATTGTTGTAGGAAAACTCTACCAGAGGCAGTGTCGCACACATGATCCCCTAAAGTCCAGGATGCTTGCTCGTAGCATATCATCCATGGTCTAGATGATTATCTCTGTCTTCCCATTTTTCTAGGGGTGGAAGGAAGTGCTAAGGCGCAGTTGGGTGCCAAAATCATGCTGCAAACCCCTCCAGACCTGTGAGGTAGATCGTGCATCCCGATCCGAGACTATTGCCTTGGAACCCCATGAAACTGCACCACCTCTCCCACAATCCTCTGTTCTAGAGCATCCACTGCACTCGACTCTTTGATTGCCATAAAGTGAGATGATTTCATCAACCATTCCACTACTACCTAGATGGCGTCACACCCTCCTTGATCTGTGGGTAGCCGTGTGATGAAATCCTTCGATATGTTGTCCCACATCAACTCAGGGATATCTAAAGGTTGCAACAAAGAACCTGGAACATGGTGTTCAGCCTTAACCTGCTGACACACTATGTAATTGGCCACAATCTCCGCCACCGACCGCATTTTTCCTAGGCCACCAAAACTGTCTCCTCGGACCCTGACACATCATGGAAACTCCTGGATGCACCACCAGGGGTGAGCTGTGGAACTCACCAAGTACTCTCCCACGCACCACCTCCAGAATGAACAACTTCCCTCAAAATAGCATCTGATTCTGACAATCTTCTGCCCACCCTTCCGGAGCACTACCTTGGTTAACCCGGTCACACATCACTTCACTCTCTGGGTCTCCCCACTGAGACTCCTCCACCTATCGTAACAGAGAATAATATAATGTCATATGACATAAGAAACCATTACCGCCATCCATCCTTGCATCTAGGTGCAGGTCGGCCAACTCCTCCATTGCCCTCCAAGCGTCTACCGACTCTCAGACCACATCCCTCGGTGACTTCTTTTTCAAGGCATCAGGCACCATGTTTCCATTCCCTGAGGTGCAGGAAATCTCAAAATCATTGTCCTGAAGAAACCCATTCCACCTTCATTGATGTAAGTTCAGGTCCCGCTAGGAGAAGACATACTTCAAGCTCTTGTGATCAGTGAAGACCATGATGCACTCCCCGATGAGGTAGTACCCCCAAAACTTTAGTGAAAACAGGACCACCACAAGCTCTTGATCATGGGTGAAATAGTAATGCTCATGGGGATGTAACTGCATAGACCCATAAGAGATCACCCCTTGTTGTTGCATCAACAAACATTCGAGGCCCTGCCCTGAAGCATCACAGAACACCTCATATGATGCCCCTTATTCTGGTAACCTCAGCACTGGGGCACTAACCATCTTCTCCTTCAGCTAGCTGAAGGCTGACTCGCATTGCTCGTCCCACACAAAAGCTCGATCATTCTTAAACAAGGCTATCAAAGGTGTTGCAACTTAGGATATGTTTGGTACGAACCTTCGATAGTAACCTGCCAGCACGAGGAAACTACAGACCCCTACCACATTCTTGGGTGCTGCCAAAGAAACAATTGCCTCAACCTTCAATGGGTCTACCGAAACTCCTTTCTCGGACACTACATGCCCAAGGAAGTGCACTTCTTGCGTCAAAAACATGCACTTCGACGACTTCCCAAAGAGTTGGTGCTGTCAGAGGACCTCCAAAACCATCCTCAGGTGCTCAGCATGATCCTCCTCTAATCTTGAATATATCAGGATGTCATCGACGAAAACTACTATGAACCGATCGAGATACTCCTGGAAGACGGAGTTCATAAGCCTAATGAATACATCTAGAGAATTTGTAACACCGAACGGAATGACAACAAACTCGAAGTGCCCATATCTAAAGGTGAATGCCGTCTTCGGGATGTCGTACTCCTTCAACCTCAACTGGTGATATCCTGACCACAGGTCGATCTTGGAGAAACATCCTTCCCCCTTCAGCAAGTCGAAAAGATCGTCTATCCTCGAAAAAGGGTAGCGATTCTTGACCGTCACCTGATTCAGCCTCCTGTAGTCTATGCAAAACCTTAGACCACCATCTTCCTTCTTTCGAACAAGACTAGAGCACCCCACTGTGAAACACTTGGTCGAATATAACCCCTCCTCATCAGATCATTAATCTGAATGCACAACTCTTGTAGCTCCGAAAGATCCATCCAGTCGGGAGCCATCAAAATCAGATGAGCACCAGGCTGCAAGTCTATCCCAAACTCAACATCACGTTGTAGGGGTAGAGTCGTCACCTCCTCAGGGAAGACATCTATAAACTCACTGATGATCCCTAGCACCTCCACCATCTCTACATCGGCTGACTCCACTGATAGCTCAGCTAACAAGAAGAGGAGGGGTCCCTCTAACCTGCTGCCCTTGTGGCCTCCCCTCTTGCCGGTGAAAGGAACATGTCAGCCACCTAGGTATGAAAACACAACCCTTACTCGGAAGCAGTCAATGACGACACATACAGAGAGTAGCCAATAAATGCCTTGGATGACATCATATGGCTGTATATGTAATAGTAAGAGGTCCCTGACTAACAGATGTGGCCCTATCATCAGTCTGTACCCTCGACATACATATATAAAGTCGGCCTGACCTCCGACTAGTGTGCCCATCATCATGGGCACTAGAAGTCTCTCGGCATCAAGATCCAAAGCACGGGCCAAACATGGTGTAACAAATGAGTGCGAAGTTCCTATATCATACAAGAAAAATGACAGGGTACAGAACAAACTGATCGTACCTCAATCGACCTCTGGTCCGGCTAAAACTGCTACCTCCACAGTGTGAAACTGCACATTCCTGGATCCTCTTCCAGCCACCTCCCTGACCACGCACTGGTTGAGGTCCCTGAGGAGCGCCCTAGAGGTGGCATTCTCCTGCAACCTCCACCCTCAGAAGAGTGGGAGCTCGCTTCCCCTACTGCTGCTGCTGAAAGGGCACACCTAGAAGCTGCTGCTGCTGAGGTGGGTGCCAGGCCTACCCACTGCCACCGTACTACTCTCTATCCGGGCACTAGTTCCGAAGGAACCCATTTCTCCCACAAACGAAGCATCTCATCCTTGGGGCCAAAGGGAAAGGTTGAGTGCCAGGGGATCAGAATTGGAACTGCTGAGGCCTTCTCCCTACTGGTCGGAACCTAGAGGGTCCCGATGCGGGAGGTCTGGTGATGACAGACTTTCCCTATTACGAGCCAAGCTGAATCCACTCTCGTGATACACCTCCCAATGTGTGCATCCTCTCCACCACTTCATCCTTCTTATAGACCTCCATGTATGTCGGTAAGGTGAAGGGGGTAACAACATATTGGAGGGAAGGTCGGAGAGCCTCCACCAAATGTCTCTCCCGATAATCATCATCTGGAAATATGTCCGGAGCAAAGCGGAGGAGATCCTTGAACATGATCCCCAACTCTCTCACTGACATACCCCCTGCTGGATGGAGGGTAGCTCCTACCTCTTCTCATCTCTAATCGTAGAAGTGATGAATTTCGCTAGGAACTCATTCTTGAAATCGTCCCATGTCACCTCAGCATCCCTCTTCTCCCCTGAGATAGATCATCCACCACTGACGTGCTGCTCCCCACATCTGGCTCACGGACAAAGGAACCCAGTACTCCGTTGGAGCTCGAATCAAGATGAAATCTATCACCAACTCCTCTATACAGCTCTCTATCTCCATATCGGAGGTGATTCCCTCATACTTCCCGAGGTTCTACTGCTGGAATGAACTGAGCGTCTTCTACCACTGATCATCCTCCCCTTCTAGTTTAGCCCTCCGTCAATCATCTGAGACAAACTCCTGGGCCTCGATCACCCACACAACTCGTGGTCATCTCCCAGGTGCATTAGTTGCAAGGTAAAAAAATAATTCCTAAGCCTGGGTAGTGTATAATATTGTTCTTATATTTTATTTTACATCTTTATTTATTTTTGAATCACCAAAACACCCAGAAAAATGATAACACAAGTCATTATGATGCATGTTCCATTCCTAGTGTCTCTACACTACAATCAGTGTAGCCTCACTTGGCCGTTCGGTAGGTCAAGAGTCCTTACATCAAATCACGGGGGGCCCTAAAATACTATGTCCTAGCCGGTTATCCCTAGCCTATTTCACGCTCCATGAACACCCAACACTGTTACCCTACCATCCCATGCAATCCCCATTATGGATAACTGTAGACTCCATCCAATCTCTCAACCCTCCTTTGATACCATTCATTCACGACCCTCCTTCACCAAATGGTGGGAAGGGTCAGATGATTTCCAAGCCCTTCTTTCTTTAAGTTGAAGAAGAGATAATTACCCCAGAAACCCTCCTTCAATAGGTCCCAGAGTGGCAACAAATGACAAGGGAATATAATCTCACACAAAATGAAAGGCATCACCCTTTTTATTATTATACGAATGAGAGATAAGATAGAAACCCCTACAACACCAAAGATGAATGTAAAGGAAAATCCAAATGTATCCCATTCCCATATGCAGGTTCAATAGTAAATACAATTCTCAAAAACTCCAAAGGTAACGTACCATGAATAGGGAAGCAACAACGGAAACTTCTCTGAGGTCCGAGCTAGTATGGTCCCTTCCCATCCCTGAAGACCTCCTGGAATCCTGAAATCATTTTTATATACATAGGGTGAGAATAAAAGTATACTCAGTAATGTAACCAATGACTCTCGTGCACAAGTGGGGAGACATTCTAATGTCCCGTAGAAAATGAGATAACAAAAAACCCTACAAGGAAAAGCTATACAGCCAATCCTCACCAGGGAACGATCCCCAAATAACTCGAGTCAAGTAACATATAGTAAAAGCACATCGACATTTGGGTACCCCGCGCCACATTCCCATTGGGTATTGAAGTCGTCCTATGCATCGAACCAATCCCGCCATTCTTACCGCATTCTAATTGCCACACCCCGCCCGCACACACCTAGTCCATAATCTCACCGCAATCCCACTACCGATCCCCGCCCGTAGACACCTGGTACACAAACACCACGTGTAACCACACCTGCAATCACTTAGTTCAGAACAACTACAGCCACGACCAAAGCCACATGGGCCTCACCCCGAAGACACTTGGGAAACATCCTTCCCGCAAACACATGGGCCAACCACCACAACTACCTCGCCCGAAGATTATTTGGATAATAATGGACATTAGGCCATCACAGCCTACCCGAAGAGTCTTGGGCAATTCAGGAAAGGGAGCATAGAAGGAGAAAATAACCATCCACTCATAGGAGTGTTGGTAAAAACACCCTTCACATGAAATGGGGTGTTCGGCACTGTGTGCTCAACCTGGGTGGGGTGCGAATAAGAAACATAAAAGCTACAAATATATGTATAGGTAGAAACGGTCATCCGAACCTAGGGGTTCCAAAACCTAAGCACAAACACCATTCTTACTATTCATTCACAAAAGAAGTCACATCACTCACGGCCACGTCACGACTCATTCCCAAACTAATTCCCCACTCAACCATTCTTGTCTTCATGTTCACGTTATCCTATTAGGGTGAATTATTTACTACCAGGAAACTAACATACATAACCACTAGCCAAAAAGGAATGAAACAACCAAACAACCATTTAAGCATTCACACCCGGTTCTCTTGAAAGTCACAACAAAAATGGGATAAGTGAGATCCCTCGAAGTACATGAACTAATGAAAACTCTAAGACACAACCCCATGTACCCAAAATCCAAGAGCCAACGGTCTCTCAAAAATAGAGGATTCCACCCCAATTCATGATATAAGAAGTGTAAGCACACAACGTGAAATTCATAACCAGGGAAAGTATGACAACAGGGGATCCAATCCCCACATTTATCACCCAAGCAATCGGCCTGTGAAAGAGACAACCAAACTGCTACCACCAACACAAGTCATGCCCATTAAGGTATTTTAAGATTTAAAAGATTTGACACACTCCATGGTTTCAATTCCACTGTGCTTTAACCAGAGTTATCACAGAAAAGGGATGATCTTAGTGCTTTCAACATATTTAACCAAGTATACTTAATTAACCAATTACATATTACAGTTATTTAAATATCCAGGAGCACCGAGGTTCATTTGTCCACATAGAAAGATCACCAATGGCCAATATTTTCAGTGAACATAGGCATGTACAATTCACAACACATAACAACATAATGAGTATAGCAGAACATCGATCACACCCCCCTTTCATTCATTAAAGGTCCATTCATTATCTTCATTAATTTCCATTTCATCAATTTCTATAGAGTCAAAAGCATGCCGACCCCACATGATACACTGAAAAGAGAGACGAAGAATAAAATCCCTACTTGTTTGATCAAAGATCTATTTTTTTCTAAAGCGCCAAAACTGGGGAAGTGCGACTCACAGGGATCCTTCACAGGTGCACCACTGTCCTCTGGAAAAAAGGACCTCGAACAAACATGAAAAAGGATGATACTAGCCAAAAGGGATAATAATAATTTCTATCATGATAAATAGATGAGATCCCAAACATTATGGGATAGGGAATTTGAACGCCATGGAAGTCGGATCATGGTTCTATCACGCAGTTGGTGGTTACACACGACTGAATTAGTTGTTATTTTATAGGGAGGTATCTCAGGATTTTTTTATATTAATTATGGGATAAAAACGGCCTTGAAACGCCTTAAAAGGTCAAAGTCCTAAAAGAGGCGTTACGGGAAAAACTATAGAAGGAAAACCCGACAAGGCTGGATAACACCGATTAGTCGCATCGAACGGTCTGTCGCGCCGATCGGCCCCACCGGTCGATCGCGTTGATCATTCGCACTGATCGATCGCGCAGATTGTTTGCGCCGATCAGTCGCACCGATTGAGGTGGGACCCCTTAGGATCCTATAATTTGGAAAAGGGATGGATCATGAGGTTCTGGGCCATTACATTATGATTCAATTCTTACAAACTGTTAACCAGTTTCCTTGACTCAGGATTATGATTAATGTTATATTGTCGATCGTTTTCAAATGTTATAATCATATTCACATAACATTTCTTTCTTTTAATCTCAATATATCATTAATATCTTCTGTATTTACCAGTATTTATCATCTCATGTCACTTTTCCTTATTTTTCCTTTCCCCAGATCATGATGAATGGATTTAAATATAATATGTCTAAAAATGGTGCTACAAATGAAGACCTATGTGGTAGATTTTGTATATATATCATGAATAATTTTTATTTATCCATATTTTTAAAGACACCAATCCTATACGGATTTGGAATATATCATACTGTTATACAATTAATATTAATTAAATGATATGAAAAATTAATTTATGAATAATATTGTTCATAATAATTTTTATTATGATATGGTTTATTCTCCATTACTAATTTGGATAATAAATCATTATTTAATGTCCTTTGGTTAATTTTTTGTGTGTGAGAACATCCAATGATATAGTAAATAAATAGTTGTTTTCTCCAACATTAAAATTATTGGTCAGATAGTATAGGATGACATGGTTTTCAACCAAAAGAATCTAGGGTTAATTGACATAAAATATATTGGTAAAATATATCTAATAAATTATTTAGTTCATGGTGACTATGCACATACTTCAATATTAGTTTGGCACTCTAGGAGGTATTCATATGTTAATTCAAATTTTCATTAAAAATTATCATAATGGATTTGAATGTTTAATGATCATGTATTTACTTGGATAAACAGAAGGTATCATAGTTTTAAAAGAATTTTTCCGGATTTTGACACCCATTAAATATTTTTTTATGATTATGTTGTTTCTAAAAATGATTCATGTTTCACTGTCTATGATTTTTTGTTTTAGTTAATGGATGGATCCAAATGCAACAATGTAAATATTGACAAAAAAATAAAATAAAATGACTTCCCCATTTATAAATTTAATTTTATTGGAGATAGAATTACAAGATTTATTCCTCATTATTACACAACATTATCCATTCCTATATCATGATAATGTTGTAAATGATAAATGGAGGGAACATTGTTCAATTATTTTCTTTATGATACTATATCAAACATATTTTAGTGGATTTATCTATCCATTAGTTGTTGTGAAATGTATTAGTACCATTGAAAATATATTTTAAGTCATCCAATATTTTAATAATGTAAAATTTAATTTGGATATATATCATTTTGATGTTGCAGTAGATCAATGGTGGACACTCTTCTAGAAGATAATTAAATGGTATGAAATTGAATCCATTGAGTGGGATGAGTTTATAATGTTAATTTTTAATAAGAAAATTCAATTTATCTTATGTATAAAAATGGAAAATTATATCTTTGATCTTAGGAACAATTATGAAAGTCCATTAGTACATATGAGGAAATTTTTTCCTAAAATGCAAGGTATGCTTATGGTATTATACTTTCAACAAAAATTTAAATTGGATGAATGTTTAGTGGACTAAATCCATGATTCCAATAGTAATTATGCATAATATATTTTATAAGGTGTGAATAAATCATTAACAATTCTAGTAAGGAATAAATAGATAATTTAGTTACCCTTCATAATCATGGTATTGATATAAAAATAAATATAAAAAAAATGTAAAATCTAATAATACAACTCATATAGAAAAGAAAAAGTAAGTGAGCCTTCTATTTATCTAATGGTATGGAAGGAAAAATGAAAGAATATTTATTTATGGGTGCTTGTAAATACGTTGTGTGTGTAAATTAGGGTCATTGAGCAATCAAATGATTATGTTATGGGAATATGTCTTGCAATGATAGAGGATAAACACCACATAATTCACCTCGTACACAGTAGTGTGGAAAACATTAGGTGTATGGTAATTAAGAAACCCACTACTCAAACTAGAAAGTTAATGACAATGATTGAAATTAGAATCCTCTTCAACCCATAGAATATAGGAAATCGCATGTGATCATTTTTTATAATTAAGGGTATGATACCAATGTGGTGAAAGATATACTTACAATATAATCTAGAATTACTAATGTTAAATTTGATCGTAGATCTAATTGTCAATTAATATAAAAATGATTCATTAAGTGTATCTGAATACCCCATAAATTAGTTTATGTTTAATTTGATCTCAAATCCCTAAATAGTATGAGTATCTAATCAAACAGCCATGATTCTTCTTTAATTTCAGGTTTTTTGGGAAAGTGATTCCTGAATATCTTGTTATTTTCCCTTTAGTTGAATTTTATGTTATCATAAGAATATATTGGTTTTCATTAAATAATTACGACATAAATTAAATATAAATGTGACCTTGATTTCATATAATAATCTCTATATTAATCTTCTAATATTTTAATGACTAATATAAACATCCTATGAAAATACCTTTGTTTAGATGGGTATCGATTTTAATTCAAAAAGGGTGATTATATAATATGGTTTGATAAAAGAATCAACATCAATTAAATTCCTACTGATTTTTAGTTAGTTTATTTCATTCCAATTAGTTTTCTAGTATTACAATCAATTATGATGTTGAATTTTCAATTAAACACATACAAATAACTACATCTCTTTTATAATACAAATAAATAAATTCCATAATTGAGATTCATGATATGATGAAGAAACTCAAGGGGAATAATGAAAAGGGATTTCATTGGATATGTGATAACCATAGATTACAGATATTGTTTTTTATGAATAATTATGGATAAATGTGACTCCAAATTTATTATTTAGTACCTACGAAGGTATATATAAACAACATGTTATCTCTACCCCATATTTATGACTTTTTTGATCAATATCCTAGAGACCAATATACATCCTTAATTATACATCATTCTGGGAATCCTGAATTATGGGTCATGAACATTGATATAAGAATGAAATCATTCCATATAAGATATGAACACTATAAATTTATTTCTATTCAATATGGGCATACTAAATCCCATATTATCATTATTTATATACATTACAAGGTATTTATAGATTACCTCTATTAGTTTTTGGTGATGCATTTAAATGATATTCTTATATATTCAAAAAGATTGGAATATCATGAAGATCAATTTAATATTTTTGTAAATATTCCACGGAATGATAATCTGTTTGGAGATTATAAAAATGTGAATTAGGGAAAGAAACGATTCACTTATGGCCATATAATCTCCTTATTATTTATATTGGTGGTTTCATAAATGATATACGTTATTGAATATTTCCCAAAAAAAACCACTATATCAATTATCTGTAGTTTTATTCATTTAAAAGTATATTATAAAAGGTTTTTGGATTATATATTATTGTTATCTAATCAACTATCCATTTAAACTAAGAATAGACATGTGTTCTATTCGATAGATGAATGACAAGAAAATATTGAGTAACTAAGGAGAATGTTGGTCATTGAACCTATTTATAAATTAACTAACATTGGAGAAGGTTTTGTGATATATAGTTATCCATAAAACATTTTACTAGGATATTTCCTAATGAAAAATGATTTTTGGATAGCATATAACTCAAATGAATTGAAGGTTCCATAGAAATAATTACCATTTAAGGGTGTCGAATTAGAAGATGTCATTTTTTTAATAATAAAAAGGAAATATTTTTTTATTGGAAAGAGTTATATATATAATGATAATAAAATATTTATGTATATATTCCATATAAAATTGATAAATATGTTATTGAGAAAGCAGTTGGAGTTGACTAAATATTAGGACTACTGAATACATTACTGCCCTAGGAAACTGAACAGGGTGGATGATGATTTGAATAAAAAGGACCATTCTATAATATCTATGATGAGGATCACCGAAGATCCTATATCAATTATATTTAAAGAGTATTCTTCTATAAATCATTCGTTAATGGTATAAATTATATATTTATCAAATTAGTGTTAAACCATCTATACATGTGATAATTGAAAAGGCCTATAAAGAAGATGTGAAACTATAAATGTAGGTTAAAATGTTTTAGGAGTTCATCCATGATTTTTATAGAATTATATTGTTTAGTTACCATGTGTGTGTAACATCAATACCATATTTATATAAGGATCTATTGGATGAATCTAATAGTTCACCATTCTCTATTCATTACCGAAATATTAGTATATATAGTGATTTGGAAAATTATTTCTTCTAGGAATACATAATGATACATTATATAGTGTGTATCTTAGTTCACGATATGTTATGATGTTAAGGATATAATAATAATGCGTAAGAGGTTGTTATAAACATTACAAATACTATAATTGAAATGA
This sequence comes from Viscum album, assembly GCA_963277665.1. NCBI lineage: Eukaryota > Viridiplantae > Streptophyta > Magnoliopsida > Santalales > Viscaceae > Viscum > Viscum album. The sequence goes on from OY728160.1 coordinate 2,069,160,004, forward strand.
AAAAAATAAACATGGATTTTTTCATTATACTCCCCAAAATTTCTAAACACTATGATAGTTTTTGGGTTTTATATTATAACCTAATAACATGATCACGTATGTTTATAATCATAGAATAATTCTATCTCAATAAAATATCCCAAAAAATCATTAATGTATTGGTAATATTTCATGGAGTACTATATTCTATAATACATAATCGAGATTCTATGTTTACTGTGAAATTATGGAGATGACTTCACCAGGATATGCTTATATAGTTGATCTTCATTGCTACTTTTCATCCATGAATATATGATCAGTATGAGTATACCATTAAAACCATATAAATTTTTCGAATTATTATTCTACATATTTTAAAAGGATATTTTTATATACACCATCATCTAGTAATGTTTTTTTATAATAATATCTATAACATGAGCACTCTAATAACTTGTTATGAATACTTATATAGATAAATGTGTATAAATACTTCATGTTGGGATGAAATTTGATAATGAAATCTATTTTTAATAGTGAACAATAATGATGTGGTTGAAAATTTAAAATCATTTCAGTAGAATATTAATGAACATCATAGTCGAAAAAATGTTATAACGATAATCAGTAGTGACATTTGGAATTCACTGCTAGTAAGGATGTATTTCATTGAATTTATCAATGTAAGATGGTTATAGTATTTATAAATAAAGTAAAGAGATACCTAATTATATTTTTATCATTCACATTTATCTTTGAAATTTTTATTCAAGTAGGGGATGCATCATATGGCGTGGAAATTCCACCAAACCACTATCAATTTCATGATGTGTTTTAAATATCACATTAAAGAATACATATATCATATTCTGCATATATAATTAAAATATAGGATATACCATTTAATAATTACTAATCTTATATAAAAAAAATTAAATCTTTGAGCATGGATATAATTTATTATAGAAAAAGACTACTCAATTAGTTAATTTTCTATATAGGATTAAAAAATATGAAGAAACTATATGGGAACTCATGGATTTATTGAAACAAAGATATACTGATTTTTCTCAATCAATGCAATGTAATTTTGAAGGTGAAATTCATCATATTGGGAGTATAATATATCTCTTAAATATTTCATGATATAGTTCTTAATGAATAAATTTAATTTAATTTATATAATTATTTACATGAATCATCGTGTTTATACTAAGCATGATATACTATTGAAATATTATTATTTAATATGGTTTTGATCAAATAGCCATTGTAATGGGGTTTTAATATGAATACATAAATTTTTAACAATTTATTTTTTATTCATGTTTAAAATGAAAAAACTGTTTACCAATTTAATAGAAATTAAAATAATATTGATGTGAAACTATGGGATATTTTTTTGAAAACAAGTCTTTATATATACAATGTGTTTTATCATTGGAAATTAATTAATCACTTTTTCAGAATGAATTTAATTTAATTTATATAATATATATTCAATAATTTTTTTATTTTAATCTATTTCCATTCTCAAGGAATGAGATAATATAAATCAAGATATATAATAAACATTTATTTTTCCACAAGATGGTTTTCCTCATCCTTTGTACGTATATTTTAAAAGGACATTTATTCTAATTTTATAAATTTAATCTAGAAAATTTGTAGATATATTTTGTCTTATGAGAAATTTTTTTGATAAATTGGTCCCTTTTTATTGTTCATCAGTAATAGTATCTTTTGTACATTATTGTGACATCATTCAGGGGAAAACATGTAAAACATTGTAAAAACATTGAAATGCGTATAACACATCCAATTATACTACTTATTTTGTACAGTCTTAATAGTACAATCCATGACATAAATATATGGCAATGTGATTCCATTTTTCTTTTATTTGGACCACTATATTATTTTTTGACCAGTATATGTACAAAATTACACATTAATGACATTAATAAATATAAAATTATATTATAAGGATAAAAAATAAATATTTTAGTTATAAATTTTTATATAATGTATTATTTAATATTATTTATCATTTTAATTTATTTATAATTAATTTTTAATGAATAAAAAATTAGAATTATTAAATAACATAAGAATATAAATTACTCCATTAATTAAAATTTATGATTAGTAAATTTTAAAAAAAGAAAAGGTTAAAAAAATTAAGTGATTAATTTTTTTTAAATGTTGGGGTCGAAGAATCAATTTATTATTAAAGAAATGTCATCTTTAGATTGGGTATAGGGTGACCCATTACATAGCTTGAAGGCCCAAGGCCAAGTGGCCTGCATACAGGGCTAGAAAGCCCATTTTTTGGCCCAAAGGACCCCTTGGTGAACAGTACTACTACAGTACCCCCGCAGCTACAATACCTACTACAGTACCGCTAACACTATAGTTGCCTGCTATAGCCCTCCACCACTCCAGTGTTGCCACTACTATAGCTTGCCACTGCTGTAGTACTACTACAATACCTTCCTACAATACCATGCTACAATTATTAATTGGGTTTTATGAATCTTAATGATAAATATGAAATATTACTAGTTATTTAATGTAATATATTAAAATTAATTTTTTATTATCTTTCCTATAATGTCAAGTTAAATGATTAGTATCAATAAATGGAATTAATGTTAATTTGTGGAAAGTAATATTTTATTAGATTATTAAAAAATCATAAAAATAATGGAAGGTGACATGAATTATTATAAATGTAATAAAATAAAATACCTTTTATATTTAAGAAATATATTACATATAAGTATGATTATAACATTTTAATATTAAAAAATTCATTATCAATATCAACATTAAAAATTGATAACAATGTCGTTAAAACAAAAGAAAATGTTTAAAATAATAGTAAACCTGTCAAAATAGCATTCCATGTTGATAATTATATATAAAACCTATTTTTTCAAATATATGACTATGTAAAAGAATTTTGATTTTGAATCATGTAAATATATTTTAATATTTTACGTAATTCTTAGACAGTTATTTGCCTACTTTTTTAAAGGGCACCCCTTTATGTTCTTAATACACCACATTTAGCGATCTATCTATACCAAATCATATCCAATTTTATTATAAACTAAAATATCCACTTATTTGAGGTGATTTTATTATTTAAATAACCATTCCAATGATCCTTAAGAAATAATCTACATGAGGTCTCTAAAAGATGAGGAAATCATTTTACATTACCATGTTCATTTTATTTCTTCTTCTACCTCCAATAATTATATGGTATTCTTTATAAGATAATAAATTCAGTATTATTCATAAACTAAAATGATATTATGATCATTATTATATGATTATCCATCCTATTTTATAGAAAATAGTACGTGGAAATATCCCTCCTGTGTACGGGGGTCCACCACCTCCACATTGTGATACAATTCATTTTCCATGACCATCAGTCGTGAATTATAATTATAATTAATTTTCTGTTTTTTATTTTTCTATTAATTAAAACATTATAATAATATAATAATAATATCATTTCCACCTTCTTATATTCCAATCAGTTGTATGATGATAACTTTTCTTATGCGTAAGAGTTGACTAGCCCCACCACATGGCGATGTGAATCAAATTTCCATTTCATTTAAATGGTTAGTAATAATGATAAATTTAACGAATATATATTATATATTAAATATAATATTTATTATAAAAAAAATAATCATATTTTACCATTATTTATTTTCCTCCTATGAAATGTGAACACAATATTCATTCGTATATTCAGCCCACCGTCTACATGAATGTTGTAATTCATTTTCAAATATCTACATTTCATGGGTTATTATATATATATATATATATATATTATTAATACATGTGACATCTTTGTCACAGAATCATTTTAGAATGAAACCATAATAAATATACAACAAACTAAACTACAAAATAGAAATTCTCATAAAAATGAGACAATTAACAATCGAAAATAAAAATTTTAATTAGAAATTTTTTATAAATAGTTGTATAAATCATATATTTAGATAATATATGGAATTATATTAATTTAAATGACACTGATATATAATTATAACTAATTCTAATTTATTATATAGTGGATTATAGGTCATTTTCAGCATTTCAAACTTAATGTATGGTATTTATGTTCCAAACCCTTTTTAATTAGGGTTATTTTTAATTGATTTTACATTAATGGAAATTATAAAATATTTTATTGAAAGATCCACTTTATTTTATTATTATATGATATTTCTGGGGAATATATGTTTTCCTTTCATTTATCTTACATTATGTACATTATAGGATGAAGAAATCTTATTAATAAAAGCAATCTATGTTTTACTATTCAATTGGGAATATTTTTCATACATGTACATGTATTGTAAAAAATATGTCAATAATTATTCCACTATTCTAAATTAAATTTATTTAGAAATATTTGTACATATTTTTTGGTTTTTTTCAAAATCGTTTAAAATGAATTTTTTTGTCATTTTCATAATTATGTACTTTTACATTAAACAATTAAAATTGAATAATATCATTATTGTAATGTAAAAAAATGAGTACGTTGTCCCACCTTAATGATAACTCTATAAATTTAAACATCCATTACATATTTCCTAGTTTATATTTAATGAAATCTTTTTACTTAATAATAGGTAATGTTTTATATTTTATATAGTTCATTTAAAATATTGTATATTTTCCCCCATTGAAATATTCCACTGAAACAGTGATGAAAATTTTCTATATGATAACATCATTTTACAATATCAAAGTTTTAATGGGGATATAATCTAATGATACCTTATTTATTCATTCTATATATGTTTTATATCTATCATTTTGAAATGTCAATCAAAATCATTATCTTTTACCATGTTATGTTTTGATGATTGTCTTTATGATGTTGTGGAATACATGTGAATGTATTTTGGATTATTTGATAAGTGGACATACAATTGCATGTCCCTCTAATGTAATGGGTGTAGATTAATATTTATGATATTAAATGGTACATGGGATGAATCCTATGTTCAAAAAATGTGGTAAAAAAAATTTACTCCCAAGACTGAAAGAGGTTACTTGAATGGTTATCTCTGCCCCAATGCTAGTGCATGAGATATGGGACAAGGAAAAACCTTAAAAAAATTATTGATTTTTATCCATGAAATAATTTCTTTTTGATTTCAAATATTCAACAATTTTTTTACTCTTTTATGAAATGATATTATGATAATGTTATGTTCTCATTGACCATATCCTTGGATCTCGTTATGATTCATTTCTTATAAACAACCTTGATTTATTGGATGACTCATGATTATGATCAATGATATGCAGTGTATTGTTTTAAAATGTAAATATCATGTTCTCATACCATTATGGTGATTTTAATCTTATATGATCATTAACATCTCCCTATTTTACCCAGAGTTAGTATCTAAGGCCACCCATTCTTATATTTTCCTTACAATAATTTTAAAAATGGGTTAATGTTTGATATTTCTATAAATGGTTCTATTTGTGATGAAATATATGGGATATGATGTAGGCCTATCTTTTATATGTTTTTAATGTATCCATGTTTATAATAACAATAAATCATACTTATTATGGAATAAATAATAATGTTATGTTTTGTATATTCATCATTTAAGATATTATATATATGTATAAAAATTACAGGTTGATATACCCCAAATGTATGGGTTGATATACCAGAAAATAGAGAACATGAAAAGATAAAGTTATTAATGAAGTCATTTTGGGACATTCATGATCGATCTGGATCTATCATCAGATATATTAATTTTTTAAACATGATATGTTTCCTCCATAGATGATAGGTAGATATATATATCATTTGAGTGTTTTATAATTGGATGCTCTATTGGTTATAGTTATGAATGACCCTTTTCATCCCATTGGTTTTGGTGGTATTTTAGATGAATCCTCAGTTAATAGAGACACCTTCATTCCCTTAACCTATATCACGAATAATGACTTATCTCAGATAATATATGACTACTCTAGATGAAATTAATTTATTGAACAATTGTGAAATTGGGACATCATCATGATTCCATATTTAATAAATTGTCTTTATTATCTCCCTTATGGGAATAATGAAATGTGATTTATCTTTAAATAATAATATCATTGTAAACTTATAAGATATTGGAGGTATTGTTTAATTTATATTCTATCCACATATAGAACAAAAAGGTTAAAAATAATATTTGAATTTGAAACTTATTGTTTGAAACAATTTAGGATTTCTCATCTGGAGGAATTAACTATACTTAAATATTTCAATCCATAATACTTAATTAATGATTATAATGTTATATTAACCATGTAAAAGTACCTCGTAAGAATTTTATCATGATTATATTGTTCTTAGGATGAGATTTTTAAATATATAATATAATTATATAGAAATTTAAATATTATTAATTAAATATAAGTACAATATCATGCGGGAAAGCATTAATTTCTCTTAAATATATCTATATATACAAAATTATACCCCAAAATATATTATAGAATGGGTGGTTATACCTATATGGGATATATATTTTTCTTGGGTTTCAGGTCCTGATTCGGGTTCTTAAATGTTCACTATTTTTTAAAAAAATCACCCCAAAACATCCCCATATAGAATATGTGAATGAATAATCCATCCATAATATCATTTCCACTAAGGAGGCTAAATATAGATAGTGGATTTATGAGGATCCATTCATATGGATTCAAATCATAGTTCGATCAGAAGTCATTAATGATGCATTATAGATTTTGGGCATCTAAACATTGATGATTTATTATTGTTTTCATAGGTGTGACTCATTATATCTAATTTTACTCATTAATTCTTTATTTTAAATTATTGGAATTGAATGTTTTTTTATATTAATTATATAATAGATATAGGGTAGTAGATTTTGATAGAATGGGTGGATCAAATCATTCAAAATTTTTTTTGAATATAAAATAACTAATAAAATTTAAAGTCCATTAGGAACACTCATGATGTAGTTTTCATATGTACATAGGGTACACTATTAAAAATTTCATGGTTATAAATTCATATGCACTTTTCCTTTAGGGACATCTATATGAAAACAATGTTTTGGATTTGTACAAGACCAAACACAAAATATATAAATACATAATTTAGTTGTTCATGGTATATCAGTTTCCATGACGTTTCATGGGTTATGTTACACATAGATAGGTATACAGCAGATTCTAAATAATAGTTGTCGTAGAATACATTAGATGTAGTATGAAACTACATGACACAATATCTCTTTTGAAATACATTTCATGAATTATATCAGTTACATCATGTATATTTACAATACACGATGAGATGTTGTTGGTATATTCCAAAGAAAGATTATTTTGGTATAAAATTATTTTAGACCATGGTGTAGATAATTTACGTTCCCCTTCAAGGTGTAGTAGGATTTTATTCTCAAATGAAAAATATTTGGACAAAATTATAGTAAAAATTGAGTATTTTTTCACATATATCATAAATATGGATTCCGCTTCACCATGAGACCCCCATCATATGGTGTGAATAGGTGTTTTTTGAATCATCTTACCTTAGTTATGAAGTCTATATGCATGAGTGGATTTATATTCTATTATTGTATGGTAGACCACCTTGAAAAAATTATATTCTATGATTGGGTTACATATAATAAATTTTTTATTTTTTACTCACATTTAGACTTTTAGTTTTTTATAAATCCTTTGAAAATGGATGTAAGAGTCATAAACATGGGAGTTTTCATAGTTTTTTACTGTTCTGTCCTTCAGTTATGGAATTAGAAGTGGACTTATAGATCAATATTGAACCCATGAATGTTATTTCACTTCAAAATCTATTGGTTTATATTTAATGATTGTTTCCTAGGTAGGAAAATAGATATATTTAACAATATCCCCAATTTTTTTATTGTAAATATAAATATAATAAATATTAATTATTTGATAACATCTCGCATAGGTACATTCTCCTGTTTTTCTACAAGAAATTATGTAACAATTCCACATTATTGTCAATACATCATTAAAAGTATCTATATATTTTTCAATTATGTGGTGATAGATGTATATACAGAATATTGGATACTTCCTTGTTCACAAAATAATTTTCAAGGTTTGGTTCATAATCTAAAATTGTGGATTGATTAAAGGATATGGATTTGGGATATGGGTTTTTAATGAGAAAAAAATAGTTTCTCAAGATCCATTCAAGGTACTATTTTGTTCATTATGTGAATATATATTTTATAGATATAGATCAATATATTAATTTCGTGAGGATTGTGTTAGAATGTAGTGGTTGGTAAATCCCTCGATGGTTTCATTCTTTTTTATAAAGAATTGTTCACATATTTTGGTTACAGAATCATGATATGATGGTTAAGGTGTTTTTTTCATTGAGGATAGTTTGGACGCTCTTGGCTATCTGTGGCAATAAGTGATCTGGGATCCCCATTTAGCATGTTATTCCACTAAAACTGAGTTGAGTGGCAAGGGGATCACATAACCAATAGTTTGTGTACCGTTTATATTTTTATATCTACTTTATGGGGACACTATTTAGTTCCGTGAACAAATTATGTGGAATATATTTCCAATTATATAATGGGGCAGTGATCTCTCCCATGTAATTTTGTCTGGGTAACTAATTTATGGGTTTAGAGATCCCTAAATTAATATTCATCACTTTTGTTGAGGTGAAATCTGTAAACATTGATTAATGATTTTTTAATAGTTTATACGAGTGATATGTGTATTTATGATCCCAATGGAATTATGTGTTATTCTAGGAACAATGATAACATGGAATGTATGACTTTACTATTTACATGTTATAGGAGTTGTGGTATTAGTGAATGAATATTAGACTTTGGATTTATGATTTTCACTTATTCGTAGTCTTTTCTGAGTAGATACCTTGGGTGAGATCTTATTATTTGGGTAGTGACTCTTTTATGCAGAAATATTTTTCGTTGACCATTCTTGGCACTGATGAATTATGGGGAGGATATTTCCCTTGAGGATTCATGTTTTTTATAGAGTACTCAATCCTTGAATTTTGCATACTATTATAATTCCCAATATTCCTTAAGATTTAGTTGGGTACAAATTTTGAGGTCAATCCATAGTCTCTTCCTTATATGGTTTCCCCCCATTAATATATTCTTTGTATCTAAAAATTTTAAACCATTATTTGTGAGATGACTGGAACACTTTTAACCATAATGATTAAATGTAATATTATATGGTATTTTTTTACTCACCAATGCACAAGATTTATAATAGGATATGTTGTTTCATTTGATAAGAAGGATATATTAGTTGTAATTTTTTACGAAATATAGAAAGTGAAAATAGACTATAGGACCTTGTGTTTATCATTTCCATTTTTACAAGGGTTATAGTTGGGGATCCATAGTGAGATCCACTCTTTTACACATAAGATTTTTTTGGAGTATTAGTCCACATAGACATTAATTTTTTATGATAGTGTTTCTATTATATACTTATGGAATATTTTTCATGTTCGTGGTTATGTATATTATGGTGGAGGATGATGGGTATCTATATGTATGGTTTATAGTATAAGGCCCCCCATCAACATATGAAAACATATTGAAACAACTCAAAAGTCCATAGTCTATCTGTTATGGTACTGGTGAGGAAAACTCAACTTTCAACCAACCCATGACATTTTCTATGGGGTCTCGTTAGGGATGATTATTATCAAAGATGGTTTATCTGTGTAATGATGATTGGAGTTAGGGGTATACTTAACATTATTTTAGGTTATATGAAATTATGATTCATAATGGCCTTCAGTGTGACTTTTATATAGGGAACCCAACTAATGTATTAGAACTAAAGAATTCATAAAAAGGACTCTTATAATATTCTAACTAAATTACTTTTAAAAATAATTAAATATCATGTATAGTATATTAATTCATTGAATCATATAATGGTATATATATTTTTTATTTTATAGTGTCATATCCTATATATATGTCGATCTGTAATGATATGTCTTATTATATCTTGGTGAGTATGTCCCTAGTGGTTTAGAAGGTAACTTTATTGGATAATGAGATAATGGGGATTACTCATTTTAGTGTATGATTTTTTTTATATTTATTCACAACATTATTGGGTTTTATACTTACAGTATTTTTAGATCATGAAATTATCATGGGACCATAGATTACAGTATCTTGAGTAATTATGTTTGGATGGGTTTAGTAACCCCCCATGTAGGTTTCTGGCGCAGCAGAAGCCCGGTGGAGGGTTTTTCCAAATTTAATTTTAACATTAAACAACATTCATTCTAAGATCTGTCATGATATAAAATGCCGAATCTTTAGAATAGAACGAAGAATGACATGAAAAGAAGAGTCCCGGAACCCTTGATGAGTATCATCATATGTTGATTATAATTAATTAATTTATTGTATAAGAATTACCTCTTTGGAATTATTTCTTCGTTGATGTGTCCGGTCACGATTCAGTGATCCATCGTTGCATCATAGAATCCAAGTGTAGGATTCCTCTAGCGGTGATCCACACGTGTGTCACGTATCTCCGGACGTCGCCGAAGGGATCTCCGGGTGCTAGCGTGGAAGAACCTTCGCTTGCGATATCCGCCATCGACCGCCTTGATCCGGTGGGGGATCATGCTCTCGTAACATGAGGAAGTTCTTGGTGGAAAGGTAATTCTCTTTTAGCTTGAGAGTATTTCAAAATCCATTGTGCACAACAAAAATGGATCTTCACAATGATGGGGTTGCGAGGATATTTATAATCGGGATTGAGTTTAATATAGTTTTGACAATAAATAAACACGTTATGCGTTTTATTTATTTCATTATCTCTTATTGAAAACCCCCATGTCGAATTATTAATTCCTTGATATGCGCCCACACTGATTATAATAAATATCATTTAATAAAACAATATTAAATCCTCAAAATTCCAACTGGATAAACTACACAGCGTGTAATAATTAATACACGACGTGTACTTTTATTTTCCATCTTTCTCCACCAAATTTATTAGACCTTGATTAATGACTATTTATTTCTAAAATAAATTTAACTGCATTACTCGCTAATAAATATATTATTTTGTCCACAATATATTTTCGCGAATAACTAGTGTCAAAATAAATGCGATCAAACATCCTTAAATAATTTTTAAACCACAGTCGGGAATAATATTTATTTAACTTGTTAAATTAATATTTTACTGAGATACATGGACACACTTGGTGTGTGACCCTCTAGGCCTCTTTCTCAGTGGCATTAGGATGAGCCGGGCTAAAGCCTAGTTTAGCATCTAGCAACATGCCAAGGCACCCATAGAGAAAGAAGTTAACACCACAATGATGTGTCACCTCCTACGAATGCTTACCGTGTAATATAATCTGTTTCTCTCGATATCTCCAATCAAGTGGGTTGCATGCTAGTACCATCAATCCATGTGCTTGATTATTCATTCTTTGAATTCCCGGAATTGAACTTTCCCATACCTTACCATGGCCATGGATTTATTTAGGCTATATCAATTCCATCAAAGGGCCTGAGATATCTACATCCGTTATGGAATGGAAGGGACAAATCCTTTCTCGCATTATCTATTAATGTGGTATTACTCGTGACGCACCCAACGTATCCTACCTCAATATGAAGAGTGTGTCATAACGGTTTTCTTCAATACATCTAAGTGCACGAGTTGTAATACCCATTAATAATAATCTTAAAGTCTAAGGACCAATACACACATCCACAAATAGGAACATCCAATGACACTATGAAATGTGGATTTCCTACTGGCGGGTCTCATTCTCATAATATCCTCCTGGATATTACCAAGGGTGCACACCATGAGAAGGTTCGTCAAAGTTTTATGAGTCCTCACCCCTAATGAACTATATTATTTGTGTCTCTCAAATAATATCATCTGACCATAGAACATACATTCAAGAACAGTGTTATGGAACTTCCGGGTTCTCATCATAGCATGGATCCGCTACGACCCGTTAATGAAACATTTATCCTTAGGAAATTATCACATGACATGTCACGTAGAATAAAAATCAAGATGTGATAATTCTTTTATATAATCAATAAATTACAAACTAGTTGGTTCTAGACCACCAACTCCAACAGTCTCCCACATGGACTAGAGCCAACTACTAACAACCTTTAACCTGCTAGCTCTCACTTGATATTCATGCTTCTGTTGAGATAGGCCTTTAGTCATGGGGTCCAGCATGTTCTCTTTCGTGGACACTATGCTCACTACAACATCACCCCTTTGATAGAAATACCTCAAGAGGTGATACTTCCTGGGTATGTTATTTGTCTGTTGATGTGACCTTGGTTCTTTTGCAAGAGCCACCACTGTAGTATTATCACAATACAATGTAATGGGATATTGACTTCTAGGAACCACATCATGCTCCTGGACAAAGTTCCGAATCCAGATGGCTTCCTTGGCTGCATCAGAAGCCGCTATATACTCGGCCTACACTTTAGATTCGGCGACAACTAGCTTCTTTGAACTCTTCCAGCTCACAGCTCTTCCATTGAGACAAAAAACATATCCATATTGAGACTTCAGATCATTCTGATCTATTTGAAAACTAGAATCAGCATACCCTCTGATGACATGCTCCGTGTCTCCTCCATACACCAGTAACATATCCTTAGTTCTTTTCAGATACTTAAGGATAGTCTTAACAGCAGTCCAATGATGTTATCCTGGATCTGCTTGATATCTGCCTACCATGCTCAGTGCATAGGTAACATCAATCCTGGTACATAACATGGCATAGATGATGGATCCTATAGCCAAAGCATATGGGATCTTTCTCATCCTATCATTCTCCTATTGTGTCTGGGGACACATTTTCTTAGAAAGATGTAAACCATGTGACACTTGAACCAATACCCCCTTGGATTTTTCCATACTAAATCTCTTTAGTATCTGGTCAATGTATGTACCCTTGCTTAGTCCAAGAAGCCTCTTGGATCTGTTACGAATGATCTTGATCCCTAGAATGTAGGCTGCTTCTCCTAAGTCATTCATAGAGAAACACTTGTTCAACCAGTCCTTAACTGACTGTAAGGATGGTACGTCGTTTCCAATAAGTAATATGTCATCATCATATACCACTAGGATAACGACATCATTCCCATTAAACTGCTTATAAACACATGGATCACATTCGTTTTTAATGAAACCAAATTCCTTTATAGCTTCATAAAATCGAATGTTCAATGACCTAGACGCTTACTTCAATCCATAAATGGATTTCTGCAACTTGCAAACCTATTTGGCTTCACCTGGTGTGACAAACCCTTCTGGTTGTGTCATATAGACATCTTCCTGAAGGTTCCCATTAAGAAATGATGTTTTGACATCCATCTTTCAAATCTCGTAGTCATGGTAAGCTGGTATGACTAGTATGATTCTTATGGATTTAAACAAGGAAACTAGTGAGAAGGTTTCATCATTGTCAATTCCGCGATGCTGTCTGAATCCTTTAGCCACTGGCCTTGCTTAATAGGTGCTAACGTTCCCTTCCATGTCCAGCTTTATTTTGAATACCAATTTTCATCCAACATGCTTTATATCAACTGGATCATCGACCAGAACCCATACTTGGTTCTGATACATGGAATCCATCTCAGAATTCATAGCTTCAAGCCATCTTGTAGCTTTTGAGCTTTCTACTGCTTCCTTATATGAGAGAGGTTCATCATTGTCCAACAATAATGATTCACCATCCTCAGTCACTAGGAAACCAAATCTCTCTAGTTCCCTTACCTCTCTTGAGCTCCAACACAACACTTGTGTTTCTGGAACCTCTTCCACGGGGACCTGTTGAACTTGTTCCAGTACCATCTCTTGTGTATCTTAAGCATCAACTTCATCAAAGTCAATCATGCTCCCACTATCCTTCTTGAGGATGTGCTCCCTCTCAAGAAATACGCCTTGTCTGGCGTCATTGACTTTCTTGTCTTGAGGGTTATATAGATAATATTCTTTCGTTTCCTTCGGATATCCTATAAAGATACACTTCATGCCTTGGGGTGCTAGTTTTTTTCCTGGGAAGGACTTAACAAATGCCTCGCATCCCCATACACATGTGTGCGACAAAGTGGGTTTCCTTCCATTCCATAACTCGGATAGAATTCCATTTTTTGCCATAGTTGGTACTCAGTTTAATATGTATGCTGTAGTTTGTAATGCATATCCCCAAAAGGATAATGAAATATCTGCATGAATCATCATCAACCTCACCATTTCCAACAAGGTGTGGTTCCTCCTTTCACTAACACCATTCCACTGTGGTGTATAAGGAGGAGTGTGCTGAGATAGGATCCCATACCCCCGTAGAAGATCTATGATCTCTTGGTTCAGATATCTTCCACCTCGATCCAATCAAAGCTTCTTTATCTTCTTACCATGCTGATTCTCGACTTCATTCATGAATTCCATAAATTTTTCTATGGAATATGTCTTATACCTCCTTAAGTAGACATATCCATATCTATTCAAATCATCAGTAAAAGTAATGAAGTATGAATATCCACCTCTAGCTTCTACTAGAAATGGTCCACACACATCCGTGTGTACCAATCCTAGAAGCTCGGTGGCCCTTTCACCTTGTCCACCAAATGGAGGCTTGGTCATTTTTCCTTGTAAACAAACGTGACATGTATCATTTGGTTTTAGCTCAGTATAGTCTAAATATCTATCTTGGCAGAGCTTTTTCAAACGCTTATCATTCACATGTCCATGGAGGTGATGCCATAACTAGGTGATGTATGGGTCATGTGAGTTTGTTTATTTATCGATTGACAACACTTGGTTTTCGTAATTCAATACATACAAACCATTATTTAAATGTTCCATACCATAACATATTTTGTTCTTATAAAAGAGACAACCCTTATTTCCAAATTTGAAAAAACATCCATCCATATCCAAAAAAGATACAGAAATTATGTTCTTGGTAACACTAGGCACATAATAACAGTTATGTAAAACCAATATCATCTCAGTCGGCAATGAGAGGTGGAAGTCATTAATAGCCAACACAGCCAGACTTGTTCCATTGGCATCTCAAATATCCACCTCTCCTCTAGTGATATTTCTAAATCTACTTGGTTCTTGCATTTGAATACATATGTGAGCCCCACAAGCTGTATCTAATACCCAATGTGTAGAAATAGAAAGATTTCACTCAATAACAAACAAACCTTTAGCATCCCCACACTTCTGGGTGCATTTACTCATCCAGTGGGCCTGCTTTCCACATGCAAAATACACTGCCTCCCGTTCCTTGCCCTGCCTCTGGATCTTCCCCTTCTTGGAGGGACGATGCTCGGGGGATTCAGACCGTTTATAAGTCTTTGGCCCCTTTTCTTTGTTCTTCCTTTTCTTGTTCACCATAAGGACCACGGGTTTGTCAAACCCCATGTCCTTATCTACCTGGTGAATCAAGGTCAAAAGCTCCAACAAACTCGTCTAATTACCACTCATGTTATAGTTGACAATGATGCTAGAGAAGTTCTTGGGCAGTGATGATATGATGAGATCTATATGCAACTCATCTGGGAATGTAATCCCTTAGATGTCCAGGCATTCAATGTAGCCAATAAGCTTGACTACATGAGGCCTGGCTGGCACAGACTCTCCAAGCTTCATGGTAAACAAAGCATTGGTGATCTCATACCTCTCTTGTCTCTCCTTCTCTTGGTAGAGATATTTAAGGTGAGACATCATGTTATACGCGCCCATGTTTTCATGTTGCTTCAAGAGATCATTAGACATTTCCGATAGCATGAAACACTAGACATATATGGCATCATACATGTGTTTCATGTAGAGAGATAATTCCTCATCACTAGAATCTTTCCCAGGCACAACTGGAATAGGCTCTTACAACCCATATAATTTCATTTCGTGGCGAAGGACGATGCGTAAACGCCTCTGCCACTCGTGGAAATTGGTGCTTGTGAGAAAGTTTTCTTTTTCCAGTATAGTGCACAATGATATGTTTGAATTCATTTTCATGTCATTTCTACAAATTAAGATGAGAAATGGTTTAGTACTTTATTACAAAAATTGAGACAAATAAATAAATTAATACTTATTTGTCTCCAACTATTTTATCGAAATCCAGTAGCCCTCACCATTGACTTCAGAATATGCTATTGCGTGAATATTCTAGTGGAAAGGATCTGTATTTCCCTTCACATTACCCCAAATAGGGTTGGTTAAGTGACTTGAAGGATTTTAGGTAGGCATTCCAAATTCCAACTGCATTACCTCGCAGCTTCTTGATTCGCTGAGTAGACTCCCCAATCCTGAAATCCTTTTTGGATTTCCTCAACCTTTGCTTCTTGGTCACACCATGTCCTACGGTGGCAATCAACCCTTGATGCGAACCAAGTCAAGTCAACCCAAAAACATGAATTATAATTCCCCGATAATTTAAAGTACCCCAACTAGGGTTGGTCATGCACTTTGAACTATGGTTCGATTCTATCCAAGATTATGGAAGGCTATGCCGACTTAATATTTATTTTGAGAAATTTTATCCTTATATGTAAATTACAATTTTTTTATCTTTTATTACATGCTTGTTAATATTTAGTGGGATATACTTAAGTGATTAACCATGTCTAAGATAATATTTACGTATAAGCTAATTTTATTTTAGTTATATCTTGCATGCTCGTTTAATTCAATAATTGTTTGATTGTGATAACACACCCATAGTAAATAAACCACGCAACTGACAGAAATAAAATAAATGGTATGATCATGAGCTTTTCTATTGGTTAGTTTATCTGGTGGTTGATAAAATAACACAAGACCTAGGGGAGAAACACCTCGAATCATTCGGGTTTGTGTTTACAGCTTTCCACCTATCCTCCTTTGTATCTCCTTGGATTGGTTTCACCTTGGCTCCTAAATTGAGCCACCTCCACTAGATTTGGAGCTCCATCCATTACTTATGCATTTATCTCACACGCAGGTGAGGGGTAAATGGTATTTTTACATAAAATAATCCTTGGGCGCACATGCCAAACATATTATGGAGGAGATGACTCGCAAGCCAACAAATTTAATTTAAATAAATAAATTAAAAGAAACCATTCACATAAAAAGGTCTGGGTTTAGCTCATTATCATCCATACATGCAACAATATTTACGCATAAACAAAACTAGCATTCAATTCTTTAATCATTGTTGTTTAAGTTAAATCACGCTCGAATCAATTAATTATCTTTAATTAATCAATCCTTTTATCTTAATTCCCTTTTCTGAATTTCCATGAGATTCTCATCCATCATAATTTTAAACAAATAAATTCATTTAAAATTATCCTTGTATGTATCTTGTACCTTGGAGGTAACCCGATTAATTTCCATTTATTACAAAGATGTTAAATTAAACACATATATATAAAACACCTATCACGTGTTGTGCCTCAGCTTTATGCCTGCACCATGGTACACATCTCAAGGGTTTTTATAATATAATAATAAATTTTAATAAATCTGCATAATTTGGGTGAGTACACGTCTTGTAGTTCTGACTGCACGTCGTGTACTTTTCATCACCGTCCATCCGAAGTACAGACCCGGGGACAGGGCGTGTTAATGTACTTCGGAAATTTTCGGGGGTACACAGCATGTACAGTGGGACACACGCTGTGTAGTTCCCACGTTACATGGTTTCCAGCCAGGTAGGCCGTGTAAGGAGTACACGACCCAACCCTAACCTGAAGGGACTACACGCCGTGTTCATTGGACCACACATCGTGTATTCCGGAAACAGTTTGCCACCTACATCTTGTCAACACCCGGTGTCATCAATTCTTAGAAAGAATCCAATACATGGCATGATTTGGCAGATCAGTCAATGAATTGATCCTCGACTACACGATGTGTACTTCCGAATACACGCCATGTATTATGGTGTTATACAGCTAGAAACGTTTGTCTCCTCCAGATGAGTTCCTCTATTTTATTTTAATCAAAATAAAAAGAAAAAATTCTTTTTTGTGAGGTGAACGAGAAAAGAGGGAGGAGGAACATATCTCAAGATTCTGATTTCCTGAACGATAAAACATGAATTGAAAGAAATAAATTATTAAATTTGTAAATCACAATAAAAAAAATAATTATAACCAACAATATGACCCCTCTGATAACACTTGTAGGTTCCGGGCGCAGCGGAAGCGTGTTGGTGGGTTTGCCCAACTCTAATTTTAAAGTTAAACAACATTCAATCCGAGATCTTTCATGATATAAAACACCGAATCTTCGGAATAGAATGAAGAATGAAAATAAAAGAAGAGTGTTCGAACCCTTGAGGAGGATAATCATATGTTGATTATAATTAATTTAATTAATTCATAAGAATTACCTAGTTGGAATTCTTTCTTCGTTGATGTGTCCGGTCACGATTCGGTGATCTGTCTATGCGTTGTAGAATCCAAGTGAAGGATTCCTCTAGCTGTGATCCACACGTGTTTCACGTATCTCTGAACATTGCCGAAGGGTTATCCGGGTACTAGCTGGGATGAACCATCGCTTGTGATATCCGCCTCCGACCACCTTGATCCGTTGGAGGATCTTGCCCTCGTAACTTGAGGGCGTTCTTGGTGGAAAAGGAATTCTCTCTTGGATTGAGAGTATTTCCAAATCCGTTGTGTACAAAAAAAATGGATCATCAAAATGTTGGGGTTTCGAGGATATTTATAACCAGGTTTGAGGTTAATAGAGTTATGACAATAAATAAATGTGTTACGCGTTTTATTTATTTCATTAACTCTTATTGAAAACCCCATGTCGAATTATTAATTCCTTGACATGTGCCCACGCTGATTATAATAAATATCATTTAATAAAACAATATTAAATCCTCAAAATTCCAACTAGAAAAACTACATAGCATGTAATAATTAATACATGGCGTGTACTTGTTTTCCATAAAACTACATGACGTGTATATTTAATATACACGGCATGTATATTTAATATACACGGCGTGTACTTTTATTTTCCATTTTTCTCAACCACATTTATTAGACCATGAGTATTGACTATTTATTTATTAAATAAATGTAACTACATTACTCGCTATTAAATATATTATTTCATCCAAAATATATTCTCTCAAATATCTAGTGTCAAAATAAATGCGATCAGACATCCTTAAATAATTATTGAACCACAATCAGGAATAATATTTATTTAACTTGTTAAATTAATATTTAACTGAGATACATGGACACACTTAGTGTGTGACCCTATAGGTCTCTTTCTCAGTGGCATTATGCTGAGCCATCCTAAAGTCCAAGTTTAGCATCTAGCAACATGCCAAGGTACCCATAGAGAAAGAAGTTAACACCGCAATGATGTGTCACCTCATATGAACGCTTATCGTGTAATATAATCCCTTTGTCTCGATATCTCCAATCAAGCGGGTTGCATGCTAGTACCATCAATCCATGTGCATGATTATTCTTTCTTTGACGTCACAGAATTTAACTTGCACATACCATACCATGGCCATGGATTTATTTAGGCTATATCAATTCCATCAAAGGGCTTGAGATATCTACTTCCGTTATGGAATGGAAGGGACAAATCCTTTCTCGCATTATCTATTAATGCGGTATTACTCGTGACGCACCCAACGTATCCTACCTCGCTACGAATAGTGTGTCGTCATAATTTTCGTCAATACATCTATGTGTGCGTGTTTTAATACCCATTAATAATAATTTTAAAGTCTATGGACCAATACACACATCTGCAGATAGGAACATCCAATGACATTATGAAATGTGGATTTCCTACTGGTGGGTCTCATTCTCAAAATATCCTCCTGGATATTACCAAGGGCGCACACCATGAGAAGGTTCCTCAATGTTTTATGAGTCCTCACCCCTAATGACATGTATTATTTGTTTCCCTCAAATAATATCATCCGACCATAGAACATACATTCAAGAATATTGTTATGGAACTTCCGAGTTCTCATCATAACAGGGATCCTCTGTGACCCTTTAATGCAATAGCTGTCCTGAGGACATTATCACATGACATGTCATGCAGAAGAATAATCAAGATGTGATAAGGCTTATATTTAATGAATAATTTACAAAGTAGTTGGTTCTAGACCACCAAATCCAACACCCCTGTGGTGTTGAAAACATCGTAAGGGACCATCGTATACCCTTTAATAAAAACATGGTGTTCTTGTACTCCCCATGAGTTGGGGAATTAGTCCACCATGTGTGCAGTTTTTAACTATATTTGAGTGATAATAATAATATGTTGTGGGCATACAATATATGATTTTGGATTTCATGTAGAAATTATTTAATATTTAGTTTATTAATCCTTTGATCACATCAAGGTTCTATTACTAGATACCATAGTTAGGTTATTACCCTCTTACTGAAAAGGAATTTGACCTCTAAATAGTGTTATTGTTTTTCAAATGAAATATATGGAGTGATTTTTTTGGTTATTTTTGTTAGTACTCCACTATGATGTCTGTTGTTGGAACTCTATTAAAGGTTATGGTTGAAAATCTACTAACCAAATAATTCATGCATGTTATATTTCCCACATATGTATTATGGAGTCTTCATCTTAGGCATGGACATATGAGAAGAAATAATCATTCTTGGGATTATGGGTTCTTTATTTGGTTGTGGGATCAGTTATCCATTTATCCAAAATATTTACGAGTCCCCATTACAATGTTCATCTCAGTACAACCATGTATAAAACATATGGGACCTCTATCAAAAGAGTTCTATGTTTTATGTAATAAGGGTCATGTTTATTTTAATCTTATGGTTCACTCCCATCCATTTCAATTTGATTCTAGATTTCCACCACTAGTATGTTTTGGATCATCGTAAACTATATCATAGTCACATTATGAAGTTTAAGTAACTCTCCATTTTTTATGATTAATTATAGTTTATCCAATATACAGTTCATGATTGTGAAATATTTACTGAGTCTGCATCCAAAAAATGATTCATTAATAGAGGTTTATTTATCTAATTAGTATAGCTAATCTGGAGGATTATTATTATGATTTTATAATTTTCATGAATGGTGATCATTATTAGATCGTTTGATTTCATTTATTCCCTCTACAACTTATGAAACATCTATTCAAAATTGTTATTTTCCCCCATTAGGTAAATTTATAATGGATGACTATTTTTAAGATGACTAACTCCTAATATTATGTGGATGTCATAACAATAATCATTCATTCCCATTACCTCAATTATTTCTTCACTCATCATTGTAAATTGGTTTTATTGTCCATTATCTTAGAGAATTCTCATGGAAGAGTGATACCTATTGATTAATTCAATGGTAATTATTTGTTATTCGGTGTCCGAGGTAAGTTTAAATTTTCTCTTTCGGGGGGGGGGGGGGGTGGGGGTTTATTAGCTATCATATATTTCATGATAATAATTCAATAGAAACATGATCGAAATGGGATAACATAAGATATCAATGAAATGTTTTATGATTTTTATTTTTTAATTGGTGGGATTAACAATTTGAATAGTGGTTGTAATAGAGGTTTTTCAAACTAGTCATTGAGAGATGGAAACATTTATAAATGGATTATATCCTGGGGTTTCCTTCATCGAGTGTTTCCCTCCTTATTACCTATATTCTGGGATAGCATTGATGTATTTTATAGGACTAGGAATTTTTTAGATAATCTTGATGATGTAAGTACTAAATTATTAGTAATTTTTATAAGATACATATAGAGATACTCATGGAGCTATAATAAAAGAAGGATTATTCCCTTTTTTATGTTTCTAAATTATGTAGTTATATATAATGTTATCTACACTCTCCATATATAGTGACCGTGATATTGGTTAAGGAGGAGATGTGATACTCACCAATAATTTTAATATTCAGAGAATATCACTGACCAAAAGCTTATCATGTATGCTTTTTGTCCCAACTATGACATCAATATCATAATGATATGACAAATCGAGATTAAATGAAAATTACATATTGAATTATTTTTAGACATTTTTATGAATTCTGTATATATTCATTGAATATATATTCATTAAATAGGAATAAATCCAGTTTTAGACTTAAAACTTTAATTTTTTATATATAAAAAGATTTACCACCTTTTGACCCAGCACTTGTTTTAAAACTATATGCTAAAAATCTTATAAATTTCATATAAAAAAATCATTTTTGAAATATGAATATTAAAATTTATATTTGATTAATTTATGGTTTTTTCTAATTAAATTTTTTATTTATGAATATTAAAGAATATTTTTGATTGAAATCTGAATCTTTATCTAAATAATTTATAATGATAAAATATATATTATTTTTTTGAGTAAACTTATTTAAAGTTAACACCTATTAAAAAATTTTGGTTATTGGAATCATTTTTTCAATGAAATTGGATATATAAAAATTTTAATATCTTGAGCATTTTAACTAAAAAACCTAGTTGTTTCAATCCATCTATTTGATATATATTAAATTAATTTATTAGACATATTTGAAATGAATTTTAAAAAATGGATTCCATATTTTTACTAATAATGGAAAATTATAGTAAGTAGGGCCCTTTTAATTTTTCACAATATTAATAGGAAATTAAGAAAGTTATTAAATAGAAATAAAGGAACATTCATGTAAAAATAGTGTAGTAATGGGTAAAAGTAGAAATTTAATGATTTTAAACTCGCACCTACACAAACCAAATTTTTTGGTATAGTAAAATTTTTTCCAAAAGAACATAGGGTTTGAATAAATGGAATTTTTTCAAATATATGTTATTATAAAATTTATAATATATTAGTTAATGAAAAGAAAATGATTTCAAAAATCATATTCATAAAAGATAAAATATTCCTAAAAAGTTGTTATCTAATGGATATGAATGACTAAAAAGAGAAATTTCAAATATAAATTATTTATCAATATCATGGTAATTTATATTTAAATCTTATGGAATAAACATGAATTCTAAATTAGTATAGTAAAATTCTGCAATAATTATTTTATTAATTGAAATATAAGATATATGTTACTATATATAGTAAAATAATCAGAATTTTTGATAATTAATATGGTAAGAAAAATTATATTACATTAACATATTATGGTTTTAGTAACTTGTTTGGTTCTAAGGTATCATTCTATTTCGATGTTTTTAAATCACATTGTAAGGAGTTTCCTTAAAATTTATTGCAATGATATTTAAATGATAAAAAATATTTAATTAAAAGATATATAATTCAAAAAAATCATAAATTATAGAAATTTTTTTATAATGTTAAATATTTCATCCTATATCCATTTATGGTTTTTTTATATTTTATAATTACTATATTGCCCCTAAAATAGTAAATACTTATGTTTTCATGGTATGAAATAAAAGGGTAAAATAAGGGTTAATACTAATTGATAAGGGTCATAATGTGACCTAAAACTGTTTAAATATTATTTTATCTGATTATTTATACCTATATTCATTTTATATTTTAAATTACTCACTTTTTATCCATTTTATGTGAATGTTAATTTAATATTTTTAAAAATTCCATGAGTTACCATACCCTCTCCAATAAAATACTCAAATTAGTACCTTTTATTAAAAATAAATACCATTTTATTTTCATCCAAAATTTAAAAAATTCCCTTCCTAAAATCCCATCCCACTTTCTCGAACACTTTTTTTTATGAATAACACCACCATTGTTGTGTGTCTAGGTGTTAATCAAATAAGATTGTTTGTAAAAGAGGTATTTTATAAATCAAATATATCTCTATTATTTCTTCCTCCAAATCATTCAACTATTATTTTATAAAGATTGTATAATATAATATTTATACTCAATATATTTACATTTCTTTATATTATGTTTAAAACCTTAACCATTACATGCTTCCGTCTAATGGGACATGAAAACTTTTTTCGTCTGTACGATAGACCACCACCTCGTGAGCCAATGTTGTTCATTATACTATTATGTCTCTTAAATAATGAGACTAATATTGGAATTAGTGTTTATATATTAAATAAGTTATTTTTAAGATGTTATTAGAATTATATAATTTTCGTATAACACATACCATCAGGGAGTACACCTCCACTCCCCTATAAAACGAATCATCTTCATCTATTTTATTCACACATAACCCAATTTTTGACAATTGAAACACTACCCAATACATTTTTATAATCACTAAACACATTCTAGATCTCTTACTTTAGGAATAAAACCATCTTTATTGGTTATACATTATTCATAAAAATTTATTCTCTGACGAAGAGGTATCGTTATTAAACATGTATTTCAATTTTATTCATTCTTCCACTTCCTTAATTTATTATTATACAAGGATAATATAATATCATCATTAACCAAAATATAAATAATTTTTTTTATATTATGTTTTTATCCTTCATAGTACCACACGTCCATGAAATTGAAAACACAATCATTGTTCAAGTTGGCCGCATATTTCCACCTCCTGAACTAATGCCATCCATTATTCCATTACCACCATTCATGGTTTGGAATAATTATGGATTTATAGTTTATTTATGAAATAATTTTTTTATTATTTTTTTATTATTATTTATTTTCATATAAGACATACCTTCATGATTTCTATTTTTTGATAACATTATAACATCATTCATGTGTACAATGAACTAACACCTTGTAAAGTGATGTGATTTACTCATGATTCCAATGAATTGTGTTTAAAATTAGTGTAATATAAATATATGATATATATGAAATAATAATATGAATATATATTGAATATATATATAAACATTATTTCATTCAATATGATATGAAAATGTAAACATTATTCATCCGTACATATGGCCTACCGTCTCAATAAACGATGTTCTTAATTTCATATTTCAATACATCATATACTATTATAAATATTTTTATAATAAATATAATAAATATATATACATCATGATTTACATTATTTAAACTAGGAAATCGGGATCAATGTAATAGGACTAATTATAATAGGTCTAAATATCTTAGAAAAACAACGCGGTAGTTACCTGAATCGTAACATCAACATGCGATTGTCAATAAAAGATTAATTTAATGTACTAATAAAATATTTTATGGAATAATATTTATGAATATAATTAATTTATAGATTTATAATAAACATATATCTATTATAAATTATGTTTTCACGTGTACGAATCTGATCATGATTAAGATATAGGGTTATCCTATCTCACTTTTATTTATGTGAGACTCATTCCATATTCACCACTCTATAATTTTGTAAGGTATATATATTTCATTTTTATTCAATACACTATAAATATCCTCAATTATATTGTTATTTAGATATACAAACAATTATATCCCTTTCATGGAGTTTAAAGTTGAAATTTTTCCAAATCATAATGTAATTTTGTCTCAAGTTAGATTATTTGTGACAAATGTTATATTGTGAACATATATTATTTACAATGTGTATATAATGTCCTTTAAAAAATTGTATCATTAATCTCCATTTTTTTAATATATGATAGGCTTCACGTAATTTTTTGAAATATACAATCGAAAATATGTGTTCTTCAAAACAATGATTTCTAAAATTGGTTTAAAAGTGTTTTAAATTATGTTTTTTGAATTTTAAATTAAAATATATATTAAATATGATTAAAATAGTATAAAAGGTTCCTTTAAATATTTTAAAGCTTATTTTCAAATAAAAGCGTTTTCAAAATGTTTTATGTTTAAAAAATAATTTTTTAAATAAGGATGGATATTTTTCCCAAAATTATGTAAAATTATATTTAAAAAATATTTTCAATTTATGATAATATTATTTTATGATACATATAACTTATTAGTGATATAATTCTTGGATATATACTAATTATCTCTATTATTAATATTTTTTTGAATAATTTATGTAATTAAGTAAAAAATCTATATGGTTCCCATTATCTTAATGGTGATGCCTATAAAACCCTAAAATGAATTAAGGAATGATTTATATATAATGAGATGGGGAGGGAAGAAATGTGGATTGGACCTAGATTATTTAATGAAATTTCTAGTAAATATGGTCTTGGGAGTGTTCCTTGACTACTAAGACGGTCTTGAGAGTGATTATTGTATAATAATATGGTCTTGGGTGTGAATCTTGATAAATAATATGGTTTCAGGAGTGAATCGATTCCACTAATATAGATTTGGCCATATGCCTTGTCTTATTTGGTAATTATTTTAAATGATTACGTGTTTGTCAAAATTACATGACTTATTTATATGTTATGATTTCATGTTTTATGCTCTTGAATCCCTAATGATTCATGTCTTATTAAGTACCAATATTTATACCATGAATCTTGTATATAAACTTTGAACTACAATGTATGATATTCAAATGTTTTTCCCATGTTTTCAATCCCTTACTTTCGTGTTATGATTATGTGTCTCACTTGTTTTCCATAAGGGAACTTTAGATGATAACATTTCATGTGTTTTTTTCCAATATATAAAAGAAATGTATAATATATAATATATAAAAAAGATTCTAGTTTTGAAAAAAAATATTAATGATAAGATGTAGATTTTTTATGAATCATTTGTTTTTTCTAGGTTTCCAATGTGTGAAAACCCAAGGATTTATAAATAAATTTAATATTTAATGCATTAAAAATTGATCCTCTATAAAACACCACTTTTTTTAACCCAGTGACTATACATAATTTATCCACCTCTATGATTGAAATTTTAAAAAACTGAAATAAATTATCTCAAAATTAAATTTTTATTAAATAAAATTTAAAGGAAAATTTGAGAAATTTTCATGTTCAAATAATGAAAAAAATAAAAATAAAAACAATTAACAAGGAAAATAATTAAACTATTATAAATGGCCACCCTCTAAAATTCCCCGAATAGGTCATTATCCTTTTTGTCTAGACCAATATTGATGATATCCTCAAACATTTTTGATAATTTTTCCCACATTTTCAAGAACTTTTCCATTGTTATCTTCTTCTCGATGAAGCCTTTGATCAGAATTAAATGTTGCTTGATGATCCAATCACCTTTTCCCGGGTTGAGGAATACATTCATTGGACTCTAATGAATTCTTTTACTAGCCTTTATCTATGCATAAATTGGTATATTCTTCTATAAAATTTCTTCGTCTGAGTTCATAATAAGACACCCGGATTTTCAATGACCTGTGGACCTACAACCTGATGAAAACATGACATGATTACCAACGATTCATCGCCAATTTCACCATTCATACCTAAAATCCACAATGTTATCTTTTTTAAATAAGGAACATGATTCATGTGATCCCATATTCATGGTCCATGTTTCCATCCTTGGATTTAGTAAATGAAATTTCACCTTATTCAACATCTATTGCATTGCACTTTTCATTTGCTAACAAAACTGTTAGAATTGTCTTTAAGGGTGTCCGAGTAACAATTTTTGGGCCCTGTTTCCCCCCTTGGAGAACTGAAATGTTACCATTTAAGGGGATCCACGAAATCCCTTTCCATATTCCATATCCATCCAAAGTATCCTTCTTATAGAATGAGCTTGGTTGTGAGTCCCCTTCTCTATCACTTGGTTCCTCATCTTTTGATAGTCTAACTCCAAACTATTGTCTTTTCCATATTGGAATGTTTCATTTCAATCATTCAGGATTCTAGAATTCTTTTTCATCCTAATGCATAGTATATAATTTGTTATGAGTTGAAAATGAATCGACCGCCATGATATGATCAAATGTCATTAAGCTAGGGGACATTACCACATTAACATTAGATATCTATAACTAGTTTATCACACCAACATTAACATGAGATTCATCACCACCTTGATTAGACAATTGTTTAGCCTCCAGATATTGGTAAATCCCTCTATCCTTAATTGATTCAGAAAAAAGGGGTGGGGGATTAATTTGTCACAATAGAAACTCCTTCATCCTAGAATGGTTTTTTGAAGACCCCTTTCTCTTTTGGGTCCTTATAATTCCTATTTCTTCTCAAAATATCAGGAAAGGGATCTGAGTCCTATGATGGATCCACCATCAATTGCGATCTCCTACACCCCCGGGAACATGACAAAGCATCATGAACTATAAGAGTGCATGAGGAAGAGAACATGTGTCATAACTCAAAGGTAACCTTATTCCTGTATCGAAATTCCTCACCAAAAGAGATCCAATCCCAATAAACTGGATTTTTGGAAAAGTCAATATAAACACATAAAAAATGAGAATGTGGATGACTCGTATAATGAGTTATCTTATCTATGAATAATAACCAACCAATAATATTCCCTAAAAGAAGATGAATAGATGGATTTTGGAATGTTGGGGATGTTTGGGAATACATACCCAAATAACCATCATCGAAGAATCTTCCCTCATGTTTTGACCATATGACCTATAAATGAAAAAGATGTGGAAACACTGGAATGATCGTGGAGATTATTACCACATAGAAATAAAATCTAACTCTAAGTAAAAACAAATCATAATATGAATATTGTTATGGATGCTGACAACCACAGAGTCTCACAAACCCTACGAACTTGAGCCGAATAAATCAAAACAATCCTTTATAAGGTAGTGGCTAGAGAAATGGGTTATCAGGAATAGATTATGAATGTATGAGGCCTCTATGAACTCTTCCATCGATATCAGAAGATGAGGACACACATTAAAGAGTTTGGGAACCCAAGGGAAAAGCTAAATCACAAGTAATTAAAGGGAGAGGGTTGGGTTGGAGGAGGGGATGAATGGAGAAGGGTGAGCATTAGAGGGAAGCTAAGAGAGTCCCCCTACAATTATATAATGGAGGATTAACGACATCTAACATTTCCAGCTATGGAATCACGCCACCATCTAGGGAATACATGAGGCATTCTATGCTAAAGAAACAATCACGGTCATTGATCTGAAAAACTGACAAACATTGTTGCATTCAGTAAGATATTTAGATACTGATAAGGAAAACCGATTTTTTTTATTTTAATACTACCATATGAATGATAATATTGATAGTAATATTACCCTTATAAATAGTAAATCATGTTATTATTTTAATTTCTTTTGGTTATACGATAATGAGATATTGATTAGTTTTTCAGGGTGATATAAAATACATTATATTTTTTTAATTGTAAATTTTAGAATAAATTATAAAATATTTTAAAATTATATTAATAATATTTATAAAATTGTTTTCAAAAAATGGATTTCATTTTGGAATTTACACATTAAAAAATGTTTATCGTGAATTTTTTGAATTTTTCTAGAATACTCAAATTTATTATGAATAGTAACATATTGTAATGTAACATATATATACATTATTAGTTAAAATCACTATTCCTATTTTCATGTATGATTTAATCACACATTCATTGAACTCACAGTAACATTGTACTATTATTGTTCACATGAATTCACACTATTTGTTGTCTCGAGGGAAATAATAAAATATTGAATATGATATTCAAAACTCACCGATCTCCTCCACTATACCCCCACTCCATCTTCTATTCACTCATATCCAACCTTTTAAAATCCCTAGATTTTTCTCAAATAACCCCCAAATATTCTCCCCATGAATAGCATCGCTTGGTCTCATAAAGGGATATCTAATCTCACTTTTATTTCTGTGAGACTTCTTCCATATTCACCACTCCATTATTTTTTAAGGTATATATATGTCATTTGAATTTAATATATTATATATATCTTCAAATCTATTTTTATTTAGATATACAAATAATTATATCCATTTCTTGTGGATTAATTTTCATATTTTACCAAATCATAAGGTAATTTTGTCTCAAGTTGGATTATTTGTGACAAATGTTATGTTATGAAAATATATTATTTACAATGTCTATATAATGTCCTTTAAATAATTGTATCTTTAATCTAAATAA
Source organism: Viscum album (assembly GCA_963277665.1). Lineage (NCBI taxonomy): Eukaryota > Viridiplantae > Streptophyta > Magnoliopsida > Santalales > Viscaceae > Viscum > Viscum album. The sequence continues at coordinate 2,069,190,117 of OY728160.1, forward strand.
TTTTAATATATGATAGGCTTCATGTAATTTTATTAAATCTACAATCGAAAATATGTGTTCTTCAAAACAATGAATTCTAAAATTGTTTTAAAAGTGTTTTAAATTGTGTTTTTTGAATTTTCAATGATAAATGATATTAAAGATGATTAAAATAGTATAAAATGTTCCGTTCAATATTTTAATGGTTATTTTTATATAAAATCATTTTCGAAATGTTTTAAGACTTAAAAATAATGTTTTAAATACGGTTGGATATTTTCCCCAAAATTATGTAATATTATATTTCAAAACCATTTTCCATTTATGATAATATTATATTATGTTATATATAACTTATTGGTGATATAATTCACAGATATATAGTAATAATTTCTATTATTTTTGTATTTTTTGAATAATTTATGTTATTATGGAACAAATCTATATGGTTCCCATTATCTAAAGGGTGATACCTATATAACCCTAAAATTAATTAGGGAATGATTTATATATAATGAGACAGGGAGGCCTGAAATGTGGATTGGACCTAGATTATTTAATGAAATTTCTAGTAAATATCGTCTTGGGAGTGCTCCTTGACTACTAAGACAGTCTAGGGATTGATTATTGTCTAATTATATAGTCTTGGGTGTAAATCATGATAACAAATATGGTTTGAGGATTGAATCGATTCCAGTAATATGGATTTGGTTGTATGCCTTGACATATTTGATAATTATTTTAAATGATTACATGTTCATCAAAATTCCATGACTTATTTCTATCTTATGATTTCTTGTTTTATTCTCTTGAATCCATTATGATTCATGTCTTATTATATACCAATATTTACACCTTGAATCCTATATATAAACATTGAACTACAATATATGATCTTCAAATGTTTTTCTCATGTTTTCAATCACATATTTTCATTTTAGGATTATGTATCTCCCTTTTTTTCCTTTAGGGAGCTTCAGAGGATATCATTTCTTTTGTTTCTTTTCCAAAAGATAAAAGAAATGTATAATATATAATATATAAAAAAGGTTCATGTTTTGAATAAAATTGGTATGATAAGATGCAGATTTTTTATGAACCATTTGTTTTTTCATGGTTTCCAATGTGTCACAACCCAAGGATTTATAAATAAATTTAATATTGAATGAATTAAAAATTGAGCCTCTACAAAACACCATTTTTTATCCTAGTGAGTATACATAATTTATCCACCCTTATGATTGGAATTTCAAAAAACTGACATAGATTTTCTCAAACTGAAATTTTTATTAATTATAATTTCATGGAAAAAGTGAAAAATATTATTGTTCAAATAATGAAATAAATAATAAATAATCAAAACAATTAATAAAGGAAATAATTAAACTATTATACATGACCACCCTATAAAAGTCCTCAGATAGTTCGATATCCTTTTTATGTGGTTCATCATTGAAGATATACTCAAACTAGTAGGACAATTTGTCCAGCATTTTCAAGAACATTTCCACTGTTATCTTCTTCTCATTGAAGCCTTTGTTCAGAATTAAATGATGCTTGTTGATCCAATAACCTTGTCATGTATTGAGGAATACATTAATTGGCCTCTATTTAATTATTTTAGTATCCTATATCTATGCATAAATTAGTTTATCCTTCTGTAAAATTTCTTCATCTGTGTTCATAAGAAGGGAGAATGATATTTCCATGACCTATGGACCAACAACCTGATGAAAAAAAGATATTATTACCAATAAATCATCACCGATTTCCCCATCCATACGTGACATCAACTATGTTCGATTTTTTAATAAGGAAAATGATTCACTTGATCCCCTATACATGGTACATGTTTCCGTCTTTGGATTTAGTCAATGAATTTTCACCTTATTCAACATCTATTCCATTATTCTTTTCATTTCATAACAAACATGTCAGAATTGTCTTTAATGGTGTTCGAGTAACCATATATGGTCCATGTTTCCCCCCTATGAGAACTGGAATGGTACCAGTCAAGAGGATCACCTACATCCCTTTCCATGATCCACATCCATCCAGAGACTCCTTCATAGAGAAGGAGACTGGCTATCAGTCCCCATCTCTATCTCTTGGTTCCTCATCTTTTGATAGTCTAACTCAAAACTATTTTCTTTTCCATCTTGGAATTATTCATTTCCATCATTCAGGATTGTAACATTCCTTTTCATCCTAATTCAATGTCGATAATTAGTTATGAGTTGAAAAAGAATCAATCGTCATGCTAAGATCAAATTTTTTTCAGCTTGGGGACATTACCACATTCACATTAGATATCTATATCTTGTTTGGAACAATAAAATAATCTTAATATTAATCACCACCTTGATTAGAAAATTGTTCATCCCCCATATATTGTTAAATACCTCTATCCTTCATTGCTTTAGAAAAATATGGGGTGGGTTTTGAATATTTCACATTAGAAACTCTCTATTCCTGGAAGGGACTTTTGAAGACCCCTTTCACTTTTGGGTCCATATAATTCTTATTTCGTCTCAACTTAGTAGGAAAGGGATCTATGTCTTGCGATGGTGCCACTAACCATTGCGAACTCTTATACCCCTGACGAAATGACAAAGCATCATGAACCAGAAGAGTGCATGAGGATGTGAACATGGACCATAAATCAAAGTCAGCCTTATTCCTGTATTGAAATTCCTCACCAACAGAGATCAATTTCCAATAAACTAGATTTTTGGATATGTCAATTTCAACACATAAAAATGGATAAATTGGATGACACATGTAATCAGTAATCTTATCTGTGAATAATAATTGGCCAATAATATTCCCGAAAACAAGATGAATTGATGGATTTTGGAAATGTAGTGGATGTTTGGGAAAACATACCCAAATATCCATCATCTGAGAATCGTCCCTCATGTGTTGACCATATGACCACTAAAACAAATAAGATGTGGAAACTCTATCATGATAGTGGAGATGATGACCACTTAGAAATCAAATCTGACTCTAAGGAAAAACTGGTCATAATATGAAACTTGTTATGGACTCTGACATCCACATATTCTCACAAACCCTAAGAACATGATCCGAATAAATAAGAACTATAGTTCAGAGGGTAGTTGTGAGAGAAATGGGTTATCAGGAATAGATTAAGAAATAATGAGGCCTCTATGAACTCTTCCATCGATATCATAAGCTGAGGATGCACATTAAAGAGTTTGGGCACCCTAGGGAAAATCTCAATTACAGGTAATGGTAGGGAGAGGGATGAGTTAGAGAAGGGTATGAATGGAGAAGTGTGAGAATTAGAGGGAGGCTAATAGAGTCCCAATACCGTTAGATAAGGGAGGATTAGCGACGTCCGACATCTCCAGCTATGGCATCACGCCACCATCTAGGGAATCACTGAGACATGCTATGATAAAGAAATAATCAAGGCCATTGATATGAAAAACTAAAAAACATGGTTGCATTCTGTATGATATTTAGAGTCTGATAAGGGAAACTGTATTTTTTAATTTTAATACTCTTATATGAATGGTAATGTTAATAGTAATATTACTCTTATAAATAGTAAATCATATTATTATTTTATTTTCTTATGGTTATACGATAATGAGACATTTATTAATTTTTCAGGGTGATATAAAATCCATTATATTTTTTAATTGTTATTTTTTGAATAAATTATAAAAAATTTAAAAATTATATTAATAATATTTATAAAAATATTTTCAAAAAATTTATTTCATTTCAGAATTTACACGTTGAAAAATGTTTATGGTTAATTTTTCAGATTTTTCTGGAATACTCGAAATTTTTATAAATAATAACATATTCCAAATTTCCATATATATAAATTATTAGTTAAAATAACTATTCTTAGATTCATGTATGATTTACTCACACATTCATTGAACTCAAATTAACATAGTACTATTATGGTTCACATGAATTGAAACTATTTGTTGTCTCGAGGAAAATAATAAAATAATTAATAAGAAATTCAAAACTCACCCATCACCTCCACTATACCACCCACTCAATCTTCTATTCACTCATATCCAGCCTTTTGAAATCCCTAAATTTTGCTCAAATAACCCCCCAGTGTTATCCACAAGTATAGCATCCCTTGGTCTCATAAAATGACCAAAACCTCTCCCCAAAGGAGGCTCTCGAGGAATATAATTTCAAGAGGAAAATTCCCCTTTTCATTTCCGTTATTTCATATTCTGTTATATTTTTTTCACATTCCTCGCCTCATTTTATGAAAATTTGATTATGAATCTAGTAAAATAAATGATTTAGAATTTTTGTATGATAGTTTAATAATTATTCATCATCTATCATTTCCCCTTATTTTTAAAATTTAAATGAAAACACTATCCAAGACGTATTAATTTATCACATTCAGGGATGATGATTTTTCAGTTTCAAATAAAAAATTAAATTTGGGCCATGAAATCATATTTAATTTTGAAACTAATTCTTATGTAGCTAATATATTTTATTTATGGTTTTATAATCATATTTTTGAAAATTTTATTAATGGATGGTTAAAAATCAGTTCGTCGTGATAAAAAATCTCCAAAATAACCCAACCAATTATCATTAATGTGTTATATAATGATTCATACTCACTCCAAATAACCGAATAAATTATATTACAATGTAATTTTATATATGATAACTAATAAATTATTACGTAAATTATTTTCAATAATTATCATTCTACATGTTAATCCATAAATGAATTTATGTAAACCAATAATGACTACCAAGGAAGAAAATGCTCCCAAACAATGAAATGGGAACTCTTAACACATAAAATGGAAATGAATTAACCAAATAAGGATATACTAAATCAATTAAATGTATATTCAGTTCAGTATTCATTAAAATATGAACTTAAAATTGATTATTCAGGTCATTAACATCATCTTAGGAACACCTTTGGACATAAGGTATGAGTATTCAATCTGAACCTCCATTTTCATTCAAGTTACTCTTATTCTCTACATACAAAAATTATAAACTTTTTTTTAATATTTACTCTTCGTAAATTATGTTTGAATTTTATATATTTCCATACCAACCTGAATTCTACTTTTATTCATTGGAAGTTGTATATTTTAACAGGATCTTTCAAAAGTTCTTCCAGAAATACAATCCCGTTTCAAGGGAAATTCTCAAAATCATATCTATATTTAACTACAAAAAATAATATGTTTTCAGAAACAATTATATTTCTATAATAACGTATTTTATTATGAAAATACTATCTTACTTCACTTATGGTTTTATATACATATTATTTCCAAAATATATCCTCTTTTCAATGAAACAATTGTACTCATCTTGTGAATTATAGGATGATTTTACAAGAGTATATTCATCTATTTCAACAATCTTGTTGATTATCATGTATTATTGGGAATAATATATTATGATATAATCTATAATATATAATTTTATGGTTTAGGATTAGTTTGATTGTGGATGTGATATCTTAAACCCATTCACCAATTTTATCTGAATGGTTTGTGTTTATGCTTAATGTTTGGGGAGAGTTTTATAAATTTCATATGATTGTTTCAATATGAAAATATATGTTGTGTATGTTTATCCCCATTAAAATAAGGAATTTAGTAGAAATATTATGTGAATGGTGGGGCTTGTTACAAACCCTAGATGCATTAGTAGGTCTCATGAGAAAAAATATGTTCTTACTACAAGGCCTTGAATAAATAGTTATTTATCGGATTGGGATGAGGCCTTGATGGTATGGTTATGTCATTAGTAACAACAGATTAACTAATTATGAAACCATTAATTGGAAGATAATGTATTTATTTGACATTTAGAAAACCCATGATTATGTTTTATTATGGAATTGTTTACTAAAAAATTTTTCATGACACAATGAGTTCATGTTTGTATAAAAAGGAATGTGTTTATAGTTGGTCACCTGGATAAATTTTTATGTTTATGATATATTACACTATATTTATTACCTTTACTAAGCATTGAAGATCCACTTTTTCTTATGCTTCATTTTTCCAGAAAATTAAGAGGCATATTTTGAATGGAATGTTGGGATAACCTAAGAGTTATGGATGTTTTCAAAGGAATTTATATATTGTATTTAATTTTAAGTTGTAATGTTGAACTTATGTTTGTATCTGGTTTTCCATATCTAGTCAACAATTCATTCAATAATTATTTTATTTTATTGTAATCATTCCAATGTAATGGATTAAGGTACATTATTTGGGCAAAAGGGGTTATTGTCTTTACTGTTGGCATTAGAGGATGTTTATTAGAATAAATGGAAACTTGATTTATAAAATGTAGATCAGGGAAAATCCATAATATTGACATTGATGATAAACATATGAGAACATTTGGTAACATTCTTAAGGTATAGAATAAGTGGATATTTGTAGAAAATTCATCCATAACTATATACTACAAGTGGATGAGGTCCTTGAATTGATGTGCCTAGGAGTAACAACTATGACAAGGAGTTTTGCGCATGACCTAAAGAATCATGGTACATGACAGCATGCCTTATTTTGTACCCCATATAAAACTCTTAGGGGATATTCTTAGGATAATTCAAATTTTCATTACAATATAATACTATGGATTTATATTTATATTTTTCATTAAATAAACCATGTTTATTAGATTAGTTTTGTATTGGATTTTAATTTATTCTATTTATTTTTCTATGTTGAGATGGTACATTATGATTCATAACCAAATATTGGGTATTCCATTTTATTGAATTTGAGACTTATAGAAGGAATTGAAATTGCATTAATGTATGTATCCCATGTAGGGTTTTCCCAATGATGAAAGATAATGATTTTGGATCCGGTTATTCAAAAATTGCAGAAATATATATAAATATTCTTGGATATCTATCACAGCTAATTAAAAATAACCATACCCAAATAGAGCATCTGAATCCACAATGTAGACGAGATATGTTAGATCTCATTATAAAACAACAACCTCTATCATTTCTTGGTACTACAAACCCATTCATAGTGGAGTCGTGGATAAATTAACTGGATAAGATATTTCTCACTTTTTGATATAACAAAATAGAGAAGGTAATCATGGAGGTTTATCATCTATCAGGAGAAGTAGATCAGTGGTGATATTTAATTCAAAAAAAAATGAGTGGGAATAAATATAAAAATATTTATTTGATATATTTTAAGGAAATATTAATATAAAAATACTTCTTTCATGAATAATGAGAATATATGGAAAGGTAATTCAATCATTTGAGGCAAAAAAGGTTGAGAATGTTGCAAAGTATGAAGCTAACATTAATGGTTATGAAGAAATTCCACAAAATTCTATGCAATCCAATTAACAAGGTTGATCATTTGTGTGGTAGATTAATACAATCCCTCGGAATGGATCTAATCTCCCAATGTTTCCAATTATATGCAGATATAGTCTCATGTGTTATCAAGATGTAAATTTAAATCTCTATGTCTTTTGATTTTATGGTAAAGAATGAGAAAAATAGGGGAGTTGAAAATAATGGAAGATAAAATAATCAAATTGGAATGAAGGGACTATTTGACCTTCCACACTCTAATATTTTTGGGAAGATACCCCCACGTACAATCATGATGAGTATGGGTGTTTTTATAGGTTTTGAGAAAAAGGCTACCTATCCTGAGATTGTAAGGGGAATAAAATAGATTCCAATTTTCAATGATACATTTGAATGGAAAGGGGACATTATGGAAAGGATTGTTATGGGCGTCAAGGAAATGATCCCCAAAGAAAGACAAGGGAGAAAGGCCAAGAATATGCGAAAAAAACTACTTATATTTAAGACCCTAATGATTTGGGGGAAAGTTATTATTCATTTCCTCAATCATAGAAAATTATATATTTTATTTAAATTATTTAATTCCATTATATATTCCCATTTATCCAAGAAAATATTATATTGACAATTTTATTTAATAAAGGAGTTATTAGCCAAAATTTATAAGGGAAGAGTCATTGCAAAAAATATGTTCTTGGAAATCCCTATTAAGGCATAAAAACCTGACTTATCTTATGATTATATTATCATACCTATGATTGACTTTGATAAATTCTATGTATATTGGATTTCATATCATATGATAAAATCTATTTCAAGTTGGACGATATAATTTTATTGAAATATATAGAATCCCTAATCCTTAGAGAAGAAATTTTACCACCTATTTCTAATCTGGATACACCCCCAGTAGCTCTAATGAATGAAATTATTCGGGAAGATGAGAACATGATAACTATGATTTAAGAAAAAAATATTCAAATTGAGGATGTATAAATTTCTAAATAATATATTTATGAGTTTCAATATGATTTACATTGATATCCTCCATTGCAGGAACTTGAAATCTATATAGATTTAATTTCTTGTTCATGACCTATATCAATGACTCCTTATAGAATGGACACTATAGGATTATTATAACAAAAGCAAAAAAGGGTTATAGAGGGATAATAGTTTTATTTTCCATAGTTTTTCTCCATGGGGATGCGTTGTTCCTTTTCATTATGAAGAAATGATGAATCTATGAGGTTATGAATTGACTACATAAAGATCAATGATATAATTATAACTAACAAGTATATTGTACCTCATATTGGTTACTTATTTGATCTACTTCAGGGAGCTCAAATGTTTTCGAAGATTGAACTTCAATTGGGATATCTTGAGTTGTGTGTGAGAATGTATTATATTCCAAAGAAAATATTTAGAACTAGTTATGGGAAATATGAGTTTACTGTATTTCCTTTTGGACAGACTAATGCACCCTCTGTTATCATGGATCTAATGAGTACAATTTTTAAGGAATATCTTGCTGAATTTATGGTGGTATATATTGATGATATCATGTTATACTCTAATATATATAAATATTATGAAAATCGATTTTAATTCTATTCTAAATACTCAAAGAAGAACTGAATTATATGGGATGTTTAGAAAGTGTGATTTTTGGCATCAATCAGTTTCTATTCTTGGACACATTGTCTCAAAAGATGGAATATCTACTGATATTTTGAAGAAAATGTCTATTCATGAATGGCCTACTCCAACGAACATAACTGGGGTACGCAGTTGTATTGGTTTAGAAGGTTATTATCGATATTTCGTTCATAACATCAAATATTTATCCAACCCATTAAACAAGATTACTCGAATATGGTTTATATTCATATGGACAAAATATTTTCAGGAATGTTTCTAATAATTAATGTGAAGATCATTTAATACTATGATCTTTACTCTACCATTATATAATTATGGGTTTTTAATCTATGGGGATTCATTATAGAAAATACATGGTTGTGTCCTTATGAATAATGATAGAGTTATTACATATGAATCAATGTAGTTGAAAATTCATGAATAAAACTATACTACTCATGATCTTGAGTTAACTGGTATGATATTTGGCCTAAAAATAATAATACATTATCTCTGGGGTTAATGATGTGAGATATAAATAGATCACAAGAGTCAAAATAAATATTTTCATGGAAATAACATGACATGAGGAAAAGGAGATGTCTAGAGATACTCAAGGAATATTAATGTTCCCTACAGTACCACCTAGGAAATGAAAATATGTTAGATAATTCATCCATTAGGAAAGATAATTGAGTTTCAATGAAAATGAGGATTAAAATGGATCATGTATTCATGGATCTAATAAGGATGGACATGGGAATTAACAAAGAATATAAATTATCATAACCAGTTTAATTCGTTTCCTAACCAACATTATTATATATATTAAGAATCAATTAACCAAATGATGATAACAATTAATAGAAAATTATTGCAATAAAATATGGGATGTTTGATGGATCCATTGAGATGAAGGAAATATGAAATTTGGTAAGAGGCTATGTGTTTCCGCAATACCTGAGCTGAAAATGGTGTTTTTGGATGATTCCCACAACCAAAAATTCTCTACAAACCATAGTAGTACTAAAATGTATGGATTACTTACAGAACATTTCTGTTGGATGAACAAGATGTGGGAAATTGCTTATTATATATCAATATGTTTAGTCTGTCCATAAATGAAGGTAGAACAAAAACATAGTAGAGAAGTTATGCCACCTCTATTAATTCATACTCTAAAATGGGATGACATTAGCATGGATTTTGTTAATGGAGAACCCAAAACTCCAGGAATGAATGATACAATATGGGTATTTGGGGATCGACTTAGGGAATCATTACAATTTCAACACTATAAGGGAGGATTTTTCAATGGGTCACCTTAAACAACTCTATATAAATGATGTTGTATGAATTTATGGGGCACCTCATTCAATATTTTATGATCATGATCCTTGATTTAAATAGAAATTAAATTAAATTATTTAGAAATATTTGGATACTAAGCTTCTTTTTAGTACCTCTTTTACCATGAAACTGACGGATAATTCGAATGGATGATCCAAGCACTATAGAACAATTTGATATCATGCTCACATAATTTACATGGTTTTTGGAATGAATTTTTACCTTTGATGGAGTTTTAAAATAGTAATAGTTTCTATTCAGTTATTCAAATAGAACCATATGAAGCATAAAAAAGAAAGTGATGTCGTACACCAACATGTTGGGATGAAGTTGGAGGAAGGAATCATGTGGGTCTAGAGCTTGTGAAGGTTAAACAGTAATGGAAATGACTATTCATACCATATCAAAGAATCTCAATGAAAAAAAAGATCTTTATAGATAATCGATGGATGGATTTGAAAATTTAAGTCGGAGATCCTTATTTCTTAAAAGTATCTCTGTTGAAGGGATTTATAAGATTTGGGAATAAAGAGAAACTAAGACATATGTAAAATATCCCTTTTGAAATTCTATCGAGAGTTGGATTTTTTTCCTATCGTTTGGAATGCCTCTTTACCATTATATAGTTCGCAATTTATTCCATTTCTCATTGTTGAGAATGTACACTCCATACCCAACACAAGTCCTCACTTCTAAACGTATTGAATCGGAACCTAGATTATCATACAGTGAAGACCCTATCCAAATTCTAGAAAATATATAATAAGTGTTGAGGAATTGGATGAATTTACTGTTAATGATACATTGGAAAAATAATATGATAGAAGAGGAAACGTGGGAGTTGGTGGATCTTATGATGATGACCTACCCAAATCATTTTATAAAGAAACATTATATTAATCTTGAGGATAATTTTTTTAAGACGGGAGAATGTAACACCCTCTGGATTTATAAAAACAATTATATTTAATGAATGATTCATTAAGTATCAAAAAATCCCCACTTTTTATAACTTATCTAGGAAACATAATCCTTCCAACTATGTGATTTGAATTTCGAAAAACTGAAATACATGGTTGTGTTCAGTAAGATATTTTGAGTCTGATAATAAAAAATAAATTTTTGATGAATATTAACATGCCCTTATGAATCGTAATATGTATTTTAATATGAACCTTATGAATATAACCTAATTATATTATTTTTTTGTTTAAATATTATATTATAATGATATCATTATTAATTTTTCATGGTGATATAAAAAATTATAGTTTTAAAATTTTTATTTTTTCAAATAATTTAAATTTTAAATTAAATAATAAATTAGTAATATTTATAAAATTAATTTCCAAAAATAGATTTTGTTTTTTAATTCTACACATTTAAAAAAATTTAGAGGGAATTTTTTGTATTTTTCAGAAATACTCAAATTTTTTAGGAATAGTATAATACGATAATTTACAATATATATATTATCAGTTAAATTCACTATTCCTAGAATCAGTACTGATTTAAACACACATTCATCTAAATCGTAGGCACTTATTTCTATTATGGGTCACATGAATCAAAACTATTGGTTTTATTTTTCTATAAAATAAAATAATGACCAAGATATTCAAAAATCACCCCTCTCATCCACTATAATCCCATCCAAACTCCCTCTTCTCTTCCATACTCTCAAGACTTTTGACATGCCTAAATTATATTCAATTGTAATTTTAATATGGTCCCCCATGTCCATCAATATGTGGTCCTATAAAAAGTCCAAAACCCCTCCCCTAAAGAGGCTCTCAATGAAGATTACATCAAGAGGTAAATTTATCTATTCATTTCATTTATTTCAAGTGCCATATTTTTATTTCCACACATCCATTCCTAAAAATGATATGATTAATCATATTACATATATTTACTATAACTTTCATATTATAAATGAATAATTATTCATCATCTCTCATTTCCCATTCATTAATACATGAAATGAAAACACCATCCAAGATGTGTTCATTTTTCAAATTTATGGATGATGAGTTTTCAATTTATATTATCGTCTTAAACTATAGTCATGAAATGATTTTTATGTTTTAAATAAAATATTATATTTTTAATATATCTTATTTAATGTTATGTAATGTTATATTTAGATATGGTATTAATTTATAGATAAAAAGGTGGGCATTGTGTTAAAAATTCATGAAATAACCCAAACAATTGTAATTAATGGTTTATATAATTATTAATCTTCACTCTAAATAATTAAATGAATTTTGTAACTATATAATCTTATTTATGTTGAATAATCACATATTACATATATTTTATACAACAATTCTCATTCTACATGTTTTCTATACGTGAATATATGTTATGAAATCAGTAAAACCATTGAAGAAAATGGTCTCAAAAATGAAATTAAATCACATAACCAATAAAAAGACCGTGAATAAACCCAATAATGTTATTAGAAATAAATTAAATTTGTATTATTCTCTATAATAATTAATTTATGAGCCAAATTGTTTTTATTAAGTTCACTAAGATCATTTTAGGAACACCTTCAGACTTAAGGTAGGGGTTTACTACCCGAACATCCATTTTTATTCAGGTTACACAGATTCCCTAATTAACTCTATTAAATTAATATCTATTCATATATAATCCCAGAAAAATCTATTCTAATGTTTTAAATGTGCAGACTAACCATAATCCTAATTTCATTCACGTGATTTTTCATGTTTTAAAAGGATATTTCAAAAAATCATATGGAAATACCAGCCCGATTCTAGTGATTTTTTCAAATTCATACCTATATTCATGGTAACTCTCTAATATATTATTTGAAAAAATATTCTTTATAAAATCACTCTTTTTATTACAAAAATTCAATATACCTTCACTTCTGGTTTTATAAAAAAAATTTCCAAAAGAACTATTCTATTCAAGGTAAAAGAATATTTATCTTAAGAATTAAATGATGATTTTATAAGAGTATCTTTTTCTATTTAAAAACAAATTTTAATTATTATATATTATTGGGATTACAATTTTATGATATCATCTACCATATTTAATATAATTGTTTGTGAATATTTTTACTATGGAGGCGCTATCATAAAACCAGTCACCAATTTACACTGAATGGTTTGTGTTTCTAAGTAATTTTTGGGGAATGTTATTTACATTTCATTTTTAAGTTTCAATATGAATTTATATGTCTCTTATGTTTATCCATTTTCATATGACAGTGAATTGAACTTATTAAGTTAGCATTGGGGCCCACTATATCCCCTCGATGCATCGGTAGGTCTAATGATAAAAACTAGTGTCTTCGAATGAGGAGATGGAAAAATTGTTTTTATAGTCATCGCACGGGGCCATGACGGAATGGTTTTGAAATTATGAATTATGAATTCCCTCATTATGAAACCAGTAATTGAATGTTCATATGTTTTTTAATCTAGTATAATACACATGATTATGGTTTGTTATGGAATTATTTACTATGTTCTTATTCATGTCGTGATGTGTTCAATTTTATTTTTAAGCCATTTGTATTTTGTTATTCACAATGCCTATTGTTTATGTTTATGATATATTCAGTTGTGTAGATTTACCTTGTAATGAATTTTAGATCACCCCTTTCATATGCATCATTTTCCCCAAACATGAATAGGTATATTATGTATGACATATAGAGATAACCTAGGAGTTCTGAATATTGTCAATGGAATCTATATACTCTCTTAACATTCAAGTTTTAATATTGAAATTAAGTATATATATCATTTTAAAAAACTAAAAAACTATTCATTTTTTAGGATAAAACATTATTCTAATCATACTAATGTAATGGATTAAGGAACCAGTTCTGCAAAACAAGGTTCGGTGACTTTCATTAAATGCATTAGACTAATACATTATATGGGAATGTGTTTGTGTAATGTATAAAACATTCCATAAATATCATGCAGCTTCAATGTACATTAATCATGGATTTTAAAAAAATAGATATGATCATATTTTCATTGTTTTAATGTTTCATGGTCATCAATTGGAATGGGATGGTTCCCAATACCTTAATGGGGATTTCCCTAAATAGAAATCTATAACAAATTGATATCAATGTTTAAGGTTTTATATTATAATTTTGTTAAATATAGTCTCTTGGATGGAGGTAAATTTAATTGGGTGTAATTCCATATATGTATTCATGCAGAAATCTAATGCTTGTTATTGGAGTTTTTTATGGCGTGGGTGGAAGCTAATTAGTGTATGTATAAAAGTTATGGATAAGAGATAAAAATATCTTTAAAATCTTGACTCAATAGGAATATTTTCAAGACTGTATTTCATTTTAGATTTTCATATATTAATCTAAAATTAAAATTTCGATGACCACAATTGTGGGTGTGTCGAAATTCATGAATAGTATAGTAAATGAGATTCTAGGAATGATGAAAAAACTATTTATTTCATGGAAAAATATTTTAGATGGTGGAGGGATGTTTATATTAATTATTTTGAAAAAATTTGTGACATAAATAAATTTTTTAATAGAAAAGATAAATATTTTAGAAGGTTTAGAAGTGAATATTTTCCATGGAAAACAAAGATGAAATTTTTTAATGGTTTCACTCTTATGGAATGGAATTCAGATAGATTATATAATGGATAAACATTATAGATATTTAATATTAATTCAGTAATTATAATTATATTATCTCACCTGAATTAAATTAATATCTCATAAATAATATCTAGAGGCGAATTCTGACACCACACCTTGATCTTTTATAAGTGGCTTTTTACGAGAGGTTTATCCCCCAACTAAGATACAAATCTCGAATAAATTCATTAATGATTCAATATAATGTTTTTCATAATTTATTGTTTTTATTTACTCTTTCCCCCTTATGACATAAATAATTTAACTGTGTTTTATAATGAGACATCCTACCCACTTTATAACATCGATGAGATATATTGGAGAATAGGATGGTATGAGGATAATCATCCATAGAAACTAATATGATCTAGATATAATGACAATGAAGACTAATGATGTCTCATTGGCATGCGAACCTCTAATAATTTATGATTATCTATGATGTTATACATGTTACATCAATTCATTGACATTATTACTCGATTTATATTTTATTATTAATTTATAATGTAACAATAGTATCATTGGATTATTGTTGAAGGCGGAGTTGATTCAAATTGAACAAGTGAATAAAGTTATTTATATATTTTTATATATCGTCAATTATAAATCAAATATCTTATAGTTAATTAGAAAATTTCATTTAGTTTATTAGTTTTATTAGGATTTAGGATATCTACTCACTTATTATGTAATTCAGATTCACATATAATGTAAGGACTCCTGTACATGTTCTTTGGTGTAATGTGATACATGAAAAGAGAATATATTTCATGAACATGGTGATCCACTGTACATTATATGCCTATATAAAGAATATGTAATGATATTAGGTATATATAAATATTATGACCATGAGATTTACACCCCACATTTCAAAGAGTAAATTTCATGTTCTGTAAAACTACACCACTCTATGTCTCCTGTATAATACTTTTTGTATATCATAAGAGGTGCTCAGTTTATATCATGGATATAAAATGGAATGACACTGTTAAATACTCATCTATAAAAATTTTGTATGAATGTCACGTAGGCTTTAGTACATGTCGTGTACATTCACCATAATGGTTTTATATAATTTTCCACTATATATTTGGTTTTAATAAAACTAACCATCTATTGTCACTATTTTTCTTCTTAAATTGTAATGGTGGAAAAATCACCTATATGGAATGCAATTTGTGATATATAATTGTGTTTTTTAATAAATATCCCCACATTCATAATTAATCAATGAAGTTTTATGGAAAGATAATCATTAGGGATGATAAACCCCTATAACAAATTAGATATTAGAGAATTAGACATTAACATATATTATAATTTTTTGTACACTCATACAGTTTGTTAGAGGTTCTGGCTCATTCAATTGATACTTAAATACTCACAAAAATGTGTTTTTTGTTCTAAAATGTACCGCACTTATTGCAAGGAAGATTTATGGAACATACATATCAATATAAAACACATGGAAATTATTTTTGACTATTAACTCCATAGTATAACTGACATATGTTTTCTATACAGTATAATGGGGAATATGATAATTCACATCCATCACACCCTTCTCATCATGAAATTTTTATACTTTTTTTTGTGGTTAAAACTTCTCCAATATATCAACCCATGTTTCATAGAAAATGATCATGTAATTAATTTCATGTTTTCATAGTGTCAATGTAAAAATAATATTGACATGGGTTTAAATAACATGAGAATGACATAGAAAGAGCTTTGACTACTCTATCAATATTATCCTCCCAATCATGTTGTGTGTTATCAATTATGTTGATGAAATATATGCTTCTATAGACATACAGGTTTTGAAATTCCTAGTATTTATATAGGAAATAAAATTATATATAGAATTTTAGTTTTTATGTTTGGTGGATTATCCATTTTTGAAATGTGATTCATAATTTAATATTGAGTGTTATACTATTTCAAATGGGTGATTTTGGATATATAATTTTATTCATCAGTCTTCTTTAAAGAATCAGGATATCCCAAGAGAGGTTCATGTGATTGTTAAATCCTATACTATAGTAATCTAATTTCTAGAAATTGGTGTCTGGTAAGGAAAATATCATAAATATTTATCCACTATAAATATGGTAGGGATTTTAAAAATGAAAATATAGATTTTACACCATATAATGATTATTATGGGTATTCATACATCTCTCTTATTATTCATCCACTCAAGAGGACCCTCCCCCTTTCATATTACCTTAAAGACTAAAGAAAGAGGTTTTTTAGTAACAATATCTTATTTTTTGAGGAATGAATTACCCATCATCATCAAAAATTGATATCCTCATTCCTCAATTATAATTTTCTATTTCTCTTTAATTTTTTCATTGTATATTCCTTTGGATCATGGTGGAATCACAAGATTCTCAAGGGGCATTCATTCAGCCTAGCTAAAGGGAGCATATGTGTTTGTTTGAGCATAGGTATTCATTTGATAAAAAATTCTATGTCCGACACTTGATTCATTAATGGGGGTTTTCACCAATGTAAACAACATTTGTTTTAAAAATTATTTTGGAATGTTGGTCTTAGAGATGGATTAGTTCTTGGGGTGTCATATGGCCATCTTGTGACTAGTATATCAGATTTCTATTGAGTAAAAATGATTTAGTGAGGTTTTGAGAAAAACAAAATTTTCAAAAAATTAATTAATTAATTATAACATTTTAAATTAATAATGTTGAATTTACTATAATGATTTAGTAACTCATTTCATTGAAATGTGATTAGTTGATCTTGGATGAGGGTAGTTAGGCTCAGATGAGCTAGAATAAATATATAAGGATTATGGATTTAAAAATACATCTTCATTATATATAGGAAGCTCTAAAATAGACATGATGATATATTCCATGTTTATTTTAATGATGCATTGAGACATGTGATGTAACCACTAGGAGAATTTTCCTACATAAATTATTTAATTAATTAGGATAAAAGGACCATGTAATTTAATAATAAATTAAATTTAAAATAATAAATTTATCAGGCCTTGGAACATAAGTATATAAAGTGGCCAAACTGAACCTTTTTGTATTATATAGATGCCTAAAACACCGATGACCAATGATGAGATGTTGAACATATTATAGGATAGAGGAGACCAAATTCATGGATGAATGTTTTTGAAGGTAAAGGAAAAACAAATTTCATATAATAGGATTCCATGAAAACTCTATGTAATGGTAATATAAATTAGGTAAACATGTATTACATAGTACATAGAGTAACATTATACAACCATGGAGCCATTGGGATCATCAATTTGATCACGAAGTGGGTAAATTGTCCCCATTGATGCAGATACACCCATATAGGGACAATTTGTAAGGAATAAGATTGGTTTAGGAGATAAGACTAACCAGGAGTTTCAGGGATGATAATGATTAGGCATATCCCTTCTCATAAAAATTTAAAATGAGGTGTTCCATTGTATCTACTGTGGTTGTTCTATTGTGATGGCGATATCAAGAGATATAGTATCCTCAAGAAATATGCTTTTTTATTGTATCTCTTTCATTATAAGGAGGACCCCCATTAAGGTGCCTCCCCCAATGTGTTGATATAGGGGACATGAGTAGCGACCCCAAACTCATATTTAACCCTAAAAGGGTTTGTTTTGAAATACGTAGAGATGATTATGGGTGACACATTATAACACAAACCATTCAAGATAGCCAACGAGTAAGTATGAATTGGTGATGGTTTTACCTTTGTAGTCAACCATATTTCACAATATTAATTATAATGGGTTGTTATTTACACCATTTGGAAGGGTTTCTATATAAATTGGAAAAACAATTCATGGGGTATTATTCTATTTTAAATGTATAATAACCATATGGAATTCATTTAATTTTTAATGGAAAATTCCCATGGGAAATCTATATATTATGTGATGGTGGATGAGAATACTCAAATTGGTGAGGTCAGTGAATGTTTTATAAGAAAACATCCATGATGTCTTCTATATATTAAGTGAAGATAAAATTCCAATATAGTGTGTTATATGTTATATTTGAGAAAAACCTATAAGGGGTCGTCTATGTCACTTAATGGGGACACATTAATAAGGGGTAGTCTATTATACATGATATTAAAACACTTTAAATGAGTCATCTAGGTTATGTGATGATAAAAACCCAAATTTAATAGAATATGATACTAAAAATATATATTCCATAAGGTGGGTCTTGATACTGGTTGGCCATATCATCCTATCTTATTCATAGAAACTCTAAAAATAGATAAATCATGTATGGTGGATTAGGGTCATGTAAATAAGGATCATTAGTGTATTCTCATTTATTTAATATTTATTGTTATTGATTTATCTAAAAATATTTAATGCATGTTTATCTTCATATGTGATTAGATATTGGACCATGTATGTGATTACTTGTTGAGTTTTTTACTCAACCACTATTCGTGCCAGTATTTGTCACATCCATGCCCTTCTTTCCATGTATTTATCATATTATATTCATATATTATCATTTCACCATGTGCCCCCCTTGATACCTCATGAATTTAGAAGAAAATAGACATTTTTGTGTGGTCAAAATAAGACACACAGTTGGTCCACACATTTTATTGTATGTATGTTCAAACCGTGAAAAATGTCAAGGTCATAATTTTATTTTTTTACAAAAAATATTCACTTCTAGAATTAAACTTATTTCTCCCCATTTAATCCCAAATTCAACCCTAAAATACATAAAAATATCACATGATCCCCCAAGCTCAATTAGAGATCATTTTTTAAGGGTTTCTCTTGTGGGGAAACATCACAAATATTTAAGAAAGTGATTCCTCCAATGTTTTCCTTCCATCTGTAACGACCCAAAGATTCATTAATGAAAAATCCCTCTTGATCCAGTTGAATGTCACTTTATGAAAAAAAATTATAAGATATCAACTCTTTTGGTTTTATGTTAAGAATAATGACAGTTGTTAATATTGCCGTTAAACAGTGATCACATGATTATTATTAATATAAGGCTTTAACGAACCCAATTTTACTCAGACAAAAGAAGTGATGGACTCATCCAGTAGAATTTCCCCACATGAAGCCCTTTTTCCAGAGCGTGGAAAAGAGGTGGCATCCTTGGGCTTCGCCCTTGACCAAGACAAAGCTGACCTTCACCATGTCAAGCTTGAACGAGACCGTCTACGGGAAAAGTGGAAGTTGATAGATATTACCACTCGAGCGATGTTATCCGAGCCACCCCAAGAGTCTATCACCATTGCACACCTTACCCTTAGGTCTTATGTGACTATTTTAAGGGGTTTTGTAACAAATAAGTAGTACTATGTTCATGTACATTATTTTTGTATATAATAATGAATATAATTTCTAGTCATTTTTGATACATTGTAAATAGTTTTTAAAGTACAAATGGTGTTTTTAGTTATAATTTAATTATGAAATCTATTTTATTAAATTAAGATATTTTTGAATTAAATAATATTTTTTTTAATAAAATAATAATAATATTATTAAATTAATTTTTATTAAATATAAATGATCTTATAATTTTATGAATGCAATTAAAATTTTATATTATGGTTTGAAATCCATTTCTGTCAAAACCCGTGAATTTTCAATAAATGTTAGTTTTTATTTTAAAAGTGAAAATTAATATATTTAGAAAAAAAATTAGATAAAATAAATGTCATTTATGGAATCAGGATATCGAAATTATCCAATGGTAAATTTTTCATAATTTTCTGAGACAGTCCAATTTTTGGGTAAAAATTAAATACTGTTTAAATATATAATGTGTTTTATGACATCATAATGACCCAATGGTGATGTAATAAAATACCAGAATCCTTATGTTCGGGAAATTTATGTTTTCTCATTAATATAATGTGATTTTGGGTTTGTTTGACTTACTTTTTAAAGCATTAATGGAACCCTTAAGACATATTCAACACTTTGCCTTTTTAAATTAATTTCCATGGGAGTGTGACTCACCTCTACATAAGAGACCTTATTATTGTAAGATATTCGGACTTGGGCCTTATAAATTATTGGTTTACTATTCCCTTTTCCAAAAACCATGGCCAAAAACCATGGGATGGTTTGTGGTTTGGATTAATTTAATGTAAGGGGACCAAAACCTAAATAATAAATAATTCCCTCACCATTCATATATAAACCCGCCCAAGCTACCACTTAATCCTCACTAAAATAAATTGGAGTTCGTCCAACCTCTGCCCTAATCTCTCTATAATCCTCCCAAGGTGCACCAACCTCCCAAGAATCCTCTCACAAGCCTCTCTCTAGCCTTTGGAAGAACACTTCCAAGTAAGGGTTTTTTCTTCCTTTCTCATTTTTGTCTGTTTTATTTAAGTTGTTTTGCCCTTTTAATTTCAATTATCAATGTTGGGGTATGGTTTTTCACCTCCCTAATACTTCCATATTATTTTTTGAATGATGGGAGACCCCTTTCTCTCTCATTAAATGCCTTCTATGTACACCTATTACAATGCCGAAATTCCAAAAGGAACTTCTCTCTCTTCTTTTACATTCAAGCAAATAATTTTGTATCATGAATCTAAATTCCATTAAAATTGTTGGGAAATGAATCTATATGACCTCCTTACTTTCCATTACATGTAAATATTATGAGTATCCCATTTCTCTCTCATCAACCTTTTTTATGAATTTTTATGTCACGCCGTTACGCTGCCGAAATTGCACCGATTTTTCTAAGCCAATGTCATTGTGTAGTGAATACCATGCCCATTTCTCCATCAAGGGTATTAACCTTTATGCTCATTTACTTATTGATTATAAAGTTTCATGCATTAATTTCACATTCATTTATCATGGAATAAATGATTGTGTTTTATGAATCCATGTTTTATGATCCATGTGGCACACTTTTGCATGAAATGAAATGTTTAAGAAGGGTACACCCTTAGAGCGCTCCAATGAATTGGATAAAGTATTGTATCATGATACTTCATGTGAAATTACTTTTTACTCATGCTAATTCAAGTGAAATGAGGGTTTACTTGTGATTCATGTGCAATGAGGGTTTACTCATGCTTTATGTGCAATGATCCTTGGCTCAAGCTAATTCCATGTTAAGTGTTGTTGCCACATTTTCAGGTTATGATAATCATGCTTTATCATGCCTTTATGTTCATGTTTCTTCTATTCTCTGTTGATATGCCTATTGTCTAACATGTATTTTACTCCTCATGTTATTCCATGTGTACTCCCTTACTAGGCTTTATAGCTCACCCTTTTCACATGCATGTCCCGAGGTTATCCCATTCAATGCTAAGTACAAGGGAATGTAGTGGTCATGTAAAGGATATTTTTAATAAGGATGTTGTATTTCATGTTTTATTTTTTTATGTAATGATCCTAATCCCCAAAGACCCTAAACCTCTCGATCTTCTTTGTTGTATCAATTGAAGTTTTTTTTACTAAATCATGTTTAAGTTGTATTAAAAAGAAGGGTTTCCATAGTTGGTATCAGAAGATAGGTTTAGTTATTTTTGGGATTAGGAAACCCTATTAAAGCCTAAGATACAAGACTATGTATAATAAAAAATCCCTATGTTTTGGTAAATACTAATTAAGTGGTTTATCAAACAAATACATCCCTGTCTGGATACGAGAAGGTAGAGGTGACTCTGGCATAGATGTATCCTATGGGTATAACCCGAAATCACCGCTTTGAGCTAGACTCGAATGGGAAATGGTGAACGACAACGGGCCTTGCACCACCCTTGGTTATGAAACTCCTGGGGGACACATTTTGATAAATTCACAATCTTAGTATGAACCCTTATTAAGGAAAAAATTCCCCTAAGAATATATGTTTGAATGTAGATCGTGAAAAGCCTAGATTGAAGCCTATAGACTCATGAGTTAAGGAAATAAATGTTTATTTTTGATTCATCAAATTTTTTCTTTGGATTACCCTTTATGAGTTACCCCTAACATTCCTTTTCTTCCAGCCAATGGCCGATAATAGGAGGACTCGGGCTAACAACCGTTGTGAAGATCAGTGTGATGACTGTACTAATGAGATGCCAAATCCAAAGGGAGCGGGAATCGCGAACTCCTTCATGCTTCTCTCTAAAATAACTGAAGTTTTGAATAGAAACACGAGAAAAGAGGAACGTTCAACCCCCCCCCCCAAGAAAGAACAAGTCGCTATCGAGAGCTTCATGAGACAAAGGCCTCCTACTTTTAGTGGATCATCTGATCCCACGATCACTGAACAATGGATCAACTCCATTGAAAAGATCTTCTCCATCCTTCAATGTTCTGAACAAAAGATGGTTCTCCTGGATGCTTATCGTATGGAGGGTGGAGCTGATCAATGGTGGACGTTGATCAAATATACGAAGCTTGAGGAGGAGATCGAGGTTTTTTAATGGAAGGAATTCTAGAAGATGTTTTTCGATAAATATTTTCCATGCACCCTCCGGCTTAAGATTGAATGGGACTTCCTTTCCCTCAAGCAAAAAGATGAGGAATCCGTTGGAGCGTACGAGGCAAACTTCACAAGGCTTTCATGATACGCTTCAGGCATTTTTGCTACCTCTGAATGCAAGGTTGATCGCTTCTTTGGTGGGATGAATCCTAGCTTGCGGAAAGCATGAGTGATCTGTGACTTCGACAGCTCTGAGTAAATTGTCTGATTTGCCCTCAAAGTCGAAATGGATATCATAGAATCACAGGGGTATCATGGGAATAAGAAGTGTAAGGTGGACTTCAATGCTGGTCGGCCGATGGATAAATCCAATGGCGCTGAGAAGTTCTAGCACCCCACTTTCCAAAAGTGATGAAAGAAACACCCTAGAAATTTCCTTAAGGGGACGATTAAATGCTTCAGGTGTGGAAGAGAAGGGAACCTAGCTGTTAACTGTCGGCAAGAGGGACCCATGGCTGTGATAGAGGAGAGGAAAACACCGTTCGAACATCAACGCATTGTTCAATGCTATAAATGCAAAGAACTGGGTCATATTGCAAATCAGTGCCCTAATCCAACGGTTTTCTGAGGCAACCAGCAACCTCCAAGACAGCAAGTAAGGGATTTTGCCATCACTTCTGCTAAAGTGAACCCCAACAACTAAGTGGTGATAGGTATGCTAGTTATTCATTAAAGAATAGTGAACACACTTTTTGATTCATGTTCTACGCATTCTTTTATATCTCGAATGTTTATTAGAATAATCCCAGCACCACCACAAATCATGGAAGTAAAGTTGTCTGTGAGTACGACAAATGGGGCAATCATTGTATCCCATGAATTTAAGTCCTCCCCTGTTATAATCTATGGATTGAATTTCCTGGCGAACCTCATCATACTCCCTTGGGTGGAATTTGATGCAATTCCTGGCATGGGTTAGATTTCCTTATATAGAGCCAACAAAAAATTTCAGGAGAGGGAAATCACACTCCATATAGAGAATCGACCCCCGATTCTTTACAAGTTTCAGGAGGAAGATGAATCTCCTTTAGCTCCATCATCTCAAGCATGGATATTACTTCCCAATGAGAATGCGTATCTGGCTCAGATGATTGAGTCCAAAGATGAAACCATCCTTGGTGAAATTCCTATTGTGAGGGAATTCGCTGAAGTGTTTCCCGAGGAACTTCCATGTCTTCCTCCAAGAAGAGATGTTGAGTTCTCAGTTGAACTTATAGCTGGGGCGCTACCAATATCCAAGACTCCGTAGAGAATGGCTATTGTAGAGCTTGAGGAGATGAAGAAACTACTACAGGAGAATCTGAATAAAGGGTTTATACGCCCATGTGTTTAACCATGGGGTGCAGCAGTCCTCTTCATCAAGAAGAAGGATGGATCAATGCGGCTTTTCATCGATTATCGTGAACTTAACAAAACCATGATAAAGAACAAGTATCATCTCCCACGAATCGATGACTTGTTTGATCATCTTCTTGGGGCACAATACTTCTCCAAGGTGGACTAGCGGTCCAGATATTATCAAGTAAGGGTGAAGAAGGAAGATGTCCCCAAGACTGCTTTTTATACAAGATACGGGCAATATGAATTCATAGTAATGCCTTTCGGATTATCCAATCCTCCTGAAATATTTATGTACATGATGAACAGAGTCTTTATAGATTACCTTGACATATTTTTGGTAGTATTTATAGATGATATTCTAATATACACCAAAACCATGGAGGATCATGAGGAGCATTTAAGAACTGTACAGGAGACTTTGCGCAAGGAGAAGCTCTATGCAAAGTACAGAAAGTGTGAGTTCTGGTTGAGGGAAGTCTCATTCTTGGCCATATCATCATAAGAAATGGAATATCTGTGGACCCCTCTAAAACAAATGCAATTGAGGGATGGTCGAGGCCAACATCGGTAACAGATATGCATAGATTCTTGGGGTTAGCTGGATATTATAGACGATTTGTGAGAAATTTCTCATGATTTTCCACCCCTCCTGCCATGAAAGCTCGAAAGGGAGTAAAGTTTTCTTGGAGTGATGAATGCAAAGAAAGCATTAAGGATTTGAAAAGGAGGCTTATCACTGCACATGTTCTCACTTTACCCACAAGTGGGGAACTTTTTGTGGTATTATGTGATGCATCAAAGAAGGACTTAGGTTGTGTGCTGATGGAGAATGATAAAGTGATATCCTATGCCTCAAGGCAGTTGAAACTTCATGAGCGAAACTATCCAACGCATGATCTGGAGTTGGAGGCTACATCGTTGCCTTGAAAATATGGCGGCACTTTCTCTATGGAGAGAAATGTGAGATATATACTGACCACATGAGTCATAAATATATATTCACACAGAAAGATCTTAATATGCACCAGAGAAGATGGATAGAGCTCATAATGGAATATGACTGTTCAATACATTACCACCCTGGGAAAGCGAAAAAGTTGAAAGATGACCAATGTATAAAGGATCCTGAGATTCTGTTAATGATGAGAATTGAGAAGGATCCAATATTCTTAGAATTGATTAAGATGGACGTGGGAATCATAAAGAAGGGAAGATCATCAATCCTTTCACAAATGATTGCTCAACCAACTCTTTTGGAATGGGTAAAAGATGCTCAAAAGGATGATGTGGGAATTGAAGAAAAAGTGGAAGCTATCAAAAAGGATAAATCCTCAGCGTTTAATGTTAATGAAGAAGGAATATTGCGGTTTGGGAAAAGACTATGTGTTCCATCAAGTCCGGAACTGAAGAAGGAACTTTTTGATGATGCACATAGTTCAAATTTTTCTATTCAACCAGGGAGCACAAATATGTATCGAGATCTATGAGAAAAATTTTGGTTGGATAATGTGAATAAGGAGATCACCGAATATACATCAAAGTGCCTGGTGTGTCAGCAAGTGAAGGCAGAGAGGAAGAAGTCTAAGGGGATGATGCTACCATTGCCCATACCAGAATGGAAATGGGAGAACATCACCATGGACTTTGTCATCAGACATCCAAGAACATCCAAAGGCAAAAATGAAATCTGGGTTGTTTGGGATCGTCTTACAAAGACTGCACACTTCATTGCTATTCGAGAGGATTTCTCTTTGGATCAACTGGCGCAGATATATATCAGGGATGTGGTAAGGTTTCATGGAGTACCACTATCTATTGTGTCTGACCGAGATCCAAGATTCACCTCTATGTTTTGGAAGAGTCTTCAACATGCTCTGAATACTGAATTGAATTTCAGTACGGTCTATCATCCTCAAACTGATGGCCAATCCGAGCGGACTATCCAAACACATGAGGATATGTTTAGAGTGTGCTCAAAGGACATTGATTAAGGATGAGATCTATTGGATCGAATATATAGATATGTATGTCTATTAGATGGAACAATACAAGAGGGGGTGAATTGTAGGTTTAAAAACCTTTGAGTTTTAGAAACTAAGAGATTAGTTTAAATGATCTTAAACTAATACAAATACAAACACCCACAATTTTATTGAATATAGAAAGGTATGATTTATTGTAATACTAATGTAATGTAAAACAATTGTATTCAAGATGAACACAATAATCAGAGTTATACAAAGATGAATGATTCTACCTTAAAGCGTATAGAATCAATTAATACAATATGTAATAGAATGATTGTAATTGAAACAATTACAATTGAATATGTAAAGAAGAAAGGAAACAATACGGATTCCTTTCTAATACAAGTAACATCGGAAATGTAAAAGAATTAAAATTCTTTTAACGCAAAGAGAAGGGTTATCCTTTAACCTAGGATAAAAGGTCTGTCTCACCAACACCTTGGTGATCCCTCGATACGATGATCGGATTGTCTGTCGGCCTATCCCTGGCAGCCCTCGATACAATGATCAGCCCATCTGTCTGCCTATCCCCGGTAGCTCTCAATACGATGATCGGCACGTCTGTCTACCTATCCCCGGCAGCCCTCGATACGATGATCGGTAAGTCTGTCTGCCTATCCCCTGCAGCCCTCGATACGATGATCGGCACGTCTGTCTGCCTATCCCCGGTAGCCCACAATTTTGTAGGTAATCGACACCTCTATCATTCAATTTCATGAAAGCCTCTGATACGATGATCGGACGCACAAAGCAGATGAGAGAAGTCACAGAATCTCTCTCTAGAATCTTTATTGAAGCAAAGTATCACATTTCTTCCACAACGTCTCATTCGTTTTCTAGATCTTGTTCTTCTCTCGGCTTCAAATGACCTCCTATTTATAGGCCTCGGGTTCCAACGATCATGTTGCCTCCAATGGTCATATTTCTCTGAAAAACTCGGAGGGACATGGACACCTGTCATCATAACAGTCATATTGAAACCAAAAGCACAACATCATTTTGATTAGTTTGTAACTAACTCAACGACATCGTATTGGTTAAAACGGGATATATATATCAATGATAAGAAATGGTACGATTCTTATGAAACAAGTGCTTTTGACAATATACCAAAACAAGTAATGAAAATCTGAATAGCACAGCCAGTACGATACGATATGGTCAGTACGATCAGCATGATCAGTATGATCATCATTGTACTATACTATAAACATGATAGAAGACAATTGTAATTTCCACAATATGATAGAATACATTTTTTGATTTGCAAAACATGATATAGAAGTCAAAAGAGGACTTTTGACTCAACAATCTCCCCCTTTTTGGAAAGCACGACACACAATGTAAATAAAACAAGAAATACTTATCTCCCCTACAGTTATTGGAAACTCTTCTGAATATGAATTCGAATACAACTAACTCCCCCTTAGTTATGGACTTTCCTAAGGATTTTATTCGTAAATTTTCATTAAGAGTGTTGTAAAGCATTATTCCCCTTTTATAAAACATTCTCCCCCTTTGTAAACATTCTCCCCCTTTTTGATTTACAAAAATAAAGGGGTAATCTTGAATTGTCTGAAAGAGTTAGAAAATAAACACAAGATAATGGATAAAAGAAATGAATCATAAAAGTTATTACAAAACAAAGACAGCTTTCAAAGGAAAAAAAATACAAGTCATTTGTTTTCTCTTTACTTATCCTTTTTTATGCGCTCATGAAGAACAACTTTCATTTTTTGATTTCTTTCTTGTCTTCAGAAATTGATTCACACTGAGTTCTGAGAAGTTCTTGTTGGTCCGCAAAAATTTGATCTTGATTCTTGATAGTCTCCTCCTAGACTCTGATTACTTCTTCAAGGGTATAAATTCTATTTTGCAGATTCATGATATCTTTGGATAACACAGAATTTTGTTTCTTCAACAAAAAAATTTCATCCTTGAAAGATGAAACCTTCGAGAATTCAGATTGGAGAGCATTTATTCTCTCTTGAAAATCTTTCACTGAAAAAACATCGGCTCTTTGAGAAGACAAAAGATTCAACCTTTCAACTGTTTCTCTGTCAAGCTTATTGAAAGCATTTGCAAGTTCATTTGAAAACCATCTTATATCTTCAATTGCTATCTCATTATCATTGATTTAGCTCTCTGTTTTGTACGACCACTTGGTCATTTTGTTACAGGCCTTCTTATGAGCAACCGAACATTCTGAAAGAACTTTCAAATCGGCTTCAACTAACAAAACATTCTTTCTTAATTCTTTTACAGAGCCAAACTTCTTCTTTTGATTGTCAGTAATAAAATCAATCTTCCCTTCCAGCCTCGGGAAATATGGAATTGTCTTCTCAACCCTTCTCAAAACATGAACAATGTAATCTCTCTTTTTGAGAGAGATTGTATGTTCTGAATCAGTATCTTCATCGTACGATGCCAGTTCATTTGATCGGCTTGAGTCAACAACTAGCTGTTTTCCTTTTGCTTTTTCTTTCTTCTTTCTTTCTTCTTCCACTTTATCACTAATGACAACAACTTTATCAGTGTGAGAGTATTGAGATCCTTTCTTTTCTTGAGATGTCATTCTGTCCGGAGTTTGTGCTTGATCGGTATGAGGAGTTTGTTGAACACCTTCACTCATCTTTTGAACCGATTCCTACTTACTCTTCTTTGAACTCTGAAGTAATTCTAAAAGAAAATATCCTTCCTCTTCTTCCACTTCTTCTATGTTTCCCATCATCTGTTTTCCTTTCTCAGGGAGACTCTGTACGATGGGCTCTTGATGCACTTCTTCCGTTAGTTGAGCACTAGCATCCTCAACCATTTTCAAAACTTTAGAGATATCTAAGTCAAGAGCCTTTCCTTTCAACACAGTTTTATTTTTATTCTCATCCTTAAGAGTTTCTTCTACCCTTATTCTTTCTGAAAAAGCCTCAGCAGGGTCAAGACCGAACATTGGATCACCTTCATTTCTCTATTCCTTATCCTTTCTCCATTTGGATACAACCTCCTTACTGTACCTCGGCTTCTTCTTGGGATTTGAACTGGTTTGCGGATCAGACTTTTGAGTAACACCAGTAGACTGAGTGTCTTTGGCTGTCATAGGTTTCGATTGATTCTAAGCCAAGTCAGCTTCTACATCTCTGACAAAAAGTTTTGAATTTTGATCAAAACAAACATTCAACTTTTTCATAGTACTTTTTCTAATCCAAGAGGGCTTCAAATCTATGGGGTTTCCTTTCAAAGGAATGTTACAAAACTTCATACTTTCAAGAATGAACTTCATAAGGATGGCTAGATACATAATCATTTGCGACTTAATCCCTCCTGTCTTGACATTCTTTATGGTTTCAAAAACATACCCCATGAGATTTACTTTTCTCAAATTTTCAAGATAGTCAAGCATAAATATATCAGAATCTTTTAGAGTTTCTCTATCCCCTTTCCTTGGAATAAGAAAACCTTGCATCCATAAAGTGACAAACCGATTGTCCGGGGAAAGATGCGACACTTTCCATTTCACTTCATTAATAAAAACAAATACTTTTTCAGAACTTTCTCCATTAGACGTACCAACTTCCTCTGGTAGTTTATGAGATGGACAGAAAGAATCCCCTTCAGTTGAGACATTTAGAAAATGAGATGCTTGTTTAAAAACATAGACAACTTTCTATCGTACACAACAAAATTGATTGTCATGTCTCTGTCGAAAGGTACGGTTTTTTTAAAATTGACAAACATCATCAAAGAGAACTGGATCTTGAGAAACAGGTCTTTCAACACAAAAATGTTCCCTTCCTTGAAACAGAATGATTCTTCTGATTGTGGAATAATACGAATCAAAAAAGTCTCGAGAAACTAACCTTTCTCTGTTAAATTCTTTCTCTGTAAAAGTCTTTGAAGACATTTCGGCAGGAGTGTTAGCAGAGGATTGAGACATAAAGGTGATGCCGATGAAAGATCGCATGATGTATTAAAACAATGAGGCAAAGCTTCAACGTATATCCTGAAAAAAAAAACGATGTGGGTTTGGGGAGGGGGGGATATTTATAGGCAATATGGGGCGACCTTTGATCTTCTATGGTAAAGATTGTAGGAAATAAGATCAATGGTTGGGATTTAAAATGAAAGAAAAAAATTTAAAAAATATATACCTACCGGAGAATGTAATGTGATTTTTGATTTTAGTAGAATTCAAAAAAACCACAAACGAACGAATAAAAACAATCGTCATGTAGATGGGAAAGAAAGTCATTACCATGAACTGATAATCCGATGGAAAACAATCTCGTTACCATGAACTGACAAGCCGATGGAAAACAATCTCAATACCATGAACTGACAAGCCGATGGAAAACAATCTTGTTACCATGAACTGACAAGCCGATGAAAAACAAACTTGTTACCATCATCGGAAAGTATGATGGAAAATAAATTCATTACCATCATCGGTCGATACGATGGAAAAGAAATTTGTTACTATCATTGGTCGATACGATGGAAAAGAAATACATTACCATCATCGGTCAATATGATGGAAAAGAAATTTGTTACAATCATCGGTCGATACGATGGAAAAGAAATTCGTTACCATCATCGGTCGATACAATGTAAAAGAAATTCGTTACCATAATCGGTCGATACGATGGAAAAGAAATTTGTTACCATCATCGGTCGATACGATAGAAAAGAAATTCGTTACCATCATCGGTAGATACGATGGAAAAGAAAATACAATAAACTGAAAAGATAAATCTAAAAATGTCAATACGATAAACAGAAAAGAAGTCTAAAACAATCAATACGATAAACAAAAAACACATATCAAGGAAAAATAAAAAACATAAGATAAGATGTAATAAACTTAGAATCATAGAAAGAAATGTTCTCCCCCTTTCTACGAAGAGTTTTTTAATGTTAAGAGAATTGTGAAACAGGAAGTAGATATGAATGATTATTTAAATGTTATATTTCCTAGCTTCTGTTTTATAAACTCAAATCTATCGAATGGTAATGGCTTTGTAAAAATGTCAGCAATTTGTTCTTGTGTTCCGATAAATTGTAGAATAATATCTCCTTTTTGTGTGTGATCTCTAAGAAAGTGATGCCTAATATCTATGTTTTTTGCACGAGAGTGGTGTGCTGGGTTTTTACTAAGAGCTATGGCACTTGTATTATCACAAAGAATTTGAATTTTGGAGAAACTGAATCCATAGTCAGTGGGTGTGTGTTGCATCCACAATACTTGAGCACAACAACTTCCAACTGCTACATATTCAGCTTCAGCAGTGGATAGTGCTACTGAGTGTTGTTTCTTGCAGGACCAAGAAACCAGAGAATCTCCTAAGAAATGAAATCTTCCAGATGTACTTTTTCTATCCATTCTACAACCACCAAAGTCAGCATCTGAAAAACTTTTTAAAACAAAATCATTCCCAGAGGAGTAAAAAAGACCTAAATCCATAATTAATTTTAAATACCAAAAGATTCTCTTTACGGCTTCTAAATGAGACACTTTTGGATTAGATTGATATCTTGCACATAAGCATATAGAAAACATTAAGTTGGGTCGACTAGCTTTCAAGTATTGAAAACATCCAATCATACCTCTAAAGATTGTCTAATCTACTGGTTTCCCAGTTTTTCATCAAGATCAAGTGTATTTGAGGTACCAATTGGAGTGCTAATACTTTTAGTTTTGTCAAATCCATACTTTTTGAGTAAGCCTTTAA
The DNA here is from genome assembly GCA_963277665.1 of Viscum album. Taxonomy (NCBI): domain Eukaryota; kingdom Viridiplantae; phylum Streptophyta; class Magnoliopsida; order Santalales; family Viscaceae; genus Viscum; species Viscum album. Next base: position 2,069,222,714 of record OY728160.1, read on the forward strand.
TATACTTATGTTGAGATATATATGTTCCTTCTGGTTTTTGAGAAATTTGAAATCCTAAAAAGAATGTTAACTCACCCATCATACTCATTTCAAACTCAGATTTCATTAAATTTGCAAAAGAATCAGTTAAAGATTTCTGTGTTGATCCAAATATGATGTCATCAACATAGACTTAAACAATAAAAACATTTTTTTCCACTTTTATAAAAACTGTGGGATCTTTTGTACCTTTTGTATAATTGTTTTGTAAAAGAAATCTTGTAAGTCTATCATACCATGCTCTAGGGGCTTGTTTAAGACCATATAGAGCCTTGGTAAGTTTAAAAACATGATCAGGATGTTTTGGGTCTTAGAAACCAAGAGGTTGTTCGAAAAAAACTTCTTCTTGAACAAAACAATTTAGAAAAGCTCATTTGACATCCATTTGAAATAGTTTGAAATTGAAATATGCTGCATAGGCTAATAGAATACGAATAGATTCATGTCTGGCTGCAGTAGCATATGTTTTTTCATAGTCTATTCCCTCTTGTTGATTGTTTCCTTTAGCAACAAGTCTTTCTTTATTTCATAAAATGATTCCATTTTCATCACATTTGTTTCTGAAAACACATTTTTCACCAATTACAATTGTTTCTTTAGGTCTATCAACTAAAGTCCGGACTTGATTCCTTTCAAATTAATTTAGTTCATCTTTCATTGCTTTGATCCAATCATCATCACCTAAGGCCTAACTTGGACTTTTAGGTTCAAATTGGGAAAGAAAATCAAGATGTTATATTTCATTTATTAAAGAATGTCTGGTCCTTACAGGTTGATTTACATCACCAATGATGTTATCACTGGGATGATTCCTCAGAAACAATTGATTTGGGTTTTGTAAAACCTGTTCATCAACATATGGTAGAATATCTTCTGTGGTAAATGTATCAGGAATACTTTCTTGAATATTTTCCTTATCAGAAGGATCTTTTATCAATGATCGATAATCAGTTTTTGAAAACACATCTGAGGATGTTGGATTGGGTTGATTAAAATCAAAAGGATTAGTTTCATTGAATTTTACATGTACTGTTTCCTCAACAATACAAGTGTTTTTATTGAACAATCTATACGCCTTTGAAGTTGTAGAAAGCCTAGAAAGATTCCTTCATTAGATTTTGGTTCAAATTTGTGTAGATTATATTTTGTATTCAGAATGAATACTTTGCATCCAAAAACATTGAGTTATGAGACTTTTGGTTTTCGGCCAGTCCATAACTCATAAGGGGTTTTATTAAGAAATGGTCTAGTTAAAACACGATTTATAGTATAACAGGAAGTACTAATAGCTTCAGCCCAAAAGTGCTTAGCAATTGAGTATTCACTCAACAGGGTTCGAGTCATTTCCTGAGGAATACGATTTCTTCTTTCAACAACACCATTTTGCTGAGGTGTTCTTGGAGCTGAGAAATTGTGAGTAATACCTTTCTTACTAAAAAAAGTTTCAAAATCTGATTTTTGAAATTTACCACTATGATCACTATGAATAGTTATCAATGGTAGGTTTTTCTCATTTTTAACTTGGGCTCTAAAAGTTTTGAAATAGGAAAAGGCTTCAGATTTCTTTGTGAGAAATTAGACCCATGTAAATCTAGTAAAGTCATAAACTAAAACAAATACATAGTATTTGCCTCCAATGCTTCCAGATTGTGAAGGACCAAAAAGATCCATATGCACTAGCTATAATGCATTAGAAGTTGAAACTTCATTAATTGATTTAAAGCTAGTTTTATGTTCCTTTCCAAATTGACAAGGATCACAGACTTTTGAAGAATCATTTCTAAGGTCCGGTAGCCCTTTCACAAGTCTTTTCTTTGAGAGTTTACTAAGGTTTCTCAGATTACAGTGTCCTAGTCTCCTATTCCATAGCCATGATTGGTCGTCTATTGCACTTAAGCAGGGTATGTTTTGGCCCCTAAGGTCTTCTAAGTTAATAGTGTAAACACTCTCTTGCCTATGGGCAGATAGAATGAACTCATCCTTTGAATTGTGTACTAGAGACTTATCATTTCTAAAATTCACAAGGTAACCTTCATCACATAATTGACTAATGCTAATGAGATTGTGCGTAAGACCTTTAACAAACAAAACATTTGAGATAAGAACTTTTCCATGAAAAACGATATTACCTATACCAACAATCTTTCCTTGAGAATTATCTCTGAAGGTAACTTTTCCACCTTTTGTTTTGATAACCTTTTCAAAGAGATCTTTGTTTCCAGTAATGTGTCGAGAAAAACCAATATCCATGTACCAAACATTCTTATTGGTACATTTCTCTTTTTCCTGAAAAAGAAACAATTAGATTTTCAGAATCCAAAATTGTTTGGATTCAGAAGGGTTAGATAAAAGAATTTTAGGAATCCACAATTGTTTTCCAAAATGAGCTTTATGAAACCCTAAAGATTGAGTTTTTTTAAGAGAACAATCTCTTCTACAGTGTCCACCATATTGACACTTAGAACAGAAGATGGTTTTTTGAGGAAAAAAATATTTATTGCTAAAAACAGGTTTGGAATAAGTATAACCAAGACCAGAACGCTTTCTCAAAGGTCTAATTTGAGAGTACATCCTGTCAATGTTTTCCTTTCCATGCGTAAAGATTGACAAAAATTTCTTCAAAGATAAAATCTCTGACTTTAGTTTTAAAACAAAATTCTTATTTTCTAAAACATTTAAATTTGAACTAGAGTTAGGTTCTAAAATGTTTTTCTTTGAAATTATAGTTTCAAAATCCTTAGAAACTTTATCCTTATCAGATTTAACTTTATCAAGGGTTATTAAAATACTTTCAAAATCAGAAGTTTTCACATCAAGATCTTTAGAAAGATCTGATACTTCTTTAGTCATGATTGAAATTCTATAATTTCCTTTCTCGAGTTTCTTTTTGAGCTTTGAATTTTCATTTTCAAGTAATTTACCAAATCGAGATACTTCTTAAAAAGTAGGTAATGTATCATCTTCTGATGATAAAGATTCATCATTTGATGATTCATAATATATATTATCAGTACAATTTGCATTCAAAGAAACATTTGTAATAGCTTCAGCGTTATGTACCTTAGCCATGAGACAATGATCTTTAATTGGTAATCTGGCTAAAAGTCCAATATTCCTCTGTCCTGATGTCTCATATTCTGAAGAATCATCTGAGGAATCACTATCACTTGCACTCCAGGTATCATTTTCCTTCATAACATTCCTTGTCTTATAAAACATTTTCTTGTTTCTTTGAGAGTTTTTTTACTTTCTATCATTCCTTTTCAGTAAAGGACAATCGGGCCTTATATGTCCTGCTTTATTACATTCATAACAAGTTACTTCTGAATCTTTCTTATCCTTCCTATCTTTCTTTTTGAATCTATATTGGAAGTCTTTGTTTCCCAAAATCTTGTTCATCCTTCGTGCACGATTGGCTAATTTATTATCTGAAATATCACAATCACTTGAATCAGATATATCTTTTTTGGATTTGGATCTTATAATCCTTTCATGTGTTTTAGCTTTAGATGCAAAGGCTACACTTCCATTTCCGTTCTTCTTTTTGTTGAAATCAACATCTCTCTTGATTCTTTTCTCGTGCTGTAAAAGAGTTCCATAGAGTTCATCTAGAGAAATCATAGAAACTTTCATGTTTTCATCAATAGTGGTCCTTTTTGACTCCCATTCATTTGGCATTATATCTATAATCTTATCAACTAGAGCTTCATCATCAAATCATTTTTCTCCCATAGATTTTAAGATGTTGACAATTTTCATAAAGCTTTGTTGCACTTTACATACTGGCTCTCCATATGGAAAAACAATTCCATGATACTCTGCTCGAAGCATTGCTCTCCTTGTTTCTATTACCTTGGATGTACCAAAATGAGTGACTTCTAATTTCTTCCAAATATAGTTGGCTGCTTCACATGAAGATATTTGACTGTATATATTCCTGGTCATAGAGCATAATAGAGTATTGCGTACCTTGTAATTCAGTTGATATTCTTGCTTCTCCTGGTTGGTGATAGTACTAACTTCTTTGTCATGAATTTTGTAACCTCCAGTAAGCGTAATAAAATTTTCTAGACCATTTTTGATAATTAATGTCTTCATACGATCACTCCAGTACTCATAATCATTTCCATCAAAGATTGGTGTTCTAGAAGGATTCAGATTATCTATTGACCCAATGTTCATACCTGCCATCTAATAAAACAAAAAAACCTTTTCCACACCCCATGTTAGTGTAGTAAGTATTTAAAAAATATGAAAGAAACATAACAAGTAATATAAATCAATGTAAATCCTCCTCTGATACCAATTGTTGGATCGAATATTTAGATATGTATGTCTATTAGATGGAACAATAAAAGAGGGGGGGTGAATTGTAGGTTTAAAAACCTATGAGTTTAAGAAACTAAGAGATTAGTTTAAATGATCTTAAACTAAAACAAATACAAACACCCACAATTGTATTGAATATAGAAAGGTATTATGTATTTTAATACTAATGTAATGTAAAACAATTGTATTCAAGATGATCACAATAAACAGAGTTATACAATGATGAATGATTCTACCTTATAGCGTATAGAATCAATTAATACAATATGTAATATAATGATTGTAATTTAAACAATTACAATTGAATATGTAAAGAAGAAAGGAAAAAATACGAATTCCTTTCTAATACAAGTAACATCGGATATGTAAAATAATTACTATTCTTTTAACCCAAAGAGAAGGGTTATCATTTCACCTAGGTTAAAAGGTCTGTCTCACCAACACCTTGGTGAGCCCTCGATACGATGATCGGACTGTCTGTCTGCCTATCCCTGGCTTCCCTCGATACGATGATCGGCATGTCTGTCTGCCTATCCCCGGCAGCCCTAGATATGACGATCGGCACGTCTGTCTGCCAATCCCCGACAGCCCTCGATACGATGATTGACACGTCTGTCTGCCTATCCCCGGCAGCCCTCGATACGATGATCGGCACGTCTGTCTGCCTATCCCCAGCAGCCCTCGATTTTGTAGGTAATCGGCACCTCTGTCTTTCAATTGCTTGAAAGCCCTCGATACGATTATCAGACGCACAAAGCAGATGAGATAAGTCACAACATCTCTCTCTAGAATCTTTATTGAAGCAAATTATCACAGTTGTTCCACGATGTCTCATTTGTTTTCTAGATCTTGTTCTTCTCTCAGCTTCAAGTGACCTCCTATTTATAGGCCTCGGGTTCCAATGGTCATGTTGCCTCCAACGGTCATATTTCTCTAAAAAACTCGGAGGGACTTGGACACCTGTCATAATAACGGTTATATTGAAGCAGAAAGCACGACATCATTTTGATTAGATTGCAACTAACTCAACGACATCGTATTGGTTAAAACAGGATATATATATATCGATGATAAGCAATGGTACGATTCTTATGAAACAAGTGCTTTTGAAAAAGTACCAAAACAAGTAATGAACATCTAAATAGCAGAGTCAGTACGATACAATATGGTTAGTACGATCAGCACGATCAGAACGATCAGCATGATCAGTACAATCAGCATGATCAGTACGATCAGCATGGTCAGTACGATCAGCATGATCAGAACGATCATCATTATACGATACGATAAACATGATATAAGACAATTGTAATTTCCAAAATATGATAGAATACATTTGTGATTTCCAAAATATGATATAGAAGTCAAAAGAGGACTTTTGACTCAACAGGATCAACATCTTCCTCTGGTTGAGTTCTTTTATAATAACTGTTTCCACTTGAGCATCCAAATGGCAACATATGAAGCCCTGTATGGGAAAAGGTGCAGAACAATAACATGTTGGGATGAGGTCAGTGAACATAATATTCTTGGACCAGAAATGGTCGAAGAAATGATGTAGAAGGTGAAATCCATTTAGCAACATATCAAGGCATCCCAGAGTCGACAGAAGAGGTATGCCGATAATTGTTGACGAGACATTGAGTTTAAAGTTGGAGACATGGTTTTTTTATGCATATCTCTGTGGAAGAAGGTCATGAGGTTTGTAATGAAAGGTAAGTTAAGTCCAAGGTACATCAGTGCCTTTGAGTTTCTTGCTCGTGTTGGGGTTGTGGACTATCGACTAGAACTTCCACCTAATATGTCCAATGTACATGATGTATTTCATGTATCCCTCTTAAAGAAGTACATACCGGACCCTTCACATGTACTCTCTTCTGAGGTGGTACAATTGGAAGACGATCTTTCTTTTGAGGAGAAACCAGTGAAGATCATAGATCGTAGAGAAAAAGATCTACTAAATAAGACAATGCCCCTCATCAAGGTGTTGTGGAGAAACCACAAGTTTGAAGAAGTGACTTGGGAATCGGAAGATATGATGAAACTGAGTTACCCACATTTGTTTTAGTGTGGGAAGAGGATAATTTCAAGGGAGAAATTTCTTAAGGGGGGAATATTGTAACGACCCAAAGTTTCATTAATGGAAAATCCCTCTTGATCTAGTTAAATGTCTCATTATGAAAAATGTTTTTATAAGATGTCAACTCCATTGGTTTTATGTTATGTATTTTGACCGTTGTTAATATAGCCGTTGGACAGTGATCACACGATTACTATAAACATAAGGCTTTAACGAACCCAATTTTATTCAGACAAAAGATGTGATGGCCTCATCTAGTAGAATGTCCCCATACAAAGCCATTTTGTCAGAGCTCGGAAAATAGGTGGCATCCTTGGGCTTCGCCCTTGATCAATCCCAAGATGAGCTTCACCATGTCATGCTCGAATGGGACCGTCTACGGGAAAATTGGAAGTTGATAGAGATTACCACTCGAGCGATGTTATCCGAGCCACCCCAATAGTCTGTCAACATCGCACACCTTACCATTAGGTCTTATGCAGCTATTTTAAGGGGTTCTGTATCAAAAAAGTAGTACTATGTTCATGTAAATTATTTATGTATATTATAATGAACATAATTTCTAGTCATTTTTGATACATTGTGAATAGTTTTTAAAGTAGAAATGGTGTTTTTTGTGATTATTTAATTAACAAATCGATTTTATTATATTAAGGGATTTTTGAATTAAATATTATTTTTTTAATAAAATAATAATATTATTATTGAATTAATTTTTATTAAATATAAATGATCTTATAATTTTATGAATGCAATTAAAATGTTATATTAAGGTTTGAATTCCATTTCTGTCAAACCCCGTGAATTTTCGAGAAATGTTGGTTTTTATTTTCAAAGTGAAAATTAACATATTTAGAAAGTTTATTTACATAATATAAGTCATTTCTGGAATCAGGATGTCGAAATTATCCAATGGTAAAATTTTCATAATTTTCTGAGACAGTAAAATGTTTGGGTAAAAATTAAATACTATTTAAATATATAATGTGTTATATGACATCATAATGACCCAATTGTGATGTAATAAATTTCCATAATCCTTATGTTCGGACAATTTATGTTTTATCATTAAAATAATCTGATTGTGGGTTTGATTGAGTTACTTTTCAAAGCATTAATGGACCCCTCAAGACATATTCAACACTTTTCCTTTTAAAAATAATTTCCATGGGAGTGTGGCTCACCTCCACATAAGCAACCTTATAATTTTAAGAATTTCAGACTTGGACCTTATATAATATTGTGTTCATATTCTCTTTTCCAAAAACCATGGGCAAAAACCACGGGATGGTTTGTGGTTTGGATTAATTTATTGTAAGGGGACACAAACCTAAATAATAAAGAATATTCCCTCACATTTCCAATATAAACCCACCCAAGCTACCTCTTAATCCTCACTAAAATCCCTTGGAGTTCATCCAACCTATGCCCTAACCTCTCTATATTCCTCCAATGGTGACCCAAGATCCCAAGAATCCTCTCACAATCCTCTCTCTAGCCATTGGAAGCACACTTCCAAGTAAGGGTTTTTTCTTCCTTTCTCATTTTTGTCAATTTTCATTAACTTGTTTTTCCCTTTTAATTTCAATTATGAATGTTGGGGTATTGTTTTTCACCTCCCCCATACTTACCACTTATTTTTTGAATGATGGGAGGCCCCTTTCTCTCTCATTAAAAGCCTCCCATGTACACATGTTACTATGTTGAAATTCCGAAAGGAACTTCTCTTTCTTCTTTTACATTTAAGCAAATAATTTTGTATCATGAATATAAATTCCATTAAAAATGTTGGGACATGTATCTATATGACCTCCTTACTGTAAATTACATGTAAATATGATGATGAACCCCTTTATCTCTCATCAACCTTTTTTATGAATTCTTATGTCACGCTGTTACGCTGCCGAAATCACACCGATTTTTCTAAGCCAATGTCATTGTGTAGTGAATACCATGCCCATTTCTCTGTCAAGGGTATTCACCTTAATGCACATTTACATATTGATTATAATGTTTCATGTATTAATTCCACATTACTTTATCATGGAATAAATTATTATTTTTTATGACTCCATGTTTTATGATCCATGTGGCACACTTATGCAAAAAATTAAATGTTTAAGAAGGGTGAGCCCTTAAAGAGCTCCAATGCATTGGGTAAAGTATAGTATCATGATACATCATGTGAAATGAGTGTTTACTCATGCTAATAAAAGTGAAACGAGGGTTTACTCTTTCTTCATGTGCAATGAGGGTTTACTCATGCTTTATGGGCAATGATCCTTGGCTCATGCTAATTCCATGTTAAGTGTTGTTTCCACATTTACATGTTAGGATTATCATGCTTTATCATGAATTTATGTTAATGTTTATTTTATGCTCTATTGATATCCATATTGTCTATCATGTATTGTACTCTTCATGTTATTCCATGTGTACTCCCTTACTGGGCTTTATAGCTCACACTTTTCTTATGCATGTCCTCAGGTTATCCCATGCAATGCTATGTACGAGGGAATGTAGTGGTCATGTAAAGGAAATTTTCAGTAAAGTTGTTGTATTTTATGATTTAAGTTTTTATGTAATGATCCAAAGCCCCAATGACACTAAACCTCTCTATATTCTTTGTTTTATCAAGTGATGTTTTATGTTACAAATCTTGTTTAAGTTTTATTAAAAAGTAGGGTTGTCATACCTTCTATCTAGGGTTTCTTCCTTGAATGAGTGTTTAAATGGACAGAAATTAAGTTTTCATACATAAAATTTACATTGTTGTTTCTTTGTTCAATATTTGTTTAGGGTTTTATTTCATTACCCTGTGGTGTGGTGGTAGTGCCGTTGATGTTTCACACTATGATTTGAGATTTTGGGAATATAATATTAGTGATTCCATGTGTAAATATTCTTTTATGAGGTATCTTTTCTTTCATAACCTTCATAGCTAGTGTCGTACATATTGGGAGTGGTGTGAGAATTAGTCTTCATAGAATTGGTTATGTGTTTTATTTTAAATGATCATTTTTTCTTGAAATTGTTTGCTTTTCATGTGTAACTCTTTTTGAATCAATTTAGGAAATTTTATAATATATTAAATTGGATTATTAAATGATTATATGTATTCCAATTTGATTTTACAATTGTATTTGGGGTTCTAATAGACATGATAATTAGGCCCCATCCTTAAACATGACATAATATTTAATTATGTTAAAAAATCACAATGATGATATATTCAGGTTTAGAGGTTCAAATAATTATATCATAACATATACATAACAATTTTAATATTACATGTCGACACTTCTACTCAGTATCAATTTTATTGACAAAATAAAAACTCTTAAAACAGTATAAAAATGTTTAGTTCCATGTTTTAATCATCATGACCTTTCATTTTTCCCATCCTTGACCCTATTCCACTTTATGACCAATGAAAAACATTTAAAAAATGTTGGATGAGAATTAAAATCTCTATAAAGGATACACAATGAAGGAAAACTTTTTGTTTTCCAAAACATCAAGTAATCCATGAATACATTATCATAAGTAATACATTTCATCTTTATGATGTAGTAAATACACTTCCCTGAATAAAATCTCATTGCTTACCCTTTTTAAACCAACATTTTATGATAAAACCTATAATAAGAACACATAAAATATAATAGATAGACAATGTACATAATGAAAATTAAATGGAATAACCATAAGGTTGACATCCACTAATCATTATTAAAAATGGAATTTCTGTATGGCCGACTTCCATGTCCAATGAATTGGAGGTTATAAAATAACCATCTATCCTTGGTTTATCACGAAACCCCCGTCATTTATTTTATCACGTATCCACCCATCAAATGCCCAAGTACCATTATATAATCATCACACAAAAATGATTGAAAATATAAATATTTCAATCATAAAAATTTCATTTCAATCAAAATAAATAATTTCATGATTTTGAAATATTAGTTCAACCTTAAAATCCATTTTTGATTAAAAAATATGTATAAATGTTTTATGTTATTTATTTTCCTTTTAAAAACATCACAAATTTTTATGTAATCCAAGTATCAAATGAGGCTCGCGACAACAGAAAGGTCATTGTCAATGTGTCTATAAAAAAGAAACATTCTGTTTGTCATTTAGTAAAACACTGTGTTGAAAAATATTCCCTTTTAGTGAAATTAAAATTAAAAGGGGTTTAAACCCCATAGAAATTCATGTCGTGTATAAATCCAAATATGCCTCAATGAATGGATATTGAAAAAAAATCCATTACCTCATGACCGACTTGACTCGTTCATTCATTAATTTCTTGAATAATAAACAGAAGTTAATTTCTACTAGAATTAGAACCTTATTCATGTTTATTAATCATTTTACATTACTTATTACCTTTTTAGAACAATTAGTAAATTATTTGAGTTCATATCATACATTTTGTAAATGTTTGGAACTTAAGTAAAAAATGAACATGTTATAATTATAAATTGTCGATGTGGTCAAAATTACATTATCTCCATATTTATAATTATGATATATATATCATATAAAACATATAAATCAAATTTATATTTATTTTAGAATATTCCATATCATTTTAATATATGAAATTAAATGCACAGTTCATGGAGACGGTAACTCGTACGTATGCATGAACGCTAATTTCACTTATTTATCATATTTAATTGAGTGAAAACTAAATGATATATAAGATTATTATAATTAAATTAAATTTTATATGTTATATATGATACATAGGTTAATTAATTCCATTCTTTATAAGTTCCATGTATGTCAGTAATGAGTCATTTCACTTTGATGGAGTGGTAGTCTGCACTTCTTCAAAAGAAATTATCATATTTATATAAAATGAATGGCATAAATGTATGATATAAATGATAAATAAAGTATAATAGAGATAAAAATATATATATATAATATAAAACTATATTAACATCATAGTTGTAACCAATAGAGGTGGTAGGAAAATATTTAACAATCAACGTTTCGTGAGGCAGTAGTTCACCATCCAGAGAAACAGTATACTCTACACCCATTACATGGAGGTGTGTGTATGTGTAGTTTTAGTCCTTATCAAACAAAAAATGGTATATTTCAGATACTATTTTGGTTATGTACTAAAATAATAAGAATATAATAGGTATTGTAGAAGTAAAATAAAAAATTAACATGAAAGGAGACGTTACCTTTAAATCATGTAACACATGTTGGTTTGAACCAAATGGTTTTCATGAATTGCCTTCATGCATACGGTAAGGCTTCTAGGACGAAGATTGGGATTTTAATAGCATATATGTTTAGACATTAGAGGATTCAAGGGGCTTTAGAGGTGTGATTAATGGGTTAGTGGTGGTGAAATTTTATAAGAGGGATGAGGGGCTCTTTAAGAAAGTATTAATGCATTATTTTATTATAAAAAGATTTTTTGTTTCAAAAGGTCAGAAAGATCATTAAATTATATGATAAGAAAAATATAAGTCAAAATAAAATCATCAAATAATAATTGGACACGTTTTGAAAATTTTTAACCCTTATTATTTTTTGTTTAACCCTTTGTTAACTTAATTAACTTTTACCATGTCTTCTTGTATATTTCTACAATATGGTTAATATATTTACAATGAAATTATAATTTTCCCAAAATGGATCGATAATGATATTAGTAACATCATATATGTCATTTTTCATAATCATAAATTTCTTGGACTATATTATCATTTAATAAAATATTAATTGATTTAAAACCCCATTTTTGTCAATTTTTTAACAATTTATAACATTAATTTTAAAAAAACCATAAAAACATCATCAATTTAATGAACATCATTAATTAAAAAATAAAAATTGATAATCATCCATAAATTTTTTTAAGGCATAAAATGTTTAAAATAATTTATTTTAATATTTATAATCTCACTAATTTAAAACATCCATTAATGTGATAATCATTATATCATCATTGTTTCATAAATAAATTTATTTATATGATGTGTAAAATAAATAAATAAAATAACATGATGTAGAGAATATTTTTATATTTTTAATTACTATTTATAGTAAAAAATATCAATTTTAAAACGCCACATAAAATAGTTTTAGAAAAACAATACAATTTTATGATATTTTATTTTTTACTTTAAATAATTTTTTTTAATGTAATTATCTTTCCCAATTTCCATCCAAAGGACAAACGTTATTACCAAGGATTTTATTGGTAATCCATGACTCATATAATAATATTAGGAAAATTTTTAAGGTAATTTTGTATTATTATAATAATATTTTTTACTTTAATGATCATATTTACCTTTAAACATAGTAAAAAAAATCCAAATTTACAATTGAAAAAAATATTACTATCCTTTTGAAGCACATTTTACTTACTGATGACAACCATTTCTGTTATATTTTTGAAATTTAATTTACAATAGCTGTAAAATATTATTTTTTAATGAATAGTCTGTTTTTTAACTAATATGACGTGTTTTTCACTATTCATCAAAAATTGATACTTTTCAGAAAAAAAATCACCCAGAGATAATTTTGATATTATAAATTCAAAAAGTATATATATTTTACAAAATTTAGAAAATATACTTTTCATTAATTAATTTAAAATTAATTTCAATTTTTAAAACTATAAAGTGTGTTTTAAATACGTAAAAAATACAAAAGAATGACATGTTTTTTTTAATTTCCAAGTGAAATTACTTCAAATGAAAAAAATTGTATTAAATTGTAAAAATATATTAAAATTACACATTAATACAATTTAATAGTATAATCTAACCATAAAAATAAATCAGATGAAAGGAAATTTATGACATAAAATGCAGTAAGTTTCACTATTCATTATAAATGAACTTTATCATAAAAATACAAAAAAACCAATATAAATTTTCATATCCAACATCAAAATAGTTTTTATTTTTTTTTCAAATGATACATTTAATTGTGATTAATATGATATTTAAAATAGCATTTCCATCGATAGTTGGTCAAAATAAATTTTAAACATGTTAGAGTATTTATGCTTAAAATCATATTCACTATTTTTTAAGCCTCTAAAATTTATTTGGTAAATGTAAAACAGTTAACAAACCTATATAATAATAATATGGTTAGTTATATTTATTCCTATCAATAAAATGACTAGGAGTTAACTACCCTTTAAAATAATAATAATATTATATTATTCTTCAATATAAATCAAAATTGCATGCAAAATAATATTTCAGAGAAATCTGTTGTAGCATGTTGAGTACACTAACAAACATACCATTCCTTTTAATGAAAAATATTTATCTATTTCAAAAATATTAATAAATATGAAAATCGTATATTCTTTATTTACCTGGGATGTAACATCCTTCCCCACTTTTGGGAATTGGGTCCTCACAATTTTAAAATTGGTCTTGGAAACATCATTGAATGTCCCGCATCATAAAAACAGTCAATAAAACTATCACATAAAAATAAATAACGAGATAAAAAAGGTAACTCAAGATATCAAATACTAAGATTCCATGAAAACATGGACATGGATGATAATCTGGGTGTCACATTCTGTAAAAGCGTGATAGAAAACCTGACCTGGAGATAGTTAAGCAACAAAAAACCACAACCATGTGATAGCTAAAATCGTCTTTAGTTTCCTGGTATGAAAAGTAAAAGGAAATTTTTTTTATTTACGATTCATTTGAAAAAGTGGGATAATTTATATATGAGATTGACTCAGTAAATAAGAAAATATAATTTTATTTCATTTAGAGTTTCATCCTTAAATAATTTTCAACCAAAAACTCATATTTTATTCCAAAAATGTGTATTGAAGATGACATGGTCACACCTGAAGTGCTAGAATCAACATCTAGGGAATCACATAATCCACAAAAGATTTACTATTTATTTACCTTTTTATAAGACATTATCCAGAATTAAAATGGTCAGTACAAGATCAGATAATCCCCCAAAATGCTAATAAATTATAAAAATATGTATTACTCTTAATATAAAAATTTTATGAAACAATAAAAAAGGCTCAACAAAGAAAATTTAATACACAATTATCCTTAAAATTATTTAAAATAATCTAAACTATGTTTGAATCCCAAAATTTATATGGATTTGATCACAATGTATTCCCCAAAAATCATAACAATTATCTTCAAATAATATCAGTTTTTCTTAAAGTATCATACTTTAATGAAATTAAAGCAATCACAAATTCTATATTATAGGATAATCACTTCCATAAATTACCCAAATCTCAATATGTCAACAATAAAAAATATATTCTTCAAGGTTTAAATTTGAACCATTACACCACAAATGATAATCCATAGTCTTCTATTTTCCATAAGCATATACATTTCCAAAAAGGGATAACGTCTACCAAAATAACTTTTATCACATAATCACTAAATCATTATCATATACGAATGATATATATTGGATGAAACAGAAGTTCCAAAAATCAACATATTCCGGATCCATAAAATCATCTAACTAAAAGGAATCTGTCATACAAACTAGGGAATTCATGTAGTCCAGTGGTAGTCGATAAATCCCAATCACACATCAGTTGGGGGTTCAATTCCCAAGGCTTTTTCCTATGAAACTATTTTTCACATGATCTGTGTGTTGTCCTTTTTTAAAAAATATATAATTTTATAACAATCACCACAAAAGTGGTATATTTCTCAAAAATAACCAAAACAAATTTTAACGGAAAATGTTATCTCTTACTTTTCAATTTCAACCCAAAAAGTAATAACCTATAATTTCCTCAAATCAAATGATCATATAAACACAAATGATTCATTATAACAATATTCAAAAAATAAAATATAATTCCTCATTGAATAACATTTTCACAGATCTAACTTCCTTGTTACACATACTATAAGAATTCATCCAAAGTTATCATATCATTAATACATTTAAACATATCATCACCCTTAAGTACAACATTACTCTTCAATTCCTAAAATGGAGACATCATAATCCTCAAACATTTTTCCTGATTAATTATCCATGTTTTTTGTAGAGGCCCAAAGTTTGATGTACAAGGAAATTACATTAAATTAGTGGAATAATTAAAACATAACAAAAACATACACACAAGGACCGTAATAATTTAGTGTCTTTGGAAACATGGAACATAATCTTCTTAATCTTGTTGAAAGATCTTCAACATCTCCCATAAAGATATTCCATTTTTTTTAACAAATACATTTCATTATATCCTGGGGAAAATAAAACGTAAAAAGGGTGAGATCAAATGCTCAGTAAGAGTATGTATGGAGAAAATAAAACAAACCATATACATTTGATCTTCAAAACATGAACATAATATTTAAACATCAAATTCTTGAGCAATGACATAAAACATTGAAGTACATAAGGCATAGATCATAATAGAACATAAATCATGATAAAATGGCATGGGAATAAAAAATATAATTAGGGAATCCATTAAGAACATGTTATGATTTCCATAGTAGCCAAGGCATTGCTTCCAAGACCATCTAAGAGGACAAAGTCCCTTATTGAATTAGGTTTACTTGTCGTTCCAGCCATGTCTATCTCATAAGATATAAATCATTACCCAATGCATTGGAGGGAGACATAGGTCCCACCAATATCATAATGAAATCATTCTTACGTGTGCTACAACATAAACATAAATCATTCATCATAACCCAAAGAATAAAATGGGATTCATAAACATCATCCCATCATAACATAATCCATACAAAAAATGGATATCATTTCATCATAAAAAAGTAAAACAATTTAAATCAGAGATAAATTATACTTGAAGCATACACATATGAAATAATTCCATATTATATGGAAAATGGTTTTGATAAAACACTTGAAATGAATTCCTGAGGAAAATATCCTTTCCTTTTCAAAATCATTTTCTTTTCACAAAATACCATGCAATTTTAAAAGAAAATGATTTTTTTGGAAATAGTCATTAAATATTATAGATTAAGCTTCATGAAAGTATGGCGTTATGAAACCGTAATAATATTTTCATTTCGTATAAGATAGAAATAAAATTTTCCTCATATTTTTAACGGAAAAGTCAAAAACTACCACGTATGGTAAACATAAGCATGATTCCTTCCATAACACAAAGTAAAAGACAAGATGAGAAAAAATGACATTGTACATACATGGGATAATATTAAACACTTTATGAAAATATTTTTATGGACATGGATGAAAAATATAAACCCTTTAAATACTTATGAAAAACAATCTCGGATACGAATGAGATTGGAAAAATTATCCCTTATCTTAGGTCCAATATGCTTCGTACGTATCCGAACTTCCTCATTCTCGAAGTGCTTCCTTTGACCTTTGAACTTATTCTTAGGGAACTAGATTTGGTCTTTTGAGAATACCAATACATATATAAGGTGTATAGGGAAGTGGGGAAGTGAAATGGGTAGATTTTGGCCAATCTTCAAGGCTCAAAATGGTGTGAGGAGGTAAGGGAGGAGGTGCCCTTTTATAAGGGAGCAGAGGGGCATCTTTGGAATTATAAGAAATATTAATTTATAATAAATTCCACCCCCACTTAAAAACCTCCAAAATGACTCAAATCTGGAAATTAGATGAGATAGGTTTGTAATGTCATCAACCAATAAAATTTAGATAATTAGGGAATTTATTTTAAACATTATCACCTTGATTTATCCTTATATAATCTGTTTAATTTTATTTGTGTTAATAATATTATTACTAATATGTTTTGAAATGTCCATAATGGTATGATTTATTATATTTTCGACCATAGAAATTTTTATTTATAATTTTTACTAATTTTTTAATTTTTAAACAATTTTATAATATGTAATTTTTATAAAATAACAATAGTGTCAATTTTGACATTATTCATTTATTTGAATTTAAATAAAATATATACATAATATATGTTCAAAATGTTAGAGTTTATAGATTAATAACATGACTTATTTATCTAGAAAATTAGTAGAGAACATTAAATAGTTCATATAATATTAATTTTAATACTTTTAACATCATTTATTTGATATTTCAATCAATAAAATAATTTCAACATCACTATTGTGTCATAATTAATGATAATTATTTAAACACTAAAAATTATAAATAAATTCATATGATGTAGATAATTATATAATATTTCTAGGGAATATTTATATCCGAAGTTATATGATGTGTATCACTAAATTAAAATTATTACACTTATAAGATTTAAGAGAGTGACATGTTGTCACTTTCTTTGGTTTTAATAATAATTATATTATTTCATTGTCAAAAGTCAATGAAATGAATATAGTATGACCCTTAGGTTATATGGGTCGACTTTTATTCATCCAATAGAATTTTTTCAAGTGTTAGGGTAATATTATAATTTTAATTTTACCCTTATTTACCAGATTTACCTTTAACTATAGTAAATAAAAATTACCGTAGTTACTATTCATAATATCAAAAAAATAAATTTAAACTATTATAAAAATCTGGACCCAATGAATTCAAATATGGAATCTATTTTTCAAAATTAAAAACACAGAAGTTTCAGTAATTAATTTAATATTAATCGCGAAGTTAAGAAAAATGGTTTTAAATGTTAAAACATTGCAAAAGATTGAAATGATTTTACCTTTGAATGCAATGTAAAATCAATGCTAATGACATAAATTATATTAAATGGTAAAAATATATTCTATTTATACTTTTAAATCTTTTAATATTATAATTTAGCCATATAAATTATTATTATTAAAAAAGTTGTTTTTAATTAAAATATACCATGTTTTTACTATTCGTTAAAATATGAAATTTATCAGAATAATATGAAAAATTTATCCAAAGTAAAATATTATAATCTGATTCCAAAAAAGAATTTTATTTTGTCAAATTGAAGTCATAAACATGTCAAAAACTAGATTTAATGTGGTTTCTCCATCAAAAGGCGGCAAAACTGCATTTTTTTAAAAATACATATTTTACCTAAAAATTTTATTTTGTTCACATATGATGTTTTAGAAAATGATTAAGATGAATAATAATGTTATAAAATTTAAAATGTAGTTAATACTATTCATAGCAGCTAGTCCATAATACTATTATAACAATATATCATTGTTTAGTGAAACCCGGTATTGCGTACTACACACGCTATCGAGGAAGGTCGCGATTGCGTGTAACACAAGCCATGTTAGGGTTGCGTGTAGTGAAAGACTCCTTTTTTTTGAGTATAATAGAATCCAACCATATTTTCCTTATACATTGAATATATATATATATACACATATACACACTCAATGTGGAGTAGAATAACTACGATCAAATGAACTTGAAATTGTGTGTAACCCAATCCAAAAATAGTGTTCTGTATACTGCAAGCTAATACGATGTTGCATATAGCACAAGATAATCTTGGTGTAGTGTACAACAGAAGATATGAATGAAATTAAAAAGAATATATCTCATAAAATCTTGGGGTGTTACATTCTACCCCCTTTAAAATGAATTTCGCCCTCGAAATTCATCGGGGATATAAATGGTTTATTACATGAGAGTATCTTTAATAGAAACCCAAATCAAAAAAAGAAATACCAATGATTTTCTTTAAAAAATAAAGTATGAAACGTAATGGTTACATAAATTAACTAATAACTGGGTTTCCACATATGATAACATAGGTGAAAATATAGATATGGAAGAAAAATCTAACCATCCAGTTCTGATGGAGAGTGGTAGAGGACATGGCTTTGATAAAGCCAATAGTCACAAAGCCATAAATTTGTGAGGATCTAAGGGTCCATCTAACTCATCAGATATGAGGGAACTAGGGCAACATTTTGGTTTTCAAGAACATTTCTCTAATTTTGATGAATTAAAAGAATTACTTACACGATTTTGGTACAATCTCACTATTGTTCGTGCCTTGAACAATTTATACCTCATCACATAATGAAATGAATATTAATTTATTATTCTTGAAGACTTGGCAGATCATGTGATATAATTATGGGTAATTACATCTGTTTCAATCAAAAGGTTAGAAAAAGTTATCAAATATACATAAGTAAATTTATGGTGAGGTTAATTATATATGACTTATAGTTAATCTATCATACAACTCAATAAAATAGTACTACATTGTACTATCCAGGTACTTCCTGTATGCTATTAGTAGGTAATAAAGGCATGTCGCATTTCAGTTGTGGGTTCGATTCTCGCAACCTTGTCCGACCCGACAGGTTGTTTCCAATCATGCGGGTTGTCCTTTTTCTAAACTATACTATTATAACATAATAAAAAAGATCAATCCTTAAACAATACTATCTGATGTCTAAATTAATCGATGCCAACCTTTAAGATTATCCAAAATTCTTCTGTCTAATCTCATACAATAAATAAAACGATTACTAGAAAGTTCATCTACCAAGCATTTAATAAAATCATTTATCACTTGTATATCATAAGATATATATATATCTCTTGTTGGTCAAATTCCAAACATGTAAATTCCTTAATCATGTATTCTCTTGAAACAAGAGTACCCAATGAACCTTAGTGAAAACATGAATTTTGTCCAAATATAACTCTTTCCACATTCCAAAATCCCAATATTCTGTATACCCAAACCATGATATCACATTGTCCTTATACCAGTCATGAGATCATTAATACTATCAAACATCTCATTATCTCCTTATCCATTAATTATGCACATATCTTATAACTTCAAAAAATATTTGAATAACCTTTCATGGTTACCAGTACCATTCATCATATACTTTCAAAACTCAAAAAAAAGGCAACAGTGTATCAATCCTTAGATGTAACACCCCAAGATTTCATAGTGTGTTATTTCTTCAAAATAATTCAATAACTTGCACTACACGTAACACCGAGTTCAAACGGACCATGACTTACCAACAAGTCTTTCAAAATTTTTTATGAATAGTATTAAAAAAATTTTAAACTTTATATAATACTTATAATTTTAGAATCCATATTATGAGTTTCTTAGACATATTGTAAGAAAAAATTCCTTTTCAGTATTGCACTTTTACAAAATTTTAATACTAAACCCTTTTTAAATCCAATATTTTATACTTTTATATATTCAATTTGACTAAATAAATTTATTTTTTTTTGTGGGTGCATCAAAAATTTACAATGAAACCTCCCAATCTTCCACGGTACGCTTCTCTTTGAATAATGCAATAGCGTGTCTTGTACGCAACATCGAGTTCTAACACACACCACAACCGATCAAACTAGCCATTATGAATAGTAATACTTACTTTTTAAAATTTTAATGATTTAATCTCTCAAAATAGACTTAATTTTTGGATTCATGGTATCGAATTTAGCCTAAGGTGAAATTTTCGTACTTTTCGAATAACTTTAAAATTTTGATGAATAGTGAAAATTACTAAATTTTAATTAAAAACAACTTTCTTAATCAAAATAATTTATATTGATAAATTATCAATTTGAGTGGTTTTAAAGTATATTTAGAATATATTTTTACCATTTAATACAATTTTTTTCATTGGACATAATTTCACAATTAAACCGAACAAAAACAAGTATCAATCTTTTGATAGTTATTATATCTTAAAAACACGGTTTTTGTTTGGACAGCGGGAATTAATTATAAATTAATTTCTTGCCACTTCTGTGTTTTGAATTTGGAAAAATGGATTCAATATTTGGAATCAGGATGTTCAAATTGTGTAAATAGTCATTTTGAATAATTACTTTGGTAAATATTTTATTTACCATGGTTAAAGGGTAAATCCGGTAAATATGGGTTAAAAAATAATATTATAATAATAAAAAATCACCCTAAAATATGTCATAACCTTTTTGGTTGATACATTTCTGACCATGGTCATCTTTGGGTCTATTTTGGGACCCAATTGTGCCACTTGTAAGTGATAGGGACACGTTATTTTAATTAAGTTAAAATGAATACAAAAATGACACAAGCATATATCTTTTTGATAAACAATTTTACCATAGGGTTATATATGTTGGAGTTTCGACTATAAATATTAATTAGAAATCTAAATATATTTCCTACATTATGGACTTTTATTTATAATTTTTAGACATTAAATAAGTTAATTTATTTATGACACAATGGTGATGCAGTAATTACAGTAATAGTGAACAATTAAAATGATTGATATTGAAGATACCCAAATAAATATAATCTGAGACCTTTTATGAATTAAACTAATTTTATAGGTTAATATGACATGTTAGGAATGCTTTAATTAACTTTTTTATAAGTAATCATTCTGTTATGATTTAAAAAAAAGAAATTATTGAATAGTGTCAAAATTGACATAAAATAGTTTTTAAAACAAAAAGTATATTATTAATTGATATTAAATTCCTAAAAATATAAGGTTCAGCCAAGAGACTTATATCATGATATTCGTATCATTAATGGACCACTTGTAGGTCTCTTGGATGTATATAGTATTTTTATTAACCATATATTATATAAATACAAAGAGACATTGTATAAGTGAAACTAATTAACTAAGAGTTAATACTTAATGATAAGGTTAATATAGTAAACCAAACCTGTCAAAATTATATCGGTTGAGTGTTTTTTCACCCATAACCACCTTAAACTTTAAATAATCCACTTTGTATCCATTAGAAACCGAATATGAATATATTATAAAATACTATTTCTAGCTTTTCCAAAGGTGTAATTGTTAACCAGTAAATAATTATTTGGATCGGTATAATAATGATGTGTAACTCATGTAAATAATAAATATGACTTGATAATGATTCTGTATATATGATATACCATCCAATTATATATTATTTTAATATCAAAAGAATGATATTATCGCTCGTGCGTACGTACGGACTACCGTCTCCACGAACGCGATAAGATTCATTCTCCATCATATCCATTCAAGTATAATTCTCATTTAATGATTAATAATATTATCTAAGGACTTGATATCATTTTGGATATGATTAAGATACAACCTATCCATGAAAAACACAGCTTATGTAACAAAACATAAAAAAGATAACGAGTAAGTTAACATCCGAAACAATGATAATACTAAGATATTATTAACAAATCAATGTTAAAAGATAATATATGATATCATATTAATGTATATGATTCTTTTATAATTTAATAAAAATTATATAACCATTATACAGGAGGTTAAACTAACCCATCCCAGGAAAATTACAAGGTAAGGGTTTATTTCACAATCTCTTCATTATCCGTGGTTGTTTATACATAATAATCAACTAGGATCTTCTTTATCATCCACATCCATGTTTCATAAAAATGCGTTTGAATTTTTTTTTAAGATTTACAAGAATATGGGTTAAATTCATTTATACCATTTTATGACTTTTTATAAGAGTTTTATAAAGGAATCTTTCTGTCATTTTCCATACAAGGTGCTTTTTATCCTTTTTGACAGAATTAAGGTAAGAATGTTTTTTTACTTATACGGCGGGTGCGGCTTTTTTCAGTCGTTATAAGATTTTCAATGCTTCCCTTATAAGCTTATAAGAATATTTTCAAAGTAAATGTTTTATTTTATAATTATCTGACTTTTAAATGATTTCAAAATGAATATTTTAAAAATATCTGAAAGGAACTCTTTATCAAAATCAGAATTTTAAATGTTTTAAAGGATTATCTTTCTAAATCTTTTTAATTAATGTCCATGTTTTCAAACTAATTTTAAGGATTTATTTATATGGACATGAATTTTTTGAAATGATATTTCTTTTCAAAAGTTTTGAAGTGGTATGGGATACTTTGATTCAAAAATATCTTTTAAATTACTTCCTTAATAAATGTGTGAATTTTAAATGATTTTGAAAAAAAGAGATATTTCACTCAAATAGTTTTGATTTCATCTATGTCAACATCCTTTAATGGATTTTATGATTATTTGAAGTTGATTTATTTTGATAAAAAACTTCCATATTGTTTTGATGTTTTTGTGATGTGTTTGACTGTGGATGTGTTATTCTTATACCATTCGTGGTTTATGGATGAAGTATTTACATTTCGTATGCTAGTTTTAATACAAATGTTTATGTTATGTTTGATCCTTTTCATATGGGAATGCATTAGACTTAATATGTGATGGGTGGAGCCCGCTATACCTCCTCGATGCATCGGTAGGTCTCATGAGACAAACTAGTGTCTTGCCACAAGGACTTGACAAAATCTGATTTGTAGTCTTGGCACGAGGCTTTGGCTATGTGGTTATGATAGTCTGGCATTATGCATTCCATCATTATGAAAGTGGTTTTTGATATTTCATGTGATTATTAGATTAGTAGAATATCCATGTGAATAAGTAAATGGAATTATTTCATTTTTTCCATACTATGTTGATGTTCATGTTTAAAAGGATTTTGTTTTAATTATACGTTGCCTTACATGTTTATGCTTATTTATGAATGTTTCTGCTGTATTGCTTACCCGTACAGAGCGTTTGAGCTCACCTCTTTCTATGTTTTATTTTTCCCAAGATTCCAAGAAGTATATTGTGATTGATATGCAGGGTTAAGACAAGGGAACAATGGAATTCATAAAGTATTATTTATTTTGTTTTGTATGTTATGTAGTGTAATGTAACATTCATGTATGTACTCTATTTTCCAAGACTCCTAAACTGATCGGTCCTTTGGGACATGATTCCTTGTAATCATGCCAATGTATTAAAATAATTCACTGACTCTGGGTAACTAGGGTCGGGGCGTTAAAGTTGGTATCATAAGAAGTTTAGTAATAACCTTGGAAACTATATTTAGATAAACTCTGATTAGAGCACATAACCCTAAGATAGAATTTGAGGATTAGTGTAGAAGAACTTCCTAAAATTTTGGTATTTTAGAGATTTTGTGAGTTTTCTGAGCAATACATCCCTGTCTGTATACGAGCAGGTAGAGGCGGCTCTGGCATAGATGTACCTAGGGGTAAAACCTGAAAACACCGCTTTGAGCTAGACTCAAACGGGAACTGGTACATGACAACGGGCCTTGTTGCACTCTTGGTTACGACACTCCCGGGGGATATTCTTAGGATAACTCTAATTTGCATTACAATTCATTATGAATGGTTTATGAGTATATATTTCCTCAAAGAAAACATTTTCATGATTATGGATTATATCCATAAATAGTACAATTTATTTTAAGTGTTTTATAAGTATGAAATTATGTATTTTGTATAATAAACTGATCTAGTTTATGACATAGTTTAGAAATGACGCCCAATAGATGGAATGAGAACTCCAACAATACACATGATCCAAAGAGTAAAGAGGATCATATCTTTCATGGTCTTAATATAAAATTTATAAATGAAATATTCTCCAACATATTATCTTCATATGAAGAAATAGTATCATGTGTTGATAAGATAAGTAAAGAATTCTCGGAGTCCTATGGCTTTGAAGGGAAGCCAGGGAAGGAAAGGATGGTAGAGAGAAGGACAGATAAAAGGAAGAAGGTAAAGAAGTATTTTCCCATATGTGATAACTATGGAAATAATCACCTTGGAAAATGATTGAAGGAAATGGGAGTATGTTATAAGTGTGGAGAAAAAGGACACAATGCGAACCTATGTCCCAATCATCAGACTAAGCCGCAAATAATGCTATTAGATAGTAAATATGTTATGATACTAACACAGATGAAGAGGAATTATTGGAGTTCTTATGTTGATTATGTCATTTGAGTGTTGTATCAACAATGTACTTGTTATAATAATAATTAGTTTATAAGGATTATACTGCAGTACTATTTCATTAAGGACTTGAGATTGTGTGGAACAAGGAAAAGTGACTCAAAAGCATGTTAATGTTTTTGGAAAATATATGGTTGACTGAATAATAAACCATAATATGGTTCTGATACCGAGGTAGTGATTTTAGAATAATACATTATTGGTTTGGATAAATTATATTGGATATTCTTGACTACCTTGAAACTGATTAATGATTGCTATATTCCATCATTGTTGGGTTTACACTATTTTTGGATTGAAGGTGTATATCTATTATTCTTTAAGGAATAAGGGATCATGAATGTAATCAATAAGTTTTTATGGTAATTCAGGATGTTGCATTGTTTTTATAGAATACATGATAAAGTTGTTCACATGTTATTACGTGAAAAAAGGATCATTATTTTGTTTACCTTCCTTATAAATTTTCTACTAAAGTATTTTGGATAGTTCTAGTTTGGATTATTTTTGGATTGCCATAAAAGGACAACACGGAGGTCGGGCGGCAACCGGTCGCGTCTGGAAAGGCCACAAGACTTGAACCCAGAACCGAAGGGAGATAAGGGTGTATCACCTACCACTGGCCCATGTGATGTCCTGGATTAAATAATGTAGTTTTTTATAAGATCTGGTAGATGAATTATAAATTCATTTTTTTGGAACCCTATACGAATAGGATAAATAGAATATATTTTTATGTTCTATTATCTTTTATAGTGAAAGATGAGTTTGTGGTAGAAATTAGTTAAAGGATGGAACTCTACTTGTCAAGTATATATTTTTCTTCTTCACTTATTCAATGAAGAAATTAATTCTTATATAGTAGTGAAGGGATCATAAAACAAAAAATGTGTTATCATAAAACCATATGTTTTTATGAACCGATAGTATTTTAAATCATCATATATTGATGAATTTAAGGCCCTCATTTTTACACTTGTTTGTGATTGATGAACTCAATCACTACCTATAAATATTTACGTTTTTCCTTCAATTATATGTCTCTAATTTCCACCAATGTTCTCCAAATAGAGATCATAATTTGGTGGTGACCATTTCATTTCTCTTTTCCACTTATTAAGACTAAATTTTATTAACCCAATTTATGATGTGGGTTTTCCCACAAAGATATTTTCTATATTCAACATTTTATTTTCGAAAAAACATTTCAAATTGTGAGGACGCAATTTATTGAAGGAGGGGGAATGTAACAACCCAATATTTCATAGTGTGTTATTTCTTCAAAATAATTCAATAACTTTCACTACACGCAACTCCAAGCTCAAGCGCACCATGACTTACCAAACAAGCCATTCAAAAGATGTTATGAATGGTATTAACTAAATTTTAAACTTTATATAATCATTATAATATTAGAATCCATATTATGAGTTACTTAGGCATAATGTAAGAACAAATTCATTTTCAGTATTGCACTTTTACAAACTTTTAATAGTAAACACTTTTTAAATCCAATATTTTAATCTTTTATATATTTGATTTGACTAAATAAATATTCTTTTTAGAATGGGTGCATCAAAAATTTACAATGAAAGACCCCAAGATTCCATGGTACGCTTCTCTTTGAATAATGTAATCGTGTGTGTTGTATGCAACATCGAGTTCTAACACACACCACAACCGATCAATGTAGCCGTTATGAATAGTAATACCTACATTTTAAAATTTTAGAGATTTTATCTTTCAAAATGGACTTAAATTTTTGATTCTTTGTATCAAATTATGCCTAAGGTGATATTTTGGTACTTTTCGGATAACTTTGTTATTTTGATAAATAGTGAAAATTAATAAATTTAAATTAAAAACAACTTTTTTCAACAAAATAATTTATATTGATAAATTATGAATTTGAGTGGTTTTAATGTATATTTAGAATATATTTTTACCATTTAATAAAATGTTGGTCATTAGAAATAATTTTACAATTAAACCGAACATAAACAACCATCAATCTTTTGATAGTTATTATATCTTAAAAACACACTTTTTGTTTTGATAGTGGGAATTAATTTTAAATTAATTTCTGCCACATCTGTGTTTCGAATTTTGAAAAATGGATTCAATATTTGGAATCAAGAAGTTCAAATTGTGTAAATAGTCAATTTGAATAATTACTTCGGTAAATATTTTATTTACCATGGTTAAAGGGTAAATCCAGTAAATAAGGGTTAATAAAATAATATTATAATAATATCAAATTAGCCTAAAACGTGTCCTAAACTTATTGGTTGATACATTTCCGACCATGGGCATCTTTGGGTCGATTTTGGGACCCCATGGTTCCACTTTTAAGTTATAGAGACAATTTATTTTAATTAAGTTAAAATGAATACAAAAATGACAGAAGCATATATCTTATAGAAAAAAAATTTTTACATAGGGTTATATAGGTTGGATATTAAACTATAAATATTCATTAGAAATATAAAAACGATTTCCTACATAATGGTATTTTATTTATAATTTTTAGACAGTAAATAATTTAATTTATTTATGACACAATGGTGATGCAGTAATTACCATAATAGTGAAAAATTAAAATGATTGATATTTTAGATACCCAAATAAAGCTAATTTGAGACCTTTTATAAATTAAACCAATTTTCTAGGTTAATATGCCATGTTAGGAATGATTTAATTAACTTTTTTCTAAGTATTCATTCTGTTATGATTTTTACAAAAATCAATTATTGAATAGTGTGAAAATTGACATAAAAAAGTTTTTAAAACAAATATTATATTATTAATTGAAATTAAATTCCTAAAAATCTATGGTTAGGCCAATAGACTTATAACATGATAGTTGTATCATTACTGGACCACTTGGGGGTCTCTTGGATGTATATAGTATGTTTATTAACCATATAATATAAAAATACAAAGAGACATTGAAAAAGTGAAACTAATTAACTAAGAGTTAATAATTAATGATAAGGTTAATATAGAAACCCAAACCAGTCTAAATTCTATTGGTTGAGTGGTTTTCGACCCATACCCACCTTAACCTTTAAATAATACACTTTTTAGACATTAGAAACCAAATATGAATTTATTATAAAATTCTATTTCTAGCTTTTCCAAAGGTGCCCCTCACCCCTCTTATAAAAGGGCACTGCCCCTTCTCATTAATTCAGACCATAAAAGCCTTTTGGATTGGCCAAACTCTACCCAAATACTCTCTAAACTTCTCTCACTTCATCTTCTAGGAATTACTTCAGTCAGAAAGCCAACCTAAGATCCCTTTTTATCAAATCAAAAGGAAGAACCCGAAGAAGAGGTAATGATTTCACCACCCTTTTCCAAGTTCCTTTCTTCTTCCACTTATTCCTTATTTTTTATTACCATTATAAAATAATAACTCCAGTATCATATTTATAATTTGATGTTATTATAAATATGGTACAACCATATTCAGTATTCTATCCATCCTTTGAATAACATGTCACCATACATGCATACGTACGGCTTACTGTCTCCACGTCGTGGTGTAATTGTTATTCAGTAAATTATTTTTTGGATGGGTATAATAATGATGTGTAACTCATTTAATAATATATATGAAATGATAATTATTCTGTATATATGATATACCATCCAATTATATATTATTTTAATATCAAAAGAATGATATTGTCGCTCGTGCGTAAGTACGGACTACATTCTCCACGAACGCGATAAGATTCATTCTCCATCGTATCCATTCAAGTATAATTCTCATTTAATGATTAATAATAGTATATAAGGAGATGATATCATTCTGGATATGATTAAGATACAACCTATCCATGAAAAACACAGCTTACGTAACAAATCATATAAACGAAAATGAGTAAGTTAACACTCGAAACAACGATAATACGAAGATATTATTAACAAATCAATGTTAAAAGATCATATATGATATCATTTTAATGTATATGATTCTTATATAATTTAATAACAATTATTTCACAATTATACAAGAGGTTAACCTACTCCATCCAAGGAAAAGTACAAGGTAAGGGTTTATTTCACAATCTCTTCATTATCCGAGGTTGTTTATACGTAATAATCTACTGGGATCTTCTTTATCATCCACATCCATGTTTCTTAAAAATTTATTTCAAAACAATTTTACTATTTAAAAGAATATGGGTTAAAGTCATTTATACCATTGTTTGACTTTTTCTAAAATTTTTATAAAGGAATCTTTCCGTCGTTTTCCAAACAAGGTGCTTTTTAACCGTTTCAATAGAATTAAGGTCAGAATTGTTTTTACTTATACGGCGGGTGTGGCTATTTTCCACCTTTATAAAATTTTCAAAGCTTCCCTTACAATATTATAATGATATTTTCAATGTAAATGTTTTATTTTATAATTATGTGACTTTCAAATTATTTCAAAATGAATATTTTAAGAATTTATGAAAGGTACTCTTTATCAAAATCTTAATTTTAAATGTTTTATAGATTTATCTTTCTAAATCGTTTGATTTAATGTCCATGTTTTCAAAATAATTTTAAGGATTTATTTATATGGACATGAATGTTTTGAACTGATATTTCTTTTCATAAGTTTCTATGTTGTATGGGACACTTTGATTCAAAAATATCATTTAAATTACTTCCTTAATACATGTGTGACTTTTAAATGATTTTGAAAAAAGAGATATTTCTCTCAAATAGTTTTGATTTCATCTATGTAAATAACCTTTGATGGATTTTAAGTTTATTTTAAGTTGATTTATTATGATACAAAACTTCCATATTGTTTTGAAGTTTTTGTGATGTGTTTGACTGTGGATGTGTTATTCTTATACCATTCGTGGTTTATGGATGAAGTATTTACATTTTGTATGTTAGTTTTAATACGAATGTTTATTTTATTTTTGAACCTTTTCATATGGGAATGCATTGGACATAATATGTGACGGGTGGAGCCTGCTATAGCTCCTTGATGCATCGGTAGGTCTCATGAGAAAAACTAGTGTCTTGCCACAAGTCCTTGACAAAATCTTATTTATAGTCTTGGCATGAGGACGTGGCTATGTGGTTATGATAGTCTCGCATTACTCATTCCATCATTATGAAAGTGGTTTTTGATATTTCATGTGATTATTCGATTAGTAGAATATCCACGTGAATATGTAATTGGCATTATTTAATTTTTTCCATACTATGTTGAATTTCACGTTTAAAAGGCTTTTGTTTTAGTTATAAATTTCCTTAAATGTTTATGCTTATTTATGAATGTTTTCATTGTATTGCTTACCATTACGGAGCATTTGAGCTCACCCCTTTCTATGTTTTATTTTTCCCAGGATTCCAAGAAGTATATTGTGATTAATATAAAGGGTTAAGACAATGGAACAATGGCATTCATAAAGTATTATTTATGTTGTTTTTTATGTTATGAAGTGTAATGTAACTTTCATGTATGTAATCTATTTTCCAAGACTGCTAAACTGGTCGGTTCTTTGTGACTTGATTCCTTGTAATCATGCCAATGTATAAAAATAATGCAGTGAATCTGGGTAACTAGTGTCGGGGTGTTATATTAGATGTGTCTTTATTCCATAGTATCATTACCTATACAAAATAACTCTTGATAAACATAAATAATTCCACTAAATTCTCAAACAATTGACAACGCTTGGAAAATTCATTCATCTGACATATCATTTGTAGTCTCTTCATCATAATAAACATAAATACTACCCATATGACCATGATGATTCTCTTCATGAGACTTTCCCTTAGAGAATTGGTTTGCATAATGCCCATACAGTCCATATTTAAAAAATTTAATCGTCATTGATGTTGTAGCAATACCATTAACCTTGTCCATGGTGTTAACTGATCATTTTCCTTTACACTTACTAGATTTGTGTCCTTCTTTTCACACCCAATGCATATTCCTATTTCTTTGAAAAATTATCCTTGATGCCTCTTCCCACATGATTCATATGAGGGAAATTGAACTTTCTTTTCTCTATGATCATCATGAAACCCCATCTTTCTCTTATTAGCTGAGTCAAGAAAACGTACCAAAGTTGAGATTATTGATCATATTATGATATTGCTGATTAGGAATAATAATGATTTTTGTACATCCAAATCCCATTTAATTTGGTTTCTCATGATGAATTCATTTCATTGTCCATCATATTTTCCATAAACATGAATCCACTTGTTTCCTGCCATTTCATAAAACCCAAAAATAATATTGTGAGAAGAAAAAAACATAATCTAGGGGGCAGTACCATTAATATATAACAATGTAGGTTTAGTTCTAATATCATTACCATAATTATAAGACTATAACCTATACTTATACTTAACCTTAAAGACATCCCTAAACATACCTCCGAAATATATCTAGTGATCTAATTAAAGATCTCGCATCCTAGTTTCCAATAGTTGACTAAACCTTTCTTTTAATACCAAATGTAGAGGAAGAAAGCCTGACGTACATGGAAATTACATTACTTTAGATGAATACATAAAATATAACAAAAATAGACACACAAGGAATGTAATAGATTAGTGTCTTTGGAATCTTGGAACATAATCTTCAAATCTTTGTGAAATATCTTCAACATCTTCCATAAAGATATTCCCTTTTTTCTTACCTAAAACATTTCATTATATCATGGGGAAATTAAAACATATAATGGGTGAGATAAAATGCTCAGCAAGGGTATGTATGGAGAAAATAAAACAAACCATATACATTTAACATCAAAACATGAACATAATGTTTAAACATAAAATTCACGAGAAATGAAATAAAACATGGAAGTACATAAAGAATAGATCATAATATAACATCAATCATAATAAAATGGCATGGGAATAAAACATGTAATTTTGGAAACCATTAAGAACATGTTATGATTCCAATAGTAGCCAATGCATCATTGCCAAGACCATTTTAGTGAATAAATTCCCTTACTGAACCGGGTTTACTTTCCGTTCTAGTCATGTCTATCTAAAGAGATATAAATCTTTACCCAATCCATTGGAGGGAGATATAGGTCCCACCCATCTCATAACGAAATCATTCTTATGTGTGCCACAACATAAACATAAATTATTCATCATAACCCAAAGAATAAATTAGGTTTCATGAACATCATCCCATCATAACATCATCCATACAAAAAATGGATATCATTTCATAATAAAAAAAAGTGAAACCATGTAAATCATAGAGAAATTATACTTGAAACATACACATATGAAATAATGCTATCTTATATAGAAAATGGTTTTGAAAAAACATTTGAAATGAATTTTTGAGGAAAATATCCTTTCTTTTTCAAAATCATTTACTTTTCAAAAAATGCCATGGAATTTTAAAAGAAATTATTTTGTAGAAAATAGTCTTTAAATCTTATAGAGTAAGCTTCATGAAAATAAGGGGTTATAAAACTGTAAGATTATGTTCATGATATATAAGTATAAGTCCCCAACCTTAAACATTACCTAACATTTAATTAAATGAATAATTCCCATTGAGGATATTTTCAGGTTTAGAGTTCTAGAGAATTATATCCTAACTATTACATCTCAAAAGATTAAAAAGTAGACACTTATACTAAGTTTCTATAAAATAAAAAATCTTAAAAAGAAACATTTCTAGTTCCATGTTTTATATATCATGACTTTCACTTGATCCCATCCTTGACGCTATTCCACATTTAGTCCTGTGAAAAAACATTCCAAAAAAACTTTGGGTGAGCATAAAAAGCTCAGTAAGGGATACAAAAATAATGAAAACTATTATTTTATCAAAACAACAAGTAAACCATGTATACATTATCAAAGTAATACTTTTCACCTTTATAAAGTAGTAAAAACTATTCACTGAATAAATGATCATTACTTACCCTTTTGAAACCAAAAGATTACCATAAAACCCATATAAAGATCACATAACATATAAAGGTAACTTGGGACATAAACATACTTAAATGGAATAACAATACGGTCGACATCCACACATATCACTTAATGGAATATTCATACGGCTGACTTCCATACCCAACGCATTGGAGGTTATATCGTAACCACCTGTCCTTGTATTCACGACACTACCCGTCATATAGTTTATCACATAACCACCCATCAAATGTCCAAGTACCATTATAAAATCATAAAACATAAAATAAATATAATGAAAAGAAAACATTTCCACACTTTGATCACAATATATCACATAAATATATTGACATATCAAATCCATTATAAAAACCATTTTCAATACCAAAATACATAAAAGAGTATATGGAATTTTTTTCATTTTAAAAACATTACGGCTTGTTGAGGAAGGCAAATACCAAATAATAATCGTGGCGGCAGAAAAGGATGGTTTCACTGAGTACGTTAAAGGAAACATTCCTTTTTTTCTTTTAGTAAAACTGTTCTTTGAAAAATATTCCTTTTGTATAAAAGTAAAAGTCAAAGGGGTTTATACACCGTATAAAAGAATGTTGTGTATAAAACGAAATATGCCTCGATGAAAGGAGATTGAGACGAAGTCCCTTACAAAGATCATTATTAAATAAAATATATCTATTATGTTTATACACTATAATAACACATAAATAAAGTACAAATACAAGATAGGATATAATAATATCATGACAAAATTTGAAAGTAAAAGATTAACCCAAAGAACCAAAATTGGGTTAAGAAGTTCCCTTACCTCGTGTCCGACGTGACTCGATTGCTCTTTAACGTCCTAAATAATAAACATGAGTTAAATTATACTTTATTAAGAACATTTTTAAAGTTAATTATTACTTTTATATCACTTATTACCATGTTATAAACATTATGTAATCATTTAAGTTAATAATGTTTGTTTTGTCGATATTTGGTTCTAAAGTCGAAAGTGGACTTCATACATTTACATGTTGTCCATGTGGTCAATGGTTCTTTATATCCAGAATGATATTCATGATTTGAATATCATATATATCATATATATCCAGCATATATATGTATTTATAATATTACATAATCATTTAGAGGTAAGAAATGAAATGCACCGTTCATGTAGAGGGTAATCCGTACGTACGCATGAACGCTACTTTCATTTCTATGTCATATTAATGGAATTAAAACAAAATGAGAGGTATGAATATTTTAATTCCAGAATTATATTCATCATTTTTATGTAACATAAATCATGTATAATAACTTTAAATCTATCCTTTATACGTCCCACATATGGCATTAACGAATCAAATTACTTTGAGGGGGCGGTAGTCTGCACTTCCTAAAATGAAATTATCGTGTTTATCCACAATGGAAACCATAAATGTATGCCACAAATGAAAAATAAGGAAGAATAAGTAAAACGTAAACATATTATATATCATATATAAATATATTTTCATCTCAATGTCCACCTTTTATGGTGTTATATGAGTGTTGAACAATCATCGTTTCGTGAGGCATAAATTCGCCATCCACAGAAACAGTAGGTTATTTAACCATTAGATGAAGGTGTGTGTAAGTGTTTCTTGAATCCTTATTATAACAACATCCAAGTATATTTTGGATACTGGATTTTTGATAAAATAAATGAATAAAAAGAGTTTAGGGGGTTGGAGAAGCAAAATAAAACAAAAGTACACAAGTGAAGACATCACCTTAAAATCGGGTTACTCTCTTAGATTTGAGCTCAAAGGCTTACATGGGAATACTTCTGCACAAAGTTAGGCTTATCAGAGTAATAGAAGGATTTGGAGAGACAAAATGAGAAGATCTTGGTCGAACCAAAGGCTTGAGAGGTTTTGGTAAGGAGGTAGAGGTGGGGGCCTTTTATAAGAGGAGAGGAGGGGCACTCTTGGAATGTTAAGAAAGATACTTTATTATAAAATGATTTTCGGATAAAAATGGTTACAAAATTACATATTTAGAGTATAAGGTGATAATAGTTCTAAATTCACCCATCCAATAGATTTTTGACAGGTTTAGTTCTTAGAGTTTATATTATCATTTCATTTTATTTAAATCATTAAATAATGAGGTAATCACTACATCATCATGGTGTCATAAATGATTTAATTTATTTAATGTCTAAAAATTATAAAAAATATATCATAATGTTTTAAATCTTTCTATCTTTATAATTAATATTTATAGTCAATTATCTGACTTGTATAACCCCATTTAAGAATTGTCTTAGTAAAACAACTCATGTTTGTGACATTTTTACTTTAACTTTAAATAAAAAGATAATAATGTAATTTTCCTACCAAAGTTGCTATATGGGGTCCCCAAGTTGACCCATGGATTTTCTTGGTCGGCCATGACACATCCAATAAGTGTAGTACATGTTTCTAGGTCATTTCATATTATTAAAACTTTATTTTTTCCTTAAACTACTCTAATTACCTCTAATCGCGATTAATAAACATTAAAGTTAGTATTCACCAAAAAAATTATTTTAATCCCATTGAACCAAATTTTACTTCCTAATGAAATCCATGTATGTCAGATTTTTTAAATTAAAAAAAAGAATTAGTAAAGTTTCATTTAAACGTAAAATCAGTTTTTTAGGTACTACTTAGTGGTTTCACTATTAATAAAAAATTGATGTTTTTTAGAAAAATACCAAAACATCACCCTTAGCTATAATTGATATTCAGAATTCAAAATTGATGACTATTTTACAAAATTAAAAACATATATGTTGTATTATTTAATTTAATAATTAATTCCTTCTGTCAAAACAAATAGTGGGTTTTTATGAAATAATATATATCAAAAGATTGACACTAGTTTAAATGTCCAATTTCAAAGAGAAATTAATTCCAGCGACCACTATTGGATTAAATAGTTAAAATATATTCTAATTTCACTTTAAAACCAATTCAAAAGATAATCTAATCATATAAATAAATTACATTAAAAAGTGGTTTTGAATTAAAATACAACGTTTTTCACTATTCATTAAAAAAATAAACTTTATCAGAAAAATTCCTAAAATATACACAGAGTAAATTTTGATGTCCCGATTCTAAAAGAGAGTTTTATTTGGTCCAATAAAAAGTATAAGAGTGACCAAAACTATTTTTAAAGAAGGTTCTCCATGAAAAGGCGATAAGTCGACCATTAGTGAAAATTAGAATATATATGCCTAAAGTTGAATTCTTTTCATATTTTAAGCCTTTATCCTTTATTGGATAAATGTAAAAACATTTAACAAACATATATAATCATATTTTAGTTACTTATATTCATTCCTTCCAATACAACAGCTACATGTTAACTACCATTTAAAATAATATTATTTTATAACTAGTGTGCAACATAAGATTTCAAAGAAACTCTTTGTTGCGTATTGGGTACGCTATCAAACATAGAATCCCCTTTAAAGTAAAATTAATATTCAATTCTCAAATATTAATAAATATGAAAATGTATTATTCTTTATTTCTTGGGATGTTACATCCTTCCCCCTTTTGGGAATTGTGTCCTCGCAATTTTATTCACCTATCAAAATAAGTGGGGGTATTTATCTCTCATAGAATTTTCAGATTCCCATGCTGCCTCTTCAACCATATGGTTTTTCAACAAAACCATTACCTGGTGAATTACCTTATTTTGCAACTCCTGCTCTCTTCGGTCAAGAATCAGGACTGGTTGTTCTTCATAAGGTAGATTCTCTTCCAACTGAACTACCTCTGGGCTCAAAACATGATATGGATCTGGAATATACATTCACAACATCGAAACATGAAAACAATTGTGTACCTGAGATAAACTGGGAGGTAAAGACACTGGATAAGAAACTGATCCAAATTTCTCCAGAATTTCATAAGGTCCAATGATCCATGGACTCAGCTTTCCTTTCGTACCAAATTGCATCACACTTTTCCATGGTGAATCTTTGAGAAAAACATGATCACCTACCTCGAAAGATAGATCATTCCTCCAGTTATCTGCATAACTTTTCTGTCTGCTCTGAGCTATTTTCATATGTTTCTTAATCAACTTAACTTTTTCTTCCATCCCTTCTACCAATTCTGGTTCCATCGGATTTAATTCACCCACTTCATCCCAAAAAGCTGGAGTTCAACACCGCTTCCCATATAATGCCTCATATGGTTCCATATGTATACTGGAATGAAAACTGTTATTATATGAAAACTCAACCAAAGAACGATGTTGGTCCCAGCTTCCCTGATAATCCATCGAACAAGCACGTAGCATATCCTCCAAAGTCTCAATTGTTCGTTCTGACTGCCCATCTGATTGAGAATGAAAAGATGTGCTAAAATTTAATTCAGTACCCAACGACTTCTGAAGGCCTTTCCAAAAGTTAAAATGAACCTAGGATCACGATCAGATACAATGGAGAGATAAACTCCATGTAACCTGACTTTCTCTTTAAGATACAAATGGGAAAGTTGATCAAGGGAAAAAGTATCTCATATAGAAAGGAAATGAGAAGATTTATTCAAGCGATCAACAATAACCCATATTGCATTATTACCTCGAGATGTCTTTGGTAAGCCCACAACAAAGTCCATGGATATATTCTCCCATTTCCACTCTGGCACTGGTAAAGGATGAATCATCCCTTTCGGTAATTGCCACACTGCTTTAAACCTTATGAACCATCTCTAACTTTTTCCGCAACTCACTGTCTTGCTTATTTGTTTGCTTGATTCTGTCTGATAGAGAAGATTTCACTGATACCTTAAAAAAAACAGAAGGACAACCTGCACAAACACCTTCTATGCCAATGTTAATCAAATCCTTAACTAAAGGATCATGTTCCAAACACAACATTGTTAATGAAGAATTATTTTTTCGACTCAAAGCATCAGCCACTTTAATTTCTTTTCCTAGATGGTAATGAATTTTACAATCATAATACTTGATTAATTCTAGCCATCTCCTCTCTCTCATGTTCAATTCTTTCTGAGTGAATATATATATATATTAAACATTTGTGATCAGAATTTATTTCACACTTTACTCCATACAAATGATGCCTCCAAATTTTTAAAGCGAAAACAATAGAAACTAATTCTAAATCATGTGTAGGGAAATTTACTTCATGGGTTTTCAACTATCGTGAAGCATAAGCAATTACCTGATCATTCTGCATTAAGATGCAACCAAGTCCTTTCAATTAAGCATCATTGTATATAACAAGCTCACCATTCCTGGAAGTTACAAAACTGGAGCATTCACCATTCTTCTTTTCAACTCCTAAAATTAATCATTGCATTCTTTTTTCCAGATAAACATAACACCCTTCCGAGTTAGCTTAGTCGTTGGACAAGATAACCGTGAATTTTTTTCAACAAAACGTCTGTAGTAACCTGCCAAACCATGAAAAATATGGATCTCGGATACATTTGTGGGTATTGTCCATTCTTCAACAACTTTTGTTTTAGCAGGACCAACAGTTATTCCATCTTTTGAAACAATGTGACCAAGGAAAAAAAAAATTGCAACCAAAACACACAGTCCCTGAATTTCCCATACAATTTCTTTTCTTTTAAGGTTTGAAAAATAACCCTTCAATGCCTTTCATGATCCTCTTTACATTTAGAAAACATCAAAATATCATCCATAAAAACAACGAACATTTTTCACCTGAGTTAACAGAGCCATCACTGCAACAAATTGTCTAGTTCTGATTCTGACCATCTCAGGATACTGATTTGAAAGGTCATTTCCCTCTGTATGCATTCCCATAAAAGCTGTTCTGTTTCCTGTATGAAAAACCATTCTCAACACAGAAATATCTTAGGAGAACCAACATGGTAATATTTAAATTCTATATAATTTCAATTTGGCCATAAAAAAATATTTTTGGATAATCATTTAATTAAATTCTAACTCCTAAAGTTATCTAAACCGACCTCTGATACCAACTAATAGGCCCCAGCCTTAGACATTACTTAACATTGAATTAAATGAATAATTCCCATTGAAGATATTTTCGGTTTTAGAGTTCTGTAGAATTATATCCTAACTATTACATCTCAAAAGATTACAAAGTAGACACTTCTACTAAGTTTCCATAAAATAAAAACTCTTAAAAAGAAACATGTCTAGTTCCATGTTTTATATTGCATGACTTTCCCTTGATCCCATCCTTGACCCTATTCCACATTAAGTCCTGTGGAAAACATTTCAAAAAAAAAACTTGGGGTGAGCATAAAAAGCTCAGTAAGGGATACACAAAGAATGAAAACGATTAGTTTATCAAAACAACAAGTAATTCATGTATAATTTATCAAAGTAATACTTTTCACCTTTATGAAGTAGTAAAAACACTTCACTGAATAAAAGATCATTACTTACCATTTTGTAACCAATAGATTACCATAAAACCCATATAATGATCACATAATATATAAAGGTAACTTGGGACATAAACATACTTAAATGGAATAACCATACAGTCGACTTCCACGCATATTAGTTAATCGAATAGCCATACGGCCGACATCCATACCCAATGCATTGGAGGTTATAACGTAACCACCCATCCTGGTATTCACGGAACAAACCTTCATATTGTTTATCACGTAACCACCCGACAAATGTCCAAGTACAATTATAAAATCATAAAACACAAAACAAATATAATGAAAGGAAAACATTTCCACACTTTAATCCCAATATATCACATAAATATATTGAAATAACAAATAGATTATAAAAAACCATTTTCAATACCAAAATACATAAAAGAGTATATGGTATTTATTTCATTTTAAAAACATTTTGGCTTGTTGAGGAAGCCAAAGACCAAATAATACTTGTGGCGGTGGAAAAGGTCGTAGTCACCGTGTACGTTAAAAAGAAAAATTCCTTTTTTTCATTTAGTAAAACGCTTTGTAGAAAAATTTTCCTTTTGTATAAAAGTAAAAGTCAAAGGGGTTTATACACCGTATAAAATAAACTTGTCTATAAAACGAAATATGTCTCAATGAAAGGAGATTGAGAAAAAGTCCCATAAAAAGATCGTTTTTATATAAAATAGATCTATTATTTTTATTCACTATAATTACACATAAATAAATTAAAAATACAATATAGGATATTATAATATCATGACATAATTTGAAAGTATGAGATTAACCCAAAGAACGAAAATTGGGTTAAGAATTTCCCTTACCTCATGTCCGACGTGACTCGATTGCTCTTTAACGTCCTGAATAATAATATTGAGTTAATTTATACTTTCATAAGAAACCTTTTAAAGTTCATTACTACTTTTATATCACTTATTACCATGTTATAAACATTATGTAATCATTTAAGTTAATAATGTTTGTTTTGTTGATATTTGGTTCTTTAGTCGAAAGTGGTCTTCTTACAATTACATGTTGTTCGTGTGGTCAAAGGTTCATTATATATAGAATTATATTCATGATTTGGATATCATATATATCATATATATTCAGAATATAAATGTATTTATAATATTACATAATCATTTAGTGGTACGAAATGAAATGCACCATTCATGGAGACGGTAAGCCGCACGTACGCATGAACGCTACATTCATTTCTATGTCATATTAATGGAGTTAAAACTAAATGATATGTATGTATATTTTAATTCCAGAATTTTATTCATCATTTATATGTAACATACATAATATATAATAACTTTAATTCCATCCTTTATACGTCCCACATGTGGCATTAACGAATCAAATCACTTTGAGGGGGCGGT
Source organism: Viscum album (assembly GCA_963277665.1). NCBI lineage: Eukaryota > Viridiplantae > Streptophyta > Magnoliopsida > Santalales > Viscaceae > Viscum > Viscum album. Next base: position 2,069,263,742 of record OY728160.1, read on the forward strand.
AGTCCGCACTTCCTAAAATGAAATTATCGTGTTTACCCAAAATGAAAACCATAAATTAATGCCAAAAATGAAAAATACAGAAGCTTAATTAAAACCTAAACATATTACATATCATATATAAATATAGTTTCATCTTAATGGCCACCTTTTAAGGTGTTATATGAGTGTTGAACAATCATCGTTTCGTGTGGCAGAAATTCGCCATCCACAGAAACAGTATGTTCATTAACCATTAGATGAAGGTGTGTGTAAGTGTAGCTAGAATGCTTATTATAAAAAAATCCTAGTATATTTATGATACTGTATTTGTTACAAAATAAATGAATAAAAAGAGTTTAGGGGGTTTGAGAAGAAAAATAAAACAAAAGAACACAAGTGAAGACATCACCTTAAAATCGGGTAACTCTCTTAGATTTGAGCTGAAAGGCTTCCTTGGGAAGACTTCTGCCCAATGTGAGGCTTCTAGGAGTAATAGAGGGATTTGGAGAGACAAAAAGAGTAGAGAATGGACGATCCAAAGGCTTGAGAGGTGTGGGTAAGGAGGTAGAGGTGGGGGCCTTTTATAAGTGGAGAGGAGGGGCACTCTTGGAATGTTAAGAAAAGATACTTTATTATAAAATTATTTTTGGATAAAAAGGGTCCCAAAAATATATATTTAGAGGATAAAGTGATAATAGTTCGAAATCAACCCATACAATTGGTTTTTTACATGTTTAGGTCTTATATTTTACATTATCTTTTCATTTTATTTAAATCGTTAAAGAATGAGGTAATCGCTGCATCATCATGGTGTCATAAATAATTTAATTTATTTAATGTCTAAAAATTATAAAAAAAATATCATGATTTAGGAAATAATTTTATCTTTCTAATGAAAATTTATAGTAAAAAATCTGACTTGGATAACCAAATTTAAGAATTGTTTTAGTAAAACAACTCATGTTTCTAACATTTTTATTTTAACTTCAAATAAAAAGTTATTAATGTCATTTTCCAACCAAAGTGGCACCATGGGGTCCCCAAGATGACCCATGGATTTTCTCGGTCGGCCATGACACATCCAATAAGGGTAGGACATGTTTCTAGGTCATTTCATATTATTAAAACATTATTTTTACCTTACACTACACTAATCACCTCTAATAGCGATTAATAAACATAAAAGATACTATTCACCAAAAAAAAATAATCCCATTGAACAAAAATTTACTTCTAATTACAACCATGTCTGTTAGATTTTTGAAATTCAAAACACAGAAGTGGTAATGTTTTATTTAAACGTAAAATCAATTTTTTAAGTACCACTTAGTGGTTTCACTATTCATCAAAAATTGAAGTTTTTCAGAAAAATACCAAAACATCTCCCTATGCTATATTTGATATTATGAATTCAAAAATGATGACTATTTTAAAATATTCCAAACATATAAGTTGCATTAATTAATTTAATAATTAATTCCTGCTGTCCAAACAAATAGCGGGTTTTTATTAAACAATATATATCAAAAGAATGACACAAGTTTAAGTCCAATTTCAAAGTGAAATTAATTCCAGTGAACACTATTGGATTAAATGGTAAAATTATATTCCAATTTCACTTTAAAACCAATTCAAAAGATAATATAATCATATAAATAAATTATATTAAAATGAGTTTTTTAATTAAAATACAACATTTTTCACTATTCATTAAAAAATGAACATTATCGGAAAAATACCAAAAATCTACACAAATTAAATTCTGATGTCCCGATTATAAAATAGAGTTTTCTTGGTCTAGTAGAATGTATAAGAGTGACAAAAACTATATTTAAAAAAGGTTTTCCATGAAAAGGTGATAAGTCGACCTTTAGTTAAAATTAGAGAATATATGCCTAAAGTTGAATTATTTTCATATTTTAAACCTTTATACTTTATTGGATAAATGTAAAAACATTTAAAAAACATATGTAATCATTTTCAAGTTATTTCTATTCATTCATGCCAATATAATGGCTATGTGTTAACTACCATTTAAAATAATATTATTTTATTACTAGTGTGCAACGTAAGATTTCAAAAAAAAAACTCTTTGTTGCATATTGGTTACGCTATCGAACATAGCAACCCCTTTAAAGTAAAATTAATATTCAATTCTAAAATATTAATAAATATGAAAATGTGTTATTCTTTATTTACCTGGGATGTAACAATAAGTTAAAAAAACATTATCCTTGAATTTTTAACAGAAAAGTCAAAAAGTACCATGTATGGTAAACATAGGCAAGATTCCTTCCATAACACAAAGTAAAAGACAAGAAGGGTAAAAGTGAATTTGAACATACATGTGATAATATTAAACCCTTTATGAAAACATTTATATCAATATGGATAAAAAATATAACCCCAGTAAATACTTACGAATAAACAATCTCGAATAAGAATGAGATTGAAAGAAATATCCCTTACCTTAAGCCTGATATGCTTTGTACATATTCGAACCTCCTCTTTCTCAATGTGTATCCTTTGATCTTCTTCTTAGGGAACTAGAGTTGGTCTTTAGAGAAGATCAGTACCTCTATATGGTTTCTAGGGAAGTGCGTAAATGAAATGGGCAGAGGTTGCCCAAGATTCAAGGTTTAAAATGGTGTGAGGAGGAGAGGGAGGAGGTGCCCTTTTATAAGGGAGGAGAGGGGAACCTTTGGAATTATAAGAAATATTAATTTATAATAAATTACAACCCCACATCAAAACCTCCAAAATAACTGAAATCCGACAATTGGATGAGATAGGGTGGTAATCTCATCAACAAATAAAATTTAGACACGTTGGGATTTTATTTTAAACATTATTAACTTGATTTATCCTTATATAATCTATTTAATTTTATTTGGGGTAAAAATATTATTACTTATATATTGTGAATGTCCATAAATGTATGATTTATTACATTTTAGACCATATAAATTTTAATTTATAATTTTTAAATATTTTATTAATTTTTAAATAATTTTTTAATATTTAATTATTATTAAAAACCTATATTGTCAATTTTGACACTATTTATTTATTTGAATATAAATAAAATATATATAGATGATATGTTCAAACTAAAATATTTAATAGATTAATAAAATGTCATATTTATCTAGAAAATTAGTGTAGCACATTAAATAGTTTATATTATTTATTTTAATACTTTTAAAATCATTTATTTGATATTTCAATCAATTAAATATTTTCAACATCACTATTGTGTCATAATTTATGATAATTATTTAATCACTGAAAATTATAAGTAAATTCATATGATGTAGGTAATTTGATTATCTTTGTATGGACTATTTATATCCGAAGTTATATGATGTGTATCACTAAATTAAAGTTATTACACTTATATGATTAAATAGAGTGACATTTTGTCACTTTCTCTGGTTTAATTAATAATTTTGTTATTTCACGGTCAAAATTACATGAAATGAATCTAGTCCGACCCTTAGGTGACATGGGTCTACTTTCATTCATCCAATAATATTTTGGCAAGTTTTAGGGTAATTTGGTAATCTTATTTTTACCCTTAATTACCAGATTTACCTTTAACTGTAGTAAATAAAAATTTCTGTATTTACCATTCATAATATAAAAAAAATAAAAGTAACATATTAACATAATTTGGAACCATTTAATTCAAATATGGAATCCATTTTTCAAAATTCAAAACATAGAAGTTGTAGTAATTAATTTAAAATTAATCAAATTGTTAAGAAAACGGTTTTTAAAAGTTAAAACATTGCAAAAGATTGAAATGATTTTACCTATGAATTCAATGCGAAATCAATGCTAATGACATACATTATATTAAATGGTAAAATTATATTCTATTTATACCTTAAAATAATTCAATATTATAATTTAACCATATAAATTATGACAATGAAAAAAGTATTTTTTAATTAAAATATAGCATGTTTTTACTATTTATTAAAATATGAATGTTATAGGAATAATATGAAAAAATTATCTAAAGTAAGTTTTTATATCCTAATTCCAAATAACAATTTTATTTTTTCAAATATAGCTTATAAACATGTCCAAAACTAGATGTAATGTGGGTGCTCCATTAAAAGCCGACACAACTGCATTTTTTGAAAAATACTTATTTTACCTGAAAATTTTATTTTGTTCACATACCATGTTATTTAAAATGTGTAAGATGAATAATAATGTTATAAAATTAAAATATTAGTTAATACTATTCATATAGGATAGTCCATAATAATATTATAACAATATATAGTTGTTTAGTGAAACCCGATATTGCATACTACACACACTATTGTGGAAGGCCGCGATTGCGTGTAACGCATGGCTAGTAAGGGTTCTGTTTAGTGAAAGACTATTTTGTTGTTTCATATATAATAATCCAACCATATTTCATTTATACATTGAATATATTTATATTTATATATATACACACACATAATGTTGCGTAGAATAACTAATATCAAATGAACATGAAATTGTGTGTACCACAATCCAAGAATAGTGTTGCTTATACTGCAAGTTAATATGGTGTTGCATATCGCGCAAGATAATCATGGTGTAGAATAAAACAAAAGATATGATATAAATTGAAAATAACATATCTCATAAAATCTTGGGGTGTTACATTTTTCCATCAAATTCATTTAGAATTCATTCCTACAAAATAAATCATGCATAATGTTTTAAGATTTATATAATTTGAAAACAAAACCTATGAAATAATCCATAACTTTCATAGGTAAATTTTCAGTTTCCTCATCTTCATTTGGAATGGAATTAGAAATTTGAAAACATATATTTGTACGATCCTGAGGATCCCATTCCTGAACCTTCTTCATAGGAAATATATTTGTATAATTACCATGAACACCACATTTAAATAATTCTATTGTTTTCTCATAAAGAACATCATTCCCTATCCAAGAGTCAACTGGATGCTTGATTTTTTCATGGCATGTTCTTGATTTATGTATATCATTACCACATCTATAGCATCTTCCCTTCCATTTGAATCATTTTCCTTGGTGTTTCATTCCACATCCATGACACATAGGTTTTTTAATATACTTACAATTATGATTATTACATGAACATCCATTGTAATTAATTTCTTTCATCTTTGATTATTAAAAAATAACCATGGAAAAACTGGTTAATTATGACAAAAGATAGTTGGTTGATAATAACAAAAAGAGTTCTAATTGCAGGACTAAATTAATTCATTTGCTTATTTAGAAAACCATCACAGTTATCTTCACATCCATTGTTACTTTGGTGTCTGTTAGATCCCTCCATTTACTAAAACCAAAAAGGTAAGTGTGAGTATATCAGTAAAATCATCATATAATATTTTATGAGGAGGGTAACCAATAAGATATACTTATTCAGGTTATCTTAATTTCATTAAATTTATCTAAAAAACTATGATTCTTTTAACTATTATAACCATTATGGTTATGTCACTTAGGGATAAATTACACAATAAAATCTAAAGTTATCTAAACTGACCTTTGATACCAACTATAAGGGCCCAAAATTAAAGATTACATATATTGGATTAAATTAATAATTCAAATTGAATATATTTTCAGGTTTAGAGTCTTATAGAATCAGATCATAACAAGGAAAATAATTTTAATATTTCATGTATTCACCTCTACTCAACATCCATTTTTTTCATAAAATAAAAATTCTTGAAGAAAAGAAACCTGTTTTGTTCCATGTTCTAATCATCATGAAGTTTTCATAATCCCATATTTTACCCAATTACACTTTATTTAATTTAGAAAACAATTTAATAACTACTTAGGAGAATAAATAACTCAATAAGAGATATACAATAAAGGAAAACTGATCTTTTTTTAAGTTAACAAGTAAACCAGAAATACTTTTTCAAAAGTATTACTTTTCTCCGTTTTTATGTAGTTAATACTCTTCATGGAATAGAATATATTTTATTAAATTTTTTAACAAAAATTTTACCATATAACACATTGAAATCCCACATAACATATAAAATGTAAAATTGGGACATAACCATATTTAAATGGAATAACCATACAGCCGACTTCAACAAATTATTCTCACAAATGGAATTTTCGCATGACAAATATTCATACCCAATGAATTGTTAGCTATAATGTAACCACACATCATCGGTTTATCACGAAACTTCATGTCATATGTGTTATCACATAACCACCTTTAAAATATCTATGTACTATTATATAATCATCAAACATAAAAGAATGAAAATATCTATATTTCAATCATAAAAATTTTATTTTCAATTATAAGAATGTTTTTCAAGATATTGAATTATTAAATCAACATTCAAAACAATTTTCAATAACAATGTATTTAAAAAATAGTATATGGTAATTATTTTTTACTTAAAAACAACACGTCTTGTTAAGGAATCCCAAAATCAAAAAATGCTCACAGCTGTAGAAAGGACATTGTCACCACATACGTTAAAAAGAAACAATCCCTTTTCCATTTAGTAAAACACAATTTATAAATGTATTAAATTTCAATTAAATTTAAATTAAATGAGGTTTATACATTTTATAAAATCATATAGTTTACAAATCAATGTATTCCTCAAATAAATGATATTGAGAAAAATTCCCTTACCTCATGTCCAACTTAACTCATTTGTTCGTTAATTTCCTGAATAATAAACATAAGTTAATTTATACATTTTTTAGAAACATTTTATATTTAATTATTCCTTTTATATAACTTATTAGCTTACTATAACAATTATTTAATTATTTGAGTTCATATTAGACATTTTGTTGATATTCATAACTTGAGTCAAAAATGAACTTGTTATAATAATAAATTTTCCATGTGGTCAAAAGTCCATTATCTACTGATTTATATTCATGATTTAGATATTAGATATATCTTATATCCATTTGATATGTATTTCAGACTTTTCTTTTGATTATATATATAATAAATGAAATGCACTATCCACAGAGATGGTCAATCGTACGTATGCGTGAATGCTAATTTCAATAAATTTTTTTATTTAATGGAATTAAAACTAAAAGATACATTGTTATATTATAATTCTGGTATAATATATATGTTATATATGTTTCATAATTTCATTAATTATATCCTTTATATGATCAATGTATAGCGTGAATGAGTCATATCATTTTGAGGGTTAGAAGTCTTTATTTCCCCTAATAAAATTAACATATTTATATAAAATTAAAAGAATAATGTTATGTTCTAAATGATATTTAAAAGTAGTAAAGAGATAAAATAAATATAAAAAATATCATATATAATTATTCGTGAATTATAATTTCCACTATAGAAGGTTCTAGGAAAATATTGAACAATCGTCGTTTTGTGAGGCGGTAGTTTTCCATACACAAAAATCCTATATTATATAACCATTAGATGGAGGTGTGTGTAAGTGTATTTAAAATATTTATTATAAAATAAACTTATAATTTTAAGGATAATGTTTTAGTTTTGTATTCAATTAATACTAATAGAATATTTAGTGGAGAAGGAAAAAAAGGAATGAACATGGGATGAAATGTTACTTTTAAATTGGGTAACTTGATTGGGTTTGAACCAAATGTATTATTGAATTTTCTTATTCATAAGGAAATGATTTAATGAGTAATAGAGGGATGTTTTTATCTTATTTTTTCATAGGTGGGACATACCAAGGGGCTTTAAAGGTGCGAGTAATTGGTTAGAGGTGGTGTCCTTTTATAAGAGTGGGGAGACACTATTTGTGGATGCTTTAAAGTATAATTTTAGTAAAAAATGATTTTCGGTTTCAAAAGGTCTAAAACTCAGTAAATAAAAATATATAATGACTATATGTCTACAAAATCATCCTATAATCATCGGAGAAGTTCTGTATATTTTTAATCATTATCTTATTTATTTATCCATTTGTTAACTTTTTTATATTTTACAATGCCTTCATGTATATTCATACTATATGGTTATTATATTTACAATAAAATTCCATGTGACCCAAAATGTATCATTAATGACATTTTTAACATCATATATTCCATTTTGGAAGAATAATATATTTTTAGGAATGTTGTATCATTTAATAAAATATTAATTTATTTAAATTCTCATTTATGTGTATTTTATTCTATTCATTTCATGACTTTTTAAAAATCTATAACCACATTATCAATTCTAAAAAACTTCATTAGATAAATTATAAAAAGCCATAATAATCCACAAAAATATTGTATGGCATAAAATGTTTCAAAATCAATTTATTTTAATATTTATATTTTCAATTATTTTAAACATTCATTAATGAGGTAATCATTACATCATCATTGTATCATAAATAAAATTATTTATTTAATGTCAAATAATTATATAAAAAATATAATGACGTAGGAAATATTTTTATATTTCTAATGAAAATTTATTGTAAAAAAATATCTACTATTAAACCCCACATAAAATTGTTTTGTGAAAATAATACATGTTAATGATATTTTTTTTAATTTAAATAAAAATGTATTAATGTAATTATCTTACCAATGTGCCTTCGAAAGGCCAAAATTTATACCCCAATTATTTTTTTGGTTTTCCATGACCCATACATTATGGTTAGGATCATTCATAAGAATGTTTTATATTATTATAATATTATTCTAACAATGATTTACTCTATTTATCAAATCAAAAGTTACTATTCACAAAAATTAATTTCTCTATTTGAACCAAATTTTACTTACTAATGAAAAACATGTATATTGGATTTTTTAAATTCAATTCACAGAAGTGGTATATATTCATTTAAATGAAAAAGTTTTTTTGTTATATACTATGTAATGTTTTTCACTATTCATCTTGAATTGAACATTTTAAGAAAAATACCAAAAATATACCGAAATAGAAATTTCATATTCATAATTCAAAAATTGTTTCTATTTTACCAAATTCAAAAAAATAAGATTCATTAATTATTTTAAAATTATTTTCTGTTGTCAAAACTAGAAATCATGTTTTTAAGAAGAAAACCTACAAAATAATTGACTTGTTTTTATGTCCAATTTTAAGGTAATATTACATCCAATGACAAGTATCAAATTAAATGGGAAATTATATTAAATCATCACAATAAAACCATATATAAAGAATATACAACCATACAAATAAATTATATGAAAAATCTTTTTGATTTAAAATGCATTATTTTTAATATTCATTTGAAATAAACTTTGTTAGAACAATACCAAAAATTCACCCAATGTAAATTTTTATATCCTTATTTCAATGAAAGAGTTTATTTTTTTTAATTGAAACATATAACTATGACAAAAACTATACTTAAAAGGGGTTCTCTATCGAAATATGGTAAAAATACCTTTTAATAATATTAGAGTATTTATGCTTAAAATCGAATTCACTCTTATATTAAGCAAATAAGTTTTATTGGATAAATGTAAATACAAATAACAATCATTTTTTATAATAATATGGTTAGTTTTTTTCATCCAAACCAAGAAAACATCTAGGAATTAATTAAAATTTAAAATAACAATAATAATATATGATTTTCCGGTATAACTCAACATTGTGTACACTGTAAGATATTAGAGAGAATCCGTAGTTGAATATTGAGTATGCTATTGAATATAGCATCCATATTATTGTAAAATTGAAATTTAATTAATAAATGTTAATATATAATAAAATTTCATATATTTTATTTACATAAGATGTTACATTGAATATGGGTTTTGAAATTGATTTTGTGTCCAACGCCTTTTTCTACATCTTGATGTTTTTTTATAAAAATTTTAAATGATTTAATAAGTTAAAAAATGGGTGAAAAAAATATTTGTTACATTTTGGTGTGTTTATGATTCCTAAATAGTATTTCTATTACACAAATTCCATATTACAACAAGTGGAAATTGTTTGAGAAAAAAGTTGGAAACTTATGTATCTAGGTGGGAAGACTAGGACTATTATGCTAGTGATATGATAGTAGTATAATCCCTATTTAACATATTATTTCTGATGATTACAACACTAACTAAACTATGATTATGTTTGGGGACCACTAGGATGTGGTGGGTTCCCCTCCTAGTGGCTCACACAAGAGAATGATTTTGTATATGGCTAATTAGACACTGAGATAAGATATACCTAGGGCCCCACAACTTGGTATTTCATAGGGGTGTTCCCATGACTAGTTCTCATTGGCTATATCATATTTACAATCATCATAAAGGTAGTTTGACGATAAATTTTAGTAGCTTCAATTTTTTCATTAAAAATGTACAAATTTTCATGTTTTCCTCTTGAAATCCATTTTCATTTAATGTTTCACCTTCAGACATTGTTACATGAATTCATTATTTATAAAAACATGGTAGATTTTTGTCTAAAAATATTTATAAAATCGAATATTTTTGGTCGAATCCTATTTTGGTTTGGCTCACAACCTACTACAACCTTCAGGTGTCTGTATATTTGATGATGTTTGACACAGGTATGGGAATGTTCCTTCGAGGCAGCAGTTTGGTTTGTTAGATTCTCTTCTGTGTAATGTGTTTTCAATAAGGCTTAGGGGTGACGTACCCTTTCCATGTGGTGGATCTTGATTTTTACTTACTGCTCCTTTTGAGATGTGTCCTTCGTGTTGTTATGTTTAAAACTATGTAATTCAATTCCTATATTTATTTAAGACACGTGTGGTTTGAAAATTTAGATTCAATTTGTCCATTATTATTCATTGTTTTAGGTTTCAAAAGTAGTTAAATCTTTATCAAACCATGTTTTATGATTCCAAGGAACCTATTCCAGACTTTGGGGATAGGGAACTCCTCTCGGGACATATCATGGACTGGCTCATGTGCCAGTTTAGATGGCGAATAGTTCTGGTTCATTTAAATTTTTTTATTATAGTCTTGCTATGATGTTTTTGTCGTACTATTTGAAATATGTTTATGTAACATCCCAGGTAAATAAATAATAATACATATTCATATTTATTAATATTTGAACTTTAAAGGGGTTGCTATGTTCGAAAGCGTACCCGATACGCAACGATGAGTTCCTTTGAAAACTTACGTTGCACACTAGTAATATAATAATATTATTTTAAATGGTAGTTAAAATGTAGCCGTTGTACTGGAGGGAATGGATATAAATAACTAAAATATGATTATATATGTTTTTAAATGTTTTTATATTTACCCAATAAAATATAAAGGCTTAAAATACGGAAAGAATTCAATTTTAGGCTTTTATACCCTAATTTTCACTAAGGGTTCACTTATCACCTTTTGACGGCGAACTGTCATTAAATGTAATTTTGATAAATCTTATAAATTCTATTGGACCAAATATAACTCTTCTTTAGAATCGGGACATCAAAATTTACTTTGTGTAAATTTTTGGTATCTTTCCGATAAAGTTCATTTTTTTAATGAATATTGGAAATGTTGTATTTTAATTCAAAACCTCTTTTTGATCTAATTTATTTATATGATTATATTATTATTTGAATTGGTTTTAAAGTGAAATTAGAAAATATTTTTACCATTAAATCCAATAGTGGTCGTTGGAATTAATTTCACTTTGAAATCGGACTTAAACTAGTGTCAATCTTTTGATACTTATTGTTTCACAAAAACACGCTATTTATCATGACAGTGGGAATTAATTGTTAAATGAATTAATTTGACTTATATGTTTTGAATTTTGTAAAATGGACTTCATTTTTGAGTTCATAATATCATATATAGCTTAGGGTTAATTTTTTGGAATTTTTCTGAAAAACATCAATTTTTGATGAATAGTGAAATCACTAAGTGGTACTTATAAAAACTGATTCTCCATTTAAATGAAATTTTTCCACCTTTGTGTATTGAATTTCAAAAATCCAACATACATGGTTGTCACTAAGAAGTAAAATGTGGTTCAATGATATTAAAATAATTTTTTGGTGAATAGTAACTTATTAAGTTTTTAATCGCGATTATTGGTAATTAGTGTAGTTTAAGGTAAAAATAATATTTTAATAATATAATATGACCTAGACACATGTCCTACCCTCATTGGATGTGTCATGGACGACCAAGACAAGCCATGGGTCAGCTTGGGGACCTCATGGATCCACTTTGGTTAGAAAATGACATAAATACCTTTTATTTAATGTTAATGTAAAAAATGGCACAAACATGATATGTTTTACTAAAACAATTTTTTAATGGCGTTATACAATTCAGAATTTTTTATTATAAATAGTCATTGGAAATATAAAAAGATTTCCTACATCATAGTAATTTTTTTATAATTTGTAGACATTAAATAAATTTAATTATTTATGACATAATAATGATGCAGTGATGACATCATTATTTGACGATTTAAATAAAATGGAAGGATAATGTAAAATCTATGCACTAAAAATGTCCAAAACTTATTGTATGGGTGGATTTCGAACCCTTATAACCTTATCCACTAATTATATCAATTTGGGACCTTTTAAAACCGAAACACATTTTCAAATAAAGTAATATTTCTTTACTTTCCCAAAGTGCCCCTCCTCTCCTCTTATAAAAGTCCACCACCTCTACCTCATTTCACACACTCCTAAAGCCTTTGGCTCGGCCAAACCCTGCCAATTTACTCTATCCACATCCCTCTCCTCATCCTAGAGGGTTCCCTTTGGGCATAATCTTTTCAAAGGAAGCCTTTAGGCTCAAATCAAAAGGAGTTACACTTTTAAAGGTAATTCATTCTCTCATGTTCATTTGTTTTATTTTGCTTCTCCAACCCCCTAAACTCTTTTTATTTACTTATTTTGTAACTAAACCAGTATCTTCAATATACAAGGATGTTTTTAAAAGATTTATTTGAACTACACTCTCACACAAGTACATAAAATGGTTAAAGAACATACGGTTTCAGTGGATGGAGAAATTCTACCTCCCGAAACGATGATTGTTCAATACTCATATAACACCATCAAAGGTGGCCATTAAGATGCCACTATATTTATATATGAAATATAATATATTATTTTTTCTTTATGATTTTGTATTTTTCATTTTGGTCATACCTTTATGGTTTTCATTATGGGTAAACACGATATCTTCATTTAAGGAAGTGCGGACTACCGCCCCCTCAAAGTGATGTGATTCATTAATGCCATATGTGGGACGTGTAAAGGATGGATTTAAAGTTATTATATATGATGTTATACTGGAATTATAATATACCTCTATATCATTATTATTTCATTCCATTAAAGTATGAGATAGAAATGAAAGTAGCGTTCATGCGTACGTACGGCTTACCGTCTCCATGAACGGTGCATTTCATTTCTTATCCCGAAATGTAATGTAATATTAAAAGTACAAGTATATAATGGATATATATAATTAATGATGTATATAAATGATTAATATAATTCTGGAATGAAAATATACATACCTCTCATTTAGTTTTAATTCCATTAATATGACAAAGAAATGAAAGTAGTGTTCATGCGTACATACGGCTTACCGTCTCCATGAACGGTGAATTTCATTTATTACCTCTAAATGATTATGTAATATTATAAATACATGTATATTCTGGATATATATAATATATATGATATCCAAATCAGTAATGTCATTCTGGATATAAAAAACCTTTGACCACACGAACAACATGTAATTGCAAGAAGTCCACTTTCGACTTAAGAACCAAATATCAACAAAACAAACATTATTAACTTAAATGGTTACATAATGATTATAACATGGAAATAAGTGATATAAAAGGACTAATGAACTTTAAAAAGGTTCTTAATCAAGTATAAATTAACTCAAGTTTATTATTCAGGACGTTAAAGAACGATCGAGTCAAGTCGAACCCAAGGTAAGGGACTTCGTCTCAATATCCTTTCATTGAGGCATATATAGTTTTATACACAACATTCTTTTATACGGTGTATTAAACCCTTTGACTTTTACTTTTATACAAAAGGAATCTTTTTCTACAAAGTGTTTTACTAAACGACAATAAGGAATGTTTTTTTACGTACGCGGTGACAATGACATTTTCCGCCGCCGCGAGTATTATTTGGTCTTTGGCTTCCTCAACAAGCCGTAATGTTTTTAAAATAAAATAAATACCATATACTCTTTTATGTATTTTGGTATTGAAAATGGTTTTGATAAAGGATTCTATTATGATATATTCTGATTGAAATGTGGAAATTTTATCATTTATTTATATTGGTTTTATGTTTTATGATTTTATATTGGTACTTGGACATTTGACGGGTGGTTACGTGATAAACCATATGACGGGTGGTGTCGTGAATACCAGGATGGGTGGTTACGTTATAACCTCCAATCTATTAGGTATGGAAGTCGGCCGTATGGCTATTCCATTAGGTATGTATGGAAGTCGGCCATATGGCTATTCCATTAAGTATGTATGGAAATTGGCCGTATGACTATTCCATTAAGTGATATGTGTGAAAGTCGACCGTATGGTTATTCCACATAAGTATGTTTATGTCCCAAGTTACCTTTATATATGTTATGTGTTATTTATATGGGTTTTATGGTAATCCTTTGGTTACAAAAAGGTATGTAATGATACTTTATTCAGTGAAGATTTTTTACTACTTCATGATGGCGAAGGTATTACTTTGTTAGAGTATACATGGTTTACTTGATGTTTGAAAAAGTAACAGTTTTCATTCTTTGTGTATCCCTTACCGAGCTTTTTATGCTCACCCCAATTTTTTTTTCGAAATGTTTTTCACAGGACATAAAGTGGAATAAGGTCAAGGATGGGACCAACGGAATGTCATGCTATATAAGACATGGAACTAGACATGTTTCTTTTTAAGAGTTTTTCTTATTATGGAAACTTAGTAGAAGTGTCTACTTTGTAATATTTTGAGATGTAATAGTTATGTTCTAATTCTCTAAAACTCTAAACCTGAAAAGATCCTCAATGCGAATTATACATTTAATTCAATATTAAGTAAGGTTTAAGGAAGGGGCCTTATAGTTGGTATCAAAGGTCGATTTAGATAACTTTAAGAGTTAGAATTATATTAAATGATTATCCAAAAATATTGTTTTTGAAATTATATAGGATTTGAAGATTACCATGTTGCTTCATCTAAGACATGTTTGTTCAGAATGGTTTTCCGTAGAGGAAACAGGGAAGCAGTGCTAGGAAGGCATACAGAAAGAAATAACCTTCCGAATCAGCATCCTGAGATGGTCAGAATTGGATGTGAACAGTTTGTTGCAGTAATGGCGCAGTTGACTCAAGCGATAAATGGTGGTGGTATCCATGCACGAGATCAGCCTGATCAACCGCAGAGGAACATGTTAGTGGTGGAACATTTCATGAGGCAACATCCCCCATCATTCAGAGGATCATCTGACCCTGTGCTAGCTGAAGGGTGGATTAAAGCACTGGAGAAGATTTTCGATGTCATGGGGTGTTCAGAACATCAAAAGGTTAGTCTTGTTGTTTACCATTTTGAAGGTCAAGCTGATCAGTGGTGGTCGATGGTGAAAAATATCATGGATAGTGATGAAATTGAGGAGCTTCACTGGGATGAATTCAAAGGTATGTTTCTTGAGAAATATTTTCCTAAGGTTGTTCATCTTAGGATGGAAAAATAGTTCCTAGAATTGAGGCAGGAGGATGAATCACTGGCTGCTTATGAAGAAAAGTTCCCTCGATTGGAAAGGTATGCTCCGAACTTCATACGAGATCTTGATAGTAAAATAAACCGTTTTTACTCAGGGTTAAATCCAAATTATCAAAGGGCGTTAGCTTCTCGTGAGTTCAAAATTTATGAAAAACTTGTTCGATGTGAGGAGAAGGTGGAAATGGAGTTTGTCGATGATCAGGTGTTCTATGACAAACAATAGAATAAGAGTTCTAGTTGGCAGGAAAAGGGGAAGAATTCATCAAAGAAGCAAGGAGGTAAGAAAACCAAATATCCATCCTGTGAGAAGTGTGGTAAAATGCATCCTGGAGAATGTTTATCCAAGTCTGGTAAGTGCTTTCGGTGTGGTAAGTCTGGTCATATTGCTCGTAACTGTAAGGAAGATGATAAAGCAGGCAATGAAAAGCCAACGGTAAGATGTTTTAAGTGAAATGAAATGGGTCATTATGCAAACGAGTGTCCAATGAAGAACTCAACTGGGGGAATTCAGCCAGACTACAAGAAGAAAGGGGTGGTGAAATCCTTTGCAACAACATCAGCAGATGTTGGGTCATCGAGTGAAGTGGTATCAGGTACACTGTTTGTTTGTTCAGATTATGCGAATGTGTTGTTTGATTCAGGGTCTACACACTCTTTCATTTCTGAGAAGTTTTCTAGTAAATTGGAAATTCCATCTCAAGATATGAACCCTGAACTTATGGTAAAAACACCCGGAGGGAACGTTGAGGAATAAATGAATTATAAGAACCTTCCTATCCTTTTCTGTGGAAAGAATATACTATAAAACCTTATTATTTTTCCTCTAGTAGAGTTTGATGTTATTTTGGGCATGGATTGGCTTTCTGTTTATCATGATAAGATTGACTGCAGAGCTAAAATGGTTTATTTTCAGAAAGATTTTCAGTTTGTGTACAAGAATGAACCCTTGATTTTGATAACGTATCAGGAAGTTGAGAAACTAGTAAAATATGGAAATGAATGTTACCTTGCACATATTGTTGAAAATAAAGGAACTGTTCAGATTAATGATGTTCCAGTGGTAAATGAGTATCTTGATGTTTTTCTTGATGAGTTGCCTGGAATTATCCATGATCGGGAAGTTGAATTTACTGTTGACTTAGTTCCTCATTCTAATCCAATTTCAAAACCCCCTTATCGAATGGCTCAAGTTGAACTTTTAGAGATAAAGAATCAATTGCAGGAGTTATTAGAGAAAGGTTTCATTCGACCTAGCACATCACCATGGGGTGCTCGTGTCTTGTTTATTAAAAAGAAAGATGGATCAATGAGAGTTTGCATTGATTATAGAGCCTTGAATAATATTACTGTTAAGAACAAGTATCCTTTGCCTCATATCGATGATTTGTTTGATCAACTCCAGTGAGATCAATATTTTTCGAAGATTGACTTGAGGCCGGGGTACCATCAGTTGAAAGTAAAAGAAGCAGATGTTCCGAATACTACATTCCGTACTAGATATGGCCATTACGAATTTGTAGTTATGCATTTTGGGTAAACCAATGCATCTGCTCTATTCATGGACCTTATGAATAGAATATTCCATGTGTTCTTGGATAAGTTTGTAGGTGTTTTCATTGATGATATTTTCGTTTTTTCTAAAAGTAAAGAGGAGCATGAAATTTATTTAAGGGTTATCTTTCAAACCTTAAAAGAAAAGAAACTATATGGAAAATTCAGCAAGTGTGAGTTTTGGTTACAACAAATTTCATTCCTGGGTCACATTATTTCAAACGATGGCATAACTGTTGATCCTACTAAAACAAAAGTTGTTGAAGAATGGCCGAGACCCACAAATGTAACCGAGATCCGTAGTTTTCTTGGTATGGAAGGTTACTACCGAAGTTTTGTTGAATCTTTTTCACGGTTATCTAGTCCAATGACTAAGCTAACTTGTAAGGGTGTTAAGTTCATCTGGACAAAAGAATGTGAAGATTGTTTTCAGGAGTTGAAAAGAATATTGGTGAATGCTCCAGTTTTAGCACTACCTTCCAGGAATGTTGAGTTTGTTATCTATAGTGATGCCTCATTAAAAGGACTTGGTTGCGTCCTAATGCAGAATGATCAGGTAATTGCTTATGCTTTACGACAGTTGAAAAATCATGAGGTAAATTACCCTACACATGATTTGGAATTAGCTGCTATTGTTTTTTCTTAAAAAATTTGGAGGCATCATTTGTATGGAGTAAAGTGTGAAATATATACTAATCAAAAAAGTTTAAAGTATATATTCACTCACAAAAAGTTGAACATGAGACAGAGGATATGGATAGAATTAATTAAAGATTATGATTGTACAATTCTTTACCATCCGGGAAAAGCAAATAAAGTGGCTGATTCTTTGAGTCGAAAAAGTAATGCTTCATTAGCAATGTTGCGTTTGGAACATGATCCTTTGGTTAAGGATTTCATGAACTTTGGCATAGAAGTTGTTGGTGAAAGATGTTCTTCTGTTTTGTTTCAGGTATCAGTGAGATCATCTCTATCAGATAGAATCAAGAAAGCACAGAAGTAAGACAGTGAGTAGCAGAAAAAGGTACAGCTGGTTCAGAAAGGTAAGTTGCATGAATTCTACATTGATAGTGATTGTGTTTTGAGATTTGGGAAGAGATTGTGTGTGCCTTGTGATTCACAGTTGAAGAGAGAGTTGTTATGTGAAGCTCATAGTTCTCCGTTTTCAGTTCATCCTGGCAGTACTAAGATGTACAAAGATCTGCGGGAGTATTTCTGGTGGGATGGAATGAAAAGAGATATTGCTGATTTTACTGTGAAGTTCTTGACTTGTCACCAGGTTAAAGCAGAGCGGCAGTTACCTAAAGGGATGCTTCAGCCTTTACCAGTTCCAGATTGGAAATGGGAATACATATCCATGGACTTTGTTGTGGTATTACCGAGGGCATCTCGAGGTAATAACGCATTCTGGGTTATTGTTGATCGCTTGACCAAATATGTTCATTTCCATGCTATACGAGATACTTTCTCTCTAGATCAACTTTCCCATTTGTATCTTAAGGAGATAGTCAGGTTACATGTAGTTCCACTCTCTATTGTATCTGACCATGATCCCAGGTTCACTTCTAACTTTTGGAAAGGCCTTCAGAAGTCGTTGGGTACTGAATTAAATTTTAGTACAACTTTTCATCCTCAATCAGATGGGCAGTCAGAACGAACAATAAAAACCTTGGAGGATATACTACGAGCTTATTCTATGGACTATCAGGGAATTTGGGACCAACATCTTTCTTTGGTTGAGTTTTCTTATAATAACAGTTTTCATTCCAGTATTCAGATGGCACCATTTGAGGCATTATATGGGAAGCAGTGTCGAACTCTAGATTTCTGGGATGAAGTGGGTGAAAGGAAATTGATGGGACCAAAATTGGTAGAAGAGATGGCAGAAAAGGTTCAGTTGATTCAGAAACATATGAGAATAGCTCAGAGTAGGCAGAAGAGTTATGCGGATAACCGGAGGAAGGATCTATCTTTCTAGGTAGGTGATCATGTTTTTTTCAAGGTTTCCCCATGGAAAAGTGTGATGAGATTTGGTAAGAAAGAAAAGCTGAGTCCAAGGTTCATTGGACCATATGAAATTCTGGAGTAATTTGGATCTGTTGCTTACAGAGTGGCTTTACCCCCGAGTTTATCTCAGGTACACAATGTTTTTCAAGTTTCAATGTTGAGGATGTATATGCCAGATCCATCTCATGTTTTGAGTCCAGAGGTAGTTCAGCTGGAAGAGAACCTATCTTATGAAGAACAACCAGTCCAGATTCTTGACCACAGGGAGCAGGTTTTACGAAATAAGGTGATTCATCAGGTAAAGGTTTTATGGAAAAACCATGTGATTGAAGAGGCAACGTGGGAATCTGAAAATTCTATGAGGGATAAATACCCCCACTTATTCAATAAGTGAATAAAATTTCGAGGATGCAATTCCCAAAAGGGTGGAAGGATGTAACATCCCATGTAAATAAAGAATAATACATATTCATATTTATTAATATTTTAACTTTAAAGGGGTTTCTATGTTCGAAAGCGTACCCGATATGCAACAATGAGTTCCTTTGAAAACTTACGTTGCACACTAGTAATATAATAATATTATTTTAATTGGTAGTTAACATGTAGTCGTTGTACTGGTGGGAATGGATAGAAATAACTAAAATATGATTATATATGTTTTTAATTGTTTTTATATTTACCCAATAAAAGATAAAGGCTTAAAATACGGAATGCATTCAATTTTAGGCATTTATACCCTAATTTTCACTAAGGGTTCACTTATCACCTTTTAACGGCGAACCGTCATTAAATATAGTTTTGATCAATATTATAAATTCTATTGGACCAAATATAACTCTTCTTTATAATCGGGAAATCAAAATTTACTTTATGTAAATTTTTGTTACCTTTCCGATAATGTTCGTTTTTATTAATGAATATTGTAAATGTTGTATTTTAATTCAAAACCTCTTTTTGATCTAATTTATGTATATGATTAGATTATTATTTGAATTGGTTTTAAAGTGAAATTATAAAATATTTTTACCATTAAATCCAATAGTGGTCGTTGAAATTAATTTCAATTTGAAATCGGACTTAAACTAGTGTTAATCTTTTGATACTTATTTTTTCACAAAAACACACTATTTGGCATGACAGCGGGAATTAAGTAATAAATTAATTAATTTGACTTATATTTTCTGAATTTTATAAAATGGACTTCATTTTTGAATTCGGAATATCAAATATAGCTTAGGGTGAATTTTTGGAATTTTTCTGAAAAACTTCAATTTTTGATGAATAGTGAAATCACTAAGTGGTACTTATAAAAACTGATTTTCCATTTAAATGAAATTTTTCCACCTTTGTGTATTGAATTTCAAATATCCGACATACATGGTTGTCACTAAGAAGTAAAATGTGGTTCAATGAGATTAAAATAATTTTTTGGTGAATAGTAACTTATTAAGTTTTTAATCACGATTAGTGGTAATTAGTGTAGTTTAAGGTAAAAATAATGTTTTAATAATAAAAGATGACCCAGACACATGTCCTACCCTCATTGGATGTGTCATGGACGACCAAGACAAGCCATGGGTCAACTTGGGGACCCCATGGAGCCACTTTGGTTGGAAAATGGCATAAATACCTTTTATTTAATGTTAATGTAAAAAATGGCACAAACATGATATGTTTTACTAAAACAATTTTTTAATGGGGTAATATAAGTCAGATTTTTTTATTATAAATATTAATTGGAATGATAAAAATATTTCCTACATCATAGTAATTTTTTTATAATTTTTAGACATTAAATAAATTAAATTATTTATGACATAATTATGATGCAGCGATGACATCATTATTTGACGATTTAAATAAAATGGAAGGATAATGTAAAATCTATGAACTAAACATGTCTAGAACTTATTGGATGGGTTTATTTCGAACCCTTATCACCTTATCCACGAATTATATCAATGTGGGAGCTTTTAAAACTGAAACACATTTTCAAATAAAGTAATATTTCTTTACTTTCCAAAAGTTCCCATCCTCTCCTCTTATAAAAGGCCCCCACCTCTACCTCATTTCACACACTACTCAAGCCTTTGGCTCGGCCAAACCCTGCCCATTTACTCTCTCCACATCCCTATCCTCATCATAGAGGGTTCCCTTTGGGAATAATCCTTTCAAAGTAAGCCTTTAGGATCAAATCAAAAGGAGTTACACTTTTAAAGGTAATTCATTCTCTCGTGTTCATTTGTTTTATTTTGCTTCTCCAACCCCCTAAACTCTTTTTATTTACTTATTTTGTAACAAAACCAGTATATTCCATATACTAGGATGTTTTTATAAGATTTATTCGAACTACACTATCACACAAGTACATCAAATGGTAAAAGAACATACGGTTTCCGTGGATGGCGAAATTCTGCCTCCCGAAACGATGATTGTTCAATATTCACCTAACACCTTCAAAGGTGGCCATTAAGATGTCACTATATTTATATATGATATATAATATGTTTATGTTTTCTTTAAGCGTATGTATTTTTCATTTTGGGCATACCTTTATGGTTTCCATTATGGGTAACACGATATCTTCATTTGAGGAAGTGCGGACTACCGTCCCCTCAAAGTGATGTGATTCGTTAATGCCATATGTCGGACGTGTGAAGGATGGATTTAAAGTTATTATATATGATGTTATACTGGAATTATAATATACCTCTATATCATTATTATTTCCTTCCATTAAAGTATGAGATAGAAATGAAAGTAGCGTTCATGCGTACGTACGGCTTACCGTCTCCATGAACGGTGCATTTCATTTTTATCCCCAAATGTAATGTACTATTAAAAGTACATGTATATAATGGATATATATAATGAATGATATATCTAAATTATGAATATAATTCTGGAATAAAAATATACATACCTCTCATTTAGTTTTAATTCCATTAATATGACAAAGAAATGAAAGTAGCCTTCATGAGTACGTACGGCTTACCGTCTCCATGAACGGTGCATTTCATTTATTACCTCTAAATGATTATGTAATATTGTAAATGCATGTATATGATGGATATATATAATATATATAATATATATGATATCAAAATCAGGAATGTCAATCTGGATATAAATAACCTTTGACCACATGAACAACATGTAATTGTAAGAAGTCCACTTTCGACATAAGAACCAAATATCGAAAAAACAAACATTATTAAATTAAATGGTTACATAATGCTAATAACATGGAAATAAGTGATATAAAAGGAATAATGAACTTTAAAAAGGTTCTTAATCAAGTAGAAATTAACTCAAGTTTATTATTCAGGATGGTAAAGAACGATCGAGTCAAGTCGGACCCAAGGTAAGGTACTTCGTCTCAATCTCCATTCATTGAGGCATATTTCGTTTTATACACATCATTCTTTTATACGGTGTATAAAACCCTTTTAATTTTACTTTTATACAAAAGGAATCTTTTTTTATGAAGCGTTTTACTAAACGACAAGAAGGAATGTTTTTTTACGTACACGGTGACAATGACCTTTTCTGCCGCCGCGAGTATTATTTGGTCTTTGGCTTCCTCAACAAGCCGTAATGTTATTAAAATAAAATAAATACCATATACACTTTTATATATTTTGGTATTGAAAATGGTTTTGATAAAGGATTCTATTATGATATATTGTGATTGATATGTGGAAATTTTATCATTTATTTATATTGGTTTTATGTTTTATGATTTTATATTGGTACTTGGACATTTGACGGGTGGTTACATGATAAACCATATGACGAGTGGTGCCGTGAATACCAGGACGGGTGGTTACGTTATAACCTCCAATGCATTGGGTATGGAAGTCAGCCATATGGCTATTCCATTAAGTATGTATGGAAGTCGGTCGTATGGCTATTCCATTAAGTATGTATGGAAATTGGTCGTATGGCTATTCCATTAATTTATATGTGTGGAAGTCGACCGTATGGTTATTCCACTTAAGTATGTTTATGTCCCAAGTTACCTTTATATATGATATGTGTTCTTTATATGGGTTTTATGGTAATCCTTTGGTTATAAAAAGGTATGTAAGGATACTTTATTCAGTGAAGAGTTTTTACTACTTCATGATGGTGAATGTATTACTTTGTTAGAGTATACATGGTTTACTTGATGTTTCAAAAAGTAACAGTTTTCATTCTCTGTGTATCCCTTACTGAGCTTTTTATGCTCACCCCATGTTTTTTCGAAATTTTTTTTCATGGGACTTAAATTGGAATAAGGTCAAGGATGGGATCAAGGGAATGTCATGCTATATAAGACATGGAACTAGACATGTTTCTTTTTAATCTTTTTTTATTATAGAAACTTAGTAGAAGTGTCTACTTTGTAATCTTTTGAGATGTAATAGTTATGTTCTAATTCTCTAAAACTCTAAAACTGAAAAGATCCTCAATGTGAATTATACATTTAATTCAATATTATGTAATGTTTAAGGCTGAGGCCTTATATTTTATCTTGATAGGATCTAGGAAATTTTGGGCTCAGAGATCTAGATGTGAGTAGGGTTCCTGGTCTTTAGCTCTCGGGACAGACCTCTAGTATCCTTGGGATGTTGGGTTTCATGTTTGAAACCTCTTCCAGGTGGGATGTACTGGCTGCAGAATGTAGGTGGACATTGTTTGAGGGAGAAGTATTTGTTTGTTTAATTTTCCTGATTATTTCAATTTATTTTTATTTTATGTTGTAGATTAAATATTAAGAAACTCTTTTACTAATTTTTTTGGGTGAGTTTTTCTTTTTGTTGCCACATTCCTCCCAAATGACCACCCTTGCAAAATCATGAGGAATCCATAGAGAGTATGCCCTCAATGCTTAATTAGAGGTAGGTAGATTCAATGGTCGGGACATTCCTTGATCTACGATAAGGAGTAGTTTCGGCTCATACTCCAACTAGAGGAGACGAGTCTGGTCCTCGGAAGGAAAAATCAGATGAGTTCTCAAGAAAATTCTAATGTAATTTACTATGTATTTTAGAGCCCCAAGAATTAGAGGAATTTCTTGAAAAGATAGTGAACATGTTAAAATTACTGGACATAACTAGGGAAGTTAGATACAAATATGCCTCAATTTTACTAGTTGTTCCCTATCATTGGTTCTGGGAATTTTTTCTTAAATATGGGATGCATGAGAAGATGAGTGGGAAGGATTTTAATACTGTCTTAATCAAGAAGTATTTCCACCTTTTCATAGTCTATATGAGTTCCCAAGAGATCATGGATATTTCTCTAGGAGACTAGTCAGTAATAGAATATGTTAACCGTTTTGATATTCCTGGGTTGTATGCACTTGATATTGTTTATAATGAGTCAATGAAAGCACAATAGGCAGAGAAGGGTCTCCGACAATAAATTTACACTAAGGTATTAATATTCATATTGGGAACCATTACTGATGTGGTTAAACATTATTGGAATTTTTAGATTTATTAGAATAGAAATTATGGGCTATCTGGATTTGTGTCCTCTATTGGCAGTGGTAGCACATTTGATAATAATAGGAAGTGATAGGTGTAGGGGGAGAAGGGAGGTGGTAGTTTTGGCTATCCACCCAAGAAGTTTTCATCTATGAAATATGGTTCATAGTCCATGGTGTTCAACTAGTGTCAGAGGCCATGGCACACCTGACCAGCATGTACATCTTCATCGAGACATTGTTATCATTTTAGAGCTATGAGAACTTTTTTTCTTTTTTTAGGGTGGATGGTTCACTCAAGAGTGTGGCTAGATATGCGGATTCTAGGGGAGTTTCAAGTCAGTGTAATCCATCCAGGATGGCGGGTAATCAGTTTGTTTTACATTTTGGTACGGAAATATCATCTTTTGGGAATATGTAGTTCAGGGTTGAGACATACTTGAGCATCCATTATCATGCAGAGATGAGGAATCTTAATGATTTTTTTCTTCCAAAAACGAGATCGAGTGTAGGTTCTTTGACAGTTCATGGTTCCATTTTTATTTCATCTTCATTATTTATTTTCCTCATAGACACTTGTTCTTTTTTATCTCTACCTGTATGTGAACCTACATAATTTTCTAACAGAGTTATTGTCTTTTTCAATAAACTTGGTGACATTTTTGGGTATAAAGAAGGAGAAAGGTCTCATGTTCCATCATGTGAACATTCTCTATCATTGTTTATGTTGGAGTGGGACCTACTTGTCTTGGATATGTACTTTTTATGTAATCCATGGAAAAAAATTTGTAGTGATCTTTAAATATCACATAAATTTTTTTAAGGGGATGTTGAATTTCATGGAAAGAGATAAAATTCCTCATGTTTTTTATTTGTAGTGGGATCCTTAATCAAGTCATACATGACCTCCCACCTAGTGTCGGAATATTTTATCACCAAGTTACCGTCGCTCATAGTGTATTATGATGGTCATTCTCTTAAGGGTGGATTAACTCATGAATTGGATGAGATTTCAGAGGTATTTCCATATGATTTTTTTAGGATTTCCCCCAGTACAGGACATAGAGTTATAGATTAATTTTTCACTAGGGACTTAAATGATATATTTTCCCTCCTATCATATAGCTCCCACCATGTTGAGGGAACTCGTGATATATTAGATAAATTTGGAATCCAAAGGATTCATTCTCCCAAGAATCTCCCCTAAGTGTTGTCCTCTTATTTTCTTGAAGAATGTCAACAGATCACTCCAGTTGTGCATTGAATACCAGAATCTGATTAAGGTAACCATTATGTCAGGGTGAGGGAGTATTATATCACTAAGATATCCTTCTAAATTAGTCACAACCAATTTGAGTACTTGGTCATGCCTTTTGAATTTTACAATACTCCATCTATTTTTGTGGCTCTCGTCAACTGAGTGATCCACCAATATCTGGACTCCTTAGTCATGGTATCTTTACATGACCTCATTGTTTACTCTTGGTAAGAGGATGTGCATGAGAATCATTTGAAAATAATGTTGGGCAGTCTGTGGTTTCATCATAATTATTCTAATTTTTATATGGCCACTTTATGGATTAGGGAAGTGAGGTTTATTTGTCATTCCATCTCATAATAGGGGGATTATATGTATATTGAGAAGATAAATGTAGTTATGTCATGGTAGAATCTGAGGAATGTGCTCATGATCCAATGTTCCCTTGGCCTAGACGTTTATTATATGTGGTTTGTTCTGTATTTTTCTCGGCCTTCATCGTATATGACTACACTCTTCTGAAAAGGGGTTATGTTTGAATGGATCCTAGAATGTTAGGAAATATTTGAGGAGTTGAATATTTAGTTGAAAACTTCCCCCATGTAGATATTACCAGGATATGGAAAGGGATATGTGGTAAATTTTTATGATTCAGGTATGGGTCTTGGGTGTGTGCTTATGCAGGGTGATCACATGTTGGCATATGGCTCTCAAAAACTCCCACAACATGAAAAGAACTACCTATACCATGACATGGATATAGAAGCAGTTATTTATGATCTAAATACATGACGTTAGTACCCCTATGGGGAGATATTTTTGGTCTAATATAATCATAATGTCTTATCTCGCATCTTCTCATAGAAGGATCTTCATCGGAGGAAGCACTGTTGAATCGAGTATTTGCAAGGGAATGAATTTGATAACATCTATACCTAGGGAATGTGTAATGTGGTAGCTGATGCCGTTAGTGGGAAAGAAAAAACACATTTATTTCATAATTCCATTGATGAGAGGACTCTAATGAGGATTTTTTTTACTAGATGCACATAGAGACCACGGGGATTAGTGGCGATACAGTTCTGGGATGTGTATAGCTGACATATTCTTTTATAGATTTAATTTAGTGGGAGTATCACAGTGATGAGTTATTTCAGTATTCTATGCAATTTCATCATGGTGGGGAAACCACTTCAGATTGGTCTTCATCTCCTGATGAAATCTTTTGCTTCAAGGGTCGTTTTGTGGTGATGTTGTCTATAAGGAAGGTACTGATGTAGGATAGCAACCAATCTCAGTGGATCATTCAACCTAGTGATAAAAAAATGTATTTTGATATTTTTTGGCAGTGTGGTGACTAGTTATGAGATGGAATATATCTAATTTTGTATCTAGGTGTTATACATGTCAGTAGGGTAATGTATAGAATCAAAGGACATCAGGTTTGCTACAGTTTTTTTCCATTACTAACTGGAAGTGGGATGAGGACACCATGGATTTAAATATTTCATTACATCATACAAAATTTTGTATAAAAGCTATTTGTGTAGTGATTAATCTTCTGACCAAATCATCCGACATTATTCCTATCCCAGATATAGTTAAAGTAGATCACCTAGGAAGATTGTATATTTAGGAGTCGGTAAGGCTTCATGGGGTTTCATAAGTAGTTGTATCAGATAGAGAACCATGTTTTTTCTCTCGGTTTTGTGATGGAATTCCTAAGGCTTTGGGGTCGTAGATTAAGATGTGAAAGGAATACCATCCACGAACAAATGGATAGAGGGAGCGGGAAACCCAGATTTGGGAAGACATGCTCCATTAACATGTCTTGGAGATCATAGGTTCATAGGATTTCCATTTGGTATTAGTTGAGTTTTCATATAATAACAATTATCTATAATCGTTTTTAATGGATCTTTTTTAGGAGCTTTATTATTGGCTTTGTTGTTCCTCGTTTTGTTATGAAAATCCTAGTGCAAGATAAATTCCAGAAGGTAAGGTTGATCAAACAGTAGTTATTTGTGGATTATAGACCCCATAAATAATTTTTCCTTACCAAAGGAGTTGGGATATTGAGTTCTCTATGTGTGATCAGGTATTCAATATGGTTTCCCCTCATATGGACCATCAAAATTTGGGATAGAAGAATATGATAACAGCGAGGTAAGTCAACCCATTTGAGATCATCGAGTAGATTGTAAGGGTGTATTATAGTTTAGAATTTCCTTCTCATTTGACATCTATTCATGATGTATTCTATGTACACCAATTGAAGAAGTACGATCCTAATATATCCATGTGTTAAATTTGGTAGAGTTCGCGATTGAGCCATATTTATCAGTGTTTGAACAGTCAAAGAAAATAATAGATTCCCAAGAAAAGGTGCTTCAAGGAACATATATCACACCAGTCTGTTTCCTTGGGATGCATGAGAATTATATGACCAAGACCTAGGAGTATAATTCATTGGTGGAGAATGATTACACATTCTTGTTCTCTGTTCAAGCATTATGTTAAAATATTTTGCGCATAATGTTTACATAGTTCAAATAATTTTCACATAAATTACTATCTATTTAATTATTTTTCATTTTATATTTTCCCCTTAGGGTCCCCCAATAATCCCCATATGCTTTTAAAAAAATAGAAAGTTTTTGGGTTGCCCGAACATGCCTCATGGGTTGGCCGCATAGTTTTCTAAACCGTGCTGACAAACCATGCATAGTTTCTAAGTCAATTTTTTTGTTATTAAAATTTTTTCATTAAATAATAAAAACTATCATTCCCCTTTCTTCCCACATTAAACAAAAGTATTCATAGAAGGCTCTTAATCTCCCTTGAGATTCCATGGAACCAATATTTTAAGGGTTTTTTCGTGGGGAAACACCAAGATTATTCATGTAAGTGATTACTTAATTGTTTATCTTACATATCCATATTATTTCATCCCACCTTATTGAATTTACAAATGTCTTGAAACTAGGGTTTCATACCTATGGTTTCTTCGTGAGTTCTGTGGTTCAATATTTTTGGTCAGGGTTAGTTTTTATTTCCATACTGTGCGACAGTGGTGCATTGGATGTTTCAGAAAATGATATGGGGGTTTTGAAATATAAGGTATGTGAATCAAAGTGTAATAATTATTTGATGCGTTATATTTTATATAATTTATGTTCTATAATATTTCTTACATATAGTGTGTCATTGAAAATTTATTTTTGGTACAATTGGTAAGGGGTTAGATTTTAATGTTTCATTTTTTATGATATTAAGTGTTTTTAATGTGTAACTCATGTGGTATCATTTGAGAAAATTTTATAATATATGAAAATGGATTATTAAATTTTTTAGGGAATCTAATTATGTTTCTTAATTTTATTGGTGCTCTTCTGGCCTTGAATGGTGGTTTTGAAATGGATTTTGTCTGTGAAGCGTTGTTTTACATATTGAAAATGATTTGTAAAATTTTTAAATGGTTTACTTATTTATAAAAAGGGTGAAAAACATGTTTTTTACTTTTTGGTGTGTGTATGATTCCGAAATGGTATTTATATGAGAAAATTTAATATTATAACATGTTGAATTTGTTTAAGCACAATGGGGGAAACATAGGTATCAATGTGGGTGGAATAAGACTAGTGTGCTAGTTATTCGATTTTAGTATCGTATCTGTTTCACATAACAATTTTGAAGATGAAAATAATAACTAAACATTGATGATTTTTGGGGATAACTAGTCCATTGGTGATTCCCCATCAAGTGGATAGTGCAGAAGAATGTTAATTGTTATGGTTACTTATGCACTGTGATATGATGTACCTAGGGCCCCACAACTAGCTAGTTCCTAGGGGTGTTCCCATGACTAGTTTTCATTTGGTATAACGTATATATTGTTGGTATACATTGTGTCTTACTAGAAAAGTATGTTCAATATATTTTTAATTTAAATTTGTATGTTATTCAATGTTTCCATCCTGAAATTTCATTTCATTTAAATATTCACCTTTTTGAATTTTAACTACCATTTTGGGTTTATAAAAACATGAAAAAAAATTCATAATTTTTTTTCACATAGAATATTTCAAGTGGAATCTTATTGAGCATAACCTCACAACATACCTACACCTTTGGGGGTATGTATATTTGAACTTGTTTGAAACATGTAAGAGAATGATCCATGGAGATGACAGTTCATGTTGTCTACATTTCTTATGGGTGTAGTGTTATGGGGAAGGCTTGGGGGTGTTGTCCCCTTATCGTGTGGTGGTTCTTGAGTTGGAATTTCAACTACATTTGATTTTTTGTCCTCATTGGAATTTGATTAAATATATTCAATTCAGTTATTATTTTTTGTTATGAATTTTTTGTTATGAAGGTTCATATTCAGTTTATTTATTATTTTTAGTTGTTTTATGTTTCCAAACATAGTTAAATCATTCCCAAACCATAATATATGATACCTAAGCACATGTTCCAGCCCAAGGGGATAGGGAACACCAATTTGGACTTGTTAAATACTGGGTCTAGTGCTTGTTTGGATGGAAAAAAGATCTGCTTCGTGACCCTATTGCACATGTATACTAGAGATCCCATTTTCTATTACTGGTTTAGGTTATTCTATGTCTTAGGATTTCAGGATTGTTCCAATTAATATCATATGTGATTTTGGTCTTGGGATGAGTCGAGGCCTGTGATATTTCATAGATCACCATGTATTTTGTTTCTTTTATTTTATCTATTTATGTGATAGACCTCATGGGCGGTATGTTTTGTCTATTTTAGGATATTTTTTATTTTTGAGAGAATTTTCTATTTCAAAACTACATATACTTACTCTATATTCATGGTTGTTCTTGAAATTTAGTCATTATATTATTACTATTATTATGAACATTTTTATAAGGGTTATCATATCCCCATGGAACCATATTATCCCCCTACTATAGGTCAAGTAACTCTGGAATATAGGGTAGTTTTACTATGGACACTTAGAAAACCCGGACAGGGCACCGATTGAGTGGCCGTCTAACTGAGTCAACATAAGCTATTGTTTATGAATTATAGGAAATATATTCCAATATAAATAATTATGGCGTATTCTATACCTTAAATCTTGATATATTGTACTAAAGAGAATCAATATTTTAATTTTGTGAAGCATGAATTTAACCTATAGGGTTAGTGATTCCCTCATATTTTTTATAAATTTCATAATGTAATATGTCTCTCATTATGGTTACATAATGGTGAAATGATGGTTGGATTACTTGCAGAACAATTATAGTTGCGATGGTCAAGTAATTTTGATGAAAAGGGTAATCGGGTTTCTCCTATATTTATGTAGTCACATTGACCTACATTGAGTAGGAAGTGGAACTCTATACCATAGGTTGTAACATATCTTAATGTATAAGTATTTATCAAAAATTCTTTTTAGTGCTTCAATATGTTACACCATGTATTTCTCTTCTGGTATAATGGGGTTGTAATCTACAACACAGAATACGGAATAAGTGGCTAGTTAATTTATTTAGAATAAACTCATTTTATTTTCATACCCTTTGGAGAGTAACTAATCCTCCACATAAATTATTCATTAGCTTCTACATTATGGGATTGATGTGTTTTAATGTAAACTCTAGAGAGTGAATCTTTTTTTAACAATGATATATTGGTGTGTTATACTTATCATGGTATCTCTCAGGAATGTTTGGATATTTAAGGACATATTCAAGCTTATATCTCATTGAGGACCCCATCAAAATGTAATTTTTTAAACATACCAATATGGTAATAATATTTAATTCATGAAACATAATTTATTGTAAAATCTCTTGGAATAAAATTTTATTCCATAGATTAATAGTGAGATAGAGAAGTACCATAGAGAGATGTTTATTTATGGTGTCCTCTATTAATAATTAATATTAATTAATAGTTTTTTTATAATTATTTTATATTTTTTTCAATTGTGAATCCATCACTTATTCCCCATATTATATCTTCACACCTGATATCAGTACTGTGGTTGTTCAGTTTTTTCCATACTTGGGAGTTGGCCTACAAAATATTTTCCTTGATGTTTTTTGTCTGTGCTTAATTGTTTTTATACTCAACCATATAAATAATTCATGACCAAATGTGATGGTTATATAAATACTATAAAGGATTTTTTATTTTAATACGTTTGTATATACAGTGGAGATATATAATACGAAGGAACGATGGTGGATATTGTTGGAAATTCATGGGTTGATGTTAACATGATGTAATGATATACATTCCTCATCACATTAGGTTTTTATATAATCGATAGTTTGGATTTATATATTTCACTCATTTTGTACTAAAATATCAGTTTGAATTATATTGGTTTTTATCATATATTTCTTGAAGGTAATATCTCAGAAAATTCAATATACCAAGCATGGATAAAAATATTATGATTTTATGATGATGTGTATTTATATTAAAGTTGTATATGTGAACGTGTCCCACCTAAATGTTATTACTTATTGGTTCTAGATACTATCCATTATTCTATATGATAATTGTTTGGTGTTAAACTCAGCTTTTCACCATCCAGAGTGTGTTCTAACAGGGTTAAGACATGTAATGGTAATAAACATGCTTCCACAATTAGTGTATCATTATTTTAGTGACCATCATGTTTACTTTTATAAATTATTTCTCAATAAAAAACCATTGTAATAGCGTATGAAGTGAGATAATCCCAACTCTAAACTGAATAATGAGAATTTTATAGAGAAGTCATTAGTTGATTATGTTTCACTCAAATCATTTCAAATAAAATAACCTCTGATATTGTATATGGATTTCTCTTCAAATATGATAGAATATTTTAATCTATTTAATGATGTCGACATGAAAATGGAATAATCAGTGGTTGTTGGAAATTAAATGACACTCATGATAATAAGTATTTATTTTATATTCATTAGATATGACATTATAAAATCAAAGAAAAATATATTTGTTGATGGGAGGAAAAAATAATAATATTCATTCCCAAAAATATTGATTAAGAAAACAATGTAGTTTTATATGTAGAGGAAGATTTTTTGAAAATGAACAATTATAAATGTGTAATAATTAAAGGTTAGTGAACATGAGACAAACTGTTTCTTATTAGAAATTATAAAAACTGATTTAATTTGTACATGAAAGTAGAAATAAATTATATCATCCATGACTAGTCCATATTGGATACACAAATACGATCTAGAATAACCTATGAATGAATTTTTCTGACAATATTATATATAAGATTGAAATAAATTTCATGTTCTTTATATTCCAAATAATAACATTGTTAACACATTACACATGAATGTATCGATTTAATCATGTCACCATTTTGAGACCATTAATTAATGAAAGTCAATGATATCGATAATGTAATATTATAATTGATATATATATATATATATTCATTTATAAATTAATTCAATTATGTTATAAAAATTTTATTGATGAATGATATATTTAAAATTTGAATGGTATTAGTTATTTTTAAAATTATTATAGAAAAAATTAATGGTTTTTTATTGAAGATGATAAGGATTAAAATATGGAGTAAATATATATGTTCTAATTTCTATGAATATCATGAAATAAATTTTTATTTTTTATAATTTAGTTAACTATATACGCCACAATATAATAATATTGTTGAATAAAATAAATGAATGTTAATGAAAATAAATCCCTCCATGTTAATAGATTTTGATACACATCAAAATTTATATATATAATGTATTAACACAATGCTTCAAATTCAAATCACTATTTTCATTCTCCAAATTAAAACTCTCCATCATATATTGTTTATTATATAATTATATAAAAAATTTAATACATAATTTTATTATACTTCTAATATATTATATCAATGGATGGGTAAAATTTATCAATTTCTAAACGAATTATAGTAGAATGTATCTTTGTTGGTTATCTATCAAATCCTTGATTAAACTACCCTTACTTGAAAAAAACCTCAATGATTGTGGATAATTCTAATGTGACTGTATTGGGATAGTTTTGGAATTATATTAAATGTAATTTTATATATTTATAATGTAATGATTATAGGGAACATGTTGATATGTATTATTGAAATTTAGAAAAATTATAGGATGATTGTAATGGATTATCCATGTCTATTGTGAAATAATTTTTTTCAACTCATCCAAGCTTGATAAACATCGTTTAAATATTGAATATCATTAGAGAAAAAGGATATTAGATTTAAATCATTATATTATTATCGAAAAAATCACATAACATCTTTTTTTTCATATTGATTCAAGATATGTGAATGAATATTTCAAACCTAAATAATGGATGGATTCTATGAATGCAGTGATAAATGATTTTGATAATTATGATAATTTAATATTTCTATCTATAAAAAAATTTATAATGGATGTTTTTTAATTACATGATACGGTAAATTATATAGGATAAGTGATGTGGAATATGAAAATACATATATGAAAATGATACTTACAAAATTAATTAAATTATTTTGATGATTCCATTACATCAATTTCTATGATTGTAGATATGTTTAATTTTTTTAACAATATATAAATAAGACCAAATAACTAAAAAATATTAATTTAGTATTAATAATTGTAGTACTATAATAGTTGATTTTTTAATAATCCTGGTGTTATGATACAGGAGTTTTCTAGCACAAATTTTATTATGATAAATATGATTGAATAATTTATCATACAATATCTATGACTATTTAATTCATTGAAAAAAATTATTAAATATAATGAAATAACTAGAAGGGGATATTTGACTATAAACACTACCGAAATGATGAAAAATAAATTCAATTAATTATAATTGTTTATATATATTATTTAAAACAACACCTTGAGATTTTATGTCATTTTTTCAAAAAAATTATTCTGTTGGATTTTGTCATTTCACACAACAAATAATATATCTTTTGGTATATGAGAAAAATATGTTTGAATTTTGTTATATGAAACATTATGTCATAATTTTAATAAACAACACCCTTATATTAGCCTGTGTTTTTCCACAACACTGTGTTTTTTTATTACACACAATACCGATTCCCTTTGATAACATATGTTAAACCAGAGGTCAAGTTTTACCAAACATAAACATACCATTGATAGTATTATAAAAATATTATTATAGCTACCACCAAGCCATTGGAGTAAATTTTATGATTATGATTAAATAAATTTTCAAAATTTTATGTACATATTTACTGAAAAATACTTAATTTGTTATCAATTAGTATATTTGAATGTAATAACTCTTCAAATATAAATAAATTACTTTTCTATGAAAATGATTTTCCTATATACAAAAAAAAATTATCTCAAAAAAATAAAAAAAAACATTTGCTATTAATTTGTTAAATAATTTATATATATTCAATAAATATTTCTTACACTCATCCAATAGATTATATATATAATATAATAAAAATCCAATTTTATGAAAAAAAACTTGTATTTTCCTAAAAGATATTTTTTCTTCATTTCAATGGAGAACCCATATTAAATATAATTTTTTAAAATTTTATAAATATTATTAAAATTAATAAACATCATTTTTAGAAGAACAATATCAATACTTTGGATACATTTTCATTATTTTTCTATGATGTTTCATTTATTAATGAACAATGAAACACTAAATTTGAATTCGAAAAAGACTTTTCATATAATTTGATTATATAGTAAAAATATATTTTAATTTGGCTTTAAATTATAATTAGATAAATTATACATATATTAATTCAAATTAGGTCATTAGAACAAATTTCACATATATACAGGATATAAAAACATTCCAACCATTTCGAACACTGCTTAAAAACATTTCTTCTTGTCCCACATACTGGAATATTTTTATAGTAATTTATACAAATTATCTTATTATAATATCTCAAAATGGAAAAATTATTGAAATATTAATTTTTTATATTGTATAATATGGTAAAATTGTTATTTAACAATGTTTTTAGTGAAAATAATTAATTTTAATGACATCTATTAATGATAACATAAATTTAATTAATGGTTAAACATTAATCTGAAAGTCTAAAATGACATAGGATAATTTAAAAAATCCATTTTATTTCCAAATTTCTTTGAACTACAATATTTTATCAATAATCGGAAATAATTTTAATCTCCTTATTTATGTTATACCTCTCAATAGTGTTTATATTTTTATATTTATAATAATAATAGATCACATCCACTATAAATGTTCACTCAACCCATACTTCTTCACACATCTCACGAAATATTGGATCTTTGAAAATCATCCTAAATAATATATAAACTATTATATATTAATAATATTGGACTCACTTTGGTAAAAAATCCAACCGACTAACACCTTTGGTTAAAACCAAAAGGAGTTACCCAAAGAAGAATCAACACCCATACCCAAACACATTTCTTTTATTTTTGTCCCCAGAATATAAATAATTCTTATTTAATGAATATATAATTCTTAATTATCAAAATAGTATAGGATTATATTATTATATATTTTTTACAACACCAACATAAACATACATTAAATGGTTAACTAACGTACCACTCATGTGTACATCAGATACCGCCTCACAGAATGATGTCATTTTTCCATCACCACCTTTCATGATTGGGAGTTATGATTGAAATAATATTTTTATGTTTTATATATTATATTTATGATGTATTTATACATATGTAATTATTATATAATACATACCATCATACATTATATTTTTTTAAAGTGTGATAAATTTGTTTGTGGATGTGTGGACTACTACCTCCTCAAAGTGATGTGATTCATTCAAATATTACATGAAAATGTATTAAGGAATGATTTTGAAATGTTATATGATATATATGAAATATTAATCCTAGTTTATTGTTATTATTTATATACACATATAAGTTATGTACATTCCATCTATCAACACAACAATAAAATGGGAACTCCATTAATGTGTACATACGACCAACAGTCTCCATAAATGGTGTATTCCATTTCAGATTTCAATATTTTGTAGATTATTATATTGAGTTTTATACCGAATATATATGATATTTAAATATTTTTTTAATCACATATATAATTTCATAATTATCTATGTAATATTATAAAAAATATCAAGTCAAAACATGTAAGAAAAACCAAGCATATATTACCCAAAACGTAAAATTAACATTGTATTGTTAATAAAAGAGTAATAAAAAGTCATAATAAAAAATATATTGTTTTATATATAATAATATGGTTTTTTTAAATTTATAATAAAATTTTATTTATTATACTAGATGTTTTAACATCTTCTAATAAATTCAATACATAAGGTATGTATTTTCCCATCTGAGTTTTATTTCTGTAAAATTTATCCCATATTCACTAATCATTAATCTTTTGTGGTATATATAAATTCCATAAATATATTCATTATATATTATAATTAAAAATATACATATTTAAATATTAAATTAATTTTTTTTTTCTGTTATGGGGTTTATAGTTAAAATATTTTCAAAATCATAAATTAATTTTGCCTCAATTTTATTATATTGAGACAATATCCTATTATGTTCATCTATTCTTCTATAATTTTTACAAAATAACTTTTTAATTGTTTTATAATGAAGAAAATTTATTTAATTATAGTTTATTATTCATTTTATTTTATTCATTCATGGGAATTATGATTCAATATTACAAAATAGGTTACAATATATTTCTATAATTTCATCATTTATCAGGATTGATTATGATAATGATTCCAATTATGAAATATAATGATCCATATCTAGTTAAATATCAAAAATTTTATTCTCTTATTATTATTCATAATATATTCATTTAATGGGTCCAATTTGTTTCTAATTAATAACTATGATAATTAAAAAAATATTTTTTTGAAAATCTAACATTATCTCGCTCTTCGATCAAAAATGTGTGTTCTTCCAAAACAATATTTACCAAAAAGTTATCCAAAATGATTTTATGAATCATTTTAATATTTTAAAAAAACTTTATAAATTTTTTCTAGCATTCATTATAAGTTTTTAAAAAATGTTATTAGAAATTTTTTAATGCGTTCTTTCATATGTTTAAAAATATAACAAGTTCTCCAAAGGTTTTCAGGATTGAATTATTTGTTTTCAATGAAAAATCTGTTCCAATTAATAGTAATATTTATTTATAATTTTTCATGTAAAGAGGATTTCAAAATAATTTGAAAATTATTTTAATTGATTTAAATGAAAAAAAATTTAAATCTCCCTTTATAAGTTTTCGTCAAACATGTTTTTCGAAAAAAATTTATTATTCTTTTTATTTTAATTGAAAAAGGTTTTTAAAATGATTACAATTTTAATTTATATGTTTTTAGATTAAATATTTTAGGAACTTTAATCAATATTATATAATATTTTTTTTAATTGAAAATGGTTTTAATTTTTTTTAAATCTTCTATTTTATGATTCTAATGAAAAAGAATTTATTTTTGTTCAGGATTCATTGATATTGTATTGAGGAAAATTATTTTCAATGATATTCTAAAATAAATTTGTATGATTTCTAAGAAAATTGTTTTCAAAATTGTTTAATGCTTTTTTTATGATTTCAAGGAAATAGTGTATCAAAAAGATTTCAAGAATACATTATAAGTATTGATGGTTTTTTTTAAATATTATCTTAAAATGGATTAATATTTTAAAAAGTATTTTTTCTTCAAATGAGAAATAATATTCTCATCAATAAATGATTTTATAAGATTTATAGAATATTATTTTATATATAAGATGAAATATGTTGGTGTTACAGATGACTTATTAGGGATATTATCTAAGGGTTTTATTCATATTTTTTCTTTCAATGGTTTTTTATGGAATGATGTTTATGTAACTAGTTTCTCATTCATGTGTTACTAATTTATGAAACACATTAATATTTCATAATTTATATATTTATGAAAATATTTTCTATTTTAAATGTTATATTACTAGGAAACCTATTTATTTTCACAGGTTATTCTTTTATTTAAATGGTTATGAAACCTGTCTCTTTACCACATGATATAATATGATGACATGTTCGTGATACTCATTTAATTTAAATTATTATGATATAATTGTTTTTCATCATGTGGAACACATATGTATGACTCAATTATGATATTGGTGGAACCTATATCCCCCTACAATGCATTGGTTAATGATTTATATTTCATGATATTGTCAAGGCTAGAATAGCTAGTGAACTTGGTTTAGTGATGTAATTTTGTTGTTATGATGGTATTTGGAGTGAACAATGATCTTTAATATGGTCATGGGAGTGAACCATGACTTCAAATCTTAGTTGTGGAGTGAACCAATTACACTAGTATGGACTTAGAATTAATCCTTTACTATATTTCAAATGATTTTTTATATGATTATGTGTCAGCCAAAAAATAAATATTTTATATCTATGTTATGATTTCATTTTTAATTCTCATTGTTCCCCTATTTTTAATTTCTTATAAACATCATATATTTATTCCATGACATCGGTATGTGATCGTTGTTATGGATGATATAATCTAAAAATTTTATCCTCACATTCATATCTAATTTTTCTCATATGACGCTTAAACATGTTCTTTATTTACCCGTAAACTAATCTGATTTGACCCTTTATTATGATTCTCTTCCCTATTTTGTAAAGAATTATTTTAAGTATAATGACTAAAGGGGAAGATCATTGTGGGAAACATTGATGATATTCAACTATTTTAGAATATTTTTTTCCTAGTTTATATATACTCTAATCTATAATTTTAATTTGGAATATATTCCAGTTTTTCTCTTAATATTCATCTAAAATGATTTAATATCCATGTTTTTTTATCATGGTTCATTATTGTTGGTATCAAAGAAAAGGATTGCTCAAACTTTGGAATATACGATGTAAAAAATTTGTTAGATCACTAGGGATGTTTCTAAGGATAAATATTAGTATATCCATAAGGATGAGGCTAGGTGTTCATATATTTAAAAGTAGGTGTCGAAATTTTGACATCTTGTATGCAATTTTTCATGATTATGCAGTTGTTATATATGATAAGTGCTACTCAAAATATGATTTCATGTTTTATTGAATGATTTGAACTATAAATAATTGATAAAACTTTAATGGTGACATTTTTTTTTTGGTGAGAATTCAAATGGGATAATCACTAGATTAAAGGATGTTGTGATCATACAAAAGAATGTTTCATGGAAAATGATAAAAAATTTGTACCATAACCATCTCCCTAACTCCCTAATTAAGAAAAACTAAGGTTTCCACTAATATTTCATGTAATGGTGACCCTTGAGGAATGATTATTCAATTTCCTTCATGTCAATAATGTTAAAATAATCATCCATGTGATAGTTTTATATGAACAAAAATGAGTTTTGAATGAGGAAAATAATGAAAAAAATCTAATAAAAAAGAAAAATTAATATTTAGGATAATAAAATGGATAGGAATATTGTCCTCCATAAATGATCGGTGAAAATTGTATTCATAAATATGGAATGAATCCATGTTATGGAATCAATGTCCCAAGTTGAATGCTCCCGATTAGAATTAGTAATGTATTAAGAGTAATGGATATATTTTTAATAATAATGAAACTACATGTGAAATGTGAAAAGAAATATTTTTTATGTTATAGGATGAGGAATCATTTTTAGAGGATTATGGATGACATGGAATAAAAAAATTCAATGTATTTTTCCTGGAGAATTATGTTTTATAATTAGTGAAATATACAATGATTATTGAGATTATGTTTTGTTTGAAAAGGATTAATAACAATATATTCAATGGTTATGGTATACATGAAAATCAATTAAATTTAATGGTTGTGTTCATAGTAGATAAATGAATAATTGAAATAAATACCTTAATATTTTCCTCATGTGAAGATAATGATAATTGGATAATGATATGTACATGATGAATTTTTAAATTAAATAGTACTAATTAGCTTGTAACTAATTAATGATATGTTGATAAGTGGTTTATGCAAGCATTGGTTAAATATTAAACATATATGGATTTAAAGAATATATCAAATACCCATTGGAATAAATAAACATGAATGTTTTAAATAAGGATTATTGATAATTCAGGTATTTATCATGTTTTAAGAGAATGCATGATAAAGGTATTCAATTGTTTGGTATGTGATAAGAAAAAAATGCATTATGATATACATGGGTTAGATGGTAAGATATTAAAATGATATTTAGTGACCATATTTCTAATATTTGTACATCTATATTTCACAAGGGATATAAGGATAAAAATGTAATTAGTGGTTCATGTTAAACTATTAATGTGGTTTTAATGATTAAATTATCATCTCCTTATCTAGGGATTTATATATATTGTATAACATGTGATAACATTTTTTTTGGTGATAATGAAATACATTAATAACCTAACATCATTATATTTCCGAATCTCATGATCTTATAGTGCTTTAATAATGAAAAATTCACCATATATTCCTGGAGTATGGTATAATGTGATAATTGTTCCAAACACAATAAATGGTGTGGGGGACCGAAAATCAGTAATGTATATCTTCTCATAGAAATTTATAAAATTTAAGAACAAGGGTATTGAAATAAACTGTAGACTGATTATCATCATTTTTAATGATATTAATGACATCTTTCCTACATCATCAATTTATTGTTTTGGGATTTTTAACAATCTAAAAATCATCGAATCTCATGAGATCAATGATTTATATCAATATCTATGATTAATTATTCTAAAATTTAATGTTTGTGTTTTCACATTCTACATATTTTCTGTTATATGAAATCTATTAATGAGTTAAATTAGGTAACCACTGTGATTATGCATTTCCATTTTTATATACTATTTTATTATTCATATTTAGGTTTTAGGTTTTTATGAAAGGATATTTCAAGTATTAATGAAATGATTTTCCAGATAAATTTTGAGGGAGAAATTCATTTTATGGTGGGTAGAATCTAACACCCCAATATTGTGTTAGTTTTTTAATTAATTAAAGTTATCGATATTTTTCTTCTCACACTTAACTGAATATAGATTTTTTTATTAAAATTAAATAAGTTTTACTTGTGTTATACACAACACCAATATAATCATTTACTGCTAACACACGCTTAGATTAGACTTTGTTATATAAAACACTATTTTTTTATTGTATTTCACACAATAAAGAGTCCCTTCGGTATCTTATGTAACACACATGGAAGAGATTTACTGAAAAAATATACTATTAATTTTATTATTATAATATAATTATAGTTACTATATAGTCATTGGAATAGATTTTATAAATAAGAATAACTATATTGATAAAATGTGACTTTCTTATATATATAAAATTAATTCACTTGTTATCAATTAGTTAATGTGAATCTAATACAAATTTGAAAATATATAAATTACTTTTCAAAGAAAAAAAATGTTTTATATACAAACATAATTTTATCATATAAAATATATAAAACCATTAAGATGAAAATTTTAAATTAAATTTATATAAAATATATCAATATTCTTTTTACTGATAAAATATCCTTTATTGTATTAATATTATAATAATAACAATTTCATGAATAAAATTATGTATTTTTCTAAAAGGTAATTTTAATGCATGTTAATGGAGAACACATTTTAATTATAATTTTTAAAATATTATAATTTTTATTTGAAAAAATATTATTCAAATTAAAAATAGGAAAACAAATGATTACTTCCAATAATTTTGTTATAAGAAATTTCTTTTTAATGAATAGTGAAAAAATTGAATATTATTTCCAAACCTATTTTTCATCTAATAAATTTATATAGTTTAATTATATAATTTTTTTTCCAATGAATAATTATATCATTAATCAATATATTAATCCAATTTCGGTCATTGGAAAAAAATTCACACTGATATTGTATATAAAAACGTGTCAATCTTTTTTGCCTTTTTAATTTAATAACATGTTGTCTCATTTAGTTTTCATGATTGATTTTCAAAGTATTCCACTAAATTTTATCATTAGAATTTAAAAATCTGGGTTGAATTTTTAAAATAATAATGATATATAATGTATAATAAGATATATTATTTTTTGAAGAATGTTATTGGGGAATGTATGAA
This sequence comes from Viscum album, assembly GCA_963277665.1. NCBI lineage: Eukaryota > Viridiplantae > Streptophyta > Magnoliopsida > Santalales > Viscaceae > Viscum > Viscum album. The sequence goes on from OY728160.1 coordinate 2,069,307,003, forward strand.
AATTTGTTTTACAAAAATTAAGATAGAAATGAGTTTACATATAGGTTAAAATTTAATCATAAAGGTTCCAATGACCATGAAACATATCAAAATTAAATTTGGTGGCCATATTTCAACCAATTCCCATATTTTATCTAATATGGAATATTATATGATGCACATTAGTAAGGGGGAACTCCCAATAGACATTTCCTTTTTTTGTTTACAAGGATATCGTTCCTCCTCCATTATAAATGGGAACGCATCCCCCTTACTTCTTCACACAAATCATGACATAAATTCTCATCAAATCATGGATAAAATAAGGTTAATGATTCTATCCATTCATCCTATATTCCTCAATATGGGAAAAAAATTGAACACTGATAGCCCCTTGGTGCAATATAAAATAAGATACCAAAATAAGAGGTAACACCCTTTCAAAATCACATTTCATTTATTTCTTTCTCCGCCAATTTTTTTTATTTCTTGATTATATAATAAAACTAATGTCCTATATATACATATATTATGTTTTCCTAATGCTTATACATGACACAACACACACTTCAATCAAATGGGTAATGAATATACCATTCATCTGTACTGTGGACTACATCCTCGTGAAATGATATTGTTCATTTTTACATTGCAACCAATCATTGTTGTTAATTTTTATTGGAATAATATATTTATAGTATACATATGATATTTACTAATTATATATACTTCTATAACTATTTTATAAAAACATTCATTAGTCCTTTAATTTAGTGGACAAATGATAACTTACTTTTGTGGACGTATAGACTACCACCTCCTAAAATCAATGTTATTCATCTACAATTTACCTATTAATTTATTATTTATGGATTTATTATGAAAAAAAGTTCAAAATACATTCAAGATGGATTAAGCCAATAAAAACCTTATATAATAATTTTGATAAAAAGTTCATCAAATCAACTATATATTATGACATATAAACCAACATTAATATATTGGGAGTCAAAAATTTATTGCAATCACATTCCTTAATTAACAAACAAAATTTTACCTCATGATGATGCTGGCCACATCCAAACATTTGATGTATGCGATTGACGAACTCAAGTAGCACGTTCATCCTATAAAAAGTCTCAGTTATCCTTGTAAAATTTTATTTCTTCTAATCAATATTATGTAGGATATATAAAAGTTGTATTGAATCAACCCTTTTATAATAGGTCAATGATACCTCATTATCACGTAAAACCTAGGCATCAAATGTTGTAGTGTAACTATTAATTAATTATGAAAATAAGAAATGAATTTAATTATTTCAAATTAATATAAATATTAATTATTAAAATATAATATTAATAAATTTAATTTAATTAAACACATACTTCTCCTATGAAAATTTAAATTTACTTTGAAAAAGTGGTTTTTTAATTTTAGGGTCAGATATGTTATTTTAATAAAAATTTGGGTTTGTATTTATATATTATATTTCATATAGATATATATTTATTTCTTAAGAATTTTATTTAATTTGATATCATATTTTCAAAGTTGGATTTATGATAATATTAGGGATATTTATGATAATTGTTTAAAAAATAAAAACTTATAGTTATTATGATTTCAAAAACTAATATGTCATCAGAATGATATAAGCCTGAAATAAAATTTTTTAAAGCTTTTTTCTAACAAAAAACATTTCTAATTAGTATAATAATAAATTAAAAGTAATTATATTGAATTTTAAATCTTATATTTGATATTTTATAACATTATATGAAAACAATAAATATAAAAACTATTTTGGACTCTTTGAATTTCATATTGTAGTTGAAATGATTCATTTTATTTTTTATAGATTTAAAAATATAATAAATTTACTAATTTTAATAGTAATATAACTAATTTTTGTGAAATCATATATATTAAAAAATATTTATCCTAAATAATAAAATATTAAATATTTTAACCAAAAATACCCCCTCATAAATTAAAAATACACACCATCTTATACATTTTCTCTCTACAATAAATACGCTAATGAAGTGTTGCCTTATATTTACTACGTTATTAACCTATGAAAAGAGAACTTATTGTTATTTAAGGTCATTATGAATCATTGATAAGATAGTTTACCTGATAAGTGCCTCTAACATAATATCCTCCATTATTTTTGCAATGTATCATATTATCAATTTTTAGATATGATATTATTGTGTACATATTTGTTATAAATTCATTAATTTATTCTAAATTATTTTTAACCATTCCATCACAATATAAATTTTTTATAATTTTTTATAATTACAAAAAATATTGTATCCATGAAACATCCAAAAAATAGTATTGTATGGACTGTATGGTTTCTGACTACATACTGTATATATGGATTAAAAAAATTGTACATAGGTTCTATCTCAAATAAACCTATGAGTGTAAATCCCAAACAATTTTAAAAGGTACTACTATGGTCTCTACTATGTGAATTACTATTGAGCTGAATTTCAAACCTCATTTGATAATCTTTTTAGATATTATTTTTACAGTATATAAGCTATTTAAGATCCATAATTTTGGAATATTTTTTATTTATATAAAAAAAATGAATTCACACTTTACAACTAAGATGTTGTCATTAAATTGATAAAGTCATATTGTATTATATTTAGAATATAAAATTCTTCCTATATTTATTTTTTTATAATCAATTATATATATTTATTGTTCTATTGAATCAGAAATATTGACATTCCATATATCGATTATCTATGTATAAAAACAGTACAATATTTTTCCAACACTTTTAATGAGTTTCCATAATTTATATTATGATATTTATTTTCTTAATAATACCATAAGATGATTGATGAATAAATATTATTTTGAAATGATAGGGGTCAAAATTACATATCCCTCAGATGTATAGAAAGATATAAACAGGCAAACTTGTTTTATATTTTTTTATATTAAATATTATGTCACGGAATAATGCTATGATGATATGTCTAAGATTTCATTACTTACTCATTCTAATATAATGAAACTATTTTATGTACTAATTTGTGTATTTAATTTTTTTAATTCATTTATGTACAATTCATTAGGGAATATATTTATTCATGGCATGTTAGTGATTCCATGATCATGTATGTCAATTTTTGTTATGTGTTACCCATTAACATGTGTCTTCCCTCACCCATATATATTGATTATAATTTCCCAAGAAATAAAAATGTATCACATATGGTGTTATATATGTTTTCGATAGGAAACAATTATTTTTACATGTTTTCAATCCATGTATCATCAATTTTCAATCAAGGTAATGTTCAATTATTTATCTATATTCCTATGTTTACTAAAGTATTAGATCATGTGACCATTATTTTGTATAAAATTATAATTAAATAATAAATTTCATAATGTTATTGGATTTATGGTTTTATAGTTGGAATCCTTTAATGTTTTAGTGAATCCTTATAAACATGATTTTAATGATTATAATTAAGGAATATAACGTCAAACAATTGATAAATATATTATAGATAATATTCAAGATTTTATATCATTTATGTATGATAAAATTCATTGATTTATATATTATGATTTATAATTCACGGTTTTTTATATGATCAATTTTACTATATTCTATTATTTTAAAATTGTTCCATAGAACATGAATGGAAATTAAATAAACATACATAACAAATAATGGGATCTACCTCTATGGAAAGTAAATTACGCTATTGATATAGCTACGTAGATTATGAATATTTTTGGGAAGTTAACATAGGTTGTGAAAAATATTATTTCTCATATATAACCAACAATTACTCCATTACATAGATTATATGGTTGGAAGGTTTCATTGAGAAACTACTTACTTATTTAAAGATACCATTAATCCATTTTTTTGGTAAATTGGTGATCAATTACATTTAATATCTAATCCATTATTTGGAATTTAGTTAAAGGGGAATGAATTTCATGTTTATATATATACTAAATTTAGATATTAATCAATAATGTTCAAGAATTCAAAACCCTATGAATGAAGAAAATATAAATAATATATTATGGATGTATTTAATGGTATTGTTTTTTTAAAAGTAAATTCCTGGTGATTAAAAAGTATAAAGGGAATGGAAATCAGAGAATATAATATGTTCGGAAGATGATTTTTGTTTCTTACTATAAGGATTAAATTTATATTCATTATTACATCATATAGACTATTTATGTAATATATAAATAATGATCGATCATTCTTTGATGGGTTAAATAAAATCCTTTAAAATTTTAATAATATCTCATGCATTTTAATCTTATGATATCATAGTGTCATCATCATTCAAAACTAAGGATTTATATATTTATTTTATATAATAAGTGATCTATGAGAGGAAGGAAGTGATTTATAATGGAGTTGAATATTATTTTTAATAGTATAATTTTTTAATAGTAATATTTCTGAAATGGAATAAATATTGGAAGAATCAACAAAGGGATTCAGAAAAGAAATGTTATTTTATTTAAATATTTATTTAAATTGTCCTTCAAAATGAATATTGTAATTATATGAATGAAGAAAACAATTTCCAATGATTTTATTGGATGTAAAAGGTATAAAATTGAAATCACTTTCCCAGGAATTATGTGACCCTAGCCCATATAAGGCTAAATTAGAATGTTAATTTCTATGCTTTCAAACAACAAGTTGTTGAGGCATAAAATTATGTAAACAAATTATATATTTTTTAAAATGATAAATATGATATTTATTTATTCTAGACCTACATAGTCTTTTATATCTCTAAATTTTATAATAATCATTGAATTGTATCATGATATATTATAGAATTAGTTATTAGTTATAAATAATTAAGGAAATCTTATACTAGCCAAAATATATTTCATTTCTTATTAAAATGAAGGTTGTATACTTAGTAAAAATATGTTTATATATATATAGGAGACATTCAAATGGTCCCTTTGATGATGTAACTATTAAACTATAAGGTAAAAATTAATTTTTCATATGTAATATGTTATAATCATATAATATTGAATAGAATCATTTTTAGTGGAGAGAATTAGTTTCATTTTCCATTTTTGGAACCAACTAATGTATCCAAATATACTGAAAATCGATGAGAATTTTAATCAATTAATAAAAACTATATCTATTTAATATAGGAAGTATCCACTATGAAGGGATATACTAATTTATTTCACAATGAACATCATGTATACCCCCCTAACAATGAATTTGATTTCAATATTGAAATTATCCCAAATGATAACCCTATATCCTAGACATAAATTATAAAGGATTCAATAACACTTATTGAAATAAGGAAATTATAAGAGTTTTGTAATAAGATCATATCTTTTAATTTTTGGGAGAACCCATAATGTTTCTAAAAAAGAAGAAAGTGTTAATGATTTTTATCATCAATTAGAAATAAATCCATTCCATTACTGTAATGAAAAACTATCTATAACCTAGAATTGAAAATATATTTGATCAATATATATGATATTAATAATTCATAATGTATGATCTTAATTGTTGTTCTAATCAGCTAAAATTCAAAAAAAATTATATTCTAAATATGGATTTCTAAATAGTGTATTAGTATTATGAAATAAATATAACAACATTTGGGTTCATAAATTGACCATATGTGTTTATTGATTTATTGAATATTATATTCATGGATTTCCATTATAATTATATTTTCCAGATTTAATTGAAGAAATATTAATATACCCTATATTAAATGAAGATCATTAATACGATTTTTTTTCATTTTATAATCAATGAAATAATAAACTATATAGGATATTTTGAAAGAATGAATTTGAGATTCCTTAATTTTTTATTCACGGTCATATTTCCCTATGTATAGAAAAATGGATGAAACAAAAATGTCAATTGTTATTAATAAATGGATGACACCATTGAATATGTATTGGATTAAGAGTTTCCATCATATGGGAAGTTACTATATGTGATTTGTTTAAATTTATTCTAGATTAGATACTCTCTTAACTAGGTTTCTATGCAAGAATTTATATTTCTGATCGTTAGTGTAATTTTAATTTTTATTTGACGTACAAATGAATTGATTGAATAAATCACTAACATTAGCCACAAAATTTTGGTAGTATGAATTTATAATATACATTTTTGAATCAAGGGGACTAATAGGTTGTGTAATTATGAAAAATATTTTATTTCTTTCATATGAATCAGTTTAATTGATGCGAATGAAAGAAACTATAAACATATGATCATGAAATATATGATAAATCATTATTGTGGAAAATATAGAATAACTATTATTACATGGATTTATGTGACATATAAATTGATATTAAAATTTTGATGTTATGAGATTTCATAGTACACCATTCTTAATTGTATCATATGGTGATCATAATTTCACATCCATGATTTGGAGATGTCATAAAATGAACTGGACAATGAGATAAACTTGACACCCACATTACCAACTCAAAAAAAATTATAAAATGACCATTAAAACCATTGAGTAAATATTAAGGTCACACTAACATGATATCCATAGAACATAGGACTAGAAGAATTTTTTATTGAATTATCATGAAAAAATATATTTTATTCGAATATAGTGGTGTAATCATACAAGGTTGTGTGTAGGAAATGATATGATACTCCAATATATTTGGATCATTTGGTAAATGGATAAATGCTGGTAAAAAAATAATTTTTCAAACATCTATTATGATGTCAAATATCAAGAACCATATCAAGAAAACTCTGAGTGGATAGATAATATTTGATCATAATTAGAGGAAGTACTAATAATTATAACTAAGAGATCATGTCTTATTTAAAAAATATCTACGAAATGGAGTTATACACATTATTAGTAAGGAATTATATATCTGAGATACGTAGTCATTTTGACACTATATAGATTATTTCCATTTTATATTATCTTTTAAATTTTCCACCAAACATCTCTACAGTGAATGATTTCTTCCATATTTCAATAATAAGGATATAAATTGTATGCCCAAAACATATAATCACCACCAATAAAATAGATCATGAACATGACATATTCTCTAATAATGAAAAATTTCATATAAATTTCACTAGAGTGTATGAGTAAAAATACTATTCAACGTTCTATTCTTGAACCACACGTTTTATTGAGAAATATGTTATCATGAATAACAAATGTGTAATAATTAAACTTATATATTTATATTTTATACAATCTAATAATTTCTTGGATTAAGTTATTCAAGGGGATGAATATAAGACCCATGATTCTATTAAGGTAAAATCATAAAATTTATTCATGTTTCAAAAAAATTAAAAAAAATTTTATAGTTATTTAATAATAAATTATTATAAACATATTAACAAAGGAATAATAATTAAACAAATAATAATTTGTAAAAATATTATATTAAATAAAACAAGAGTTCTTGAATTTTTTAGCAACAAATGTGTAATTTTGAAATATTAAGGTGTTATTATTTATTGATTAAATATGACCTAGATATATAATATTTTCATTAAAATGAATTGAAATTTGTAATTGGTATGTGTGAAATAAATTATGATGAATTTTTTTTAATTTCATAATGATGTTAATTTTATGTGAATAGAAAAAAAATATATTTTTTTACAAATTCTAAAATTTAATGACATGTTATGAAATATTCAAGACACCAAAACAATTCTATATTTTTTATATAAATATGTATATGTGGAGTATAATAACAAATTTAAATAAAATACATTTTTTTTCAAAAACAAATTATTGAAATATTTGATAAAAATTTATTTTTTATTCAAATAAAATCTATTCAACATTAATTTCATTTAATGGAGTGTTTTACAGGTTTTATTTCGTTTTGGAATTATTTATATTTTAAATTTTCCGATCATTTTAATTATATAACAACAATGATTATTGGTATGAGTTATATTTGAAATTAGTTAATATAAATAAAAATTAATCAGTATTTGAACAAAAAAGAGCCCAATATTCATTTAATATACCCACCCATTATCCAATAAATCTCCTTTTTAAAATTATTGAGCAATAATTCCATCACATTAACCCTCTCAATATTCTCTCTAAATGATTTTAAATGGGTTTAAGGTGTTCCAATCAGTTTGTAGAATAATATTTTCATGGTAAGGACAAACAACCCCTTCTCATATATTTTTGAAATCTAAGAAAACCCTTTTCTTTTCAAATAATATGTTATTTTATGATTAATTGTAATAAGTTCTTTAATATACTATATTTTTAGTCAAATGATTCTTAATATGTATTTTAATTTATTCATGTTTGGGAAATCAGAAACATATTTTCTTAACAATAATTTTTATCCATAAGAAAATTTATATGAATTTACATAATAATACGTTATATATATATGGAAAATAATATGCTTTATTATTAACCTTTTATATAAATGTATAATATTGATTTTCATTAGATAGAATATTTAATAGAAAAAATCAGTTCGTAAATAATACTCGGAATCCTCTATTTCTCAATTCTGAATCATCCAGAAAATTGAATCTGATTCAAGTTTCTCAAATCCAATTCCTTAAAATTTATGAATCTGATTATATTAATATCTTAATTCCAATTATTTGTACCCTAATCTGAATCACATATATAATATAATCTGATTCACTTCCTCAATTATAATCTGTCAAGAATCATTATTCCAATTCTCTATGATTTGTAAATCTAATTTTCTTCCTAAATTCCAAAAAATCTAGAATAGCGATTCTGATTCTCTTAGTTTTTTGACTCTGATATACTTTTCTCAATTCTAATTCACATGAAAAAAATATATGATTCCAGTTTCTAAAATTTGGTTTCACTCAAAAATGCATATATGATTCAAGGTTTCAAAATTATGAATCACTTAATTGTTTGAATCTTATTTTCATTTCCCCAATTCGTATTCTCAATGATTTCTAGATCTAATTTCATATGAATCATAAAGGTAATATATTTCAATAATATAACAATTTTATAATTTTTTTCACGATACTATATTTCCTTAATGTAATGATTTTATAACATTAATAAAGATAATATTTTTTTAAATGTTATGTTTTTATATAATCAGACTCATACATACTTATTATTTCTTAGGTTATTTTATTATTCTAAAAAAATTTATCTAATATTTTTTTATAAGACTTTATTAATTTCCAACTATATAGGTACATTTGAAAATTTAAGTCAAGTATCATTGTTGGAGAAAATATTCAACCATTGGAAAAAAACTACTTTAAATACCCAATCAATTGAATATGTTCGATGTCGTGAACCTTTGTTAGAATTGATACTCTATGAGAACTCTACCAAAATTTTTTTGTGAGAAATATGTGTTGTTACTATGTTGTGAACATCATTTTTCACATACAAAAAATCTTTAATAAGATTTTTTTTCTTTGTGCGACACTGATGGTTTTTGTATAGAATTGAGAGATTCAAATTTTAAGGATACCAAATGTATTGATCAATATACCTATTGAGGGATTCCTGCAGATGAAGATAGAGGTATTGATCAATTTACCGATTGATGGATTTTGGGGATAACAAATCATATACCGATCTTCATATCGAGGGATTACCCTTGAGTGGGTAAGATAGAATTTCATGAAAGTATGATTAATGTTTACCTTATTTAATGTGTTTTGATACACTAATACTTTTGTTAAAATATTATTACTAGTTTATAGGTACTTTATATTTCCAAAGAAATTTTTATACATATTAAAGATTATCTTATACATTCTCTTTTGTTAAATATCATATAAGATTATATAAAAATAAAGGTAGACATATGTTTATCTATACCTATAAAATTATTTCAATACACTTATTTATCAATCCAATAGTAAATTTTATTATCCTTATAATGTATGGTCTATTAAACAATATATGTTTTACTTTGTTTAAAAACATCTCAAAAGATTAAAAACAAATGTTTTTAAACATATAATTCTCTCCCCTTGTAATTCATCATCTCGATACATTTTTCGATCCTACAACAGTTATCAAAGATGTTATCTATGATACTAATACTTAAAATTACTCTCAAATTCATATTTTCACCACTAAATTTACATACACTTTATTTATATATACATATTGTTAATAATTTATTTTTTAAACATATATTTTATAACTTTTTTCTACACTGAATGAAGTTTTAGAAAAACTATTTTTGGTTTTGTTCTAAGATGCATGGAATGAATATCAAATACATAGAGTATATTTACCCTACAAGACAACCTATCATTAATGGAAATGATTAAAAATAAAGAAGAGAATTAATTCAGACTTTTGTTATAAATACTAGGGTGGATAACATTTTTATTCTTTCAAGAGATTATAAAATCATTGAGAAGTAATTCAGAAGTTTCACTAAATAAGAAATGAAATAATATCTCCTAAAATATACTGTATGTAATACCTTTAATTTTTATATGATTAATAATATATATATCCAGATATCTTAATTTTATGTAGCTAAAAAAGATATATTAAATAGGATATTACACAATTTGTTTCCTCTAATGTTATTGAAACTAAAAGATCGATGCCTAGAGAACATTTCATTGGTTTCATTTTTCTATAAGGATAACCAAAATTTAATGTCCATGAATGATTTATGAATATTATAAAAAGTCTATATTGAATGTAATAAAAAGGTATATTTGGTGAGATGCTTTAATATATGATTATGGACATCATTCTTAATGAATGGGAATCGAAGAGAACTACTTTTGATGAGTCAAGGAAAGTTACAATAGTTTGTCTTCAAGAGTTATTTGGAAATCCATTAAAAATGATAATTGATTAATGAGATATAGGGAAAATATAAATAAAATTAATGGGAGTTATTCTTTTACAACTACTTTGAATCAGATGAATTTCTGTCTCCTGAGAAATTTCTTATGTCAACAATGTATTAGAATTTTGTTTTCCTGCCAGACTAATATGAATATGAATATTCAAATAAAGAGTTTTCTAATATTACTTAAAAGATGAACTATATTTTTTCATGAAGTATTTCTAATATAGATATAATAAAAGGATAATAATAATAATAATGAATCTAATGTCACATTTTATGAATGCAACAAAGGGGGATATATCATAACTGATTGTACAAAGATTAAATGAAACGTCATGAATGATAGAAATTATAAGAGGAATCCAAATTGATATTATATGACTAAAAGGTAAAAATTCTTCAATTAATATGATTCTTTTAGTGAATTTGGGGAAGAGTCATATGATGAATCCTCATATAATGATTTCTCATGATGTAAGAATATTTTAATTTTTCCCAGAATACTAATAAAAAGCCAATGATTCATGGATAAGGTACCCAATTATGAATTCTTAACCATTATGTCATTAAATGCTTTAAATCCTGATTATAATGTGTATATTTCATGTAATGGAGAATCATTCATCGAAGAATGTACCCTACATTCATTAGTATAAGTGTATAGGTTTTCAGCTGCTTCAAAAAGAAAATTGTTAGATCAATAAGAAACGTGACTAGAAAAACTCTAGAATCCATGTTTTACCAAATAAGTATCATATCATTATAATGGTATTGATGAAAAATATATGGAAATTTTTTATATATAAAAAATTAAAGAAGCTATTCATAAAATGATAAACATTCTAAGGATTATAAAAAAATTATAAGAAAACTTTTTTTATGAAAAACTCAAATCATATGACTAATGACAATGAGGATATGAATTTAGTCAGTAGAATAAAATATTAATGAAATTCTATACAGAAACATTTATAAATAGTTATTTGTGGTATGGAAGGTTTCTATAATATTTATTCTCAACTTTTTTCTCTTAGGAGTTGTTATAGAATTAGATATTGTCACTGAAAACTTGTTTTTAGTCATGATTAATTTGTTCTAAAAAGATCATAATAATACACAAACTATCAATTTGGGGGACAGTATAAGAAATTTTTTGTTTAAATATTATTTAATCCTTAGTTTTTCATAAAAATAACTTTTCTATGAAGATGTTGATTTATATTATTTTACTATTAATCATTTCCTCATCCAAAAATGATTAGAAACCAAAAACTGAACTATTTTATTATCTAGAAAAAAATTGAAGTACCAAATAAATATGTGGTACATATATAGTGGATGTTCTCAGAAAATTACTGGTAAAAAACCCTTATTTGAAAATATTATTTTGATGAAATGTGGTTGATTCGCTATTAGAGACAATGCACAAAGATAAATTTTTAGTATATGTAATGGGTTTATTATTCTAAATGACATGATTTCAAATGTTTTATTAGTTACAAATATTAATAACAACCTTCTAAGAATAATTCAATTATGTGATGAAGATTAACATGTTAATTTTCAGAATAATAAAATCATAGTACACAATTCTAGGTATTAGCCCATTCATTCTGCCCATCGACATGAGAATATTTATATACGTAACATAGATGACCATAGTATCCTAGAAATACATTTCCTTATTTCTATTGATGAACAATATATGATATGAAATATAAGGTTCTGACACTGTAACATACGGAACTTATGAAAACTATATAAGAAAAGAGTGGTTATGGATCTACTGAATCTTATAGTTGATTCTTCAAATGTTTGTGACCATGTTAATTTGGAACGAAAAATAAAACTAGCTTTATATATATATGTGAAGTCATAAAGTCTGATTAATTATAGCTAGTTCACATTGAAATGTTTATTCCTACAAAAAATGGAAGTATTTGAATTTAATAATATGTATTTTTTTAATTGCTGATTACATTATACTTATATGGGTCTATATTATAGTAATGAAATCTGAAGCTTTTTCTTATTTCAAATATTTTTCAGCTAATGTTAAAAATGTAAAGAACCATCCATTAATAATATTCAATGTGATCATGGTGGTGAATTTGAAAATTAATTGTTTTATGATATTTAAAACTCATAACATTCAAGCTCATAGAACTAACTAGATTTGTTTTACAATAATTAATTGAATTCATCAAGAGATAAAAATAACCATTTAGAGGGAATACTAAATTGATTTAAAAATTTTGTTAAATACTATGAGCACTGTATGTTATAATATTAATGAAGTTATAATAAGGCTATATCTTAATAAAACACCTTATGAGTTATGGACTTCCAAAAATCATAATATATTACACATCAGTGGATTTGGATTCAAAGTATTCATATTCAATAAAAATGATAACTTACAATAATTCAAACACAAATCCAATGAATGAATTTCAATTTAATTCTAAAAAATATCTATTTCAATTAGAGTTTTCATCAATAATTATTATAATATTAGGTAGATATTTCATGTTGTGTTTGATAGATCAGTTCCTTTTGGTTTTTAACAACACTAACCTATATTATTCTATGTGTCTTCAAAAACTGATTATAATACGTTGATAGAAGAATCATATAATTAGGAGAATAATCAAGAAAATGTTTCTAATGTATTCAATCCTAATGATTTTCTACCCTATGATGATGAAAAGGTTTTACAAATCCCATGCAATTTGTTTCTATGTATTCTTCATAGTGATAACATCATTAGTGATATACATCAGTGAGTATGTACTCTATGATCTTTAAGAAATTAATTAGAACATCTAGCATTTCATCCCAAATTATAACCTTACTGTTCTCATGAATATTTTTGTGATGAATATGGGATTACAGATATGTATGATGAACTAAATGTATTTTAATGGAATAATTCTGAACCATGGTTGAAGGACCTGAAGACAATTGTGTAATTGGTGTGAAATTGGTCTTTAGAAAAAAAATGTGATGAAAATGGAATCATTATAAGAACTAAAGAACATTTAGTTGATAAAGTGTATAATACATGTTATGGAATATACTATATTGAAACTTATTATTTTTATATATCCATGAATAAATTATAATTCCATTATACATTGTAGCATTATTTAAGTTCTTACATTTTCAAATGGATGTGAAGTGTTCTTTCCATAATGTATTTGTTAAATAGGATGATTATGTTGAAAAAAAAAAAATTTAAGACACAAAACACCATTAAATTTTTTTAAAACATACCAAATGTTAATATGGTCTTTAACAAGCACATATAGACTAGTATGATAGACGTACATGATTTTTGTTACTAAAGAATTTTTTTAAGGAAAATGTTGATGACCCTTTTTATAAAGAAAGATAATGATTTTCTAAAATTTTCAAATAGATGTAAATGATATTATATATGATTAAACTCAATGATCCTTAACTAATTTATTTGTTACTCTTATAAAATATGGGTTGGAAATGAGTATGATGGGTGAGTAAACAAATTTCATAGATTTAAAATTTCGTAAAAACTAGAACAAACCTATATATCTGGACATAAGTATATTACATATCTTATTCAAGAGATTGTATATGAAAAAACATAAAGTATAAGTACTCCAATTGGTACCTCAAATCCCCTTGATCGTGATGAACCTGAGAAACAAGTAGATCAAGCTTCTTTTAGTGGTTTGATATGAAGAATACTTTACATAAAAACTAGTCATAGAGACATAATTTTTTTAGTAATATTATGATCAATATATCAATATTATACAAAATAAATACATTAGAAATAACTGAGAAAAGTTTTTTTATTTTAATGGGAACTGAGGATTTTTAACTTCTCTATTCTTCTAGAAATGATTTTCTTTTAAAAATTTATTTCGCTGCGTAATATAGTTGTTGTATAATGTATAATAGAAGTACATCTAGATCATTTCATTTCTAAGGATATTCCTTAGTATCTTGTTAGTGTGTGAATGAACACATTATACCACTTTCTTATATTGAAGCTAAATATGTGTCTGCTGGATGTTGTTGTGATCAAGTGTTGTGTATGTAACACAAACTCAATAATAATGCCATGAATTTTACAAAAGCTGAGATGCAATGTGAAAACACTAGTTCTATAGCCTTAAAAAAACCTTGAACATCACTCTCATGAAATGAACAAATATATATTAGTTGTCACTTTTTTAGAGATCACACAATTAAAAGGGATATTATTCCATAAATTATCAGATCACAAGAACAACTTACTAATATTATTGAAAAATCATTATATTTATGTTGATTTTAATAAATTAATAAAAATATAACAATGATAACTGTAAGTTAATCATTCATATCTAATTCTGTTTTTAAAACTACATCCTAACATTAAGATATCATTTTTATAGGGGTATTACAGGCGATTTCATTTAAAAATATCTAATCCAAATAAATATTTCATGAAACATACCAAATGTTTTTTTAAACAAACAAAATTTTATGAACATATAAAATTGTTTCTAGAATGTTATAAATATTTTAAAAGTCTAATATATATTGGAAAATTATTGTCAAATACTATGGAATCACAAGAGAAATAGAATTGTGACATCTTTTTATCAAATAATAGATCTAATTCTATTTGAGGGTATTTAAATATTTATTTAAGTTAAAATTCAAAGATATTTTTCATTCCTTATATCAGCCTATTTCATTGAATCATAAAAGATAAGAATCTATAAGATATTTTATATTTTAATATCAAACATAATGACATATTCATTTTTTACAACCATTATATTAATCTTGGATGCTGAACATCAAAACATCACCTATATATAGGAGAGGACCCCCCACCCAGCCCCCCGTGTCTCACATCAAATTCTAAAGTTTTCTACCAAGTTCACGACACTCATCAAAATCCATACAATGTTTTAAAGATCTCATTATTATATTCTAAATTACTCAGTTACTCTCTAATCAAAATTCAATTCATGCTAATAATGAACGAAATCATTGTTATATCTATAAAAAAGGTTAGTTGATCAAAATTTCTATCTTAAGTAAGATTAATTAATTGGAATTATCATAAATTTTCATGGATGGAATGTATTTTAATTGAAAAAAACATGTTATAATAATATCATGTGTATGTATACATGGTAATTGAATTATTCCAATTAGGTGAGTTTTTTAATAAAGTTGGAAATGATATGTTTCAATTTATGAGTTATTGAAAAACTTGTTTTTGGCCTAATATGAAATCAATTGATATTATTGAGATACCATATTATGGTGGAGCTTATTATTTCTCTCATAATTATCTTTATTCTAAAGGATATTTATGAGGTGTAAATGTTATTGATTTATTATGTCATATGTGAGTAAAAATGACTAATCCTTCCAACCATTTTACTAACTATTTAATTTTGGCATATTGGATGAATAGAATCATAATAACAGTAAAAGGATAAGAGGACTCCATGAAGATAAAATACCTATATAAAATGAAAGTTCACATTAATATAATGATTATTAACTAGGAGAAGTACACATTTATTACTATCAGAATGATTAATGATAAGACAATAAATATCAGGACTCGATGTATCCAGCAACCTTGTCCATTCTTATTGTATGTTTTCTGAAAATATACAATATTATTTGGATTGAAAAAGATAAAAAATTCCAGATTATCTATTAGGTGATGATAAATATAAATGAATGAAAATTTATTTTAATGATAATACAAATGAGTTTGTTGAATTCTCGAAGATGTCTAATGAAGTTAGTGAAATCATAATGAAATATTCATATATTCCTATCAAAAGAATGTAACTTTCCTCACAACTACTGTAAACGACTCACGGTTTTAAACCACCAAATTAAATGAAATATAAATTTAATCTAGATTAAGCTATGGAAATATGTATACAATAAAAAGAAATAACAAAAGAAATAGATTCAATGTTTTTATGAAATCCATGAGAAGCTAAAGCATTGAAAATCATATAAAATGAATAACCCAAGAAAAACCCAAAAGAGAATAAACTTATTAAGAAGATAAATAGATCTAAGATAGTTCATGTGTTATTAAAAAATACAGATATAACCTTAGAAAAAATTTACATTTTATAATCCTTTAATTAAGAAACTAAACTTCCACAATAATATCAACTAGTTATAGTAGTGGTTATCCCGTCATTAAATGGAATGAAATTTATTTTTGGCTCAGTTTTTGATGTTCTTGAATAGATTATAGAATAAGAGTAAGTTAACATAAAAAAAATTAATGATGAGATAGAAAAAATTGGAGAAAAAATGTGGCAGATTTAATATTACATGTTGTCCTTTTAAACATCTCAATATTTTAATCAAAACATTTCTAAAAATGAAAATTATTCCTCAAATCCCAATCATAACACATCAATGTTTTTAAAGAGACATTCAAAAGATCCCATTAGAGTATGAAGGGGATGAAGGTCACAAAAATGATGGTAGAAATGTTGAAAATAAAGAGGATGATGTTTATAATGATATTGATAAGATTATTTATGTTTCCAATGAAATGGAAGTAGTTTATATGTCTGAGGGATTAGAATAAAAGAAGGAAAAAATAATTAAAGAAGATGTTGAAACATCAAATAATGATGAATATAAGGCAGAATGATCTTCATCCTCTATAGGAGAAATTTTATTATCCAATATGTAATGAAATTAGTTAAATATATTCCATACTGTCTAAACCATGAATCACTATTTCAACTTATTCAAGATTCCATAAAACAAAAATCTGAATAAAAATACTTTTTTTATGGAAAATATCATGAAAAATGAAACTAATATAAAATAATTTGTGTATAATTATGATTCTCACAAGAAGTATTTCAGAGACATAATAATGTTGACAAATTTGATTAAAATTTTTATTGAATCTTTCGATGATATGTTTGGGATCGTAAAGGGTGCTCTCAATTAATTAGAATCCAAAATCAAAACTCATTCTTGAATCTTCCCAGAAAGGATAAAGGGATATAATTCTATTAGATTGAACAAAGATTGGGATTTTTATGGGAAATAAATTCTCTTGGTCAAGATTTTAAAAGAGTAATGACATACAGATAAGATGTGGATGAAATTAATAAGTCTCGGAATGAAAAAGATTAATCATTAGTCAGATAATATTTTAATACATCTTTTAATGATGTATTACCTTTAGAAGAAGTGTTAGGATCAAGAAGTACTTCTAGAAAGTTATAAAAATAATCACAAGGAGTTGGAGAAGTCAAAGGCCATAGAAAAAACATTAATAC
This sequence comes from Viscum album, assembly GCA_963277665.1. Classification (NCBI taxonomy): domain Eukaryota; kingdom Viridiplantae; phylum Streptophyta; class Magnoliopsida; order Santalales; family Viscaceae; genus Viscum; species Viscum album. The sequence goes on from OY728160.1 coordinate 2,069,325,212, forward strand.
CGATGAATGATTAATCTTTTTTTCATTTATGATATTTTATTGTAAATTTTTTTGAATAACAAATTATTATTATTCACTGTTTCTTATTGTTGTTTTTCTAACATTTCATCTAAATTATATATTTTCTCATTTCATTTTGAAAATCACATTGGGGGATAATAATTTTCTAATAATAATATTAGTCTAAGGAAGAAAACATAAAGGGTTTTAATTCTTAATGAATACATACATGAGTAAGGGGGAGATACTTTCATAAGAAAGGCTGTAAAATATAAAAATTAAAAATATGATCTTTAAGGGGATTTCATAACCTAAAAGTTATTTAGTCATATTTTTCATTACTCGTGAACAAGATGGGATATGTTTTTCTATTATGAAACATTTTGATGTTTTACAGTTTAATATTATTTTCTATAATTGATTGGTTGCACTTTCCACAAAGGGAGATATTATGGATTCAAAATTTTCCTTATGAATATTCTTATTCCTTTATGATATGGAAATAACAAACATAGTCACATAAAAAAAAGTTTTATTCAAATAAAATATCATATGAATTTCTTTAATAATTCTTTCTTTTTAAAATGAAATTAATACACACGTTTTTATCAATTTTATTGCAAAGTCAAAAATTATTTTTTATCTGATAGAATAATGACAAGAATAAAACATATCCATAATAACACATGGAATCCTTTACTTTATTAATTTTGAATAATCTAGAATGATGAATCTGATTCATGTTTCTCAATTATGATTCATTTATATTTATGAATCCGACTGTCTTAATATATTTATCCATATTACTATTTCTCAAATCTGAATCACATAGAAAATTGAATCTAATTTACAACATTAATGATTAATCATCCAGAATCATGATTTTCATTATCTCAGTTTTCTAAATGAAATTCACTTCTTTAATAATAAATCATCCATTATTGTGATTCTTATTAACTTATTTTTGTGAATCTGATTTACATTTAATAATTCCAATTCACTATAAAAATTGATTCTTATTCTTGTTTCATAAATTTTGTTTTACTCAAATTGAAAATTTTATTCATGTTTTCTCAACTATGAATCATATAATTTTTTTAATCTAATTCTCAATTACTATAATAAAATTATCAATTATTTCTAGATCTAATTTTACAACTTTAATATTGTTTCTATATTTCATTAATGTTATGATTTTACAACATTCTTAAATTTACAGTATTTCATTATTATAATGAATTTATATCTTTTTTAAAGTTACTATATATTTTCTTAAATAAATGGTTTCATATAATATAATTCACTCATAATTATTATTTTTTTGGATATTTTATTTGTACATAATGATATATTCTTACCTATTTTTATATGACTATAGTATGTTGTAATTTCACAAGTCCCAATAAAATTTAATGAAAAATATGGATTCATGAGATATCTTCTATAAATACCCAATTATTTGAACATATTTTATGTTGTGATAATTTTGGAGAATTGATACTCTATGAAAGTTCTAACAAAATTTCATTTTGTGAAATCCTTTAAGTTACAATGTTGTGAACAACTTCTTCCACATACTTACGATCTTCAACAAGATTCGTCTTTCTTTTTAAGACAATGATTGTTGTTATATTAAATTTAAGACATCCAAGATGAAGGAATATATATGTTTCAGTAAACATAAATATCAAGGGCATATAGCTAATGGTTGATATAGGTGTTGATAAAATTTTCAATCAAGGGAATACAGGGATATCAATACAGATATTGATCTTTATATCCAGGGCTTACCCTAGTGTGGGAATGAATGTCATTATTGATTGTATAAATAAAGGTACCTTTATCCAACTTATTTGGATACCCTAATCGTTGTGTGAAATTAATTTTAATCATTTATATATACTTTATATTTCTATTGAAATTTGAAATAATGAGAATGTTTATCTTATTATTTTCCTTTTTTTGTAACTATGATATAAGATTTTTTGTTTTTAAGGTAGAATCATGGAAAAGTATACCTATATACATATTTCATTACACATATTTTTAAAATATAGGGTGATTTTTATTAACCATAAAAATTTGTGTATAGTGAATCAATTTTGTTTAACAGTATAAAACAATGATTTTTTTATGTTTAAAAATGAATGTTTTTAATCATTGAATTCATAACCCTCTGGTATTTGAGTTTCCATGTATAAATTTTTATCATACATTATCAATGATATATCACAAATACCTATAAATATAAATCATGCATTTTTTTATTTTCTTCTAAAACAACCCTATAGCCATAAAAATTAAAAAATCTGAGAAATATAAAGAATGTTTGGAATCTTATGAATTTTAATACTTTGTAGATAAAAGAATGGATGTATGATCATTAATATATTCAGTGATGGGGTAATTCCCTTGAAATATGTCATTTCATTCACTACATGGTCTTAACATTGTGGAAAACCAATATTCAGAACTCCACATTGGGTTTGAAACTTCCGGTGGATAGGCATTTGATAATCCATGACCACTATTTCAACCATAATGATGAAAAATTTCAAATTCATATCCAGAAAGCATTATTTTTCTCTTGAATAATAAATATTTATCATTCAATTGATATGGTTGTACTTTATTAAATTATTAATAGACTATTAATTCTATGTTAAATGTTTTACATTAACCTATATAGGAATATTGTTCTATTTAAATGAAAATATTGACATTCTATATAGTCAATTATTCTATAAGGAATCATATTGATTACATTGTGATAACAATGTGTGATAATCATTTGACAACATTATTATATGTATTTTTTATGTATTATCATTATATTATGGAGGCATAGAACAAATCATGTTACATGGTGGGTCCTTGAATTAGATTTCCACTTGATGTTTCAGTAGGTCTCCTGGGACACAGTAGTTGGGTATAATGTATAACTGTTATGAATTTATGTACAATATCTTCGTATGAGGTATTGATGAAATTTTTATTATGTCTTGTAATATGTATTCCAAAACTATGAGTTATATATTTATTATACTTTAATTTTGTTAATATTCTATACTACAGGGTTATTTGATGTGTCTTTGAATCAACTTTTTGAATAACTATTGTAGATTCCATAATTAACTATGGTAGCGTTAACTATATTCTAAGCCTTTCTATGTGCCTGATCTGACACATTAATATTTTTTTCATCACCCAAAAATCCATGAGGATTAGTACGTGAACAATATAAACTTTAAATGATAAATAATAATGGATTCATGTTTTGATATGATATAGATTAAATTTTAAATTCAATGTAATTTTCAATTATGTATATTTTTTTCATTGACTACTAAACCAAAGGATCATAAGATTTATTTTTTATACCTAGTTTATAGAAAAATTTATTCCTGTAACATAAGTTGCTATGATTAAATAATGTCCTTTAATTTATGAATTATCAGTCAACTAATCAGTGGCGTGATGATTATGCATTGGAACGCTCTTATCATGAATGTATCTCTAAATATATATACAAGATATAATGGTTATAATCCATTTTTTATCGAAACAAACCCATTATTAGTATTTTATATCTAGGTAACCTAACATTTGAATGAAATATAAACCATAAATAACAAATTTTAAAATCATTTACTATCAATATTGAACAGAAAAATTGATTCCACTATGTTTCAAGTCAATAAAAAAGATAATAATGTCTATGTTAATGGATATGATTATTTTAGAAAAATGATTTATATAATCAATATTTTTTCAAATAACCCCTTGACAAAAATACACTATATTAATAATAAAATAGTTTCATAACAATTAAAAATAAACTCTATATCCACAACTCATCCACATTGATACAAATTTTACTTATCTCAAGACCATTGGACCTCTCATAGACCATAATTAAAACATGCGTTTTATTATCCTCAAATCTTGAAAATGTATAGGGTCAAAAACACCCTCCAAGAAGGAATAATTTTCATGATAGATAAAGAAATAAAACAACATACATTATATATGATATTATAATGAATAAATATATTAATAACCAATATCACCTAGTAAATATTATAACTATAATAAAATACATGTGCGAGAGATCTGTGAATAATTATAATTATATACATTAAAATATATATAGTCTCCAAGTATGAAGGAAAAGGTGTCAGAAAATATTTCCCCACAAGAAGATTCTCTAGGATCAATATCAAATACTAGTTAATATGACCATGAACGACATTTCACCACTATACATTTGGAATATGATTCACCCTGTTATTTTTAAAATTTTATTTCATTAGTAGCATGTGTTTTACAAAACACCATGTTTAAAAAACCATGATATATTTTTAGAATATTACCATTACCACTAAGACATAGATACTAAATTGGAAGTTATTAATAATAATTAACATGTTATGAAATGTATTTATTCTTATTAAATAAATATTTAATTTTTTAGTAATTATATTTTAATATTGTAATATAAATTTTAACCAAAGAAATTATTATATTTATTTACATAAAAAATAAGTTTAATAAATTATTGTTACTATTATAAAATTTATTTTGTAAAATTAAATTCGTATTTGAAATCAGTCTCCTCGAATAATTCTATGGTGAAATATTGAGATTTTTCAGAAAATGGTAAATTTTTTATGAAAAATAAAAAATTATTTTTGAAAAAACATATTATATTTTATCATACAGTCAGGAAAGTATCAATTAAATAAAATTTATTAAATTTTCTTAAAGATTAATTTGTGATAATTTAATTAAAATATCATTCAAAAATAATTCCTAAAATATAATTTATAATTTAGGTAATCATACAATCAAATATCATTTATAGTGTCGACACAATAGCTGCATAGAATTGAAAAAGGCAATTTCCCACCTTATGGATATTAATTAATAGGTAATATGTCCATTAACACTTTTATTTTAAAATAAAATTCATAAATTTTTATAATTATGGAAATTTTATAATTTCTGACTCATATTACATTAATCATATCTGAATGCTTGCGTGATTCTGATGAAAGGCTAGAAAAAACCAATTAAAAAATAATTAAGTTGTATTGACATGAATACAATTACATATACATAATAAAATAATATAAATTAGTATATTGATATTAATTAATTTATATTTATAGTAGTATTTTTTAAAAAAAAAATTTAAATTCAAAATTTAAATTCGTTGGCAATCCTCACAGAGTTCATGGTGATGATAAATATAAATGAATGAAAATTTATTTTAATGATAAGACAAATGAGTTTGTTGAATTCTCAAAGATGTCTAATGAAGTTAGTGAAATCATAATGAAATATTCATGTATTCCTATCAAAAGAATGTAACTTTCCTCACAACTACTGTAAACGACTCACGGTTTTAAACCTCCAAATTAAATGAAATATAAATTTAATCTAGATTAAGCTATGGAAATATGTATACAATAAAAAGAAATAACAAAAGAAATAGATTCAATGTTTTTATGAAATCCATGAGAAGATAAAGCATTGAAAATCATATAAAATGAATAACCCAAGAAAAACCCAAAAGAGAATAAACTTATTAAGAAGATAAATAGATCTAAGATAGTTCATGTGTTATTAAAAAATACAGATATAACCTTAGAAAAAATTCACATTTTATAATCCTTTAATTAAGAAACTAAACATCCACAATAATATCAACTAGTTATAGTAGTGGTTATCCCATCATTAAATGGAATGAAATTTATTTTTGGCTCAGTTTTTGATGTTCTTGAATAGATTATAGAATAAGAGTTAGTTAACATAAAAAAAATGATGATGAGATAGAAAAAATTGGAGAAAAAATGTGGCAGATTTAATATTACATGTTGTCCTTTTAAACATCTCAATAATTTAATCAAAAAATTTCTAAAAATGAAAATTATTCCTCAAATCCCAATCATAACACATCAATGTTTTTAAAGAGACATTCAAAAGATCCCATTAGAGTATTAAGGGGATGAAGGTCACAAAAATGATGGTAGAAATGTTGAAAATAAAGAGGATGATTTTTATAATGATATTGATAAGATTATTTATGTTTCCAATGAAATGGAAGTAGTTTATATGTCTGAGGGATTAGAATAAAAGAAGGAAAAAATAATTAAAGAAGACGTTGAAACATCAAATAATGATGAATATAAGGCAGAATGATCTTCATCCTCTATAGGAGAAATTTTATTATCCAATATGTAATGAAATTAGTTAAATATATTCCATACTGTCTAAACCATGAATCACTATTTCAACTTATTCAAGATTCCATAAAACAAAAATCTGAATAAAAATACTTTTTTTATGGAAAATATCATGAAAAATGAAACTAATATAAAATCCTTTGTGTATAATTATGATTCTCACAAGAAGTATTTCAGAGACATAATAATGTTGTCAAATTTGATTAAAATTTTTATTGAATATTTCGATGATATGTTTGGGATCGTAAAGGGTGCTCTCAATTAATTAGAATCCAAAATCAAAACTCATTCTTGAATCTTCCCAGAAAGGATAATGGGATAGAATTCTATTAGATTGAACAAAGATTGGGATTTTTATGGGAAATAAATTCTCTTGGTCAAGATTTTAAAAGAGTAATGACATACAGATAAGATGTGGATGAAATTAATAAGTCTCGGAATGAAAAAGATTAATCATTAATCAGATAATATTTTAATACATCTTTTAATGATGTATTACCTTTAGAAGAAGTGTTGGGATCAAGAAGTACTTCTAGAAAGTTATAAAAATAATCACAAGGAGTTGGAGAAGTCAAAGGCCATAGAAAAAACATTAATACCGATGAATGATTAATCTTTTTTTCATTTATGATATTTTATTGTAAATTTTTTTGAATAACAAATTATTATTATTCACTGTTTCTTATTGTTGTTTTTCTAACATTTCATCTAAATTATATATTTTCTCATTTCATTTTGAAAATCACATTGGGGGATAATAATTTTCTAATAATAATATTAGTCTAAGGAAGAAAACATAAAGGGTTATAATTCTTAATGAATACATACATGAGTAAGGGGGAGATACTTTCATAAGAAAGGCTGTAAAATATAAAAATTAAAAATATGATCTTTAAGGGGATTTCATAACCTAAAAGTTATTTAGTCATATTTTTCATTACTCGTGAACAAGATGGGATATGTTTTTCTATTATGAAACATTTTGATGTTTTACAGTTTAATATTATTTTCTATAATTGATTAATTGCACATTCCACAAAGGGAGAGATTATGGATTCAAAATTTTCCTTATGAATATTCTTATTCCTTTATGATATGGAAATAACAAACATAGTCACATAATAAAAAGTTTTATTCAAATAAAATATCATTTGAATTTCTTTAATAATTGTTTCTTTTTAAAATGAAATTAATACACACGTTTTTTATCAATTTTATTGCAAAGTCAAAAATTATTTTTTATCTGATAGAATAATGACAAGAATAAAACATATCCATAATAACACATGGAATCCTTTACTTTATTAATTTTGAATAATCTAGAATGATGAATCTGATTCATGTTTCTCAATTATGATTCATTTATATTTATGAATCCGACTGTCTTAATATATTTATCCATATTACTATTTCTCAAATCTGAATCACATAGAAAATTGAATCTAATTTACAACATTAATGATTAATCATCCAGAATCATGATTTTCATTATCTCAGTTTTCTAAATGAAATTCACTTCTTTAATAATAAATCATCCATTATTGTGATTCTTATTAACTTATTTTTGTGAATCTGATTTACATTTAATAATTCCAATTCACTATAAAAATTGATTCTTATTCGTGTTTCATAAATTTTGTTTTACTCAAATTGAAAATTTTATTCATGTTTTCTCAACTATGAATCATATAATATTTTTAATCTAATTCTCAATTACTATATAATATTATCAATTATTTCTAGATCTAATTTTACAACTTTAATATTGTTTCTATATTTCATTAATGTTATGATTTTACAACATTCTTAAATTTACTGTATTTCATTATTATAATGAATTTATTGCTTTTTTAAAGTTACTATATATTTTCTTAAATAAATGGTTTCATATAATATAATTCACTCATAATTATTATTTTTTTGGATATTTTATTTGTACATAATGATATATTCTTACCTATTTTTATATGACTATAGTATGTTGTAATTTCACAAGTCCCAATGAAATTTAATGAAAAATATGGATTCATGAGATATCTTCTATAAATACCCAATTATTTGAACATATTTTATGTTGTGATAATTTTGGAGAATTGATACTCTATGAAAGTTCTAACAAAATTTCATTTTGTGAAATCCTTTAAGTTACAATGTTGTGAACAACTTCTTCCACATACTTACGATCTTCAACAAGATTCGTCTTTCTTTTTAAGACAATGATTGTTGTTATATTAAATTTAGGACATCCAAGATGAAGGAATATATATGTTTCAGTAAACATAAATATCAAGGGCATATAGCTAATGGTTGATATAGGTGTTGATAACATTTTAAATCAAGGGAATACAGGGATATCAATACAGATATTGATCTTTATATCCAGGACTTACCCTGGTGTGGGAATGAAAGTCATTATTGATTGTATAAATAAAGGTACCTTTATCCAACTTATTTGGATACCCTAATCGTTGTGTGAAATTAATTTTAATCATTTATATATACTTTATATTTCTATTGAAATTTGAAATAATGAGAATGTTTATCTTATTATTTTTATTTTTTTGTAACTATGATATAAGATTTTTTGTTTTTAAGGTAGAATCATGGAAAAGTATACCTATATACATATTTCTTTACACATATTTTTAAAATATAGGGTGATTTTTTATTAACCATAAAAATTTGTGTATAGTGAATCAATTTTGTTTAACAGTATAGAACAATGATTTTTTTATGTTTAAAAATGAATGTTTTTAATCATTGAACTCATAACCCTCTGGTATTTGAGTTTCCATGTATAAATTTTTATCATACATTATCAATGATATATCACAAATACCTATAAATATAAATCATGCATTTTTTTATTTTCTTCTAAAACAACCCTATAGCCATAAAAATTAAAAAATCTGAGAAATATAAAGAATGTTTGGAATCTTATGAATTTTAATACTTTGTAGATAAAATAATGGATGTATGATCATTAATATATTCAGTGATGGGGTAATTCCCTTGAAATATGTCATTTCATTCACTACATGGTCTTAACATTGTGGAAAACCAATATTCAGAACTCCACATTGGGTTTGAAACTTCCGGTGGATAGGCATTTGATAATCCATGACCACTATTTCAACCATAATGATGAAAAATTTCAAATTCATATCCAGAAAGCATTATTTTTCTCTTGAATAATAAATATTTATCATTCAATTGATATGGTTGTACTTTATTAAATTATTAATAGACTATTAATTCTATGTTAAATGTTTTACATTAACCTATATAGGAATATTGTTCTATTTAATTGAAAATATTGACATTCTATATAGTCAATTATTCTATATGGAATCATATTGATTACATTGTGTTAACAATGTGTGATAATCATTTGACAACATTATTATATGTATTTTTTATGTATTATCATTATATTATGTAGGCATAGAACAAATCATGTTACATGGTGGGTCCTTGAATTAGATTTCCACTTGATGTTTCAGTAGGTCTCCTGGGACACAATAGTTGGGTATAATGTATAACTATTATGAATTTATGTACAATATCTTCGTATGAGGTATTGATGAAATTTTTATTATGTCTTGTAATATGTATTCCAAAACTATGAGTTATATATTTATTATACTTTAATTTTGTTAATATTCTATAATACAGGGTTATTTGATGTGTCTTTGAATCAACTTTTTGAATAACTATTGTAGATTCCCTAATTAACTATGGTAGCGTTAACTATATTCTAAGCCTTTCTATGTGCCTGATCTGACACATTAATATTTTTTTCATCACCCAAAAATCCATGAGGATTAGTACGTGAACAATATAAAATTTAAATGATAAATAATAATGGATTCATGTTTTCATATGATATAGATTAAATTTTAAATTCAATGTAATTTTCAATTATGTATATTTTTTTCATTGACTACTAAACCAAAGGATCATAAGATTTATTTTTTATACCTAGTTTATAGAAAAATTTATTCCTGTAACATAAGTTGCTGTGATTAAATAATGTCCTTTAATTTATGAATTATCAGTCAACTAATCAGTGGCGTGATGATTATGCATTGGAACGCTCTTATCATGAATGTATCTCTAAATATATATACAAGATATAATGGTTATAATCCATTTTTTATCGAAACAAACCCATTATTAGTATTTTATATCTAGGTAACCTAACATTTGAATGAAATATAAACCATAAATAACAAATTTTAAAATCATTTACTATCAATATTGAACAGAAAAATTGATTCCACTATGTTTCAAGTCAATAAAAAAGATAATAATGTCTATGTTAATGGATATGATTATTTTAGAAAAATGATTTATATAATCAATATTTTTTCAAATAACCCCTTGACAAAAATACACTATATTAATAATAAAATAGTTTCATAACAATTAAAAATAAACTCTATATCCACAACTCATCCACATTGATACAAATTTTACTTATCTCAAGACCTTTGGACCTCTCATAGACCATAATTAAAACATGCGTTTTATTATCCTCAAATCTTGAAAATGTATAGGGTCAAAAACACCCTCCAAGAAGGAATAATTTTCATGATAGATAAAAAAATAAAACAACATACATTATATATGAAATTATAATGAATAAATATATTAATAACCAATATCACCTAGAAAATATTATAACTATAATAAAATACATGTGCGAGAGATCTGTGAATAATTATAATTATATACATTAAAATATATATAGTCTCCAAGTATGAAGGAAAAGGTGTCAGAAAATATTTCCCCACAAGAAGATTCTCTAGGATCAATATCAAATACTAGTTAATATGACCATGAACGACATTTCACCACAATACATTTGGAATATGATTCACCCTGTTATTTTTAAAATTTTATTTCATTAGTAGCATGTGTTTTACAAAACACCATGTTTAAAAAACCATGATATATTTTTAGAATATTACCATTACCACTAAGACATAGATACTAAATTGGAAGTTATTAATAATAATTAACATGTTATGAAATGTATTTATTCTTATTAAATAAATATTTAATTTTTTAGTAATTCTATTTTAATATTGTAATATAAATTTTAACCAAAGAAATTATTATATTTATTTACATAAAAAATAAGTTTAATAAATTATTGTTACTATTATAAAATTTATTTTGTAAAATTAAATTCGTATTTGAAATCAGTCTCCTCGAATAATTATATGGTGAAATATTGAGATTTTTCAGAAAATGATAAATTTTTTATGAAAAATAAAAAATTATTTTTGAAAAAACATATTATATTTTATCATACAGTCAAGAAAGTATCAATTAAATAAAATTTATTAAATTTTCTTAAAGATTAATTTGTGATAATTTAATTAAAATATCATTCAAAAATAATTCCTAACATATAATTTATAATTTAGGTAATCATACAATCAAATATCATTTATAGTGTCGACACAATAGCTGCATAGAATTGAAAAAGGCAATTTCCCACCTTATAAATATTAATTAATAGGTAATATGTCCATTAACACTTTTATTTTAAAATAAAATTCATAAATTTTTATAATTATGGAAATTTTATAATTTCTGACTCATATTACATTAATCATATCTGAATGCTTGCATGATTCTGATGAAAGGCTAGAAAAAACCAATTAAAAAATAATTAAGTTGTATTGACATGAATACAATTACATATACATAATAAAATAATATAAAGTAGTATATTGATATTAATTAATTTATACTTATAGTAGTATTTTTTTAAAAAAAAAATTAAATTCAAAATTTAAATTCGTTGGCAATCCTCACAGAGTTCATGGTCGTGTAGATTAAAAATCAATGATATGGTATTAATTAAAACTATTAGAACCATAAAATGGACCAAAATATATAATAGATATTATTTGGGTCTTAATTTTAAATCATAAATATCATTTGGTGGAATTTATATCCATCTAGATCCATTATGTTTCCCTTAGGTCCCTTATAGCATTTTATTTAAAATAAAGTCAAACTTTTCACAATATGGTGTTTAATATGAATGGAATTTTTTAAAAGTTTTCATATAAGAGTTATATTAATCCAAAAATATTCCTTATAATCCAAAGATATTTATCTTATTCATGGTGAATTGTTTTTAATTTTTAGGGGTTGGAATACCTACATTATCTTCTTACACATAAATGATGGATTAATTACTAAATTTATGAATTACTAAAATAATTGATATTATAAATAAAAAATAAATAAAAAATATTATAAATAAGAAAATCCATGAATTTCCTATAAAATATTTATTTTCCTATGATATAAATTTTTTAATTTTTTCATTTATGTTTTTATATTTCGAATAAATATTAGTATCATATTTGACAATAATGATATTTATTGAAAATAATATTTTATTAAATTTTTTAAATGTCCAAAATATATTAGATATGGATAAATGATATAATATATGGTCCAAAATCACATATCAAGTACATTTATAGGATATTTGGAATAATTTCTCTCTAGAATGGTTTTTATAACTTCTAGTATTATGAGAAATTCAAAAGGTTCCCTTTACCTATATTAATAAATGGTGTAGCTTTCTAAACATCATTTAACCACCTATATACATATATCAAGACCACAATATAAAAAATTTAATTCTTCAATTCCCTATATAATTTATAGTGGTTTTGGTCTCACCAAAATAATAATTCAATTTTCTTCAAAGGATCATTCAAGGATATGATATTCAAGAGGTATCTTTCTTAAACCTCCCTGCTTCATTTATTTCCATATTTTTCATTATCCTAACTGCATTAATCCATAAAGGAAGAATAAACCTATAATCATATATCAATTATGAGGTTATATTTATAATTTAATATCATATATATAAGACTTTCTCATATCCTTTAAATAAAATTAAAGAAAGCATTGTCCAAGTTATTGAAATTAAACATCTCAATGGATAATGTGTATTTTTTTCATTATCTCACTCAATACTGGTCATAATATTTTTTCAATGGATAAATAATAATTTTATAAATATATTACATCTTATCCCATTTTATATTGATAATATATAAACATCAAATTAATGAAAAATAAACATGTTTGGGATTGAAAGAAAAACTGCCAAAATGAACTAAACATTAATCATATATGTTTAATCAAATGATTGTTTATCATGATAGAAAAAATTATATATTTTATAATTTAAAATTATATATGTTCATTAATTACATTTATTTCACATCAACTGTTTTTGTTCAATTCAAAAAAAATCTATAACTATTCATAATTGAATTGACCATAAAACCAGGAAATTAGTAATCCAAGAATGAAGAAATTGAATCATATAACTCATATAAATAAATATAAATAATTATAATTAAAATAAATAAATTAAAAAAAATTATTATATGGTTTATAAATTTTTAATTAAATAATTTTATTTTATTATTCCTTACATTAAGTGCATGGGTAGAACTCGATCAGATATAAGAGTAGTGATCTCTTTAAACCTCCATATTTCATATGGGAAACGATTTATCCATCCTTTCCCAATTTATTTCTTTATTATTATTCGAAAAATATTCTATATTATGTATATATATTATCCAAAGGCAAATAGATATCTCAATTCATATTTATTTTATGGGTAAATTCATATTTTAAAATATTTCATTTTAAATTCCCCTCGATAAGAAAACCAGATTAAAGGGACTTCTACATTAATTACACATTTTCAAGAACACTCCATAATATATTGATGAAAATGATATTTTTATAAATTAAATTATTTTAACATGAAAAAACTATTTTATTTAATTTATTGTTTCAAAAAATATTTATTACATTCTCCACATTAAAGCCCCCATAATATTTTTCCTTAATTCATACTAATATATCTAATTTATTAAGATTCCAATACTCACTATTTCATATTCTCACATTATTTGGACCTTATTATTCATGAGATATTTTTATTTAAATTTCATTTTTAACATAAATGATTTAATACCTTCTTCCCAAGACACCATCTTGATACACCCTTTGTTTTTGTATTATATGTTTTTGAAACCCTTTTTTCATGTTAAAGAATTATGTTTAATCATTATGTCTTATTTATTTATACGGATCAAATATTAATGAAAATTTTTATGGGTGTTATTAGATAACACTCCATTACATTGGGTAATTTTTAGTCTTGTGAGACTTCATGTATGGGAATAGGTAGTAAACCTTATCCATTATGGGTCTTTGTCTGCTACGATATATTATCATCACAGTAGGATTTAACTAATTTTTATGTCATGTTATATATTAATAAAACATTACAATATTACCTTGATCATACCATTTGATGGAAAATATGTTTTTATTTAATATTTTAATTAAATGCATATGCCTTTTATGTGATCAATTTACCCTTTCAAACTCATGTGTTATACTAATTTTCCATGTTTATTACCATACTAGGGTTTTTTAGTCATCCCTTTTGTTATATATTCTTAAAGTTTTCATATTTTGTTATAAGAGCTTATATGGAATCATGATTTCATTAATTATATTAATGAAATTATTTTTTTTATTTTTTAATTATTTCTATATAAGTATCTAGTCTAAAAATAACATTGTACATTTCGATACATGGTTTGTATTTTATGAATAATTATTCATTAAATCAGGTAATAATTTATGTTAATGACTTGGGTTGATATTTTTTTGGAAGAGAGGAGGAATGAACATGATACTTCGGAAGTATAAAATTTGAGCGTTGGATGCAGAATGGATCTTCACCCGAGGGATTAATGAGGGAAGGGATGCCACTAGTGATGGTGGATTGTCTCACCTATGAGTTGTTGCTTCCTATTTAGTGAATTCATATGTATTATTAATATTCAACTAGAAATAATTATAGACTGCTATATTTATTATTTGAAAACTTTCATGTTATATTAGAGATTATGACTAAAAAATATAGTAGGAACCCTAGGGACTATAGATAACATGTAATGAAACTAATAGAATCACAAGTTATGTTATGAATTACATTTATAAGTTATTACATATATGTTAATCGTATCATTATAATATACTCATTCATGTGTATCATATTTTTATAATATTATTTAAAAATTAAATTTCATGTTAAAAATTTCATAAGTGGGGCCTGATATTTTTATTATTGGTTTTTTTGTATATTTTGTTTCACACAACACCAAGTGTAAAAAAATATGATGTTATATTAAAATATAATATTGTCCATTAAATAATATATGGTGAATATAAATGTATTAATAGATATAACCATATTATGAAAAATATATAATCTTAGGAAAAAATAACTAACTATTTTTCAAAGGAATTTTATTCTTCAAATATACAGTTTAACCAAAAAAGTGAGTTTTATTGCTTTATATGAGAATATACACATAATTAATTCATCAAACTAATAAAAATGTATTTTATAAATTGAAATTATTTTTTAAATCATTATAAACTATTTAATCTATTGTAAAATATTTGGAATTGTATGAAAAATTTACATTTAAATAAATATTAAAAAAAATTCATATATCATAATACTGTATATTTTATGATATTGTGAAAACCTAACTATGATATAGAATGTATAAAACATATTTATGTAATAATGTATTATACTATAATGAAAATATCATATAAAATAATTCATAACATATCAGTTATAAATTTTTTAGGAATAATATAAAAATAATTTTCATGGAAAATGCACTTCTTATGAAACTTTGAAAAAGTAGAATTAATTTCATTATAGATATTAATTAAGATGAAAAAAATAATTTTCCTGAATTTATTTTAAGATAAAATTAATGAATTATTGTTTTACTTATTTTTTCTAATTTTTGATTTATATAAAGTAGAACTTATTTGAATGCATATGCAATGATTATGAAAGGTTAGAAATTTAAAATTAACAAATTAAATTAATGGTGTTTATATTTATCTGAGAATATATACATAATGAAAGAATAAAATTTTCTAATGTTAGAAAAATATATTTAAATTATGTTAGTAATTTATATTTATGTTAGTAATTTATATTTAATTTTTTATATGTGAAATAAACTGCTCTAATGTTTGAGAAACACGGATTGAATGCTTGTGAATATAGATGAGAAATTAATAAAATTATTTTAATTAAAATTTTAAGTACTAATAATGGACCTAAATATTTTATTGAATCTTATTTCTTCATAGTTTTTATGAATAATAATCATTGGGTATTATTATAGAACTTATGGATCAAATTAGTTGACTTTAGGTACCTTATATATTTTGTTCAAAATAGAATCAAAATTTTCACAATATTTTTTTAATAAGTGTAACACTTTAAAATGGGATCCCCCAAATGATATAATAATCCATAAAGAGTTCTTTTAATAATATTATATTTAAATTAATTGTGGTGACTTATTTTAAAATTTTCAGGTTGGACTAAATACAGTAAATTCCTATAGATTGCCGACACATTAATTTTTAAATTAATTGAAAAATCAAGAAAAAGATATTATAAATATTAAAATAAATATATTATGATATAACTATGGTGATCCATTAACAATCATCAGAAATATGAAATTTATTTATACAATAAAATAATATTTTCAAATTTTACCTTTTTTAATTTTTCTAATGATAGCGTAATCAATAGTATCAAATTTGAAAAAAATGATATTTCAAGAAAGTAATATTTTTTGAAATTATATTCTCCACAAAACTATTTACATTTTAGGGTTCATTGTCTCTAAAACCATATACTTTCATTTTCCTTATGGGATCCTTCATGTATGATATAATCAAGTGTTAGCATTCTTAAACCATAACATTTAATTTCTTTTATTATTTTACCTAATCCTTACAAAATTAATCCACCAATTAATAATCAATACATTATATTGTATATATTAAAATATTATATTTATAATTCTTTATCATCTATCATTATATTTTCTTATCTCCACTTTCCTAATGAATGTAATCCATTGTCCAATTTATGGTGATTAACTATCTCTGTGAATAATGAGTTTTAATTTTACATTACAACCTTAATGTATGGTCATAAACCAATAATTTTTGTTAAAAAGGATTTTTATTAGTATCTTATAACTTATTACATGTTTTATAATTAATATGCAGACAATATATTAAAGAAAACTATACAAGTTCTTGATGGTTTTGAAAACCCACAAAAATAAACTAATCATTTATAAATACTTTTTATAAAATGAATCAACCTCTTATTATAAAAAATTATAATTAAACATATAAATTCTATTAAGATAATGAATAAAAATTAATTTCACAATTTGAATTTTATTTTCATTTGACTATAATATAAATTATTATAAAAGAGTGAACCGAGCATAAAACCAAGAAATGAACACTCCTAGAACGATCAAATTGATCATTATAACTCATGAAAATAGTTATAAATATATATAAAAATATATAATAAATAAAAAACATGGGTTAGATATTATTAATAAATTAATTAAGTATTCTATATCTATAATTAATTACATTAAGTGAAACTGAGGGACACATTTGAAAAAAAATATTTGGGATCTCTCCAATCCTCTAGATAATATTTGGGTAATTCATTATCTCTTATTAAATCAAGTTACTTCTTCATTGTTCAAATATAATTACTATATACTCAGAATATTAACTCTAAAATTATATATCTTGGATAGATAATATTTTTTAATGGTGAAATTATTATTTTATAAAGTTCCCTTCTCAGTTCCTCTCTATATGCAATCTCGATTAAAGAGAAAATAACTATTTCTTACCCATTTTGAAGTAAAATATATAAATATGTTTAGAAAACAATAATTTCCAAAAACCAATAATTTTTTATGAAAATTTATTATTATTCATATCTTTTTTTATAATTTATATTTTACTTCATCTTCCCTAAAGACTCATTAATATTTCCTTTAAACACCACAAAAATGGATTACTTTTAAAAATTCTGAAATAAATTTTTTTCAAACAATATCATATACTAAAAAACATTATTAATGATGTATTCTTCTTTTTAATTCGTTAATGTAAAAAATATTTAATAAATTCTTTCATGGATACCATTTTGATACACTCTTTGGTTATTATTTATGAAATTATTATGAACCCATTTCCATCCAAGTGAATCTATTTTGATTATTCCTTATGCATGATTTCATTATATGGAACACATATTCATGATTTTGTAATGATGGGTTAACCAAAGAATATGTATAATTAATTTGGTAATTTTATTTCTCATGAGATGTCATGTTTGGTATTAGGGTGTAATCCTAATAGATTATGGGACATTTTCTACCATGTGATATAGTCATAGTAGGTAGCTATGATGCATTTTTATGTCAAGTTATATGTTTCTTTCTGGATTCCAATTTTACCAAAATATTATTATTGAAATTTCTATATTATACTATTTCATATGATTTGTCATTATCCATTCATATCATGCTCTAATTTTAATCCTTATACTTCAGTAGATATTCTTATTTCTCTTGATGATAACCCTGTTATTTTTTATCATCCCTTTAGTTTATATATTCCCCCTTTTATCTAATCTATTTATTGGAGATCAATGGATGTTAGGATATCATTATAGAGATTAAAAAAATTATTTTTTATTTTTATTTTATGGTTTTATTATTAGGTACCTATTCATACACATAAACTATAGTTTTTGATACGTAGTTACTATTTTATTTATAGTTATGAATAAAATAATGTAATAATATGTTTAAAATGACTATGATGACATAGATTATGTGAACCCATCGACTAAGGTCCACTAAATAATATTCCTTTCTTGACAAAAACATGTCATGTATATTACAAGAGATATTGTAAAAGTTGGTACCAACATACCTCATAGGATATATAAATAAAAATAAATATATATATAAAAATTCAACATAAAACATTTAGATAGGGGTAGAAATTAGTAATAAATATATAGTTATAATGTTATTAAAAAATATTAATTATTAATTAATTATCATCTTCACTTCCCATCCCCATAAAATATTTTATGGCACATGTAAGAGATACTAAAAATAAAAAAATATCCATTATCACTAATGTCTACAAAACTGTAATGTATTTTATCTTGGTCAAAAATATACATTATGGACATATTATATGGGCCTAAAAATCTATTTTACACAGTTTTTTTAACTATACTGACCTTATAAAAAGACTTCTACCTTTGTACAACCACACATGGGGAACTAACAAATACTAATGAATAGATTCAAATTGGACGACTAATGACTCTTATAAAAGTGTTTTACAACATATTATAGGAAGATCTATATTCTATAACAGATATACCCCAAATCTTATATAGGGGAGTAAAATATTAGAATATATTATATAGGACCAACTCCACATTTATATTGAGGGAGTACCGACCTCATAACTGAACGTTTCAATATAGTGCAACCACACATATGAATAGAGGGAGAGTTTTAAATCGATGATACATATAAGAGAGACATTATGTGTCATCAAATATATCCTACAAATTAATGAAAAAATCCAAATATAATCATCTCAAAAACTATATCATCAACTATATAAAGATAAGATATTGAAAATATATAAAATTATTTTCTCATTTTCTCATGTTATAATGATTATCACTACATCACATTATACATAGAATGAAATATAAAAGATAATACAAGACATATAATCATGTGAATATAAACATTATTCATTTTAAAATAGTTGTTTATTTTTTTTAAATGATTAATGTTGTTGGAAATTTGGAATACATGACATGACTGACTGTGGTATATTGAATTTGTAATTCAAAATTATCTCTTGATTTTACCAAAATATTTATGATTTATGGGTTCATAAAAAAAATTATATACTCTATAATAAAAATATTGTATATATGATGTGATAATAAATTAGTTTCTTATATACTCTATAACAATTCACTGATTTAATATATATAACAAACATTATATTGAAAAATTATCCTAAAAATAGTGATAAATAATACAATCATCTATACCCCAGGATATATAACCAAAAATAAATAATGTCTAGTTTTCCTTAAAATTTATATATAGGATCACCTAACAGAGAGGTGGAATATTTTTTTATTGACATTGAAATGTTCTAAATATTTTTATTATACTTTAAAACCTCATTGAAAATTAAACCAGATATACTGGTTATGTTAATTTTATCTTATGTTTTTATTATGGAATAAACTTTTATGAAATTCAATTAATTTAATAAATCGAATATTTGTTCAAAAATGTTTCATCTAAAAAAGGAATTTTATTCCTTCAAATTCCGGATATTTCCATTTCGTTAATTATACACTTTTTTCTTCCTGAAAAAATGTTATTTAGATTGGGGATATCCTAGATCAAATCAAACCATATTACACAAGTTTCAGAAATCTATATTATAGAAGGGAACAATTCCACAATCCACTAAACACATATATAATTGTATCCAACATTTTCCATTGATGAAATTATGCATTCCAAGATGTTGATATATATTTTTCCATAGGGATATATATCCTATATCATTATATTATATAAATCCTCAACTCAAATAATCTTTGATGACCTTAGTGTCTTCAATAAATTTCAATGAAACCTAGATTTTGAATTGTACATATTCTAGTTATACTAAATTTTTTGCCAAAATATTCCATTTAAACCATAATCTATTAGAATCAAAATTGTAAGCACTTCCATAAAAAAATTTATATTGTACTCAACCATTGTTCCAATCACACCACCTTTTAACTTATTCCACATTAAAAAAATAGAGTTATCATGTTTTTAGACCAATTTTCTTCATCTCCTTTGAAAACTATATGGTTATTCCAAGATTTTACACTATCAACATATTCATTATGTATAATATTAATCATCCATATTTATTTTTTCTATATCATTAGAATAACGATTTATCGTGGATTGTGATCATGCTTCATAAAAAATAAATAATGGAACTAACAAATCTTATTATAATCTCCATTCTTATTTTCCTCAAATATATTTGTATATCAATTAACATTCACCAATTTTATTCTAATTCTATAAATTTAATTTTTATCACATATAATCCCATCTACTAAATAGATGATTTTATAGAATAACCACATTATGGTTCCCTCAAATTTATCTTCCAAATCATTGTATATTAATAAAATAAAAACATTTAATGAATCTAAAATGGATGATTATTTATTAATTATTCTCAATGTAAATCCTCTTCATCCTGGAATACATCTATATGCATAAAATATGGTGTTTTATATTTTATTTTTTCCCATAAATGGTCATCATTTCTGGAACACCCACCATTATTATGTGTTGTTTGTTAAATCAATATTTTTCTATGATCTGGAACTCATATTAGTGACTCATTGTAAATTACAATCCCATTGAGTCATGATAATATTCTTCTCAAACAAATCACAAGATTGGCAAAATATCCTATAATGAAAACATGAAATTAAACTAATTAACATCATCTATATTCTTGAATATTTTATTAATTCATTTTATCATAGCGGAGGTTTCATAATTTACATCACAAAATGATCATCATTTCCAAAAGAATTTATAGTATTTTCTTTAGAACCCAAATCATGTGTCAAATTAATTTTATAATTACATTAGAAACTATGATTTCCATACATATATATTACATATTTTTATAAAACATTCATTAGATTACGAAATCACTCGCTTGAGGTTCATAAATGTATATTGTATTTTAAATTAAAAAAAATTATGAAACTCATTAATAATATTTCTAAATCAACTCCCAAATTTTTTCTTTATTTCTAGAACCCATGCTATATAGATGACATGTAATTCCTATCAACAAATCATGGGGAATGAAACCTATGAAATTGTGATCTATGATTATTAGTAAGTTTAATCAATGGAAGTATTTAAATATAACATGATGATAAGAATATGATAACATGGGAATAGAATTCAAAAACCATACCCTCTTTATAAATTATTAAATTCAAGATTCATTCTATATCAATTTTTTATTTATAAGGAATGAATCATAAGGGTATCAGTGAATAAAATCATTGAGAGCATAAAATTGACAATAGAAATGGAATTGTGAAATACACATAAACATATAAAATATTTATAATTGAATTGAATTCATATTTCCATGAATATCATAGTGGAAGGTTTTCACTCACCAAACTATCATAGTGTTCATGTTTCACTACAAAAACTATCATAGTGGATATAATATCTTAATAAACTTGTCTCACTCAACATTCAAGTACTATTAATCTTATTATAGTTCCATAAATTTTCAATTAAGTATATGGAATTATATGTCCCACTAATCACATAATGATAATCATAAATACTTGTCCCACAAAATAATAAATCATTCATTATATTAGTACCCATGAAATGATATGGGTTGGATAAATATATCATCATATTATTACCCATGGAAAATATATGAGTATCATAAACATCGTATTATCACAAATATAAATCATCTGGATAATGCATAAATATGGTATCAATCAATATTATCCCATGTAAATATTATGTAATATCAAAGCAAAAAAATTTATATAGAAACTAATTTCCAATGTGAAATCACTATGATCATTTCTTGATTATGATAACCATTATTTGAAAAAAAAATTAAACTTTGAAATTCAAAAATTAAATTATATATCCTATTCATTAAAAATAGTAATCAAAAAATATAATGGAATCATTATAAAATTGACTGTTCATTATAGTGGGAAGTGTTTTTTCATTTCTTTCATGTTAAAACAACAATTCCATTTTCAATTTTCGTAAAAACCAAATGAACCTTATTTGGAAATGAAAATGAATATTTATTTTAATAAATTTCTGTAAGGAAAGACACATGGGATTTTAAATATATTTAATAAATCCTTTTAATATTGATAAAAAAAATTTGAATACATTTTTATAAATCCGTTATATTAAATGTAATTGTTTTTTAAATAAGAGATAAATAATGTTGGTTTACATTAAACATTTTTTTTGAATATTGTGTACATAAATATTGTAAAATGATTGCAAAGTAATTATTCATGGGTAATAAACATATAATTAGAAAATTAATGATGGTCATGATAATTATTTAATAAAATTATTCCATTGAATGTATATTTATTAAAAACCCTCTAAACCATGAGATTGAAATAATAAACCCTTACCACATTGGTAACAATTGAATTAGAAGACATATAAAATGATAACATAAGAAAAATGTTTAATTATACTAAATATATTGATAACCATGATATAAAATTTCAATGGGTTATTTTATAAACCTTTTCAGAGAATATAGGATCATAAAATATCATCTATCTTAAAGGAGAAAATTGTGACAAAAATACCTCAATGTCTGAATCAACTTCCTTTATAATGGTCAAACCTCGTGTATCATAAATAAATTATTATTATAAATTAATTAAAAAATATAATAAAATTTATCATAACATATATAATTTACCTAGGAGTTTTTATCACCCATTTTCAACTATTAATTATCAAAATATTCTTATAGGTAATAATTGCTTTGTTTCTGATTTATTTTTTTGGTTTTTGTATATTTGATCATTTTACATCAATCATGGTTCTATAATTTCCAAAATTTTTACCATGATAAATGTAAGAACCCAATCCTTCGATTCCGGTATGTTTTTCATTTTTCTCTAGTTTTTGAGAAAAGAGGAGTTTCAGGAAATTTCTGATGTACACGCCGTGTACATTATAACTACACATCGTGTACTTTGATGTCGTGTGAGGCTGTGTGCTGGCCATTTCCGGGCCACACACACGGTCGTGTGGGTTGATGTGGAGACCGCCTAAAGTGGAGTACAGAAAATCCTAGTACACTCTATGTACACCAAAATTACATGCCATGTTCTTTCTTTTTACATTAAACGGACAGGGCTCACGTATGACCACCTGAATAGTCTTCATCGACGTCTCGTTCGAGCGAGAGAAGTCATACGGCGCCAGAACTTCTCTGAGCCCCTGTGCCTCCGTCCGTTCTCTGAATCTACCATCATTGATTGTGTTGTAACATAAGAGATAAGATCACCCTTCTTCTAGATCATCGTTTTCCAATTCATCCTATTATTCATGTTATTTTGGGTTGAATGTTTTGTGTGTTTTTGTAGATATACGACGTTCTAAGGAGATTGAAGACTCGTTGTTATACTATATCAATATCCTAGCACCAATGTTGGTGGTGTGTGCCTCTCTATTCGATGTCTTTGAGTGTTGTGTGCGCTTTCCACCAATACCCTTGAATGGGGTATTGCGTTTTCACTATTTTCCCCTATAGTTTCTATGCCTTTCATGTATTCTTCTGTTGAGTTAATTTAGTTATGTACAATGATAATTGATATTCTTGGATGTTTTGGCCACGCCTTGTTCTATTTACAAACTTTTAGTCTCGTTCAGCCATTGGTTGTTATACTTATTTTCCATGCCTTGTGACCGTAAGATGGAGTGTTGTTCCCTTACATGCTTGTTATGTTGTAGATTTATTAGCCATGTTGCTCTTCATGTTTCCATTTTCCTTATAGCATTATTATGCACTGATTGGAATGGGGCCATGAGAACCTCGTTCTATTGAATATAAGGGGATAGACTGAGTGAGCTTCCTCAGAGAGTCTTGGAAATTATATACTATAGAATGATATACCGAGTGATATTCCTCAGAGTGTCTTGAACATTATAGAATATACGAGGGTAGACTGAGTGTGGTTCCTCAGTGAGTCTGTGTTTTTTTAATTTCCTTAAACCATTCTAGGATATAAGAGGAATTGGTCGAGTGAGCTTCCTTACATAGTCTACGATCGACTTGAGGCTATAAGAGGAATTGACCGAGTGATATTTCTTTGAAATTCACTAGGCCTAGGTTCTATAAGGGGAATTGACCGCGTTATCTTCCTCAGATAGTCTCTAAATA
The DNA here is from genome assembly GCA_963277665.1 of Viscum album. Classification (NCBI taxonomy): domain Eukaryota; kingdom Viridiplantae; phylum Streptophyta; class Magnoliopsida; order Santalales; family Viscaceae; genus Viscum; species Viscum album. Next base: position 2,069,350,534 of record OY728160.1, read on the forward strand.
CCTTATACTATAATGGGAATTGATTGAGTGTTCTTCCTCAAAGAGTCTTATATTTTTTTATGACCAAACCAGAGGGGTTAGGCTGAGTGTAATGCCCAGAGGGTTGTTGGTACTATGTGAATTGGACCAGAGGAGAGGGCTATGAATACTTCCCAAAGACATTCCAATTTGTGGGTAACTGTTTTCTTCACTGTTGTTTATTGATCTGTGGATTTTTTATTATTTTGTGTCATCCTGTTTACCGATCACTGTTTATTGTTTACAGTACTATTACCTTCCATGTGATCACTAACTATAAGGAACAGATCTTTGGGTGGTTTCCTACTGGGATATAGTCTCACACCCTATTCGGTACATGCTTTTGGGCTCAGACTGATTATATTGCTGCATGTATAGGCAATGGTAAGCACCCTTCTAATTCAGGTACTTGATTGAATTGGAGCGGGAGAGCATGATGCCAAACCAAGGCTTGCGATACTGAGGAGTTTGTTATCTTTTTTTATTTGGGTTATCATTTTATTCTACATTGTGTCTTGTTTTGTTTCTTACCTAGACATATGTATCATACATGATTTCATATAAACATATATGTGTCTGTGTGTGTTCCATTTGTTTATCATTTTAGACATCCAATGTTTACTATTGTTGGATATTTACTGCTTTCTCTATTTTATGTGATGTTTACTTGCACTATGTACTCTTCCAATGAGGTTATAGTTTCCCCACTAACACACCCAAGGCCCTCGCTACTAGTCAGCAGCCTCTGGCGTTCAAGGAAATGTGCATGAGGCCATGTGACCAACCGAGTACGGGGCTCCTCTGGGTGGCTCTCGAAAACGGGATGTTACAAAATTGTATCAGAGGTGTTTGTTTTCTGTTGAGATATATTATGGAGCCTCAGTAAGGGATAGGATGTAATAAGTTATTGGTAATATGTTGTGCCCTGGAGTAGCTAAATCATGTACAGGGAAAATCCATACTACCATGTTTATTTCAATTTTATTAGTTTACAATTTTACAGTTGATTTGATTTCAATGTTGGGTGATTCACATGATTTGGGTTATTACCGCTGTTGTTATTGCGGTTCTATTTCTATCAAAACCTGATGAGATGAGGGTATTCCATCTGATGAATCATATAAGAACTTTTTAGAAATCACATGCCATGCATTTTTTCCATGTCATCAAGGTCACATTAGCGAATGCATGTAGTTGTGATAGAGGTTGTGTAGATTATGCATGTTGTTGTGATAGATGCTTTGATAGAATCCTTGTCGTTTGATAGGGAACATGTTAGAATAGGGATTTGCTTATATGGATGTCGAACTTTGGATCTTTAGGTGTTATGGGCCCTCATGAATTGGAATTTGGTGGATCATTGACTCGTTTACCTTGTTTGTGACTTGTTAAAGATGCCAATGATTGTTTCATAGGGAGTATGGGCAATCACGGATCAGAATTTGGTACCTTAATTCTTATTTTTCTATGTTTTCTGGGCTTTGGTGCAGTTCTTAGGATATTGTCAAGAAAAAACTAAAATACATAGCCTGAACTTTTTTAATACACACCGTGTAGTCTATAGTTGTGTCACTGACTGTGCAAGCATCCGAGGTTGTGAAAAATCTTATAGGAACACTTCATGTACTTGTTTATCACGTTGTGTAGAATGAAATAGGTACCCCGGCCATGTCACGAACAAAACGGGTCGTGTTATCTATTCACATACACGCAGTGTTTGAATTTTACATGTTGTGTAATCTGTTCTAGGTACCCGGCCATGTCACAAACAAAACGGGTCAGTGTTATCCTTTCTTATACACATCGTGTCTGCATGAAACATGTCGTGTACTGTCAGCCATATAGCCATCCATGTAGTTAACCACATGGTCTGTTGGGACTTCTTAGTATATGATGTGTCCTTCTGGAACATGCTTTATAGTGTGACCTGGGTACTTAGGTCGTGTCACTAACAACATGGGCCAGGTGAAGCTTGTTGAGAACATGTCGTGTCTACATTTAACATGTCATGTAGTTTTGTCATAGGAGAGACGTGTGGATTATCCATGTAGAATGACTGGGGCAGGGGAAGATGGTATAGGTAGACACTGTGTTTTACTATAACACACCATGTGTTTTTGGTGTTACACCACCAGTTTTTGCAAAAATGCACGCCCATGTAAATTACTTAAGGGAACACATCATGTAGTCATTATAAACATCCTGTAGTCATGTTTTTTAAAACATGAACGATCCTTCATCTTAGAAAGGAAGATTGGGGATGTTCTCAGATGGGAGATATACTCACAGGTGAATATCTTCAGGTTGACTTCCATTGCTTCCATCGTCAACTAGGCATTGATTGCGTAGCGCAATCTGAGAGATCCTGGAGCTGAGATCTAGGGAGGTTCCTCTTCCAGAGTTAGTTTCTCACCTACTGATAGCATGAATCACCATAGGGAGTCTACACTTGGGGATCCGAGACAGTAAGACACATCGTCTAGTAGCACGATGGTATGCTACTACTGTGGAAGGGATGGGCATACGAGGCCACAGTGTCACGACCCGTCCTCAGGGCCTGTGCTGTGACAACTCCAAGCCCTCCTTCCATAGGCGAGGGGCTAGAGACTAGCACCATAGGCATAAATCCCTGGGCTAAGAATGAATTTTCATTATAGTAGTAACACACACACATATAGAGTAAGCTGGAAGTAAAGCACTAAGTGAAAATTGTATACAAAAAGTAGTTCTGAAAGAAAAGGGGTTGGAAATACAAGCCCAATAGTAAAGTACAGGTACAATGGAAAGCACGTACAACTGAAAAAGGGACAACCGCTAAAAAAGGTAGCCCTGGAACGTCTGCTGAGTATCATACCTGAAGGGTAGGTACAAAATTACACCTCATCACTCCACTTCTATTGGTTCTCTCCGTGTATTTCCTTTCCATTTAGTCTACCTCCAGGTACAGTCCAGTCCTGGCTCACTCTCAGCCACCGTCAAAACTTTCCTTCATCTGCATCCAACACAACGAAGTGTGTGCCTAGCCATTCAGGGTTGAGTATAAAGATGCTTAGTAGGGACCCCAAGACACCCAAAGGTCTCCTAGAATCCACGAAGGATAAACCAATGACCAAAAAATACTATCAATAAGTATCAACTAACCATTCATAGGTATATGGCCATACATATACCTAATTTATCAATCTCAGTTCGGCTCAAACACTCGAGCCCAAGTACAATCCAGTCCACACAGGAGGAAAAGTTAATCACATCAATGATAATGATGGAAAGTAAGGACTCAGCTCACACAGGTATACATATTTCATATAGCGATAGAGATGATCATATGTATTCACTGAGTCATCTAAGCTGTCGGACCCACATATGATACAAGGCAAACTAAGTTGTCGTACCCACACATGATACAATACCTGCTACTTTGTCGGAACCACACAGGATACAAGTATATAGGTCAAACATTCGGGCCCACACTAGATACAAGAACAATAGTCCACACTATCTAACCCACAGAGGATTATAGTATGATAGTCGTCTTTGTCGAACCCAATAAGGATTCTAGTACAATAGTCGAAACAGTCGCAACCAGCTCTAGTGTTCCCGCACATAGAACGCTCGATTTCGGGAGGGTCTTCTCCTCGAGAAAAGTGGGGTCAATACATAAAGTATCACCAAGTCCTAATTTGATGTAACCGGATGTCCGTCTCATCAACAGAATCCCAATGCAACAGATGATGCGTCAATCAGACACCTTGTCTTAGAGTTATTGGCAATTCTGGTCTAGGTGCCTGGTAGAAATTATGATCATTCCAACCTGGAAATTTTCCAAAGTTTCCCAATATTCACTTAGTATATTAAAAATGTACAGCAACATCACAAGGGTCCTAGTGTCGCAGATGGCGGGTCAATTAGATGTGTGGTCTTTAAGTTATTCACATTTAAGTGAAACGGGCCCATCTTGTCAATCCCAGTGGGTCGGCAGGTCGGCCCGACCTGGTTCGACGGGTCCGACCTCGCTGGGGGTCGGCCCAGACCGATGGGGCACGACCTGGCCTAGGTGGCATGACCTAGCCTGGCGGGGCACAGCTCGGCCCGGCGGCAAGGGGCCCGGCCCGACCCGCGGCTGGTCGCGGCTCTTCCTGGTGTGTCGGGCGGTACGGGGGTGTGGCCCCCCGGTTTCGGGAATTGGCGGCCCCGAGCGACACTACCCCTCCTGCCTGGATGGCCAACACCAGCCTTTCATATATGGAATGAGATGCCCGCACATAGGGCCGCTGTTCTCTTGCATGGAACCTGTGGGTGCTGCGACCTCCTTCATCCCGGCCGGAAGATGACCGACTATTTCGCCCACCGATGCGGCCCGCAGAATTTGGGTCGTTGTCTTCCCACAGTGCTGTGCCAAGGAGTCACCTCGGTCTACCACCCCAGTTGGCTTTATCTGGCCAATTCTTCTAGCCCTGCGGTCATAAGACTGGTCGGTTCTTCTTCGGGCAAGGGGCCCGTTGTTGCGGGTCGCGGTTCTTCAACACTCAGCCGACGTGCAACCGCCATTTCCTCTGTTCTCCAACGTCACCGCCTCCTTCGACAAAAAATCAATAAACCAACGTAGGGACTTCGGACCATGTTTGTTCATCCTGCACCCTCTGTGTTAATTGATAACAAAGGCCACCGAGTAATAATGCAAACATCAATGAACAAGAGATTAATTTAATTAATTCAAAATTAAACATAACCCCCTTCCCCGATTTTAATAATTGTTCACATCAATGAGCCACAGAAGACAATTGTCGCGAAGGTCGGGCGTCACAGAATGCAGACGTTGATTCTGTTGACGTTTGGGTGGGTATGAAGAGGAAGCTTCATTGTAGAAGTTCTTCGTGTTCTTTTCCAGAGATATTTTTCACTGAAGAATAGTGTCCTTCATTGAGAGAGGAACACCTTTCTTATAATTCTCAAATGTTTTCCCCAAAAAAGTATTTTCCATGGCCAATATTATAATAATGATCCTCAGATTTAATATAATTGATAGTAAATTCAAATTGATTAAAATAAGAGTTTCGAATTAATTAAAGAATATATTAATTATATGGGTTGCCATAATTAAGAGAGAAGGGTGGTGAAAAGTTTACAATTCAAATAGTGGAGGTGGAGAGTTTTAAGAGTTAATAAAGGTGTTTCATGGGAGTTTAAGGGGAGTTGAGGGGTTAGGATATCGTGTGGTCCCCACCACACATTATCCTCCAATGAGAGGTCATTTGGGTGTGGTCCCCACCTCTAACATCACCTTGTAGGAAATAACCACCACCAAATAAATTAAATAAAATTGTGTACACTTAAAGAAACATCACAATTTTATTTTAATTTTCTAGGAATCCTCAAATTAAAACATCAACTCTCGTTAAAAAAAACTATGTTAAAGGTCCCCTTAAGCTAATACTATCGCTGCAAGTTCATCGGTGCCCTCATATTTCAATTCCGAGCACCGGTTCAAAAGATCGAAAAAACCGCACATACATTTTCTAAACGTACCCGAAAAAAACATCAGAAATTGATTTTGGGCACACTAGGCCTCAGAATCAGGCTGCGTTAGAAACCACAGAATCGTAAAATTCCAAAGTATTTAAGGAAAAAAATTCTGTGAAATTTACATGTATTTACATTACCCCCACCTCAAGGATTTATGTCCCTATAAAGTTACAACACACTAGGGGAACAAATGGGGGTACTGAGCACGTATCTGAGCATCCCTCTCCCAAGTGATCTCCTGGAAGTTCCCGTGCTGGAAACGAATGTGCACCAATGAAATTGACTATCCACATAGGATCTCCACCTATCGATCCTCGATCTCCACTGAGACCACTGTGAATGATTCCCAGTCACCGATGTCTAGCACCCTGTGATCGATGATGTGGATTGGGTCATGCACATATCTCCTCAGCTGAGATACGTGAGAGATGTCGTGCACCAAAAGCAACTGAGGTGGAAGGGATAGGGGGTAAGCCACCTCGCCTACTCTACTATGGACCAGGAAAGTTCTAATGAATCATGGAGATAACATGCCCCCCACCCACAGCCAAATATCTGTAGACCTCATTAAGGTGAGACCCATATGAATATGCGGTCACCATCCTGGAACTCCAATGGTCTCTATATCCTATCAGCATAGGAATTCTGTCTGCTCTGTGCAGTCTTCATCTACTCCTGGAAGATCTGCACATTCTCCGTCAAAGCTTGAACTATCTCTGGTCCTACAAGTGCTGACTCCCATGGGTCATTGTAGCACAAAGGTGATCCATAAGGTCGGTCGTATGGTTCCTCGTAAGGTGTCATCCCGATTGTGGAGTGGTAGTTGTTGTTTTATGCAAACTCCACCAAGGGTAAGTGATATTCCCAGTTATGACCAAATTCATGGACACATGCCCAGAGCATTTCCTCGAGAGTCTGAATGGACTTCTTAGTCCGACCATCTGTCTGGGGATGGAAGGCAATTCTCAAGAGAAGCTACGTCCCAAAATCCTCTTATAGCTCCTTCTGTAGCCAGGATGTGAAATAGAATCTTGATCAGAAATGATAGTCAATGGAACATCATGACGTCGTACGATCTCTTGAATGTAGAGGCGTCCCAATCTCTCTATTGATCCATGCTCTCTGATCGGTAGGAAGTGGGTGGACATAGTTAGTCGGTCTACAATCACCCAAATAGATTTGTGTCCTCTGGTTGTACATGGAATCCATGTAACACCCCAAGCTTCCACGATACACTTCTCCTTGAATAATATAGTAGCGTGTGTTGTACGCAACTTCGAGTTCTAACTCAAATCACAACTAATCAAAGTAGCCGTTATGAATAGTAATACCCACTTTTTAAAATTACAGAAATTTTATATTTCAAAATGGACTTCATTTTTGTATTCGTAATATCGAAATTATCCAAAGTTTAATTTTTTGTAATTTTCTGAGAACTTCCAATTTTTTTATGAATAGTGAAAAATGCTTAAATTTTTTTTTAATCAAAGTATTTTATAGTGATAAATTATACTATTGAGTGGTTTTAAAGTATAATTAGAATATATTTTTACTATTTTATCCAATTGTGGTCATTAGAATTAATTTCACTTTGAAATTGGACAAAAACAATTGTCAATCTTTTGATATATATTGTTTCGTAAAAACACGCTATTTGTTGTGACAGTCGGAATTAATTATAAAATTAATTAATGAAACATATATGTTGGGAATTTTGTAAAATAGACATAATTTTTGGATTCAGAATGTCAATTAAAGCTTAGGGTGAAATTTTGGCATTGTTCTGAAAAACATCAATTTTTGATGAATAGTGAAACCACTAAGTTGTAGTTAAAAAACTGATTTTTCGTTTAAATTAAACATTACCACTTCTGTTATTTGATTTTCCAAAATCTGACATACATGGTTGTCATTAGGAAGTAAAATGTGGTTCAATGGGTTTAAAATAATTTTTTTAATATTAACTTTAAAGTTTAATTAATCGCGATTAAAGGTAATTAGTGAAATTTAAGGTATAAATAGTATTATAAAAATATGGAATGACCTTTACACTTTCCAAACACTATTAGATGTGTCATTTACGACCAAGAAAATCCATGGGTCAACTTGGGGACCCCATGGAGCCACCTGGGTAGGAAGAGGACATAAATAACTTTTTATTTAATGTTAAAATAAAAAGGTCACAAACAAGAGTTGTTTTACTAAAACAATTTTTAAATGGGGTAATAAAAGTCATATTTTTGACTATAAATATTCATTAGAAATCTAAAACTATTTCCCACATCATGATATTTTTTTATAATTTTTAGACATCAAATAAATTAAATTATTTATGACACCATGATGATGCAGCGATTACCTCATTAATTAACGATTTTAATAAAATGGAAGGATAATGTAAAATATAAGTATTACACTTTTCCAAAGCCTATTGGATGACAATATTTCGAACCCTTATCACCTTATCCTAGAAATATATAAGTTTGGGACCTCTATAATCTGAAAAACATTTCATAATAATGTAACATTTCAATCTTTCCAAGAGTGCCCCTTCTCTCCTCTTATTAAAGGCCCCCACCACTACCACCTTACTCACACCATCAAAGCCTTTTGGATCGGCCAACCTCTGCCCAAATACTCTCACAACTTCCCTCCATTACTCCTAGAATCCTCACTTTGGGCATAATTCTTCCCAAAGAAGCCTTTGGCTCAAATCAAAAGAGTTACCCGATTTTAAGGTAATGTCATCTCTTATGTTATTTTGTTTTATTTTTATTCTCCAACCCCCTAAACTATTTTTATTAATTTAATTTGTAACAACACCAGTATCATCAATATACTAGGATGTTGTTATAATAAGGATTTGAGCTACACTTACACACACCTACATCTAATGGTTAAATAACATACTATTTCTGTGGATGGCGAATTTCTGCTTCACGAAAAGATGATTGTTCAACACTCATATAACACCTTCAAAGGTGGCCATTAAGATGTCACTATATTTATATATATGATATAAAATATGTTTATGTTTTACTTAAGGTTTTTTATTTTTCATTTATGTCATACCTTTATTGTTTTCCATTATGGGTAAATGTGATATTTTCATTTTAGGAAGTGCGGACTACCGCCCCCTCAAAGTGATTTAAATCATTAATTCCATATGTGGGATGTATAAAAGATGGATAAAATGATATTATATATGATATTATACTGTAATTATAATATACCTTTATATCATTATGATTTCATTCCATTAAATATGAAATATAAATGAAAGTAACGTTCATGCGTACGTACTGTTTACCGTCTCCATGAACGGTGCATTTCATTTCATACCTCTAAATGTTATGTAATATTATATACTGGATATATTTGAGATATATGATATCAATATCATGAATATAATTCGGGATATAATGGATATTTCACCACATGAACAACTTGTAATTATAAGAAGTCTATTTTTTACTCAAGTACCTAAGATAGACAAAACGACCGTTATAAACATAAATAATTACATAATGTTCAGGACATGGTAATAAGTGATATAAATGGAATAATGAACTTGAAAAAGGTTCTTCAGATGGATTATATTAACTCTATTTTATTATTTAGGAGATCAATGAACGGTCGAGTGAATTCAGACACAAGGTAAGGGAACTTCTTAACCCAATTTCCATTCTTTAGGTTAATCTCCTACTTTCAAATTATGTCATCATATTACTATGTCCTATATTGTATTTGTACTTTCGGTATGTGTACATATAGTGAATACACAAAATATATCTATTTTATTTTAAAAATGATCTTTGTAAGTACTTCGTCTCAATATTCTTTCATTGAGGCATATTTTTTTTTATACACAAATTTCATTTATACGGTGTATAATACCCTTTGAATTTTACTTTTATTCAAAATGAATCTTTTTATACTAAGTTTTTTACTAAACAACAAAAATGACTATTTCTGTTGTCGTACATATGCGGCGACAACAACTTCTCCGCCGCCAAGGCCATTATTTGGGTTTCGGCTTCCTCTACAAGCCTTACCATTTTTTAAAAGTGAAAAATAAATATCAAGTTTTAATTTTCATTTATTTTGGTATTGAAAATGGTTTTGAAAGTGTTTTTTTATATCAACGTGTTGTATTGATATCTTGTGATTGAAATGTGGAAATTTTATGTTTCATTTATGCATATTTTATGTGATTATGTTATGGTTTATGATATGTTTAAACCTGTTCATATGAGGAATGCATTGGACATAATATGTGACAGGTGGAGCCCGTTATAGCTCCTCGATGCATCAGTAGGTCTCATGAGACAAACTAGTGTCTTGGCACGAGGCCTTGACAAAATCTTATTTGTGGTCTTGGCACGAGGCCTTGGCTACGTGGTTATGATAGTCTGGCATTTTGCATTCCATCATTATGAAAGTGGTTATTGACATTTCATGTGATTATTCGACTAGTAGAATATCCATGTGAGTAAGTAAATGGCATTATTTCATTTTACTTTTTCCATATTATGCTATAGTTAAAGTTTAAAAGGATTTTGTTTTAGTTATACATTGCCATAAATGTTAATGTTCATTTTTGAATGCTTCCGCTATATTGTTATCCTTACTGAGCATCTGAGCTCACCCTTTCAATGTTTTAATATTTTCCCAGATGTGAAGAAGTATTTTATGAATGACCTACAGGGATAGTCAAAAGAGGATATGAGTGTGAACTATGGAGACTTTGTTATTGTAGTTTTTCACTTTATGATGTAATGTAATGTTTATGAATGTATCTAGTGTTTCCAAGGCTACTAAACTAATCGGTGTTTCGAGACTTGAACTTTTGTGATCATGCCAATGCTACACAATAATTCACCGACTCTAGGTAACTGGGGTCGGGGAGTTATAGTTGGTATCAGAGGCATTTTAGTACTAACCTTGGAAGATAGATTTAGATAAACTCTGATTAGAGCACATAGCCCCAAGATAGACTTTGAGGATTAGTATAGAAGAACTTCCTATAATTTTGGTATTATGGAGATTTTGTGAGTTTTCAGAGCAATATATCCCTTTCTGGATACGAGCAGGTAGAGGTGGCTCTGGCATAGATGTACCTAGGGGTAAAACCCGAAAAAACCGCTATGAACTAGAATCGAACGGGCACTGGTGCATGACAACGGGCCTTGCTGCAATCTTGGTTACGACACTCCCGAGGGATATGCTTAGGATAATTCTAATTTTCTTTACAAACCACTATGAAGGGTTATTATTATATACTTCCTCAAAGAAAACATTTTTATGGTTATGGATTGTATCCATAAATAGTTCAATTTGTGTTAAGTATTTTAAATGTATGGAATTATGTGTTTTTATTCATAAACTAATCTAGTTTATGCCATTGTTTAGAAATGGTGCCTAGTGGAAGGAATGGAAACTGTATCAATGCTTGCACTCCATGTAGGGATTGCCCTCCTGCTCAAGATTATTATTGTGGATCTGGAGATACAACTGGTGCTGATGAACTTATTACCATACTGGGACAACTCACTCAGGTTATGAATAATAACCATACTCGTATGGAGCACCCTGATCTGCAACGTGGAAGATCAATGTTAGACCGCTTCATGAGGAAACAACCACCAGCATTTAATGGGGGTACAAATCCATTAGTAGCTGAGCAATGAATAAACTCCTTAGAGAAAATATTCCACGCCTTGGGGAGTAGTGAAAGGGAAAAGGTTATCATGGTAGTTTACTGGCTCACTAGAGATGCTGATCAATGGTGGTCATTGATTCAAAACACAAAGGATGATGATGACGTATCGAATATGGAATGGAGGGAGTTCAGAGAGCTTTTCTTAGAAAAATACTTTCCTCATGACCATCGAGCAGATATGGAAAGGCAATTTCTGAGTCTGAGGCAGAAGGAGGATGATAATGTCGCATAATATGAGGCTAACTTTACAAGGTTTGTGAGGAATGATTAAGATTATATACGTAACCAAATAAGTTAGATTGTTCATTTCCTTGATGGTTTAAAACCATTTCTCCATCGATCATTAGTCTCACAAACCTTCTCGTCATACAATGATATTGTCTCGTGTGCTATTAAGATGGAAAATGGATTCTCTATGTCTTATGACTTTAAATCAAAGAAAGAAAAGAAGAGATCTTCTGATAAATCTGGAAATGGAAATAAGGGGAGGAAGAGAAGAGTTGAATATCAGTCCTGCAGTAAATGTGGAAAGAAACACCATGATACTTGCTTGAAGGGAATGGGATTCTGTTACAAGTGGGGTGAAAAAGGCCACCAAGCTCATGATTTCAAGGGAATGAAGGTTGTTGTCAATGTGGAATGCTATAATTTTAGAGAGATGTGACATTCTGCAAATGAATGTCCTAAGCATCAGGGGAACTTACCTCAGAAGAGGCCAAGGTATCAAGGCCAATCTTATGTTGTGACTACAGTTGAAGCGGAATAATTAATGTATTGGTGCTTTTGGACTCAAGGACTATATTCTGGTTATAAGGATAATGTGATATATATATATAAGGATTGAACTACAGTACTTGTTTTTTTCATTAAGGATTTAATATGATGAAGGTAATCATATTTTTTGTATGTGAAAATAAGATAAACATTACCTTATTTGAGAAATCTGTTGATAGAATTGATTTTGGAATTTAGAGACCTTTTAGAGAAAGTCTGGACAGAGGTATTTTGGATAACTATAAAGGTTGAAATGGATTAAGTTGAACCTTGGTTAGTATTGTTTAAGGTTAAAACATTTCTGATGATTAGTTTTGGAATATTATAATACTATAGTTTTAGGAAAAGGAAAACCTGCAGGGTGGGGAATAACCTGTCGCGTCGGAAAAAGATGTAGGAATCGAACCCACAACCATAGTGCAACAAGAATTTATTACCTACCACTAGCCTACAGGAAGTCCCTTGTTATTACAAAATAGTTTTACTAATCTAAATGGTATGTGTTAATATTTGGAACCTTATACAATTAGGATAAATAGAATATTTTTTTGTTCAATTACCTTTTAGAGTGAAAGATGGGTTTGTGGTAAAAATTTATTAAAGAATGAATGTTTACATGACAAGTATGTATATTCCCTTACGTTCTTAGTAAATCTCCTAAATAAATTCCTCATCTTTATAAAAGGTATCTTAAATCAAAAACGTTGCTGGTTAACTTTTCCAACTGGGGATTCAATGACTATTTAACCAATCACAAGTTTGTGATTTTCTTATGGTTAAATTTCTCCTAATCCAGTTTTCTACGACTCTCAGTCATACCTTGATTGTTAGTTTTTCTTCCATATCCATATCTTCATAGAATCCTAGTATGGTCTCTCTTGGGTGACCTTTACACTTATCTTTCTATCTTTTAAAGTTATATTTTTATTAAACCCTATTTCCGATGTGGGTTTTCTACAAAGGTATTTTCTATTTTCAACATTTTATTTTCGAAGAACATTTTCAAATTTCGAGGACAAAATTATTTGAAGGAGGGGAGAATGTAAAACCCCAAGCTTCCACAGTACACTTCTCTTTGAATATTACAGTGGCGTGTGTTGTACGCAACTTCGAGTTCTAACACACACCACAACTAATCAAAGTAGCCGTTATGAATACTAATACTCACTTTTTAAATTTATAGAAATTTTATATTTCAAAATGGATTTCATTTTTGTATTATTAATATCGAAATTATCAAAATTTGAATTTTTTGTAATTTTCTGAGAACTTCCAATTTTTTTATGAATAGTGATAAATACTTAAAAACAACTTTTTATTCAAAGTATTTTATAGTGATAAATTATACTATTGAGTGGTTTTAAATTATAATTAGAATATATTTTTAATATTTTATCCAATGGTGGTCATTAGAATTAATTTCGCTTTGAAATTGGACATAAACAATTGTCCATCTTTTGATATATAGTGTTTCTTAAAAACACGATATTTGTTGTGACGGTGGGAATTAATTATAAAATTAATTAATGCAACTTATATGTTTGGAATTTTGTAAAATAGACATCATTTTTTGATTCAGAATTTCAATTAAAGCTTAGGGTGAAATTTTGGCATTGTTCTGAAAAACTTCAATTTTTGATGAATAGTGAAACCACTAAGTGGTGGTTAAAAAACTAATTTTTCATTTAAATGAAACATTACCACTTCTGTTATTTGATTTTCAAAAATCCCACATACATGTTTGTCATTAGGAATTAAAATGTGGTTCAATGGGATTAAAATAATTTTTTGGTGAATAGTAACATTTAAGTTTAATTAATCGCGATTAAAGGTAATTAGTGAAATTTAAGGTAAAATAGTATTATAAAAATATGGAATGACCTTTACACTTGTCCAACCAGTATTGGATGTGTCATGGCCGACCAAGACAATCCATGGGTAAACTTGGGGACCCCATGGAGCAACTTTGGTAGGAAAAGGACATAAATAACTTTTTATTTAATGTTAAAATAAAAAGGTCACAAACAAGAGTTGTTTTTCTAAAACAATTTTTAAATGGGGTTATAGAAGTCATATTTTTGACTATCAATATTCATTAGAAATATAAAACTATTTCCTATATCATGATATTTGTTTTTTAATTTTTAGACATTAAATAAATTAAATTATTTATGACACCATGATGATGCAGCGATTACCTCATTAATTAAAGATTTTAATAAAATGGAAGGATAATATAAAATATAAGAATTAAACTTGTAAAAATCCTATTGGATGACAAAATTTTGAACCCTTATCACCTTATCCTAGAAATATATAAGTGTGGGGCCTCTAGAATCCGAAAAATCATTTCATAATAATGTAACATTTCAATCTTTCCAAGAGTGCCCCTTCTCTCCTCTTATAAAAGGCCCCCACCACTACCACCTTACTCACACCATCAAAGGATTTTTGATTGGCCAAACTCTGACCAAACACTCTCCCAACTTCCATACCTTACTCCTAGAATCCTCTCTTTGGGCATAATGCTTCCCAAAGAAGCCTTTGTCTCAAATCAAAAGAGTTACCCGATTTTAAGGTAATGTCTTTTCTTATGTTATTTGGTTTTATTTTTCTTCTCCAACCCGCTAAACTATTTTTATAAATTTCATTTATAAGAACACAAGTATCCTCAACATACTAGGATGTTTTTATAATAAGTATTCTAGCTACACTTACACAAACGTACATCTAATGGTTAAAGAACATACTATTTCTGTGGATGGCGAATTTCTGCCTCACTAAACGATGATTTTTCAACACTCATATAACACCTTCAATGGTGGCCATTAAGATGTCACTATATTTATATATATGATATATAATATGGTTATGTTTTACTTAAGGTTCATTATTTTTCATTTATGGCATACCTTTATTGTTTCCATTATGGGTAAATGCGATATTTTCATTTTAGGAAGTGCGGACTACCGCCCCCTAAAAGTGATTTGAATTGTTAATGCCATATGTGGGATATATAAAAGATGGATTAAATGATATTATATATGAAATTATACTGGAATTATAATATACCTTAATATAGTTATGATTTCATTCCATTAAATATTAAATAGAAATGAAAGTAACGTTCATGAGTACGTACGACTTACCGTCTCCATGAATGGTGCATTTCATTTCTTACCTCTAAATGTTATGAAATATTATATACATGATATATATGAGATATATGATATCTATATCATGAATATAATTTAGTATATAATGGATATTTCACCACATGAACAACTTGTAATTATAAGAAGTGTATTTTTGACTCAAGTACCTAAGATCGACAAAACGACCGTTATAAACATAAATAAATAAATAATGTTCATGACATGGTAAAAAGTGATATAAACGGAATAATGAACTTTAAAAAGGTTCTTATGAAGGTAGATATTAAATCTAGTTTATTATTCAGGAGATCAAAGAACGGTCGAGTGAATTCGGACACGAGGTAAGGGAACTTCTTAACCCAATTTCCATTCTTTGGGTTAATCTCCTACTTTCAAATTATGTCATGATATTATTATGTCCTATATTGTATTTGTACTTTAATTATGTGTACATATAGTGAATAAACATAATAGATCTATTTTATTTTAAAATTTATCTTTGTATGGACTTCGTCTCAATCTCCTTTCATTGAGGCATATTTTGTTTTATACACAAAATTTTTTTATACGGTGTATAAACCCCTTTGTCTTTTACGTTTATTCAAAAGGAATATTTTTATATGACATGTTTTACTAAATGACAAAAAGGACTGTTTTTCTTGTCGTACGTATGCGGAGACAACGACTTCTCCGCCGCAAGGGCCATTATTTGGGTTTCGGCTTCCTCCACAAGACATACCATATTTTAAAAATGAAAAAAAATATCAAGTTTTGATTTTCTTTTATTCTGGTATTGAAAATGGTTTTGAAATTGTTTTTATTATATCAATGTGTTGTATTGTTATCTTGTGATTGAAATGTGGAAATTTTATGTTTCATTTATGCATATTTTATGTGATTATGTTATGGTTTATGATATTTTTAAACATGTTCATATGAGGAATGCATTGGAATTAATAAGTGACGGGTGGATCCCGTTATAGCTCCTCGATGCATCGTTAGGTCTCATGAGACAAACTAGTGTCTTAGCACGAGGCCTTGATAAAATCTTTTTTTTGGTCTTGTCACAAGGCCTTGGCTACGTGGTTTTGATAGTCTGGAATTGTGCATTCCATCATTATGAAAGTGGTTATTGACATTTCATGTGATTATTCGACTAGTAGAATATCCATGTGAGTAAGTAAATGGCATTATTTCATTTAACTTTTGCCATATTATGCTAAAGATCAAGTTTAAAAGGCTTTTTCTTTAGTTATACATTTCCTTAAATGTTAATGTTCATTTATGAAAGCTTCCTCTATATTGTTATCCTTACTGAGCATCTGAGTTCACCCCTTTCAATGTTTTAATATTTTCTAGGATGTGAAGAAGTATTTTATGAATGACCTACAGGGATAGTTAAAATATGATATGAGTGTGAACTATGGAGACTTTGTTATTGTAGTTTTTCACTTTATGATGTAATGTAACGTTTATGAATGTATCTAGTGTTTCCAAGGCTACTAAACTAATCGGCCTTTCGAGACTTGATCTTTTGTGATCATGCCAATGCTACGCAATAATGCACCGACTCTGGGTAACTGGGGTTGGGGCGTTACATGCCCCGTCATTAAATCCATGCTTATACCACCCCAATTCCACTATGGGACCTCTATGGGCATTACCATGCTTGCTGGTACCTGGTGCTCTGCCTTCACTTGCTGACATGTGAGGCATAGTGATACAAATTATGCTACATCCTTCTTCATACCCAGCCACCAGTGCAGTCGTTTGAGGTCATGATACATCTTCGCCACTCCTATATGTACTGATAGAGGGGAAGTGTGGGACTCCCTTAGCACTTACTCCTATAGTGAAACTGGTACCATAGTACCTCCCCTGTAGAGGATGATGTGCTCCCCTCCTTCAGAAAATCCATTAGGCGCCTTCCCTTTGGATATCTGAGCATGTCGTGCCTCGTAGTCAATGTACCCACGATGTGCCTCCCTAACTAGATGAAGACGTGATGGAGTGCCTATGAGATACTGAAGAATGGATGCTCCATCTCTATCCACAAAGGATATCTGCAATGCGGCTAGCTACTCTATTGCCTCTCCCAGCTACTAAATGCCCGATCTCCAACTGAGAGAATCTGATACAATGTTCCCCTTCCATGGTGTATATAATATCTCATAGATATTGTCCTTGATGAACTAAATCCATCGACACTGTCTTAGGTCCATGTTCGTCTGCGAGAAGATGTACCTGAGACTCTGGTGGTCAGAGTTTACTGTAAATTTCTCACCCATCAGATAGTTTCGCCACATCATCAATGCGAAGACCATTGATTCTAACTCCAGGTCATGGGTAGTATAGTTCTACTCATGTTGTCTCAACTGCCGCGAACCATACGCAATCACTGATCGCTCTTGCAAAAGGACACACTCGAGTCCAGTCCCTGATGCATCGAAGTAAACTACGTACCCTACACCCTCCTTCGGTAGCCTCATGTTCGGCGCACTGGTCAATATATTCCTCATCTCCTAAAAGCTCCACTGGAATCTATCTGACCACATGAAGGGTTTCCCCTACTTCGTCAATGCTGAAAGTGGTGCTGCAACTCTGGAGAAGTCTAGTACAAATCTATAATAGTACACATCCAGGCCCAAGAATCTCCGCACCTCCGTCGCACTCCTGGGTGGCTCCCAGGAATGTACTACCTCTATCATCGCTGGATCCACTGCAACTATAGCCTCCATGATGACGTTTCCCATGAAGTGAACCTCTCGTATCTGGAACAGGAATATCGAGGGAATCCTATTAAGTTGGTGCTCTTGGAGTGTATCTAGTACTACCTGAAAATGAAAGGCGTGCTCCTCCTCAGTAGTCGAGTAAATCTATATGTTGTCGATGAAGACGACGAACAAATTATTGAGGTATGGATGGATGATCCTATACATGATACTCATGAAAAATGATAGAGCATTGGTTATGCCGAAGGGAATAACCACGAACTCATAGTGGCCATACCGACACCTAAAGGTCGTCTTCTACACATCCTCTTCTCGATCTCTGAGCTAGAGATAGCCTGACCATAGGTCTATCTTTGAGAACCATCGTGGTCCCATGAGGTGATCAAAGTGGTATTCAATCCACGGGAGTGGGTACTTGTTCTTCACAGTCACCTGATTCAGGAGAAGGTAGTCCACACACAGTTGTAAGCTCCTATCTGCTTTATTGGTGAAAAAAATCGGAGAATCCCAAGGTGAAACACTAAGTCAGATGAAACCCTTCCCCAAAAAGTCCTCCTCGTGTACCTATAGCTCACGATGCTCGCCGAGATCCATCTGATATGCTAGAGTACATATTAGTGTTTTCCAGGGGTACATGTCAATGTAGTGGTCTACCTCTCTAGAAGGAGTTAGTCCTGGAACGTCATCAGGAAAAATGTCTGAATACTGATCCCCCATAACAGGAAATCTCAGACTCCGCACATCAACCGCTCCAAGGATGAGACTAGCCAACTGATGTTTGATCGACTTCCCTCTCCTTGGTGTAAGTCCATCTTGTGCTTCAAATTCTCCCTTATCATCGGTGAAGGTGAACCTTATCCCATCCATGCAAACACACCCCAATTTTCACCTAATACAGTGGATATAAGCAAGAACTGTGGATAACCAGTCCATACCCAAGATGATGTCATAATGCCTTTACACCGCTACCAGAAGATCCCAGCCGAAGCTCATACCTCCTAGATTATGCTCACACTGCCAACACCAGTGTGTAATCATCATTTCCACTCCCATAGGAATATCTAGCTGTAAGGATCGAGCCAATGGCCCTGTCAGAATCTCCGAGCTCTGAACAAGGGCAGTGACAATAAAAATATTGACTCGCACTTGTGTTTATAAGTAACGCAGAAAGGGTGGAGTAGACACATATAGTACCTCGGATCATCTCTGGTGCACCGTGGTCATAGGCCTCAACTGCATTGGATCTTAGATCGCATATATCTTCTAGATCCCTATGGTCAGGGTGGACCTACGGGTGGTGGTGGTTGTAGAGACTAGAATCATCGTCCACCACCCGCTGCAAGGCCAACTCATCTTCCTCTTCTGCCTCCTCTCAGCGAACCACAACAGTCAAACCTCTGCCACAGTCTGGGAGGTCCCTCCACTGTCTGTTGTTCATCTGCATGGTGGATCGGGCAGTCATGAGCCCTGTGTCCCTGCCCGACTCATGCAATGCACTGCCTACTCCTCGTAAGGCTGGCTCTGTTTCATCATCCCCATACAACCAAACTTGAATCCTCAGGTCTCCCACCAAATGGACTAGTCTTCTTGGACATATGTGTCAACTCTCTACTTCTGGCTGCAGAAGACACTACCTTGTGTCGTCCTGCCGTGGGTCTCTCCATTGTTCTCTGCTCAGTGAGAAAAATCTCCACTAAAAGGGCTCCCTCCACCACCCCCTCCTACGTCAGGATGTTGTGGAGAATCTTCAAAGCCCTGATATCATACCTGATCCCCTGATCGAAGGCTCGGGCCCTGAAGAAAGGGTCTCGCAAAATATCCGTGGAGTAGCATGAGAGGTCGGTGAACCTCACTGAGTATTGAGATACTGTCATGATGCCCTGCTATAGATGAAGTAACTCCAGAATCCGCACTGCACGAATTGTGGATGGAACAAACTTCTTGAGGAAGTGACTCTCGAAGTTCGTCCAGAGTAAAGATTCCTCATCATGCAACTAGAGAATCAGGATCCACCATCTACCTGCTGCTGCGTGTAGGAGACTTGTGGAAAGGACCACCCGGTGTCCCTACCAATCTGAAAACTCTCAGGATAGTCTCCAGCCAGTCCACAATTTCTTGTTGGTCCGTCTCTCCGCAAAGGCTGGGTGGCATCTATCACTAGAACTCATGTAATCCACTGAGGAGGCATGCACTATCAACTGCTGGGACTGGCGGTATCGGTGGCCCAACGGGTAATGGTACTATTGGTGCCTGCGCTGTGATGGGGCCCCATATCGAGGCATCGTTGCTTGGTGGGATATGATCTCATATGTAACTCGGAACCCTAGATGGATGCCTTCGTGGAGCCATCCATAAATTAAAAGGTGTGCCATGGTCAAACAGTATACATTGTTAGCTGACTAAATGTATTCACAATGAAAACTTTTGAAATATACATGAAATCAGTGTTTTCGTGCACTGAGTCAGAAATCAGAGGTCAGGGTATTGGTTTATGGATACGTCGGCCGCTGTACTAACACTGGACTCCCTGGTACTGAAAACCACACACAATACTCTTAACACTATTTGTTCATAGAAATGAATCATTAGAGTCCTGGGTTATGTTGTAGGACCAACTCCTCTGATAATAATTTTTCACGACCCGTCCTTGGGGCCTATGACATGACTACCCCAAGCCCACCTTATATAGGCCAGGGACTGGCGACTAGCACCAAAGGCATAAATCCCTAATCTTGGAAGGAATTTCCTTTATAGCAGTAACACACACACAAATAGAGTATGAAAGAAGCAAAGCACTATGTGAAAATTGTATACAAAAATTAGTGCTGAAAGAAAAGGGGACAGAAATAAAAGCCCAAGAGTAAAGTACAGGTACAACGGAAATCAATTACAACTGAAAAAGGGACGACATCTAAAAAGGGAAGCTCATGGAAAATCTGCATAGTATCCTACCTGAAGGGTAGGTACAGAAGACCACTCATCACTCCATATCTATCGGTCTGCTCCATGTATTGTCTCGCAGTGTGGTCCACCTCCTTATAACGTGTGGTCTTGGATTTCTCTCAGCCTCTGTCAACATTGTCTGTCATCTACATCCAACACAACGAATTGCGGGCATAACCCATGTAGCAGTGATTATAATGATACTTAGTAGAAATACCAAGACCCCCAAGGTATCCCAATATCCATGAATGATATACCACTGATGGAAAGACACAATCACGAAGTAGCAACCAACCATACTTAGGTATATGCCCATACATATACCTATGTTATCAATATTAGTTAGGATCCAACACTTGATCCCAAGAACAATCCATTCCACACATGAATAAAAGTCAATCACATCGATGATAATGAATGAAACTCTAGACTCAGCTCACACAGTTATACATATTTTGTATAGAGATAGAGATGATCAGATGTAGTCACTGAATCATATAAGCTGTCAGACCCACATAGGATACAAGACCAGCTACTTTATCAGATCCACACAGGATACAATTACAGAGGTCAAACTACTGGGCCCACACAGGATACAAGAACAAAATATGTCACTGTCGAACCCATGTTGGACTCCAGTATGATAGTTTTCACTGTCAAACCCATAGAGGATTCCAGTAAAGTAGTCGACATAGTCGCAGCCAGCTCTAGAATTCCTGCACACAGCACGCTCGATTCCATGAGGGTACTCACCTCAAGAAAATGGGGTTGATACATAATATATCACTAATTCCTAAGTTTATGTATCCTGATTTTCTGTCTCGTCATGAGAAACCCAACTCGACAGATGGCGCGTCAATCAGATGCATGGCCTAATAGTTATTGTCTTTTCCGTTCAACGGGCCCAGTTGCAATTATGCTTGTTCCAACCCGGACTTTTTACAAAGTTGACCAATATACTCAGTTAGAGTATCTCAAATGTACCGCTTCTTCTTGTGGGTCACAATACTGCATACGACACGACAATTAGATACACGGTCTTTAAGTTATTCACGTTAAAGTGAAATGGGCCCGACCTGTCAATCTCAGTGGGCTGGTGGGTCGGCCCGACCTGGTTCGGCGGGTCTGACCTGGATGGGGGTCGGCCCGGCCCGATGGAGTGTGGCCCAGCCCGGCGGGGTGCGGCCCGGCCCGTGGCTGGCTGAGCGGTGTGGTGGCGCGGCCCCAAGGTTTCCTAAACCGGCAGCGCCGAGCGGTGCCAACCCTCCTGCCCGACCAGTCTTCTCCAGCATGAGAGGCCCGCCCAATGGGCCGCTGTCCTCCTGTGCAGTACATGCGGGTGTCGCGGCCTCTATCAACCCAGCCGACAGGAAGCCGACTAGTTCATGCACCGAAGCGACACGCAGAATGTGGGCCGCGTTCTTCCTACAGCGCAGCACCAAGGTGGCACTACGTCCTTCCATCCCGGCCAATCATGAGACAGACCAATTATTCTTCTTCCAAGCCACCCACAGTTGCGGGCCATGGTTATTCCGCACGCGGCCGGTGCATGGCCGCCATTACATCCAGTCAATGACGTCTCCACCTCTTTCTAAAACAATCAATAAACCAACGTAGGGACGTCGGGTCGTGTTTGTTCGGCCCCCGCCCTCCATGTTAATTGATAAAAAAGGCCACCTTTGAATAAAGAAATCATCGATGAACAAGAGTTTAACTTAATTCATTCAAAATTAAACATAAAC
Organism: Viscum album; assembly: GCA_963277665.1. Lineage (NCBI taxonomy): Eukaryota > Viridiplantae > Streptophyta > Magnoliopsida > Santalales > Viscaceae > Viscum > Viscum album. Next base: position 2,069,373,143 of record OY728160.1, read on the forward strand.
CCGCTACCTTGATTTTAAGAATCGTGCACGTCAACAAGCTGTGAAAAACAAGAATAGCCGAGTTCAGGAATCGTGGAATATAGATGATGATTCCATTGACGTCGGGGTGCCTCTGAAGAGGAAGTGTCTTTAGAGAAGTTCTTCGTGTTTTTTGCTAATGATTTTTTTCACTGAAGAATGTTGTTCTTCGTTGAGATAGGAACACTTTTCTTATAACTATCTAGAGTTTTCCCCATCGAAATATTTTCCAAGGCCAATATTATAATAAGGCTCCAAAAGTTTAATAGAATTGTCATGGAATTCAAATTAATTAAAATAAGTAGTTCCAATTAATTATTGAAGATACTAATTAGATGGGTTTTCATAATTAAGAAATAATGGAGGTGAAAAGATTTAAATTCAATGAGAGTAGGTGGAGTGTTTTAAGAGTTAATAAGGGGGGTTTCATGGGAGTTTAAGGGGGAGTTGACTAGTTAGGCTCTCATGTGGGCCGCACCACACATTATCCTCACATGGGAGGTTTTGTGGCTATTGTCCCCATCTATAAAATCCCCTTGAAGGAAATAATCACCACAAAATAAATTAAATTAAATTTTGTACACTTAAAGTAACATCACAATTTTATTTCATTTTTTTACGAATCCCCAAATTAAAACATCTACTCTCTACCAAATGAAAATGTGGAAAAGGTCCCCTTAAAAAAATTCCAGTGTTGTGAATTCATCGGTGCCCTCAAATTTCAATTTCAAGAACATGTTCAATAGATAGAAAAACCCACATATACATTTACTAAATTTACCCAAACAAAACATCATAAATTGATTCTGGGAAGACTGTGCCTCAGAATCAGGTGCTGTCAGAAACCAAGGAATGGTAAAATTCCATAGTATTTATGAAAACAAATTCGTCGAAATTTTAGGGTCATTAGAAGAAGTTATAGAGAGACCCAGTGGAGTGTCGATCTTGCGGCAAGATGGGCCACATTCGGTGCTACTGTCAGGTTTTCTCACCCGCAGATGGTGACATGGGTTCATCCATGATTCCTTGTTCAGGTGTAGTGCCATCATTTTATCATCATTCTAGGAACTGGTGTTCATCCGGCCATTCGGGTCGAGGTGCAGGTCAAGGATGTGGTGGTCAGTCGCCAGTCATTCAGCGACAGTAGGGTGGATGAACTCAGAGCAGTCGGGTTGTGTCACAAGGCCATGGTACAAGTTAACATTTTACGGTGGAGCAGACCCAACAAGAGCTGGAACCTAGACCCTCTACAGTTCGATGTACTATCTTAGTATCCTCTATTTAATATTCTTCTCTTTTCGATACACAGGCTTCACATATAATTATTTCTATTGTTGTTGTGGAGAACATCGGGCTCTTCATCGTTTCCACTACAAATACATTGAATCTAGACACACCATTAGAAATGAGGACATACAGCATATGTCAGTGCAGATAGTTCCCTCTAGAGGTTGCAGTGTGTCACTTTTTATGGGACCTCTATGTCTTAGAGATGACATGCTATGATTTCATTCTTGGGATGGACTGGTTAGTTCCCTTTTAGATAGTCGTCGACTATTTTCTCCATAGGGTGTGTTTCATATCACTAGAGGGTGGATCAATTCATCATAGTGGCGAGTGGGATGTCCAAGAGGGAAGAGCATAACCCGAGCATCATGGTTTGTGGATAGTTACAACCCATATTTCTAGTCTTTATATGGATTAATAGGGGACATCACGGTTAGACTTTCCTCTAGTGGTGGATGATTTTAGGGATGTCTTTCTAGAGGAAATTTTAGGTTTTCCTCTAAATCCTGAAGTAGACTTCTCGATTGACCTTCTACCAGGAGCAGCAGTGGTGTCCATTCCTCCTTATAGGATGGCTACAACTGAGTTGCATGAGATCAAGAAGTAGGTGGAGGAGATGAATTCAATGGGTTTTATCCGACCCAGTACTTCTCCATAGGGTTACCCTGTCCGGTTTGTGAAGAATGCAGATGGCACCCTCAGGATTTCTTTGGATTCTCGGAAGCTAAACCAGTGGACTATCATGAACCGATATCCCTTGCTGAGGATTGATGATATCATTGATCATCTTTGAAGAGTATGTATTTTCTCAGAGATTGACTTGAGATCCGTTCATCATGATTTTCTTGTTAGACCATTAGATATACCTATCACAACCTTCGGGAGTAGGTATGGCCTATATGAATATGTGGTTATGTCATTTGGTCTCCTGAACGTGCCTGTAGTTTTCATGGATATGATGAACCAAGTCATCCATCAGTACACAAACTCTTTAATAGTGGTCTTCATGGATGATATGATGGTGTACATTCACAATTGACATGACCATGAGGAAAATCTTGAGTTCATTCTGAGTACCCTGATAGAGAATCAATTATATGCTAATATCATGATATGACACTTTTGGATGGAACATATTCACCGTTTGGGCCACGTTATCTTAGAGACAGGAGTATCAGTGGACCCTGAGAAAATGAGAGTTGTTGTTTCTTGGGAGTATCCAAAGTACTTCTTTGATGTGTGCAGTTTTCTAGGGCTGGATGAATACTAAATATGCTTCATATAGTAATTTTGATGCTTAGCAACAGCACTAATGTGTCTGACTGAGAAGGGTGTGAAGTTCCTATGGTCAGATTCTTGTGAGTCAGCCATTCAAGAGCTAAAAGGGAGGTTTAAGTCATCATCGATACTAATCTTGCCAGAGCTAGGAAGGATCTACAATATTTACTGTGATGCTTCAGGTATCGGGCTGGGAGTTGTGCTTATGCAGGGATATGGAGTCATTGCGTACAGGTATCGGCAGTTGAGGCCACATGATAAGAACAATCTAACGCACGATCTCGAGTTGGATGTTTTTGTTCATAACTTATGATGTTGGAAAAATTATCTCCAGGGATAGAATTTTTTGGTTTTAACTGACCAAAACATTCTCAAGTACATCTTCCCTCAGTGTGATCTGAACCTGAGACAACGCAGGTGGGTTGAGTATCTTCAGTCAATTGACTTTGAGCTTGCCTATACACCTGAGAAAGGAAACGTCGTGGCTGACACATTGAGCATGAGAACTCATATATTGGCAGTCCAAGTGGCCAGCAGTGAGTGGCATCATATAGGTCTGTTCTCTGATATGCATTTGGAGGTGCATGGCAGAAAAGGGCAGACTTTTCTATATTTTGTAGGTGTTATCTCTATTATTCTCAATCAGGTATGGGTGAGGCATCTATCAGACTCAAAAGGCATTGTTCTGTGGGAGGGTGTGTCAGTGGAGGAACCTCTTCCAGAATGGACTGTGGGTGAAGATTAGATCTTATGTTTCCAGGAATGTGTATGGGTTCTAATAGACATATGCGAGGAGCTGATGCAGGATTTTCATTCCTCAGTTTGGGCAGTTCATCTTGGCATCTCCAAGATGTATCTTTATCTACACCGCCAGTATTGGTGGCCAGGTATAAAGAGGTATGTTGCTGGTTTCATCATGAGGTGTTCCATATTTCATCAAGTGAAAGTAGAGAATCAATGACCAGCAGGTATTTTACAGCAGTTACCCATTCCCGAGTGGAAGTGGAATGACCTCGCGATGGATTTCGTGACAGTGTTGCTGAGGTCTCCACGAGGGAACGACATAGTTTGGGTTGTCGTCGACAGGAATATGAAGGTTTTCCCTTCTTTCCGATCAAGGAGACATTTAGTGTTGATAATTTGGGATGTTTTTATGTCTAAGAGATTGTACGTCTTCATGGAGTACCACACTCCATTGTTTCAGATAGGGATACTTGTTTTACATCTCGGGTCTAGTAGGGGCTTCACAAGGATTTGGGAACACATGTACTTTTGTGTATATCATAACATCCCTCGACAGATGGATAGTCCTAGTGTACGATTCAGGTTCTTGAGGATATACACTGAGTTTTCATTCAAGAATTTGGATGTTCTTGGAAGAAGTATATAATTCTTGTGGAGTTCTCCTACAATAACAGTTTTCAAGTGACTATTCAGATGGAACCCTATGAGGCTTTGTACGGTAGGCCATTTTGATCACCTTTATTCTGGCTGGAGGTAGGAGAGGTGACTTTGTTAGGACCTCATCTTGTTCAAGAGACCTCATAGCAGATATAGTTGATTCAGAAGAGGATGGATACAACACATTCCCGACAAAAGAATTATGATGATCAACGAAGACGACCACTAGAGTTCAAGGTTAGGGATCATATTTTCCTGCGTGTCACACTGAGGTTTGGACACAAGAGGACTCGGAGACAGGGTAAGCTTTCACCAAGGTATGTTGGGCCATTTGAGGTGTTGGAGAGAGTTGTGTCGGTTGCCTATCATTTGTAGTTACCTCAAAGGGATCGAGCTAAGCATGACGTCTTCCATGTTTCCCAGTTCTGATGTTACTTTTCAGAACCGTCTCATTTCTTTCAACCATTGGAGGATGAGCTCGATGAGGATGCATCGTATGAGGAGCATCATATTCGGATTGTCGATAGTAGTATGAATGTTCTCTGTGGCCGGTATATTCGTCTGTTATGGGTGCTATGGAAGCACCGGCGAGTACATGATGAGTCTTGGGAGAGGGAGGCAGATGTATGATCATAGTGACTGGAGCTGTTCAGAGTTTCTTCTGTCATTCCTCACTAGGGAAATTCAAGGATTAATTTCATTAAGTGGAGATGATTTTGAGATCCTAGACCTTTGTTTTAGGAATTTTATTCCTCTTTCTGGTGTTTTTGAGAAAAAAGAGAGATTTAGGAATATTTTGAAGTACACGCAATGTACTTTATAAGTACATGTCGTGTTCTTTGATGCCGCATGAGGCCGTGTTCTTCCCATTTCCATGCCACACACATGGTCATGTGGGTTGATTTGGAGGACGCCTAAAGCAGAGTACATAAAATTCTAGTACACGTTGTGTACTCAAAAAGTACATGTCGTGTACTTTTTTTCATTAAACAAACCAGGCTCGCGTCTGACCAACGGAATCATCTTCTTCTAGGTCTCGTTTTACCAAGAGAAGCCGAACGAAGCCAGATCTTCTTAGTTCCCTCATTCCTTCATCTGTTATCTGAATTGACCGTCGTCGATTGCATTGCAACTGCAGCGGTAGGCTCTCCCTTCTTCTAGAGCATCGTTTTAAAATTACTCCACTTTTTCTAGTTATCGTGGGCTGAAATTGTTGTGCATTTTAGTAAATCTATGATGGTATTAAGGATATTCATGCCTCTTGGTTCATGTAAATTCATCTCCTAGCACCAAGGTATGTGTTTTGAGCCTCCCCGTTTGAATTCTTTTAGTTTTTCTCGCAATTTCCTCCAATACACTTGAACGAGGTATTATGTGTTTACTGTTTTGCCCCTGTAGTTTTCCTTCCTTGCTTGTATTCTTGTGTAGTGTATATTTTGTTATGTATGAGGATAAATTATATGCTTGGATGTTTTGCCCATGCCTTTTTCTATTTACGACCTTTTGGTCTTGTTCAGCCTTTGGTCGTTATACCTGTTTTCCATGCCTCAACCGTAGGATGGAATGATGTTCCCTAACATGATTTGTAATGTTTTAGACTTGTTAGAAATGTACCTATGAAGGTTTACATTGACCTTATAGAATTTTTAAGCACTGATTGGCATGAGGCTGTGAGATCCTAGTGCTATTGGCTATAAGGGGATAGATCGTGTGATCTTTCTCAGAGAGTCTTGGATATTATAGACTACCGATGGATGGACCGACTGAGCTTCCTCAGAGATTCTTGAGCAATATAGACTATGTAAGGGTATACTAAGTGATCATTCTCGAAGATTATGTGTTTTTCTTGAATTTCCATAAACCGTTCTAGGCTATAAAAGGAATTGACTGACTGAGCTTCCTAAGAGAGTATGTCATTGACCTGAGAATATAAGTGGAATTGACTGAGTGAGCTTCCTCAGATAGTCTCTAGACCTTGGGGCTATAAAGGAAATTGATTATGTCATCTTTCTTAGAGAGTCCCTGACTACCTTAGACTATAAGGAGAATAGACTGAGCATTCTTCCACAGAGAGACTTATATTTTCATATGACCAAACCAGAAGGGATTGTATGAGTGTACTACCAAGAGGGTTGTTGGTACATCTTGGATAGGACCAAAGGGGAGGGCTGTGAGAACTTCTCAGGGGGATTCCAGTATGTGGTTAGCTGTTTGCTTCACTACTGCTTGTTGCTATGTGGATTGTTTACAATTGTGTATCATCCTATTTAATGGTCATTGTTTACTACTTACTGTACTATTACTGGCCATATGCTCATTGACTATTACGCACAGATCATCGGGTGTGTGCCTATTGGCATTTAGTCTCACACTCTGTTTGGGTCTTGATTTTGGGCCCAAACAGATTATATTGCTGTAGGTATAGACAAGATAAAGCACCTTTCGACTTCATGTAATTGATTTCATTGGAGAATGAGAGCATGGACCAAGCTGAGGCTTGTGATGCTGATGAGTTTCTTATCTGTGTTTCTTTGGATTATCATTGTATTCAGAATAGTGACTTGTTTGGCTACTTTCCTAGACATATGTATCAATCATCATTTCATTTATATATATGTGTGTGTGCTCCAGTTTTTTATTGTTTTAGACTTCTTTTTCTTATTATTGTTAGATATTTAATGCTTCTTCTATTGTATGTGTTGTTTACTTCCACTTTGTGCTCTACCAATGAGGGCATAGTTTCCCCACTAACACACCCAAGGCCGTCACAACTAGTCAGCAACCTATGGCGTTCGGGGATATGCGCTTCAGGCCATGTGAAGAACCGGTGACGGGGCACCTCTAGGTGGCTCCCAGAACCGGGATGTTACAATAAAAATATTATATATATATATATATATTAACCCATAAATATTATATATATAATGAGTTACACCATTCCTAGATACGATGAGCCTTATGTACAGAAGATTTTTTTTAAAACGTTTCTTGATGGATCAAACAAAAAAACATAAATATTATATAATAGTTAAATAGTAATTATAATGTCATATATACGACATAGATTCATTAAATTTATCCATTATTAAATTCCATGTAAATGATAATGAAAAAAAAGATGACATATCTTTATGAGGTGGTAGTCTGTCATATACACAAATAACCTTATCATTTCATAAATGGAAAGGTCGGTATGAAATTATAGAATATATTTATTTTATATAATTAATAATAGTCCAAAAATATATTTTATAAATATTTAATTATTCCATAATAAAATCTATTTAATATGTATGTGAAATATGAATCACATTATTTCGTGATGCGGTAGTCCATCGTACACACGAGAATCATTATTATATTCCATACAGAATAGAAATCATGAATATATAAGTGATATTTTATTTAAATAATTATAATTATAACATATATATAATATATTTAAATTATATACATCATTATATTCATGCATAATATGTCGATAAAGAAAATGGATTACATCTGTTCGTGAGGTGGTAGTCGGCGGTAGACACGATAATAGATTTTGTGTTCCCATTTGAGGTAGGATGATATGGTTTTAGATAATGAAAATAAAATAAAAACATAAAAATATAGAAGATACTTATTTAATTTTAATTTTTTTTAATAATATTTATCGTAAGTGGATGGAAAAATAAAATAAAATTCTCGATTTTTGACATCACCAATTCTTCAGAAGGAAACATTATGTTTTCAACAAAATCATTTCTATGATGCTTTTATTAATAAAACAAGGATTATAGGACAATGTAAGCGATTCAATAATGTTATTTTATTGTTATGTTATTATTGATAGATTAATTTTATTTGTGATGAGGACAGGATAGGGGGTGGACCTTTATATGTGGAGAAGAAGACATACATGGTATTTTGGAAAACAATAATGTGTACCCTCATTTTTACCCTAATAAAATATGTAAAATGTGTAATCCATGAAATTAAAATTTTATATACTCTCAATATGTTTATAAAATGTGTTCTGGCCAAGTATAAATACAACTTTTAACAATTATCCTTTTATATTAAACACCCCATAGGACTATTACACCATTAACCGTGGAAATTAATTTTTACTAATTTCACAATTCCCTATTTTGAAAAATTAAGTTGAGATTATCAGATAATATAATATATTCTAATTAAAAATATTTATTTTCTTATACAACATTTTATTCATTTAATTGGAATTATTTTATTCAAAATTAATCTTTCAGAATTGACGAAACAATGGTTTTCAAAATAGAATATTTTCAAAAGACCATAAATCTTTTACATCAAAATTAGTTACGAATATTATTCCAATTAATTATATTAGTTTCATAAAATACTATTCATCTATTTTAATTTTTAATTCATATTTTATAAAAATAAAACCATCAATTTAATTTATGAAAAAAAGTTTTATTTCAATCTAAATTATTATTTATCACTATTTTTGATAAAAAATTATATTTAATTAAATCTCAAAACTCCACCTAAGAAAAATTTGACATGGTGATTCCAAAAATTAATTTCATTTTATTAAATACGTTTTAATAATTTTAAAAAAATATTTTTATTAATATTTACAAAAATCTAATAAATTCATGTTTTGAGAATATAAATTATATGAAAAATATAATGACATTAAAAAACGTTATATTGATTTCTATCAAGATGGTTTCTTTATATATACACTTTATTCATAATATAAATTAATATTTTTAATACATATTCATAATTTTAGGTTTAATAGAATTTTCATAATGGCCATGTTAAATAAAAATAGAAATAATTTATTGTGGTTCGTTAGAACTTGGTGATGCATGCTGCACAAGCTATCGATGGAATTAAATTCATCTATAAAAAATTTATTTCATAAAATATGAGGGTGTAGAATTTTTCCCACTTCAAATTAATTTATAAATCATAATTATATCTCCTTTTTACAAGAAACTGATAATTTTTCTGCCTCATTACATCCCCATCTTCCCACATAGATTCCTCAAACCAGTGGTTTTGCCACCAATCATTGACAAAGTTTTTCACCTTTCTTCATAGAACATTACCACTACTATCCAAAAATATACAAGAATATTACCATGTTATAATGACTTTAATCCATAATTAAGCCCTTAGAGTTATTTATAAGTGAATGTTATAGTATGTACTTCCTTAGGATAGATACATTGAATATGTCATGGACATTAGAGAGGTCTGAGGGAAACACCTACATATAGGATACCATCCCGATACGATCCAAAAATTAAAAGTGATAAATATAAATTATTATTAGTTTCAATTATTTAAAATTTTCATATAATTATTCCTTGGGGAATTTTTTATAAAAACATTGTGTAAAACCAAAAAAAATATTAAATGAATAACATCCAATTCAATTATTTCTGTGACACGACACATGGAGAATAGAAAAGAATATAAAATATAGAGAAATTATGATATATTTACTATATTAAATAAATTAAATCTATTATATAGCATTAAATTCATTAAATAATATGTTTACATGTGTAACACGTAAATCCTAGGGCCATTTATAACTTGTGTTACACACAATATGACTTTTTACTAAACAGAGATATTTTATTCACATTATTATTTAATATTATTAGTGTCTCCTTGATATTTAAATGGAGGGGATGTATTATATTTAATAATATATTTCAAAACATGTCTACACATTTTTATTAATATTGGTTTAACATGAATGATAATAAGAATCATTTAAATGAAGAAGAAATTTTTTTGAAATAAAAATATTTTTCTAAAATACATCATAGTCGCCCATTATGCAAATTATGTATTTACATATTTATAAACCATATATAAAAAACTAAACATAATTTTTTAAAACCATTATAAAAATATTAATCTTGGATGAATATGTGGTATTATGCTAATAAAATTCAATTTCTTGATGAATAATGAAATATACTGAATTTTAATTTATAGATAAATTTTCACTTAAATAAATTAAAATATAAATTTATATAATGAATTTATTTTAATTTCATAAAAATACAATTAGGAATCAATTAATAATATTTTGGTCACTGTAATCATTTTTATATTTTATTTTGTTATAAAAAAATGTAAACTTTTGAAAACATTCACCTTACAAGCATCTTTTATCATCACAAATGCGATATTATTTTTAAAATAATTTAATAATAGTATGCAGATTAGATTTGGATAAATGGATTAAATATTTTTAATTGGAATAAATTGTAATTTTTAATAATTTAATTTTAATTTTATATCAATATAAATCATGAAAACAATTAAAATTTGTTTTTGTGATTAAGATAAAAGTAAGTCTACTTAGTGTCTAAACATTGAAATAAAATGAATAAAATTGTCCAAAAACATGTCCAATACCCACAAACTAGACATATTTTTTAATTTATACTTATACGCTTGAAATGGAGACTAATTGGGGATGAGTTACATGATAAAGATGTGGGTGGAATTCACTCTTTCAAAACAAATTCATGTGTGCCAATCACTGCATTTATAAAAGGCCACCTCCACTCCTACCACATCACACATTCCAAACATATTGGATTGGAATAAAACTAAAAAAATATTTTCAATAATTCTTTAACCTAATACTATAAGAATTATTTTTTAATAAATATATCCTTTTATGGTTTTTGTGAAAACATAAGTATGATACCCAAAAGATAGTTAATGTTCTTAAAAAATAATTATTATTTTATTTCCTTCTCCACTTTCATAAAATCATATTATAAAATGATTCTATAAGAAAATAAATATATTTAATATGTTCTATTATTATTTATGACATTGTTTTTACATACATGTTCACCCACATCTATCAAATTGTTTTTGAAATCATCCTTTATGTGTATCGTGAAATATCATGTCGCGAACCAATGTCGTTCAATTTTTCATTACCACCATTGTTGATGAGGAGTAATGATGAATTTCAATTTTAAAAATGATATATTTTATATTAATAATATTTTTATTAATTTATAATTGTTATATCACATATAATTTCTAGTATTTTATTTTGTTAGTATATGATGTCGTCACATTTAGGTTTGCTGGACTACAACCTAACAAAGAGATGTGATTATCTAATGATTTCAATAGAATGTATTAATAATGGGTTTAATAAAAATATTTGAAATATATGATAAAATATTATCCAATAATAATGATATTTATATAGTAATTAATTTTTTTTCTTTCAATATGACAAGAAAATTGAATCTATGAGGATGCGTAAGTATGGCCTACTGTGTCCATGAATAGTGTATTATATTTCATATTACCAAATATTAGGGATTTCAATATATTAATAAATAATTAATATGTATGATATTATGGGAATTTTTTACTTTCTATATATGATTAAATCATTATTGGTTTATGATGAACAAAAAAATTACAAGTCAAAACACACAAGAAAAAATTAATAGTCTTTGTTATGAACCAAATAACTTTTATATAGTATATATAACAACCCTTGATATCAAATATAATTAATAAATAATTATTCATCTAATTATATGTTTCAAATTGAATTATCCCTTTTATGTGTATTTTAATTAAAATTAAACTGGTCATAAATAATTTCATAAATCTCATCCTTTCAAATTGGTAATATTACTTCATCATGGTCGTTACTATTATAAGAATATTTTTGTAATGAATGTTGAGTATATTTTACCGAATTTATAGATTTTTTATCTGGATAAAAATTTGATATACAGAATAACTTCATTGATTAATTATCAGTATAATTTTATGATCATTTTAAGGGTATATTCCATAAACTCATTATAATTGAGATTAAACATTACTGATTTACTATAAAATGAAATTTTATGAAAATTGATTAAGAAAACCATTTTTTCATATGGTCATTCATGATCATTTTCAAGTGATATTACAATTTTCCTACTATTTTTTACTTAAATTTGTTTGCCATATGTTTTAATAAAATTTCACATTATTTATCTCTTCAGATAAATATCCATTTTATTACTAAACCACGATTCCTAAAAATATATAAAATATATTCAAAACCATTTAAAATTAATTTTATATAAATATTTTTTATCCTTTTTATTTTAACAATAATTTTTCAATGGAATATTCCTATTACTTTCTTAAAGTTCACTTGTCTAACATTTTTACATTATAGAGGAATTTTCATTAATACATATACGTAATAACTTTTTTACATGGGATTTATTTAATTGAATCGTTATTTTAAATTATATATGGTTATTATTAATGAGTTTTTAAATTTTTTTTCTATGAAAATAAATTTTAAAATATATTCCAAAATGAAAAAATTTATTCCCTTTAGAATATATTAAATTTATTTATTTTTTAGTCATTCAAAACTACATATATTCTTACTCAAATGGGTTTGATTTTTATCTTTTACAATAATTATTCATCCCTTAGATTGATTACGATTATTTTGACCATGTATATTATTAAAATTAACTTCCTTGATATATTTTAAAATTCATTAAATACCCCATGAGGTAATCACTTTCCTATAATCATTGAACAATACATTTCTCCTAAATATTAATATCATTTATCATGTAAATGATTATTTCCTAAAAATTATGAAATTTTTACATATGTTTTTAGTTCAAATTATTATATAATAAATTGGGGAAATGTTGTTAAATATATATCATTCAGTCAATCGAGATATTGATTTGGGACATTTTTTATGAATTAAATCCAATATTTAGTATATGTGGAATGATTTGGATATATAATACACTAGTTCGGCTCCTGTTAATGAGATCACCAATATGTAGTTGAAATCTCAAGGGATTATTTAGTTCACTAATGTAAACTATGTAGGTTTTCACCTTTTATGTTTTAAACATTCAAGAGGACATGTAATAAAGGTAAAGCTATTAAGTTCCATGGACACCAGAAATCCAATAAATAAATTTTTTTCTCATTCAGTGCTTATTTATTTCTCTCAATTATATTTTTTCAATAGTTTTATCTCTAGTTTAAGTTTATTCTATGTTTTGTAAATGGTATTTGTAATTGTTATTTAACATTCCATATTGATTATTATATATCTAGTTATGATAGTCATGTTATTGATTTAATGATATTTTTGTTAAATTATTTACATTACCTTAATATTTATTCACATCATTTCAACTTATTTAATTACATTTAATGTGGGTTATGTTATTTATCTTGACATTATGCTAATTTATTAACTATATATTCAATTGTACATAACCCTTACATCAAATTTGGACACACGGATATATTTTTCTTTATATCGGGATTCAAGGATGTTTAAAACAACTAATATATGTGGATATTCTATAGGTAATAATTATTTTCTAAAATAAAACATTTATGTTGTAATTTTGGTTATTAAATTTTGTATAAGTCACTTTTATGTATCTAGTTTACTAACACTACTAAACTATTTTATCTTTCAAGATATATTTCCTTATATATTGTGCCAATTTAATGGTCGCAGGAACCGCCTCCATCATTTTGGGGTTGGGGTCACCATAGTAAGTATCAAGGATTTTTAGTATAAAACATGTGATATAGATTTAAAAAACATGTATTTTTGAACATAAAACTAAGATAGACTGTGGGGATTAGTATAAAAAATATTATTTATATAAAATATATGATATTGTTTTTATTGAAAAAAATCCCCCTATGGGTAATACAACTATATGTTATTCTAGAACATATGTACTTAGGTGTAATTTATATGAAAAGGGCACATTAGGATTAGCTCGATCATCACCTCATGCACTAAAATAGCCCTTACTGTGCACCTAGTTTAACACTATTGGGGGTTTTCGTAGGATAATTCACATTTTATTTACAAACCATTATGAAGGTTTCTAATAGTTAATGATAATGAATGACCTATGTTAAATCCTATAATAGGAATGAAAAAATATTAAAATTAAAAAGATAATCTATATTTATATATATAATTTAAAATTTGTATATGGTTATAATTATTAGGAATCATATATGGATTGTGTTAATTTTTTTGAAGAATATAAGTGTTAATTATCATAAGAGTTATAAAAACTATCATAGTAATGTTTTTATGTTTTATTATAAGTTCTAGGTTTTATAATCACCTTTAGAAAATGTGTGTGGTAGGAATGACACAATATTATGGATGTTTTGGGAGAAATTTATGGTAAGAATACAACTTAGTGAAAAAGATATTTGAGAAATAATTCCATCGAATTATATAAAACATTTTTAATGGTATAGATAAAATTTATGGTTAATATGATCATTAATAAAATTGTAATTATATTTAAATAATATTATTATTATTTAGAAAAATAGGTTCTATGGAAAAAATTAGTAAAAATATTTTTTAATGGTTAACTTTATTTCAATGATTATAATCAATTTTTTGGGAAATTCATATAAATAATATATTTTATAAAAATGAAAACATGATAATAGGTTTATTACCCCACATATCTAGAAATAAATCGGGGATTCAATACATTACCAAATGACCATAAGGGTTTCGTGCCAACCACTAGCCTACGTGATTTCCTGGTTAACATGTCATTGATTTTAGTTAAATAATTTGATGAATTAATATTTATAATGAACAAGTAGTATTAATTTTTTGTAATTGAGATTACTATATCATCCATATTGGTATTGCAAAATATTTATAGATTTATGGAAATACATGTCACTCAATTATAGATGTTAAAATATGTTAGAAGTGAATTTTAGTTCTTCAAGCATAAAAATTATATTTTTGGATATTTATTTTTTGTTTTAAAAAGTGAATCATAAATTTATCCAAGAACGACCAAAAAATGGAATTTCTCATAAAAATAAGTTTTTACTTATAAAATATTTCCACATATATTTTTATATAATAAATAAAATATTCACCTTCAAAAAATGATCTACAAATAAAATTCAATCATATTATGATCATTTCAGATCATATCAACCACATTTTCACACTTAATAGGTTTATGGTTTTGAGCCCCATCTCTTTCCATTGAACTTTAAAATTCTGGTGATCAATGAACACAATCACTCACCAAAAATATTTAATCTTTTCCCCCAGTTCCATATCTTTATATGGAATTCATATTTTCTTACATAGAAACCTAGTTATATGATGTTCTAGATGAATTATATACATTAATTTCCCACTTATTAAGAGTATATTTTGTTAACTGTTTTAAAATATGTGTTTTTTAAAATTGGTATTTTCAAATATAAATACCATAATTATCATGATCATGTTTATGATCCATGGACACAATAATGTTAAGGTAGGGATAGTGTAACACCCCTAAATTTTAAAATAATAATATCTTATTCAATTGCCTATGTGTTCCACAACACCTAACATATAAGGGAATATAACATAGAAATTTTTTTTGCTATATATACAATATTAAATCTATTAAATCTATTTTATATAATGTAATTTCATAAATACTGAGTTATATTTCTTTACATGCAAGAAAATGTTCATTTGGTAACCTGTGTTACAATATTGACTGAGTTTTATCGAATAATAATATAATATTTTTATTACTATGTAATATAATACTTATCACATAAACATTTGAATGGTGGGAATGAAAACAATTAACCAATATATGATTATATATATATATATATTTATATTTTATACATGATTATTATTTATATGTGGGTTATAAATATTAATAATAAACAAAAATAAAAATATTACTTTTTAGGAAAATATTATTTTCCAAAAAAATGCTTAATCATGCGTGGAAAACAAATATAAAACTGATTTTCACCACATTTAGAATAAATATATTAAAAAATGAAAATAATTTTGGGAATTTCAGAACTAAAATTATCTATTATGGAATTATTTTTATTTTTCTTAAATGTCATTTTTGGATAAATAGTGAAAATATTTCATTTTAATATAAAAATACATTTTCATATAAATATTTTATAATGATATATAATATTTAGAATTGTCTTTAAAAAATATATTATTTTATTACAAGGTAATTAATCTAAATTTGTTAATTTTAATAATTGTTATAATTAATTATGATATTAAAACATTATTATCTATTGAAAATTTTCACATCAAACCCCATCTTTCTCAATACGTCTGTGGGATTTATTTTATATAAAATTTCCCTTATTATTTGTATTTAATATTAATAAATTAATTTAATATTTGGAATCAATATAATTTATAATTTATAATAAGTTCAATTAATTTTTTTACTAAAAATTATTGTTAAAACAAAAATATTAATTAATGTGATTAAGATAAAAATGAGTTCACATAGGGGTTAAACATAGAAAATAAGCTTTAAAGATATCCCAAAAACTGTCCAAGACTCATATCATGGATGAAAATTAACTGTATGTCACATAATATTGAAATTTTATCAATATTGGGGCCTAGTAATATTAAACAAATCATGGGTGGTAATCACCCTTCCAAAAAATTAATATTTTTCCAATCATCCAACATATAAATAGAAACCACATATCCTATCCACTCCACACCTTCAAATAACATTATTTCAGACACTCCATACCTAAATAATTATAAATCATCCCTAAAATTATCTATGAATAATTATTTTGGGTATTAATCCATCATTTGAATGTTATGTTTCAATCCTAAGGAGGATACTCGAAGAAGAAGTATTTTTCTTGATAAATTATTTTAATTTTATTTCTTATCCACCATATTCCATTAATATTATATGATGAATAAATAATAAAAATAGTATCATAAAAATGTATTTTTTTATGTTATGGTTATGAACTAAAACATCGCACGGTTCTATATTGTAGTTTATGAAATCATATTCCGTGTGTATGATTTGTTTTTACATTACCAGTATTCATTGTTGGGAATAATAATGGATTAACAGTTCATAATTTATTTAAATGATAATGATAATTTTATTGTTCTTATTTATTTTTCATATTTTACATACATTTATGATTTTTATTTTATGGGATCATGATATCTTCCATCAGGTGTACAATGGACCACCACCTCACGAAACAATATATTTCTTTCATGATTTACATTGAATAAAATCAGTGTTTGTTAAATAAGAATATGTGATATATTTAGAATGATGATTATTTTTTTATAATATATATCCTTATATATCATTTTTATTTCTATCTTTCAATATGACAAGAATATTTTAAAACATTCATGTGTACGTACGACCCATTATCTCCATGAAACGTGTATTTCATTTCCTATCAGCAAAATTTTAAAATATGTATAAATGCATTTATACTTAATATATAATATATTTTAAAAAAAAATTAAATTATTTATATGGTGAAATCATTTTCTAATTGAGACAAAAAAATTGTAGTCAAAACATAAAAAAATGCGGATATTGCCCTGTAAACTAAGATACATAATGAGAGATAATTAACTAATGGGTGACAAGAAATTATAAAATTATAAAATATGATATAATAATAATTAATATGGTTCTATTATAAGTTATTAATTTCTTAAATCTACTATACTGGAGTATAATAGACATACTACCAATAGGAAAGTGCATGGTATGGTCTTTCATCAAAATTCAATTTCATTTAGGCATACTGTAGCATTAAGAAACAGTCGAATTTTATATGGTGTATATGTTTCCCATTTAAATTTATTATCATGAATAATGAATTAATAACGGTATTTTAAATATTTATTTGAAATATTTCATCAATGGGTTTTTTAAATAAAAGTTACCAAGTGGATAAGAATATCACCACTCAATTCCATTTCATTGGGTTATAATACTTCCTAATTATCATTAAAATTATAAAATAATTTTAATAATGAATTCTAAATTCCCATTATTGTATTTACTATTTTCTTATGTTGATTTATAATTGATATATAAAATCTATTCATTGATTAATTTTTTCATCAATGTTATGATAATTTTAAGGGTTTATTTAAATTGCAATTATAATCATGATTTTTTACATGAATTTCCCATAATGTAAAAGGTTTGGTAATTATTTAATAAAACAATTAGTTTTATTCTCTTGTTGGTATTAATTATTTTTTTAATGTGATTGTTCAATTTTTTCACTCTTGATAACTTAAATTTAGTGAGAAAATGTTTTCACAAAATCCAACATCATTTCTCTCTTCGGTTAGAATTATGTATTCATACCAATCTATGCTCTAAAATAATGTATTCACTAATTTAATGAATATATATTTATTTAACTATTTATGATATAATTTTTTTGAAAAAATTTACCCTTTTGGAAATAGAATTTAAATTAATATTCTTGTTTTATTCCAAATAATGTATGTTTTTATCACTTTTACAATACAAATGATTGATCATTATAGAATTTGTGGAATTTTTAAACAACATGAACCATATTTCTCTAAAGAATCAATTTCATGATGATGAGGATATATTAAATGAATTTTTTAAAAGAATTTAAATAAATTTTTTTAAATTTTTTCCATAATGAAAAATATATTTTCCTCCAGAAATTTATTAATGATATTTATATTTCATCAAAGAAAAATAACATTATTCATACTTTAATGTTCATGAATGGTATTAATTCTATCCTTATTTTTCACTTGAATGAATAATGTTTAATTTGAAAATGTTTATTGCTGAAATTATATTTCATGAATGATTTTCATATTCATTGACTCCCGCTTGAATGGGGTGACTCCCCATTGATCAGGAAATCTGGAATTGTGTGACTCACATGGCCTGGCCCCTCACTATTCTTTGGATTAAATTTATAAATTATCTCCCAGAGATTGATTATATCGCCAATCACACCATTAGAGAAGCGTACATTGTTTCTGATGCTATTGAAAATAAGGGAATTCATTAGGATATGATATGACTAGAAGATCATCCATCTGATTTATTTCTGCTTTTGGACCAAATATTGTCAAAAACTGCCTATGTTTCATCTCTTATATCCCCTTTGCATTTTTTATATTCAATAATTTGTGCCTTGGTCTTTGACCAAGGAACCATCTTCTTAAAAAAATAAAATTTACTCCCCCTTCTGTTATTTACATTCATGGGATCCTTGAAAAATAAATTTCACCTAAATATCGATATCATTTCCATCAATTTGATTCTTTCCAAAATTGTATACCATATGTAAAAATGGTGTTTAAATTAAATTTTATTTGATTAACAAAGGAAATACAATTGAATTAGTATCCTTTAATAAATATTAATATTTTACAAGCCACAACATTTATGAATAAAATAAATTATTATATATGTGAGGAATTATATTGAAATTAAAAACATGTGTTGGGGGACAGTTAATGTATGGGACTTGATGCATTAGTAGTCTCATGCATAGAATCAATTTTTTAGCCTCAACATAATAGTTTTTCATACTATATGTTTTAAAATTTCAAGAGGATAAATCTGGATGATGAAGGTATTATGTGATAGAGAAACATGATATCAAACAATTATTCATTACCTACATTCCATATTCTATTATTTCTATGTAATAAATTTTCACCATGACCTTACATATTGATTAATTTAACTCTCTGTTATTTAAATAGAATTTCTTTGCAGTTATTTACCATTCTATATTGATTGTGTCTAATTCAGTTATTAAAGACATTTTATTGATTAAATGAACAATGTGTTCAGTTATTTACCTTGCATTAATAAAACTAATATTATATAATATAATAGAGGTCATATTGATATTCAAAAAATAAAAAATTCATATAATTTAATTTATGTATTCAAGTTTAATGAAAGACTCATGAATGTATCTAGTTCACCAAGACTAAATTTTTTTTATCCTTCATGGTTAATTTAATTGTTTCTTATGAATATGTCATGGTAACAAAAAATGGATATATGATTTTGGGATTAGGTTCACAATAGATGGCATCAATGGGTGTTTAGTATAAACATTGGTAAAAATGATTTTATTTGGCCTTCCTTGTCATACATATATATTTGAGTATGATATGTGGATATGGTTTTAGAATAGATATACCTAAAGTTAATTAAATCAAAATGGGTGAAATGGGATTCACTCAATCATCACCTGGTGCCTGAACATGGACCTTACTATGTAGCTAGTTTGATATTATTGGGGGATATTGTTTGGGTAATTCAAATTTTCATTATTAATTATTATGATGTATTTGAATAGATAGTGAAAATAAATGACCTATACTATACCCTATTCTAATGAGCATGTAACCTTATTGAAAATACTCATTCCTGGAATCTAGGAGATCCTAGTATCAATCCATATATGGAATATGTACTATTATAGTACTATGTAGACAGTGTCATAGAAAATGATACAAAAATGTAGTGTTGCAGGCCTGATGCAGGAAGAAAGTGAAATAGCCATGATGTAAGAACTATGATGTTTTCCTGACATTGAACTCATATTTTGGTAATGTTATTGGAATTAATACCCATTGGTAACATGTTCCTTGTACTAAAAAATAAGGCTTAATGGGTGGGTTGTCCCTTTACGGTGGGTTATGTTTTTCCTTTATTGCAGGTGTCTGTGGTGTGTGTGTGGGTTTGATTGTAATTTCACCCATAACACAATATATAATTATTAAACCATATTAAAATTAAAAACGAATGTTGAAATAAAAGGATGGAGTTGTTTTGTAGAATAAATTTACCAATTTTATTTGGTTATAAGAATTATGAAACATCTATTCTTTTTATTTTAATTTTTTTAAAAATATATGTATTCAATAAAAAAATAGTTCTGAACACCAAACATTTTATATTTTTGGGGTTTATAAAACGTTAAAATTATTATTCAACCCTTCTATGAATTTTTATTGAATGAATTTCATAATTTTATGAATGTTTTAGGAGAAATTTATGGAAATAATATGTTTTAGTGGAATTTGTTTTGATAAATAATGAGTTTAATGTTTATAGAAAATATTATAATTGTCTTGATAAAATTATAGATTTAAATATTCATTAATGAAATTGTAATAATAGGTTAATAACATTTTTATACTAAATAACAAAAAAATATGTTTTGAATATAGTTGTAAATATAATATATAATGATTAATTTTATTTTAATGATTTCATTCATATTATTTGGATAATTATTTAACTATATAGTCTATAAACCAAAAAACTGGATGTTGGGTGAAAACCCATTGCATTTCGAAAGGCGATGGGCCAGAAACCCATCACTGAAAAATGATAAGTGTTTTAGAGTTTCAGTTATTTTACATGATATCCTGGTTAATATGTCATTTTATTTGTTAAAATATTTTTAAAATTAATATTATTGATTCCCCAATGTTAATAAATTATTGATTTAGATAATACTTTATCAACCATACTACTTTTGGAAAATATAAATAGACCAATGGAATGACTTTTAAGACTATTATGGATCTAACAATCTATTTTAAGTTGATATTTGTGATTCAAGCATAAAAAAATTTTTATTTTTATTTCATGGAATAAGAAAATAATTATAAACATTTTAAATAATAACCAAAGGATGAAATAGAAATCATAAAATATAAATTCATAATGTAAGTATATTTTATTATATTATTAGATTGTAAAAAATTCCTCAACATTAGGAAAATGATCTTGAAATTGAATTCTATTTTATTTCCATAATGTTTAAAATATAAATGACCAAATCATAGCTAATAGATTTTTTATTTAGTGCCGTTTAATATTCCATAGAACATTATCTTTCTTGTGATCAATTCAATCAATAAAAATCTATAAATAGTTTCACTTTTCCTCCTTGTACATATATTCACAAGCTTATAAGATACTAAAACATAGAAACCGAGGTATGTATTATTCTATACAACTTTTTTTTTTCATTTTCACTATTATTAAGAGGATTGTTTTATTAATCATTTTATTATTTATTTTTTAAATATGTTTTAGATAACAAACCCTTGTTTAAAATGATCATGTTTAAATTATGAGGAATAAATTTGTTTAAAGTAGGGAGAATGTGAATCCCTACAATAGTAAACGAATAACATCTTATTCAATTGAGAATGTGACATATAATAAAAAGTCTAGAGGGGAATATAACAGCGAATGAAATTATGATATATTTGATTTTTCAAATAAATTTAATATATTATATAGAATTAAATTAACACAACACCATGTTAACTGATGTTACATGTATGTCCGAGTTTCATCGATAACTTATGATGCACACAAGGCTGAGTCTTACCGACTAACCAAGTATTATTTATATTATTAGCTAATATGAGAGTGATTTTATATATATAATAATGGAGTGAATGGATATGATTTACTAAACTATGAAAATATATATTAGACACATTTATTTTAGATCCCTTTTTAATATAAACAATAATAGTAGTCATTTAAAAATAATTTTTTTGGAAAACTATATTTTCCTAAAAGATGAATTAGTTGTGGTTAGAGAACAAAATTTAATATTTATTTTAACAATTTTCTAAATTATAAATGAAATAATAAAATAAATTATAATATAATAAAAAAAATATATTAGGGTGAATTTTTATATCATTATATGTAGAATATTTTTTTGATTAATTGTGAAAAAATACCAAATTTTAATGGAAAAGCGCCATTTTGTCTAAGTAATTAATAATGTACAATTATATTATCAATTGGTTTTAAAAACATAATATTAAAACTATAAATATAATAACACAATTCCATTATTTTTAATCATTTTCAAATTTAGTTTTTATAAAAAACTATTTTCATTCTTTGATTAGTTTCACATTAAAACCAATTTTCCTCTCTATATTTGCAGAATTAACATTATTTTTATTTATTCAACTTTACTACATTTAATTAATAAAAAAAGGAACAAATATTTGTTAAAATAATCATAATCTATAATTTATAATATATGAAATGTAATGTTTTTCCAAAATTACTAGTGAAATAAATTAAAATTAATAACATCATTTTTGATAAAAACATATAAACATTGTTGTTATACAATAACTATAATTCTTACAAATGCACCAGAACTATTTCAAACCACATTGGATGGGAAAATTTTGAAATTATACCTTCTATAGTTGATAATGAAGAAATATATTGAACTTTTTCAATTGAAAAATATTCCGATGGAATTCACACTTTCATAATATTATATGTCTGATGGTCACCCCACTTATAGAAGGACACCCTCTATCATAAACATATTACACAATAAAAAAATTGGCATGGAAATGAAATACCCAAATCACTTCAATAATTACATCATATAATATTATAAGCCTAATTTTGGTATGAAAGCTATCCTTTTAATGTTTTAGTTCAAAACTAGTTAGGATATCTGAAAAAAAGTAATGCTTATCTAAAATAATTTTAATTTTATTTCCTTCTCCACATTTGTTCGATCATATTGTACTATGATTATATAATAAAAATTTATCTAAAATATATTTTTATATTTTTTATATTTTGTTTACGAACATAAAAAAATTTCTTCCATAAAATTGGTTTTTAAATCATTGCTCTTATCTATGACAGACTACCTCCTTGCAAACTGATATTATTTGTTTTTACATTAAAACATTTAAATGAATGAAATAATGGTGGATTTATAGTTTATTTATGATATATATTTTATAGAAAATTTATAATTATTTTATTTATTATAATAAATATACCTTAATTCATAGCATTTTCTGATAACATGATATCATCACTCATGTGTATGGCGAACCACCACCTCACGAAATGTTGTGATCCTTTCACACATAACCTGAAATATATAAAGGATGGCTTTAATATTCATATGTTATATATATGAAATTAAAATGACAATTTAATGATAATATATATATATATATATCATTTTCTTTTAGTACCATTAATATGATAAGAAAATTGAAGCATTTTTTGTACGTATGTACGACCTACTATCTCCATGAACAATGTATTTCATTTTATATCACCTATTTTTTTATTAAATTAATATATAATGAATATATATGATATTTAAATCATTTTTTACATATAGAAATTATTATTTCATTATCAATGTCAAAGGAAAATAATTGATAACATGTCAAAACATTTAATAAAAAATAATGGAATTAACACTAGAAAAATAAAAAATGAGTAATTATTTACAAATGGGTGATATGATGTTATAAATGAATAATATATGAGATCATAACTATTAATATTGTTTCTTATATATTAATAAAATATTTCAAATATGTAAACCAGATGTGAATTCATTTAAGAGAATATGAAAGTGTGTTGGAAGGGTTTTTATCTCAATATCCTTTCAATGAGAATTATTATAATTTTATTCATATAATTAAATTTATATGGTATATATTCTTCCCAATGACATTTAATTACAATAAAAAATCATTATTAATGGTATTTTTTGTTTCAATTTTCATCATTTATTATAAGGGGATTTTAATTGTATATTATAAAATGGTAGGAAAATTCAAAACTCAATTTATTTTTATTGGGTTATAATACTTCTTCTTTATCATTAATATTTTATGATTATGTGTATAACTAATTTTTACTATAATTTTTTTATTTAGTAATATTTATTTTCATTTAAATTTCATATATATGATTTATTGAAGGATTAATTCTCAATTCAATGTTAGGATCATTTTAAGGGATTATTTCATAATTCCCTTCTAATCAAGATTTTTTATTATTTTATTTAGATTAAAGAAAATTATATTACCATGATTCAATAAAACATGTATTTTAACTCTAATAAGTTTATTAATTATATTCTCAAAGTTTTCATAACCTTTTCCAACTCTTTGGTTATTAAGATAATTATGAAAAAATTTAAAAATCTGGCATCAGTTCTCATTTCGATCAAAAATCATTTTTTACTATCCATGTTCTATAAATATATTTCTTGAACAATATTTTTTATCCTCATAAACATTATTTATTAAAATATGTTTTCAATATTATTTTTCAAAAAAATCCCAAGGAATCTTCTTCAGTCTTTCAAAATTATGTTTTTTTGAAATCATTTTACCATATAAAAATAATTTTACTTATGTAATGTACTTAATAACCCACTAATATGAACTTAATTTATTGAAATAATTATTAAAATTTAATGATATTATATTTAAAGAATATTTTTTAGAATTGATATTAATTGATATAGATTTTCCAAATAAATAAAATTGAAAATGATATTTTTCTCAATAATTGTATTTATGAAATTTTTATTTCATCTAAAACAAAAACCATTATTCTTACATAAATGGATATAGCTTATAATTATACAATATTTATTCTTTTTATTGATGTGTTATGGTTATTTTATAATGTATATTATTTACATTGACATACTTTTAAATATTTTAGTCATTAACTATTACTTGAGTTATTCACATTGTATTGATCATTAAACATTAAATTAACCATAAATATCTATATAAATTACCATGGATATGAATATTTACTAAGTGTATTATAAATTTAAAATTTTAATTTAATTGGAACATTATATTATTAACTATAGAAATATTGATAAATTAATATCCTCTAATAAATTTTGATATTTAATAATTTGTGAATTAAATATATTATTTGATATATCAGGTATTCATTGTACATACTATAAATGGGATTGAGAGTGGTTAATCAAATATAATTGATGAATCATACATTTCATGAGATGAATCAATTGTTGAGCCTAAGATAAAAGGGTTTCCACCATGTTTGTTTTAAACTATTTAGAGTAACAATCATGATGTGAAAGGTATAATGTGAATGGGAGAGATGACATACAATAATTTATACTTTCCATCATTATATATTCTGTTACATTGATCTAGGATATTACCACAATAACAGTATCAATGGAAGAATATAATTCTATGATATTTAAATAGAATAAATAAATATTATTTACTTTTCCATCACTATTATTCTTTATCCAGTTATGATAGTTTTGTTTCATATGAAATGGAGTATTTGTTTAGTTATTTAAAATTCTATATTTTTATGTACTTATTTCTTAGTTTATTGATTACATAACATGTTTGTTTGGTTATAAGAATTTCCACTATTCTCATGGATTTATTAATGATTTCACTTTTGTTGACACATTCTTGGAATATTAGATCATTATAAATCTATCCCCCTTTCCCCAATATTCGATTAATATTACTATGACTAATATTTATGTATATGGTAAATGGAATTAAGTTAATTTGATCAAAAAATAATAAAAAATATTTAATTTTTGTGATCAATTTTTATTTAATACCCATGGATATATCTATTTTCATGAGATTACTAAACTATTTATTAATTTAGGACATGATTCCTTGAAAATTATTCGAATTTAATTGTACCAGGAACTTTCTATAAGAATATGTGGTTTGGATCACTACACCTTTTCACCAACATCAAAATTATAGATCATGTCAAGAATTATTAGCCTAACTTTTCTGGAGATATTGTTCCCCCATTTTGTGTTTTTCAATACCTATTACATTATAGTGAATTAAATAAATTACTTAAAGCATTAATAGCATTTTTATCCAACTTAATTCCATACCATTT
Organism: Viscum album; assembly: GCA_963277665.1. NCBI lineage: Eukaryota > Viridiplantae > Streptophyta > Magnoliopsida > Santalales > Viscaceae > Viscum > Viscum album. The sequence continues at coordinate 2,069,399,791 of OY728160.1, forward strand.
ATTGCAATTCTTTTCATATTGGTCATTTTAAGGATCGATTTTAATAATCATGTGAATGCTATTGTTTTACAAAAATTAAATTATATGAATTTGTTGATCAAAAAAATATTTCAATTAAAAATGTAATGATATAAACAAATACACTTGGGTTTGAATTATTCCATATGATATGCTATTTATTTAAAGATGATATGAAATTTTTACACATAACTCTCTACCATGAACATGTTGAGGACATCACTAGAACATTAAGGGAATATTCAGAACCCAATCAAAAACAGTGTAATGTTGTACTCAATGTAAAATTACCACTTCTTTAATATATATTCTATAATTCAATTAAAAATAAAAATAATTTATTATAATAATAATATTTAATGTCATAGTAAGTTGATCAACTATAACTCATAAAGCATTTTTTCCATTATAAGTTTTAGGTACTTTAATGAAAAAAACAAGATGATGTGTTCTTATTTTGATTATAGTGAAGGTCAATTTTGTAACATCCCATTAGACTAGTGTCTAAAAAAAATAAATTTATAACATACCAAGAATTGAGATACATACTTTATAAACTCTCTCTTTATGAAAAACCCCCATAAAAACTCTCCAAATTCATTATAAATATTCATACATCCGAGATGAATATGGAATAAAGAACTATGAGACTCCTCTAACAAGGCCATCAAATATGTTATAGATAAAACACATTCATGCTTCTGGAATTTCATCCTTCAATCATAGTCCTGGAAAATCATAGGAACTTTATTAACCATCATTTATATATATATATATCATCCTTTTCAATTTTATAAATCAATAAATGGATAAATATTTGAACATTAAATTGTTGTAGATAATATTTCTACCCTTCCCTCTATGTACCTATATATATCCTTTGTAAATGTTGATATATTATATTTTTATCCTGATCATCGTTAAATAGAGTGATACTTTTTACTCAATGAATCAGTCCACTGGTTATATTTCCAATTGTGATGCTATAGTGAGCTATCAAAATCGTTAATTCGATCTGAAAATATTCTTTGGTGCATGATAAAATCTTTTTTTCATATAATATTTCAAATTTTATGATAATTTTATATATCACTCTTTTCATGTAATTATAATTCCGCCATATCATTAATGAAAAAACTATCCTAGGAAAAAAAATTAGAGTTAAGAATTTATTCTCATGAACTATTAATTGTAATGAGGCATATAAATAAATATTTAATTTTGAATAATAATGAATCCAAACACAGAATTGTATTCATCACAATATATTAAAAAACATCTCCATGTTTTGGTAATGTAAGGATATGTGCACTGAATAATATTTTGTTTAGTTCCTTGAAATTTTTATCTCATTATTTTTTCTAAAGGAAATCACCTCCCATCCAATATAACAAGGTGAAAAGATGTTGTGTTCAACAAAAATACACCAAAAACTAGTGAAAATTTCCATCCAAATCAATATAATAATGGATTCTAGTCATAATGGTTGATTTTATCCTACATTAAATAACCATAATCTTTGTAATATCCACATATATATCATCAAATGATATTTTATGACCCAAAAAAGTATTGTTTTGATGCAAAATATTAAAAAATAGAAATTTTTTCATACAACTACTCTTTCTTCAGGGTCTTTAGTACATTTCTCATCTAATACACATTATCATTATTTCACAATGTGTAGATAATAATTTCTTATATAAATTATACCATAATATGTTCAATGTAATATCTTAATACATTATTCCTTGTATATATAAAGATTGGGAGGGAATTAATAAGGTGAAAATAATCATTGTATACTCATAGATTCCATACCGAGTATGTAATATTGTATTCAGCATATCCTCTTTGTTGATGCTTAATTAGTGATATTTTGAATGATGGTCAAATTTATAAAATTATTCATCTCCATGTAATTGATCAAAAATTTTATCAATTTGGGGTAGATCATATTTCTTCTTGATTTTGATATAATTAAACTCCAAATAATCAATTAAAAGTTGTGTCGATCCATTTTTCTGTTATGAATATAGAATTCGTGCACCACAAAGTGAAATAATTGGATGAATTAATCATTTATCATTATCCTCCTTTAGTATCTTATTAAATTCATACAACCCATTCATGGGAATTCATTCAGAATTTTTTAAAATATATTGGAACAATTATATTAGTTTTATATATATTTTTGGGATGATCATCCTGATTCATATCATGAAAAATTTATATGCTCATGAACAAGATATTTTTCATTATATTTCCCAAAACAGTCAATTACTGAGGAATAAAATAATATCACTATACATTACTATTGGGTTTCATCCATTGATTGATATAAATAATAATAGTGTGAGAAATAATATTCATAGTGGGAAGTGCAATAGACATGAAACATTATTTGTAAAATTTTCAATCAAGAAACCTTATTTAAAACCCATGATACATAATTTCATCCTAGGTTATTCATGGTAATCATATTTTCAATTCCATTATGATAGTTCTTGAAGAAAAATTCAATTAACTAAATCATATCACCTAACAGTTTCAAAACAATTGAACATTAATCCCATATTGATGTACTAGGTAATGCTCCACTCAAGCCCAATCCATTGTTTTTATAGTTATTACCAATTGATACATCTATTCTATAACTATGACCACATGTAGAATCGTTCTATGGATGTATTTCTTGTTAATCCACAAAATATATTTATTCCAAAAACATTAGTATGATTCCCTATACATATGATTATCCTAGGGTTTCTCACTATTTGTTTATCATAATATATTCTAATTATTAACTAAACCTTTAAACCGATACAAAAAATACTGACCATGGATTTTCATATATAGATATCACATCATTTTTTGGTATATTCACTACATTACAAAAACATACACATGAGTAATGTAATTGTATAGTGACATAGGAAAATTAGATAAATAATAAACTAGTTCATAATAGTTTTAAATCATATCCCACTTATGTCCCCAGAAATATCATACATCTTATACATATTTCACGTAATACATATCATCATAACCTATGGATATGAAAAATAAGAAACAATGAACATAGAATCTTAGTTAGGGTAAAAAAATGAAATAAGAAAACAAAACATGATAGCAATGAAAAGAGACCGTGGTCCAATCATATAAAAACCATAACCATTATATAAAATATCAAATGTTGATTCATGGAATAAATAATGGTGGATCAAAATATATGAATCATAACAAAAATAATGAACATGATCTATGAGATATTATCGTTGAAATATGACATGGAATTGAGGAATATACCTAATAATATAAAAATATTTCGATAATAGTTAGTTCTAAATTAAAAGGATATTGTAATGGAACAGATTAACTACTCAAACTATAATAGTAATCATAGTTAACTACAATACTATCAAATTGTACATAATCACTTACAAAAATGGGTTAAATATTCATTCCAATTCTTTTTATTTTTTGATAATTCAATCATTAGCCAATAAATTGGGTGGTAGATATGGGTCCCACCGATAACTAACAACAATCATAAATTTATGTTAAAAATATTATAAATAATTCATCAAATCAAATCCCATGAAATGAATGTGTTTCATAAATAATTAATTGTATCATAATTTTATAAATGAATTATGATCCATAAACATATTTTAATTATAAAAAACACATCCACATAATTAATAAATATGGTATCATTGGTTATTATCCCCATTAAATTTTATGTAACATAATATTTTATCATCTTAGATATAAATTTATATTGAAATAATAATCGCATGGTTTCTTTCTTGATAAGAAATTCCATTCTATAAAAATAACATTTTCAAAACAAGATATTAAAAAAATATTAAGTAAATATTATTCCTTGAACATAAAATTTAAATTTTAGAATGGGATCTCTAAAATAATTAGTGGTTTTTATGGTGGGAAATATTTTTCAGGACATACATGTTAAAATAATTATTCCTTTCACATTTTCAATACAATCGAAACATACCATGTTTGGAAAAAAAATGATAATTACTTATAAAAAATTCTGTAGATAATTTATAAAATGGGAAAAAAATTATTCTTAAATCATTTGGATAATGTAAAATCAATTTTTAAATATATATATGTATATATAATAATTAATGGGAAAAATTGTTTTGTTAGGTAAAAGATACATAAAGTCAGATGTAAATAATAAAATTTAATTTGAATTGTGAGTATCTAAAGGATGTAATATGATGGGAAAAAATTTATTCTTAATTAATAAATATAATAGAATAAAAATAATGAGGTTAACGATACCTCTATCATAGTATCTATTTATCGAATTCTTAATCAAAAAAATATCGATAAACAATGACATTAAAAAATACTACTATTACAACATTGGTAAATATTTAATTTCATCCACTAATATAGAATAAAACAAAATTAACCTTTTAAAATAATAAATACAGGTATATTAATGTTATTAAATAATAAATTCTATATAAATATTTTTTTATAAAAAATATAGGTTCATAACATAAAATATGTCTCAAAGAAGGTAAATTCAAATAAATAACTGTTACTGTAAGTCTCAACATTGTTGTTTCAAGTTTTAAGATCATTTATATTTAATATAAAAATATTATACTTCTATTATATAATTATAATATAATTTTTATACCATTTCCGATTTACATATCGCTTTTTAATACCCATTTATCAATTATACCTTCTTTAAATCATGTATCAGTTAATTGCTGTTTTGTTTTTCATGTATGTATTGGTTATGTATTTTTTATTATTTTAGATTGACCATGGTTTTATTGTCTAAAATATATTAATAATGGGATAAATATAATATATATTAATAATATATTAATTTAGATTAATCCATTAATCTTATATATAAAAAATGAGTTACATAATTATTGGAGATGGAATGTCGTACGTACATATGAATGTTGATTCCATTGTAACGATTTATCAAATGAAACAAAGGTATATAATATATGACCATTAAAAATTAGTTTTTATATAAATTATATCACTTATATTTATTAAATTTATCCTCCATTAACCTACATTTAACTAATATGTAAAAAATGAAAAACATTATTTTGTGAGAAGGTAGTCCTCCGTACACACGAATGGAATTATCATTAGTTCAGTGGGTGTTGAGGTAATAAAATTTATGATATAATTATATGAAATATATTTTTATATTTTATTAAAATCATATATCAACATAAACATAATCATGATTCTGTTACATGTAAATCATTTATGGAAAATTTATTTCATCGCTTCTTGGTGTGGCAGTCTGCCATAGACGTGATCAATATTATCATATTTTCAAAAGAATGGAAAGATTGAAGGTATATGTGAAATTATATTTATATAATAACAACTTTATAACAGATAATATATTTTATAATGAGTAAATCATTAAATATATAAACAAAAAGTGGTGATGGGAACAAACTATGTCGGTTTAAGAGGTAGTAGTACGTCGTACACCTCATCAAGAGTTTTGTTATATATTTGAGGGAGGATGATTTGTTTTTAGATCAAGGACATGACATAAAAAATATATTTATATGGAATATTTTTTTTATTATATATATATGATTTAATTATATTTGGAGTGGTGGAAGCATAAATAAAATAATGTGCTCCATTAAGGATGATACCTCTTCTTTAGACATCATCTTTAGGTTTTCAAGAGAAAATTTCCTAGGAATGATTTATAATCAAATCAAGGATTATAGAATTATTTTATGTAATAAAATAATATACTTGTTTATTTACAAGATTAAACAATGGGTTTTGTATTTGTGAAGGGGAAAGGAGGGGGGGTGTCCATTTATAAGTGGGGGAGAGGGTAAAAATTAAATTTTTGAAAATAATACTGTGTAACAATGCCTTGAAAATGAAAAAAGGATCCAAAATGTGTCATTATCAAACATTAGAGGTTTTGATTATGAAATATATCCATAAAATTAGTGTTGTGAAATTTTATAATTCATATTATACTTCTCATTATCGTTTAACCCCAAGTAAACCTCTTTTAAACTTAACAGAAATGAATAATTATTACTAATTTCATTATTCATTACTCTAAAACATTAATTAGACCATATTATATAATATTAATTATAATAATTGAAACTATTGAATCAAATTTCTAAATTTTATTCATATTAATGGAATATTTTAATTTTAAATTAATCATGTAGACATGATGAAAAAATTGTTTTCCAAAGAGAAATTATTCTAAAGTTGAAAATGGGATTCTATAAGAAATCATTATGAAATCTAATATAATGAAATATATTGTATTAATTATAATATATTTGAACTAATATTAATTTAAAATACTTTTTCACATTACAAATCCTTACAAAATCATTAAATGAAATGATAGTTTTCAATAAAATATTTTTTCATTCACTATTCATTGAAAATAAATTGTGTTATGGGAAAACCCAAAAATTAACCCTTATATAGTTTTTAGATGTTGATTTTTAAATAAATGTTCATTTTTTCCCATAAAATTTCTATTACATAAGAACTTTTAAAATATTTTTTTTCGTATTCATACAACCATGATCAACGACTATGTCATAACAACCTAGTTAAATAGTAAATATTTATTTTATTATGAATTATTATAACTCTACGATGGGTGTAGATAATGATATTAAAATAAATTTATTCAATAAAAATCATAAAATATTTGGGGTTTACAAATGTGGTCCCATGAATCATCACATTTATATTTTTCAGAATTTAATAATTCCAGAAACTCAATTTTTCATAATTCTTAATCGCACGATTTTTTATTAATGAAAATATCATATTCATTATGATATAGTACATATTTATATTACCACATTAATTTTTCTATAAAAAATATCATACATATCCTAAAATTAGAGAGACAATTCAAGACATTCCGTATGGGGTCGATATTCTCTAAAATTATATAAACTCAAATTATTTGGCATAAAATTTTTTTATTTTATTCAGGTAATATCTCTTTTTTATAGGTAAATCATCACACATATGAAAAAAAATTCATCTATTTAGAAAATATGTTTTATGGTGTTATCAAATCCTAGAAATGACTAACATGTTTCTTACATTCTAATTAAATATCATATATTTTATGAATTTTTCTCTTTTAAAAATTTAGTACAATCAAATAACATATAGGCTATTTAAAAATATCATATTGGAGTATCATGTAACTTAATTCACCTACATGTTTGAAACATATCATATTTACTACAACAACAACATCCACATACATAAAATAACATGTGTATGATTAAAGGCATTATTATTTTCAAAACCCTTAGTACCAAGATAGAAATTCAATATTTTATTCATTTTAATTCTATGTCACTTCAAAAAATCTAATGGCATTTTAAAAAATCTAAATTCACGTTATAGTAGCTCTAAATATTATTTTGAATTATTAAAATCATTAAAATTAAAATTTGCCATCTTCCATGGGCTTCAAACATATCCATTATTCAAAATATCAAAATTAATAAACTCATCGACCTTCTAAGATTTAATCTCTACATTATTATTCACTCACCATTATCTAAAGTATTAATATAGATAATATAAAAATATATAAACAAGATATACATTTATTGATTAATCAAACCATATATAATATTTTTAATATTTTATAATAAATTTTTTTTATCTTCATGGTTTTATCTTCTTATCAAAATTTATATTACAATGAAACAAATGTATATAGTTTTTATCCATGATTTTGCACTATTAGATGGCACAATGTTCAGCCTAATGATTTACTAATGTGGTATCCAGTACTAGAATTATTACTGACTAGTATTCATAGTTTGTATCAAATTTGATTTTTAATTACCCAGTAGAGTGTGCTATTTTTCACCACATCTCATGGATGTATACTAAAACTCAAAACCATAGATTTTTAATATTTCATCATTACACATTCAGGTACTCAAAAATAAAAAATATTATATGAAATAAATTAAACATATACCTATGGAACATAAATTATACCTTTTTATTTTTTAATTTCCAGTTTAATCGATATGGAAATGTAATTCATCTCCCCCAAATTGTGAATAAATTCATATATAAGAAATTAAAACTCCCCCACAGAAACAATAGGGAAATTGTGAGTATTGTTTTCCTCCCCATTTTAAATCTTATCATTTTAGAGGGAATTATGTGTCTCCTCAAACAAACTCTTCTAATTTTAAGAAATTCAACTAATCACTATGTTCTTATACATCATCCATGTTAAAAATTTAACCCTTGAGTGAAGGGTGGTACCTCATTATCCTTGAAATGTTCTATTAAATCATCAAATATAATTATAAGTATGATAACCCATTTTAGGAAATAGGAGATATATGTTTTTTAAATTATTTACCCTATTTCCATCACAATGTGATTCCAAATATATCATACACTTCATTTTGGATAATAATTCAAATTTTCTTGAATTTTGAAAACAACATCTTCAATTAGACACACACATAAAAAATTTTAAATATGTTGGTATTTCGATCCTATTAATTTATATTATAATTCAACCTCAATAAACATAACTTAAAAGTTATTAAAACTATAACGAGAGAATGAAAATATTACCTCATCCCTCATATTCCATTTAATATATTTAGGATTCTATATTTTATATAAATTATATATATCTGACTAACATGGATCTTGTTGATAGATCCATCAAAATCAGATAACTGTGACCTTTAATCATCTTTAATTTCCAGTTATGAGGTTTGAGATAATATATTATATGAATAATGAGGAATTTACTAGATTAATTAGCTAAATTAGAGGGAAAAAATATTTTCTTAACCAGAAACTCCAAAATATTCATAAACATCGTTATTCTTGATTTATTATTTACATTATAATTCAATTCCCAATTGGGTATCATGGAATCATTATATTTTTTATCTTTTATTCCCAGAAGAAATTTTTATCCTAACATTTTTATATTATATTAAATAAACTATTTTCATCTTGATGTAATATAATTTTATATTTTTACTAGTATTGCAAAATGGTTAATAAATCATTAGGTTTAATCTCATACATCAAATTGAGTATTTTTCACATTTCTAGTAGTATTATTTTTAGAACATTAATTCATTGGTTCTTCCATTATATATTATAATTATGAATGGAAAAAAATCATATATCTAACTGTAATTTATCATGGTGGGTTTCACCTTCTACACATATCATCATTTTCCTCGATTAGATCTATTTTATAATCTATTTAACCTCTTATATTTATGTGAAAATAATCATACATATAAATTTATCTCTATATTCGATTGATTCCCTTAAATATTCCATATATTACATTTAATTCATGATATTAATTGATTTTTTTAATTTTCCATGATTTAGACTCCTTTTCAAAGAAGAATCATTTATTTCTCATAAATTTTTATCCCTAAATATACCCTTCTTATTCCTTCATTGAGGTACCCATAATCATTGATTTGGATCATATGAATTAAATTCTTCTTTTAAATAATTTCATAAATTTTTTATGTATTTATTCTTTGATAAACTGTTAATTTACCTTCCTAGATGCCACTATTTTTTTTCCTCGTACCAGTCACCTATATGGCCTCCATCACACCTCCCCAAAGGCCCATGTCTACCAACTAGAAATAAGAGATTATGTTGATATAGTCGCTTGGATATACCAATTTATCATTGTAAACAAAAAGAAGAAATAAAGAATCATCCATGATATTAATAATAAACTGATGGAGTAGTAAATAAAATTAAATAAAAGCATGGTGTAATGAAAGATGAAATTCCGTAATTTCCAAAATAGCCATCTCATACATACAAAAGTGGTGACCCATTGGTATGACCACACAAGAATCAGTTCAGTGTGGAAACTAACAAAATGGAATAGGCATTTCCTACTAAAATAGCAATAATCCAAACAAACGGTCTCCAAGGCATTATCATGGTACTGAAGAATTAATAAAATAATAAAAAATAGAATATCCACATAAAAATTTGTCTTTGGGAGTCAACCCTATCCATCATGGAATCTATGATTAAATAAAATTGATGGTAGAAGGACTACACACATAGGTTTTGATATAGTGTGTGAAATAATATCAGTCATTCAAACAATTAATGAATCTCTATATCTTATTTAATATGTACATAATCATTATATTTTCTCATCTTATCCAAGGAACAACTAGAAATTATAATTAAAATAAATAATGTGAAACAATTGTTGAACCGTGGGTCCACAACCCCATTCAACTGAACATTATGCGATTATAGGTATTTAAAAATTTTAGAGTATATATATATATATATATTCATATATATATAGTAATAAGGTAAAAAATAACATTAATCAATATAATTCAGTCATTTGGGTTGTAAACTCAATCATCTGGACAATCTATGAAAAGGGAATTATTTTAGGTTTTATATACATCATTTGATTATAATTAAGCCTATATGGATATCTGTAATCTTGATAAAAAATACATACATTGGCCAGAAATGGAAATATATTTGAGAAAGACATGTTACTATAGTGTAATATATGTCCTATCCCTGGGATCACTCTTAATCTCCATCAGTCAGTATAATAAATAATTACAGGTAAAATCCATACATCTTGAGAATGGCCATTGGGATGTATTCCATACCACTAAATCCAGTTAAATACATTTAAATTTCTACATCCAAGGTCCCAAACTAAATTAAATCCCAACAATATGACTCAAGTAATCCCAAAGGGTATAACCCTTAGGATATCAATAAGGAATTCTATCTAAATTGAAGTATATGATCTGTATCCATTAAAATAAATGGATCAACCACACACTCCATGAAATTTATAGAGAGATCAGTGATTGTTCATCCACCTAAACATAGAGATAATCATAGGAATAAATCGAGGAGAGAATAATAAAAAATAAAGAATATCTCATAATATAGAGTGGTGCATCATGTCAAACTATACTAATGAAGGATAGGGAGTGTCATGTCGAACATCTTGTCATGTAATGATAAAAATCTAGTTTGCAAGAAGTATATCTGGAAATGACAATAAAATAAATATCAGAATATGGATCCCATGTAGTGTGTCTATGAATTGATGTTAAATAGTGCACCACATTCGGATCAATTTCCCTAATTCCCAGAAGCACGATTGGAATCCATAAATGCATTAATATTAACTAAATGATGTATAATTAAATGAGTGGTGTTGATCATATATTGAGGCCCTCCCATAATATCACATCATATCCTGATAACATGTCGTTATGGATTCTATTGTGACCAATATTTCCATCTCTAACAAAACCTAAGGTACTACCTCTGGGTCGGTCACATACTAGGGAACCCAGTGGGTCCCTTATGTTAATACATAGGAGAAGAATCATACTTGGGATCCTCTATGTCTATAGATAAAAAAAATTAATCACCCATGGGATCCACTAATGTTGAATATTATTAAATTACCCATACTCAGGATCCAAAATAGTGAAGGAAGAAGATGTAATCCTACATGGGATCCTTGAACAATATGTAAACAGATCCATCCTACCTATGATCCACATATAGTGTAATCATGAAGAGGAATTTTAATTAGTATATTCTTAGTTAAAACATAATCAAATTCATCATATATGAGGTTAATTGAAACATTAAATGTATAGAGTAATCCCTTTGTAAATCTTAAGAGAATAATTAATAAATTTTAAAAAATCATACTCAAGAGCATGTAGGATAAATTATATTATAATTACATCCCTCAGGGCAACGTTGGTTATGAAGGACATCACTAGCTAATAGCCAACCATTAACATTACCTAATGGGAAGGGAAATTTAATAAATATTATATATATTGAGTCATATAACATCATATAAATATGGTATTATTATTATGATATGATAAAAAATAATTATTGGTGTAATCATCTATCCATTATATGTAATTCAACCCCAAATTTCATATCGGAGTTCTATAATAGTTCCACAGGATTCACCATCAAAATATATATTTATAAATAATTAAATTTTCCTAATTGTGTGTCCAATTATGACTATGGGTGTAAATTTATTGAAAACCCTATGAAGGGTACTAGGAGAGTAGTACATGTTTTGTATACCAAAGTAAATGGTGTGTACTCTTGAATTCCGGCATTGGAATGAACCATAGACAAACAAGGATTTTAAACCCAACTACCTATAGTTTATACCATGTACATGGGATGTACCCAACATGGATCACCTTCCCACGTACCTCACATGTCATGGTCATGTATTCTACCTTTCAATACACTTTTATATGACACAAAACCCACCTAGAGATTTATCGTGTACTTTACACAGCCAATCCCCTACATTTGATGTTTGGACTAGTATTTAGTCACATAGATTGTCATTAATAAATATAATATAGACACTATACATGAAATTAACTCCTAAAAATAACATTTTCCCCAAATGGGAAGACCACCAGGCATGTGTTCTTGAAATTCATCTCATGTGACCGAGAATTTTGTATGCTAATCTACTCAAATAATATAAAAACACCATTATTATACACAATATATTTATATGTCAATACTGAATGTTTTATTTGTAGTGATAATATTTATTTCAAAATAGAAATATATATATTTATTTCTATTTATGTAAAAACATACAAATTGTCCTATCATTGGGAAGTGTATGATGAAGCTTCTAATATTTTCATGCTTCATGAATGACACATGATGATCTTACAGCTCCCAAAAACCATGGTGGTGCCTCATTTCCTCACCCTATCTCTCATTATCTCCATCTACCGTTTCCTTTCTTAGTATCACAAACGATTGAGTCCCATTGGGTGTATTTGAGAATCCTACTAAGAAGAATAAAAAAGTAAATTTAGATAATGAAAATGGTGCCCCTTCTGTCCTTGAGTTACATACAAGAGTTTATGACTCGTGTAGGAAATACCCCTAATTATATACTCACGGGAAATAGTGAGATCACAATACAAGAATTTATTTAATATATATATAGAAATAAATATTTTCGAATAAATTATTATTTAATTAATTCAATTTTAATTATTAAATATTCTATGAATATTTGAATAGATCGAAATTATAGAAAACTTGTGTACTAGAGTGAACGCAATATTGAAATACCAACATATTAGTCAAAAAAATTATATGATATCATATAGTTTGGTAAAAATATTAATTTACCCCTTCCATGCATTAGAAATAAAACATTCAAATTTTCTCTCAATGTTCTATTTCAAAAAAATAGTGTATGTAAAATCTCTCCCCAATAACCCTTCTCATACATGAGAATACCTAGTGGTCTAAATATGTATGATCTATTAACAAGTATCTACAAATATTTTTATCTTTAAAATCAAATGATACACCTCAATACAATCAAAACACTTCCACCAAGAGTCATTTTCAACCACGATCAATCTAATACATCAAACCATAGATTTATCCTTATCATTACCCTTCAACATAACATGTACCTGTTTCTAGAGAATGGATTCCGTGAAAATGGTTGACATAAATGAAAATGACGATCACCACCCACAAGTTGACAATGGTGTACTCCACACAATATATCATACATTATATTAATCCTCTATCATAACCTCAACATGTTCCTTCCTCAAACTATAAATGATATTTAAAATAAAAGATGATCATCCTATAGATGGTGCTCACTTAGCATACTCAAAATGATGTTATGAAAGAGAACAATTTTACCTAACTAAGATTTCACAATGATTTAATAAATATGTCTATATATATCTCTTCAATCTATGCTCACATAAAATATTCTTCATAATAATTTACCAACTCATGAAACCTGGTATCCTTGAAATTAATTACAGGGTCCTCCCATTTTCTATCGTTCAAATAACACCGAGTAAATTATTGATAAATCTTCTACCAACAAGTGAATTTTCACACTATATCACAACTCCCATAAACTATTCTTTAATCACTTCATTTAAAACACCTTTCATCAACTCACTCATTGCCACTCCACAATTTATTAATTAATAGGTACCGTGTAGAACCAACACATAAAATTATAACCACACTCTTTCTCTCTTGATACATTTATTATATGAATTAGTTGAATAAAAAACATGGAACATCATTCTAATATTATATGATTATCCCATGAAAATCATCTTAAAAATACATCACCTGTCATATCACATTATTATTTCCACATCAGACTGAAAAAAAATCAGTAGCATAGATCTAAGAATAAGAAATAAAAGTACTAGTTAACAAGTACAAGAACATAAACATTTCAATCTATCAAATTTATCCATAATAAAAAATAAACCATTGTGATTTATAAAAAAGAAATCCATCATCCATCCAATATCACAAAATTAACATTGAACCTATCATCATTATTATAAAAACAGGTATATATCCAAGCTCACTACGTCTATAGGGATTGATCTACATAGATCAACCTCTCATGAAGGTTCCCCCTAATAATTATAAATGTTTGAATACTAAGGTATGAGTCATAAAAATAGCACCTCTAGGCCCCCACCTCTACCAACATATCATGGCTGGTAATAGGGTTACAAGAACAAACCACATATGCCAAATGTAACAACTATCAGTATGGTCACATTTCATGGAGAATCATCTATTCACCCATCATAAAATAAGGAAACTAATATTCATGTGGACATTCTATATTAGTATGTTTTTTAGTTAAAAAATTGACCTATGATTGTAAAAAAATGTCAATCGTCACCATAATAGTTCCTTAATCCACTTCAGGCTTCCTCATAAGGGACTAACCTCGAGAGTATCATGATATAACCATCTAATAAATAATAATAGACCATCACCCCAGAATTCGTATCTGGTAATACCCTATCAAGTCTTCATTCAACTTTAAATATTTAGGTTTTTATTGGAATTAAACAATTTTACCTGACTATATAACCGAATACAAATTTATTAGCTGTTGATGTTTACCTATAAAGGTCAATAATATTCACATAGAATCATCTCAATGATCTGAGATGTATCAAATTAATAGATATTTGATTAGTATATTGCCTTTCCAAACTATGAAGGAAAAAATATTACATGTTCTTAATAAAACATTAAATAATTAATCCAAGGAAACAAAACCCTATGAGGTTTTCTTCACTGGGAACTGTGTACCCTATCGACCGATTATGATCATTGTAACTCCTTTTCATTTGGAATGATTCAACATAGTAACTATCAAACACCTGACCATATATATATAGCCTTCCATTAGAATGAAATATATAATATATATGTATATTTACCCATTGGACTATTATTTCATAGGGAAACAATATAGAGGAAAAACCATTTTGGTTTTTGTTGAAATGCTTATTAATTAAACTATTTCATCATTAAAATCACACACTAGTTGGCATATAACATATTAAATCTACGTGAAAAATATAATAAATGAGATGCCTCTGGCATTTTCTAGAAAAGTGACAAAGTAAATCACTTAAGTTTTACAAATAGGTTGAGAACTAAAATCGAGAGTAAATCATAAACATTAAACAACAATTTCATCACTTAAATTGAAAATCATATGTATCTATAACATAACTAATTAGAACATAAATCATATTTCCCATGAAGTTATAAGTACATTCTAGAAAATTTGGTATTAACTCCCCATTCCATTATTCTTCACATGTTATGACACCTTCCTCATACACATGTCTACCATATTCAAAATAGTAATACAATATGAAAGTAACAAATTTGATTCTAATTTGTATCATCCCATCTTGGATTACACTAATCTGGTTCCCCAACTCGGTTCACCACAAGTCCTTAATCATGCATCCCAATATACAAGATGTCTATGGCTAGCAATGACGGACTCCTTTCTGGTAGTCAGTAGACCATTACATGTTATAACAGTAAGAAAATTGTACAAATTACCATATAGGATTCATATAAGTTATAATTGTGAAACTATTCACTAGCTCAATGCATCAATATTATTGGTGTAGTTATTTATTGATGGTGCGATAATGGTATGAAGTTGGTGGGTGGTGGTCTAAGGTAAATCAGTTGGTTTTTTTGTTCCCATTATTCCTGGTTTTTAAATTTTAATGGTGATTAATGGATCAACCATGATGTTATCCAAGGATATCTAAACCTATTTCCTAGGAATTAATGACGGAAAGTGTTATGAAAATCTTGATTTTGGATTCTATGATGATATTGAAAACTATGGAAATGGATGGGGAGAAGTGGAGGCAGATCCTTTGGGACCTGGACAAATATTGATATTCACATGTTGTATTTTAGGATTTAACATTTTGTGTGACTCAATAGTTATGGAAATTGGATTTAATATGGATCCCTGTATCACATGTCTTGTGACACTATCATACAACATTTCAACCCTTTTAGATGGACAATCATGAACATAAATGGTACATAGACCCGACTAGGAGTTCATTGGAATACCTTTATTAGCGTTTGGAGCAGTTTGTTTCTTTAGTTTGGATGAGTCTTGGTTGTGTTTGTTCCCTTGGTCCATTCACTAGAGGATTTCATGCAACACCACTTCCACATCAATGGATTATGTGACCCAATGTAGGATGATTCTTGAAAATAGTTCAGTGTGTCCCTCTGTGAGACTGGAGTGTGGCCATCTATAATATTTATTCCATAGGTGGGGATTGTGGAATTTTTGAGACCTCCTTCAGTAGGGTTTTGATCCACCACCTAGAAGGTTGTTTTAGAAGGGTTGGTGGTATAATTTAATACAATCCCATTTGTAGTGGGTTGATACATATTGGGTTACTAGTGTCCCCTAGTGGTTCAAGGCTGACCCCATATCATGGTATCAAGGTCTTATAAGACTACTAATCAATCATAGGAAGGGAATACTCGTCTTGACGACCTTTATTATTGTATATAGTGTAATCAGATATTAGGTAGTTGATTCTACCTGAATGAGTGCTTCATCGAGTGAAAGCATGTTCCTAGAAGATGGATGTGAGGGCCTAGTGGTATTGTGTCTATCCAAATTATATTTGGTCATTTTCATTTATACAATGACCATTATATACTTCTATTTATAAATATATATATTATTCATATTGTTTATTTTTTTGGGTTTTCGTTCTGGGTATTGTTATACTCTACCCCAAATGGGATCTCCCTACACATTTCATGTCTTTTGCAGGTGAAGTCCCATTTAACGGGGCCCTATGAAGATTCAGAGCTAGTAGAGCATAGATTGAGCTTGATATACTGAGTTGTTATCTAGGATATTTTATTTTATCTTGCTCTTTTACATTTTAAAATGTATTACTCATTAGATTTTTTTTGGTCTTGTATATACTCCTTTATTCGCTTTTAGTACATCAATGTTGTACTCTTGATATGAGATTATATATGTATGAATGCATTATTTTCAATTGTTTTACATTTTAGAATGTTTTTGGATTTGAAATGTGTTCATGTGTACCAATACATTCGGTTAATGTCTCTCATTTGTGGATATGACTACTTTACGTTAGTCTTTATTCAATGGACTATAGGTTCGACCCATCCAGGTTGGGCTATGATAAAAAATTTCATTGGATGATCAAAATTCAACCATATACTATTTTTATTTTAATTAACGTATACCAATAATAATTATATATAGATAGATTTAATTTTTATTTAAATCTTCTATGTAATTACAAGAGATTCATTTTTATCCCATATAAAAGGAAAACCATCATTTACCTTATTTATACCAATTTGATCCATTTATATTGACTAAAACAATTAAAAATATATATTAAACTTCCCTAAAATTTAATTCGATGTTTTTTCTTCATAGATGTCTACTTTGACGGTCCTTCAGAAAGGATCTAAATGAATTTTCATGATGAATAGGTAATCATCTTACTCAACCAAATTTATTTATTTCTTATTTTACCACATATAAAAATATGGTAGTGAAAACAAAATATCTTCTATATCCTCACTATAGAAAAAACATTATTTTTATTGTTAAAGCGACATTATCCACCCTATTTTCTAACAAATAAGATGTTGAAGTATCTCTCATGTGTTTATGTGGACTACTGCCTCTACATTGCAATAAAAATGATTTCCAAAAACATATTTTTCATATTGTTATTAAGATATGTTATATTTTTATAAATTATATTTTTTATATTATTAATCATCTATAATTATTAAATCACATCTTTCTTCTTACATTCTAATATATTAAAAAATGATATTTTCTCACATCTATATGGTCGGACATCCACGTATATGAAGCGATGTGATTAGTTCTCCATTTATTCATAACATGGTTAGTAATAAGTATTTCTTGAATAAATATATATTATATATTAAATATAATAATGTTTTTAAATGATAAATTTCTTTTACCTTCAGTTTTCAATCAATTTAAAACTGATATCATTGTTTATGCTTATGTATAAACTACCATTTATATGAATGGTATAATTTAATTATCTATGTATCCCTTTTTGAATGATTATAAATATGAGTATAATGAATATATATGTTATTTAGATGATAAATAATCTGTTGTAGATGATTGAACCATGATCATTGAATATTCATGAAATGTCTGGATTTTCTGCATATTTTTTAACTGTATGGAATTATTTTGAGACGACTTGATTTGAAAACACATTATTCAAAGGCTCGGTGAGCCAAAAATAGATGTTTTTTAACATTAATGAGTTCACTTATGTAATCATTCGTGCATGTTTTTTTAAACATTTGAATTGGTGATCGGATTCAAAATATGGGGGCACCGTTGAACTCAAAATGATGAGATCTGCAAAGAAAGGACATAATATCCACTGACAAGGGTCAAAAAAAAAGTTAATGGTTGGAAATTTCAGAAAAATAATAAAATAACATAAAAATATCACTGTTATTTTATGACCATTGAGTAAAGGACAACAGCGTTGTGGTTTGGTAATGAGGAACGTTAAATGAAACCTGTTAATTGCTTTGTATTTGTACTGCGTAATAACTAATTAATTAAAGTGTAATGATGCGGCGTTTCAACATAACAAAAGCATTGCGAAATGTCTCATTTATTAATAAGGATAATGCATTGGGGAGTTTGGAATTAAAACCTAGGGATTTTCTACAAAAACCATCAAGGATACTTTACAATCAGTATAATGTAAACAACATCGACGCACATCAAAAAATGATCCGGGAAGCAACGTACGCCTTTTACTTCTTGAACCATTACTGGTGGACAGATTCAATTTCAATCAAGGTAGGGGTTTGTTTTGGTTTATTATTTTCCCATTCCTCATTTTAAATGACGAATGCAGATCAAACCATGAATAGGTTGATCCACATATCATCTGTTATTATATGATGGTGATGTTACTTCGATTTCTATTTAGGATTCAATTTTTTTTCATCAAACATAAATCAAAAGCATCCCCGATTTTAAACTTCTAACGCAGAGGGTTTGGGATGACACAAACATGTCCCGACCCCCCCAATCATTGTGGGTTTTTCGTGGAAGATTTTTTAAATTGGAAGAATGGAATTCTTAAGAGATTAAAAGGGAATGCAATACACTATAAAGGCCATAGGTACAATCGGCCTGAAGAACAGACTACCAGATCGGACATGGTTATCTGTAGAGTGTTCTACTGGCACACTAGGATGATCACCGTAGCTGGCTAAGACTGCGATGGAGCCCAAGGACCACTGGCTATGTCAGTGGCCAGTGGAGGCGGACACGACTGGGTGGCCACATCGGTGGAGGGGTTTGTAGTCGCAGGCTGCCGGTCTAGGAGCTACTCATTCTTCAACCACATGTGGGTATCTAGGCCAATGATATTGGCCAGCTGTGTCACAACCTACATACATTATCTTGACCACTGCAGAGAAACATGCCCATGGAAAACTGCGGCATGAAAAAGGAGGTAGATGCAGCTTCCAGTCATGTCCTGAAGAGGAGTACTGGCCTACTAGAGGTGGACCAGGCAGGCCAGTGGGTCAGGCCTGCCCCATCAGGTTATGCTAGACCCGTTTCCCAAAAGACCATACCATTGATGGGTTATGACCCAAATGGGTTAGAGGACCCGATTAGGGTCGGTGGACCTCAGTCCAGATCGGGTCGAGTCCGCCTGACAAGATCGTGTCGGACCCAGACCCAACTGGCCGTTTTCTGGATAATCATTAATAACATTCACACCTGAAAATTGATTGATTATCTATTTCTAGAGTTAGATCCCTCGCGACATGGAAGATATTTTGGTATACTATATCTTGGTTTTCATGGAATTTGAAATTTCGACGAATGGATTGGGGAGAGATTACCCCAGGATCAATAATGTTACATGAAGAAACCCTACGTTTTCCAGAGACCTAGAGATTACTGAAGAGAGACCATGTATATATTGGATATTATGGACTATTGTGAAGCTGATTTTGTGTGACTCAGCAGGACCATGGTGGGGAGTGGCTTCTTGGAGGACCTTCAGTCCCATAGTACTCGACGGGAGGAGTACTTCAGTATGGCTCTAGTGGGAAGTAGCGTTTGTGTGACATGTCATTCCTAGAGTGTGGAGTGGCTTCTGTGTGACCATGAATACTCACAGTATTATTCAGGGATGAGTAACAATGAGGTCTTCAGATATTGGGAGGTGGCTTCGGTGTTACCTGACCATCCCAATGTACTCATTGTAGAGGAGTTCTTCAGAATATATGGTTTTTGATGTTATGACTGATGGTTCTGCTTTCATAAACCATTATATACATGGTGTGATCTGTCTTCCTTCATGAACCTGACCGGTGATCATGCTTTGTGTTTTGTTTGTGGATTTCAATGTGGTATATCATTATTAATTTGGGGTAAATACTGAGTATTTTTCAAATCACCCTATCTTGGGAATCTCCCACATGTGTTGTTTCTGGTTAAAAACACCATAGCCTTGATAGTGGAATTGGTGGCCCAGTACTAGGTGGTTCCTAGTGAGACCAGGAAAATGGGACGTACTTCGACGGCTTCAAGCATCTACTATGTACTTACCTATCAGGTTAGGTTTTTTGTGGATGGATATCCATAGTTTCTTTTTTACTTTCCTATTTTCCTATTAAGCATTAGTTTTTTATTCTGTCCCATTTTACTTTCAGTTGTACATTTATTTAGTGGTTATTTATAGTTTTATGCTTGTTTACTTTTTCCCTATTGAGATGTGGTTTTGGGTGCATGCATATATGTATGTTCGAAAATTCTTCCCACTTTTAGGTTTTCACCTTCAGCACTAGTCTCCTACCCCAATCCTTCTAGAGGTGGGCTTGGGGTATGTCATGGTGCGACCCCGAGGGACGGGTCATGACAATTCCCAAGAACTACTGAATAAAAAGACTATTAAAAAGGAATATTTTAACAAACAGAAAATATATTTTTTACTTAATTATTAATAAATTATTGATCAAATTTTATATATGGGTTATATATGGAAATATAATCATATAAATGACTATATTATTGAATTATTATTGGACTATCATTTTTATAAATTATGTTTGATCACTTCCAAATAAAGTAAAACATTATTTTAAGGTTTTTATGTTTCAAGATCAATTTATTTGAGATTATTTATCCTTGAATATATATTGAAGAAAATTATATTAAACATTTTTGATAAAACCCTTCCATTTATTTTACTTTGGTTTTTCTTGGGAATAACTATTTTCATTTAATTTTCATCATATTGAGAACTCAATAGAATTAAATTCTGCTTCTATAGAAGAATAAAAATTTCCCTATATTTAGTTTAAATCCTTTTTCTATGATATTTACTTTTAAAATATAAAATAAAATAAACATTTATAATCTTATATGATTATTTAAATAATTTTTACCCTTAATTTTTGTGTTTTTATAATTTTGATTTAAAAAATATTATTTTCAATTTCATGAATGTGTTACTTTAATATTTATACAAAAATGTGAATGGAATATTGGTTTTAATATGCATGACATGAAAAGAATTTCTATAATCAATAATTCTCACTAAATTGATGACAACATTACAGTTTTCCAAGATAATTTTCATTGAAAAATTTATCCTTAATATATTGGATTGAAGTAGAAATAGAGATTCTCTCTCTAAATTGAGATGTACCCTATCATCATTTCCATGTATATTTCCATGTCCCTTAGAGTCATGTTCCTCCACATTGAATTATAAGGTTAGAGGATTAATTATTTGGTAATTATAACCCTTTGTTTCATGTGGTAGAGGTTTTATGTCATGTAATTTGGTCAATAAAAAGATAGTTCTGGTCAAGGATGATCCTTGTGATGAAGGGCTACACGCAGACGTTGGAGTCTCCTTAGAGGAAAGTGCCGAAGAATATATGGTGGGTGATGGAATTGGCATGGAGATGCTCTTTGAGAGTGTGGCTCAGATCTGGGGTTACGAGTTCATTAGATGATGTTCGGAGGCATGGATGCTTGATATTTGCAGTTCTAGGTTCATGGGTAGTGATTCCGATGACTCTTGCAGGGGTGCTCGACTTTTCAACACGTGGATAATGGAATTCATTGGTGTTGATATTTGGATATAGTTTTCAACACTATGTGATAGTGCTATTGGAGTGTGGTATTCTATGATCTTGGAGACAACACTTCTGATGGAAAGGAGGCTCGTGTGGGAACCTGGATGTGCATGTGGTGGTGCATGTGTCTACTAATGGATGGATTAACTTTTGGTGTCCCTGATCTCAGCATACTATATATGGTTAGTGAGGGATCGAAATTAGATTTATGATTGATGGAAAAAAATTAGTGGCAGTGATACAGATGGTATTGAGGAACTTCGACATTGGGAGTAGAAATGACTTCGTGATGATGTTTATTTTTTTATGACCTTGGGTAGAAATTTTGCATGCCGTGGAGACATTGTGGTGTGGAATTGCGTGAAGATGTTGCATGATTTGAAATTGGTGTGATCTGGGAATGTTGTAGGTGCATATCCTATTTCGCCACAGGATTTCTAGAATCCAATGTTGGATATAGAATTTGGGTAATTGGGATGGGATTGTGGGTTTTTGTGGATCTAATGGGTTGTGCATTTTGGGGGTCATATGATCTCATTTTTTTGGGTGCATTGTTTGGACACATCTATTTTGGGAGTATTTTTTATACCCCTTTACTATTTCATTGTGCATTACATTTAAATAGGATTTGGAGACTATGAGGTAAAAATATTGGTTTGTAATGTCTTGGATTTAGGTTAATTTCTAATTTTGAAATTGTGGTTTAATAATGAAAAGGGTTTTGTATCAAAAAATCTTACAATAATATTTTAATGAAATTTTCACCCATAATACCATCCTTTGATATTACTTATTTTTTGGGGGATACGATCGGATGACACATTAATTATTATTTAACTAGTTGGCTTGTTGTTATAACAATGAAATATGGAAGAAACTAATTTTATTTTCCATGGGTTATGTTTTCATAAATGTTATTATGATCTTCTAGAATTCATATGCATAGATTTATAATTATGTTATGGGATGTTCTGGAAATATATATCCCTCTACTATATCGGGTAATGAATAATGTTCTTTGAGACCGAATGGTAGAAAAGAGATTATGAAATGACCGATAGGGGAAATATGGGAGGTTATCCTAATATAAAAATAATGAATGTGGGAGGTTATCCCACACCCAAAAGATGGTACAATGGTGGTAATCCAAAGGCTATAGTTGGTACAATGGTGATTAGACAACATATAACTTGTTGTGAATATCTTAGTGGGTTTATTTGAAACGCGATTAGTTTTAATATGATAATGTCACACATTATCATCCCTTTTATTACATGATCACATACCTATGTTTTGTTCTCACTAAACACACTACTAAAACACGTGCTATATATTACGCCACCCTTTATTAGTTGTAGAAAAAAATTCTAATAATGAAGTCCATTAAATGTGCTAATAAATGCTCTCATAGAGGGAACCAATTATCATCATTAAAAACTAGATGATAAAAAATCTACAATATCATTGATAGTTTAGCACTAATAATGAATTCCTTTATATGATGTTTTTTTGAATGAAAAATTTAACCCTTTATTAGAGCATTATTTTTACTGCTGAAAAAGGACACCCTTTATGAAAAATTTATTTTTATGCTGATAGATGACCGAATCCATGAATTAGTCCCATATCAAAATAGTATATGAGACAATTCTCATTTATATATAATTTATTCATATCAATGGCTCTGATTTGTTGTGTAGGGATGGTCTCCTGCAAACACTTAACAAACTAATATGTGCCCACATGGGCCATATCCAACCCTATACATAACCCATGGATTTCCCCCCTTCGTACTCGGTTCCCATTGGACTTGGTCTTGTCCATTGAAAAAAATTCGTTCAAACCAATCGAAAAGAATAATTATTAAAAATGAAAAACATCATTAAACAATAAGTGAAATTATTTTTTTAAAAGAAATTAATTAATTACAAACAAACATAATATATATATATAATAAATAGTATACATTTATTATAGATATATAAAATGATGAAAATAACATAACTAAGGAAATTAATATTTAAAAATGATAAAATTTAAAAAAAATATAATGAATTTTATTAATTGAATAATTAATGATAAAAATTTATAAATTATGTATAAATATATATAAATTATTAATATTATGAAAAATTTTATATAAAATACTGAAATATAAAATGAATAAAATGAAATAATTATAATTTATTAGTTATAAATTTTTAGACATTGAAATATATTAAAAAAATTATTAAGTAAATATTTATTGGAAAAATGGAAAAAATTGAATATATATATATATATATATTAATTTATAGTATATATCAAATAAATATCTAATAAATGAATAAATTACAATAATTAAACCAAAAAGAGAAAAAATTAAAAATAACGCTTATAATTAATAAATAAATAAAAATGAATAAATTTTATAGTTATAAAATATATATTGATGAAATAATTACTAATAAAAATGTAAATATTTAATATATATATATATATATTATATTTAATTATAAAAAATTAAGAATGGATTATAATTTCTCATTAATATTAATTAAACAAACTCACTAGTTCTATTGATTAATGGAGATTAATTGAATTTCATTTTATTTTTTTACTTAACATTTATCAAATATATGTTATATTAATTTCACTCCTAAATATAGGTAATTAATTTATTTTAATTGAAAATTTTGGCACTGAAATATTTATGCAATTTAGGAAATATTATATAAAAACACAAATGCCAAATATTTATGTAATTTATTATAGTTTTAATATTAAATTTATAAGTTCATTTTGTAACATGAAACATTTAATTTTTTATGTAATAAATAGGTATGTTTTATGTGTTTATTTTTAAAATTACTATGGGTAGGTATTATTTATAAATTTTTAAATTATGTTTTTTAAATTCTTTATGAATTTAATATCTTTCTAATATTTCTTTGTATATATTTACTCACTGTGTTTTAATATTTTCAATATGTATTTATTTTTATTTCAATATATTTCAATTTTATTTTAATATTTTATATTTAATTAATAAAACTAATATTCATTTAAATTTTATTGTAGTGTATTTATTTTTAATTAATCAACTTCACTCAATTTTAACATTAATTCAATTATGATTATATATTCATTAATTATTATAGAAAAATTATTTGTATATATGGATTTATAAAAATATTTACTAATACATATATTTATTAATATTTATTAATTATATATATATATATTTATATATATATAACTATAAATAATTTTTTATTATTTTCACAATAATGTAATTATATAATTATAAATGCATAATTATATATATATTTAAATAATTATAAATTTATGTTAAATTTATTTAAATGATTATTATATTTATTAAATTTATATTTATATATATTTTATATTTAAAAATATTTATTATATATAATTTTATATAATAATATTTAATTATATAAATATTTTAGTTTTTAAAAAAATTATTATATAATTAAAAATATATATAAATATATATTAAAATATTTTTTACTTTTTAATTTATATATTAAAAAAATTATTATATTGAATATACTTATATTTATATTAATCTTTATTTATTTTATAAATATTTTTAGAAATTGTTGGAGCTCAAAGATCCTATTACTAAATCCAAAAAACAAGTTGAAGAAAGAGAATATAGTATTCAAAAGACGTTCAAAAATGTATCGAATGTAAGGACAAACAATGATCTAGAATCTCGGGACCATGTGCTCATTCTGGGGTGGAGACATGACCACCAAGACCATAAGGAATCCTCCCCTCCCCCATGATTTAACTAGCATCTACTTCACACCGTTGTCAATTGAGATTTCATCTGCATTAGTTTCAGCCTTCTTCTTGAAATCATTTACATGATCACCAAAATGGTCATCTTCATCAGTACTTTCGAAAGTAAGAACATCAAAATTGTTTGAAATTTTATCATGTGAATGTGACTTGTTCATAATATAAATATAAACACTGTTTGTTGAAGAACCTTCACTGGCCCTCATATAGGCTATATTCTTGGTAAGTCATTCCAACAATGGATGGAGCATTCTTAGTAATATGAACCCCCTTCGTTGCTCAAATATATATCCATCAAACTAGTATAAGGACATATATTTATAATATGACATGTTTTCACAGCCCACCCCTAGTAGATGTCAGTACTCCATTAGAACCAAAAAGATTACAGGATGTGTAAGAAATTGGATCCTCTGAAGCTAAAGAATCCAGAACAATCAAGTGTGAGGTACTAACAAAATAATCAGCCTTCAATGTATCATGGATGGGCTCTACCATATGATATATATTGGATATTGGGGTCTCTATTGAATTCCTCCTAGACTAAGGTAATCCTAATGGAGTAGAACATGTAGCAGACTTTGATCTGTCATGAATTGGGGTCTCATCAATTCCAACAAAATTTGTTCTTCATGAATATTTTACTGGTTTAGAAGTTTAAGTGGTAAAAATAGGCTCTTAAAACCCACTAGAGCACATGATTTCCTAAAATTCATATTATATGCTATTATATGCACCCTATAATGTGATTTTTTATTCTTATGACAGAAAACATCCACATTTTCCATCCCATTATGATTTTTGGTGACTTTGTTTCTTCTTTCCAAAACATCCTATCCATATCAACCTAAGAAGATTCTTCCCAATCAGTTTCAATATCATCAAAAAATCACAATAATTATAATCTCTTCTATCCCAATAAAGAGCATCCTTCAATAAAAAACCAAAAATACTAAAAGGATCATCTCCAACCATGTTATCCCATTATTTAATGGATTTTCTAATGACTTGGTTAGTGGAGAACCAATACCATCATACATCCATTTTCAATTTTAGTCCTACTCATCATACCATTACTGTATCTTTCAATTTTAAGAGGATCATCCATGTCATCTTCTGTAGGGATTTGGGATTGATAACATGGGGGTATTGAATTATAGAATCATGAATCATGAGTAACATTATCAACAAAAATATTTATATCCTAGTAATAGAATTATTGAATGATTAAATTACTATTCTTCCTTTTATAGTGTTTAATTTCATGTCTATTTAATTGATATTGGGTGAAAATATGGTCTATCATACATTATGACATAGAGTGTCCAATATTCTAAAAAAATGTCACAAAAGGAGGATGTATTTCATATTCGATTTTGAGTGAAATTCAATTTCGAGAATTGGAGAGCACTATCATATAAATAAAATTCAATAAAATGTCAATATTGACTAAAACTATATCAACGGGTCCATAGTTATCTACCTAAGTAGCTGTATCCATTTTAATTTGAATTTCAATTGATAAAGAAATATCAAATAAAATATCCATA
This sequence comes from Viscum album, assembly GCA_963277665.1. NCBI lineage: Eukaryota > Viridiplantae > Streptophyta > Magnoliopsida > Santalales > Viscaceae > Viscum > Viscum album. The sequence continues at coordinate 2,069,427,864 of OY728160.1, forward strand.
TTCAGTAAGACCTAATTTCATCCATGATTTTTTTTCAAATATTTCCAAACGTTTCCGAAAAATAATTTAGATTGATTATTAGCTTCTGATTGTCACATATTCATGTTCCTGGTATAAAACTAATCTATCCTAAACTTCAATATTGATTCTTTAGTTCAGTATATAATAATAAAAAGTTGAAAAACTCCATGCCAAGATAAGTGCATTTTAAATCAGATAACTCCCATATAGTATATAATCTATCGACCTGATCTTATAGATTCTATAGTTTCATTCCCATAGAATGAATAACACAAGAAAAAAATGGAATGCTTTCATAGGTTCATCTAATGGGATATAGTGTTTTTTAAATTAGGGGCATGCATGATAGTACCATTCCTAACGAGATTTTTTATGACTCATTGGTCAAGGGATGGAAAACCATATGAATATTAAATGAAGGAAAATAATCCATTCAATACTTATAAAATGGTTACATTTATCTTTTTCAAGTTTTATTCTCTCTATGAATCGGTGAGATAACTGGGAGTGTGTGTGAAAAGATTCACATTGCGTGGATGAATTAGGGACTCACCATCCAGGTGCACCAAATGTATCTTCTCAAGTTCTTCCATCCCACTCACAATATATTTATTTATTATATATTTTTTAGTTATATAATGATATACATATATTTATAATTATTAAAACGTAATTATAAATATAGGTAAAACTAAATTTATTTATAAATATAATTATTTGTTTATATTTACTATATTTATAAAATTATATTTTAATTATTATAAAAAAATAATTATAATTTTTCTAAAAAGTTAAATTTAAAATTATAAATAAATATATATATATTAATAGTTATAAAAATATCTTTAATATATTTAAATAATAAATATATTTAATAAATATATTTATATATATATTTATATTTATATTTATAATCATATAAAAATATATAAAAATATGATGGAAAATATTTTTATTCATAATTATAATTAGGAATCCATTATAAGTGATATTGGTTTATCTCTGATAAAGATTCCACTTATCAATGCTTATTAATTTAACAATGATAAATGGTATCGTAATTATTGATTTTTTGGATGTGCAGTTGAAACAATATAAATAATATTTAAAAGAACCCTAACCATGGTAATTTCATTCACAATTGTAATGCTTTGACGGATGCCCATAGCCATAATCATTCCTCCTTGAATTCTAACTGATGCATTATACCTCGAATCCATGCTAGGTTATTTTTATCTCATACTTTGTCGTTCTATTCTTGTCCAGGTTCTGTGGATGCATTATTGTGGTGTTCTATTGGATTAGTCCTATCGTGGGATCAATGTTTAGGGGATCCACTCATCATTTAACTCTAATTGATTTTGAAAAAATAGATGATCATAGCTTCCCCCTTCGTGTTCAATAAGACAAGCATAATTGGTTTGGGTTCAATTATTACACCATCTCCATCTCATGGCCTTTTAACATAAAAATTCCAAAAAAATGTATTTATTTTCCTCATGATGGTGACATTCCTTACTCTATTATAGAGTGGGGGTATAATGCATTACAATTTTTGGGGATGAACTATATAATTGCTATCATATTTTATATTTTCCCCTTTTTTCCAACATCAATCAGTTAAAATTTTTATATTTGGAAATAGAAAAATGAAACAATAAAAAATTATGTCTTGGTTGGAGATCATGTATATGTTTCTAAACTACTTTAGTTCTAATGTTACAACATTATGGATTATTTTATTTGAGTTGGTCTTAGGAATATTAGTCCAAAAAAAATTTTATGCCTCTCATTTTTCATGTCCGCATGCTATGAGTTTTATGATAACATTATTTCCAATGTAGAAAAATTTAAGCATATTATTTGGTGGGATTAGTTTATACCTAATTCTGATTCATTTTGATGTTTCATTTTTTGATTTTAAAACTCTACATGTTTTTTCATTATTTTGGTATGTTTTCTATCATTTTCTTTGTCTACATTTTTTTATTTTTATTACATTATCACATATGATGATTCTTTGTTTATCTTCATGTTTTTTTTCCTAGTTATTTTAGTACGACTTCCAACCAAACCTGTAAAGTTATTTTCATTATATTAAAAATATTAAAAATATTTGAATGAGTGGGTTAAACTCTATATAATTATTTATAAAATAAATATCAATCCAAATTAGATATAAAAATTAATATTCCAATACCCAAATAAAAAATCCAAATAATTCATAAGTTATGTTATATGTATAGATTAAATATCACTAATTTCAGGAAATTTTTTTCTAAACATATAATAAGTTATACTAAGAAATCATTGTATTATACTAGGTTATGTATTTAACATAGAATTATCTATAATAAATTTTTAGTCATAAAAACCATATAGAAAATAAGGTGTGACATCAAAACAATTAAGGTATTTTAATAGATTTAATTATACATTATTGTTTATGGAAATTTAAAAATTTTAAAACCTAATTTAGTGATAACCAATTTTAATTAAAAGTGTTCATTTTAAGTTAATATGCACATGTGTAATTCATATTTTATGAAAATGATCTTTCACCCTTTCTATCATTAAAATATGGAACTAGAATGTCCTATTAGTAATGTAAATTTTTAATTTGTAAATATTTTTTAAATATTGAAAATTAATAATGATTCAGTTTCATGATATCAAACTATTTATTTACTGTATTTATATATAACCAAATCCATAATAATTTCATTACGAAATTTTTTTTTAGTTATTAAAATGTTTTATTCAGTTTTAAAAATAAAAAATTATTACGATATAAAATAAGTTACCATAAAAATAGTTATTTCCAATAAAACCAACCCATCCATTGTCTTACCACATATGAAATAACTAAATCCTGATTACTTATTTTTCATTGACATGTAATTCATTATTATTTTAATGAAATGAAATGAAATTAATTTTAATAAAATATTATCAATAAAAGTTATTTTTTACACTATGTATATTAAAAACCATTAAATTAATAACTGAAAACAAAATTTTGTTTTACTAATGAATTAAATATATTAGAACCTAAATATATACAAAATAGTTATTTACTTTCTTGATCAACATTCTAAGAGATGTGAATATTGCGGTTACATTATCAAAATAATGTGAAGTAACATAAACCAAATATATGATAAATACAATATATTATGGATCTATAAATGATCTAGTGAAAATATAATTTCTAAAAATTAACTAGTTTTAATAAATGATTTTTAATAATTATAGAATAAAATTCCAAACATCAATTTCATAATAAATAAAATTTTATAAAATTAAACAAGTTCAATATATTTTTCCTAATATAAAAATAAAAATATAAAATGCAAACAACATGGGTAATGTCATTTCCATATCACCACATGCAATCTCATGAAAAAACCCATTATTCGGAACTCCACATTATAATTTCATTTAAATACATAGATTCTCTAGTTGACATGTTATTTCATCACTATGTCACAATTTCTAAATGGCCAAAGTCATCGCATGATCTTCTAGAAAGCCACAACACTATAAATTACTGAATCAATGTTTAAAATCATGGTTGATTCTATGAAATTAAAACCAAATATACTATCAATATATATCCTTCGGTACTACAAAACCTCCAATTCGTCTGACACATAGATTAATTCAAATAAATCATGATTCTAATGTCACGTGTGGAATCCATTTAACAACCCATGATATTTTGAAAAATATTATACAATTTTATGAATAATTATTAAACATTCAACATTTTTATTTGTGAATAAATTTTAGTTAATGGGATAGATTTATTTTGGCTTCTTTTGTGATATTTTAAGAAAATCATTTTTTGATAAATGATTAGTCCATTGATTGAATTTCAAACGAAGTCCCTTAGAACATTTGTATATTAGAGGGTATCCAATGAAAAAAAATTTTAATTATAAACTATACATAAAAATTGTATATATACAGAGAACAAAAGATAATTATTTTTGAAGAAGGTAGATTGTTGTAGTAGTGGAATCCTACCCTATAGGCCCATAGTCATAGGGAAATACTTTCACTAGGTAGCCATTATCTGCGAGAGTGTGAGTGTCATTCAAACATGATTTAAATTTCTTTATAAATATTTTCCCACGGTCATATTATTTAAATTGTCAATTTAATCATGCCTTCGTAAAATTTTTACATCATGACAACTTTATAAAATTTTTATAAAATGATTAAGAATAATTCATTTATTTAGACCATGTGGGAGCCTACTTAGAATTTTTATGTGCATGTTGATTTTAAATTATAGTTTCGCAAAAGGAATGATTGTTACAAATATTAATGTTGGTTTGAAATTGAAAAAATTGTTTTTACCTTAAATTAATCTAATATGGGTTTTGTGTTTTGAAACTCATGAAGTGATTTCTCAGTGAACATGACTATTTTAAACATTTCAAAGATTAAATGTTTCAATGGAAATGGTTTTAAAAATTATATTTATTATTAATAATTTTTCAATATGATTATAAATTTTTTAACATGATGATAATGGTTTTTATAAAAAAATAGAGCATGGTTCCCCTTAAAAATTTTGTTATAAATTGGTTTATGTTCATTTGGAATTTAAATAGACGGATTTCATGTGGGGGATTAAAAATTAAAAGAGAATATATTGAATTTTGGAATTTGTTTTTAGATGTGTTTGGAAATCCATTAAGGATTTTTAATATTAAAATCATTACACCATGAATAAAATAACATGAAATATTTTTTTCAAAAAATATTGGTAAAAGTGTGAATTAATATATTGGAGAGTAAGGGAACAATGAAAATGAATTTAATGGTCATATAAATTGTCAAGTCTTTTTTGTACATGAGAGACTTTTCATCATTAGGAAACAAAATAATAGATATTGTTTGGTGCTTCACCAACTCCCAGCCTGGGAACATTTCGATATATGGAGAAAAATATCATCCTCATCAGATGTATCTCCTATGATGTTTTTGTTAAATTTTATTTCTTGAAATTCGTCTCCCATAACATCTACACATGAACCTATTTTTCATGCAGTATTATATGTATTAGTCATCCTATGCATGTTATTAGTGATCATTTAGGCCCTCCTTATTATAATCATCAATAATATTCACTCTTATTACTAATATATCTGGTTTATATATATATATATTTATCTAAATTGAATTTTTTTTAAACCTAATAGAATGAATAGAAATATAAAATAGATACCAAATAATCATTTGTAAAACATTTATTTGTATTGAGTTAATGGTTAAACAAATTTTTTAATAGTTCATGCAACAAAGCCCTCTCAAATCCTTTATCTATATTTATTGGTTTTTCATTCATGTAAATTTAGACTGTAATAGTTTTAAGATCATTGTATTTTTATTATAATTGAGAATATATATAAATTTTGGACTAAACATGGTGAAAAATAGTTGTGACACCAATTGAGATGATAGTTCATTTTATGGATCCTTTGATTGGGTTACCTGTGTAAATGATTATGGATATCACATGGAAAAAATTACAGTGGAAATTAAAAATAACCTTCTTAAATGTATATAGTTTTTTGAGTTATTAAATATGTGTGTTAATATACCATTTAATAATAGTATTACTAAGAAAAAAACACAATCTGTTTTATTAAAGTTATATAATTTCAAGGCCCAAAATAGATGATTAAACACTGAAATTAAAACCCTACATTGTCTCGTCAATGTTAAACTAGATAAAGAAAATAAATTTTCTAATCATATATATGATGGTAAAATAATTATATGTTCAATTTTAATTATCTCAAAATTAATATATTCATCACAAAATGATTAAGCATTTTTATGTAAGGACTATATAGAACTCATAAAATTTCTTTATGTGCGGTGTATTTCGGTAAAATAAACGAAATATTGTCCAGAGAATTATATACTTTAAATTCATATAATCATGTGGATTAAAAGACTATATAGATTTTAGGAAAATATGATACAATTGAAATTGAATGTAGAGAATATAATTAAATATGGAATATAAGTCTTGTATGATACTCTCATTAGTAAAAAATAGATTAAAAGTATCATAAATTTGGGCACAGGAGCCACTGTCGAGTTGGTGTGGTATTCATATGTTCATCCACAAGACCCATGTTCAATACAAAGCAGAGGTTTATTTCCAGGATACTATAGTTGTTGTTTTAGTAGCTAGTAACTATTCACCTTGGGCCACCAATTTGGGCTTGGAGTCGTTATGGAATTTTGGCCACCTAGGCCTTCAGGTTAGTAGGTCATTCATGCCACCTTTAAGGATTTCGGGGCACCTCAAGGCCTTTGATCCACATGATGTTCCCCAAGATAGACTCTACAAAAAAAGAACAGCCCCACAGGTGGATTCAGAGTAGTCGCACTCACCAGAGTAGAACCAAATAGATTGGGAAAGAATAAGATGGTATGGAAATGGCATCAGACCAGCCTATGCTTGTAGGGGATGCTTAGCCAGATGTTCATGCAATGGTGTAGTGATACCAACATGATAGAGGTGATGGGAAGGAGTAGTTCCTTGTATTTTTAGTCAGGTTGTATTTCCTAAGACATTTGGGTCTTTTAATTTATTTCAAGCCAATGGGCAATGTAATAAACTATGCCTATAGGCCATGTAAGGGTTCCCCCTCATCCCTTGAAATGGGGGTTATCAAAAATCAATAAAAATGGGAATTTCAGCCATTTGGGCAATGTATTATAAATTTGGAACTGAGCTGTGAAAATTTCTTTTGGTAGTTTATACATATGGAATAAATAGTTTTTATGTACATTGTAATACTCACATTACATTAAAATCATGTTGGTAAATTAAAATGTTTTTCCATGGATATGCATGATGAAAAAATACATTAGTTTTTCCCTACAAATATTTAGACCAAAACATCTTAGTAATGAAATTGATATCTATTTGGATCCATTGATAAAAACATGAATTTTAGGAGGGATAAATGTGTTATAATATATTATTCTCATAAAAGTGAATAATTCACATTGAGGGTCATATTGTATGGAATTATAAATTAGTTTCTTATATATTGAAAATTTTTAGTCTAAATAATTAATGGAATTTAGGTGTTTCCCATTTTTGAATATTTCACAAACTCAGACTAGTTGAAATCATCTTTGAAGAATTCCTCTTTAGGAAACGGTAAATTTTTACCTAAATGCTATAAATATTAATCATGGATGAGAAAATTCTATGGGAATACTAAAAAAAGGTACAACACCATATCCACCGAAGGGTGATCTAGTGTTTGATAAATTAAAAGATATTAACATTGTTTTTAGTAAACCATTTTTAGAAAAACTAATAAAATTATGTTAGAAAAAGAAATAAATTTTCATTTAATTACAATATAAGATATTTTGTGCATGTTTGAAATTTTCATGATGTCATGAATGATTTAAATTTTTATATATTGTAATTTTTATGTTACCAAATTTTCATGGAGAAGCAAAATTTAGAATCGAGGCTAGGTTTGACATGACTGAAATGGGGATAAGAGAGTATTTGAAAATATGGAAGTGTATAGGGTGGAATTTTATTTCTCTGTATTCTTACACTTTATATTGACTGGAAGAATTTAAATTTATAGTCACTATTAATTGTATGACTGTTTCAGATGTGTATTTAATAAATATCAGGATTATTGTGATAATAGAAAATTTGAATTTATTGGGAGTAAAATAACATTACTATAACGTTTTGATGAAATATTTGATTCCAGTGCCATTATAACGAATTATAACTCATATTGGATGACATAAATCAATAATACCCTACATGTTTTTAAATTACATATGGTGAAATTTAATTTACCCAGTGATGTTTCAAACCATTAATAATGAAGTTGAACTCATATTATATGTATTAAAGATGTGATTTCAACCACCATTTCATGATATAATTGTCTACATGATGGTTTAGCTATTATGAAGGCTAAATTTTGTATTCTTGTCCATCATAGATGTATTTACCCAATTAAACAAGAAAATATTATTTGGAAAGGGTACTTTAATAGTCGAGGTAATCCGTAATAATCTATTGCCAAATGATATATTTATTATCAATATATTGAATTCATTACTAATAACATATTGGATAGTGATATAATATATCTCCAAAAGTCTCCTTATGGCATACTCCTTATGAGATAATGGATTTCATAATGATATGATATTAAAATTACCATCATAGACCAAGACCAATTACACATTTACATTTAATGTAATGGTTATGATTTTTTCCCATATGTTGAATCCCATAACCAATTAAGAGAGATTTAAATCTATAAAGGGATGATTTATGAATATTTAATACTCATACTTAGTCGTTTACAGGTTGGTCCATATATAATATTTATAAGATATTGTCCATAAATAAGAATACAATTTCCAAATACATTAATGGTCAAATATGGGGATATGAAAATTTTATATCTTACAATGGTTTTGTAATCAGTAGTTATGAGTTTTGATTATGGTAAAAAATAGTGGAGTTATGCTTTTGGAGAATGTGACTCACATATATGATAAGATACATAGATATTAATTTGAGGAAAATATGTCATATTTCAACATTGTTGAATAGATAAACAAGTTAGATTATACAACATTTAAATTAACTATTTTCCATTGAAAATTAGATGAAAACTGGATTATATTGAAAGTTGATGAAATTGGATCTATGAAGTTGATTTTCATTGTGGAAGGGGAAAAATTATAGTCATTCATAATGGAATCACATGATGTACATGTATTTTACACCATAGATCTAAAAAAATGGTCTATTGTGCTCCAGGAGACTAAAACAACTATATTGTTAGAGGATAATTCAATTGAGGATGACCCTGTCATTGGAAGATCACAATTAGTTCAGGGAGCTCCTAATTTAGAAAATGTAATGTATGTTATAGGGGCCCAAGAAGAATGGATTTGTATTATTCAGAGGATAAATTCCCTTAAAAATTTAAAAAATAAATAATTTTCGAGGATGAGGTTAATGAGTTTTTAATATACTATTTTATTCCCATAAAATTATCTATTATTTACTATAATCACATAATATAAATTAAATTTTTGACCACTCATACAGACAATGTATTATATAAAGGATTATGTTACCAATCATGGAGTAGAATAGTCTATTGATGCGGAAACAACAGAATTTTTATGGGATCCAGGAATTTTGATTACAAAATTGACACAAAATAATAATCTTAAATAAAATTACAAAGGCATGAATTAAGGGTATAAAATATAAATTTGGATAGAATCAACACAAAAAAGCTATTGATCCTAATAAATTAGTGATTGTTATTTATATTGGGATCAAAATATGTCATAACGTGAAAATTATTTTAGATTCACAGTGCCACATAAATCAAATAACAAATGAATCCCTTTTGGGATGATATAAAGTTAATATTACATTATACATTCTCTATTTTTCTCAAAATTTATATAATGAATTTTTAATTAAATTATTTAATTCCCTGAATAGGTCATTTACTTTTGATCACTTCCATATGAAATATGTATTAATGGATGCTGTAAAATGCAAATGATTATTTAAAACTCTTCTTACCATGTTAAATTTTATATATTTTGAAGTAAAATTAAATACCCACCCACTAGTTAGTTATGATCTCATTTAATTTTGGAATAAGTAATTTATTTAAATTGTCATTATGATGAATAATCATTTCCGGTGAATTGCAATAAATTTTAAATTATTTTAAATTATTAATTTTATCCTATTTTATTAAAAAAATTACATTATGAAATATATAAGTCGTTATGAAAATAAATAAATCTAATCAACCCTAATGTAATGATATAGAAATGAAATGATGTCGTACACATCACTAATGATGAAAATAGTATGTATTTAAAATCAACAATAAATGGTTCATGTTATATGAAACAATAAATGTTCTATTTTTATATATTGATTGATGAATCAAGATTTAATGATACATTCACCTCACTCCATGTTCTATAGATGGAGGATTGTGTATATATGGATGGTAAACTAATTGAAAACCAAAAATAAGTACAGTATCTATGTGTAAGTATGGCATAATGGTAATTATTTGTACATTATACCAGTATTATATAGAAAATATATATTTTTGTTAATATGTTTTTTATATGTCTTAGTGACATGAATAATCAATGACCATACTAGAAGAAGAAACAACATTCAGTAGTTTTGGAGCACCCAAAAATATGAGTACATTAGATGTTTATTTTTTGAGTGTCATTTTAAACATGCTTTTAGAAGACAAAACAAGGAGAAGATGCATTTAATTGGAAAAAGTATACTATGGAAAAATATATTCTTATCATGATATTATTCTGTTCTCTGGATTGGAAGACCAATATATGGGAAAGGATGAAAGTGAACTAATGGTGGAACAATGATCCACACATGAACAACTAAATGTCCATGCATGATTTGAAGATTGTTATTCCCCTCAACCTCATACAATAACCAAGGTAATATATTTTTTCATTAATATTTATCCTAAATTTGAATCAAAGAACATCGAATAACATTATTTTACTAAAAAATTAAAGGTATTATTTTTATGTGATTTGTATCTATCAACACCCATGACCTCCATTATTTTTAGGGGTGTAGTGTATCATATATCAGGAGACAAAATTCATTATAAATAACTCTAAAAATATCGCATTATTGTAGTTATTGAGTTATATATTGATACAACCATGTAGTTTTATGTTCTACATAAATATTCATATATTAAAATTTTTAATGATATCATTTGAAATTTTTAGAATAGTAATATATTCATATAATGATAAATGAGGTATGTTTTTAAGTAAAATTCATGTGAAAATATTATAACAATTTATAAAAAAATTATGATTTGATGTATGGTATTTCATATTGATAATGGATTCAAAATAAATAATTTCATATCAAGATGCTATTGTTAATTGAATAGGAAATTGAACTGAAATTCCTGATGTATCGTCTATCCTATAGTTCCATTGAATCATTTATTAACGTTAAAACGTCATGAAAAGTCCACATTTAAAGACATAGTTATCTATTACATTACATATGAAGAATAAATATTATTAACATTAATTATATATGTTTCTGGAATATATATTATAAATTTGATTACCATGTTTAATGGTTATGAGTCTCGGTTTTTATTACATTCTAAAGATGAATTTTAATAAAAAAATTTAAAAAATAATATAATATGTTTATTAATGGTAATAACCATTAAATAATCTCTACAATAATTTATATTACTACTAAATAAATGGAATATTGTGTAATTAATTATTTAAAATATTTATTCCCTATATCATTTCCACATAATGATCTTCTTTTGAGATGGAAAAAATTTTGATGAAAAATTGAACTAAACTATTAATTTGAAAAAACAATAGATGAGATACGTTTTTTTGATAATTTTAATGAGTTGGTAAAACAAATAAATATAATAAAATAAAATAATTTTTATATTTTTTTTCTAGAAAGAGATGGATAGTGATTAGAATCAATTTGAATCACCTGAATATTTATTTCTTAAATCCATGGTGTGTATATCCAACAAAATGACCATACATGACACATATTATTTGTTTTTAATAAAAATAAATAATATATATATAATGTAATTTATATCATAAATTTTTTGTTTTAATAATAAAAATTGTGATAGGGTGACCATGAAAGATATGTTAATTTGTGGAATAGAGTCATTCACTGAATATAAAAATATTGTGGATTACATCCAATGCAAACAGTTTAAGTTAAATATAGAAATATTTATTAATAAAAATTATTTACAAAAACATTACATTTTTTAATGTTTTATAATGTTTTAATCAATATAATTTTAATGAATATGGATATTATATTGGTCAATTTACGAGGGAGATCATAAATCATGAAATTACAGTCATCCCAAAATCGGTAATTTTAGAAGGCATCTACAATTTCATTAAAAATAATCATTAATTATTAATTTGTCAATATTTTCTCAAAACATCCATGATTTATGATAACCTTTATACTAAAAAAATAATTAATTTTTTTAGAGATGATTTGGCATCGTACATGGGGTTGAATTTTTTTTCAAAATAAAATATATTTCATGTCCTTCTATTTTTGAGATGTATTAAGGTTTATGACCTTAGAATTATATTGGAGGTGTAAATAATTAATATCAAAATAAATATATAGCAATTTTGATCAGTTTTACATGGAGAAGTATAATGTAGGAAATAAATGTTTTTGAAATGAATTAGAAGAATGCATGGGGTTGAAATTTATACAAGCATCATGGGTGGGTGGCATCCTAATACATATTTAGTTAATTATATCCATGTTTATATACATTTTAGATAATTTCCTTATCATTTTTACCTACTAAATTTTATAAAAAATTTATAAATAACATCGAAACATACATCACATACTCAAAATTGAGAAAATGAACTTGGATTGTTTTCAAACGTTACAGAAAGAACCATATTTTATTTTTTATGTGTTGGAATTTAACGCATGTGAATTTGAAACAGGATGTGGTTTTTATGACATCGGGTACATATTTTCCATGCAAAAGTATCATTTTAGTTTAAAATAGACATAAAATAAACAAAATTGAGAAACATTTCACATATTATTTTCTAAATTTTGAAACAAATACATAATTTATTTTTTCATGTGTAGGAACTGACTGCGCATCAAAATTAATCATGATGTGGTCACTATGACACAATGTATAGGTATTCAATTAAAATTCTCTATTAATGATTAAAACACATGTCAAAATTTACAAATATGAAAAAATAGTCTCATATAGTTTTAAAAAATTATAAAAATTATCTAAAATTAATTATTCTTGTGCTTGATTTCACCATATATCATTATGACACATGGTGTGACTGATATTACTCAAAATATGTGGTTTGAGTATAAATTAGTCATTAATTATTATAAAAAATAAAACGGAAAAATTCAAAATTGAGAAAAAAAATTATATTATATTGGTACATTTGGAAAATAATCCATTAGACATTTGGGACATGATGGAATCATTCATACATCAATTTAATACACATTATACGTAGTAAGAATTAAATTGTGTGGTTTCATATTAAAAATGAAATTTTATTAACATATTGATTATTTTTTCTGTAATTTATTTCATTATAGGATTACTAATAAAATTAATTTTCTTCAGATATAGGTGGATTCTTTTTTTTGAGTTGGTGTGGATTGTTCAAAGTTTATTATGCTTGTGAGAGATTATACTTTGAGGCTAAAATTGAGATAATGAAAACTAGAAAATGTGTTATGAATGTATTCCAACATCATGAAAACAATAATTCATGCTATATATATAGTAAATTTCATCACAATTATATGTAATATTTTTATGTTAAATTCCTTATCATAATTAATGAATAATAATTATTATTCACTGATATTTTTGGAAGGCATATTTATCCTTCAGGTGGCTACTACAAGCCAAAAATGAGAAAAAAATTTCATTTGGATGTGGTGTTTTATGAATAATTGGGCTTCAACTTCCATCCAAATGGAAAAATTATTTCTATTTATGGGTTTTTTATAGACAATTAATAGAAAAAAAGTTATCAGATACTCATTATGTTGCACCTCAATCAGATCTAAATTGTGCCTAGTTTGACTCATACTATATGTTTTCAGATTAAAAATTAAATTTTAATTCAAAACACACAGAAACTACTTAAAACAATGATAATAAGTTTATATTATTTTGATATATTAGAAAAAATATCCACATCCCATTTTCGACATGTATTAATAAAAAATACCTGAATCAAACACAATGTGTGATATAAATGACTCGAAGTGTTTATTTTTATTTATAATTGAGAATAATTTTATTAAAAAAACACAAGTGACATATTCAAATGTATGAAATAACATTCGGCTTATTTAGATACTTTAAGAAAATGATCCATATTTTATTTTTGAAATGTAGGAATTAGCCAAAACTCAATGGGATACACAATGTGTTCATTATGAATCTAATTATTTATTTTTATTTAAATTTTAAAATAATTTTACTAAAAAAATTCACATAAAAAAATGATTAGACACATTCAGATTGTTTTGATACCCTAGGAAAATGATCCATATATCATATGAACCAATTTGGAAGAGTCTTCACCTCAATCTAATGCATGGTGTTCTCTATATTACTCAATGTGTTCCTTATCAACATAAAATTGAAATTATAGTTTTAAATGATTATCACTAATAAAAAAACCATGAAAACACTCATATTAACTTTATTGTTTTAAAAAGGATCAATTTTTTTTTGATGTATAAGGAGTCTGTCTCATGTTAAATAAACACGTCATGTGACTAGTATGCCTCAAAATGCAAGTTTCCAGTTTAATATTTCAATTTAGTTAAGATGAAATGTTACATACTCAAAATAAGGAAATGAAATTGGTTTTTTTATACACTAATAACAAGATATATAAGCAATTTTTTATTTTTTTGAATAATATGTACTTGAATACAATTCAAAATTTTACCGAACTGATTCAATATTCGACTTTTTTATATAAAATTGACATTAATATTAGTAAAATAGATATGTGACGTATTAAAAAATGTGAAAAGTCATTTGGATTGTTTTGATACATTTGGAAACTGATCCATATGTCATTTTTGTAATCTATTAATAAGTTGACCATCAATCGGATGCCCTATGATAGAAGTATGACTCCGTTAATATATTATTATTTTAAATTGAAATTAATATATTATCAAAGCGAAGTAATGTTATCTAACCAATGAAATACATTTTTATTTTATAGATACTTAATAAAAATTATGTTTCATTTTTTTGATGTGTATCAATCTGTTGAACCTCTATATGATGCATGGTGTTCCATGTATGACTCCATTTGTGTCATTTTGATTAAATATACCTGAATTTTTGTAAACAATTCTTGTTACATACTCAAAAACAAGAAAATGTAATCATATTTTTTTAAGACTATATTACAATGATCTATATATAATTTTTTATTTGTATGTATAAGCCCCACCTAAATTTGATGCATAGTGTGTTAGATATGACTCCACATGTTTATTATATGTTTTTATATTGAAATTTTAGTTGAAAGAATGTATTAGTCACTAAAAATAGAAAAAATGAATTCAAATTGAATAAATATTTTAATTAAATGAATCATAATCCATTTTTTAAATATATGAATCAGTATCATGTCAAACAGACACATGATTTTACTGGTATGACTCAAAGTGCATGTTTTCATATTAAAATGACATTTATGTAAAAAATAGAAAGAGACATTCTCAAATACATAAAAATACGTTATGATTATTTTTATAAATTATTAATATGACCCATATAAAATTTATAACATGGAGGAATAAACTAAACCTCAATCCCACACATTTCTGACTAGTATGAATCCAAGTGTTTCTTTTTATTTATATTTTAATATTTTTATTAAACCAGACTAGTGTTATACTCCAAAAAAAGGTGCACTTAGATCTATATAATTTTTTATAAAGATAATATATAAGTTATTTCAAACATTTAAGAGTCATACACACCTCAATATAATTCTCTATGTGACATGTATGACTTGAAGTGTTCCTTTTTATTTAAAATTCACATTAATTTCAGTAAAAAGCAGTTATACTAAAATCCGAGAAAAAAATTTGGATTGTTTTGATAATTTAAGAAAATTTTCCATAAATAATTTATAATGTTTATGGATCATCTAAACTTCAATTTTATACATAATGTTATTTGTATGACTGACAATGTTTTTATCAATTTTAAATTGACATTTTTGTTCCAAAAGTGTGACACACACTAAAAACATAGACAACATGCTCAAATTTTTATTAAAATTTAATAAAATTATTCATAAGTAATTTTTTATTTATTAAATTAATATCAGGTCAAAATGAAACATTATGTGACTAGTATCACCCAATGTGTGGGTTTCCAGTTTAAATTTTCCTTTTAGTAAAAAAACATATGAAATACTCCAAATAAGGAAAACTATTTCTATTTGATATTTTACATTATGACAAAGATCAATAACTCAATTTAAAGTGATATGAATTAGTATCACCTCAATCAGATGAATGATGGGACTTGTATTACTCCAAGTGTGTCATTTTATTGAAATTTAAAATTCTGTTTTTATAACATTATTGACACACTCAAATCAAATAAAAAATTTAGACATTTTTTATGATTTTAGAGATCAATCCATAAGTACTTTTTTGCATGTATAAGTCATTCATTCCTTAAACAGATATATATTATTCATGGTATTACTCAAAGCGTTTTTTCATCATTTTTTGATGATATTTATGTTCAAAAAGAGTTCCACACACTGAAAACTATGAAAAAGTTCTCATGTTGTCTTGTAATTCTATAAAATTAATCATATATAATTTGTAACATGTATTAATTGTGAAATTAATTTGAAAAATGATGCCACTATAAATACTCATTTTGTGAGATTCCAATTTAAAATGACATTTTAGTAAAAAAATGTGATATACATCAAACTGGTAAAAGTATTTATATTTTGTAAATACATTTGGGAAATGTTCCATAAATAATTTCTGACTTATTGAAATTAACTAAATATCAATCTGAAACAAGATGTGGTCGGTATGAATGGAAGTGTATTTTTTTAATATATAAGTTCCATTTTTTAAAATTCTCGTCACTTTTCCAAATCTGAAAAAATGATCCCTGATAGTCTTCTAATAATTTTTTTATTACTTAGTTAACATTCATAAAATTTTTCAAGTATTCTTATTTTGATAATTTTCATAAAGATGATACATAAAGATAAACATTAAATGGTTTTATGTTCCAGAATTAATACCAACTCAATTTGACAGGTTGTATTCCTACTATGAGTAAATGTTTAGTTTACAATTTATAATATGTGATTAAATTATTTCATTATAGTATTACTAACATAATAATTTTTTTATAAAACATGTGCATTATTTTACTCAATATATGGTTCTTTGTTAAAAAATAACATGAATAGGGGTTAGTGGACAATGATTATGTAACATAAATTTTTTTAGTGGCTATAATAATTTGTACTTAGTCGTGAAATGAAACGAACCAATGATAGAAAATTTTAATATATTTTTTTCTTGCATTTGTGTTGTAAATATTATATCATTTAAATTCTATATTATCATCCAATGTTTACAATAGTTTTTATAATTGGGTAGTGTTTTAATTTTAACATCACACTGTAATATGACCCTTAATCAACACTATAAATAGATGAGAAATGATGCCTTTATCAGAACTATTTCTTACACTGATGATTGGTCCCTTTATTATAATCTTGTTTTCACTAATGAAGGGTCCCTTGATCAATTATTTTTTAGTGCTGATATCGGACCCCCTTTATTAGCCATATTAGTATCATTGATAAATAACACCATTATTAGTTCTAAAAAAAATTTCCGAAAAGGGGTTCTTTTATAATCTCTAAAAAAGCACTGATAAAGGGACCTGTGATCAATACTTTTTTAAAAATGATAAAATCTTATTTTGTAAGTGTTGATAAAATTCCATTGATTTTAATCATGCACAAGTGCTTATTTATTTTTTTCACTGTCAATATCAACTGGTCCCATTGTTAAAGACCTATTTTTTGATTTTTATTTTATTTGATCCCATTATGATTCTTTTCTTATCAAGTACTATGATTTAGTTCATGACTCACATTTATAATCTAATAACATTTTTATGAATTTCAATTTTTATGACCATGTTCACATACACATTAAACTTATTTAATATTTATATAATCATTTATTTATCCCTTTAATACCATTATTAAAAATGAATCATCACTCTTTGTACTCATGTTATGTTTATATGATAATTTATTTAGGTATCCTAGCATCTAATGTCACAAAAACAATATTGTTCCAAAATGTATTGTAATGATATGTATTGAATTTTCATATTATAAGATGTAATACTTATGTAATATATGTATGGGTCACTATATTATGTATCATAGAAGGGTTTGGTTTGGATTGGAAACTATAATGTGAAAACTATAATGAGAAACCTAAGTATAATCCTATGTATTAGAGAACATCCTATGTCGTGGTAAATAAAGGAATGCTGTTTTCCTAGAAAAACAACCCTATCTAGATGCAATAACTAGACAATGTTTTTTAATCGATTTATCTCAGTGTACTAATAGAAAAAATATTTTTCCATGTTTATATCAACCACTATTCTATCTCATGTTCAGTATTCTATTACTATTCGCCCATATAGAAACTCTTGAGGGATATTCTACTGTAAATTTACATTTTTATCATGAACCGTTTTGAAGGATCTCAATATAATATTTCTATAAATTACCTATACTAATCCAAATTGTTCATATAATAAAATGAAGTTGACATGATTTCTACATCCTATAATTTATTTTCATGGATGATCACTCTTATTGATGATTCAGGATGGTCATGAAAATAATTTTGGTTATAGAAAGGGATTGAATATAGAATTATCAAGTTGAGATGTTTATAGGTACTCTGAATCATTGAATTATATTATTTAAGATTAGTTATATGAATCCCATTATATCCTCAAGATTCTATACGAATATTAATTCCTATACTAAATGATTAGATTTTCAATTAATAGGAAAATCACTTTATGTTATGATTACCACAACTCATGTCTTTGGTTATTCACTAAGTTAATTATTTGGTAATATTCCTCCAATATATATTTTTATTATGAGTCTAGTTGAATTTTATGTTATCATAGCATGAATTGCCTTTCATTTCATAAATACTGGTTAAAATACTAAGGAATGGAGGTCACAATTGATATTCATATCCATCATGTGATCATAAATATTTGTGATGATAAATAAAAACATCAAAGGGAAATTATGTTCTTCTTATGCGTCATTATTCCTATTCGAAAGTGTTTTTTATTAACATGTTTTGGGGATAAATTCAACATTGAAATTATTCTTGTCGTAAACGTATACGTAGAGGTTTTTCAGGAAAAATTTATATTCTTATATAAAATTTGATATTGATCATTAAAAACAATTCATAACTTATTCCATAACTGTTTCTATGAATCCATGTATAATTTCCCTTATGAGAAGGGTGAATTAAATATACAACCATAAGACAATCTTGAAAATGGATTCAGTGTATAATGGGTGTCACCTTGGGGTGAGTATGTTCTTTTTTGAAATAGAATGATGTATTGATGATGCATTCCTATCATAAGGCATGGAAAAAAATTATTTCCTATGTTAAAAATGAGGTAATGTGGTTGACCTAGAATTTCTCTCAAAGAGGTGTGAAGACAAAATAATTTTTCACTTTTAAACAATGGTAAAAATGTAGTGTTTTAAAGGAAATTTGAAAATAAATTTATTGAAAAACTATGATATTAAATAGGTGGATTAGGCCGGGGTTGGATTCCTAATTATAATGTTATCTTTGTCCAAATTAATTCAAACATCTTCTTCTTAGTCGATTAAAATGAGTTTCCACAATCTTTTCCTCTCACTTCCTTGGTGAAATTATGATGTGAGAGAAAACATTACCAAGATCTCTGTTTGTTCAATGGTCCTTCCATGTGAAAAATAGTTGTATTAAATATCTTTAATTGACATGGGAATACCTGATTGGGTCTTTTTTATCCTAAACAATCAAAAACATTCACTACACCTTTTACACGTACTGATGATCATCATGTACTTCACTACTAATCCCTAGTCTATTCCATCGTATATAAACCAGAAATTAGTGGAAGGAGATATTGAGTATTTTACCAAGGTAAAAATCGATAACAGAAATAAAATTCATGAATGATTTCACATGATAATAAAATACACTATATGAAATAGAAAACAACATTGAAGAAGAATAAAATTTCATTCAATTACGTCCATGAACTCAAGCATTACAGTGTAGAAATCCAACCCTTCCCCAATCACTCAAAAACTTTACCCCACCATGGTAAGGGAAATTGAGATAAATGGGGAATAAGAAGGTGTTAAAAAACATTGAAAAATAAAATAAATAAAATATAAAGCCAAAATTTTCCCCGTCTTGGTGTCTTGGGAGGAATTTGGTGGAATTAGATATGCTTTGAGAGGGAGGATCTCTCCTCCATCTATAGCCAGAATTTGTACCCCGAATGTTAACACGGTGTATCCCCATTAAAAGACATCTTAACTCATTACACCATTTTTTAATGTTTTTCATAATTATCTTTGGAGTTTCTCCTCAAAATATAAGAGGGTTGGGAAAATTATTCCGAGAGTTTTGACCATTTTACTCTTACCATTTATACTGTCCAGTCAGACTTCCCAAAACGCCAACCTCAAGATTAGAAATCATTAATGGTCCCTTAAATGAACAATTCATGCAGACATTCCTTCATAAATGATATTCTCTATCCACTTGGGAATCAATACACTAAATTACACAATAATAGATCTCACCAATATGATTTATGGACCCACACCAAAACTTGGCAGAACTGTAAACAGTTTTCTTGAGACAACTTGTGAGCTTCTTTTGAGCTTCCATATGGTCAATGCAGCTTTTGGTCCAAAATGTTTAAATGAATACCTGGATATTTAGATTCACTAAAATAATGAATTTTTAAATTTTTATTAGTGTATAATATGTTATGGCCAGAAAACGAATGTAATTCAAAATAGATCAAAATCTGAAATGGGTCATTTTTACAGTTCAGCTCAAAATAACACCAATATCATAAAAATGATGCAGTTCATCTTAGAGTAACAATTATTTGGGTTTAAACCAATTAAATTCAATGTAAATTTAATTAAAAATATTTTCTCTATCAATTCCCTCATACATAGCACTTGGACTCTTAGAGAAGTAAGAAACAAAACAAATCAAATCCAAAACACATACCATTGAGATCTACCAAATCTATACTAAGAAACAAAATGTTTTAATGCTTCATCAAAAACAATTATTTCAAGTGCACCATTTTAGATTATTTAATATATTTCCACTTCATTTCTTATCCCATGAGCACAAAACACCTACCTCGCATGAATATTCTCTCATCTAAAAAATGTAAATGCTTAACAATTATTTTCTCATCCAAACTCACACAATAGTCATCGTAGGATTGATAAATTCCTACTTCTCCACATGATATGAGTCAAGTACAATTTTCTCTTATGAGGTGTCTTCAGGGTTGTTTTGTGGCTTCTGGTTGGAAGTATTTAGATGTAAAAAATCATGAGGCCGAAAAAGGAGGGATTGGATCTATTTGAAGAAAAATTGAAAGATTCTAATTTTCAGTCAAATATGGTCTCCTTCAAATCTATTTTCTATAAAATAGGCTCCCTCATCAATCAATTAGCTCATAATTTTAGTAGCAAAAATTTCAATTTTGTCTTACTTGATTTTTCATGAAAGCACCAGATAGGAACAACGTTCATTTTACATCGAAAGCTCCATAAAGGAAACATAAAGGCAACACTACTCTTATCATGAAATCTCCAGATAAGGAACAAAATTTAACAAAATTTAATATTCAGTAGAAACATCATCACTTAAACAATTTATATTCCATCAAAAGTATCACCAAATTAGGTAGTACACTCTAGGACAACTCCCCCCACACATAAGTTCAACTAGATCATGAAATATCACATCAAGATAATGATGGATAGGAAACATTATCTTTAATGGGGAAAACCTAAAATCATATTAATGGATAACAGGGGATAAAATGATTAATTTATATGTTAGGCCATAATAAAAATGATTATTTTGAAAAAGAGTTTTAATCCAAATAAATTCCTCCATCATTTAAAACACAAGTACCTCAAACCATCATGTTTTGATACAAATAAATCAAATTATACTTAATGAAATCATGGTCTGGTTCTCTCAAGAAATTAGGTAAATAAATAGAATATGAAAAATGGTTCATAAGAATCACATGAATGTGATTTCAAATATATAGATAGTAAAATATGGAATGGTTTTTAAAAATCATTGTACCTTTAATGAAATTCCAAATTATATGAACTCGAAAAAAGTCATTTTAGCATTCATCTATGCTCAGTTTCATGGAATAGATTGGTTCACTTATTGATATGGGTTTCAAAAATTGTAATGGTAATCATTTCAACTCAAATTTCTCAAAATAACAGACCAAAAATTGAAAAATAAACTCACAAAAATATGAAAAGACAGAATTTTTTTTTTGTTTTTTGTTTTTTATTTTTAAAAAAACACTAAATGAAAATCATAAACTAAAAAGGTTCCCTACCCCACACATAAATGATGCAGTGTCCTTAATGAATTCAATTGGATTTATCATATAAGACAATTTTAAAATGGATCACAATAATCAAGTGAGTATAATGGAGATAAACAACCTGATTTATTCATAGTGATAAATTGAGTTAATCTCCTCAGTGTTGCACTCTAATAAACAAAAAATAAATGAACAAAAGAAAGCACATGATTTTTATTTAAAGAATAAAAAATTATAAATAAAATTATAGTAGACAGATAAATCATTTTTTTATCCCCCATGTGGGCCATGGGTTTTGACTGCCTCTAGAGGGACAGTTCTAATTGGTTATCCCCAATATGATGGTGGGTGGGGTTTCTTACTCATAAAACAACAAAAATTATTCTTTCTAGCATCATTTGATCCTTTTTTTGAAGAATATATAGATATATCATAACAATTTCAGCCCCACTACAAGGAGATAAAACATGCATAGTTTTTTTAGGATAATTAATGAGTCCTCCTCTTTCTTGGTTTCCACTTTCACAATATCCTCTTCCTTCTCTAGTGTGTTCTCAAGGAATGCCACATTAGTGGAATAATCAATGGAAATGTCAGGGATTAATTCAATTTTAGAAAAAGTAAATCATGAAGAATCAATATCAAATTCTTCCCTTTCAAATTAAGCAATATGTGTCTCATTTTCCTCCAGAAAATCCACTTGGATCTTCTCATGTACACCCTCTAATAAATTTCTAATTGCTTCCAGGAGATCTAGATGTTCCTCTTCAGATGCATATTCTCCCACTAAGGAAATAATTTTTTTGGATGAATTTTCAATTTATTCTTCAATGGTGGGTTCCAATTTTAGTTGAATTTCCCTAAATAAAGGTCGGTAGTCAGCCTCCTTCATATTCTCTTCAAATTCCACTCATAGTGTGGTTTCTTCCATCAACTTTTAAGAATCTTCCAAATTATGAGGAATAGTTTGATCAAGATGTTCTTCACACTCAATCCAGAAGTTCTCCAAATCTTTTTTATCACCCATATGTTTTTATATTTCTAAAACTTCTTCAAAATTCTCCTCCAAAATTGATTTATATCGGATAAATGGATCATCTTTTAATTTCATGATGGCCTCCATGGGTTCATCAACTTGAAGTATTTTCAGGGCTACTTCATCCATCAGTTGTTCTGGTTCTGTTTCTTGTTCTAGGTATAGTTGTTGATCATGGTATGCATGTACTTTTTCTGCTATCCAATATATTGTGGTCTCCAGGTTTTGAACTGTTTGACTAATTCTTTCAAATTGGGCATCAAGATCCATGTGAACTTCTTCTTCATGGTGTTTAACATGGAAAATTTCCTGATAAAATTCTGGAAAATACTTCTATATATCAATTTATTATTTTTCATATCCCTCCATCAGTGTGTATTCAAGGTTTACTTTAAGGTTTCAAATGATATCCTTGGATCCTTCTTCCTTGACCAATGGGATTCGAGATCCACAAATATTTACAAAAAAATTGTGGCAATTCATCCCTAGAAACGATGCCATGTTTGACGCACACCTATCATAGGGCATGAAAAAAAATTATTTCCTATGTTAAAAATGCAGTAATGTGATTAACCTAGGATGTCTCTTAAATTATAGTGCACACAAAATAGTTTGTCACTTTTTAACGAGGGTATAAATTTTGTGTTTTTTAAAGTATATTTTAAATTCAAATGATTGAAAAAATATGATATTAAAAACGGTGATTAGGTTGTTGTCAATATTTTATTTGTAATTCTATACTTTTTCAATTTAATTCCATCCTCTTCTTCGTAGTTGATCAAAGTGAGTTTCCATCATCGTTTCCTCTCACTTCCTTGGTGAAATTATGATGGTGAGAGAAATCCTTACAAAGATCTCGGTTTCGTCAACTATTCTTCCATGTGAAAAATAGTTGTATTGAATATCCTTAATTGAAATGGGAAATACCGGATCGGGTGTTGTTTATCCCAAAAAACACGATCTTTCAGTACACCTTTTACATGTTCTGACGATCGTCGAGTACTTCACCACTAATTCTGAGTATGTTCTATCGTATATAAACTAGAAAATAGTAGAGGGAGATAATGATTATTTTACCAAGGAAAATTTCAATAATGGAATTAAAATTAAAAAACTATTTCACTTGATAATAAAATACACTATATGAAATTGAAAAAAACCACGAAAAATAATAAAATTGCATTCAATTACCTCCAAGAACTCAAGAATTACAATGTAGAAAACCAACCCTTCCCCGATCACTCAAAATGATTACCCCACGAGGGTAAAGGTAATTAAAATGAATGGGGAAGAATAAGAAAACAAAAAACATTGAAAAATAAATCAAATAAAAGAGATATCCAAATAGTTCTCCTTCTTGGTATCCCCAGAGAAAAGGGGTGGAATGAGAGATGCTTTTAGAGGGAGGACCTCTCTTCCTTTTATAGCCAGAATTTTTTCACTGAATTTTGACGCGTTGTATCCCCATTAAATGACATCTTAATGAATTTCACCCTTCTTGAATGTTGTTCATATTTATATTTTGCATTTCTCCTAAAACGATCAACAAATTTGCAGAAGTATTCCGAGAGTTATGACCATTTTACTCTGACTATTTATCATGTCCAGTTAGACTCTCCAAAATTCCAATCTCTAGATTTGGATGCTATAATGTACTTGTAAATGGAAAACTCATGCGGCCTTGCCTTCATTAACGACATTCCCAAACCCCCTGAACGTATATCCACCCGATTATACAAGAATTGGGCCCACTGTAAATGAGTAAGATACCCCACACCAAAAATCAACAGAACTGTAAACTGTTTTCATGAGAAAACATGTGAACTTCTTTTGAGATTCCATATGGTCGATTCAAATTTTTGTTCAACGCGATTAGATGAATCTCTTGATGTGTAGAATCTAGAAAAAAATAATTTCACAGTTTGTATTAGTGTACAATATGTTATGGCCAAACTAGATAAATAATTTAAAATAGTTAAAAATACGAAATGGGACATTTATACTGTTCAACTCAAAATAAAACCAATATCAAATAAATGAAGAAATTAATCATAGAGTAACACTTTTTTGGGTTTAAAACAATTAAATTCAATTTAAATTTAATTGAATATATTTTCTATATCAATTGATGGGTCTCTATATTTGTAATTAGGAACATAACATGATACTAATCAATAAAAGGTATCCAAAACCACATATTAATGATTGGATATGTAAATTATGAGAAAATAAATATTTTTCAATGAGTGTCCCTGGACCCAAATGCTATCATTTGAGGATAAAAAGTGAATATATACCCAAGAAATAATTACATATGAGGAGTGGATAGTATAAATTTATAGTCTTCACATCTGTTCCTACTAAATCTATTAATAAATTATTGGATCTAATGAATATTGTATTTAGATATTTCCTTGATTAATTTTCCATTGTGGATATAGATGATATTCTTATATAGTCAAAAATAACGGTAGATCATGAATTTTTATTGAGTGTTCTCTAAAGATCCAAATGAATGATATGTTTGAATGAAATATTTACTATATGGGGATTTTGGATACAAAAAGATTTATTTTTTCTTATTTAATGCCATTTGAGGGTATATCTGGGAATCTATTAAAATAATTTATTTATAATTGTCTCATACCATCCATTATGATTGGGATAAACTGATTTCTTGGTTTTTTTTGGAAATTATTAATGCATTATGGATAATTTATTGTGACTATATAATCCAATCACCATGTTGACAAATAAGGGATCAATGATCCTTTAGATAGATGAAGGTGAGGAAAATTTTGATGATCTAAAAATATAGATAGTTAGGGTACTTGTATACACACTACCATATATTGGAAAATGGATTAAAGTATATTGTGCATAATCCAAGAAGGTAATTAGATGTTCCATCTTGTAGAGTAATATGGTCATATCTTATTCCTATAGATAATTGATTGTTCATGAGAAAAATTAACAAAATCATGATTTGGAGTAAGCTATGGTAGTTTATCATTAATGATTTTGAGGATTTATCATGATGAATAAAGTATTCAAATATATGGAAATAATAAATTTTCAATGAATATATACTCTTATAAAAATAGAAATATGAACCATATAAGATGGATAATGTTGATTAATGATTTTAAATGATCAATACATTATAAATATGGAAAATTAAAAAGGTGGTATAATCATTTATTTAAAAGGATCATGAAAACCAATCTATTATGAGGATCACAAAATATCAAAAAAAATTATATATAATGTATTAACCTTGAAATAATGTAAGAATTGGAGAAATATTATATTTCATAAATGATTACTCAACCATATATCCATATATGGAATGAGGGAATGTAACATGAAGATGTGGAACCACATAATAATGTTAAGAGGGTTATAGAGATCATATTTGATTTTGATGGTATGTTATAGATTATAAATGGCATATGTGGCCTGAAAATACCATATTTGAAGAAGTATATAATTGATGAATATCATATTACATCATTCTCTATTCAACATGAAATTATGAAGCTGTTTATAAATATGAAACTATGTTTATAACTAAATAACATAAAGTGTCATATTAATAATATGAATATTAGTACTTTGTTTGTTAAATTTTAATGGTTAAGGAATAAAATTTTTAGAGATATTATAACCATTATACATACCAAGATGGAAATAGGGAAAAATTGAGTGATGGTTATCTTTCCAATCTAAAATATCTAATTAGAATAATGTTATTTGTGTTGTAGTCAATCTCATAAAAATGTTTGGAAAATTAATTAATAGGAGAGAAGACTTTTATCTTCCTTATGCTTCCAAAATATACATTAATTATGTGTTTAGTTTATATGTAGAATTAAATTATTTTGTATTTGATTGATATTTATTCATTACATTGATGTTTTAGAAAAGTTTTCTATTCACTTTGGATTTAGATTTGTGTTTTAATATATCTGATCTCCAATAGATATATTTTTTTATAAGAGGGACATTCATATATTTTATTTTATATTTATGGTAGGACCAAGAGGACCCTATGAGGGGAGGGGTGAATTTGGGTTTCTACATTTTCTATTATTGTGATTGATCTTGTTCCCATATTTCTAGGAACTCATTAAACATTTTTTGATGGATTTGATATGTAATCAAACATTCACCCATTGAATGAAAATACATCCTTTTTACCAATTTTACCATTATGGGATAATCCAATGAGCATACACCAATAGTGTGTTGTTCATACATAATACCAATAATAATCACTATATGGTGAATATATAATTTCAACCATGTCAGTCAATGCTAGACACACTGCCATTACAATATTTTATAGATAGCACATTGTGTCGCACATATCACTTCCATCAACTCCCCATATCTTATTGTGTTGAGTGAAATATAACATAGTTTTTCGACATGATTTTCACTTCAAAGGATTGGAATTAAGGTCATTGTCCCAAAATTATAAACAGACTCTACATGCACCACATGCCTTAATTGATGCACTATGTAATCATTGTTCACTTAAAAACAAATTTTCAAAAAATTCCTTTCGTGATGCTCCATAATGATGATCCACCCATTATGAAGATAAATTAATTAAAACAAACAAACATCTTTCATGAGTATCACTTCATTAAAATAATAACATAATTTTAGGAATATCTTTATGTCAATGTGAACTACACCATCTCCCTAAAGTACCCATTAATCGAATGAAGTTGCATCAATCATGGATAATAGTCTATTCATGATGCTCAAACATTCATAGAAGTATTGATTCATGAAGCTCTCATTAAATCATGAGTGATTTCATACCTTTCTTGTTAGACACATTATATCTGAAGGGGGTAGCCTCAAATTAATAAGCATGGCTATTTGCAATGCTCTGATGACACTTCATGGATTTTTTGGATCATTCAAAAAAAATCTTTGCATACCTCACTCAATCACAAAGATCCATTGAAAATAACTATTTTTGATTCTCATCGTAAAAACATATATTTCATTCATCACCCTTCATATAAATCATTATAATGGTGCTTGTTTCCATCACCGGTCGTGAGGCTACAATTCTTTGTCTTTCGTGATGCTCAGTACTGTCGCATAAAACATAGTAAGCAATCAGTGACTATTCTTGAAATAACACTCATTGAACCCATATTCCCAAAACTCCAAAATTTTCCATATTTTCATAATCCCTTTATGTATATCCACTTTTTGAAATGAAATCCATCCCAAAAATTTTGGAAACCACTTGAAAATGATGACACCTTTAATACTATTTTCATAATGATCTGTTATATAAATTTCCTTGAAAACACTATGGTATTCCATTTGAGGATTGAAAAAAAAACAAAAATTATACTCTATTTAGAGCAATTTATATACTTTGTTCTATATTTTGGGATGTCCTCTTTTGATTTTGAGGGGTTTTGTGTAAAAAATATCTTCTAGTCATGTTTTCTCTTAAAAATAACATTGATCAAGCATATAGATGGACCATTATGAATACATATATGCAAATGACTATTTAATTATAATGCATTGGATAATATTAATGAAATAAAGTTACAGGTAATGAATATATATGAGGAAATATAAAATTAATTAATTTCTATTTAACCTTGGATGAAAGCATCTTAGAGTAAAAAAGAAATGTTTTATAGTAAATCACTGGTTAAATTTAGAATTTTATGTTGGGGAAAAGGTTTTCATAAAACATTCATTTGGAATAATGTTTTGATATTGTAAAAGAAGAGAAAGATGATCCCATGGTATATTGGCCCCTTTGAGTTCTAGATCAAGTAGGTATGGAAGCCTATAACATGACTCTCACACTGTACCTCTCTCATATTCATGATGTGTTTCAGGTAACACTTTATATGGAACTAAATAACTGGTAATTCTCATAAACAATAAACATAGGTTCTACCACATGTGAATGATCATTACTATGAATAACAACTAGTACGAATATTGGATCATAGAGATAATGTTCTATAGAGAAAAATATTATCCAACTAGTTGATGTTATCTTGTGGAATAAAAAATTCAATGAATTTACATGGGTGTATCATAGAATGATAATGATTGAATAGAATGAAATGGCCAAAATAGGAGCTAGGTGCTCTATCCTTTTTAACCATGTATTGGGTTATAATTTCCAAATGATATAATTTCATGTTTACCGTTTTCATCATTTATAGAAACTCTTAATGGTTCCCAAATCCATAAATAGGTACACACATTCTTTCCAAAGGAACGAAGTCAATTGGGGTTTCATTCCCAATGATATTTAGGAACATGCATCGGTCGAGTGGATGAGAGGTTAGGATCAACTCACCAATTGGGGTGAATAGTACCTACTAGGGGACTCTTTTAGATTTAATATATGATCATGATTTTCATCAAAATGTAGACGAGGAACTGATTATACTAATAAAATTATTATCCGTTGAATCTTTTTATGCCTAATTAGTGTTTCCCATATTGAATCCATTTATATGTATATAAGGATATTCATTTATTTATCGTCATTTACAAAATATTGGTACCAACCTATAATTAAATCCATAAAGAAATGTAGATATTAATTCCATCCAAGGACGTGATTGACATCTCGAGGATTAGAGTTAACATTTATGTGGAATCCTACATATCTCATTTATAAATGTAATAAACCCCAACATAGATATTTTATATCATGCAATATAATTTCACACATAAAGGAAATATTTACATAAGGGCCAATAGGCTCCAGATATGATGCAGGTGTGTTAGGGCAGAATCCTACGTATCCAATTCATATCAACAATAAGTGTCATCATAGTTTGGTCATATCATAAATATTACCACAATGTGGGGGTGCATGTATCATATTAGACATATTATTCCACTAAATGGGGAATACACTATTAGGATTACCTGATTCGGTGGATATTCATGAAAGGGATGATTTTATAATTGAAAATATAAATTCACATGTGATCTATGCTCAGTATGAGAAAAAAGTCCTTAAAAGTGACTAGTCTCATCCCATATGGGATCATGGATTATGAAAGGAGGCAGCCCTAATAGAAATTTAATATAGATTTTGAACCATTGAAATTCATTCTACATATAATATTTATATAATGAATCATAATAGTCATAGTTCATTTGATGTCTCAGTCCATTGATGTATATAGATGATGATGGATCCTTTTGAGGGATTGTGCCCCAAGTGTTTTCGATGTTTGATAAATAGACGGACATCAACTGAGGTGGATGTCTATTTGAGATTATACATTTGGAAGGCATCCTATGTAGCTTATTTATAAAAGGAATCAATTTTATCATTATTCAATAGGATCCTTTCCCACTAATAAATATGTAATAATTGTTAAACCATGGGAGATATTGGGTAAGATGGGTTAGAATGTCTGAAATATAGAGGGATTTACACTAAGAAAGATTAATTTTTAGCTATATCCTTAGGAATCCAACCTAGAAAACATTTTAATAAGAATAATTAGAGATCTCAAAGTTTAATTTGGGGTAATGGCTGAATATTTCTCCATAAAAAGGTTGTCAAATCCTGAGGTGTTCACCGAGTGTGTCTTGATTGTCTTTTTGAAATAACCTGATTGTCGTCCTAACATGTATGGGGTGTCTTCATGACATGTATTATGATGTATGGACATTTAATGATTTTATAACATATATTTACAAAAAATCATGATTTAGATCACTTTTATAGAGGACATCACATTATCCGGATATCATTTCTAGAAGATATTACATTATCAGCGCTTATATGTCTACATGACATCGACATATCTGATTGGAAATCATGGTGCACATCACAAGACTTGGTTGTCATGTCATAGAGTTACTACAAGACATAGTTGAAATATTTGAAGGGAATCATAATAGTTTTCTTACATTCACTTTGTTCATCTCATGAAATTCAAGAAACACTCTAAGGTTATTACATGAATTTATTGACATGTCAAGAGGGTGTTGTATGAAATTCATAACATGTTTGAAGGGATTCAAAATAAATAATTGATATTACTATACTACATCACGAGAATTGGTTTTGTTGTATGAAAGGCTTCACAGAACAATTCTATCATGTCTAGAGGACTACAAGAGTCTAGGTTGACATATCCTGGTGTTACAAAATGATCTAGATAGGTCATTTGAAGCTCATAATTCATTCACCTGATTATTATATTTTATAGAATAGTAGAATAATTATGTATTTTTCAGAATATACCATGCTTAAGTGCCTCAAGGTATTTCAATTATTAACATATATAGGTTTCATGTGAACCATTGTTCATGCATAAACTCTTTTAGATAATCTGTATAACACAATTAATGTCTGTTGTATGATTAATTGTGGGATCAAGGGAATACATATTTTTCTCTCTAAATCCCTTAGAGCAACCCTGGAATTTTACCTAGTAGAATACCCATGTGATAAGATGAATTCCACTCATGGAAGTCTATTCATGCACTCATTTTTTGTAGTTGTTATCATATGTGTACACATTCATTTTTTTCTTGTTTTGGGTGGAATTATAAGCCTCAAAACCATGGTAATACTTTGTCTTGTGTGTTTCATATCTCAAAAATATAATATGGAGTCCTTGGAGGGTTTTTTAATAACATGATTTCCCTATTCTTACTACAGGTCATTCGAGGTGTCATTTGATATTCAATGACTATAAAAACACCTCTTCATCACTGTATTCACTAGACCTAGCCAATTAGAGGGATCTCACCTAATCTTGTAGATATGTCAAATAGAATTACCATGGTTATTAATATATATGTATGAGTCTTTGAAATATTAGGACACCCATGTAGATGATTTTCCATGACTGAAAATTATTATATTGGTTTATTTGTAAGACTAAGGTGTATTTTTTGGGGGGTCCTCCCTGGGATTAGTCTGACACATCATATGAACAAAAATTTATACATAATGTAATATCCATTTAACATGAAAATTTGGGAATCCTTCCTCCTTGAGAGGCTCCAAAATTTTATAATTTTATTTTCATAATTTCTTTAGCCAGGATAGGGTATTTTGTGGTGTTGCGTCAGAGTTTTCATGGGATTTTTCTCTTGTTGTCTATAGTTTTTAATGATATTTATGAAGGATCCTTCAATTTCAGTCATGTTATTCATGAAATATTGAACTTCATATATGTGTACCCAAAGTTGAATCACATAATCAAATGTACATGTACTAGGTCCCATCCATAATTAATTTGGAATGTGAACATACTCTCATTTGATAAGGCCAACATATAGACATAGACATTGAGATGAATTGGTAATCGCCTGAACACATCACATGAATGTAAATTTAAGTATCCATTACATGAGGATACTACATTTATTTACCACTACATTACAATGGGAATTAAATTATTTCTCGGCGTCTATCTGTTAACATGCATCATGATCGCTTGAAATTAATAGGTAGACTTATCATGATAATAATAAACTATCAAGATCCTTTAAAAATAGATTGAGGGTATGATATATGTGTTTCTCGTGATCATAATAAGATCTTTCACATCGCATGATTCATTTTCATAACCGTCTAATGGAAACATTATTACGTGTTCTTTTGATGGTTACATAATCTATTTGATTCAGACTCCATGCCTTCTTTTTTTTGTACAGAAAATAATACTACATTGGGTATTTCATTAGATCAATATTTGTTGATACTCATTTGGAGGGAATAAAAATTATTCCCACAAAAAAATAGATATGTTTATAGGGATAAAGACAACGTTATGAGGAGGATAAATTCCCTCCAGAGTCATCAATTATTTTACAGACTAGTGTATCAAGTTATGTTAAATCTTCTAGGTGGCCTATGTTATTCCGGGGAGAGGAATTTAAATAATGGATTTTTGGATGACTCATTTCATTGATGACATTGAGTTTTATAGCTATCGTGGTTAATTGGTTCATGTAAAAACATCAGAATACCTCGCTAAAATATATGTTACCTAACACCTATCCTAAGGGACCAACCATATGACTAATTTTTTAGAGTATTTCTTGAGATCTGGTTACAATTATTTTTTTCTAGAACTTTCTCAAACAAATAAATAATTAGATCTTTATAATTTTCATCATCCTAGAGCCAGATCCTATATTGTATGGATGTCATGTAGGCTTTTCATGATATATTGGTTCAGTAAAATGATCGTCATACTATTATGTTGTTTTCTTGACCATATTTTGTTCACGAGAACATAAGCCTCATAATATATTTTGAAATTGTGATATTCGCTATGTGTAAATGTGATTAATGATATTGTTAAAAGGTCATATGATCAAGAGACAAATATCAGGTCTTGTGACAGTGATTTTTTTTTGGTTGATGTGCTTAACCTGATGTTGTTGAAGTCATGCATGAATTTTGTTAGGAGTTAATTCCCATAAAATAGTTATTCCTTTTTATATTTATGGATTATAGTTCATGTAAATTTTCAATGAATGAGTACGTAGTAGAGGTTTATTGAGGGAACAACATTATTGGGAATGCATAAAATAGTTGTTGATGTGTTGTCGGGTCCTCAAAGTCAATTCTGATAGAATAGATGGGAATTATACTTATGGAATATCCTCTTTGAGAATTCGTATCGCTCATCAAGTTAGTTATTACTGATAAGTCTCATATCACTTGTCCAAAATCATCATTTGTGACCCCACATGGATTTTAGAGACTCATTATGCCTTATTTTAGTGTATAATCCATTTATTTCATTTCATTAATAATGTGAATAAGTAATATGGGTATATAATAAAATTTATGCCTACAAACATTGGATGTAACCATCATAAACATTATTATAAAATCTATATGTTTTAAATGATAATTCCAAAATATTCCACATAACAAAGATTTGGGTTGTCACATAAATAGGACATTCTGTCAAGGGGAGGTTTTGAATGGATTGGGTTTGGCCCTTCTAGGTGAATTATATCACCTCTAAATATGATATGAACATAAAATAGAATAGGATGTATGGGGTTTTCGGGATTTACGAAACCTTCTGAGATAGTAATAAGTGATTGATGGCTAACCTAGATAGTCAATGGGGTTTGTATGTAAATATATTCCACCTAACATATGGTGATGTATACATTAGTATTTGGGATGTCGAGAATATTTGTGGTGCACATATTTTAGGAGAAAAGTACGCTGAATTGTTTCCACAATCTTCCATGAGGGATGAAATATATAGGACCACTCACCATGCTTTGGATAGGTTCAAATTGTATGAAAAAGAAAATTTATAGGACCACTCTACATGGGGTTGATTTATTGTTTTTGGAATGTGTGGGACATTTTATCAGTAAATTCAATTATAACCCCAAATCCAAGAGGAAAAATTCTTTCCCCACAAAAGAATCATGTAGTGCTGATGGAAAATATTGGACCACATCATAAGAAGGTTCATTCACCAGTTTTATTTTGGAGGTTTTTCCTGACATTAACTAGGAAATTTAGATGTTCATATTTCATTACACATACCATTTTAGGTACCTATTACAGATGAATTAATGTTGTGTAGTCAGGGTATCCAACTTTATTATGGAGTCCTCTACGATAGTACAGAAGAAAATTGGGTTATCAATTACAATGATTAAAATTATATAACCAGATGCACTACATTTATATAAGATGATCCAACACAAAAAATGTGTAACTTTCAGGTATTAATGGGTTGTATGGGGTCTTTTTTGGGTGGGTATGAGTATCAATGAATCCATAGTATCCCCAACATTTATTTAAAATCCCTTTTTAGTGCATTAGTGGGGTGATGCACATGATGGTAATGTACATGGAAATCAATGCCTTCCTAACCCATCATGATCTATATTCCTTTAACCACTATGAGACAATTCTCACCAATAGTTTGGTGGAAAATGGTGTGGGAAGCTGTGATGCTCATCCATAAAGGATGTGAATTCGTCACAGTTTCCTTTCATCCCACCTTATTGGGATTATTCTATATGAATTATTTGAACCTTTTTAGTTTATACATTATTTTAGAAATATTCAAATGAATTTTCATCCCATTATTTACATTAAATTTGAGAATCATCAAATCACGGTGGGCCAGTTTTGGATGATCTCATCTTGGGAGGAAACTAAATAATGATAGAATACCCATTTTGTGATGCCATGAT
The DNA here is from genome assembly GCA_963277665.1 of Viscum album. NCBI lineage: Eukaryota > Viridiplantae > Streptophyta > Magnoliopsida > Santalales > Viscaceae > Viscum > Viscum album. The sequence goes on from OY728160.1 coordinate 2,069,463,591, forward strand.
CCATTTTTTCCAAAATTATCTAGTTATTTGGATCCATTCATATAAAAATGGAAAATTATCCAAATTTTTTATTTGATTCTCCAAAGTGACCACTAATTTTAGAATAAATTATATGTCTTAAAAAGTATATTTATTTACGTTGATAAACAACCCTTAATATACATAGTATGGAAGTTATATGCATAAAATTAATCTTCAGGAAAATTGAGTAATACACTATTGTGTACATAGTGATCTTGTAAACTATCAATGATGATGCACATTCCCTATTTTTTCTATCATTATTTTATTGATGGATGGGACAGATGTTAGGGAACTCAATGGTCATGCTCTAGGAATTAATACAGATGGTGGAGTTACCATTATAAGGGATTTTAATGTTACTAGTCTAGAAAGTATCACATTCAAAGACCATTATACTATGGTCATAAATTTATGACAATAACTTTCTATAAGGATGGAATGTGTGATGGTTCAGACCCACTATGCTCATTTAGTATAGTGAATGGATTTTCATGGAATATTGGGCGATTTTGCAGAAAAATGGGAATGTACCACTATCTAGTATGTAACACCCCAATATTTTATGAAAAATATTGTTTTGAATTTCATTGATGTCATGTGTTGTGCGCTACACCAAAAATAGCTTGAACTACATGCATCCTTTACTTGGCTTTCATTACACGCAATCGTGACCTTCCATGATAGTGTGTGTTATACGCAATACTGAGTTTCACTAAATAACGACATGTTATATAAACTGACTGTTATAAATTGTAATACCAACATTTTAAAATTTTATAAATTTTATATTTCTAAATTGACTTTATTTTTGTATTCGGAAAATAAAAATTATCCTAGGGTGAATTTTTGGTATTTTTATGAGATCTTTCAATTTTGGATGAATAGTGAAAACACTGGTTACAATTTAAAAACTGACTATTTATTTAAATAATTATTTATTTTATTTAAATTTATTTTAGGTCCAAATTGATACATAAAACCTATATAAGATCATTGAAATTCATTTGAGTCATTTTATAATAATTTTGGTATATATAAAAATTTTATTGAACTTTTCATCGTCTTTTACCCACCTCCTAGGAGAATATAAAAATTTACATAAAAGGTAATTTTACCACTTCGGTGAGTGGAATTTCGAAAATATGAGAGACAAGATAAACATCAAGAAGTAATATTTGGTTAAATAAGATAAAAATAATTATTGTTGAATAGTAAATTTTTAATATAATTTACCCGAGTAAAAAAGTAAATAGGGTAATTAAGGGTAAAATGATATTATTATTACCCTAACACATGTAATAATTCTATTAGATAAGTATAATTCAACCAAAAACAACCTTAGGAATAAAATATTACCCTTTAGGTCTACTTAGATTAGATTAGGACACTTATTATTATTTTATTTAAAGAAGAGCTAAAATAGTTAAAATTAATGTTCAATAACTAAAACATTTTTAATTTTGGGTTATACACAAGATAAATTCGACTATATATATTCATTAAAAATATAAAAATATTTCATACTGAATGGTATTTTATTTATAATTTTTAGAAATTAGATATTTTAGTTTATTTGTGACACAATGATGATGGAGTAATATCCTTATTAATGAAATATTAACATAATTGTTCTTATAAATACCCAAGTAAATGAAATTTTTGAATTTTAATGAATTAAAATAATTTTATAGGTTAATATAACATGTAAGTATTTATTTAATTTACTTTTTTTGAACAAATCAAGCTGTTATAATTTTCACAAAAATCATGTACCAAATAGTGTCAAAATTGACATAAAATAGTTTTTAAAACAAATATTATATTATTAATTGTTATTTTACACTTAAAAATATGTGGTCCGTCCAAATGACTTAGATAAGGATATATGTTAATAATGAACGACTTGGGGTTCTTTTTTTATGTTATATTAAGTTTATTAACCATATAGTGTAATAAAACAAAAAGGTATGGTAAAAGATAAATTATTTAACTTAGATTTAAATCTAAATGATAAGGATAAAATATTAACCTAAACATGTCTAAAACCTATTGGTTGAGAGGATTTCGTCGCATCACCTCTTTATCTTCTTAATAAATAAATTTGGAGCTATTAAAAAACGAATTTGACTTTATTATAAAATAATATTTTATGTTTTCCTAAGGTTCCCCTCTCCTCCCTTATTAAAAGGGTGCCCCTTTCCTCTTCTCTTCGCACCATTTTGAGCCTTGAAGCTCGGCCAACCCCTTCCCATTTCTCTTCTACACTTGAATTTCAATATTTTTGAGGTTCTGGTCTTCTCAAAAGACCAATTCTACTTCTTAAAGAAGAATCTTAAAGGAGGTGCGTCGAAGAATAGATAATCTCTTATTCTGATTCTCTCATGTTTCATTCTTCTTCTACATCTTCTTCATTAGTTGTATTATTATAAAATAATAACATCAGTGTTACTTATATACTGATATATTATTATAAATATGAAACCGCCCTATTTCACCTTCTATCCATCCTACGGAAAACGAAATCACCACGCGTGCGTACGTACGGAATACCGTCTCCACGCCGTGGTGTAATATGTTTTCGACCAACACCTTACATGGATGGATATAATGTTGTAAATAAGTAACCATATATGATTTTTTAAAGTGATATTGATTCTGAAATATTATAAATACACTTCAATACAATTTCGCAATCATGGGAATTATATCATCGCTCATGCGTACGTACGGACTACCGTCTCCACCACACGATGTGATTCATTCTCCATGTTAACAATTCAAGAACGATTATAAAGTATATATGATGAATAATAATGAAATATATGACATAATTAATCTACTATATTTATGTGTATATATATATATATATTTCATCTACTTACTTCCATTCAAGTAAATAATGAAAGGAAAATAGCGTTCGTGCGTACGTACGACCCACCGTCTCCGTGAACGGTGTGTTTCATTTCATTTATCTATCTATTATATATATATATAATGAATTTATATGATATATAAATCATGTTTTACATTATTGATGTAATTAAATCATGATATAATTAATAATAATATCAAGAACAACGATTCCAAAAACGTACGATAAATGAAATAATTTTACCCAAAACGCTACTTTAACAGGGAATTAACAAATGAACGGGTAAAATAATTACCTAAGTGAACTATATATGATATAATAGAAATTAATATGATTTTGTAAAAATTCAATGGCATTATTTAAATCATTATACATGAGTTTCTGATACATATGAAGCATATTAGACCAAAGGTAATGGATAACTTTTCCAATCTTGTTTTTATCCGAGATTGTTTATTCATATATATTTACTGGGGTTTTTGTTATCATCCATGTACATGTTTTCAAAAAAAAAATCATCGCCTTTTTACCCATTTTTTTATTTTACCACATGTTATGAAAGGAATCTTACTTTTTCTACCACACGAGGATATTTTTGACTTTTCTGACAAAAGTACGAGGAGAATTTTATTTATAACTTATATGGCGTGAACATATTTTTACGGTTTCATAACTCCTCATTTTCATGAAGATCTCTCTACAATATGGATGATTGTTTTCAAAAAAACCATTTTCATTTAAAATTTCATGTAATTTTGTGAAAAGAACATTATTTTGAAAAAGAAAGGATGTTTTTTTTCTCAAGAATTCATTTCATGTGTTTTATGAAAACTATTTTCCGACTACAATGACATTATTTAATATGTTTATGTTTCAAGTATAATGTCTACATTATTTACATGGTTTGATTCTCCTTATGATGAAATGATATCCATTTTTTTATATGGATTATGTTATGATATCATGATGTTTAAGAATCTCATTCTATTACATGGGTTATACAATGACATATGATTTATGATATTGTGGAACACGAAAGAATGAATTCATTATGAGATGGGTGGGACCTATATCTCCATCCAATGAATTGGGTAAAGATTTATATCTCATGAGAATGACATGGCAAGAAAAGTAAGTTAAACTGGTTCAGAAATACATGACTGGAACGGGGAGTGATCTTTATTCAAAAAGGGACTTTGTCCACTAAGATGGTCTTGGCAGCAATGCCTTGGCTACTATAGAAATCATAACATGTGCTTAATGGTTTCCACAATTACATGATTTATTTCCATGCTATTTTATCGTCATTAATGTTTCATTATGATCCATGCCTTATGTAATTCACTTTTTTATGTCATTTCTCAAGAATTTGATGTTTAAACATTATGTTCATGTTTTTAAGTTTAAAAGTGTATTGTTTGTTTTTTTTCCATGCTTACCCTTACTGAGCATTTCAGCCCACCCTTTTTTTTTATTTTCCCTAGGATATAATGAAAGGTTTTAGGTAAGAAAACAAAAGGGGATTATCTTTATGGGAGATGTTGAATATCTTTCACCATGATTAGAAGATTATGTTCCGAGTTTCCAAAGACACTTAACTGTTACGGTCCTTGTGTGTTTGTTTTTGTTATGTATTAAGTATTTCGAAAAAGTAATGTAATGTCTATGTGCGTCAATCATAGGGTTTCAATAGTTGGTATCAGAGGAAAGGTTTAGTTAACCTTTAGAAACTAGGATACAAAAACATTAGTGACATCCCTAGAGGTATTTCTAAGGTATTTCTAGGTATGTCTCTAAGGATAAGTATACATATATGTTACAGTCATAGAATTATGTTGAAGATCATGAATAACCAACGGTGAACTTAATGTGTCTTGGATTAAAGAATTTTTGATAAGATAGACACCCAATAAGTGACTTTTTATGATTATGTGGTTCCTCGTTATTTTAAATATTTCTTACACTCTAGTTTCTAGTCTTATTCAATGGAGGGAATGCGAAGGAATTTAGTTAACATTGATTCTAATGGACAAATTGGTGACTATGATCAACGAAATTTTTTAATGCCAGGAGAGAAATATATTGTGATTATGCCGAATTAGTCCTCTCGATATATGATTAACAAGGTGAACTTTGGTTGTATTCCTATGTCATCAAATAAGAGGAATGTGGAATTTTATGCCTGTTCGCATGGTGAGGATCATAGAGATTGGAAGATTGATATTTCTAAATAAGGGAAGAAAAACCTTGAGGAACACCTCAAATGGATGGGAACATGTAATCTATGTGGAGAAAAGGGTCATAGAGTGACAGAGTGTTATGGAGTCCAATGTCTTATTTGTGGAGAACATGGGGGTTACCTAGCTCAATGCCCTGACCAATGTGGTTACATCTAAATCAAGGAAGTACATATTTCATGGGAATCATTTTAGATGATGGAGTGAATTTTTTATGTATTCGAATTCATGAATAATGATTCTAAGGTAGTTTTATGGTATATTGGAATATTTTTGTATTATTATATTGCGGTTTTCAATAATTTTATGGTACCGGTAACCATGAAAAGTGATTCAAATATTTTGGAAAGCAGATGATATATGCATAATGAAGGCATAAGGAGAAAATTAAATGTTTGATAGTATTTATGAGATCATGACTGATATAAGGACCTAGTTATATCGTGGTTTGAGTATATAGAATTTCTAGATTTTGGTATATGGAAAGAGATAAATTTTGACATTATTCATGTTTTCACATAGGTTCAATGGGTAATCATTTTTCAAGAGAATTAATGATTAAGGTATTCACATGATTGGAATGTGACCAACAAGTTATATGAGGGATAAATGATGGTATTCATGTGGTTTTTATATGACCATTTTAGTAAATGTTCTCTTTATACTATGAGTTTGGAAAGAAGTATTTTTTATAATCCAAAAGATTGGAATGGAATATGTTGAACATAAGTTAGTATTGTTTAAGGCCCAGGATTTTTTATATATTATTGATAAAATGTTATAATAGCATAGTTTAAAAAAAGGGGCAACCTGCAGAATGGGTGACAACCCGTCGTGTCGGGCTGGGATGTGGGAATTGAACCCACAACCGAAGTATGACATGCCTTTATCACCTACCATTGTCCTACAGGAAGTCCTTGGTTAGTAGAAACTAGTTTTTTTATTATGAATTATGATATATGAAGTATAAGTCTATTTTAGGAACCATATATGATTAATCTCACTATAGATTTACTTATTTATATTTGATACCTTTTTCTAACCTTTTTTTTGAGACAGATGGAATGACTCATCATTCTATCACATGATCTTCTAACACATCGCGAATGACAAATTCAACTTCTTTTATTTAAGAGAATGAAGTCAAAATTGTTCATGGCACAAATAGAGGTGAGATTATACCAAAATAATGTAAGTATTTCTTCTAATTCAACTCTTCAACTCTAGGGAATTTATCTTGAAAACCAAAAATGTTGTCCTAGTGCCCTTATATTCGATGAATTAGATGGTACCTTAGATCATAAAAAATTTATGGCTTTGTGATTGTCGCCTTTTCCATAGCCATGTTCTATACCAATTCCCATTAGAACATGATGGTTAGATTTCTCATCCATATTTATATTTTCACCTATGTTCTCCTATGTAGAAACCCAGTGATTAGGGTAACCGTTACATTTCATGCATTAGTTTTTAAAGACAAGTTTTGGTATTCCTTTTTATGATGTGGGTTTATATTAAAAAATTCTATTAGTAAAACATTTATTACCTCGATGTATTTTGAGGGGGAAATTTCATTTAAGGGGTGTAGAATGTAACACACTGAGATTTTATAAAAAAAATTCTTTTTAATTTCATTGATGTCTTGTTTTTTATGCAACACCAAAAGGATCTTTCACTAC